>CM044321.1:0-1221071 GCA_024291935.2 Okapia johnstoni | reverse complement strand
TCTGCGGGCCGAACGAGCGAGCTGAGCCCTGCAGAGGTGGCTGTGGAGCGTGCTCTCGCCGCTCACCCCATCTCAGCTCTAATAGATTTCTAAATGCGCACCCCACGGCCGTGCCGGGGAATGCAGCGCATCGCACACAAGGAGGGCGGGGAATGGGCCCGGCACTCACACGCCGGCTGGGCTACTGCAGCGGTCAGGCCCACGGGGAAGCCAGCTTCCTGGGAGAGGCTGGCCACGACGCGCGGCGGCAATGTGTGCACGTGGTGACCAGCAAATTGTCCGTAGAAGCGAGTCGTTCAAGGCCCAGAAGAAGGGGCTGACGGCTGGCAGACATCCAAGATTGTTTAGAGTCATTATTGCAGATACAGACGTGCTCAGAGCACTCAATGACTTGTCTTATAAGAAACACCAAGGCAACGTCATAGTCAGATGTGAAGTAAGAGCCTCGTTGTTGGGCTTCTTCCATTTGTGCTTTCTCTAGAGAAACTTTACTTAAAGAAATTGCATGTCATTTTACCAGAATCTTATGACATTTTCCACCCAAAGACTGTCTCACCCAGCCCCCAGAGACCATATTCTCTTCAGCTTTTGTCTTCGTTTCTATTTCTTTCATCTTTAAACCTCGAAAATAAGTGTAAATATATAACCAAACTGCAGAGTAAACAGTTTCTAGTGGCTACTTTTAATAATCACTGACTCAATGGTCATGAGTTTGAGGAAAGTCTGGGAGATGGTGAAGAACAGGGAAGCCTGTAGTGCTGACTCCATGGGGTCACAAAGAGATGGACATGACTGAGGGACTGAACAGCAACAGCAACTCTTCATAACACTTCCTGAGCTAATTATTCAAGGAAAAAAAAACAAACAGTGGATTCAGGAGTCCACTCGCTAAAACCCCTGTTCACTGGGGGCTTCTATTCTTCAGTTCAGTCGCTCAGTTGTGTCCGACTCTTTGCGACCCCATGGATCACAGCACACCAGGGCCTCCCTGTCCATCACGAACTTCCAGAGTTCACTCAAACTCGTCCCTCAAGTCGGTGATGCCATCCAAGCATCTCATCCTCTGTCATCCCCTTCTCCTCCCATCTTCAATCTTTCCCAGCATCAGGGGCTTTTCAAATGAGTCAGCTCTTTGCATCAGGTGGTCAAAGTATTGGAGTTTCAGCTTCAACATCAATTCTTCCAGTGAACACTCAGGACTGATCTCCTTTAGGATGGACTGGTTGGATCACCTTGCTGTCCAGGGGACTCTCAAGAGTCTTCTCCAGCACCACAGTTCAAAAGCATCAATTCTTCGGCACTCAGCTTTCTTTATAGTCCAACTCTCACATCTGTACATGACCACTGGAAAAACCGTAGCTTTGACTAGACGGACCTTTGTTGGCAAAGTAATGTCTCCGTTTTTTAATATGCTCTTTAGGTTGGTCATAGCTTTTCTTACAAGGAGCAAGCGTCTTTTAATTTCATGGCCTGTAGTCACAATCTGCAGTGATTTTAGAGCCCGAGAAAATAAAGTCTGTCACTGTGTCCACTGTTTCCCCATCTATTTGCCATAAAGTGATGGGATCAGATGCCATGATCTTAGTTTTCTGAATGTTGAGTTCTGAGCCAACTTTTTCACTCTCCTCTTTCACTTTCATCAAGAGACTCTTTAGTTCTTTTTCACTTTCTGCCATAAGAGTGGTGTCATCTGCATATCTGAGGTTATTGATATTTCTCCTGGCAATCTTGATTCCAGCTTGTGCTTCATCTAGCCCAGTATTTCTCATGATGTACTCTGCATATAAGTTAAATAAGCAGGGTGACAATATACAGCCTTGATGTTTTCCTTTCCCTATTTGGAACCAGTCTGTTGTTCCACGTCCAGTTCTAACTGTTGCTTCCTGACCTGCATACAGATTTCTCAAGAGGCAAGTCAGGTGGTCTGGTATTCCCAGCTCTTGAAGAATTTTCCACAGTTTGTTGTGATCCACACAGTCAAAGGCTTTGGCATAGTCAATAAAGCAGATGTTTTTCTGGAACTCTCTTACTTTTTTGATGATCCAGCGGATGTTGGCAATTTGATCTCTGGTTCCTCTGCCTTTTCTACTTCCAGCTTGAACATCTGGAAGTTCACGGTTCACGTGCTATTGAAGCCTGGCTTGGAGAATTTTGAGCATTACTTTACTGGCGTGTGAGATGAGTACAATTGTGCGGTAGTTTGAGCATTCTTTGACATTGCCTTTCTTTGGGATTGGAATGAAAACTGACCCTTTCCAGTCCTGTGGCCACTGCTGAGTTTTCCAAATTTGCTGGCATATGGAGTGCAGCACTTTCACAGCATCATCTTTCAGGATTTGAAATAGCTCAACTGGAATTCCATCACCTCCACTAGCTTTGTTCATAGTGATGCTTCCTAAGGCCCACTTGACTTCACATTTCAGCATGTCTGGCTCTAGGTGAGTGATCACACCATCGTAATTATCTGGCTCACTCTGGTGTCGCTGGGGGCCTTGCAGGTGACAAGCTGCCGTCCTGAGACATTTCTGGGGACATTTCATGGACAGCACCTTTGGAAAGTGGAGCTCACCCTGCCCACTGCACCCAGCCCCCATCTGGGGAGCCATCTGGGGACAGACAGGGCATCTGTCCCCTCCCTCCGCAGGGTCACCGTGCTGTTGTGCAAGGGCTGCCCTCAATCTGCAGCTGCCCTGCCCAAAGCAGCGGGGCGCCCTGAACTCAGACACCTCATCCTGAAGGTGCGGGTCAGGGGGTTTCAGGAGAGGCAGCCAGGGATTGACCAGGTGGCCGGCCCTTCACCGTGTGGTCAGTATTTCCTGGCCTCCATAACACAGCACTGAACGAAGTGGCTTAGAAACAGCAGAGATGCCCTTTCTTCCTGCTCTGGATGCGGGTCTGGGCAGGGCTGGTTGCTCTCTGAGGGCTCAGGAGGGTCTCCCTGGGGGCTCCTGGTGGTGACCCAAGTCCCTTGCTTCCCAAGCATCACCCTGTTTCTGTCCACACAGCCCGTCTTCTCCTGGTGTCTGTGTCCCTGCATCTCTTTCTGTGAGGACACCAGTCCTATTGGATGAGGGTCCGCCCAGCTCCAGGGTGACCTCATCCTAACAGATCCCTCTGCAAAGACCCTCACCCCAAGTAGGCCGTGTTCTGAGGTCTGGGGTCTGGACTCCACCTGTCTTCTGGGGATGCAATTCAGCCCGCGGTGTCTGGTCTTCAGGTTTCCCAGGCGGTGCTAGTGGTAAAGAATCCAGCTGCCAATGCAGGAGACACAAGAGACGCAGGTTTGATCCCTGGGTCAGGAAGATCCCCCTGGAGAAGTAAATGGCAGCCTACTCCAGTATTCTTGCCTGGAGAATCCCATGGACAGAGGGGCCTGGCGGGCTACAGTCCTTGGGGTCACACAGAGACGGACGTGACTGAGCGACGGAGCACACACATTCACATCTGACTCAGGTTCTCAGTGGTTAGAATCTGAGGACCCAGATCTAGAAAGGAGGCACTTCACCGGGTTATCGTCACTGAGACCCTCTGGACCAACAGGAGATAGAGAAGCTCACTTGTCCTCGACTTGCTTAAAAGGAAAGTGTAGACTTGCTTCTCTCCCTTCCCCCGGGAGACTGAGCCCAGGTAACCGGATGCCAGCATCTCAGCACGGCTCTGCCGCTCAGGCCTGAGATGACTTATTAGACTCCTACGCCCACAGAGAGCCTCACATGGGACCCAGGGAATGCCTCCTGCCAAGCCAGCCTGCTCACGGGTGACTCCCTGAGGCTCTGAGGTCATAGGCGACGCTGACAAAATTTTATTCAATAAGAATAAGTTTTCAATACTCCTTACGGAGCCTGTTGTGGTCCTGGCTACACCGCTTATGATAACAGATCCAGGGCATCTAAAATCTCTGTTTCTGGTCTGGACCAGCTCTGACCAAGGCTTTGTGGCTTGACTTTCTATGCATGCGCACCTGCTGTCATGTGCCAGGATCGCTGTAAGCTTCCATCGTCAGCGCAGGGGTCCAGGGAAGTCCTCAGAAAGCCCAGGGTCTTCCCGGAGCACCATCAAGTATTTCTTGTCACCCCTGACTCTCCCATGTGGCATTCTCCCATCAGAATATACAGCGATTTGTACAAGGCTTATCACCATCTGCCTGCGGAGGTAGCCTCTCCTCTCTGTGCCTCTGAGTGGAAGGGACTGGACCACCACCAAGTTGTCCAGCCTGGGTGACAGGGGCCACGGATGGTTGCATGTGCCACAAAGATGGACCTCGAGCAGCTGCGGGGGTGGCCAGGAATTTGGCTGTTCACCCAAATCTTCCATCCAAACACTGTCCTTTTTATGTGTCAGGGACAGGCCAGCAGCGCCCTGGGGTGGTGGCTGTCAGGGTCCCCTGGAGGGCAATGCTTCTCATTAGATTCCTAGTCTGACTGCTTCAGGCCTGACCAAGTTCTGCACAGTGTTGGGGCTGTTTCATATTTGATCGGCAGGCATTCCATAAACATCTGTTCCCAGACCCACCCCATCCGTCCTGCTTTAGGCCCAGTGACACTGGGCTGCCCAGGACGCTGCAGAGTCTAACCTCAGGAGAGACCAAAATGGAGGCCAAGAGGATTGCAGAAGGGCAACCCGGTGGGCAGCTGGGGACACCACCCAGAGTCGCCGGCAGGAGCAGGCCCACATGATCTCGGTGGGGTGAGCGGGAAGGTGACCTTTGACCTGGGACTTGACCACTGGAAGAAACCAGCAAGTAGACAACAGGCAGCAAAGGCCTTCCTCCGGAGCGGTACAAGCCTCTCGACGCCCTCCTGGCTGGAGGAGGACTTGGGGAAACGTGCTGAGCACTTCATCCTGCATTGGAGTGAGAGGAACCAGGCACTGAGATGTCTGCACCCACTAAGCACACAGCCAGCACGTCTGGGGAACCAGGAGCCACTGCGACTTTCTCCGCAGTGTGAGATCTGCCCGTTTCCTCGGGTCAGGCACTCATTCACAGCATTCCGACCAAAAGCAAAGCCCTGCTACGTGACAGAGTAAATAATGTGCCCAGAAGTGGGATTCTGAAATATGGAGCTGAGATTGACAGTAATAATTTGTATTTGTGGACTGCTTTTCCTCCTTGACCTTGGAATATTGCTCAGCAGAGCAGGGAAGCCTGTGTGTTTCACACATCCTCACAGCAACCCTGTGAGGCAAAGTGGCTAATGATAGTAATAGTGGAAGTGACAGCCGCTAGTGTTTACTGAACGCTGATGGCCACCGGGCTGTGCGCGCGTGAGGCGGCGCGTACCTATGCATTTATTAATGTAGGCTGGATACAATGGCTATAATGTATACACTATGCTGGTTAATATGCTCTCAGTCAACAAATATCTATGATCACCTACTATGTGCCAGGCCTGCTCAAGTACCTAAGTGAACAAACTCTGCTCTCACAGAGTTCACTCAATTTACTTTAATCCTCACAAGAGCCAGCAAACACTCGCTGTTATTATCCCCACTGTAAGATGCGATTTCAGAGACCTGGAGAGCTCGTGTAGCTTTTCAAAGTCACACGACCAGCAAATGTCAAAGCCAGCACTGCCTACAGGGTGCAGTATGGGGGGAGTCCCTCTACATCGCAAGGTGGAAAGACCACTGGGATTCAGTTTCTCCAAGGTCACAATGTAGGGGCAGCTCCCGAGGATGGCCTAGTCCTGCCCGGCTCCACATAACAACCTGGGTGCTTCCTGGGGGACAGGAAGTGCAGGGAACACCCAGGGACCTCAGTGCAGGGACACAGGAAGTGCAGAGGACACCCAGGGACCTCAGTGCAGGGACACAGGAAGTGCAGGGGACACCCAGGGACCTCAGTGCAGGGACACAGGAAGTGCAGGGGACACCCAGGGACCTCAGAGCAGGGACACAGGAAGTGCAGGGGACACCCAGGGACCTCAGTGCAGGGACACAGGAAGTGCAGAGGACACCCAGGGACCTCAGAGCAGGGACACAGGAAGTGCAGGGCGACACCCAGGGACCTCAGTGCAGGGACACAGGAAGTGCAGGGGGACGCCCAGGAGTCCTGTTGCCAGGACAAGGGAAGCAGCCCTTTGTCTCAGCAGTGGTGCTAGATGGCACTAGATGCCCGGGCGTCTCGACAAGCCCCCGAGGCTCCCAGCTTGTTCTGTGCTGTGGGAAGGTGCACTCCAGCCTGCAATGCGAGAAGAAGCGAAGGTTTCCACGGCGCTAACCGTTTCAGGTCCCAGACAGCAGTCAGAACTGGAACAAAGCGGTGTGTGTCTTTCCAATGACGGCTGTCTCCTTTTCTGGGGACCGGCGGCCTCATGGCCTGGGAACGTCTTCTCGTGGGACAATTTATGACCATTTAGTTTTTCTTTCCTGGTTAAACCTGGTAACCAGATACACAGAGAAAACCCCAGCCTTGTGTCTCTCAGAGGAATCGCAAGGAATCCTGCTGTTGCAACCACAGACGGAGGACCAATGAGGGCTTGGGACTGTGCCAAGCACGGGGCTCCCTGCCCTCAGATGTGGGCGGGGCTGGGAGCCAGCATCAGTATCCTCACTCGGTGCAGGCGTCCCGGCCGGGACCGGGCTGGTGGTGCCTGCGGGCTCTTCTCTTTCTCTCCTCATTTCCTGGGTATATACCAGGTCGCACCCCCACACTTAGTAGCTGCCTCAACATTTCATGGGCTAAAAGGACGACCGTCTAGTTAACTCGCAGTTCTGCAGTTTGGGGGTTTAAGTGGGGGGTGGGAGAAGGTCCCCTCTCCCGCCTCTGTGCTCAGACCTGCTCTCTCCCGCACCTGCAGCCTTGGCCGGGACACGCGCTGACATAGACTCGGTTCCCCGGCCTCTCAGCCCCCAGCCCGCTGGTCTGGCAGTTCACAAGGATTTGGGCAGAAGGTCAGGGATGAGGGGAGAAGCACACAGCGCCCTGGAGTCCTGGGACTGGCTCGGGGTCACTTCTGTGCAGGTCAGAGCTGAGGCCAGTCCACCTTCCAGGAGGGGGCGGTGGTTTCGGCCTCTTGCTGGGAAGAGCTGCCCCATCACCAGCCAAGAGCAGGGCTTCGGGGAGGGGCTGTCCCAGAGTGGTTCCTGCAAAGCTTCCCCCAGGCCTCCTGTCCCCACCTTGTTCCTACCACTCAGCCAGAGAGTTTGCAGATGCAGCCCCTCGGGTGACTCCCGCAGCCCAGACACTCCTGTCACCTTGACTCTCCTGGGGGTGCCTCACCCCCCCACCACACCCTGGTGTTCCTCACAGGGGTCCCCAAGACAGGACTTAACTCCAGGCCCACCAATCTTTGTGCCAAAACCCATGGAGACAGATGTGTTGTAGAGTTTGGAATTTTTAGGTTTCAAAATAATAATCTGTATATTATATACACATATGCATATACGTGCCCATATATAGCACAACGGGCTTCCCTGGTGGCTCAGATGGTAAAGAATCTGCCTGCAATGCAGGAGACCTGGGTTCAGTCCTTGGGTGGGGAAGATCCCCTGGAGAAAGGAATGGCTACCCACACCAGTATTCTTACGTGGAGAAGCCCATGGACAGAGAAGCATAGCAGGCTACAGTCCATAGGGTCGCAAAGAGCCGGACACAACTGAGTGACTAACACCTTCATAGAGCAGAGCCTCTGGGCATCATTTTGTAATCAAGCACATTAATCTTTCTACATTAAAGCGTAGCTATTCACACTTTGTAGGTAAGGACCATAAACAGCCCCACATGGCTAAAGGTCCTGCTGCTCCGTGAGCTGGGGGCCTTCATCTGCCACCAATGAACCACAAGAGGGGAGGGACTTCAGTTTTCAGAATGTCTTGGACCCAGAAATGCAGAGAAGGGATTGGGGATCTTTGTCAACTTCTCCACAGACTGGTCTCCACGAGGGAGGAGCTGGACCACCTCCTGGCTCCGTCCTGGCCCCATCCTCTTCCCTATACTAAGCAGAGGGTCCGAAGCCAAGATATTCATAAAGGGCTGAGACAAATAAGCCAGCAAACAACCCCTATGCAAGCCCTCGAGGCGTGTTCCCTCTGCAGGTGGTTAATTCCTCCTGTTCGAAACCAGTTCTCCTTAACTTCATTGTCAGCAGTTGACAGATTCTGACCCAGCCACATGTTCTGTTCATGCACGGTGCTTGCAGACCCAGACCCTCTGCACATCCCTGGAAATCTATGGATACCTTGGTAACGACTGTGTTATATAGGATGTTGTATTTGGAAAGCTGGTGGATGCCACCCAGGGCGTGGCTAGGCGCTGGGAGGCAGGGCTGGGAGCGGCTAGAAGCCTTTTGGCCTTTCCCGGGCTGACTGACCACTTCACGGTCTCAGCAGTCAGCGATGGCTCTGCTTGCTCTGAGCTTTGCTTTTCCGCCTCAGTCGTTCATAACATTTCCTAGATGTCCTCCGTGGTAGCCGCATGGTTCTTGGTTGAGGGGTTCCCAATCAAGGGGAGTGCTGTGCTTAGTCATTCAGTCGGATCCAACTCTTTGCAACCCGACAGACTATAGCCCATGAGGCATCTCTGTCTCTGGGGATTCTCCAAGAATAATGGAGTGGGTTGCCATGCCTTCCCAGGGCATCTTCCAGACCCAGGGATCAAACCCAGGTTCTTGCTTTGCAGGCAGATTCTTTATCATCTGAGCCACCAAGGAAGCCCAAGAATATTTGACTAGGGTAGCCTATCCCTTCTCCAGGGGAACTTCCCGACCCAGGAATCAAACTGCGGTCTCCTGCATTGCAGGAGGATTCTTAACCAATTGAGCTGCCTGAGAAATACCTGTAAATTGAGATGATATGCACATGACATGCATGTGGTTTGTGGTGTCAAAGCAGCTTGAACACATTCTGGAACATTTCAGAAGGAACTCTCCCTTCTGCACGAGCTCCCCAGAGAGCATTTCCCCAAGGAAGGTGCCTTTGAACTGGATTTTGAGGCAAGGAAGGCTTGGAAAGGCTTTTCAGGTAGAGAGAAAAGCCTATGTCCATCTGAACCTCCAGTTGGTGTGTTTGAAACACGGCGTGTATAAGGAGTCAGGAGCAGGACGGGTACTTTATTGCTCAGGCTGATTACCACATCAGCTAAAAATAGGTAGCATGCTCAAAGCTAAATAAAAATTATGTTAGAGCAATCTGATATAAATTCAGTGCAACGGCTAACGTTAATGATACAAAAAGTGTAAGATCAAGTTTCCATCCTAACTAACAGTAATAAGCATAATTTATTGCAGAATTACTGTGCCAAGGACCCATCTCTTTCTTGGCATCTGTCAGCTCCTTTAGTCCTCGTCAAATCTAGATCTCCATCAGCATTACCATCATCCCTGATCAACAGATGAGGAAGCTGAGGTTCCAGGAGGCGAAGTGATTTTCTGACGGTCACACACAAGCTAGTCACAAAGTCAGGAGCTGAACCTAGTCCTCTGGCTCCTGAGCAGATTCAAGGCCCCAGCAGGGCACTTGTTTCTGCACCACACGCAGTCCCCGTAGGAGGACAAGACACGTGCACAGCCTTAGATGCAAACATAGAAAAACAAACGCAATTTAACGCCAAAGCAAGAGGGACCAGCAACATATGCTGGGGGCGGAGAGGGAGCTGCAACTGCAGGAAGCGTTCGGAAGGGTATGTGCCTCTTTCCCCAGGATTATTATTTTAGACTCATTATCTGTTCTGTTCTTGCAGATAAGTTCTCCCAGAGCCGCATCCGAGGCATAAAAGCGATGAATAGATGACAGTCTGCAAATGAAACTGTACTTTTTCCTGTGGCAATGAGTGTGTCTGGGTGTGGGTGCCCATGTGTGGAATTTGGGGGTGCTTGTATGTGTGTGTTTGGTTGGAACTTAACAATAAAGTGATCACAGCAAGTGCTCCCCTGGGGGCTGGGGGTGAGAACCGTTTGCAGAGCGTGGAGATTTCTCGATTGTTTTCCATGTTGCGGAAAGTTGAGCTGCGTTGGTAAACTGCCAGCTGGCAGGTGGGACAGGCAGCTCTGTCCCTGTCTCCGGGCTCAGCGACTGCGCTGCATTTGTAGCTAGATTAATTAGCAAGTATCTGATAAAAGCAGAGGCAATGTATTTCTTGTTTTGGAGGTGTCACGATTATGTGAAGTTGTTACTTTAGATTCCAGAATGAGCGGTAAGACACAGGATGGCTTTGGTGCTGTTTAGCCCTGCAAGACAAGGAAGCAGCTGGGAAACCAGGGAGCCAGCCCGAGGCCCTCGCCGAGGCCAGCGGGGTTAGTTCAGGGTCGTGATGACCAGTGAAGTCAGAGGGCACGCCTAGGAGAAGGCCCTTCACTTGGTGGGTGAGAACCCACACCTGCGAGCCCAGCGCCCAGCTGAGTGGCTGCTCCCTGTGATCTCAGCATCCGCAGTGGCACTGGCTCACGGGGACCACCCACCCGGACTTGACACGAGTGTTTGCAAAGTACAGCGAGCCCCTCTGAACCCTTGTTTCCTGGCGCTCACGTGATGAAGGCAGTGACTGGGCTGGGAGTGGGGGTCCAGACCCCTGCGTTTGTGGCTAAATTATATTCCTACTTTCTGTCCCTCAAAAGATGCCGTGACTTTCTTTCTTCTCTCTGCTCAGCTCAAGTCAGACACAAGCTTGTCAACTGCCCTTCTGCTCATCCACACGTCCACACGCACAGACAGGCACAGTAACAGCACCCATCACGCCTGCGCCTGCGTGCTCACACACACACACACACACACACACACACACACACACACACACACACACACTCAGAATGGCCCCGTTGAGAGGGCTCCCTGGGACTGCGATGCTTTCTGTTGTGCTGCTGTCACCTGCCGGCAAGTGAGCTGGTGGCAGCAGGGGATGGACTTCGAGTGTAACTGGGATGTAATTAATGCCAGTGTCAGGTCGTGGCTTACGGCTGCCAGCGTGGCCAGTCTGGCCCTGAGACGGAAGCCCCGTGGGGACGGGACTTTGTTTGCCTCGCCTCCTCCCGGCCAGACGTGCCTGTGCACTGGGTGACCGAGGCCATCAAAGGACGGGGCTGGGCCACTCGGAGCCGCCGTGGACGCTGTTCCCCGCCCCCCTGCCCCGCCCACCCTGCGCGTCCATGCTGAACGCTGGCCACCTAGTGAAGAGGCCGCCCCCACGGCGGGTGGGGTCTCAGTGGCTGCTGTTGTCTGGGGGGCAGGTCACAAGCCCACCCTCAGGAGCTTCCCAAAGCGGAGGAGGCTCCTTCGCACTTTCACGTGGCAGGAGAAGCAGGGCTCAGGTGCATCGTCTCCCTTTATCACAGGCTCGCGGCGCATCCTCGGCGTCCTGGCGTTTGGCTCCCTCCACGCCGCCGGGTCTCAGCTTCCGCTGTCGTCCTGAACACCCCCGCTGCCGCCCTGCTCAGAGCCGGGGGCCCCCGCCACCCGCCCCTCCAGTCTCCCCACGCTTCTGCCCTCTCCTCGGGCTCTTCTGGCGACGGGGCGTCTCCCCGGGGCGGCAGCTCAGGCGATGGGTGTCGCTTTCGGTAGACACTGACAGCAGGCAGGACCGCTGCGTTTGTGGTCAGATGGTCAGATGGCGCGTGTGTTTGGGGTGGAAACACACAGACACCGGCGGCTCCCTCGGGTCCGCAGGGCACGCTGCTCCCCTCGCCGCGCGGCGGTCCCTGGGACCCTGCGACATGCGCCCGCAGACGGGGCTGCTGCCGCAGCCGCCCTATCGGTTCCTTTCAGGCGAAGTCGGGCAGCCGCACACTTGGAAGGAAAACTGCCCCGGGAAGTCCGACCCCCAGGGCGCCTGCGAGGAACCGGAGGACAGTCGGACTCCGCTGTGGGGGGCAGACAGCCGGCCTCCATGGCCTCGGCCGGGGCCTGCTGGCCGCTCAGACCGGAGCGGGAGACACGCGGCCCCCGAAGAGCAGGCCTGTCCCCGGGCCAACCCCTCAAGGCGCACCTGCCCGTGCTGGGCCGCCCTGCTTGCGGGGCCCCAGGGCCCTCATCCCCTGCAGACCCCCGGGAGCTGCCGCGGCCCCACGTCTCCCTCCCGCCCGACCTGGGCCTCCGGCCCCACCTCAGCTCCATGTTTGGGTCCTGGCCTCCCCCTCCCTCCACCCGCTTCCTTCAGGCCCCGCCGAACAAGGGGAGTGATGGGGACCCCGTGAGGGTGTTGTTCGGGCTGTCTGGGCTCACAATGGCCCCGGCCTGGTGATTGGCAGCTACTTACACTCAGCCTCCCACTGAGCTATTGGTGAGCGTTCTTGTTCTGTGCAATTTTAAACTGCTCCTGGCCTGAATATTAATATGTGAGGTCCAGTACATGCAGAAAAATAACGGTACTTAAACCCCCTTGCCGTCAGATCTGCGCACAGCGAGGTGATTCTGAAGTCCCAGAAAGGTCTTAGTCAAGGTGAGCTGAGGCGGAAAGGTGAAGGCTGGAGTTTCCTCCGTACATGTTCGTATCTGTTCACGGGCTTGTCTTAGGCCCCGTCTCAGTGACGACGCTGGAAGGGACTCCACTCACATTCACATAAAGCGTGATTGTTGTTTAGTCTTTTCTCTTTCTGCCCTAAGTGCATTCAGACAGCTTGTAAAAACTTGTCACGGGAGGCATGGTTGGAACCAATTATACATAACGGGTCATTCTGCACGTCTTTGAGTGTGAAACAACTCTTGCTTTTAATATCATCTCGGTGTGTGATTTTTTGAAGGTAAATGGTCCAGAATGTAAGAAAGCGTGATTTTTTTTTTCTCATTTAAAAAGATTAGGTCTCATCTTTCCATCTGCAAAACCAACAGGTTTAAACTTCTGAAAGACCAGCATGGGTGGTCAGGGTTGGAATGTGGGCTGGACTCTGTGAAGGCCACCCACCGCCCCAGAGCTGGGCGGTGTGTCTGGGACACATGGGGTCTGTCTTCCCAGCCTAGCCCTCCCCAAGCCCACCTGTCGTCTACCTTCAAGGGTGGACCCTGCAGCCCATCCAGCAAGTTCCTCCGATTCGCCTCCATCACATCAGGTGGAGTCTGTCCACCTGAACCCCCTGTGGGTGTCGACCCCGGGCACTGGCTGAGGGTGCTGGGCAGCTGTCTCTGCTAAGCTCGTCTTTCCAGGTTGCCATCTGTCCTCCTGGGACTGAAGCCGCCCTGCACAGTCCAGGCTGAGGGAGAAGAGGGTGAAATAGTCGCATAAATTCCACAAATTGGACCCACAATTGCATTCCTTTCCATGGGAGACGTGTCTCTCCAACCGCATCTAATAATGTTTTCCATTATTTATTTACATCTCTTGCTGTGATCGCATCCTGTTTAAAGAACTACCACTCGTAAATAACGCTTACGAGGCACACACCACATGCTCTGAAATGATCTCTCATTTGCTAAAAACAAGCAGGAGTCTAGGGAATGATCCTTAATATATTAACACACTGATTTCCTTAAGTACCTTCTAGAAAGAAATGTGTGCATTTAAAGCCACACATCCCTCTCCATAATCTCATTTTATGGTGCTCATTAACTTATTCACACACACACCACAAAACTAGTTTTAGGGATAGTTTCTTGATATTTGCCTGTCTCTCTGACATATAGCTCAATCACTCATGGTGGGAGCCTGCAGTTGTGTGAATTAAAGACAAATCTGCAAAACATTATACCGTTCTATGTGTTTGGCAATCCATTTGTCCCAGCTATTTTCATGAGTTTTCAGTGCTGGGAATGAGGCAGGAAACCAACCGACATGTGGGTCTCCCTGGGAGCCCCACCGCAGCCCAGGCGGGCTGGCCACCAGGCTTGCGCGTCAGTCACTCAGTCGTGTCTGACTCTATGCTGCCCCAGGGACTGTCGCCCACCAGGCTCCTCCGTCCGTGGGATTTCCCAGGCAAGAGGACTGGAGTGGGTGGCCGTTTCCTTCTCCAGGGGATCTCCCCAACCCAGGGGTTGAACCTGCATCTTCTGCATTTCCTGCGCTGGAAGGTGGATTCTTTGCCACTATGAAACCAGGCGTCTGTGAGTAAAGAAGGAGAAAAGGCCATTCCCCCCAGAACAGTAACCAGATGGCACTGTGGGTGGGACGCCAACGCCGATACCTGTGCAGGGGCACTTTCTGAGATGCGTGGCTGTCACGCACTCTTCAAAGTGACTTCCCTCTTGAACCACAGTGGCAGGTATCAATATGTAATTTCTTCATAACGGCCATTGTGTCTTTGCACATAATTAGTAAGCAGAAATAGAGCACAAATGCCGTAGGTATTCCCAATTATATGTAATTAGCAGCGCTTTTTAGAGATTTACAGACCTGCTCACGACCTGTAACAGTGTATCGCACCCCCTTCTTCAGCAGCCCAGGGTAGGAGGAACAATTAGGGAGCCTTGGGACCATGGTCAGCTTCACCCCAGAGAGAGGCATTTCAGGGTGAGAGGCGGCCAGAGCAGGTCTGAAGCTCTGCACTCGTAAGCAGTTAAGCGCTGAGGAGTTGGAATGTGGATCCCAGGACTGTGCTTCCACCATGGCAGAACTCACGGGGACAAAGGCTGGCTTCCTGGGGATCCACCCTGACCCCCTTCAGGCGCCTTCTGGGAAGGTTTCAGTCCAATGTCAGGCGTCTTGCTGCTGGGGCCGTGGTAGGACCCGGGCCCCCTACCTGTTACGACTGAAGCGCTGATTCTGATGTTACTGTGACAGGGGAGGACATTTCCCTGTTGGGGCCCCTCTCAACCCCTAACAGGGAAGCACGTTTAAATAAAGCCCAACTTCACCCCCACCCCGTCTCCCAATCCAGGTGACCGGTGCCCGACGTGAGGCTCTTTGTGTGTTGAGCCCACCCTCAGCCAACATGGGCTGGGCGGTCAGCACAGGTTAGCACGACCTCATTTCCAGGCTGAGCCCCCAGAACCCCATGTTCTAGAGGCCCCAGGGTGGATGGGGAGCGACCCTCCCTCTCCAGAGCTTAGAGTCTAGCGAGGAAAGCAGACATGGCTCAAAGCTTCGCATTCATCATGTGCACCAGTCCACCCACCCCTCCAGCAAGTGTGAGCAGACCGTGGGCTGGGGTCCTGCAGGGTGGAGAGTGAGCGCAGGAAAAGCTGTCCTGAGCCCCAAGAGAACTAGAAGATTCCAGGAAGGAGAACCACCTGTGCAGGCTGTTGAGCAGCATCCAGAATTGTGGAAGGAAGGAGAAGGTCAGGCAGGACGTGAGGGGACCCCCCACGCCGGTGTGAAGCTGACGCCGCGGGCTCCCTGGGCCCGCGGACCCCGGCTCCCGCACTGCCATGCCCCCACCCTGCTCCTGCTCCTCCAGGCCGAGCGGGTGCCCCCTGCCCTCTGCACCTGCTCTCTGCAGACACCCCGGGCTCACTCCCTCCCTGCCCCTGCCCTTGTTCAAAGACACCTCCCAGCGGGGCCCCGGCACCCTGCTCGTCTTGATCGCCGCAGCCTGGGCCGCTTTTCCCGAAGGACTTTTCTAACAGACCTCTGGTTTTCTTGGTTTTCGTCCCGCGTCTGACTTCCCCGTGGAAGTTCGTCTCCGTGAGGCAGGCGTTTCTCTGACCCTCACAGATGTCGCCCTAGCGGCTGGGACAGCACGTGGTTCTCCACAAACACTGCAGGAGGGGCGGCGGAGGCCCGGTGAGGGGCAGAGGGAGTGTCCACTGCTGCGGGGGCTGTGAGGGCAGCCAGGGCCGGCGCACGGCCAGGGAGGATTGACCCGAATCCCGTCGGCTGCTCTTCCTGGGGGTTGCAGGTGTACATGTGGCCACAGTGAGAATACTGGCTGTGCAAGGACTTCTCGGGCTTCCAGGCAAAAATAGCCCTTGTTTAAAAATTACATGAACTCCGGAGGAGAAGCCCCAGAATCGCATTTTTGAAGGTTCGACCCCGTGACCTAACAGCAGTGCCTGGATCATGCCTCTGTGGGCAAAAGCAGGCAGCTCTCAAGGGCTGGCCGTGCCTCCCACCAGCTTCGGGTGAGCCAGAGAAAGCCTAGAAATTCAGCAAATTGAGTCCCACAGCATCGCTAAATGCAGCACTTAAGGAGAAGCCTGGAGAACCCTGGGTGCGCCGGAATCAACGCGAGGATCCAGGTTTCACTGCAGAAAACAAGCTCCCTCCCCTAGAAGACGAGGAGACCTCCAGGTTCTCGGCATAAACCAGAGGTGGCGGGGACTTGGGCCACCAGGAAGGGACTGACAGCTGCTCAGAGCTCAGGGATTCTGGGGCAGAGCTGGCTTCCGGTCCTGAAGGTGGAATGACCTCCTCCCTGAGAGTCATGTGGATTTCCTAGGTCCATCTCACATAAACCGCCCCCCAACTCAGCACAGCAGTTATGGTCCCAGGGAGGTGACTGGTCCTGAGAGCGGGAATCCTGGCAGGAGACAGGTGTCCAGACTCTATTGACAGAAGTGTGTGTGTGTGTGTGTGTGTGTGTGGTCTCAGGGGAAACTGTTCTGAACTATAGGGAAGAGTAAGAAGGAAACAGTCCAGCTGGAAAACTCTCAGACTGCCTGCACGACAAGGGTCAGACAAACGTCTCCACGGGCAGTGGTCGAGATGCCTGTACTCTGCGGTTCTCCAAGTACAGTCTGCAGAGGCCTGGGGTCTCCCAGGGCTGACAGAGTGTCCACAGAACTGGAACCATTTGCACAAGTTGGGGCCAACCTCCTGGCTGGCACTCAGTGGTCCACCCTGGCCCAGTGACCTGCCCTTAAGTGATGGGCCCTGTTCCCGGCCACACAGTTCTCTAACTGGTCCTGATGCCCGCACTCAGTCAAGGGCTGGAGTTCTCATTCAGGACGGGGTTCCCTCGCCCTCCCTGCGGGGTTCACCTTGTAATGGAGCGGGGGAGGCCCGGGATGTGATGAGCTTATGTCACATTGTAAGGCAAAAGGGATGTGATGGACATGAAACAGCACATGTGCACTGATGAAGGTGCCCAGCCTGGTGAGTCGCTGCGAGCCGCAGAAAAGGAAGATGACGCCAGGTACCCTCCTCACATCTGTGGTTCTGCTGACGACACGTGAACCTGCAGGGCATCGGCACTCGAGAGACCTTGCCTCCCTGAGCACCTCACCCGTGCAGGGAAGAAAGCCAGGTCCTCTCAAGAATGTTCTGGACAGAGCAGTAAAGAGGGTGCATTTTATTAATTCTTGACCCTTCTCCCACGTCTTTTCAGTGCCCGCATGACAAAGCTGGGGTGGGCATGAAACCCCTCTGAAGGGCCACGTTTGTCTCAGTTTGCAGCCCGAACCACCCCCTTTTCTTGGTAGAGCCTCATTTTTGCCTGAAGGGATGTTTAATGGGAAAACAATACTTCTGCAGATGTGGGCATTAGGCAGACATTTTCTCAAAACATCACTTCAAAGAAAATAACTGAGAGCATTTATTGTCAATAAGAAAAATTGAACGTTCAAGTGAAAATTAGAACTTTGGAAAACTGACACCCACCAGAGAGCCTGCGATGCTCCGGTACCTGAAGACTTTTCCACTGAGAATTGTGGTGGGTTTTAAAAATATTGTCTAGTAAAATGTGCCAGCCTTTGGAAGATCTGCATAACTCTAGGGCATCAATAATTTCCAAACAGTGGCACTTGAGATACAAAATCCTGCGTTCAGAGGGCAAAACAGACCAATGGACGTCACAGTAAGAGAGTAAGAGTTTATTGATGTGGCTTCAGATTTCATAACTAACCGCGGCTGAATCTTGGCGGAGCCGTGAAGCACCCACAGCTCTCTGAAAAGCTATTCAAACACTCCTCGCTTCCCGAACAACACGTCTGCATGAGGCTGAATTTCCTCCACATGATTCAACCCAACAGCACACAGCAGCCCGAAAACAGACGGACAAGAACCCAGCTGCCCTCTTCGGCCGAGACTTCAAAGAAATTTGCAAAAATGTAGACCAGTGCTCCTCTTCCCACTGATTATTTTTGGGAAAATATACCATTTTCATAAAAATGTTGTTTGTACAAATGTGCATTGGGTTTATTGTGTGTATGTGTGTGTGTTTCAGTTGTGTCCGGCTTTTTGCCCACTCGATGGACTGTAGCCCACCAGGCTCCTCTGTCCATGAGATTCTCCAGACAAAAATACTGCAGTGGGTGTCATTTTCTTCTCCAGGGGATCTTCCCGACCCAGGGATCAAATTTGCGTCTCTCATGTCTCCTTCATTGGCAGGTGTGTTCTTTACCACAAACAAAGGGTTTATTGTAGTTATGTTTAAATGGATTAAAGTAATTAATTAATGCAAACATGTCCCTATTTTAATTTCTAGCATGGTAAACATCAGTAGATACAATCCACAGGCACAAGAGCTCTTTTTGTTTTCCAGCAATTAGTACAAATGGCTTTGGGTTCAAAGGTTGGAGAACACCTGATGCAATCTGACACAGGGGGTGGGGAGAGAGAGCATCAGCGACACAGGCTGGGGAGCTAACTGTCATGGACTGAACTGTGTCCCCAGAAGAGATGCCCGCGTTCTGACTCCTGCTGCCTGTGACCGTGACCTTGTTTGGAGGTGGGGCCGCTGCAGAGCTAGCCATGACTGGTGCTGCTATGAAAACGGGAAATGTGGGCACGGAGACAGACACTCAGAGAAGGAAGACACGCGAGGACAGGAGAAGATGACCACATGGCCGTCGCGGAGCCAGAGGTGGACAGGAAGGAGGACAACCCCCCTTGACTTGGGACTCTGGCCTCCGGGCTGTGAGACCATCAGCATCTGCCACGTGAGGCCGCCCAGCGTGCGGCGCCAGATCCTGGCCGGCCAGGGACCCTCCGCCACTGCGTGTCCGCACTCCAAGCTGGACCACCACGAGTGACCACACCCCCGCCTCCCAGGAGCCGCGGAGAAGTGGCTGCCCGTCATCTAACACGGCAGGAACAGGAGGTGCAGAGGAGCTGGGGCCCGAAGCCCGAGCCTGTCCTGTCTCCCTGGGCTGACTCTGGTGATGGCGGCTGTTGCTCTCCCCCAAACCCGCTCCTGCAACGCCTCCCGAGTTCACTAACGTTGTTGTCGCCCGAAGAACACGCCGCGTGCTGAGGCAGCATTTATCCTTTAGTGGTGGCGATCATACACATGGTCATCAATTACATCGGCCAAGTACCTAACGGGAAAGTTAGTAATTACTGTTCTGACTGCTGAAACTTGTCAGCGCTTCCAGCCGTCGGTTCTATCAACAAACTCAGGACGTGATTCAAGTGACACCCAGTCTCTGCTCCGCAGCAGTGGGTACCGGACGGGGTGCGAGGTGAGCGGGAACGTTCCCGCCCCGAGATGCGTAAACACGGGAGAGACACAGACGAGGTGCCCTGGGAGGCTCGGCGGACTTGGGGTCCCATCCGAGAGAACTGGGTGGAGGAGGAGACTTTGGCCGTGCTGGAGGCAGGTTTGAAGGCTGCCTGGGGAACCGGTGGAAGCACAGAGGGGGTTCTCCCGCGATGCTCACCCAGGGAAGGGGGCCTCCCCCTGATGCCTGTGTACCCCTCTCTCAGTTGCTCTGTTTCATCTTTGGGGGAGACCGTGGTCCCTCCTCCTAACCTCCACTCCCCAGGCTTAGGAACACAGACCTTGTTTTTCCTTTCTTTTCCCTGAGATAGTCTAGCTTCCCGAAAGATTCTGAAAAAATCTTTCAAATTGATGCATTAATGGTTTCTCACAGGGGGAGGGAAATCTGACTTTTAACAGGGGCAAGAACCTTGTGTAACTAAAGCCAAATATGCAGCTTTCTGTGTGGATCACAATCAACTGTGGAAAATTCTGAAAGAGATGGGAATACCAGACCACCTGACCTGCCTCTTGAGAAACCTGTATGCAGGTCAGGAAGCAACAGTTAGAACTGGACATGGAACAACAGACTGCTTCCAAATAGGAAAAGGAGTACGTCAAGGCTGTATATTGTCACCCTGCTTATTTAACTTATATGCAGAGTATATCATGAGAAACGCTAGGCTGGAAGAAACACAAGCTGGAATCAAGATTGCCAGGAGAAATATCAATAACCTCAAATATGCAGATGACACCACCCTTATGGCAGAAAGTGAAGAAGAACTAAAGAGCCTCTTGATGAAAGTGAAAGAGGAGAGTGAAAAAGTTGGCTCAAAACTCAACATTCAGAAAACTAAGATCATGGCATCTGATCCCATCACTTCGTGGCAAATAGATGGGGAAACAGTGGGAACAGTGTCAGACTTTATTTTTGGGGCTCCAAAATCACTGCAGATGGTGACTGCAGCCATGAAATTAAAAGATGCTTACTCCTGGGAAGGAAAGTTATGACCAACCTAGACAGCATATTAAAAAACAGAGATATTACTTTGCCAACAAAGATCCATCTAGTCAAGGCTATGGTTTTTCCAGTGGTCATGTATGGATGTGAGAGCTGGACTATAAAGAAACCTGAGCGCCAAAGAATTGATGCTTTTGAACTGTGGTGTTGGAGAAGACTCTTGAGAGTCCCTTGGACTGCAAGGAGATCCAACCAGTCCATCCTAAAGGAGATCAGTCCTGGGTGTTCATTGGAAGGACTGATGTTGAAGCTGAAACTCCGATACTCTGGCCACCAGATGCAAAGAGCTGACTCATTTGAAAAGACCCTGATGCTGGGAAAGATTGAGGGCAGGAGGAGAAGGGGACAACAGAGGATGAGATGGTTGGATGGCATCACCAACTCGATGGACATGGGTTTGGGTGAATTCTGGGAGTTGGTGATGGACAGGGAGGCCTGGCGAGCTGCGATTCATCGGGTCGTGAAGAGTCAGACACGACTGAGCGACTGAACTGAACTGGGGACCAGATCTGGGTAGTCGGGAAGCGGCGGGAGGGATCACTGTTTGTGAAATGGGCCCTGACGTCCCAGTCAGCCCGCAGTGGACACAGCTGGACAGAGCCAGACTCTCCACAGGGCGGTGTCCGCCGCCTCAGTCTGTCTTCAGCGCAGTTCCTAGGAAATTCTGCCTTTCAACTTCTGTTCTCCACCTTTTAGCCTAAAATAGGTAACTCCCCAAACTGGGGTCTTTGGCACCGAGGGGTAGGAAGCCACTCCTGAGAGCAGAGCGCAGGCTGTGTCTGCCCGGCCTGGCGGGGGCGCGGCTCTCTGGCCGGTCACCCGCGTCCAGACTCACGTGCAACTGACAAACAGGAGGAGCAGCACCCGTTCAGCAAGCGCCGACGACCTGAGCGCGTGGGAGCGTGAGGCTCCGTTTCTGCTTCAAAACACATGGACGGACTCGGACTCGGAAGTTATGCCTCTTTCCACCCGGCTGACCATTTTCAGATGACTCAGTGGGAGACTGCTTTCAGATGACGTTAGACAGGTCACCCAGGCCTCGGTGCTGGTCCGGGCTCCAGGGTCCCAGGCCCTGCAGCGCCGCCCCCACGTCCACATAGGTCAGCAGTGAGCCGTCCTTCTCCCCAGGCCCGCTCCAGGGCGGGTGTCGTGATCGTTTTACCGGCAGAAATCATGGACCTAACCTGGGGGGGGTGGGGGGGGCGGGGATCGGAAGCGATTGATGGAAATGGAGAAGCTAGTGGTGAGATGCCTCTTCCCAGGTGACTGGTGTTAAGTGCACCAAGTCAGCCCATCCTTAAGTGGTAACTGAGCCACTCACACTGCAGACAGAGTATTTCCTCCCGCACAGTGAGCTTGCCTGAGGTTCGGCCACTCGCGCCACAGACCAAATATTTCCTCCCACACAGTGACCTTGCCGGAGGTTCATCCGTCTCCATTACATAGAGAGCAGATGGGTTCTCACCTGTCTTCATCACGACGCTTTCAGTACCAGCAGCAGTCTCTAATGCCTGAGCTGAAAACGTGCTTTTATAACCCACTGTCTAGCTTCAGACCTAGAAATCCCTTCCTTGCCCTCCGGGGTGGTTCTGTTACCCGAGGTCAAGAGGAGTGACATCCTCCAAGTTTACCCTCTTAGTGGTCTGTCCTCGGAGAACCGACCACAGCCTCCCCGTGCTGGAGGTGACACTGGACTTTCTCTCTGGACACTTCCTTCAGACGAAAGCCCAGTCTTCTCGGTCTAGACACGATGTTTTCCTTAGAACACAGTGCTAGCTTCTTCACTGAAGCTGAAATTCTTAGATGACCTGCCACGTTCAGTGCTGGAGACGGAGTCAGGGTCAGCGCTACATTTAGTGACTTCATCTTCAATCGAGGAGAACGCCTGTGGCAGGTGTGAAATGGAGGCTGCTGTGCTGGGTCTTTGGGGACCACTGAGGTGAGCAGTCTTGGCGTAAGCCAAGCTGCTGATCATCTGTGTGGATGGCTTCCGCACGGATGAGCCAGTGACCGTGACTCCCACCACACTCTGGCCTTGACTTGCCACCAGCTGATGGGTGGCCTGTGTGTCTGAAGGAGAGGGCAGAGGCCTTTCCAGCCCTTGTAATGCCTAGTATTACTGAGGTCAGTGTTGAAACTGAAAAATCAAAATAGACAGGGAATTAGAACTTGTCCCACTGATTTATTTTCTCAACAACTTGTGTGTAAAAACAATGATAATGTCACCATTTGGAATCTGAGTTAAAAGATAAATTCAAGGTTATCACCAGCCAACAAAGGTACACGTACATTCAAAGCTATGGTATTTCCAGTAGTCATGTACAGATATGAGAGTTGGATCATAAAGAAGACTGAGCGCCGAAGAATTGACGCTTTTGAACTGTGGTGTTGGAGAAGACTCTTGAGAGTCCCTTGGACTGCAAGGAGATCCAACCAGTCCATCCTAAAGGAGATCAACCCTGAATATTCACTGGAAGGACTGATGCTAAAGCTGAAGCTGTAATACTTTGGCCACCTGATGCGAAGAGCCGACTCATTGGAAAAGCCTCTGATGCTGGGAAAGATTGAGGGCAGGAGGAGAAGGGGATGACAGAGGATGAGATAGTTGAATGGATTCACCGACTCAATGGACAGGAGTTTGAGCAAGCTCCGGGAGTTGGTGATGGACAGGGAGGCCTGGCGTGCTGCAGCCCATGGGGTCACAAAGAGTCAAACACGACTGAGCGACTGAACAGCAGCACCACCACCAGCCTGAGTGGGTGCTGCCTCTTCCCTTAGTCTGTGGCTCTCAGTTAAAACCATCACACTGTTGATGGCTGACTGTTCCAATGAACAGCTTTGGTCAGCTCATTTTCTATAAGTTGAAAAGCTTGTGTTCCTTTAGATTTGGCCCCAAAATGGAGAGACTATTTAGACCATGATGTGAGGTACACCTTGTTCCATAAAATAAGACACACTTTTCCTAGTACTTTTAAGTATAATTTGATAATCTAGTAAGTTTTCCTCCAATAACAAATCTGATTTCAGTTGGTATGAAAGGAAATCAAATGATAAGGGAATATTTTGAGGCTGTGCTAGAACAGAATCTTATGGATTCTCAGACTGAAGCTGTGGTCCTGCCTAACTTTCTCTCCTGAGCTGGAGTGTCATCAGAGGTTTTGACCTAGATGCCTTCCTTTGCTAGAGACAGAAAATAAACTCCATCATCTCATTCTAACAAGGGTTTTACTTGTTAGAGGAAGGTAACATGCAAAAATAATTGGAAGGCTACTCCTTGGACTTCCCAGATGAATGTTCCATGGAGGAGAATGTTTAATTTGCATCAATTATGCAATTCCATTCTCTCTGAAATGGAAGGCTTTCAAACCGCTGGGAGCAGCCTGAGCAAATGCTGGAATATGGCAAAGTGCTGTGGGCAGGAACCGCAGAAGAAAGAACGTGGGCAAAGAAGGATCTTGGGCTTTGTATAGAGGCTCCTGCAATGAGCAAGCGAGGAGAGAGAGCTAGTTACAGGAAAAACCAGACATGAGGGGAGAGTGCAGGCTGGGCCTTGTTCGCGGTTAGTGGAAGCTTACGGGATGGACGTGCAGGGCTGGAGGGCTGAGTGGCACCAGGAACAACCAGAGGACGGGCTTCTGCGGGCCCGCACCCCAGCACATCTTGGCCTGTTCAGCTGTTACATGAGGAGCTTCCTGACGTAAGAAGCATCCACAGGAACTGTAAGGAATGCGGTAGGAAACCGTGGGGCACAAGATGAAAAGGAGGCTATGCGGGGGCCTAGAGCGGAAAAGGGAAGACGTGGGCAAACATGGAGACAGGAAGAGGCGTGCATTCACAGGTGAAGTGCGCAACGTGGGGAGGACAGCGGTCCCTGCACATACTCATGAGACGGGACAGGAGGCGCTTCTGTGCGTCTGTTCCAGGGCTAATGAAGACCCTGTCTGATGAGCTGCTTCTCGTCTTCAGGACGCCGGGGGACATGGATGTCGCATCCGGAGCCGGGGAACGTCGGCTCATTAGGGTGGGGATTGGCCCACCCTCTTCTGGTGGGATCACCGCCGCCCTCGGGGCCCTGACACCAGCTTCGCCCTGGGGCAGAGACCTGGTCCCCTCCCTGTGCAGAGACCAGCTGGGGGCTCGCGAGCCCTGCCTCTCCCCAGGAACACTCGGGACCCTCATGCCCGCCGTGAACGGGCTAGCTGGACGGGTTAGCGCCGGACTGCAGGCGCGGCCTCCCGCCGTGAGCTCCCCGGAAACGTCCTTCTTAAACTCGGGGTAGACGTCCCTGGACGCCCAGGAGGACGGCGCTTCTGTGCAGGATGGGGTGGCTTCCGCGGAGACTCAGAGCAGACATCCCGACCGAAGGCTGATGCGAGGCAGCCGCGTGCCCACGGGAGGCTCAGCGCCCTGACGCCCCTTCTGCCGCGCTCCTCGGCTCGGTCGTGGGCGGGGATCCTCCGCGGGGCTGCGCCCCACGAGCTGGCTCAGCGTTCCGGAAGCTTCTGCCCTGTGCCGCCAGTCTGCCAGCCGGTGTGTCTGTCCAGCCACGAGAGAGAGAGAGCTGCAGACCCCCAGGGCCCTCCGCGGGGTTTGGGGAGCGAGGATCACCCGCCGCACGCGCGGGCTGGCTCCGGGGCTGTCCAGTCGGCAAAGCGACCACGTCGGGGTGGCCCTCCGGAGCGCGTCCTCGGCCACCAAGCGGTGCGCTCGCCACTCCCGAGGGCTTGCGGAAGGCTGCGTGCGTCTTCCGGAGCACCGAGCTCGGCAGGCGTGCGGGGGCTTCCTCGGCCGAGGCGGCTACCGTCTTCTCCCGCATCCTCCGCAGCCACCCGTGGAGTCCAGGCCTGGGTGGGCGGCGTGTACCTCACTCAGTCCCCCCACCAGGCCCGGGTGCTCCGCTCGGGGCCTGCTTGCCCCCCGGCTGTTTGGACGATGTCAGCATGCCCGGCATTCTCCGGGGCCCCTGCACCCTCCATCCTGAAGTGCAGCCCCCACGGGAACCCTGGAGAGGACCAGGTGCCACGGCTCGAGCAGGGAAAGGGCGGGGTCACCCCAGAAAGCCCAGGGCCGGCCGCCCCTGCTCGGCACTCACCCCTCCACCCGACGCCCAGAGACCCCGAGGGGCCCGGCCGGGGGCGGCTGCCCTGGCGTCCCTTTGTTCCTGGTGCCCTAAAGTCTCGCTGGGAAGCCTCCAACGACTCCCCCAAGGGCTTTTCTCCCCTCCTCTCATTCTGTTGAAACGTGACACTCAAAGCGGAGATGGAGCAGGGATCACAAGTGCTGTCACCCTTGTCAACCAGGTGTGACAGCACCATCTTCCTAAATTGCTGCTAATCTGCCGGGAGCTCGCCATCCACAGCCTGCATTGCGCTGTTTGCTCACATTCGGTGAACGCTTGAAATTTCCCTTTCTGAGGTGTCACTGTTTGCCATTTAGTGGGTAAGGAGAGCTGTGAGAGCGGCTTCAAGCACGCGGATTTGGGAAGCTGGGAAAAGCTGATTAGCTATTCAGGGAGAATAATCTTATTGAGAGTAGTAAGAGCTGTATAAAGAATGCTCTTCCCTTCCCGGGAACAATCTTCTAATTATGTTGTCAAGCTTGCTGTTGAGTTCTTTCCCTGTGCCATTAAGAAATCGTTTTCTATGTTAAGAAAGAGATTTCCAGATTTTGATGCTGTTTGCTGATTTTTTTTTATTGTTTAAAGAATCTGTATGTATTAAACCAAACATTAAAAAATGATTCATGTGCAGCGTAATTATTGGAGACGAGGTTTGGGGACATGGGTGGGAGGAGGGGTGGTGGGACCAGGGGCCGGGGGTTAGGATCCCAGTTGGTGTGACAAGCGCAGTTGCTCTTCCTCGGCGGCTGAAAGGGTCAGGAGCAGCAGCAGCAGGTGCAGCTCTAGGTTTTGAGTGAAACAAACATTCTTGGGTGATGGATGCTGCTAATTGAGAAAGAGAACTGAGCCGTCTGACCTGGGCACAGACTGCCTCCTGATGCCCGCTCTCGCTGCTTGAAGGGAGAACCAAGGCAGCCAGGAGAGGGTGCCCGCCCCGACATCCTGTAGACCCCCCGACGGCATCTCCCTGCACCGATCTCAGATCCACTTCTGGCTGGAGAGTCAGGGCCAAGGAAGCAAGCTGCAAACCCTCTCTGCTAGCCCTTAGCTTGCGGCCGGCAGTCTCCACGCTGTCTGCATGCACGCTCGGTCCCTAAGCCGTGTCCGACTCTGCAACCCCATGGACTGTAGCCCACCAGGCTTCTTTGTCCATGGGATTTCCCAGGCAAGGATACTGGAGTGGGTTGCCATTTCCTTCTCCGATATAAAAGGATAAAAGACATGCATACTGATTTTAGGTATTTTGTGAAAAATAGAAGAGAAAAACTAGAGATGGTGACTTTTACTTGTTTATACTAATTTGGTTTATTTCTCTCCAGTCACTTTGTTTCATTTATAGGTAACACCATCTTGTTGTTTAGTCACTCAGTCGTGTCTGACTCTCTGTGACCCCATGGACTGTAGCCCACCAGGCTCCTCTGTCCATGGGATTCTCGAGGCAAGAATACTGGAGTGGGTTGCCATTTCCTTCTCCAGAGGATCTTCCCAACCCAGGGATTGAACCTGCATCTCCTGTGTTGGCAGGTGGATTCTTCACCTCTGAGCTACCAGGGAAGCCCATAACACTGTCTGAAAGTGCAAGTCGCTCAGTCATGTCCAACTCTTTGTGACACCATGGTCTGTAGTGACACCATGGACTTTAGCCTGCCAGGTTCCTCTGTCCATGGAATTCTCCAGGCCAGTATACTGGAGTGGGTTGCCATTCCCTTTGCCAAGGGTTTTTCCCAACCCAGGGATCAAACCCATATGTCCCGCATTGCAGGCGGATTCTTTACTATCTGAGCCACCAGCAAAGCCCAAGAATACTGGAGTTGGTAGTCTATCCATTCTCCAGCAGATCTTCCTGACCCAGGAATCAAACCAGGGTCTCTTGCATTGCAGGCAGATTCTTTACCAGCTGAGCTACCAGGGAAGCGCCATAACACTGTCTCAGTTCAGTTCAATTCAATCGCTCAGTCGTGTCTGACTCTGCGACCCTACGGACTGCAGCACGCCAGGCCTCCCTGTCCATTACCAACTCCCAGAGCTTGCTCAAACTCGTGTCCATCAAGTCGGTGATGCCATCCAACCATTTCATCTCTGTCACCCCCTTCTCCTCCTGCCCTCAATCTTTCCTAGCATCAGGGTCTTTTCCAAGGTGTCAGTTCTTCGCATCAGGTGGCCAAAATATTGGAGCTTCAGCTTCAGCATCAGTCCTTCCGATGAATATTCAGGACTGATCTCCTTTAGGATGGACTGGTTGGATCTCCTTGCCGTCCAAGGGACTCTCAAGAGTCTTCTCCAACACCACAGTTCAAAAGCATCAATTCCTTGGCTCTCAGCTTTCTTTATGGTCCAACTCTCAGATCCACACATGACTTCTGGAAAAAACATAGCTTTGACTAGATGGACCTTTGTTGGCAAAGTAATGTCTCTGCTTTTTAATATGCTGTCTAGGTTGGTCATGGTTTTTCTTCCAAGGAGCAAGTACCTTTTAATTTCATGGCTGCAGTCACCATCTGCAATGATTTTGGAGCCCAAGAAAATAAAGTCTCTCAGTTTCCATTGTTTCCCCATCTATTTGCCATGAAGTGATGGGACTGGACGCCACGATCTTAGTTTTCTGAATGTTGAGTTTTAAGCCAACTTTTTCACTCTCCTCTTTCACTTTCATCAAGAGGCTCTTTAGTTCCTCTTCGCTTTCTGCCTTAAGAGTGGTGTCACATGCATATCTGAGGTTACTGATATTTCTCCTGGCAATGTTGATTTCAGCTTGTACTTCATCCAGCCTGGAATTTCTCATGATGTACTCTGCATATAAGTTAAATAAGCAGGGTGACAATATACAGCCTTGACATACTCCTTTCCCAATTAGGAATCAGTCCATTGTTCCTTGTCCAGTTCTAACTGTTGCTTTTTGACCTGCGTACAGATTTCTCAGGAGACAGGTAAGGTGGTCTGCGAGTCCCATCTCTTTAAGAATTTTCCACAGTTTGTTGTGATCCACACAGTCAAAGGCTTTGGCATAGTCAATAAAGCAGTAGTAGATGTTTTTCTGGAACTCTCTTGCTTTTTCGATGATCCAACAGATGATGGCGATTTGATCTCTGGTTCCTCTGCCTTTTCTAAATCCAGCTTGAACATCTGGAAGTTCACAGTTCACATACTGTTGAAGCCTGGCTTGGAGAATTTTGAGCATTACTTTGTGAGCCTGTGAGACGAGTGCGGTTGTGCGGTGGTTTGAACACCCTTCGGCAATGTCTACTGTCCACTACCTGCTAATTTAAATAATAAACAGCATGGAGCTTTGTTTCAACTGCCGTGTGAACCAGGGCACAGAGAGTGGGTTTCAGAAGATTTTATTATAACAAATCCCATCAGAAGAAAGGACACTGAGACCGAAGCTGCGTGCACCTTGCAGGAATAGACCGACTTCTGGGGCATCCTCACTGGTGGACCCACATTAACTCCTTGGGACCCTGCCTCCTTTTCTTTCGATACAGTAGGATGTGGGATTGATTCTGGCAAATCTGACAGTTTGGAATTAATATGTTGGGACCTGTGTTACAACACTTCCTGGTGTATTTATAGGAGCAGGAAGTGACTGAAGGCACTTCTTTACTTGATAAAACACATGGTAGGGGGCATCATCCATCCTTGGTCACTGAGCAGTCACTAGGGCCAGAGTTTGCCATGGCATTACGGAACCAAATGCAAGAGAGGCTCTGGATTTTCAAGACATTAGAAGCAAAACTTCCTAGGGCAGTGTCAGCGTAGGCAGAAGTCGGCTTGGAAGCCATCACCCCTCCCACTCCAGTAAGTTTGGACAAAACTTTCACCTTTCTGATTCGAGCTCCAACAATTACAAACAAGAACACTTATTTCAGGCTTGTTGGAAGGCTGAAGAGAAATTGCCTGGAGTAAGTAGGTGCTCAATAAAGTGTACATTGTGTTAATTCACTGGCTCAGGGTGAAAGGACCTCTTCAAGGCTGATCTCCTTCTGTTTCTTTTGCTCCTTTTTGTTTGTTTTTATTTTGAGTGCACAAAATTCAAAGGCACAAAGGAGCACCTTCTGAAAAGTAAGCTCTCTGGTTTGTCAAATCGTGACACCCAGCCCCCTCCTCTTCTGCACTTGGGGTGGGGCCCAGGAACGGAGTTCACCCCATAGTGAATCGTAAACCCAGGAAACAATATTCCATGGAGTGATTGTATGGATTGCCATTGATTACCTAATCGGCTTGCTGTTGGTTGATTATTTTCAATATTTTACATAGTGTCTAATGCTGTCTTTGAACATACATATTTTGCACTGAGTCAATACTTATAAAAGGCAGATTTCTTGAAGAGCAATTTGTTGGTCAAAAAGTGTATGAATTTTTGATAGGAAATTGCCAAATTTCTCTCCATAGAATTTATCCCACTTTTGCAATTCAGGAGACCTTGGTTTGATTCCTGGGTGGGGAAGATCTGCTGGAGAAGGGATAGGCCACCCACTCCAGTATTCTTGGGCTTCCCTTGCGGCTCAGCTGCCTGCAATGCAGGAGACATGAGTTCAGTCCCTGGGTTGGGAAGATCCCCTGGAGAAGGGAACAGCTACCTACTCCAGTATTCTGGCCCGGAGAATTCCATGGACTGTATGGAGTTGCAACTGTCAGGTTGCAAAGAGTCAGACACGACTGAGTGACTTTTACTTTCACTTTTAATCTTTGACAGCCCGAGAGGGAAACGGTGGTATCTCACTATAGTTTAATTCACATTTTTCTTTATACGAGGAAAGTTAGGAGTCTTATGTGTTTGTATTTCATTCTCTATGTTCTGTCTGCTGTATTTCTGCCATTAATTCTGCTAGATGGCTGGTCTTTTGCTTATTGACTTCAGAAGTTCTTTATCTACTAGACAAATTAGCACCTTATGATACGAGTTCAAATATTTTGATCCACTTAGTCATTTGTCTTTTCTCTTTGTTCCGATTCCTTTTTGCGATTCAAAACTTTTTTCAAATTTTTTTATGTAAGGTGAGGCAAAGATTTCTTAAGCATGACACCAAAAGCATGATCTATAAAAGAAAAAAAATGATAAATTGAACATAATCAAAACTAAGAGCATCTGCTCTTCTAAGGATACTGTTAAGACAATGAAAAGACACGTCACTGACTGGGAGGAAACATGCGCAAATCATGTGTCTGATCAAGGACTTGCATCCAGAATATAGAAGATGCCTTTAGGGCTCAGTAACAAAAAGACACTAACCCAGTGTAACAAATGGGCCGAGATGTGAATAGACATTTCACCAAGGAAGAGATACAAATAGCCAATGAGCACATGAAAAGATGTGCAGCACCATTAATCACAGCGACAGGCAAATCAAAAGCACAGTGAGACCCCTCTTTTCCAAGGAAATATAAATTTTATGAGCTAAGCCGCCTTGCAGAAAGTTAAAGATAAGATGGTTCCATTGGAGAAGTAGCAAAATAGTCGCCCTTTTTTTAAAATTGTTGCAGTATAGTTGATTTACAATATTATATTATTCTCAGGTGTACAGCATGGTGATTCAGTATTTGTACAAATCTTACTCCATTAAAAGTTATTACAAGATAAAGGCTACGATCCCCTTGTCATACAATATAACCTTGTTTCTTTCCTATTCTGTACATAGTCGTTTTTCTCTCTTAATCCCGTACCCTTGGTTGGACCCTCCCCACTTCCTTCTTCCAGAATCTGCCTGCAACGCAGGAGACCTGGGTTCCATCCCTGGGTGGGGGAGATCCCTGGAGAAGGGAATGGCCACCCACTCCAGTATTCTGGCCTGGAGAATTGCATGGACTATACAGTCCATGGGGTCACAAAGAGTCGGACATGACTGAGCGACTTTAAATAGGCTGCTAAGTCACTTCAGTCGCGTCTGACTCTCAGCGACCCCATGGATTGCAGCCTACCAGTCTCCTCCATCCATGGAATTTTCCAGGCAAGAGTACTGGAGTGGGGTGCCATTGCCTTCTCCTTAACTAGGCTAAAGAGGAGGAAATGGCGACCCACTCTAGTTTTCTTGCCTGGAAAACCTCATGCACAGAGGACCCTGGCGAGGTACAGTCCATGGGGATGCAAAGAGTCGGACACGACTGAGCCACTCTCCCTCCCACTTCCTTCTTCCACTTGGTAACCATTGGTTTGTTTTCTGGTTTGCATACACAAGTATTTGTATGATTTTTTGGATTCCACATATAAGTGATCATACGGTGTTTGTCTTTGATTTTGCTAAGCATATAATATCCTCTAGGTCCGTCATGTTGCTGCAAATGGCAATATTGCATTCTTTGTATAGCTGAGTATTTATTCCATTGCATTTGTGTTCCACATCCTCTGTATGCATTTGCCTGCTGACGGGCACTTAGGTTGCTTTCGTAACTTGGCTATTGTGAGTGGAGTGGCTGCAAGCACTGGGGTGCGTGTATCTTTATGAATTAGTGTCTTCATTTTTTCCAAATATATACCAGTAGTGAAATTGGTGGCTCACATGGTAACTCTATTTTTAGTTTTTTAAGTTTTTTCTGTTCTGCATACTGACTGCACCAACTTACATTCCCAATGATAGTGTAGAGAATTCCCTTTTCTCCACACCCTCTCAGCCCTTGTTAATGTGGACTTTTGATGATGGCCATTCTGACCTGTGTGAGGCGATCCCTCATCTTAATTTCGATTTGCATTTCTCTAATAAGTAGTGATGTTGAGCATCCTTTCGTGTACCTGTTGGCCATCTGAATGTCTCCTTTGGAGAAATGTCTGTGCAGGTCTTTGGCCTGTTTGGGGGGTGGGTTGTTGGTTTAATCACACATCAGGCTTGGTCTCAATGTCCAGTTCTTTGCTTACTGACCCGACACCGAGCCCGTCACTCAACCTCTGAGCCTCAGCTCCTGCGCGGACCTCACATGCTCTCTCCACCCAGCGGGCGGCCTGGTGGAGATTAGCAGGGACGTACAGACCCCGAGCAGGATCTGGGTGAGGGTGGCTGCTCTCCTGATGCTGGGCACAGGACACAGGGGCGCCAGGAAGGCAGCAGCCTCCCCGGGGCAGGGCGCCCTCCCGCCCCTCCCGAAGCTGCGCTGTCCAGGTGTCCAGTCCGCAGCGTAATGAAGCTCACAGCAGGCCCGACAGACAGGCTGCAGGGCCCCCGGCCCGACATCCTGTTTATTATGAAGGGGCGGCCGCCCACAGCTCCTAAAGCTCCCTGCCGGCCGCACGCCCGGAGCGCGAGGTCCCAGCTCCTCCGAGAGCCAGGCCTGGTCCCTGCTGTGCGGGTGAGGAAACTGCGGGAACGACTTGAAGCGGTGGAGTTGGGATTTGAACCCGGGCACTTCCCCTGCAGGGCTCACAGCCTCAGACACTCCTCCCCACCGTCACTGTTTGAAGCAGGCAGGGAGAGGCGAGGCGTCAGGGGCCACGGCTCCTGACCTTGGGGGTGGTTCCTGGAGCGGCGGTAGCAGAGGCCGCAGGTCGGCCTCCTTCGCAGGCGCATCGCAGGGCCTGGGCCCTCCTCCAAGGGCAGACGCACTTCCCCGGGGCTCCTGGAGGAGGCTCTAGTGAGACGGACCCCAAGGTAATCTGCTGTCAGCGGCAAGGGAGCCAGATGCTCGTCCACAAACGGAGGTCAGATAGAGGCAAGGAAAGGGGTGCCCAGCGGGGCGGGCGGCTCTGCCCAGAACCAGCGTGGGGGAGGTGGGCGGGCACTGCAGCCAGGGGACCCCGAGAGCCACGGTGAAGCTCCGGGAAGCGGCGTCCTGGATTGAAGAGCAAGAGGACAGGCAGTGGCGAGGACCCCCCACCGGGCTCCACCCTGGGGTTGGCGACGTTCTCGGGAGGCCTTGCCAGGCTCCCTTCCCGCTAAGGCGGCGCTGGGTCACGCTGCTCACAGCCATCGCCGCCTGGCACGGGGGGCGGGGGGGGGCCCTCCGCTGGAGACGGCAGATGATTGGCCAGAGGGACCGAAGGATGCGGGCTGTTGCCTCCTGGCTGTTTGAACCTCACAGGCACTTTGTGGGCTCACTCAGTGGCCTTAGGTGCTTGGGGTTCACCCAGCGATGGGGGGTGATTGTGCCGGAAAGTGTCCTGCTCCCACACGAGTGTTCCGGAACCAAGAGTGCATCCTTGTGGAGCAGTTCTGGAGACCCCATGTGCTGGGAGCCGGAAAGGACGCACTGATGCCCAGAGGACCGGAAGCGGGCCCCAGGGTCCCTCCAGCCAGCGCCCCAGCCCCCCACGCTGCCCCCGCAGCTGCTCGCAGCTTCCACGAGATCGCACCTCTTGTGCTAGAACGCCAGCTCCAAGGGGACGGGGAGCTTCGTGGGCTCCCCTGGAGCCCCAAAGTGTCGCTGGTGTGTGCTGGGGGCTTAACCCAGAGGGTGGTATGCGCTCCAAGGAGAACACCCCGCTGTACCCTGCTCCTTCTCGCAAGGCTGGTGTCGTGCGTGGGGAGCAGCTGGGACCGCTGGCCTGTTGGGCCATTTCTGGGCTCACGTTCACGGACTGTGTCGCAGGTCTTCCGCGTGCAATCAGAGTCAGAAGTGCCTTTTCACTGAGGTACTTAATGATTCATGCTGAGAATGTAATTAAAATATCGCGGTAGTTTAAAAATAATGCTCTATTAGGATAATACACCAAAATGGCTAATTCAGACTGAGTGCCTCCTGCTTTGATGACATTACGGGGAGCATGGTATACGAAACGCTTTCATCTAAAATGTGACAGTCTACACCAACACATCGCCGTGATGTGCATCAGATTCTGGGTGGATGACATTTCAAAATCTCCGCGTGGTCCAGACGTGTCTGAGGGCAGCGTCCGGAGTTCACGCTGGTGTTTTGAAGTCCTGGCGTCCGGACGAGCAGAGGCTCCTGTAAATATCATCTCTGCTCAGTCCGCCCAAAGACGGGCTGGACACCCGCCTGGCGACCTTGACCTCTGTCCTTTTCGCATTAACACGGGTTGGAATTCTGAAGCCTGAGCGAGGCTCAGAGGCTATGCTGCTGGTTGTAGAGGGTCTCAGGGACCCTCCAGTGCAGGAGCCTCACAGCCGCCGCTGAGGGAGGGGGCTGGGGGTGTGTGGGGGGTTGGCACCCAGGTGCCCTGTCCTTGGTCCCTCCCTGAGCAGCCAGGGCAGCCCAGGAACCAAGGTTCTGATCGCTTCTCTACTTCTTATGGGTCTTTATTTATTTATTTTTTGAAGTATAGTTGATTTACAATGTCGTGTGAATTTCTGCTGTACAGCAAAGTGGCTCAGTTATACACATATATGCATTCTTTTTTATATATATATATTCTTTTCCATTATGGTTTATCCCAGGATGTTGGATATATTTCCCTGCATACAATTAGCACTAACTAGACTCCTGATGCAAAGAGTGGATTCATTGGAAAAGACCCTGATGCTGGGAAAGATTGAGGGCCGGAGGAGAAGGGGGAGACACAGGATGAGATGGTTGGATGGCATCACTGACTCAGTAAACATAAGTTTGAGCAAACTCTGGGAAATACTGAGACACAGGGAAGCCTGATGTGCTACAGTCCACGGGGTTGCAAAGAGTCAGACGGGACTTAGCGACTGAACAAGAAAAAGAGTCCTGACGCTTACTGAGAGCTTCCCGTAAGCAGCCCACAGACTCAGCTCCCTCAGACTTGCCCGGAGTCTGCGCGAAGGCACAGGTGGCTGAGCTGCTGGGGTTTCTGATTTAGGGGGTCCACACCGCTCACGGGCTTCCCCGGTGATGCCCGAGCTTCCAGTCTGGCCACCGTGGAAACCACCCCGGCCTCTGTGGGGCCATCAGCAACATGTCACACCAAGGAACACTCCCGGGGCTCAGGCACCCGGACTCAGGGTAGTCACTGTGACCCCTTTGTGTTCACAAAAAATAAAACAAAATTAAGTCCAAGGAAGGGCAAAAGACACAGAGTAGGTTAAGAGTCTGCTCCGCTACACAACTGAGTGACCCCTGGGCCGGCGAGCAGAGGGTTCACACAGACTGGAACTGCTTCCCGAGCCTGACCCTCCACCTGCAGCCTCCCGGGGCTGCCCAGCCGCGGACACAAAGCACCGCAGACCAGGACGCTCAGTCCAGAAGTGGATCGTCTCGTGTAGTCCTGGAGCCGGAGTCCAAGGTCAGGGGTCGGCAGGGCTGGCTCCTCATGAGGCTATGCCTGGTGCCCCAAAAAGCTGGCTTGTGGACGTGGCCCCTCAACCTCTGCCTCCGTAGCAGCTCCCTCTGCAGGTGTCCACCTCAGCGTCTCTTCTCCAGACACCACCGGCTGGCATAGGAGCCCCGTTTACACCTGCCAACCCCCTACAAGTGAGTCCCCTACATACAAATCAGTTCTGCTCCCAGAGCACGTCCGTGAGTCCAGTTTGTTTGTAAGTCCAACCAAGAGAGCCCAGGTACCCAACTAACACCATCAGCTACAGAGTACTGCACTGTAACAGGTTTATAATACTTTTCACGCTAATAATGCATAAAAAACAAGCACAAAAAGTAAAGAAAACATTTTTCATCTTCCAGGACAGCACCTGGAAAAGCACAGTAGTCCTGGACGACAGCTGGCACACAGGGGCTGGCATCGAGTGGGCGGGCAGGGAGAGTGCCTGACGGCAGGGGGGAGAGGGAGAGGGCGGTGCCGAAGGGGCGTCAGCGATGAGGGGAGAGGAGGTGGGAGAGGGCAGTGCCGAAGGGGCGTCAGCGATGGGGGGAGAGGAGGTGGGAGAGGGCAGTGCTGAAGGGGCGTCAGCAATGGGGGGAGAGGAGGTGGGAGAGGGCAGTGCTGAAGGGGCGTCAGCGATGCGGGGAGAGGAGGTGGGAGAGGGCAGCGCCGAAGGGGCGTCAGCGACGGGAGACCAGGGGTTGGGGGGCGGTTGTGGCTGAGACGTCGCTTGTGCCTGACGCTGATGGAACATCTGGTCTCATCCCTGAAGTTTGCAAGTTGAAGGTTCTTATGCTGGGGACTTAATGTATCTCCAAATGAGGTCACATCCCTGGGTTTGGGGTAGGGTCAGGACCTCTGTTCAGAGACACAGCTCATCACAGAGGACAAACCATGTCACCAATGCACAGCCACCTGACTTGTCACGAGTCCTGGAGCACAGCCACTGTCCAGCGGCCTCCTGGGAAGGCGTGCAGGGCCACTAGGCCAGGAAGAGCCCCTGCCCACCCCCAGCTACTCCCTGGTGCGTCCCACAGGCTGAGCAGCCGGAAGCCACAGCCAAGGTGCCTGGGCACGTGGTCCCCTGAACCCCGGGTGGAGCTGTGCCAGGCCTGGGCCTGACAGAGGCACACAGGGCCCCCTAACTTCTGGCCTCTGCCAGTCTCAGGCTGAGCCTGACGACACTTTTCCTCCAGGCACACCCCTGAGGAGGGCTGACTTCCTCAACCATCACCCCTAGTCACGTCCTCTCGAGTCAGAGCTGGGGGCCCCCTCTCCCCCGACCACGGCCGCTCCCAGTGCTGCAGGCAGGACGTGTGGGTGGAACTGAAAGTCATGACACGTCCTGGTCCAGACACCTTGTGGGAAGGATGCAATGGGCCAAGTGGCGACCGTGGCTGCCTCCCCATCCGCACGGCTCCCGCGGCCTGGGAGCCTCCTGACCGCCCAGCTGGTGCCTCATTCTGCGTTTCTCCTCCCTGAGGACCCAGGTCAACTCCGCCGGCTTCCTCCTAAACGCCACCCGTTTACCCAGCAGCTCAGCGTTTCGGGAGATGCAGGAACCGAGGTGGCCCGAGCATTTCTGCAAAGAGCCCTTGCCCAGGGCCCCCAGGCCACCAGTGGGCCCGTGTGGCGGCCTCTGCGTTCCACGAGGCTCAGCTCAGCAGCGGACACGGCGGGCCAGCACCTCGGCTCCACGGACAGGAGGGCTCCCTCTTGACTTTATCTTGCCTGCCTTGTTTGGGGAGCAGGATTTCTGCTCTTGCCTTGGGTTTGTTTTGAAGAGGAATGTAGAAAGAAGGAGAAAGCAGAGGTCAGAGAAGGCAGGCGGGTCAGCCGTCCCACCAGGCGAACCGCTGTGAAACTTATAAATGTTGCACCTCGTTCTCCGAGAAGCCTGCTCTTCTCAAAGCGAGAAGTGAATTCACGGGCTCCCTGCGTGCGGGCGGGGCTGTGGTACCTCCAGGAGGGCAGGTTTTAGAGCGAGCTCTCAGGGTCCCTGCAGACTGTAGCCTTTCATTGGCGTGGACACCCACATGGCATTGAAGAGCTTTCAGCAGAATGAAGGGGTCTCGTCTGCCATCCTCCACCGTTTGCACACAGGAGCTGGGCTCTCCTGACCAGCACCTTCCCTCCACGGAGGAAGCATCTCTTGGGGGTGGGAGCAGGCTGCAGCCGTGGCTCCTCTGGACCGTCCCTTGAGAGGGGAGGCAGGGGTCTGCTGTCCCTCGAAAGGGGAGGCAGTGGTCTGCTGGACCCAGGCTCCCTGCAGGGACAGTGTTCAGGTAGGATGGGGCCGGCAGGCACCGGGAGCGGGTGACAAGGTCCTGAACCCCCCTGTCTAGAAGCTGGTTCCCAACAGGAAATTCAGGTCAGCCTAGGACAGGAGATGGTCCAGCCCTCAGGAGAGCCCAGATCAGCTGCCTCCCCGGGGAGATGACCCGGCCCCTCTGCGGTGGGGGAGCTCCAGCCTGGAAGGCTGACACCCCCACTTCCCTCATCCCTGTTTGCTGACGCTCTGGGCCCTTTGTGGATGACAAAGAGACGAGGGAGGTGTATTCTAATATTTACTCTGCTTTTTGCCTAAGGCTTGATGCAGCCTGCTCTCAGTTCAAACAGCAGGTGAATCAGAAGGCTTAGACTTCTCTCAGAAAGACTCATCTTTGAAACGTAACCCTTTGTTCTTCTCCCGTGGACCATGGGACCATCCAGAGGGAAGGTCTGCTGGGCCTTGGGAGGCATACGCGCCACCCTGACCCGAGGGTGTGAGTCAACAAGGAATCCCACTTGCCGATTGTTCTCTCAAAGCTGAGCTGCAGCTGGGAAAACACGCAAGCCCGCCCGGCAACGGCCTCCTGCAAGACAGCTCACCTGCCCACGTGCCGCTGACGGCACTCCACGTTCACATGTGCCCGCCGGGCGTGCCAGGGGCCCTGTTCATCTGGTCACTGGTCCTTCCAGCTGCCTTATGAGGTTGATCCTGCGACTGTCCCGTTTCACAGACCAGGAAGGGGGGTAGCTCCCTCGCCCCCACAGCAGGTGCCCACGGCGTCCCAGGCAGCCAGGCTCATCGTTGCGGTCAGCTGCGGAAGCTCCAGCCACATCTCACCAGAGTGAAGACTGACTCACCCCATCAGCCGCTGTCCACGCACACGCAGAAATCCCTGGTTGAGGGCCTCGTCCTGCCGGCTTGTGCCCTCCGCGGGGACCTCGTGGGAACAGAGCGGGCTGTCTCCCTGACTCAGCAGGAAACGTCCCTCCTGATAAGCTGCACACCCCTTCCTCCCCCTGGAAGGCCAGTGTTAGCTTCCAACCTGCTCCGCCCTGGGTGGACAAGCGGCTGCACATCTGTCACCTTTATCCGAAGTCATTCATTCATTCACACTTGTCGAAAGATGACTCCCTGGTGCCTCCAGCCAGTCAGATAGAGGGAGGCGCGGGTCTGTGCTGGGCCTCAGGAGCCCGTGGTTAGACCCCCTTTGTGATGGCGCCCCTTAACACGTATTGCCTGTCATCTTCCAAATTAATGCTCTTCTTCAGCGGGGCCCACGCTCTGCTCCAGGTCAGCTGGGTGTTTTCAGCCTGAGATCAGTATTTGCTGCAGGAAAGAACCTGGGAGGTTGGATGGCCCTGGATGGGAGGGGCATAGCAGAGCGGGCGTCTGACCCCTGGCCTGGCGCCATCACAGCCCCTGTGACCCTGCGGCATCTCTCCCTCCATGTCTGGGTCTGTCTCCATGGGCCCAGAACCATGGGGGCGGCCTGGGGTCTTCTCTGCATCCTGGGGACCCTGCAGAGCAGGCTCTGGGGCACCCACAGTGGACGGAAGAGCTGCTCTCAATCCGTCACCAGGAAGCTTTCCTTTCAGAGGGCGACTCAGCTGCTGGCCTCGCCAGGAGCATAGGACAGGCCGGGAGGAGGTGGCGGGGTAACCCAGATCGGCAGAGGGCTGGGAGGGCGCTAAGTCCGGGAGGCTGCGTGCTCGGGAGCTGGCCCCTCGGTAAGACTGGCCCCCAGAGGACAGGGCCCGAGCAGCCGGTGACGGGACCTCCCCGCAGGCCCAGGGGGGCAGCCTGTGTGTCCCCAGCCCGCCCCGGGCCCTGGCGGCTGACACGCGGAGAAGCATGGCGTTGGGGGGCCGGGATGAAGAGCCAGTGTTTTTCCAATTCTGCTTTTCCTCCCGAGGAAGACAGTCTTAGAAGGATTAATGACTGTGATGAGAAATACGTTTTGAGATTAGGGTGGCATGTCTTTCCTCATCAATTTCTGTTCTTCGGGTCATTAAACCTTGACGTTTTAAATGAAATGGTGTTCGCTGGACTGAAGCCGGGCCTCGGGGACGCGGCGTCAGAGAGGTGGCCCGGGTCCCGCCAGGGAGGCCGGACAAGCACGCTCTGCTCAGGGCTGCACGTGGGGATCGTGGCGTGCTTTGACGGCCCACTGCTCCTTCTCCTTCCGGCCCCGTCTCCGGCCACGTCCCCAGTCCCTGGTGTGTCCCCCGCGCATCTGGAAGGAACACCTCGAGGGGCCACCAGGGCGCGAGAGCATGTGGCCCCCCCTAGGGTGCTCTGGGCCTCTATGCTGACCACAGCTGGAGCGAGACACCCTGCGCAACCAGTGACCAGTCGCTCCCAGTGCCGCCCACACGCGGTCACAGCTGCGTCCTGTCTGGAAGCTCACGGCCAAGTCAATACCAAAGCTGAGGCTTTCTGGCCAATCCACCGTTTTCCCACCTCAGCCACTCACTGGTGAGCCACTCGGCGCTTCCTTCCCTCACCAGCCGGTGGGTACAACCAGCCACAAAGGCAATTCTCTGTCCTCATGGGGTTTGTAGCCCAGGGGTCACACATCTCAGGTGTTGGCACAAACTGCAACCCACAGATGCCTGTGGCTGAGCACCCTCCCTCCCAAACCCTCCCTGTCCCAGTTTCTGGGGAGAATCCCCTGGGGAGTGTTAATGAAGAGATGCAAGCATGTGTGCGTGCGTGCTAAGTTGCTCAGTCGTGTCTGACTCTTTGCGACTCCACGGGCTGTAACCCATCAGGCTCCCCTGTCCATGGGGCTCTCCAGACAAGAATACTGGAGTGGATTGCCATTTCCTACTCTAGGAGATCTTCCCAACCCAGGGATCAAACCCAGGTCTCCTGCATTGCAGGCAGATTCTTTATTGTCTGAGCCATGAAGGAAGCCCATGAAGGGGATAAAGGTCCTCAAATTTGCACTTTTAAAAGACTGTCTGCCGGTTGAGAAGGAGTCGGAGGTTGAAGGTCAGCAGACAGATTCAGGCCCAAGTGGGATGATGTGAAAGCTGGGGTGGGGTGGGGTGACGAGCCCTTCTCTGGGCGAAGGGGCTGGGGGCACCTACAGTCCACACCCGGGGTCCATGGGAGCTGCATCAGCCCTGCCAGCCCCACCTCACTCACCTCTTCCTGCACACTCACTGACGGACGGCTGATCGGGGTGCCTGATTCCACCACATCCCAAGCAGCTCAGCCAGCAGCCAGGTCCCTGTGGGACCCCAGCTGCCCCCTGACGCCCCTCTCAGTTGGCACTGGGACACCTGGATTGGCTGGCACGCTCTTGCCGCTAGACTTGGAGGGTGTGACGGGTCCAAGAGGGCGGGTCCCCGTCTTCCAGAGCCCCCTGGGGGACTCAGGCCCTTGAGCCAGCAGTGCCCTGCGAGCTGGGTCATCTGACTGCAACACCTCCGACTCACCACTTCATTCTCCCTCCCTCCTGGAGTCAAGGTCCCAAGCCCAGGTCCGTCCGGGAGCTGAGGGGGCAGAGTTCAAGGGCAGGGCTGGGGGCCCGAGAGAAGGTGCGTGTTGAGAGGTGCAGCTGCCTCAGCACACGAGGTCCTGCCTTTATTCTCAGAGCCGGACGCTCTGTGTCACGCTCAGAGCAGCGTGGTCTCCTGCGAGGGTGAGGGTGGGTCCCCGGGTGTGGCCTCTGGTGGGAAACGCCTGGGAGACACCTGGGCTCTCTGTGGTCATGGACACTTCTGGGGACCCAAGTTTACAAGAGGAAAGACAAACTGCAGAAGCTTCTTAAAATACGTGTGAAAATGAAGCTCCCGTCCATCTGCAGTGAAGGGAATTTCTCGGATTGGATGGCTCCATTTTTCTCTGAGCCAGCCCTCCGTCACATGAAGTGCAACAGCAGAACTGGGAAAAACCCCGGGGCATCTCTCACCCACCCCACAAATCCACAGCTTTTTCTGTTACCGTATTTGTGTACCACGCTGCCAGGACAAAGGCGTGGGGTTTTGATACAGGTCACTTGGCATTGAGAATCTGAGATTTTGGAGTTAACGTACATCAGTGAAGTTCTGTTACGTGGCGTGACATGAAAGTGCCTACTAGCAAAACCGATCAGAGCACGTTCCCCTCACAGGCTGTGGCACAGTGTTGCTGGGCAGGGGCAGTTATATTCTATTACTAATGAAAACATATTCTCCTAATTGTTCCAAACCATCTCAGGACTGATAAGTGTACAATGTAAGCATTTTATAGGTGTAATTCAATTAATCTCCCCAGAAAAATATCTGTTGGATGCACGTAAATATACTGGTTAAATTGTGCATCTTCATTTCTTCCACTCCGACGACTGAGACTGTGGAGAACAGACTATAAAAACTGCACCAAAGAGCTTTATTCTCTTTTTATCGCCTGTCAAATAATTGCCGCGACGCCCCTAGCTGGTGGTGAAACATTGCGTTCCGATGCTGCTAGCAACGAAACGCCGTGTGTGAGTTGCACATTGAGTTTAGGTAATGTACCAGAAACTGTTGCATGAAAACACTAATTTTCTCAATATATATTAGTAGACATGGTGTTTACCAGTGAAAAGTGGGGATGTTTTTAAACAGTTTGTTAACTTCGAGTCTTGGCCGGGCTGCACGTGAACGCTGTCTAGCTGGAGTTAGAACTGGGAGCAGAGGCTTCCTCGGGGCTGGAGGACTTGGCTGCACGGTTCCCGCCCAGCTGGCCTCATGCATCCTCCATCACGTGGGCCCTGGCCCCTGGCTCACTCGCTGGTCGCAGTTTTGGCATCGTCAGTGTTGCTGACATCACTGCAAACAGGCCCAGCTCCCCTCTGCCTCCCTGCGTCTCTGCTGGGCTCCCCTCAGCCCCTGACCCCAGGCCCATTCACCCTCGAGCCAGTCACCCCGTGGAAGGAGCAGGACCTGTTATAATAGCTCATCTCAGGCTGGTGAGAAGAGAGATGTTTGATTTAATCTGTCTGCCTGCAAAACACAAAATGAGAGAAGTGCACATACGTTATTACAGCCTGAGACGACACCAGCCCGCCAACATTCCATTATCTTATTATTGAGCAGGGTTTCCAAGAAGAACCTCTTTGTCTCTTAGCCTTTCTTAAGAAACCTATTCTTAAGGAATAATTGTTGTCTAAGAGCACGAGGGAAATGCAGCATCTTGCGGATGTTCGCAGAGAGCTGCCAGGGTTGATCTGAAGGGGCTCCCCCGTCTAGCCCCTGGTAAAATCATGCACAAATTCCACAGCCACATCGGAATGCAATGGTGCAAAGCAGCTGTGGGACTGGGGGTGGCATCACTCAATGGACGTGAGTTTGAGCAAACTCTGGGAGATGGTGAAGGACGGGGAAGCCTGGCCTGCTGCAGTCCAAGGGGTCACAAAGAGATGGACACAACCGAGGGACTGAACAACAACAGCAATCTCATTCCCAGAGAGAAATCGTTGTTAATGGGTGTGGTCTGTCAGATTAGGTGTTTCTACCATAAGCATCACGTAGCTCCTGAAAATACTCAGCTTTGCAAAATTTTAAAAACAAGAATAGGATAGAGCAGACTGTCAAAACCTCTGGCGCTTTGCAACTAGAGCCCTGGCAGCAACTAGAGCCCTGACAGCATTGGGTAATGGATCCAAGCACCCCTCCAGGGACCCCATGGCCAGATCTGGAGAGCTTTGTGGATGTCAGGACTGGGGTGCTCTGGCCACAAGCGGTGGCGGCCAGGGGTGCTGCCCGCAGCACAGCACGCACAGGACGGCCCCGCACAAGGCGCCATCAGACACCACACCGACAGCAGAACAGACATCCAGAGACACGCCCCAGCCACCTGTCCCCAGGGCCAGCCCAGCCTTCCCTCCCTGTGACGGCCACTCACCGCCCTCCCCTCACCTACCCACTCCTGACACCTTTATCTTTTGTTTTATTGTGTGCATGCTCAGATGTGTTCCACTCTTTCTGACCCCATGGACTGTAGCCCACCAGGCTCCTCTGTCCGTGGAGATTCTCCAGGCAAGAATACTGGAGTAGGCTGCCATTTCCTTCTCCAGCGGATCTTCCCAACTCAGGGATCAAACTACATCTTCTCCATTGGCAAGCGGGCTCTTTACCACTGAGCCACCTGTAATTCATTCACAGAGACAAGCAGGACGCGCCCTGGCCCTGGAGACCCCGCAGTCCAAAAGTGAAGGCAGTCTGGACAGCGCCAGTGTGCTTTCTGTCCGTTAGTGCATCTAATCTTACAGGGCTTCCCTGGTGGCTCAGACGGTAAAAAATCTGCCTGCAGTGCAGGAGACCCAGGTTTGATCCCTGGGTCAGGAAGATCCCTAGAGAAGAGAATGGCAATCCACTCCAGTATTCTTGCCTGGAGAATCCCATGGGCCGGGGAGCCTGGTGGGCTACAGTCCATCGGGTCACAAAGAGTTGAACATGACTGAGCAACTAACACACTTCGCACACACAGTCACAGCCACCCACGAGAAAGTCCCGTGATAACGTACCACATAGACATAGGTACATTAAGAATCACGACAGATGAGAGCCACTGTTAGCATGCAAACAATCAAACACCCCTCCAGGGAACCCCTGGCAAAATCTGGAGAACTTTGTGGATGTCAGGACTGGGGTGTCAGGGTCACAGGCGTCAGGGTCACAGTAAATATTCATGGACTTTTTCCATGCCAGGGGCTATGGATAAAGCAGTGAGCAAAACCACTAAATAAATACAATTTATTATGACCATTGGTTGCTTTAATCATATACAGAAAATTACAAGTAAATCTTATTTTTTAAATGTGTTCATCTTGAAAATCTTTTTCTTTCAAAACTAACTTCTTTCATTTTTTTAAGGATAAAAATATTGCTAATTGCCTTTATATGGGTCTGTGGTTTCTGGAAAAAAAAAAATGCATGTGTCTGTGTCATTGTCCCAGAGGAGGGCCTTTTAAAAGAAACAGCATCTAAATTAAAGAACAGCTAAATTAAAAACTCTCCCCCAAGGACACAGCAAACGTAATGAGTTGACTGAAGGGGATTTTGTCCCTCTCACCTCAGTTTTCTGGGGACAGTTTTTGCACTACGTCCATGAAACAGAAAGAAACGCACAGGGTAAGGATTAAACTTTCTAGTTACAAAAGTTGACTGTTTTCCTGAGCGTTGGTGCTACAGTTGCGGGGGTTTCTCCGCGTCTGTGTAAGTTGTCCAGTGTGCGTGGTGGGCTGCTGTGGACATAGCAAACAAGGCACAGAAGAGGCTTTAATTGGTGCAGTCCAGTATGGCAGCCACTAGTCTCATATAGCTTTAAAATTTAAATTTGGATTTAAATGATTCAAAACCAAAGGAAATGAGAATGTGGGTCTTGTTTGCACTGGCTACGCTTCCATGCTCAGCACCGGCCGGGACAGTGGCCAGCTCGCGGCCAGGTTGAGGTCCGTTCCAGTGACCCCGGGCTGCCGATGGCTCCGTGAAGACCCCGGGGTTCTGACAGCCCCCTTGCCACACAGGAAGGGGTGGCTGCAGCCCCCACCTCCATCTCCAGGCTTGTGTGTGAGGACCACACAGCCGTTTCAAACGAGGTGACACCCTTGTTGTGACTGTAAAAATGTTGTCTTTTTTTGATCCCGTGAGAAAGAAAAACCAGATTTTATATGAATATGCTTTTGAATTTGGCTTGAGAAAGTGCTCTGACTCTGAGACCCCTGAGGTTTCAGGGGCCCTCAAGACCCCACAGGCGTGTTCTGGGAAGAGAGGGGGTCCCCTAGGGGTGTCTGTGGGACAAGGACTGGAGCACAGAGCGTGCCCCAGCCCTCGACGGGGCAGAGTCACGTGGAGCCCACCGCCCCCAGGCATGGCCGTGACGGCCCCACGTCCTCGTTAGGCCAGCGAGCCCCAGCCCCGCGGCCCTCGGAGGCTCTGCAGCCCTCGGCTGTGGTGAGCGTGCCCTAGGGAGGAGCAGAGAAGAGAAAGTGAGAACCTAAAGGTTTCCCTTAGTCACAACGGTTTCCATCAGTTCCCTGCTTTTCAGTTCAGCTCAGTCGCTCAGTCGTGTCCGACTCTTTGCGTCCCCATGGACTGCAGCACGCCAGGCCTCCCTGTCCATCACCAACTCCCAGAGTTTACTCAAACTCACGTCCTTTGAGTCAGTGATGCCACCCAACCATCTCAGCCTCTGTCGTCCCCTTCTCCTCCCGCTGTCAATCTTTCCCTGCTTTTAGGAAACAGCAAGTTCAAAAACATGGACCTGGAATTGTGTGTGTGTGAGAGAGACTCAGAAAACTGTGTAAGTTCAAGGCATACAAGTGCCATAAATAAATGTGCCATAAATTTGACACATTTATGTATCACAATATGATACTACCATAGCCTTAGCTAACTCGTCTACTCTGTAATGTAAACATCCTTTCCTTGTGGTGAGAACATGGACGATCCATCTGTTGGCAACTCTGAAGTTCACGGAACAGTCTCCGTGACACCCTCAGCCTTCTGTGCACCGGGTCCCAGGACTCACTCACCTTCTAGGTGCGACTCTGTGCCCTTCGACAGCGTCTCCCTGGTCGCCCACCCCCAGCCCCTGGTAACCGCCGCTCTGTCCTCTGCTTCTGAGTTCAGTTGTTTAAAATTCTGCACACACGTGAGGTCACACGGAGCTGGTCTCTGACTCGTCCCAGTGCCATGCCTGCAGGTCTGTCCGCGGCGTTGCAGAGGGCAGGGGCTCCTCTCTTGTGGCCGCACGACGGTCTCTTCCAGATATTTAGTGAAAGAAATGCAAACAGGATGTCGAACTGCTGGCTGGTGCCATTTGCGCTCGCTTTGTTCCTCACAAGCTCTTTGCACTGAAACCCCAGATGCAAGTGAAATGGTCACAAAAGAAGTATCTGGGTTAAATGCGTGCTAAACAGGTTTAAAATTACTGCTCATTGTCTGCACGCAGATGCAAGCCTCAAACAAATGCAAAACATGGGGAGCGCGTGGCTGGGGGTCGGCCAGCGCCTGGCGCAGCTCAGTCCAGCGCCCGGAGGAAGGCAAGCCAGGAAGGCAACTTGGGCCTTTGTTTCTGTGACAAGCTCGACCCCCTGAGTCAGGGTGTTTGTGTGCCTGGCGTCCTGGGAAGGCCTGTGACCACGAGCCCCGAGCTCACCGCTGCCCTTTGTGCTCTGGACGACTTCACGTGGTTGCCCAGCAGCGCCCCCCGGGCACCCCAGGCCCCGTCCCTGCTGGCTCAGCTCACCCACCTTCCTTGCTTTTCCTGGGTGCACCCTCTGTTCTGCAGGCTGCCAACAGCCCACACTTACTTGGCACAGCCCCGAGCCCGGCCTCAGTGCAAACCTGTTGAGTGTGGGCACAGCCCCAAGCCCGGCCTCAGCGCAAACCTGTTGAGTGTGGGCACAGCCCCGAGCCTGGCCTCAGCGCAAACCTGTTGAGTGTGGTGCCTGGATCCTTTGTCGGCACCTGGATCACAGCACCTGGGTCTCTTGAGGCCAAGCCTTCGGGCAAAGTCCTCCTTGTCATTACGGCTCCGTTAGAGACGGCTCTGAAGTGGCTCACCTGTGCTGGGCATTTCAAAGAGCACGGCACTCTGCCCTCCATGATGGGGACTCACTCACTGGGCAGAGTGCTTTCAAAGGCTCCGCTGCCAAGGGCGTGTGCCCACTCGCTGGCAGATCGGGCTGCGTCCCCCGATAGTCTTCATGTTGCCATGTGTGCGTCGGCCGGGAACGACCCCTCACGGGGTCCTGCAGGCGTGAGGCAGGCTGGGGTCTGAGGCAGGCTGCGTCTGCCCAGGTGGCCTCAGCATCAGAGCCCAGCCCGAATCCTTCCCAACGTCTGTGCTGATGTCTCTGCCGACTTAAAGGAAGGGAGACCAGCGGCTCCAGCCTTTTGTTCTCGGTATTTCAGTGTCAAGACAATATTTGGGGGAATAAAAGGTAATATTTGCCTTTTAAAATCTGACTTTTGATCATTGAGACGATTTACTTGATTCTTCTCCTTAAGTGTTTTGCCAAAGGGGCTGAAAACAAAATCTCAGACCAACTACTTGAAACGTGGTTCACCCTCATGGGGTCACAAAGAGTCAGACACGACTGACCGACTAACTTCTTCTTGCCACTTATGACAATTTAATGTAAAGGGGAATTTAAAATACCTAAATGCTGCTTAAAAGTATAAACCTTCCACTGCTTCTCTGCTCTTCGCGTGCCATCTGGTCACGTGGGGAGGAGTCCAGTTGTCTCTCGCATGTCAGGTTGCTGAGAAGTCAGGGGTGACTGACAGTGGCTCAGTCAGGACCCACTCTGCCGGCGTCTGAGAGGAGAGAGCGGGTGGGTCGGAGGGTGGCCTGAGCGGCCCTGCCCCTTGGAGCAGGCCCGGTGCGGCCAGGGCAGTGGGCCGCAGTGTCCTCTTGGGGTCTTGAGCAGAAATGCCTCTCCGTCTGCTTCACGTCCAGGAACTGAGCGATTCCCAGAGAAAGCTTCTCCCCTCGCGTGTGCTACCCTGATGTCTGAACCCCAGAAGTAGAACCACTGGACACATATTTTCTGTGTTAACAACATTATTTTTTTCCACAAACACGCTTTGAACCCTAAGGCCATGAGGACAGTGAGACATTTTAAGCCCCATTGAAGCCAGAAGGGGTCTTTGAGGCTCTCCCCGGGTCCTCAAGAGGGACCTGAGTGGACTTAAACCCATGAGGCTGCTGAATGTGTCCACAGCACAAAGCAGGAAACGGGGGAGGAGACGCAGCGCGCGGGGCCCGGAGCCCGCATTCTTCTTTCTTGTTTAAGTCCAGACGAGACAAGGAGCCCGCTCCTCCCGGGTGTGGACGAGTGGGTCTAGAACCCTCGCAGGCAACAATCATCTTTATAAATAGCCCGGCAATGCACGGCCTCCAGTCCTTCCGGGGGGTCCAGCCAGGGTCCTCCCCAGCTTCACTTTACACACCACAGGCCCAGAGCCGCAGGTCTGACCGGCTCATCACGGTCAGGGGCGGGGGGGTGGGCAGAGACCCCCAGTGAGCTTCATTAATGGCAACAACCCCCCCCCCAGCATCTCCACGCCCCGCTCTCTGGTTTCCATTAGCTGAGGGCAGATGGGGCCCGGACACAGGCCTGGCCCTGGAGGCAGCGGGGTGGGGGAGCCCCTGGGGATTCACAGAGTGTTGGCCTCTCTGTTTACGTGGGAGGTACTCCCTGCGGTGCCCAGACCCTCATCTCTCAAGGGATGCGGGGGTCCCCGGGTCCCCTCCTGATTCCCTTCTAAGAGCTGCTGCACCGGAGTGATCTGTCCTTGCAATGGGCTTGCTCTTCCTCGTGGGCGAGCTTGTGAACAGCACAGCCTCTGGGTGAAGAAGGGGTCTCCAGGGAGTCGGCGGCTGATATTTAGAGGAGGGGTGTCTGCCTCCAGCCAGGGATGTGAAAAATGAGAGGGACAGAGCGGCTTCTGCAAACACACACACGCACGCTGTTGGCTGGCGGGCATCAGCCATAGCAACTACGCAACTGGGTGGGTCACCCCAAAACCTGAGACTCTCTATCTGTATTGAAAGTGAAAGTGTCAGCTGCTCAGTCGTGTCTGACTCTCTTCTGACCCCGTGGACTGCAGCCCGCCAGGCCCCTGTGTGGGATTCTCCAGGCAAGAATACTGGAGTGGGTTGCCATTCCCTTCTCCAGGGGATCTTCCCGACCCAGGGCTGGAACCCGGGTCTCCCACATTGCAGGCAGATTCTTTCCCATCTGAGCCGCCAGGGAAGCCCTTTTATCTGTGACACGGGAGTGAAAATGCCGGCAGCCCTGGGGGCCCTGGCACCATGACTATAAACTTCACTTTAGAGACATCTGTGTAGAGCTGGCATCTGGCGTGGTGGGCATGAGGGGTACCATTCTGGTGAACATGTGTGAACTGAAGGCACCCAGAGGGGTCATGTAGGTGGAGGCTGTTAGCGTGGGTGGCCCTGCCCCTCCAGGGGGAACTGAGGCCTGGGGTGGTTTAGGGGCTTCCCTGGCATGGGGGAGGCTGGAAGCAAGGATTCTCAAAGCCTGCCGTCTAGGGTCAGTCCTTACAGACGAGAAAGGGAGGCTTGGGGAGGAAAGCAAAGATGCCCAAGTTGTTTCCAGGGGCAGTTTGGGAAGGAGGGGGATGAGGAGAGAGAACTCGGTAGAGGGAGGGGTGGGAACTCATGTTTTCTGGACGCCCAGCCCATGGCAGATCCTGGCACATGTGCCCCAGCCTCTCTCCCATATTGTAGCTTGATGAGGTGACCCTTACTACCCACCCGTGATAGAGACTTGTGATTCCCACAAAACAGAAGTTCAAGTCAGAGCAGGGAGACTGGATCTCCTGAGAGGAGCTGTAAACAGCACTGAGGATAATAACACATCTCACTGAATACCTAGAGGCAACATCAATTCGGGTCTAAAACAAAAGTGGTTCAAGAATTAGATGCTACAACAGGCATCTCCCACCACCACACCTGAAAAGGAAATGAATTTTGTTATACTTTTGACTGTTCTTATTTGTGACATGGAAAGTGAGTGAGAGTCGCTCAGTCGTGTCCGACTCTTTGCGACCCCATGGACTATACAGTCCATGGAATTCTCCAGGCCAGCACACTGGAGCAGGTAGCCTTTCCCTTCTCCAGGGGATCTTCCCAACCCAGGGATCAAACCCAGGTCTCCCGCATTGCAGGCAGATTCTTATTCATGACATAGATACACACAAATTTCTACTTAGGTATATAAGAAAATGGGCAGGAAACCAGTTTTCCTGGGGACATCAGGAGTCACTTTGGGATCTGGAGTTCCCCTTCTGCAGTGTTAAATTAAGGATGTTTAACGTACTACATTTGGGTGATTTGTCACTCGGCAGCAGACGGCTGATACAAAGCCCTGTGGGGACCCTGCCCAGGGATTCCGAGTGTGCTGAGTGCTCGTGTCACCAGGGGCCACAGCTGTTTCCTTCTCCTCAGTCACTGGAGGAAGAGGATCGCTCTCTGAGGAGACTTCCCTGGGCTGAGACTGAAACGCATCCAACAGGCTTGAACCACAGGCTGAGGGCTCAGCATGGCAAGTCCTCTTTTTGCTTTAGAAGATCAAAAGGCCACGTGAAAACAGGGCCCTCTGAGTTGCTGTCTTGTCCTCACACGAGCACCTCCTCCCCAGGCACTCTGACCCCCACCCCAGCCAAGCTGTTCCCCAGACTTTATGAAAACATGGAATGAACATGAGCCAAATTGACCTCAAAAGCCAGCAAATTCTATTTTGGAGGGGAAAAAAAGGAATTACTGTTCCTTTCCAGTGCATGCAAACCCAACTAAAATTATTGAGCACTATTTGAGAAAAAGGTTACCAAAAGCACAACACGCTTGGGGCTAATTAAATTGAGCAGGACCAGAGAGATGAGATGCACACGGGTTAAGCAGGAGGACGGGATAACATTCTTAATAAGCCTGAACACGTTGGAAGAGCCCTTCAGCCTGTGTGAAGTCAGGCGGGCACCGCCCGGCCGCTGGCCGTGGTCCTGACGCTGGGCTCCACCTGGCCTCCCTGGTGGCTCTCCAACTCTGCAACCTGAGCGACAGGTCTTAGCTCCCTCATGATGTACCCCCTGAGGCTGAGTGTGATCTGCCCAAGAAAGTCTTCACTTCAAGCCCTAGCGATGCCAGGTGAAGGTTCAGTGGTTTAGCGACCTTTTCCCCTGTGTCTGGGAGTGACTCCAGAGCAAGGGAAGCAGGTATAGAAGCTAGCCCCTTCAAGGAGCGAGCGTGACCGTGCCATCAGGACTCTCTCAGGAGATGCTTGGTACGCCTGAGGTCCAATCCACCAATGTAAGGTTCAGCTGGAAAGAAACGGAAGTTGGTGATACTGTAATAAACAGCCTGGGATAAACCATTAGCCTTTGGGGAGGGAACTAATAATACATTCATCTTAAAAAGTACTTACGCGTTATGATTAGGTTGAGTGCCAAGTAAGAAACCTCAAAATAAAGTTAAAATAGTGAAAAAGAAAGAAGCGCAGAGCGGCATAGTGAGTATAAGGTCAGTAGGAACCACATCCTTTCCAGATTCTGCCCTACCACCCATGGGGGCTGGGCCTAACCCCAGAGGAGGAGCTGGACTTGCCTCCCAGATGCTTTCTGACCCTGACTGCATCTCGCTCTTCACTCTGCAGGCCCTGCTGTCTGCCTACATGTTCCATCAAGGAGCCTGGCCCCATGGGCCCCGGCTAAGCTGCCGCCTGCTCCCGCGTCCGCCCACCCTCCTGGCGGCTCTGAGAAGCTGCATGGCCCTCGGAGCCGTGAGGGGCAGGTGCCCCCAGCAGGTCTACATCCTCAGTAAACAGGAGTGTTTCCTCCTCCCCCGCCTTGATCCTCCTGGTGCACCCACAGTGCAGGCGCTATATCCCTGCATCCCGGGGCCAGCGACCACAGACCCCCAACAGCCAGGAGGGCGAGACCCTGCCAAGGACATTCTGACATTTCTGGGTCTGACTGTCCATGGAGAGCAATCAGGAGGGAACTGAATAGTCACCAGGATGGAACTAACCGCATGACAGGGATTGAGAGCCTGTTGGCACAAAATGGACAGACAGTTGTTCAAAGAACAGCCGTTATCAAACACATGGGCCGCTCTCCAGTGTGTGACCCCTCAGTGGCCGCAGAGCACGAGGGGCACCTGGGGACTGAGAGGGTGTGATGATGGAGAGACGGACACCGGTGGCCCTGGAGGACCTTCTGGGGACGGGCAGCACAGCCAGCAGCTCGCCAGCCCTTCAGCCACGATTCTCTTCCTCCCTCGACTATCCACGGAGCCCGTGTTCCCTCCTCCTGCCATCTAGGCTAGTGCCTGCAGGTTGGGGCTTGGGGCCACACTGAGCTGCACTCGCCGAGGAGGGCCAGTCCTACCCCTGGCTCTTAGACAGCTGGGCTCTGGAGGATGCCCGTCTCCCCTGCTAAAATCCAGAGGAACTGGAGACCATGTCCTCCCTGCAGCTGAAACGTGCTGGCTTCCTTATCAGCCTCTCAGCCCTGGAGCAGCTAGTTAGGGACGACACATCGACGGAGGTTGATTGGAGTTGGATTACAAATGGCATGCGTCTGAGAGAGGAGGTGGTGGACTCTGTATCTGAAGACATACCCCGCAGACAAGGGTGGACACAGAAGCAAGCACCCCCACCCAAGCACTCAGTCCTCAGGCAGGTAAGTCTCAATGCCCTTCTACTTCTGCTCAGAGATGATGGGCTTCTGTCAGGAGGAAGGTGGAGAAGGTTCTAAGGAACGATTGCTCCATCGAGGCGGTCGTGTGTTCATGGTGGACATGGGGGCAGGGGGATTCGTCTCTGGAATCCGTGGATTGTTACCACTGTTTCGCCGTTTTCTGTGTCTTGAAACCTCATAATTTTTCAGATGAGACCTAGATTCAGAACAGACAAGCTCAGATTTGTCATGTTTTTGTGTCAAGATTTTAGAAAAGGTGAGGGAGGTGCTAAAAAATAAACAAAAGATTTGTTAGAATTAGAGAAATTTGGATCATAAGAAAAGTTGTAAATTCAATTCAACTAATTTTATAAAGCATTTCCATGCAGAGTGAAAAGCTTGAATGGCTGTGGGTCTGGGCATGAGAGGAGTAATAAGGTCGTGGATGAGAGGAGCTGTGCCTGGGGCTGGATGTCTCTGGGTGGCAGACACTGCCTTGGGCAACGTGCAAGCTAGACCTTCTAGAAGGACAGGGGACAGAGTGGCAGATCCAACCAAACCTGTGGCTTTGACCTGAGAAAGGTGAGGGTGCGGAGGGAAGTGGCTCCTCCAGTGCGGTCCTGTTGGAAGGGTGTGAAGAAGGCCACACACGTGCACATACACATGTGCTTGCACACACATAAACACACACGCACACATGTGCACACGTGGGCACACACATGCACCTACAGACAAACATGCACACACAGGTACATACAGACACACATATACACACGGGTACACCCACAGACACACATGCACACACAGGTACACATGCAGACACATGCACACATATACACACGGGTACACCCACAGACACACATGCACACACGGGTCCACACATGTGCACCTACAGACACACATGCACATGCGGGTACACATGAAGACACGTGCACACATAGACACGGGTACACACACGTGCATGCACACACACGTACACACACAGACACACATGCACACACAGGAACACACGGCTGTGTCCAGGCCCTGGCAGGTGATGAGAAGCCTCACGGCGCCTGGGTAGCCCCCAGCGGGGTCCCCACATCAGGTGCACAGATGCAGGATGGGGCCATGTCTGGGAGCTCACACCAGGACCAACTTTTCCAAAAGGTGAGAGAAAAGCCTCCCATGCCTTGAGGACTGTCTATTGTTTTTCTAGTTCTGTTGATAAAATATTGTCTTAAAGTGTGAAGCAGTTGTTTTCTGATGAAGGCGATCATGGCTGGTCCACTCAAGCTTGCAGCAAAACTGGTACTTTCTTCACGTGTCACTGGGGGGCATGACCGTTTACAGGAGGGAAATTTTGCTGTGTGTTTTAAGTGTCACTAGAATGGCTGTCACCAAAGTGACCTTTGACCCACCAGTTCCACTCTCAGGACTTTGTCCTAAGGAAAAAAGTTAAATAACAGACATGAAAACATACATGACAGTCCATTCACAATGGACAAAAGTCAGTAAAAAAGCAATAGGAAAAGGATTTCTAAATCGTGATGCATAAATCTGTTGGAATTTCTTACAACTATTTGTCATAGGGAAATCAAACTTTTTATTTCTTCCATATCCCATATTTAATAATTTTAATTTAATAATTAATAATTTGATTTAAATATTTTAATTTAAGCCAAAAGAAAAGCTGAAGGGAAGAAACCTCCTTTCTTACCTTTCACTTAGATGTAACAATATTTTATTGTAATTCCTGATAGATATGAGTCTTATTTGGCCCCTTATTTCATGCTTTGTATTTATGCCATCTTGCCAGAGGCATTATTCTAATGTCCCCAAGATTCCTCCCCATGCAGAACACAGCTGTGTGGCTGTGAGTGGACTACGTTACGTGTACAAGACACTCAGTTGCCCCCAAGGAGGGAGCCTCACACGGCTGGAAGCCACAGGAACCCCAGCCAGAGTGCAGAAGACCCTGGGGCTGAGCGCTCTGAGTAAGGTTGTGGGTGCGGAGTCCTGAGGTCACCGGGCAGATGCGCCTGTAAGGTTGTGGGTGTAGAGTCCTGAGGTCACTGGGCAGATGCGCCTGTAAGGTCGTGGGTGCGGAGTCCTGAGGTCACCGGGCAGGTGAGCCTGTAAGGTTGTGGGTGTGGAGTCATGTGGTCACAGGGCAGATGCGCCTGTATGGTTGTGGGTGCAGAGTCCTGAGGTCACCGGGCAGGTGCGCCTGTAAGATCATGGGTGTGGAGTCATGAGGTCACAGGGCAGATGCGCCTGTATGGTTGTGGGTGTGGAGTCCTGAGGTCACTGGGCAGATACGCCTGTAAGGTCATGGGTGTGGAGTCATGAGGTCACAGGGCAGATGCGCCTGTATGATTGTGGGTGTGGAGTCCTGAGGTCACCGGGCAGGTGCGCCTGTAAGGTCGTGGGTGTGGAGTCCTGAGGTCACCGGGCAGATGCGCCTGTGTGTCCACATTTATCTCCATGTTTCCCTCCAGGGCTTCCCAGCGGCTCAGCTGGTGAAGAATCCGCCTGCGATGCGGGAGACCTGGGTTCGATCCCTGGGTGGGGGAGATCCCCTAGAGAAGGAAAAGGCTACCCACTCCAGTATTCTGGCCTGGAGAATCCCATGGACTGTATAGTCCACGGGGTTGCAAAGAGTCAGACATGACTGAGCGACTTCCGCTTCACTTTTCCTCTAGGAAATGGGGTGAGTTCACACTCACAGCAGCCCCCCTCAACGCTGTTCCCACAAGTCTGATCTCCACCTCAGAAGGAAACTCTGGTTTCTGTGTGGTTTCAACTTGTTCTTCTCTTATTATAGTGAAGTCGAGCTTCTGTTCGCGTATTAAGCTAAATGCGCACTGAACTGTACACATAATAGTGGTTAAGATAGTGAATTATGTGTTTCTTACCACAATTAAAAAAGCTGTTTCCATTCTTCTTCACAAATGAAACGTTCATATTTTACCACTTTGCAGCCTGGGTGCCTGCCTTCATTCTAACAGGTTTTAGCGGATTCTTCTAGGTTTCTAAGAAGACACTATATTTCCTGCAAGTAAGGGCAGCATCGCGTTGCCTTCAGTCACACCGAGGAGCAGAGGCTTCCTGTCCTGTCCACTCCATGGGACATGGTCACTCTCCTCACCATAGACTCCCTGGTCTGGTGTCATCAGCCGCTGGTAGAAGAAATCTATTTCTAGCTCTTTCCCAGGTGGCGCTAGTGGTAAAGAATCTGCCTGCCAATGCAGGAGACAGAAGAGACACGGGTTCGATCCCTGGGTCAGGAAGATCCCCTGGAGGAGGACATGGCACCCGACTCTAGTACTCTTGCCTGGAGAATCCCATGGACAGAAGAGCCTGGAGGGCTACAGTCCATAGGATCCCGCAGAGTCAGACATGAAGTGCCTTAGCATGCATGCACTTCTAGTTCTAATTTCCTTAAAACATCTTTTAGTCTTTTGCTTCCAGCAGGAGTATCCTATGTTCTAGGAAGATGTCCATGCATCAGAAAGAACAGAAACAGGAAAAGGCCCCTCTCCGACACTTCTTCTTCAGCAGGGCCCTCTGACTGGAGTGTTCCAGATACTCCAGGTTCATCGCAGAACACAGCTCAGTATCTGTGCCTCAAACTGTGAGGTTTTTGGTGTAATTTAGCCCAATTGCTCCTGATTACGTTCCGGGATCTTGCACCTTTTCCCTTTTTGAGAAAATTACGTTTGTGTTCACTGGGGACAAACAGCGCTCTGACTAGTAAGAGGTCTGCTCTCAGATACCTGCTTCCTCTTACAAGTCAATGTGAAATAGACCAAGCTTCCTATCAAGAGCCTCTAGGAGAACACGGTACACTTGTTTCAAGATACGCCTGAGGGCACAGAGAGCTGCCCGGCAGCACAGATGAGACCAGGCTCCTGGAGATGGGACGCTGGCAGAGCTGCGCCCACTGCTTTACACAGCCTCAGCTCCAAGGCCTTTCCTGACTGATAAGCGCCATGGGCCAAGAAATGGGAAATCTTGGCAGGTATTAGAAGCCAAAGGGGCTGGGGGGCTGGGAAGAGCCTCTGCTCCTCTCAATGGTTTAGAGGGACTCAGGGCTACTGGAGCCCAGGGGAAGGGAAGCATCAGACGTGTGTGTTGTCTTTCATCTTGAAGTGTTGTTGACTCTTGGCCACGTCTGGTCCTTGGGTGGAGATGCTGCTTGCATGCTAAATCACTTCCATCAAGTCCAACTCTTTGCGACCCCGTGGACTGTAGCTCGCCAGGCTCCTCTGTCCATGGGATTCTCCAGGCAAGAATCCTGGAGAGGGTTGCCATGCCCTCCTCCAGGGGATCTTCCCAACCCAGGGATAGAACCCGCACCTCTCAATCTCCTGCACTGGCAGGCGGGCTCTTCACTGCTGAGCTACCCGGGAGGTCCCCGGTGCTGCATGGCACCTCAGTCTCAGTCTGCTACAAAAACTACTATTCTGGATGCTCAGAGGTAGGAAAGATGAGGTAAAATTCCTAAAATCTGATAGAAAATGAAGAAAAAAATTCTCTAACTGTAAGACAACCACACCATTCCTGGGCCTCCTGTTGATGTGCAGATTCTGGGCCAGTGGATCTGGGATGATCTCTCAATCTTGTGAGATCGCAGTGGATCCTGCAAGATTCTGCCTGCCTGACAGGCATCAGGTGACATGGAAGCCGCTGGCCCATGGACTTCAATTTGAGCATCGAGGTGCCAGAGAGAGCACGAGTGAGTGACGTGTGGGCTCAAGAGAGACAGAGACACACAGTTCCTCCAAAAGGCCTGATTGCAACAACGCTGCAGTGAGACGCAGAGGAAGCAGACCCGGGGGGAGGCAGCAAGTAAATGCTTTGAATGAACGCATGGGAGCTGCTGCGTTGTGGGCAGGGCGTGGGTGGGGTTCTGATCACGGAGCTGCCACTCAGTAGCTGCGTTTCCCCATCTGGAGTGAGTGGGTAGGATTTGATGATCTCCAGTGAAGTTCAGCCTGAATCTGCGACCCTCCCGACTGCAGCGGGAGGTCCCTCTGTGGCCGAGCTCATCACCGTGCATGCAGAGTGGGAGCTGCTAGGGTTGACGTGAGGCCTGGGCCTGAGAGACAGCCAGATGCTGCAGACTTGAATTTGCCTGTTTTCCCAGGAAATCTGAAATGTCACAATTGTCTTCACACCACTTGTGAGCCTGTGGTGTCAGAGTCCGGCGTGTATTTGTCATGCCATGCGAGGACTCACATTGGCCCAAATCACAGGCTGGGGGTTGTTGCTGTCGAGCCTCCAAAGCCCTAAAAAGTCGCGTTAGCTGCAGAGAAGTGGGGGAAGCTCTGCACGTTTGTGCAGCGACTGAAGTTGTCCAGCCCGACTGGAACGATCGTGAGCTCTGGGAGCTCTCTTGTGTGTAGACAGCTGTGCTGTCTCAGTCGCTCAGTCATGTCCAACTCTTTGCGACCCCCATGGACTGTAGCCCACCAGGCTCCTCTGTCCATGGGGCTCTCCAGGCAAGAAAACTGGAGTGGGTTGCCGTTTCCTCCTCCAGGGGATCTTCCCGGCCCAGGGATTGAACCCACGTCTCCTCTGTCTCCTGCATTGTAGGCAGATTCTTTACTGCTGACCCACCCGGGAAGCCCTCTCTGCACTCAAATAGTGGATACGTCCCCTCCTGTCCAGGCCTGTGATCGACAGGGGATGGCCCGAGGAGCCTTAGAACCAGTTTCCTCCTGAGCTGTGTCCCTAGAGTTATCGGGACTGTGACCTCCAGTGCCTGCCCCACCACCTCCCATGCCACACTCTGAGGTCAGCCCAGCCACCGGGGGCTTCCTGGAGATGAACAGAGACCACCCAAGGAGAAGCGGGTTACAGGCACTTATTTGGAGCTCACTGCAGCAGGCTGAAACTCCAATACTTTGGCCACCTGATGCGAAGAGCTGACTCATTTGAAAAGACCCTGATGCTGGAAAAGATTGAAGGTGGGAGGAGAAGGGATGACAGAGAATGAGATGGTTGGATGGCATCACCGACTCAATGGACATGAGTTTGCGTAAACTCCGGAAGTTGGTGATGGACAGGGAGGCCTGGTGTGCTGCAGCCCATGGGGTCACAAAGAGTCAGACACGACTGAGCGACTGAACTAACGGTAGCAGGCCGTCGGCCGCCCTCACCCGTGTTGGGCAGAGACTCAGTGCGGCAGAACAGGAGAAATCACGGTGGAAAGGGGGGTGCAGGGTGCCCTGGGGGAGGCTGTCAGCCTGGGTGACCGGGGTGGGCCGTCAGAGCCAGCATCCCATGTCCTGGACAAGGGGGACACGTGGCACTCTGTGGTCGGTCCTGGGTTGGAAGGAGGGACGAGCGTGGGGAAGCTGTCGGTTACTGATCAAGCCCCCGCCATTTGGGTTGCTGTTTGGCTTCCTGGACCCTTACTAGGGACAGTGGTCAACGTCCTGCTCTGCTGACTGACCGGCAAGGGCTGGCTTCCTGCAAGCCTGACTTATAGCGGCTGCCTCCTGGGTGGCCTCTGTCCACAGGAGGCTGGCTTTTCGGGCAGGCCGCTGCAGAGTGTGGGCAGAGCTCCGTCTTTATGGACCGTCTGGCCTGGACCATGTGTTTATTCAGTCTCTCCAGTGTCAAATGTCAGTGATGAGGTGGCGTCTTCCCAAAGCTTTAAGAGAGTCAAGACGGTTCCCAGTTCAGAGCAGCCGCTAAAATGTCCTGAAAATCTTTTTAGAGTGAGAGCACCCTCAACGCAACAGAGGGGTCTCTGCCCATTCTAACGGGACTGCATGTCTCCCCAATACAAAAAGACAGACGTCTGCGGAGGACGCAGACGCTGGAGAACAAGAACAGGGGGCGGTGGCTCCGGGGGGTCTGGAGGTGCTGGAGCCAGAGAAGAAGCGTAACTGGGAGACGGGGGAGAGGCCGCCCCCTCCCCTCGTGCGGACCCCACAATTTCCAAGCAAATTTTGACTCCCAGTGCGTGCTCTCACGTGACTTAATTTGGGGTCGTGGGGAGGCGTACATGAGCCACTGGAAATGAACACCACATACTCACAGCCGTGACTGAAGCGGCTCCGTGCTGCCAGGGGGGGCTGGGCTGCCTTGGGGTGGAGGGGTGAAGCCAGGCTTGCAGAGAGACCAGGCGGGCCCGCCCCCATGAGGCTCCATCCAGCACAGGACCCGCAGAATCCCACCCCTGAGACGACCAGCCCGCCACTGTTTCAGCAAAACCACAACCTCTTTGGGGTCTCCAGAGAGGATTTCAGTCAATGCTGTGCCCAGGCATCCTTGAGAGAAAAGGAAAAATCAGTCATACTGATCTCATTTTTATTTGAATTGTATTATTCGGTTTCTCGTGGATTTTTACATTAGCTTCATTTATATAAACGTTGCACTAAAGTATTCTTTACCTCCATGAAGGGGTGTTTTGACACACCCCGGCATTTTGTGCCCAAGGTGAGTCAGTGGTCCCAGCGCCCACCTGCCTCTGGAGCCCTGGAGTCCAGCATGCCCGTGGACTTCCTCCACTTCCACACGCCGTCTCTGGGTACTTTACACTGTACAAAGCTTGGTCTTACACAAGGAAAACACGCAGTTGAAAATCACTGTAAGGATGTTATGAAATGCGAACTGAGCAAGGCAGGGCAACTCCACATTTCAGAACCAGCAATGATGGACCGGGTCGGCATTCTGCTACTGGGGACAGAACGCCTGCCTGTGTGCAGCTGGACAACCCACGTGGCTGCAGAGTTCCAGACACGGCAGACACTGCTTGCAAACGAGGCCTCAGGAGATGGGGACGGTGCTGCCTCGTGACTCAGAGGAGGGTCCGTGAGCTCCGGGGTGGTCACCGTATCCACGTGCTAACCCAGCGCTGAACACGTGAAGATACTCATCCAAGTGAACTGAGCCCCCCACCGTGGATGACAGTATCGTCCACAGGTGCGTCTTGGATGTAGGACACAGGATGGAAAATTGAGGACGCCGGTGGTGAATGTGGGCATTGGCTCCCTGGGCATGAGTGCTGTCCGCAGGGGTGGCCACAGTGGGCACTGTCCTGTGAAGGCCATGACCGCATGCCGAGCAGCTCTCATCACACAAGGCTGCTCCAGGGGCTCTGGCTCCCGGTGGACGACCCACGTGGGCGCCTCTGGCCGCCTCGTGGGAACTCCCCCAAGTTCCAGCAAGCATAAGGTCCCAGAGCTGCCTGACAAGCTGCAGGACTCCCCTGAGTTTGAACTTCAGATAAACAATGAATGCTTTTTTAGTATAAACACATCTCAAACAGTGCTCAGGCATTCTGTATTTTCACTTCCTATCTCTGGGAACCCTAAATAGATGTCAAGGCTTTGGAAGTTGAAGAATGCGGATGCAGTCACCCTGTTATTAGTAAGGGACTGCTGGAGGCCTGGGGTGCGGCTTCCAAAGGCCCCTTGGAAGCCCAGTCTCAGCAGCTTTGGCTCCAGGTTTTCGTAAATTCCCGAGAGGAGTGTCAGCCAGAAAGCTGCAGGGGGGAGGAGGAGCTGAAGAGAGAGGAAGGCGCTGTTAAGGGGGTTGGGGGGCTGTGTGATTTATGGTTTATGAGTAGAGATTTAAAGACCCAGATAGGATTTCCCTTAATTGTACAAAGACTAATTATCCGAAGACTAACGACAGAGATGAATGCCTGAAAATATCTTTCTGGGCAAAAGCATCAAAGGTGATTAAACTCTGTTGGAATCAGGGACAATGGAGCAGTGTCAAGAAAAGAAGGAAAAGTTCTTAAGACAGATGGGTTTTTCCCAAAACCACTACATTCGTACTCATAATACAGCCGGCCTGCTGCATTGCTCTCTTGGACATTTTGCCTCCTTTTAATCTTTGGATGCTTTTCCTCATCTGTGAGAACATCTCTGCCCGTTGTTTAGGGTTTACCGAGGACCAGGAGCTGGTGAAGGAAGGATGTGTCTGTTCCTGAGACACTAAGGAGCTCGGGGTCTCAGACGACGTATAAAAGAGGAGGAGAGAGGAGACCGCCTCGAGGGAGGGGCAGGGCCCACCCCCAGCGCAGCTGGGGTCCGCTCAGGGCTCGCTGGGTTCGGACGGCTCCAGGGACGAGCCCAGCACCCCGCGTGGCTAGTCTGTGCTCTGAGGGGCCTTCCTGGAGGCGAGCAGGACGGTTCTGGTTGATGGTCCGGGCTGCGGACGTCCGGTTTCACACACTGTTCAGGCATTGGTTTGAATCTCAGACGTTACAGGGCCTGAAAGCACAGGGGTGAGGCTATCACCTCACCCCCGCGTCCGGCAGCAGGTGATCCACATGGCTCCTCCGTGAGGAGCACCAACGCCGTGCCCCTCCAAGAGTGGCCCGCCTGCCACCCACTAGTGAGGGGCTGGCTCCCGGGTGGCGGGCCCTCAGCCCGATGACGGCTTCGGGATGGACTTCGGTCCCGCGCCCACGCGGTGAGAGCGCGGATGAGGGACACGCCTGCTGCGGGCACTGGGGGGTGAGCTGGGAGAGGGAGACGGGGGTGCCCGTCACAGGAGTCTGGGTCTGCTGGCCGTCAATCTTTCCCTGGAGGACAAACCCTGGAGAGGCAGAGAAGCCCGTCACCGCGTTGTGGCACACTCTCCCGTGGATCTGGTGTGGCCCACAGTCAGCCCAGTGTGAGTCTGCCTGCCTCTCCGATGGGGCAGGATTCTTGCCTCCACAGACTTCACAGGTCCGACACCCACTGAGCGGTCCCCGGGACACCGGGAAGACCTCTCACAGCTCATCTCCTAGCGTCACCCAGGAGGTCATCTCAACCACCAGTCCCCAGATATGGATTCGCTGAAAGGTGCCCTAGGGACACGACGCATCACATGTTACTGGACAATGTTTGGAAGACAGAATCGGAGTCTGTTTCACAGAAAACAGTTAATCATCCTCTGGTACAAATTAGTTTGGGCGCATGTTGTAATATATAATATGCGTGCACCAATAATTCCTCTCAGACCAGCCATGAATTTATCAGTTTTTTTTTTATTTACTGGGCTGTTTTTATGATTTGGCACCTATTTAGTTCTGCAACTAGAATGAAAGCTTCAAGATGAGGATATATATTAATAATCACAATTGGGTTTAGAAAATATTAAAGCCAAGTGAAACAAATGGCTCCATCTCTAGAAGAAAATTTAGTTCTTTATTGTCAAGTTTGTGCAGAGTCTTGAAGGATGATGGATCATATGCAGCCTGCACTCTGTGCAGAAAACACAAGCGGGAAAGAAAGAGCCGCCCCCTTGCCCCACCAACCTGTACAACCTGCGAGGTGATGTGCGAACGTCGGTTTTTGTTTAATGCCTAATGTCTGAAAATGTTAAGAAGTGATAACTAAACCTGATTCGTAAGGAGACAAAGTTGATGCTTCTGAACTGTGGTGCTGGAGAAGACTCTTGAGAGTCCCTTAGACTGCAAGGAGATGAACCTAGAAAATCCTAAAGGAGATCAGTCCTGAATGTTCATTGGAAGGACTGGTGCTGAAGCTGAAGCTCCAATACTTTAGCCACCTGATGCGAAGAGCTGACTCATTGGAAAAGACCCTGATGCTGGGGAAGACTGAAGGGGGGAAGAGAAGGGAACGACAGAGGATGAGATGGTTGGATGGCATCACTGACTCAACGGACATGAGTTTGAGCAAGCTCCAGGAGGTACTGAAGGACAGGGAAGCCTGGCGTGCTGCAGTCCATGGGGTCGCAGAGAGTCGGACACAACTGAGCGGCTGAACAGCAACAACAAATTTGATGCATCTTAATTTTGTGAGTTTCTTCGAGGTCATCCCGCCGACAACACCAGTCTGCAGACCTCACTGGATGCCATCAGGGGCCGGCAAGACAGCCCGTTTTACCCGTGGAAGAGGGTCTGGAAGCGGCTAGCCTCAATGTCCTGATGAAGGCTGTTCTCTGGGACCCTGCACTCGCCCGCCTCCTGGAAGAGACCGCAGTCAGCCTGCAGAGGCCTCCGCCATCTGGCAGCCATGCAGAGGATCCTGTGAGCTCGGTGGGGAAACTTTCTGCCACTTCTGTGCCCAGTAAATCATTTCAGTCACTTGCCAGTAAGAAGCTTGAAAAAAAAATTTAAGTAGCAATACAAGAAATGCTCAGCACCACGAGCACCATGAGCACCCAAAAGCCCTCAGGAGAGGCACTTTATCTTCGAGGAACGTCCAGAAGCCATCTTAGCGCTCGTCGGAGGGGCCCACAGAGTGTCTCCTCCACGTGGGCATCTGGAGACAGTGCTTCTGGTGGGGATGCCAGACAGGGACTCAGCAGACGTGACTTTCATTCTGCTCCTGCCAGTGAAAGCTGTGCCACCCTGGGCCGGTCACTTAACCTCTCTGAGATTCAATGTCTTTATAAATCAGGAGCTTTGGGCTTGGTCTTTTCTAACTCCTTCGGCTTACAATTCTGTTTCACTGATACAAACACTGACTCTCATCTCAGCACTTTTCTTTGCTAGTTGTGATCACTTGCTTGTTGGCTGTCCCAGGTCTTCCCTGCGGCGTGCAGGCTCTCCTCTGCCACTTGCAGGCTTCCCTGGCTGTGGCACACAGGCTTAGCTGTGGTGTGTGGGGTCTTGTTCCCTGGCCAGGGATCCAGCCTGGGCCCCTGCAGTGGGAGATGGAGTCTTAGTCACTGGACCACCAGGGAAACCCCCCAATACTGATCTGACAAATGGTTTGGGCTGGTTTGCCTGGCCACGCTCCAGCACCAGACTCTGAACACCGGGGCAGAGGAGCTGCATGGCCCGTGTCCCTCTGACCAGACCCGAGAGCCACGTGTTAAGCAGGAAGCAGGCATGTGCCATGTCTCAGGCTGGAAGTTTGCAGACACGCATATGGTCTCTTAGAAAACAAGGGCTCATCCCTATTAAGCTGGTCTCATTACAGAGGAATAAATTGGAAATTGCAATGAAATTAGGTTGATTTCTGACTGACAAATTTTGGTTGCAGGGCAGAGAAGAAATAATCATCTTTAAAGCTGCAACAGCTGTTACATCGTATTATATTTTAAAATCCTTTAGAGGAATTAGTTAATTAATTTTAACATTGTTACACTCTCCTTAATAGTGTTGCAAAATACCTGGCAGTGATTAATCATGATCGGAATTTTTATCAGTCATGATCTAATACATTTTTCCAAAAAGAAGATTTTATTGCATATTAAAATTACTTCGGTTGAATTCTTTAATTGTAGATCTTAATCTTGTTTGAAAATATAATCTTTATCAACTCAGTGTCACACAAAGTTAGTGCTTCTCCTCAAAAAAACATTTTCAAACTTTACTTGGATTCTTTTCTTTCTCTTTTGCTAAGCCGTATCATTTAATTTCATGTGGCTTTAATGAGTAATTGTTTTTAACAGTTTCTAAGAGTTTCCATCAGCAATATTTCATTCCAGAATAAAAGGTAATGATCCATAAATTCTTAATGCCATATTTTCATAGCCAGTAAATTAGTCTTTAATGGGTTCAATAAGTTCTGTGATGTATGTCATTAATTGTTAATGGTGTTTTAACTAGATAATTGTTGTGAAGGGCTGTTTGTCATCACCCTGTGAATGACTGATCCCTGCTATCCATCCTGCTTCATGGTGTGGGACTTATTTTATCTGGTCTGTGTGCTGAGAGCAGACCAGGGGCCCAAAACGCACCAACCGAACATGAAATTCCCACAGTCGTGCATCAGGCGGTGATGACAGTTCTACAGCCTTCAGCTCTGATGTGCTTCTACCGTATGTATCAGTCAGCTGTTGGTCCTATAGCGCTGGGTAACGAGCCTCCCCAAACCCCCATGGCTTCGGGCAGCAATCATCTATACTCACTATGATGGTTTGTCTTACAATGGTTGGCAGGCCCCGGTACCCAGCTATTCAATCAAGCACAAAGGTGGGTGCTACTGTGAAGGCATTTTGTAGACGTAGCTAACATCTACAGTCAGCTGACTTTAAATAAAGAATACACTCGCCAGCATGGTGGGCCTTGCCTCATCAGTTGACTGCTGTCAGGGCAAAGCCCCACCCTCTGTCCCGAGAGGAGGAATTCTGCCTCCAGACGGCGGCGTTGAGTCCTGTCTGCCTTTGCAGCCTCACCAGCCCTGCTGTGAGTATGCAGGCTGGGCGGGGTGGGTGGGTCCAGTCTGGGTTCACCAGGGCACCCTGCCTGTCCTCGGGTCTCTTGGCTGCCCAGGCATGCCCTCCTTGGCAGGAGCAGAGAAGCAGGAGCTTGCATGTCAAGTCCCGCTTGCCTCCCATCTGCCCTCCACCTCTGGGCAAAGCAAACCGGGGATGGAGCCCTCAGCACCGGGCAGGGACATTCACGCACTTCGAGGGAAGACAGTCAGAGCCCTGAGCCGGCGGAGAGGACAGAGAGACAAAGCGTGACCAGCGACCCTGCCTCCTGCCTTCTCCTGAGCCCAGTGAGTCTGGAGCCTCGGGACGTTTGCTTCTGACACGTCCACCGCTCACTCACTCGGGGCCGGACAGACTGGGAACCGAGGGTCAAAAACAAGCCAAAACTCCCGAGAAGGCCATGCCACCTCTGAGACCCTCAGTGGCACCGCTGGAAAGCAGCACAGAGTTGTCACCTTAAAACCCTCCATTTTCATCACACTTCAGCCTGCTTTCTCTTTGGTTCAATATGCATTTTTCTCTTTTAGGGGCAACTTTACATGGATAGTCATTTATTTTCCAGCCTGATCAACAGGCTTACTTTGGGTTTTATTTTGCAGCTGTAGAAACGCTATGCTACAACTTCCATCCTCTCTCTGTGTGTTACGACCTTTCTAGACAAACAGTGTCTGGTGCTGAGAAGGTGACAGTTACGTCTGCGAGGGGGCAGGGGGCCCAGAGAACACACAGCAGCACCCCTGAGGGAAGAGCCAGTGAAGATGGATGAGCCTTGAAAGGGATTTCCAGCCAAGGGAAAGCGTCCACAAAATCAGAGAAAACGATAATTGGTGATAAATGATAATTACTTCTGTGTAAGCAAGGCTGACTCAGTGAAACATGGTCCAAATGTTAAAGCACGGTTCTGAGCCCTTCAGCAATCTGTCTAATCTACCAAAGCCTCCCCTAAAATGTCCTCTCATCAGGAAGCAATTTGTGCTCACATGCACACACAAACACACAGTCACATACTTGCAAAAACCTACATCATAGTCTACAGTTAGAGGACCTACAATTTCGAGGAGTTCATGGGCCCATCTCTGCGTTAGAGGTATTCACGTTCACAGCGTAGCTGGTCAGTTGAGCACATGGGATGAGGGAGCGGGAAAGGCCAGGGGCGGCCGTTCTCTGGTTTGGTTGATTGGGCGAAGGATATGGGCCTCCTCTGTCCTGGGTCCAGGAGAGCAGCCTCACGGGGTGGAGGAGAAGGCAGCCGGGCAAGGGGTCACCTGTCCAGAGCAGCCGGAGGAGAAGGCAACTGCTCGTCTGGATGGCAGCACAGGGGAGAGCCAGGGTTTGACATCAGGAGGAGGAGCCGCGACAACAGACAGGGTTGGAAGCGTTAGGGCCGTGGCTCTGGGGCCTGGAATGGAGGGGAGGGGCCGGGGCCGCAGGAGGCAGACTGGAGAAGCAGCAGCAGCAAAGAGCTGCGCCTCGGAAGCTAAAAGGAGGGTCATCTCCACGGTGAGATGGGACGAGGGCTGCAGGCCAGGCAGGCAGGAAGACCAGGGAGCAAGCGGCTTTGGATGGAGCTCTGAGACCGTCAGGCTTCAAATGCAGCAGCTAAAGCCCAGACGGGCTTGCCGGCCACGTCCGGTCCCTCCGGACTCGTCTGCGCTGACCTGAGTGGCGGCAACCTTGGGGCGAGGACGCGCATCCGTGATGCCGGCCGGGGGTGGGCTCTGTCGTTAGCAAAGAGCCCACACATCCTTGCCCTGTTTGGCATCCTTGGTCCTTTAGATGGCAAGATTTCCACAACTTATCATTCTGAGCACACTGACAGGTCCATGAAAGGTTCTTTCCTTGAAGTGCGTGAGAGTCAGACAAGGATGCCACTTCCTTGAGAGGCCTCTGTCCTTTGCCGCCGGTGCAGACGGTCCTGACGTGTTTGTTTTTACATCTGAGTCCATACAAAAACCAGACATACCTTACAACACACAGTGTGTCAGAATCTATTTTTTGTTCAGTGAAAGGCGTCTTAGACTGAGATACAGTCAGCATGAAGGAGGCCCAGCTCACGGTCATAGGGAATTGTGGGGCTTATGATGGATTCAAATTCAGAAAAACATGTGTTTTAACATTTCAAAGGCCCGTAAGACTTTCCTGGCTCAAAGTCTGGCCCATCCTCCTGGCCAGGGTAGGTCATTCTGTGTCTGATGTATGTAGGGCGTGGGGTGACCACCGGGCAGGCTCCTCACTCCCGGGGGTGGAACCTCCCAGGGCGGTGCAGTAGGACAAAGGGAACTGCACACCGACCTGGGTGGGAAGCTGGGGTTCACCCGCGAGGTTTCTGGATTCCCCTGTAGCCAGAAGCTGAGCATCCAGGGCAGCTCACAGCCGCTGAAGCCACCTGCCCTTCCGGGGCGGCCGGCTCTGGGCCACGCCTGTGCTCAGCTCTGTGCCGTCTCCGGAGCCTCATAGGCGCTGGGTCGCCCCCCGCCCTCCGCCCCCAGTGCCCACAGGGACACTCCGCGCCCTGTGCAGCCGCCCAGGTCCACGTGCCTGCAGAAATGCCGGCTCCCGACAGAGGAGCAAACCCGGCTCCCACCTCCCTCCACACACTCTCTGCACCCTTCACTTGGTCTGTTTGGGCTGATGTAACACACACCATAGACCACGCGCTTAAACAACCGTCACCGCACAGCGCCAGAGGCTGGGAGTCCAAGATGAAGGAGGCGGTACATTGTGTTCCTAGTGAGAACCTCGTCTGTGCTGGTGGACACCACCTTCTCGCTGCGTCCGTCGTAGCCTCTTCTGTATGGGGGGAGAGAGGGAGAGAAGGAGGTTTCGTCCTCCTCATGTAAACACGAGTCCCACCCCGGGGCTCCACTCTCATCTAAACCTCACCGCTTCTAGAGCCTCCAGACGCCCTTACTGGCGGTTAGAGCTGCAACTCACAGGCTTCAGGGGCACACGAAGGCTTGGCCGTAACAGAGCGGACGCGGTCACACCTGTTTTCCGTCACGACACTCTCACTGCGGCCTGGAGGGCATGAGGGGGGCCCCCAGGGGCTCAAGGGCAGCCTGGCCTAGGTTCTTCTACCAGGGAGTTGAAGGCTGGGGAGTAAATGCTTCTGCAAATGGGAAACAGCCGATGTTACGATCACCCACATCAGTGAAGATACAGGAGTGAGACCTATGCCAAGCTCTGCTCTTCACGCTCTTATTTATAAAATACCTCCAAGCACAGCAGTTCGTACCTTTGTGAAATGCAGCTTCCTGCGCTGGGAGTATGACCATGGTTATTATGCAGTATCTGATTAGTGCTGGCAAAGCAAAAGTAACATGAGAGCTTACAGACACCTTATGACTCAGACAATAATTAAAAGCACTATAGTTCACATCCGAACAGATTCAGTAAAGATAGTATCACGTCTAGAAAAGTAACCTCATGATACTGTATGTCATAATAGCCTCATGATACTGTATGTCATAATAGCGTCATGATACCGTATGTCATAATAGCCTCATGATACCGTATGTCATAATAGCAGCAATGACATGAATCAGTGGCAAGAGACATAGACTACAGAGCAGGATAAATACAAGCCACGCTGACACCATTGTCTCCAGTTATAAGGTACACAAACTTTCTTTCATGCATAGGTTCACCGTGAGATCAAATGTAATCACTGTAGCCATCAAGAAACTATGGGGGTCAAAACCAATCAGGAAGAACAATAAAACTGACTCAGCGCAGGGTAACTGCTCTGGGTCAGCCAATACGTTAGGTTCAGGCCCTTGGAGATTAATAACAGCGATTACCGCCATTGGTGAGATAACATCTTAATGAGTGAGAGAGCCTAAGAAAAATAATTAAATGTTTGAACAGTTTGTTGATCGCCAGGTCACCGCTGATTTCCGAACATTTTCTCTCTCTTAGTTTTCAAACATTTTATTTTTAATGTACATTTAGTAAAAACTCACTCTTTGGCGCATAAAAATATGTGAGTATTGAGCAATACATAGAGCCCTGTGGCCACCACCACTATCGAGACGCAGAAAAGCTCCATCACCCTTGAAATTGCCTTGAGTGACAGCTCTGAGGTCACAACCTCTCCTCGCCCTTCCTCCCTGGCCTCCGGGTTCCCTCTTCCAGAATAAAGGGAGTAGGACCGCACACCACCGTCTGAGACTGCTTCCATCACCACGAAGCTCTTGAGACCCAAGCACGTTGTCTGGTCTGCTGGTGTCTTTGGGGTTCCAGTGTTCGTGAAACCACACTTTGCTATCCATCCCCCAGATGCATTTGGGTGGTTTCTACTCCTCAGCAGTTACAAGTAGAGCCACTGTAAACATTCACCTACAGCTCCTTAGGGAAACATGTCCTCACTTTACCTGGACAAGTGCCTCGGAGTGGGCTTGCTGGATCACACGGTGAGTGGGTGTCTAACATACGCAGGGAGCACCGAGCCATTTTCCAACTGGGCTGAACCGCCTTACATCCGCAACGTGCGACAGTTCTGACCGCTCTGCGTCCCCACCAGTGCTTGATATTATCGGCTCGTTTCTAATGAACAAACTTTTGTGGTCCAAAGAACACCGCCAAGAAAGCGAAAAGATAACCTACAGAATGGGAGGAAAGAGTTTCACGTTACACATCTGATAAGGGTCTACAACCAAATATGCAAAGCACTCTCACAACTCAACAATAAAAAGGCAAATAATCTACTTAAAGAATGAACAAAGGCACTGAACAGAATTTCTCCAAAGATACACAGACGGCTGATAAACACCTGAAGACATGCGCAACACCATCACTCGTTAGAGAGCTGCAAATCAAATCCGTGGTGAAATACCACTTCCATCCTCTAAGTGGCTATGATAAAAAAAAAAAGGCAGATAATGACAAGGGCTGACAAAGACGTGGAGAAACTGAAACCCTAGTGTTTCACTGGTGGGGCTGGAAAATGCTGCAGCTACTCAGGAAAATAGCTCCTCAGCAGGATCGCGTAAGTGATAATATGCTGCATTTTGTTTTCATTCTCCTCAAAGTGTTTCCTAATTTTCTTTATGATGTCTTTTTTGACTGATTATTACAGTGTGTGTAGATTAGTTTCTACGTATTTGTGAATCCCCAAGTTTCCTTCTGATTCTGATTTCTAGTTTCATGCCATTGCGATCAGAGAATACATTCTTTATTATTTTAAATGTATTGAGACTTTATTGAGATCTGTGGCCTAAATGCTTCCTATGCTGGAGGATGTTCCGTGTTCACTTGAGAAGAACGTCTGTCCCGCCGTAGTTGGGTGCAGAGTTCCACAGATGCCAGGAAGCTCCAGTGGGTTAACAATGTCTCTCAGATCTCTCATTTCTCTATCGATTTTTGTCTAGTTGCTCTGTCCACTGTTGAAAGCAGGAAGTTGAAATCTTTGACTATTACTGTTAATTAACTTTTTTCCTCTTCTGTTCTATGAGTTTTTCCTTCCCTTATTTTATTCTCTGTGTTTTGCGTATATTGCTTATAATTTTTATATCTTCTTGACAGTTTCACACTTCCGTCATTATAAAATGTCCTCTTTGCGTCTGGTAGCAGCTGCTATCTTGAAGCCTATTCTGTCTGATGTTGGGGTAGCTAGCCCTCCGCTTTTTGGTGAGTGTTTCCGTGGTGTATCTTTTCCTGTCCTCTCACTTTCAGCTAATAAATGTCTGTGGACATAAAGTTTACCTGCCAAGACAGCCCTTGGCTGAATCATGTTATTTTTGTCTATTCCGCCAATTTCTGCCTTTAAGCACTAAATCATTTAATTGATTCATGTTTTATGTAATTGCTGATCAGACGGTATTTACACCTGCCATCACCACAGATGTGTGATTATTTATGCTATTTCCCTTTAAATCATTTAGGGAAAAAGTTAAAATACGATTTTATAGTCTTTCATTAAGATATTTATCTCTGTAGTTACCTTCACTGGTGCTTTTGTGCCGTTGCGGGGATTGGAATTGCTGCCTAATGTGCTTGCATTTTGGTCCGGGGGTCTCTAGTAGTCCCTGCAGGGCTGGTCTGCAAGCCGCACACACGCTCAGCTTTTCTTTCTCTCGCCCTCACGTTTGAAGGACCGTTTTGCTGGGTATGGAACTCCCGGTTGACACTTTTCTTTCTGTTGGCAGTTAGTGCTCTCACTGCCTCTGGCTCCGTGGTTTCTGATGAGAAGCCGGCGGTTGCCTTAGGGCGGTCCTTCCGTGTGATGTGTTACCGTCGCAATTCTGTCCTTCTGTAGGGCGTGTATGGGGTGTGCGTCTCTCTGAGTTTGCCTCACTTGGAGTTTGATGAGCTCCTTGGATGTGTGGATTAGCGTTTCCATTCTGACTGGGAAGGGTTTGGACATTATCTCTTCAAGCATTCTTGCTGTCCCCTTCCACTCCTTCCCTCTCTGAGACTTGCCGCAGAGGCCGTGTGTGTGTTAGTGGCGTCTGTGAGCTTTCTGAGGCTCTCGTCTGTCTTTCAGAATGGATAATTTCAACTGATACATCTCTGAGTTCACAGACTCTTGCCTGCTCTTAACAGAGCTACTGTTAAGCTCTCCTAATGAAATTTTCATTTCAATTATTGTAACTTTCAACTCCATAATTTCTATTTGGTTCCTTTTTAAAAAATTTCTCTCCCTTTATGATATTTTCTATTTAGTAAGACATTGTCCTTATCTTTTCCTTTAGTTCACTGAACATATTTTAAACAGCTGGTTTAAAGCCTTTGTCTGGAAAGCCCAGTGTCTGTGCTTCTCAGGGACAACGTCTATTGATTGCTGTGTGTATTAGCCATACATTTTATTTTCTCTGCATGTCTCACAATTTTTTGCTGAAAACTGGACATGCGATGTAACACAACATGTCAACTCCAGAAATCAGATTCTCTCCCCTCAGGCTTTGTTGGTGTTGCTGTTTATTTAGTACATTCCCTGAACTAATTCTGTCGAGTCTGCGTTTCATGACATGTGTGACCACTGAGGTCTTTGCTCAGTTACCTCAGTGGCAGCCCACCATTAGACAAACTTTCCTTAAAGTCCTGCAGCCAGTGCCTCTCCCTGTCTTTGCTGAGGGGCCAGCTGACTGTCCCCACTGTTCTTTTGGGGATTCAGCCACTAACCTGTGTTTAAATAGTTGTGGTTCTGATTTTCAGATTTATTTTTCCAACTATGGGCTTCTTGTTCATCCCTTCAGTCAAGAAGCAGTTTTGGAAGTCTTTATTTCTTTTAAAAGCTTTGGCCAGACAACATTATATAGCTTAGATCTTATAGGAAATGTATATAATGTTATAATCTTAAATAAGAATCACTTTTTAAAATGTGATAAGGACTTGAAAGTAAAGCAGGAGTTTACGTGGAGCAAGGGAGACAGGCAGCCACTGGTGAACCCCTGGGTCTAGGACAGGACCTCTTTCTCTGTCACCCCTGAGTCCAGGCTGTGTGGGACTTACCGCGTTCACACAGGCATCCTGATATTCAAGGAACAGATGTGGGCACATGTGCCATCTCTGAGGGGTCAGTACCAGTGTCATTTCTGTCCCCAAGGTGCCCACATGGCACTGAGCTTGCAGGAGGCCCTCAGTGGGTGCTTTAACAGTGTTGGGGGGTCAGTATCAGTGTCATTTCTGTCCCCAAGGCGCCCACATGGCACTGAGCTTGCAGGAGGCCCGCAGTGGGCGCTTTAACAGTGTTGGCAGGAGGTTGGATCTCTGTGCCCAGATTGTCCCACAGTTTGTTCATAGCCTGAGAAGCCCATTTAGACTCAACCCTCCACACAGACTAATTTGTTCGGGTGAAACCTGCAAGGTTTGAGGGGGTTTTCTCTGGCATTTACTCAACGTTGTAATTCACTTTGTAGAAATCACTCTATCAATCAGCCAGATTATCCTGCTCATTTTATTTTTGAAAATTTTGATGTGAAAGAATTTGCTGCCAAATCTGAGACACGCCCTTATTCAAATGCACACAGGGGAGCAGAACCGCCAAACAAAACCCACCCGCGGAGCCCACTCAGGGTCTTTGCTGCGTGCATGCCTCGGGCCCAGGCACCCGTGGGATAAAGAGGACTCAGCGCTTGCAGGCTGCCAGCTCAGTCCACGAGGCACAGGGGCCAGCCCCAGGCTGCAGCGTGCATGGAGAACGGAACACAGGGACGCCAGCAGTTTACAAGGCAGGACGAAGCAAACACATCACGGCACAAACCCTCCCCAGGACCCCCGAGCAGGCGCAAGCCCCAGGGAAGCTTCAGGCCCAGCCTCATCCCAATGACTCCCCAGAGGCCGGAGCTCCTTGGTTGTAGTTCCAAGACCTGAGGCCTAATTACCAGGGTAGTTAGAGTAAGAACACTTTCTCCCTGTGGAGGGCGGCCCTCGCCTCGGGGAGAAAGCTGGTCATCATCTCCCGGGAGCCACCAGGCAGGAAGGCTGCCTCAGTCCCCACCACCAGCCTGGCCTTCAGCTGGTCTTGGGTGATGCGGAGCTGCTGCTCTGAATGTGCTAACAAGGGTCAATATTTTAGGTGCATAGGCGAGGGATCAGGCTCCTTCGAGGTGAGCTGCCTGGGGAAGGAGCTTGCTTACAGCCCCTTCTTGCAGGGCAGGACTCTTCCGACTTGCATTTCTATTTTTCCTACAAACCCACGCCTTTCAGCCTCTGGAACCTGGAGGAGACAAAGGGGAGGGCGATCGGTGAACAGTCAACTTGGCGGAAGCAGGCCGCCTCTGGGGCCAGGGGCCCAGGTGGGCTTAGTCCGTGAAAGTCTGGTGCCCAAGCTCAGATCCCACTTGGACACTGAGACCAGCCCGTGGTGACACCTGCAGCCTGTGTCCTGGGCGTTCTGAGGTCCCAGGGGCGTGCCCTAGCACACTGGGCAGAGCTCTGCCCGCTCCAGGCCTGGTTCCTCAATGCGAAGCAGTAGCAATGACTGTGCCGCCCCTGCGGCCCCCTCCCCCTCCCCCCAGAGGTAGAAAGCAGGTCACTGTCTGAGCCGCCCGTGTGCACACCGTGGTGCCCACACACAGCCTCTCCTAGGACACCCATAACCAAGCCTCTGGTCAGGGCCCCGGGAGGCACCAGTAGGAGAAACAGGGACCCCCATCTAGAGGAGCGAGGAGGCCGAGAAGCTGCCTGCAAGAGGAACTCGGGGGCGAGGGGAGCGTGCAGGGACTGTGGGGGGTAAGAGGTTAGAGGCAGGGAGCGGGGAAGCTCCGGGGTCCGGTTGGGTCAGAACCAGCCCTTGGGACCGGTGGCCGTCAGCTCTGCAGGGTCCACATGGGGCGTCCCCATGGCAGGCGGCCCTCCTGGCAAGGCCCTGCGGGGTATAGAGGGAGCAGTCTGCAGAGGCAGAGGGGAGCGTGGTCGTGAGCACAGACCGGAGGAAGGACAGAGCCACAGGGCTGGCAGGCCTCCCAGGGCAGCGCAGAGGCAGGGGGATGGAGGCGGAGGTGGCCTGGGGGGGCCGTGAGACGCCACGAGAGGGGGGACCGGTCCATGCCGGGTAGGAACAGCCTAAGGAGGCTTCTCCCACACATCCTGGCAGAACAAGAGGTGATCTGACTGGAGAGCCGTACACCGTGGGGCTCTGAGTCCCGGCTCCGGGGCCGGCTCCTCCCAGAGAGGCGGTGGGTGAGTTGGGGGCACTGAAATCTGCCAGTGGGGTGCCTCGGGGCAAAGCCCTCACTTCTTGGAGCCTCTGGGAACCTCAGCAGGAGGACCAGGTGGATGCGGGAGTCTGGGAATGCCAGGGTCTTGGAGGCAGAAACGAATTCTGAAAAGTCGAGACACATCTTCCTTAAGCCCACATTTTGGGGCTTCCCTGGTGGCTCAGTTGCTGAAGAGGCTGCCTGTAATCAGGAGACCTGAGCTCGATCCCTGGCTTGGGAAGATCCCCTGGAGAAAATGGCTACCCACTCCAGTACTCTTGCCTGGAGAATCCCATGGACAGAGGAGCCTGGTGGGCTATAGTTCATGCAGTCGCAGCAGAGTCAAACACTTACTGACTAAACCACCCACCACCGCCACAAGCCTACCTTTTAAATGACATTAAAATTGCATCACAAAAGCCAAAGAGGCATATAAAAAGTCAATTCCCATCGATACGTTTGCTGGATTTAAAACTGAAAGCTGGGCAGCTTCTGACAGGAGAGAGCTCGCTTTCGTGTGGCAATCTCTGGACAAATCCCCACTAATCACGAGGTCCAGGGCTGGCACCAGGTTGCTGATCTGCATCTGACCAGGGCCCTGCACCTCATCTGCTGGATCATTCGAGACCTCTGGACCCATGGCTGCTCATGAGGGTCACTGGAGAACCTTGGGACGCAGGCCTGAGCCGCGCCAACCGGCAGGCTTCAGCTGCCCTTCCAGAAGCCCCGCTGCACACCCAGGAGGTTAGCATCCAGGTGCGGGCGTCGGCTTGGACGGCCTCTGACAGAGGTAGGCGGGAACGTTCAAATGTTCCTGTCCCATTCTGCATGGAAAAGGATGATCAAGCAGAGAATATGGCGTACGCGAGATTCAGTTTGGGGTCAAGGGCGATTGCTACGTGAGCAAACACCGCAAGCATAATAAAACCTGTGAACATCCCCCCCAGTGGCTCAGGCCCGCCGGCCCTGCACGCTCCATCCCGCTGATCACTGGGAGGGGCGCACGTGCCCAGGCGGCGCCCGTCACGCTGACTGACCTGTCCAAGTGCCACCATCGCTCTTACGGGGCTTTCCTTCTTACTCAATTAAATCCAGAGCTACCATTAGGGCTTGCTTTTTAATTCCACCCCTCTTGCATACGTTATTTAAAAACGCACCTTTTCCAACCCCCACGTCAGCTCGGCCCTCAGAAATCTTCAGCTTTCCTGCTCGGTGGCCTGTGGGATGGTGCCCAGCCAGCAGTCGACTAGAGAGACGTCCTCCTCCGAGCAGGAGCTGATGAGTCACCTCCGTCTGCAGCGTCGCTCGGAAAGGGTCAAGTCGCCCTCACAGGGCTGTGCCCTGTGCCTCTGGGGGGCAGTCAAGTCCAGCCTGCAGGTGCCCGCCCCCGGCCGAGTCCCTTCGCAGACTCAGGAGCCACCAGGCCTGGGTTTTCCCATGAAGACAACAGAAGCAAAGCCGCCCTCTGCCCAGTCCACCGCTGCTATCTGGGGGAGCATCTCACTCTCCACGACCAAAACTTCCCGGGCCTGCCCGCAGTTTCCAGAGGGCAGCCTGGGGCTGCAGTCCCGAGGGAAGGACCAGGCAGTGACTGGAGACCCTGGGGACCTGGACCCGGGAGTCCAGATCTCAAGGCGGGGTTGGTAGGGAGCAGGGGCCCCTTCTTGTAGGCACCTGCCTGGGAGGGGCTGCAAGCAGCGACAGTGTCCCCAGAAACGCTGACTTTTCCGACCAATCCTGAGCAGGGGCCCCTCCTGGAGGCCAGCGCCCGGTCCCCCACGGGAACGGCTGACCACGGGTCCCTCTGCCATGGCCGCGCTCCGAAGGCCAGGCTGGGGTCCCCTTGGTCCTTCCGGTGAGCTGCCTGCGGCCGGTGGCATGAACTGCAGGCCTGGCTGCCCGGTGCTCAGGACTGGCTGTGATTACACCCTGTGAAGCCTCGCCCCGCGGCAGCCTTTCAACCGAGCCACGCATTACGCCTGGATGAGACTCACGGAGCGGCTTAATGTCAGGTTCTCGGGGCTTAATAGATGGTTCAGAAGCTGGGAGAACCCGCCGAGGTTAACACACACCAATCGCATCCGGGGGCACGCTTTGAGTTAAAGCTTCGCGTGTGCATCTGCCTAAACCCGCGGGGCGTGAGTGAAAACAAAGGCCGGCGCTCGGCCCAGCACAAGGACACCACGCGCGGCTGCAGGGAGCTCAGGACACACTTGTGGGAGCAGAAGGGGGGGGGGGGAATCAAAACCCTCCTCGCGGCAGACAGGCCGCCTCTGCCCCGGCCACGTGTCTCCTTTTCTTGACGTTCTTGCAACCCCGAGACCGCTGTCTGTATCACTGGGGCTGAGGTGGGAGACGGCATCCGCTGAGGCCCGTGAGCCCTGCGTAGTACGCTGAGGAGACCCCTGATGCCCGAGCGAGCACGTCTGCTCCCACGGCCAGGAGGCCCTCTGGGGCAGCCCTGTTCTCTTCGTGTTCCTGGTCTGCACCTCCGGGCGTGGTCCAGAGGAGACGCCGCTTCCCTGGAGATGCGGGTCCCCGCAGTGTGGACTTGGGTCAGCCATGTCGCCAACTGAGAGGGGCTCTGCTGCTCACTGCCTGGTCTCTCCGGGTCTCTGCTTTCTCTTCAGCCTAGGGGCCTCCCTGGGTGGGCAGCAGCGTGTCCTGGCCCAGAGGCAGTGGCCAGCCATGCAGGTTAAAGGCAGGGGTGCCACCAAGGTGCCACCCACACTCCAGACTCGAGCCTCGGTCCGCCACCCTTCTGACCATAGGCAGTAAGTCCCAGGTTTCCCGTGGCCTCCTTGGATGCAATAACTCACTGAATGACTCAGAACCAGAAAAGCACTCTGTCTACTCTTACAGCTCTGCTTTCCAGGACACGAATTGGAATCTGCCAAAGGAAGAGGCACCTGGCGAGGTCTGGTGACCCCGGGGCCCTCTCCCATGGAGCCGGGGTCGTTACCCACCCTCGTGACACGTGGATGTGGTCTTGCCCAGAGCTCTCACTGGTCTCTACGTAGATTGAATGCCGTCTCAGTCTCGCGCCTCTCGTAGAGGTCAGAGGGCAGGCTGACCTCACTCGGTCAGCCTTGCTGGCATGGCCACCCCGCTCTGAGCACCTCCTCAGCGTAAGCTCTCCAGGGGCACTGTGAGAAACAGAGACATTTGTGTCTCCTGGGAAATTCAGTCAGTTCCCTTGCTCAGTCGTGACGGATTCTTTGTGACCCCGTGGACTGCAGCACACCAGGCCTCCCTGTCCATCACCAGTTCCTGGATCTGCTCAAACTCATGTCCATTGAGTCGGTGATGCCATCCAACCATCTCATCCTCTGTTGTCCCCTTCTTCTCCTGCCCTCAATCTTTCCCAGCATCAGGGTCTTTTCAAATGAGTCAGTTCTTCGCATCAGGTAGCCAAAGTATTGGAGCTTCAGCTTCAGCATCCGTCCTTCCAATGAATATCAGGACTGATTTCCTTTAGGATGGACTAGTTGGATCTCCTTGCAGTCCAAGGGACTCTCAAGAGTCTTCTCCAACACTACAGTTCAAAAGCATCAGTTTGCAGCAGCTTAAATGTTATCCCCGGGCACCTGGGACACAACCAGGCAAACTCCTTATTACACAACAGTTAGAGTAAGTTACGACCATTAAATGAGAAAATGCACAGAAAGGAGGAATGAGAGTGTCTGTAGTCCATGGCTTACATAGTAGATGCTTAATAAGGTTAGCTGGGGTCATCACCACCGTCATGACAATCAGCATAGCCCTGGAGAGTCAAGGCCGGTCCAAACCCTACAATACCTGTACTGAAGGTGCTGGCAAACTTCCTGACTGGGTCCACCAGATAAACTGTCTACATCTATCTGTAAATCATTTCCACATGAACTAAGACATACACCAACCCATTTTGTCAAGGTCTAAATTGCTAATGGCTTTTCAGATCAACTTCATTTCCCAGAATCTAGAACTGTATTTTATTCACTCTGTCTCTCACCTTTGCATTTTATGTGATATTCTGATGTGTTTTTATGGGAAATTGATTAGTTAGCTCTAAAAATCACAGGTAGCCACTAAATACAAATAATTTTCATGTTCATGTGCAATTTCATTCCCTCAACCATACTTTTCAGTTAGTATTATTATTCACATTTATAAGTCATTATTCTGATGAGGCACGTAAAGGTTACAAGACTACCAAGGCCATAAAGCTGATAAGTGATGGAACATTCCAGAGAAGCAGCGGGAAGTCATTCGGGAGGAATAAGGTGCAGCACTGGGTTCAGAGTGTCAGGTGCTGACGAGGGGGGGTCATCCTGCCCCCACCGGGAGGGCAGCCTTGCTCCAGAGCTGCCCGACATGTGCGACGTCAGCAGACCTGCAGGGGCAAGGCGAGGCACTCGGACACATGTCAGACCCCAGGTCAGCTGTGGGACAGGCCATCGTGTAGGAATTTCAAATGAGAACCAGAACCGGTAAAACAGCTCACTTGAATTAAGGATATAGAAGGTTTTAGTCGAGGCATACTTGGTAAATGCCTTACAACTGGCTCTTGGTGGGGGGCAGAGGAGAGCCCTGATGTAGAGCGTGCCTGTTTCCGTTGTCCAGGCACCCATAAAGTGCGTCCACACCCATGCATCCGTGTCTACGTGTCTTTGTCTATGAATCCAGCCATGCATTTGTGTCTACACACCTTTGTCTGTGAATCCACCCATGCATCCGTGTCTACACATCTTTGTGAATTCACCCATATATCTGTGTCTATGCGTCTGTCTATGAATCCACGTCCATCTGCCGGGGTCCAGCCACCGCCACACACTCCCTGAGTGCAGAGCGGCAAGGAGGACTGCACAGCCTCTCTTGCAAGGTGCTCAGCTTTCCAGGGTCCAGGCCAGGGTCCCACCTGTCTCAAGGACTCGGGTCTTGACTTTGTCATCAATCATTCCTGTCTCGGTCCTCTTCAGATTTCCCCAGGCCCTGCGTGGAAAGCGGGTGAACAGAGCAATTTTGAGGCAGAGCACGGGGCCCCGGCTGGAGCCCTCCCAACTCATAGGCACCAGCTGTTCATACTCTTGTCAAATCACATCCTTTTTCCCTTGGTGAGACAGTGTTTACAGTGAGCACACGGGGTATTTTTTGGTGGGTCACCCTCACATCCTACATGATCTCAGTAAACCTCTCTCTTACCTGTGTGTCATCTGTTAGCCCTATTGGACTCTATGCTCTTTCCAGGTGGCACGATGGTAAAGAATCCGCCTGCCAGCGCAGGAGATGCAGGAGATGTGGGTTCGATCCCTGAGTCGGGAAGATCCCCTGGAGAAGGAAATGGCAATCCTCTCCAGTATTCTTGCCTGGAAAATCCCATGGATAGCTGGCTACAGTCCAAGGGGTCACAAAGAGTTGGACACGACTGAGCGACTGAGCACACAAACACACACACACACACACACACACACACACACACACACACACACACACATCCGACTTTATGATTCACTCCCCAAACACCAGTCACCAAACTCAGGAGGGTCTGTGTTAGCTTTATAGCCATTCATGGAAAACAGAAGTTCATGCTACTCAAGTTACAAAACCCAAGTAAATAGGACTGCAGAGAAGCCACAGATGTGATGGTATAGCTCGGTCAGGTCTTGATGCCTTCGGTGTGTTTCCACGCTGGGAGACAGCAAGACAGATGGTACCTGAGTAGGGAGGGCATGGGGGGAGCTCCTGGACCCTGGGCGCAGGAGAGCAGGAGATACAGGCAGCAACCCCTGCCTGCGAGGAGGAAGACAAGGCAGAGCCTGGAGCGGGCGCCCGTCCCGCCAGCCGCGGTTTCAGCGCTGCAGTCCTCGAGCCTGGGTGAGAGTTGGGAGTGAAGCAGCCGATCTGAACCAGTGTGATTTGTCAGGAAAAGAACTCACACGTGGCTGCTGCTCAAGAAGGAGCAGATCTTCCCCGCAGCTCAGGGGACCACAGGCTCTGAAGCCCGGCTCCGTGTGTATCTGCTGAAATGTGACCCTGTTGTCATCGAGGCCAGGTTTTCTGCCACGTTTGGAAATGATGTCCACATCTACGGGGCAGCACGCTCCAGGCCACGACCCTGGTCCTCCTCCTGCAGGGAACGTGGCGCCCTCCCCTCCCCGCAGGCAGCCCTGCCTGCCACCCCCTCCGCCGCCCCCGTAATTGGCCACCGCGGCTCCCAGCGCCACAGGAGCTCCATGCTCCAGCTTCACTCCGCTCCTCCAGGAGTATTTTTAGCGCTTCTCCTGCCAACCCCAGTCACAGCCCTGCCGCACGGGTTTGCCTGCGAGAACACTTTGAACACCCCGCTGTTAAATGTCCTCTGCACTGATGGGGAGCTAGGTGGGGAGCTGGATGGGGCCGCAGAGGCAGTGGACAGCCCCGAGCAGGCTGTGCTAGAGGTCAGCGGTGCAGCGCTCTGGGCATGTGCAAGGGCCTCGCTCCTGGGCAGCAGTTCCACTGGAATCTGACCCCATCTCAGTGACAGGGCTGCAGCGCTCGGAGCCTCCCGCCGTTAAGGCTTGTGCCCCATCCGTCCATCTTCACCCCGCAGACAGGCTGCCTCCGCCCCCACCTCCGTGAATCCAGAGAGCGTGTACTTCCTGCAGCCAGGTGGGCAGCGCACGTCATCCCCTGCAGTCTGCTCTCTGGTCCATGGCAGATTCCCGGGCACGGACGCTGGACAGGCAGGAGAGAGGCAGAGCTGCGGTTTGGGGTCTCCCTACTCCCCCTTCCTCCTTCCAGTCTTTCCCACTCCTGGCTGGAGCACAGTTATATAAACTAAGAGCTGTGTTAGCAACCCTAGCGTTTTGGTGGCTTTAATGTAATAGCAGCTTGGCTTTGCCCTCCTACACAGTTCAGGATGTGGGGTATCTCAGGGGTGAAGCGGAAACATGCTCTGTGCACAGCATCCAGGGTCCCCTGGCCAGAGCTCTGGCCCCTGGCGTGGCCAGAGCTCTGGCCCCTGGCGTGGCCCCCAGGGAATGTATGAATGTGTTAGTTGCTCAGTCGTGTAGGACTTTTTGTGACCCTTTAGACCATAGCCCATCAGGCTTCTCTGTCCATGGGATTTTTCAGGCAAGAATACTGGAGCGGGTTGCCATTTCCTCCTCCAGATCTTCCCCACCCAGGGGTCAAACTAGGGTCTCTTGTATTGCAGGCAGATTCTTTACTGTCTGAGCCCCCAGCAAGGCTGGAGACAAAGGCTGTCAGAGGCCCACGGAGAAGATGGGTTATGTTGGATGAGTGCCAGGCCCGTCTCTCAGACTCTTCCAGGGTTTATGCAGGAAAATGGAGATGCTTTAGTGTCCCCATTCCAACTTGGGATGGGAAGCATTGATTTACATCTTAAATGTCCCCAAACCTGCTCCCTCTTGTCTTGCTCAATCAGTGGGAAACATCCATCGCCCAGCTGGCCCGCAGCATCCTCACCTCCTCCCTACACCTCATGTTGCCTCCTTCCCCTCCACCTCACCCCTCCAGCCAGGCGGAGCACCAATGCAGGCTTTTCCCGCAGCTCTGGCTGCTCGCCCTCCGTGGAGCCCTGGTCCATGCAGTGCCGGCGTTAGGGTCCTGGGTCTGCCTCCCTCGCCAGGAAGGAAGCCTTCAGGACAGGCAGCCATCCTGCTTAGCTCTGAGGTCTAGCACGGTGCATACAGCTGGTGCCCAATGAGTGCTCCTTAAACTGATCCCACTTACAGCCTCAAGGGCAGCAGGAAACAAACGAAGCGGGAAGTGTAAGACGCCATCTCTGCTTCATGGCTTTGGGAAGAAGTTCTCGGGAGGGGGGACGGTGGTGCCTGGGTCCCCACCTCACCAGTCACCAGAAATTCTGAGGTTCTAGCCCCTCCAATTCTGGACGTGTCTCCAGACCAGACCCTCCCCAAAGGCAGAGGACCTTGGTGGTCCTCTCTCTGTCCTGAGCGGCTGAGGGGCCACAGGGCCCACCAAGGTGTCCTGGCAGGCTGGGGTTCTTGACTTGACGGTCTTCTGAGCTCTGAGGAAGCCCCGTCCCCAACAGCGTCAAGGGAAACTGCTCTGCCAGCCTTGCTCGGGGAGCATGGGGGCGAGCTGCCGCCCGGGTCAGAGGCCGCCTGCTCCTCAGTGCACCGAGGCGGAGGAAGCAACAGCTGCACGCGTCAGATGTCAGCTCAAGAAGAAGCCAAGTCTGCTTCGACAAGTCCCTCCCACTTCCTAGCCCAGGTTGCACTGGCCCAAGAACGTCTCCTGTGCGGATTCGCAGCCCCACTCTCAGGGTCCTTTTCGTGTCACAAGTCTGAAGGGTGAAGTCGTGCCTCCAGGTCTCAGGGCTGGAGACCCAGCTCCACAGGGTCCTCTGGCCATTGCCTCCTGGTCGAAGGGCCGGCCCTCGTTACGGTCAGAGGTGGACGTCGGAGGGCCCTCCCGCCTGCACTGAAATGGGCTGGGATGGCTGTCCGTCCTCAGGGCTCGTCAGGGACGGCGCTGACCACCCTCCACCTAGAACACAGGGCACACCTTCCCCACCTGTCTCCTCTTCACTTCCTAGCCTTCCCCCTCCCCCTTCTCCCCCCCTTCTCCCCTCCCCCTTACCCCCCTCCTTCCACTCCTCCCCTTCCCCCTTTACCCTCCCTCCTCCCCTCCCCTTTCTCCCCTCTCCCCCCTCCTCCCCTCCCCCTTACCCTCCCTCCTCCCCTCCCCCTTCTCCCCTCTCCCCCCCCCTCCTCCCCTCCCCCTTACCCTCCCTCATCCCCCTCCCCTTCTCCCCTCTCCCCTCCCCCCCCCTCTCCTCCCCTCCCCCTTACCCTCCCTCATCCCCTCCCCTTCTCCTCCCCTCCCCCCCCTCTCCTCTCCCCCTCCCTCTCCCCCCCTCCCCTTCCTCCCCCCTCCTCCTCCCCCCCTCCTCCCCTCCTCCTTCTCCCCTCTTTCCTCCCCCCTCCCCCCTCACCCCCCCTTATCCCCTCCTCCCCCCTCCCCCTTCTCCCCTCTCCTCCCCTCCCCCTTATCCCCCTCCTCCCCTCCTCCTTCTCCCCTCTTCCTCCCCCCCTCCTCCCCTCCCCCTTATCCCCTCCTCCCCTCCCCCTTCTCCTCTCTCCCTCCCCTCCTTCTCCTCCTCCCCCTTCTCTCCCCTCCATGTTCCCCGAGGGAGGGGCCTGGAGCAGGCTCCCGGCCAAGTTTGCTCTTCACACCAGGTCTCGGCTGGGTGACCTGCTCATCTCAGTGTGGTGATAATGCACAAAGCCCGCAGTGCGGTGGTGGGAACAACTCCTGGGAAGTTGAACTGTAATTTATATGACGGCTCTTGCTGCCAACAGCAGTAATTTGAGAATAAAATGCTCCTTTTTTCTGTAAGGTTTCAGGGCATTTTCCTCCCTCTTCTGTGCTGCTTCTGAAGAAGCTCCGTCCTGTCCTGACAGTTGTTGCCACAGCAGTAATGAAGGCTCGCGATGGTCGGGGCATGGCCCTGTAACCGGACACGGCTTGTGCACATGTCCCCCCAGCCGCGCAGTGTGACCCTGAGGTCTCAGCTTTCGGGGACTTTGCAGAGTGTTACCTGTTGGGCTTCCGAGATGCACTTGTTGGTTTGATTCGCTAAAAGCGAATGCCTGCTTACTACAATTTACCAGATCTTCCGTTACCGGGGCCACAGTGGAATGTCTGAGAGTGGGAAGTTAGAGTGAATGCACTTAGAAAAACTAGAAGGTCCATCACCTATGCCTGCTCCGTCTGATCAGGGAGAAGGAGCCCGCTCCTGGACACCCTCCAGGACTGTTTCAAATCGCTGCTGATGGTCACGCATCCAGCCCCACCGAGACCAGAGAGGGCACGTCCTCTCGGAAATAAGGGCCCAGGAGTCCTGGGGGCAGGCGTCCTGTGTCCCTCCGCCTCCCCGGCTCCTGTCCCCCAAGGCGTCTCTGCGTCCAGAGGGAGCACGCCCCCCAGGGCTGCCGGACCCCCAGATCTGTAAAGACCGCCAGCCTCACCTTCTGGTCTCCTGATGCTTGTCCATCGTGGTCTTTCTCTTTTCTCACCTTAAAATTAATTGCTCTCTTTTCCTTTAAAAGTGACTTCTTCTAAACACCGTATAAACACGACCCTCGTCTCACCCCAGCTGCTCAGCTGCCTGTGGGCTCACGGTCTCGGCTCCTCGCCTCTGGTCCACATCCTTTGTTCTTGACTCTTCAGCTAACTGGCTCTGGCCTTTCATCACTGATTTTTAAATTCACCTGTTTCACCTTCTAGCATCACTGAGATGTTTCTCTCTAGCTGTGTGTGTTTGCTTTATTCCGTGTACTTTTTCTCTTGATAAGTTCTCAATGTCCTTGTTACTCTTTTATGATGGAAAAAAATGCACCTTTTTCTTCTCCTCCCCCTGCTTCTATCTCTTCTCTTTCCTGGTTGTTTTTTAAAGGCAGCAGGAAGCCGGGCATTAGGGGGCAAGGATGTAGAGACTGACTGGGCTGCTCACCTGGAGAACAGGTTCTGGGAGCCCAGCTCCCCAAGGGCCTGAAGGCCGGGGGACCACTGAAAGCGGGATTTGCAGCCCGTTGTCAGGAGCCACGTCCCAACACTCACCCTGAGGAAGTGGCCAGAAGCCTGGGGGTGGCGGCCCTCCTCCTCTGCTCCCCTAACTCTCACAGGCAGGGCTCGTGGTCAGCACAGGACCTGAGGGTTAGGAGGGGCTCATGGCCAGTTTCCAGGGGCTCCCCCTTCTCTGCAGGGTCACGTCTTCACCCGCTCCCCACACCCTCAGCAGCCATGCTCTAGGGGAACAGGCAGGAAGGAGAACGTGGCCCGATCGTGGTCACTCTATGAGGACCATGATCAAACCAACAAGCAGGAGTAGCTCTGTCCTGGTTGGACACGCGCCTGACTTTGTAGGGCTGCCCTGGGGCCACCCAGGACCACCGCGCACACAGGCGGAAGAAGGCCAGGTCCTCCCCTGCAGGGAGGGACCACAACCCCTGCGTCTGAGCTGGGCCTTTCCTCCCCAGGCCTCAAGTCATCCGTACGGAGGGCACCTTTCCCTCCTCAGGGCACCAGCCTGGACGACCACGGTGGGCGACAAACCAGGTCTCCCTGCCCCCGATGCGTGGAGCCAGGCCCGGGACTCGGTGGCCCTGGCGGCCTCCCAGCCACCCAGGTGGGTGCCCCGGGGGATGAGGTTCCCACGAAGCCTCGGTGTTGGGTGTCCGTTCCCAGGGCCCCAACCTCCGACAGTTCCCCACCCCCAGCACGGCCATTCAGAGGAGCTGAAATCCATCATACAATGAACCCACATGATACTCCTCTTTGCAGAGACATGAATAAATCATTGTGCCTGGCAGGACCGCGCCCGATAGACGGGGAGGCCCTGCTGCACTTTGATGCGCGGTGCTGGGGCAGCCGCGCTGGAATGAATGCGCCCCTGTCTCTGCACCCGCAGGCCTGGCACCTGCCAAAACCAGACCTGGGCCAAGGACACCACCCGCAGCTGAGGGCAGACGCTGGGGACAAAGCCTGCCACTGTCAGAGCCCCTCGGCCTAGCCGGGCCAGGTGGGTGAAGGGGCTAGGGACTCGTCCCCCAAGGTGGGTACAGGCCACCCCTCTTCATCCCTCATGGGCTTCTCCTTGTAACCATCAGTCTCCACTTCTTCCAGGGCACAGAGAGGCCTGGTGTCATAACGGGGGTCACGACCCCACTCACCAGGCTGGGTGTTAGGAATAGACTCTGCTTTTGGGAGACTCAGGTCCTGGGCTTAACCCTTGGCAGGTTAAACACCGCGAAGACTGATGTTAGTACTAAACACAGGATGCATGCTCAGTCACTCAGTCATGTCTGACTCTTTGCCACCCCGTGGACTGTAGGCCACCAGGCTCCTCTATCTGTGGGGTTCTTCAGCAAGAATACTGGAGTGGGTTGCCATTTCCTCCTCCAGGGGATCTTCCCAACCCAGGATCGAACCCTGGTCTCCCACATTGCAAGCAGATTCTTTACCACCTGAGCCACCGGGGAATACCCCAAATGCAGGAGGGCAGTCACACAAATCCTGCCACAGACACTCCTGCCTCTGGCCCCCGGCAGGGCCGATGTTCCACACACCAGGACCCTCACAGGTCCTGCTTGCTGCACGTGGAACCCGTGCATTTGTGTTGGTGCTGATCCAGCGTGAAGGCCAATCAGACGGCGAGGCCTGGCAGTCTAAGACCCCGAAGCCCCCTCCTAAAGGCTAATGGGCTCATGAGAGCCCCCCACCCTGGAACCCAAGTGCTGTGCTGGCACACAGCCCCGCCTCGACCGAGTGGACACCGAGTCCCCACGGACAGCTCTGCTCTGCTTTCCACAGGACGCGAGTCATGCAGACATGGTCGTCCAGCCACACGGGGGCGGGCCCCAGGGCACAGAGGGCACGTCCTAGCAGAAGGGCCATGGCCTCAGAAGCAGACTCTGGGCTTCCTTTTCTAAGAAAGCTTTTCAAAAACTTTGTGCCCACTCTTAATGTGGACCATTTTAAAAATCTTTATTGAACTTGTTACAATATTGTTTGTTTTGGGTCTTGTTTTGTTTGGCCAAGAGGCATGTGAGATCTTAGCTTCCTGACCAGGAGTCGAACGCACACCCCCTGCACCAGAAGGTGAGGTCTTAACCAGTGGACCACCAAGGAAGTCCCCATCACCCATCCGTGTTTAAGATGATCTTTAAGTTTGTGCACCATTCATTTGGGAAGATCCCCTGGAGGAGGGCATGGCAACCCACTCCAGGATTCTTGCCTGGAGAATCCCATGGACAGAGGAGCGTCCATGGGGTCGCAAAGAGCAGGACATGACTGAGTAACTTAGCATGCACACACCATTCATTTAAAGAGCTGCACTGGATATGTACGGTTTGTTAGAGCTGCAGAATTTAGCTTATGCAATTTATAGCAAATGTTATAAATTATGCACACATCAATTAGAAGATCCAGTTCTCCTTGTCAGAACTGTCAGCCCAACTAGAGGCACAGACTGCATGAGTCAGGGAGGCCCGGTTAAGCTATCATAGCAAACAGTCCTGAGTCTCAGCGCCCACCCAGGAGGGCACTGTGTTCTGTCTGGATCCCAGATCAGGTCATAGGCGCTCAGAGTGCTTGGCTGAGGGGTCCTTGGTGCGGGGTTACAACCGCTACATCTGGATGTGCGGTCACCCACAGGATTAACTGCACGTGTCCCCTGTACTCACCTGCAGTGACCGAAAAAGTCATGTGGCCATCCCTGACTCCCAGCAGCAGGTAGGAAGGTGAACTCCACTCACACAGCCCAAAGGAGAAGAGCCAAGTCATGTGGAGACTTATCTAACGATGATCAGAAAAACTGCGGCTTCGTCTGCAGTCAGCTTGTGTTGGTACTGACCCTGTGGGGCCTTCTCTGAATTCAGCTCAGAGACGCACAAAGGGTCATGACGTGCCTTCCACGGTCTGCTCACCCCTGGGCTCCCACCCCTCCCCGGACCTCAGAACCTGCTCCCCCCCAGCTGTGCCAACCAGCCCCCCTCTCTTTGGGGGTGTGCCCAGCCCTGTCCTCTCCAGGGCCCCCAGCCATGCCTCCATCTGCCCAGTGCTGGCCCCAGCCCTGCTGGGATCTGGAGACGCTTCCGCAGACACCAGCAGGCCCCCAAGGGTGTGTCTGCATCAGGGTTTCCCCAGATGAAGCCGCTCAGGAGGCCCCACGGGGAGTGGACGGGGGCCTGGGGGCTCTGGCAGCGGGGGGCGGGATGCTGCAGACCCAGCCTCCAGACGCCCCCGGGTCCAGGACAGCCCCGAGCTCCTGGAAGCCTTCGAAAGCCACCACCATCATCAGGATGTCGACGCAGGCACACTTGGAAACGTGGGTGCGGCTCCTTTGGGTCACTTCCCTTGGAGCCCCCGGGTTGCGCCGCGTGGACGGCGCTCGGCGGGCGGGGCCGTCAGCGTCACTCGGCCTGAGCCGGTCCGTCGCATCCTGTCTGCGGTCACGTTAAGAATCCGGTTGGCGCTTCAGCCCTCATTTGCAGGAAAGGACTGTGTCAGCATTTCTCTTCTGAATCCCTATTTTCAATGATTTATAATGAAGCCTCTTCTTAAAATGGTTTCAGCTGTTTGAGCTATATGCAGCCAAGAGAATGGATCCTAGGGCTTTTTTAGCACTCCACTAACTATGAAATTGTTTGATTTTTACAAAACATATTTAGCAAATTGTTAAAAGTATTGGCTAAACACAGCATTTCATAAATGAAATGTTGAAGTGATCAAGACGTTGAACTTTAAAATCATCTGCTTTCGCTGAACAGTGCCTTTTTATTACAAAGTTCAATACGAATTTTTGACGTAATTTTACACGACATTATAAGCGCACTGCTCCGTCTTGTAATACCATGCCACTGCACATTCTAATTACCTGAGTACATTCGTTTATCTTAAATTTGTGATTAAATGTAACTCTGTGCTTATTGAGTGACAATCCTTGGAAACTGTGGTCCTGCTGTCTGCGGCAGTCCGCGAGGTCGAGAGCAGCCCAGCCCTGGGGTGTCTGCAGCAGCATTTAGCAAATCCCATCCGGTAAATTGGTTTTTCAAGTCAGACAGTGAACTTGTGGTAGGAGTCAGCTCGTAACGAGTGATGTTGTGGGGCAAAGATCTTTGTTCCTGTGGTTTTGATCTTTTGGAGTCCTGAGTCATGGAGTAAAATAGGATACTGTTTTGTGTAAAAAATTAGGAAATTTTGATTTGTGTTGCGAGGACAGCTACACTATGGGAAGAAGTCACCTGCCTATGTTCAGACCAAGTGCCTTTAAATTCTAAGCCTTTCTTCTCTTGCAACATTTTCTAGTCTTTTTCCAAATTCTATCTCATCTCCTAGCGTCACCATAGCAACCCACCTCCTATGGCAAGCCCGGGGACACTTTCAGATCAGCTAGAAGGGGGAGTCTTAGCCGCAAATTTGGCCTTGAATGACTAATTGTTATCTGCTTTTTGTGAGCACTTAGCCTCATGTGACAGTTCAGCAGCCAAGTATGTGCAATAAAAGGCTTCTCGGTGGATTTCAGCTGCCCTTGACATCTTGATTCCAAAGATGTGTCTGAATCCTCCCCTGTGGCAGCACAGAAAGATCAGGCAAAACCGAAACCACCTTTGTCTTTCATGTGCCCCACAGAGGGAGGTGGGTAGAGGCCTGGCTGAGACGAGCCAGGGAGACCCAGCCGGCAGCCTGGAGCAAGCCTCACCTGCATGAGTCTCTGCAGAAACTCCCCCGGGGCAACCAGAGCCCCTCTGGCCACCGTGATTATTTAAACAAAACAGAACCAAAGCCTCCCCCACTGAAAGGAGGCCGGGGAGGGTGTCGGAGCGGTGTGCACACCTGAGTGTGCCGGAGATTTGCAGGTGGACTTGCTGAAATGCAGCCGGTGGGCTGCACCACCTCAGTCTCTGATTCTCTGGGTCTGCGGTGGGGCCCGAGGACCCCATTTCTAACTGGCACCCTGGGGGAGCTGGTCCACCAGCCTGGATGGAGCCTTGCCTTCTGGAGGCTCAGGGGCACAGTGTACAGGCCCCAGGACAGAGTCCAGCACGTCTCTGCCTTGGAGCCGCACCAGGCCCTGGGTCTGAACCCTCCAGCCAGGCCACGGCCCCTGCCGCCGGAGTGGGGTGCCCCCTTCCCATTTCACTGCCCCCCACTGTGGCTTCTAATTTAGAAAGAGCAGTGTGGCCACCACTCTAGGGAAAGGAAGAAAAAGACATCTCTGAAGCCAGTTTACAAAACAACTGCCAGGGATCCCTGGACGGGCAGTCAGTCCAGTTGGTCCTGTCCCCCATACAGACCCAGGGCCTGTGACCCAGCAAAGACTTTTAAAGTCAGGTAAGACCTTTCTTCGGGAATGCACACACCAGAGATTTCCACGACCATCCGGAATGTGGAAATGTGGCAGAGATTTACACGTGGGGGATAATGTTTTCAAGCATAAATGCTTTTATATAACCATCACAGATACAGGAGAGGAAATGGTTATACTCTCCTCACATTTCACTGTGAAATAGATGTTGTAGAATTGCTCTGTTCTTTAGCTCAGGCAGGCAAGTTTCTCTTAACTCAAAGGCATGCTGCAGGAATTAAAAATGAGCCAAAGGTGCAGCCAGAAAAACAGAAATATTCCTGGAGGCAGAGGGGGATGATGTTGGGATATGATGCTCCTATTAGAGAATCATAAATACTGCTTCCAATTTTCAACATGTTTGGAAAGGGGCAGAGAAAGCATCCAAAATACTGTTTTGGAAGTGAGTGATTTGTGATAATACTAATTTAAAAAAAAACAAAAACCTGTTTCTTTACTACCATCGGAATGTCTGGTTCCATTTCCACGGTTACTCCTGCAGACGTGCTGGAGACCTGGGGCTCTGCGGTGTCGCCGGGCCTCCATGGTTCTGGCTCGTTTCCCGCACTTTGCTCAGCAGGGCTCTTCCCTCAGAGAGCAGCGAGGAAACCTGAGAACTATCACTTCTCATCCAAACAGCCGTTGCTTAAGCCTGCCTTGGCCGCTGAACTGCACGACCTTGTCCTTCAAGAATGTGATCTTTATTTTTACCGCATTTTGGGGCAAGCATGCTTGTTCATCCACTTGTTCAGCACTTGACAAGCATTTGCGGAGCACCCGGCACGCACTAGACACTGAGGACTGACCTACGTAGTAAATCGACGGTCACAAAGGCAGGAGCTGGAGAAGGGGGGGACTCAGGCTGAAGCCCCTCAGACGCTGCCTCTCTGGAGGGGAGGCCTGTGACGGCAGCGGGCAGTGGTCACGCGGCAGCGGCTCACCTGCGTGCCGGGGGAGGTTCTGGGCGTCCGGCTCTTTGTAGGAAGAATCCAGCAGAGAGAGCACGACTGTGAAATAGGGACGGGCTTAGGAGACGCGAAATGGGTGTGGAGGAGCACACGGGTGAGCTCGGGGTGAGTGACGTGCGGGAGGGCCGGCTTAGGGTGCCTCCGCGGGGTCAGATGTCCAGGTGGCCTCTGGACGGTGTCTGGCTTGTGCCCAAGCCTGACTCAGGGCCCTTCCGGGTGTGTGAGTGAGTCTCTCAGCCGAGACGGATTCCAGCGAGAAAGCGTCTGGAGGTTGGCAGGGCCTGTCACGGGCTGGCGCCCCCTCCCTCCTGGGGCCTCCCCTACACCGCTGACCTCTCCCGTGTGAGCCTCGGGCCAGGAACCGCTGTGACCACAGAGCGAGGGGGTGCGGCCGCTCTGTCCTTCACCCGATCAGCGTCTCACCCTGACGTGTCGGCAGGAGACCCGTTATAGCCCCTCAGCCTGGGGCCTGCCTGTCTCCCCCCTCAACCCGACATGAGTTTCATGGTAGCATCCTCACCGCCTCCCTGGGAACAATCCACATCACAGATGGGAGGCGGGGGTCAGAGACCTCCAGCAGCTCTCCTAAGGTCACACAGCTGCTGATGTGGCTGGCACGTCGTCGCAGGACTGTCCGATCACGCGAGCCGTCTGCTCGTCTCTCTGATGCGAGTTCCTCCCGGGAACACGTGTATAAGCAGGAGGAACCCGAGCTCCTGGGAGAGACCCTGTCCCTCTGGGAAGGAGGCAGCTCCCCTGCCGCTCCTCCTCTCGAAGGCCTCCCCTGGCCTCGGCTCCCCGGTGGACAGGGGGGCACCATCGTGGGCTTCCCGGGGTGACGGTGCCGTGAGGGCTGGGGGTCCCGGGCCCCTCCCACCGCAGGCCCGCGGGCACCCCGCCTCCCTGCCGCGTCACACAGAAGCATCTGAGATGAGATGCTGATGCTTTCACAGGTGCAGGAGGGAAAAGAGCCACTGAGCTTTTGAAGAAGTCAGATGGCATTGTACGGCTCGCAGAAGGCAGGCGGCTGATTTCAAAGCCCAAAATCAGATTCTTTTATTTGTGTAGAATGTATCCATTTGGAAGGCACGGTTTGAAACTGCGGGGTATAGAATCCGCTACGTTGGATTGTAGTATAATGTTCCAGGCGGCAGCACCCAGATCCCAGCCCAGGGGTGATGAGCTCACGCCCAGGTCCGTCTCCCCTGGAGCCGTCACCTGGAGCCCCAAGAAGCCCCTGCACTTCCCACGTGAATCTCACTCGCGGGCTTGGCTTCCCTGCGGCGGCGACCTGCCTGCCGCGGGCTGCGTCCCGTGACCGGGGTGGGTCCTCTTTGTGCTGTCCTTCTTACTGATTTCTGCTTAAACGTCCATGTAAACAAAACAGGGCAAATGTTCCTAGATTACAGCATCCGCCTCATCTCCTACCAGCTTTAAGCCAGTGCTTTAAACGGTGACTTATCCTCTGGGAAGCGGAGGAGAGAAAAGCTTTGTGGTCAAGGCCTCTCGAAGGAGTGGCCGCATCGTGGTCCAGCTGCTGGCCGGCCCCTCGCTGCCCACAGCCCTTCACGAAGGACGGGCTCTCCTCCCACCGCCCTGGAGAGCGCTGGCCAGGGGTGACTCTGGAGGGACGTGTGGGAGCTGGGGCATCACTCCCGGGGGCAGTGAAGGAACATCTCAGGAGACTCGGGGTGGGAGGTCCTGGCATGAAGCAGGAGGTCCAGTCCTTTCCAGCGGCCGAGGGGCAGTGTGTCAGCGCCCAGGCCCAGTGAGTCAGCCCCAGGGTCAGTGTGTCAGCCCCAGGGTCAGTGTGTCAGCCCCCAGGGTCCGTGTGTCAGCCCCCAGGGTCCGTGTGTCAGCCCCCAGGGTCCATGTGTCAGCCCCAGGGTCAGTGTGTCAACCCCAGACCCCGTCTGTCAGCCCCAGGGTCAGTGTGTCAGCCCCAGGGTCCGTGTGTCAGCCCCAGACCCCGTGTGTCAGCCCCAGGGTCAGTGTGTCAGCCCCGGGGTCAGTGTGTCAGCCCCAGACCCTGTGTGTCAGCCCCAGATCCCGTGTGTCAGCCCCAGGGTCAGTGTGTCAGCCCCAGGGTCAGTGTGTCAGCCCAAGGGTCAGTGTGTCAGCCCCGGGGTCAGTGTGTCAGCCCCAGACCCTGTGTGTCAGCCCCAGACCCCATGTGTCAGCCCCAGGGTCAGTGTGTCAGCCCCCAGGGTCCGTGTGTCAGCCCCCAGGATCTGTGTGTCAGCCCCCAGGGTCCGTGTGTCAGCCCCAGGGTCCGTGTGTCAGCCCCAGGGTCAGTTTGTCAGCCCCAGGGTCAGTGTGTCAGCCCCCAGGGTCAGTGTGTCAGCCCCAGGGTCGGTGTGTCAGCCCTGGGGTCAGTTTGTCAGCCCCGGGGTCAGTGTGTCAGCCCCAGGGTCCGTGTGTCAGCCCCCAGGCCGAGGGTCAGGGGTCATCCCCGAGGCCGAGGGGCCCTGTCCCCGCCCCCAGGCCGAGGGCTCTTGCTGCGGCAGCCTCTGCTCTGGGACAGCCAGGAGCTCGTGTCTGTGGTCGGCTGGCCGCTCCAGCTGTGGCCAGGGTTCACTCCGCTTATTCTCAGATGTAGTGTCTACACCATCCTGTGGGCCACTTGTGATCCCAGAGCGGATCACAGGGAGGGTCCTTCAGCCCAGAGTTTGTTTCCATTTCCTGCTTTGCTGCCATTTTTGAGTTGACAGGGGTGCCAGGCATGGGAGGCTCTGTCTTAGAAAGAAAGGAGGAAGGAAGACAAGGGAGGGAGGGAAAAGGGGAGGAAACAGAATTCTTCATTAAACCTTTCTGTCGCTGAAATTAATAAAGGAGAGTGGAGAAAGGTCCCGCTGGGTAAGGCTTGCAAGTTCAAGCACCAGCAGGCGCGTTCCTGTTTCACCGTCACGCGTGACTCTGATGAAGCACAATCCTGGGTAGTGAACGGAGCTCTGAACTCCCAGTCTTGTCCCCCTTCGGCCCTGACCCCATCTGGGCGTGGGTCTCTCCTGCATGTTGTGGTCCCTCTGTGACGCAAACATCGTCGTATGTTTTGCAGACAGAAGAGATGGGTTTTTGGAGCCTCAGGTGAGTCATAGAACTGGGTGTTCCATATATATAGCACTGTGCCCACTCCAGTGTTCTTGGGCTTTCCTGGTGGCTCAGCTGGTAAAGAATCCGTCTGCAATGCAGGAGACCTGGGTTCCATCCCTGGGTTGGGAAGATCCCCTGGAGAAGGGAAAGGCTATCCACTCCAGTATTCTGGCCTGGAGAACTCCATGGACTGTGAAGCCCATGGGGTTGCAAAGTCAGACACGACTGAGCGGCTTTCACTTCACTTCACCGCTGCCTATAGACCTTCCCTGCTGGCTTGGGACCTGGCTCATCACCGCTGACGGCTTCATGCAAATACTCTGTCCCTGTCTGTCCCTGTCTGTCTGCCCCTGTCTGTCCCTGTCTGTCCCTGTCTGCCCCTATCTGCCCCTGTCTGTCCCTGTCTGTCCCTGTCTGTCCCTGTCTGTCTGTCCCTGTCTGTCCTGTCTGTCTGTCCCTGTCTGTCCCTGTCTGTCTGTCCCTGTCTGTCCCTGTCTGTCCCTGTCTGTCCCTGTCTGTCCCTGTCTGTCCCTGTCTGCCCCTATCTGCCCCTGTCTGTCTGTCCCTGTCTGTCCCTGTCTGTCCCTGTCTGTCTGTCCCTGTCTGTCCCTGTCTGCCCCTGTCTGTCCCTGTCTGTCTCTGTCCCTGTCCCTGTCTGTCCCTGTCTGTCCCTGTCGGTCTGTCTGTCTGTCCCTGTCTGTCCCTGTCCCTCTGTCTGTCTGTCCCTGTCTGTCCCTGTCTGTCTGTCCTGTCTGTCTGTCCCTGTCTGTCCTGTATCTGCCCCTGTCTGTCCCTGTCTGTCCCTGTCTGTCTGTCCCTGTCTGTCTGTCCCTGTCTGTCCTGTCTGTCCCTGTCTGTCCCTGTCTGTCCCTGTCTGTCTGTCCCTGTCTGTCCCTGTCTGTCTGTCCCTGTCTGTCCCTGTCTGTCCCTGTCTGTCCCTGTCTGTCCCTGTCTGTCTGTCCCCTGTCTGTCTGTCCCTGTCTGTCCCTGTCTGCCCCTGTCTGTCCCTGTCGGTCCCTGTCTGTCCCTGTCTGTCTGTCGGTCCCTGTCTGTCCCTGTCTGTCTGCCCCTATCTGCCCCTGTCTGTCCCTGTCTGTCCCTGTCGGTCCCTGTCTGTCCCTGTCGGTCCCTGTCTGTCTGTCCCTGTCTGTCCCTGTCTGTCTGTCCCTGTCTGTCTGTCCCTGTCGGCACAAATGGACCCACTTTATTCTTTTCAATATACGCTTCATATTTCCTTGTACAAATGGTTTTGTTGTTTATTTTTGACCAATCTGTTGCTGAGGGACATTTGAGTTACTTTCAACTTTTCTCTGCAGTAAGTCATTCCCAGTTTTACAGACAGCACCGCAGGCACATTCCAGCAGGGCAGTGCACACGCGTGGAGCCTCTGTAGTGAAAGCGAGGAGTGGGATCAGAGAGCGCGACGTGACTGCCCGGGTGTCCGGGCCTGGCCCTCGCCGCCTGGGGCCCCGTCCTCCGAGGAGGCACCTCCACGTCCGGGGTCCCGGGGGCCGGCTGGGCCTTTATACCCGCGGAGGTCCCTGGGGCTCCTGACCCGAGCGCAGAGCATACACCCGAGCTCAGCCCTGGTCTCACGGACGAGCCAGCAGGCTCTGCGCCCCAGTCTGCGACTCTGGCTCACCTTTGCGTCTTTTCTGGGGGGGAGAGCGGGCAGACGGAGAGTCTAAGCTTTCCCTAATCCCACCAGTTGCGGCTCGCGTTCCCTAAGTTGTGTGTCTGGAGGGTGGAGCTGGCTGTGCCAGGTCAGTGGGTCCGCTTGCCGACTGGGCCCGCCGAGCAGTCACTCCCGGACGTCTGCCAGAGCTCCCAACCCGCCCTGGGGGTGGCAGGGGAGGCCCCACTCCGGCCTCGTGGCACCTCCTGGACTGTGGGTTCCGAGGCCCCAGACCCTGAGCAGAGGCCCAGGTGAGCGCCCTCGGAAGCAGTCCCAGGACTCCTGCGCATTTGCCAGGCGCCGGCTCACCGCCTCCTCGTACAGCCCGAATGAATTCAATGGGTTCAAGTCCCTTAGCAAAGGCCTGTGGACAGAAAGTGCTGTAGAGGCATTTGCTAAACCAGGAAACAAGAGGGAGAGAATTCACAAATGCCAGACCTTACATTCTTCATCTGTCAAGTCGGTTGTATCTGTTTTCCTTGCTGTTTTTGACATCCCCAGTCATTTCAGCGGGTATTTAACAGGAGTATTAGATTCGATGCACAGTAAAATTTGGATTAGCCAGAACGATATACCTGAATAAACTGTAATTTTAAATGGGGAAAAGGATTGAGACTTTATTGGTGAGACTGACTTTCAGCAGTGATAGAGCAGTAAGAAGCAAATGAGACTGCGTGTGTGTGACCTCGGTCAAGTCTGACTCTGCGACCCCGTGGACTGGAGCCCACCAGCCTCCTCTGTCCACGGGATTCTCCAGGCAAGAATACTGGGGTGGGTTGCCATTTCCTGCTCCAGGGGATCTTCACAACCCAGGGATCAAACCTGGGTCTCCTGCACTGCAGGCAGCTTCTTTACCATCTGAATCACCAGGAAAGCCCCTAAGACTTCTAATAGTACTTCTCAAAACCAAAATTTGTATCTGGGTTAACTGTATTGGTCAGGAAAGAAGTCTAAAAATACCCCCAATACCCCGATTTCTGAGTATTTCTGTTCATTAGGATCGTCCGCCCGGATGTGGGCTCGGAGCAGTTCACCTTTTAATACGAGTCTTCCCATCTCTTCTTTTCATCCCTTGAATATTCCCAGCAGTGTCTCTTCCCTCTGGAGGGCCACGGGCCTCACAGTAACCGCTGCGGGACCTGTTTATAAGCCAGCTCACTTTAGGTGAAACTTTACCCATTTTTAATGATCTGATCTGAGGAAAATGTGACAAAATTGCCAGGATTTCAAAAGGCAGCCCTGAGAGAAGGCGATCACATGAGTGAGTCGGATCCCGAAATGAATCTTCATTCACACGCAGATTCAGCAAGCACCCGACACGCCGCGCTCCTTCCACGGTATCATCACTCAGCGCGTTTAGCATCGGAAGGGTCGGGCAATTTTCGGAACAATCTGAGTCTCAGAGAAGACAGAACAGGGGCCGAGGGAAATGACCTCAGTAGCACACACGCGGGAGCGCCCGCCTCCGTCTCCCACGCGGCCTGCCGTGGCTGTGCCTGTCCACTCCCGGCTGTGACCACACCTCGGGGGCTGACGCGAGAACCTCCCCCTCCCCTGCCCAGCACCCCGGACGGCGTGGGGCTGAATTCTCCCGCCCACACCTCACGAGGAGCTTCCTCGGGGGTTGCCCCCAACCCGGGGCCGCACGACCATCCCTGGTGATGCTCCTGCCTCGGGGCAGGGGCCCCGCCGTGCTGCCGTCTGCTCTCAGCTCCGTGGAGCCCCCCACCCCCTCCCCATCAACCCAGGAACCTGCAGGGCCCTAGTCATCTCCGTGGTTCCAGAGGAAAGAATCAGGAGAAACCCTGTAGTACCCATATGAAACTGCAGTCATTGTAAGTTCTTTTTTTTTAATTAACTTTTTTTATTGAAAGATAATTGCTTTCAGAATTTTGTTGTTTTCCATCAAACCTCAACATGAATCAGCCATAGATGTACATATATCCCCTCCAGTTTTAACCTACCCCCCATCTCCCTCCCCATCCCACCTCTCTAGGTTGTTACAGAGCTCCAGTTTGAGTTTCTTGAAAGTGAAGGTCGCTCAGTCATGTCCGACTCTTTGCGACCCCATCATCTATACAGTCCATGGAATTCTCCAGACCAGAATACTGGAGTGGGTAGCCCTTCCCTTCTCCAGGGGATCTTCCCAACCCAGGAATCAAACCAGGGTCTCCTGCATTGCAGGAGGATTCTTTACCAACTGAACTATGAGGGAAGCCCTGAGTTTCCTGAGCCATACAGCAAATTCCCATTGGCTATCCATCTGACATATGGTGATGTAAGCTTCCACTCTTTCTGTACATCTCACCCTCTCCTCCCCTCTTCCCATGTCCATAAGTCTATTCTCCATGTCTTTTTCTCCATTGCTGCCCTGTAAATAAATTCTCCAGTACCATTTTTCTAGATTCTGTATATATGCATTAGGATACGATATTTATCTTTCTCTTTCTGACTTACTTAACTCTATATAATAGGTTCTAGGCTCATCCACCTCATTAGAACTGACTCAGATACGTTCCTTTTTATGGCTGAGTAATATTCCATTGTGTATTTGTACCACAAATTCTTTATCCATTCATCTGTTTATGGACATCTAGGTTGCTTCCATATTCTAGCTATTGTAAACAGTGCTGCAGTGAACAATGGGATACATGTGTCTTTTTCAATTTTGGTTTCCTCACGGTATATGCCTAGGAGTGAGATTACTGGGTCATATGGTGGTTTTATTCCTCATTTTTTAAGGACTCTCCATACTGTCTTCCAAGGTGGCTGAATCAATTTACATTCCCATCAACAGTTCAAGAGTATTCCCTTTTCTCCACACCCTCTCCAGCATTTATTGTTTGTAGACTTTTTGATAATGGCCATTATGACCGGTGTGAGGTGATATCTCACTGTAGTCTTGATTTGCATTTCTCTAATAATGAGGATGTTGAGCATCTTTTCATGTGTCAGCCATCTGTATGTCTTCTTTGGAGAAATGTCTGTTTAGGTCTTTTTCCCACTTTTTGATTGGGTTGTTTGTTTTTCTGGTATTGAGTTGTATGAGCTGCTTGTATATTTTGGAAATTAATCCTTGGTCAGTTGAATCATTTGCTATTATATTCTCCCATTCTGAGGGTTGTCTATTCACCTTGCAGATAACAGAGGGTGTGGGGAAACAGCTGCCCACCCGCCCAGCCCCGGCCCCTGGAGCATCCTCTGAGAACCTGGTTGAAAACCACGTGACCTTCTCACCTCGGGTCACTGGGCACCGCCAGACTGTCTCATGCAACCATCCAAGTGCTCCCCGGCACAGAGATGCAGGGGTGGCACACTCGTTTGAGGAATGACTGGTGTTTGAAAGACTTTCCTTATTGTAGGTTGTGACGTACGCTTGTGTGCGCACATGTGTGTCAGAGGGTGAAAAGCTCACATCTCTTTGCTTTACTGTAGTCAGTTCACAGATCTGACTGTGTTTGATCCTGAATCAGGTGGATGAGGCCAGCGGGGGCTGGGGGTCTGGACTGGCCCTAGGCCCCTCAGCCACCAGCAGCCAGGGCGAGAGCAGACTTTACTGAAGACACGCTTCTGGGAGTCACTTTACAGCCACGGTCCTCAGCTCCGCTTGACACCACAGCACATCCTCCGCATTCTGGTTGAGAAGAGGTGTGGACGGGGGCAGTTAGCACGGCCACTGTCAGCGTCCCACCCCCGGGATGTTGCTGCTCCTCCTGGACGCCCGCATCGACCCCACGGCCTCCACGGATGTGCTGTGAAACGGCGTAGGTCCATTCAGCACACACCTGACATCACTTATGAGTGGTCAGAGTGCTGCCTGCGCTTCTGCGGAAGCCTGGCCGAGGGTCCCTCGTGGCTGGGGTTGAGGACACGGCATTCACACCATAAGCCACGTTTGTTGTTACAGGTGCTTTCAGGAACGGGGGCCACTGAAGCCTACATTGATCCAATTTTTGCTGCATGGTGGTCAGAATAATTGCATTTTATTGGAAAACATCGCACCGTGTCCCACCAGCCAGCCCTTCTCAGGTGATGTGCAAATGTGTCTGCTTCAGAGAAACCCGGAATTCAGGAATCCAAATTTGCAAAAAAAAAAGGTCAGCGGAGGAGAGGGATGGTTATATTCTTCCATATATAAATGTTTCTCACCGCTTTTCCTTAAAGCGTAAGCTTCTTCTCGTGAATTTAAAGTGGGATTGTTACAAGTCTGAAAGGAGCACGTGTGTATACATTTTCATGTTGTTTGTCACCTGCCATGTCCGCACGTCATAAACTCCACAATGGGAGCTGGATTATCGGTCCCTGGCCTACGCAGGCACTTCGCCGGGGGACCAGGCATGGCAGGAACGTGAGGAGCACTGCGCGGGGCAGGAGAGAGGCCCCCAGGGTGGTGAGGGCCATGGGGCCACCAAGAGGACTGGGGGACCAGCCTGAGGGTGGACACGCAGTCTGACGGGAAGGCCCACGGGAGCCACATCCTACAGGGCTGAGCCACGCTCATCAGGTGGGAAGAGCCTTGCCTAGAAAGGGGAAGGCCGCGAGCAATGTTGGCGACCTTCAGAGAGAATCAGGAAGACAGGGATGAGGACCGTCCAGAGGGCAAAGGGGTGGAGGTGCCTCGGGAAGGGTCTCCGGTGTAGAGATGTGGGTCTGTGGTCTCCATGCCAGCCAAGGCTTCCTCTGCCACTCACGACCTGCTCAACCTTCAGCTGGGACGGCTTCGAGGGCCTCAACCCCCTCCCCTGGGCCCTAGAGGACCAAGCCCCGGGCTCCGGGAGACAGGCTGACCCCTGCCTCCCCCGGCGGTCCCCTCTGCTGCCTGCCTCGGGCCTCCTGGATCATCTCCCCAGCGATGCCTGCACCGTCTGTCCCTGGACCAGCCTCAGAGGGGTCCAGCCTGAAATGACTGGACTCAGCTCTGGGTCAGGGCAGCCGCTGAAGACCAGAGTGGGAAGCCACATGCCAGCGTCACTCTTTCCCCGTTTCCGAGTCGCGATGTGGACGGAGGACAAGATGCTGGGAGCCAGGAGAGCATGCAGAGCAGAGAGAAGGGAAGGACCGGGGGGAGCTCGGAGGAAGGAAACTGCGGGAGCAGGAGCGGGTGGGACAGCCGCGGGAAGACCCTCACCCCCTCCAGGAACCCCTGGGCCCTGCACTTGGGGAGACGCGGGAAGTGTGGACCACGTGGACACTGAGTCCCCAGAGATGATGACGTGGGAGTAAGAGGAACGCCTGGCTTCCCTCTCCCCAAACTGGACACCGGTCAGCCGTGCAGGGGGCAGCGGGCCCAGAGGCAGCGGTGTCATGGCCACTGGCTTAGCGAGTGGCTGGGAAGAGCTTCAGAAACCCCGAGGGATGGTGACACACTCGGTGGAGGTGAACAAGGCGAGATAAACTGAAACAAACACAACTGTCCCATGTTTACACTGTCAGAGGAGGGTCGGGCTGGCGGCTGGGCCCAAGCCTGGAGGAGCAGCCACGGGCCCGACGCATCTGAACTGCAAGCGCTCTCAGCGTGAACTGCCCCTTTGCTGGGAAACAGCCGCGTTTCTCTGTGTGGTTTCCTGGCGTGCTTCTCCCATCAATGCCCCTGTCACCCAGAAGGAGGCGGCGCAGGGGGCTGTGGCCCCAGCTGACGAGAAGGAGCCTGCAAAGCGGCTGCACCTGCCCCTCTGGTCTCCATGAGGACCCCCGCCCCCAGCTGGAGGTCTGCTCTTGACCGAGCAGTGTCACAGTGGCCACGGCACGTGGCAGGGACAAGGCGAGCCTGCCTCCTGGGAAAACCAAGGGAAGGAAAAGCCTGGCGCTCAGCGGCTCAGGGAGGGCACCATCCCGGGGACAGGGCTTCAGAACGGATGCAAAGCAGGTCCAGACAGACGCGGGCACTGAACGCTGGCTGCTCCGCTTGCCTCTTCATTGCCCTTCAGGAGAGCCCGTGACCGCGGGATGGAACGTGCACAGAGTGTGAGGAGTCAGTTCATCAGTTATGCTGAGTGTTTCCAATACTCGGGACCCCTCCTCCCAACCTCGGGTCCCACTGGAAAACACGCAGACAAGGAGCCCCATCCTCAGGACACACCGAGGATGTTCCCGGGTTTGATTTGTTCCTTTTTTTCAAATCCCTGTTGTCGTGGAGAGTTATTAATTCTCTATTCATTTAATAGCTATTGATCCTGTGTCTGGATGAGCAGATGAAACAGTAGGCAGAGGAGACATCCTGCCGTCCCCTGGGTTATTTATTCATGCAAAATAAACCCATGATACAGACCAGGACGTGAGCTGGGAGAAGACCCCACAGCAGGGGAGGGGACAGACGTGAGCGAGGTGACTCCAGAGTCGAGACAGGAAGAGATGAGCACGCCAGGCAGGAGAGGAGTCAGGGTGGCAGGAGGGGGGGCCCAGCAACTCGGGGGCATTTTTTTCCCAGTGTCTTATTTTGTTTTCCTGTGTTTTGACTCTTCTCAAAGAACCACCCACTCAGTTATCATTTTCAAGTGTAAGGCCCCAGTTCTTAAGTTTTGATTGTGAGAGTCTCTTTGCAACTTGTCTGGGCTTCCCAGGTGGCACTAGTGGTAAAGAACCCGCCTGCCAATGGAGGAGACGTAAGAGACTTGGGTTCAGTCCCTGGGTTCGGAAGATCCTCTGGAGGAGGAAATGGCAACCCACTCCAGTGTTCTTGGCTAGGAAATCCCATGGACAGAGGAGCCTGGTGGGCTCCAGTCCATGGGGTCGCACAGAGTCGGGCACAGCTTAGCAAATTAAAAACAATGACCATTATGAAGTGTAGGATTCCGCGGCATCAAATACACTCACATCAGAGTTGACCCTGAGCAACACAGGTGTAAACTGCACAGTCCATTTATACACGGATTTTTTTCAAAAGTAGTCACAACAGCTGCACACGGCTGGGCCTGGGTTGAATCTGCAGATGGAGAACCACGCATGTGGAGGACCGGTGTACACAGAGGACCAACTATACATTACCCTACAATTTTCTACCATGCAGGAGGTCAGCATCATCAATTCCACTTGGAGTTCAGGTGTCAACTGTACTGGGAAACCATTCATACCATCTGCAAAACTTTTCCACCCGCCCAAACTGAAACTCCGTGTCCACTCAGCGCTAACCGCCCAGCCCCTCCTCCCCAGCCCTTGGGATCACCAGCTACTTTCTGTCTTTAAGACTTTGATGACTCCAGGTCCCTCCTACGAGTGCACTCATGTAGCATCTGTCCCTCTGTGGTTGGCTTACTCCACTGAGCATACGTCCTCAAGGTTCATCTTGTTGTAGCCCGTGTCAGGATCTGCAACCGTTTTGTGGCTGAATAGTATTCCATTGCGTGGATGGACCATGTTGTGTTTACCTGTCACCTGTTGATGGCCACGTGGGCTGCTTCCACCTTTTGGCTGGTGTGAGTTTGCTGCTGAGCATGTGGGTGTGCAAACATGAGATGATTCCCTTGTGAAGCACACGTGCTTTTACCATAATTGCCAGGAAGCGAATTCAGGCCCTCTACCCTCAGGCGTTGGCGGTTTCATCCTTGTAGTGGGGAGCCCCGTGATCTTTGACGGAGATCTCAGAGGATGTAGGAGCAGGTCCCCGGCCGGGAGTTTGGAGATGCGGCTGAAAACAGGAGGAGGCGCTGGGGCTGCCGGCGTCTGGGCAGAGCCTTCTGGTTCCTTGGGTCCCCATGCCAGGCGTATGTTGGGCTGGAGCCTTTACGGGGCATCCATTTGGGATGAGAAGATGGAACCCAAGCTCTGGGGAGAGAGAACCTCCCACTAGGGCCCCACGTAGAGAGCGGGCCGGCTTTCGGGGCGGCCCCTCCCCTCCCGCAGGCCTTAGTCTGCCCGTGGGCCCCTGGCCTCCCGTGACTCCCAGACGTGGACCCACGGTACTCGTTGCTGAGGCTTTTCTCCTCATCGCCGCGCTGGGCTCTTTTTTTAGACTCAGCCTGGATCTGCATCTCCCCCGATGGCACTATCCATTACACTGTCAGCCCGCGGGGCGCCGCGGGGCAGGACGAGTGTCAACAGAGGTGGGAGAGGAAGTCAGCCACCAGGGCTAATTACCCTGCCTCGCAGTTAATTAAACGCTTGTTAGGAGCAGCGGGGTAGATCCTAATTAAACGTGTCTAATCACAGTCCCCTGACATTCCCGGACACCAGGAGCATACCCAGCTGAAGTCACTCTCTCGAGGGCAATAATACCTGTCAGGACGCGAGGGGCGGGAGAGGGGACCACGGCTCCGTGTTCTCTGCACTCAGTTCCCATAAGCACTTGGCGTGAGTGTAATTTACACACGTTTCCGGGCAGTGACCCTGAATTGTCCTGACAATTCTGTTGCTTTGCCCTCTTTTTCAAGAGGAAAAGAAAAGGAAGAGAAAGTAACAAACGTGCGGCGGAAGCGGTCAGCAGTGTCCTTCCGTATGATTTGGGTAATGATCATGATTAATGCGTGTTGATTGTTCTGTCTCTTATGTTATGTAAACAAAGCTGTGGCCTTCTCCTTCCAATGCCAATTCCATTTGGAAGCGTGGAGGGAGGGCAGGGCGGCCCTGCCAGCCTGCAGGCGCCTGTGCCTGGCCGTGCCCACCCCATGGGACCAGACCCGCCTCCTGCCCCGGGCATGCGGGCTGCCACCACGCCCTCAAAATGAGCCAGGATGGGGCGAGCGGGTGTCCACAGGGGCGCTGCAGGCCCCAGGCAGTGACCAGAAAAGGGTGGACTTGCCGCTGCTCTTTCAGCCTTCGTGGGCAAAAGAGGAGACGGTGGAGGGGAGTCAGCGGCCGCGTAGGGGGCGGGGGAGCGCGGGGAAGGCCAGAGAGGGGCACCCTCTCCAGGCCCGCGGGGGCTTGGGGATTCGACGTCGTCAGAAACAGAGCTGCAGCGCCACGTAGACAGTCCAGACAGACGCAAGTGCTGTGTCAGGCTGGGAGGGTCTGGGACTGCTTTTTAAACGCTTGTTACGAAGCACAAATGCCCGTGCAAGTCTAAGGCCTTCAAGAGAGGAACCCGACCCCCAGCCAGCTCTGTGGTTCAGCTGGGGTGGGGGGGTGTGTGGCACCCTCGGGGGAGGGGAGATCCTCAGTGTCCTGGCTGGGCGTCTGGAGAGGATGCTGTCCATGGCAAACCCCTGGTGACTGACGGCGCACGTCCTCCCCAGGAGCCCAGGCGGCATGTCCAGGGCCAGCGGCCAGTGCTGCAGGGCCAGCGGCCGGAGGAAGCCAGCTGCTCGGGTTGCAAACGGGTTCGCGTACCCGTCAGGCAGAAACCCAGACTCAGGACGCAGGAGGCCATGCTAATTCGTGGGCGTTCGGCACGCAGAGCTGCAGTTTGCCCTGGTGAAGCCACGCCCCAGACCTGCCCCTCTTTCAGAGGCCCCGTAACGAAAGGGTTAAATCAAGCCGCCCCTTCTTTTTCACCTTCTCCCCAAACAGCGTGAGTCAATGAGGAGACATGAGCACTCAGGTCTTTTCTGGCAGGAATGCTTGTTGAAATAATCAATTAACCTTGGAAGATCAAATTGACAGGCCTTAAGTGCAAAGTTATTCAAGATGCCAGATTATCTAGCCAGATGACTGCTTCTGTTGCAAGAAGGCGGTAAGAATGCTTTTGAGAAATTTCAAGGCTTCGGAAAGATTTAATGTTATTTCCCCACAGAATTAATCTGCCCATTAGAACATACTTTAACCTCTCATGAGTAATAACGGGATAACTTTAATTTACCTTTTTCCTTTATTCGTACAGTGAAAATGAGCTGAAGACAGCAAACAGATAAATTAGGTTCAAGCTTTTGCCTTCATTTATTTTCAAAAGGGTTTTTAAAAAAAAAAAATGGAATGAAATCTCAATTTGCATGACATATTCTAAATTCACCAAGGTGCCACTCAAATGTCCTTTATCTTGTAATAGTAACTACACTGGATTTTGTAGGCTCAGGATGAGAACATTTTATTCAGAAATGCTTCTACGATGGAAGCTGTCTTTTTCATAGCTGGCCGGTCTGATCGTTTTTGCAGAAAATAATGGTACGCTGTCTGGGGGGAAAAGCCTCCCTGAGAAGTGGTGTCCGTGGGTTTACACGTCACGTGTCCACTCCTGGCCAAGTGGTGCTACGTCAACTAAATAAATGCCGACCGTCGGATACGAGGCAAAGGCGGCTTTTTCTTGGCGTCACACTTGAAAAGGAGTGCTAGGAGCAGCCGGTTTTTCCACGGTGTTTGTCTTACCCCATTTTCACAATCGTTAGCAAGACGTGAGTATTGCTGTAATGTGGAGCAGTATCTGTGCCGAGGAGAGTGTAATTCCGTCTTGGCGTTCCCCGACCCTGGCTAGCTCCATGGCAGTTTTTGTTTCGTATGAAAGCCGCCTGCTTATTGGTAATTCCTTTAAATAAAGGAATTATTTTCCTAAGCAATTTGTTTTGATTGTGTTACGTTCTAGCTCATCCCTCCTCGGCTGTGATGAAAGAAAAGCTAATCTACTGGTTTACTATCTTGCCACACATAAAAGACAAGTGGAAAATGGAATTTTCGAAACGCGAAACTCCTCATTTCTGTGACAAAATGTGAATGAAAATGATGAACTTATTCACAAGAGATGAGGATTTTGAAGTGAATGATTTACGGGTATGAGCATTAAAATATATTAATTTACTGTGGAGGCAGCGACTGTAACCGTTAGTTGGTAGCTGAACACGGAGGGCATGAGCGGGCGTGCCGAGGGCAGACCACTCCTGAGCCGCTGCGCTCTCGAGCGGGCCCTGCAGGGACCAAGCAGGCGGGACTCCAGCCCAGGTTCCCCTCCATCTGTGGCCCCGAGTCGGCAGGTGCATGCCAGCAGCCACGCTGTGCGCCCCGCGGGGTGAGCAACTCTCTAGCCAAACCCAGGACTCTCCCACCTCCACACTGTCGACACATGGGGTCAGACGACCCCTGGTTCTGGGGCGCCCTGTGCATCACGGGGTGATGAGCATCACCCTTGGCCTCTACCCCTGATGCCGATAGCACCCCCTATCCAGCTGGGACAGTCCAAACTGTCTGCAGACACTGGCAAATGTGACCTGCTACAGCCCACGACAGCCCTGCGCTGGGCCAGGGCCTCTGCAGAGGCTGCTGCACACGAAGGTACGGAGGTGCCGGGTTCGGGCTCCTCACGTCCGTCAATTCCCACTCCCCAAGGGATGTCAGCAACTGTTTACGTCCTTATGAAAGAGGACGCCCCAAACGCTCAAGGTTAGGCCCCATAAAATCTGGACCTGGACCTGGTCTCAACCCAGTCAATGTGAGTCAGCTCCCTTTACCGAGCCCCGCCCTGCTCTCTGCCCACCTGCCCATCTCTCACACTCGGCAGTGTGTGCCGTGACCCCCACAGAAACAGCTGCCCTGCACCATGGACCCCTACACGGCCGGGACCAACGGTCTAGACGCGCCCTGACGTTACTGCCTGTGCTCAGGAGGGTCTTTCACAGTCAGGGGACTTGGAGTCCTGTTTTCACACATTTGAGGATTCCGCACAAATACAGGTTGCCAACTGGAATTCTACGCATGATTTTTTGTCAGGTTATCCTCAGACCAAAAATTCCTTGGGAATAAGCCCAGTCCCAGGCAGTGTGTGGGGGGACTACGGCGGGTGAGGGTGGGTAGAGCTGAGAAGACGAGCCGTGTGTCTTTGCTACGGAGCCCTGGCCCTGCTGGGGAAGACCGAGCTCAGAAACCACCACTAGCTGGACGCATCTTCCTGACGGAACCTCCCCAGGAAAGGGCCCCTTCTCTCCTCAGCCGGTCGTGTTTCCCTGGGGCATCTCCAGCCATGGGGCTGGCGGGTGGGCGCACAACAGCCCCCTCTCCCCAGCCCCCATCCAGCAGCTCAGGTCCCCGGCCTCCCAGCCCCTCCTGACCTTCCCTGTTCACCTGGGTCCCCCCAAACTGGGGAGCACGGCGTGGCAACAGGCAGGAGAGACTCCCACGCAGATGTGGGTCCACAGAAGCGACTGGGTGCCCCTGGATCAGGAGGGCTGAGAATGTCGCTCTACATGTTGAATCTCTGTTGCCAAATACTTGTACGTCCTGCTCCTAGTGACTACGAAAGACACGGCTTTTCCACCTGAGATGGGTCCCGGGGCCTGAAGCCACCGAAGAGGGTGGGCAGGAGAGGAGAGCAGGTCAGGGGGTGGGGGGTCACGTGTGAGCTTGAACACTCATGCACGGGGATGCAATTGACAGCTCTGGTGACCACCCAGCTGCATGGACCACGGGGCAAGCAAAGCGCAGCCCCTCCCCCGCCACTTCCTCTCCAACCGCACAGCTGACCTTAGAACACCGCCCAGGGAGCTGGAAATGCAAAGCGTGTCCACAGGCTCCAGGCGCACCCTGCAGACAAGCCCGTCCCACTTACAACCCCGGAGTCTCCAGGCCAGGGTCAGCCAGAAATGTAATGTGAGCCACACGGGTGAGCTTAAATGTTTATACTAACCACATTTCTTTTTAAAAGTAAAAAGAAAGAAGTAATTTTAATGGTATGCTTTATTTAATCCCGTGTATTAAAAACACATTTCTTTTCAATCCAGCAGTCATGCTCCTTGGTTTTTACTTAGATGAGTTGAAAAGTTACCGCCACACAAAAACCAATACACAGTGTCTATGGCAGCTTTACTGATTGTCACCAAATCTTGGAAGCATCCAAGGTGCCCTTCAGTAGGTGACAGGTAAATACACAGGTGCTTCCACAAGATGGGAGTTCATTCTGCACAAAAAGACGTGTGTTTCAGTTCGCAAAGACGTGGGGGAAACTGAAGTGCGTGTGGCCGAGTGAGAAGAGCCGGCCTGAAAAGGCTGCCCGCTGTGTGACTCCAACAATATGACACCCTGGAAAAGGCAAAACCCTGGGGACCATAGAAGAGATCGGAGGTGTCCAGGTGTCAGGGCGGAGAGAGGCCAGGGCGGGCACAGAGGGTCGCAGGGCGATGAGATTTCCCCTTCAGGAGACGGGGGCAGCGGGGACACAAACGTGTTCCACGTTTGTCCCGGCCGGTAGAATGTTCTCACCAAGAATGGACCCTAGTGTAACCTGCGGACTCTGGGCTGTAAGGACATGTCCGTCAGTCAGTCAGCTCAGTCGCTCAAGCGTGTCCGACTCTGCAACCCCATGGACTGCAGCACGCCAGGGCTCCCTGTCCATCACCAACTTCCGGAGCTTACTCAAACTCATGTCTATCGAGTCGGTGATGCCATCCAACCATCTCATCCTCTGTTGTCCCCTTCTCCTCCTGCCTTCAATCTTTCCCAGCATCAGGGTCTTTTCCAATGAGGCAGCTCTTTGCATCAGGTGGCCAAAGTATTGGAGTTTCAGCTTCAGCATCAGTCCTTCCAATGAACACCCAGGCCTGATCCCCTTTAGGATGGACTGGTTGGATCTCCTTGCAGTCCAAGGGACTCTCCAGAGTCTTCTCCAAACCACAGTTCAGAAGCATCAATGCTTTGACGCCCTCCTTTTATATGGCCCAACTCTCACATCCATACATGACTGCTGGACAAGCTGTAGTTTTGACTCGACGGACCTTTGTTGGCAAAGTAATGTCTCTGCTTTTTAATATCATGTCACGGTGGATCCATCAGTGGTAACAGGTGTCCCGCTCCAGTGGGGGTGCTGGTAACAGGAGGCTGCATGGGGGGGAGGGGTTGTGGCGATCTCAGCCGCTTTCTTCAGTTTTGCTGTGAGCCTAAAAACCGCTCCAGAAAATGAAGTCTATTTATTACCCGCTGCGGGAAGCGTACAGTCAAGTTCATGGGGGCGGTCAGCAGGCGGACGGCACTCCGGGGGACAGTGCAGGCCACGGTGGCACCTGAGTTCTGCGCCCTCTCATCCCTGTACGTAGGGCCCCGCTGCCCCCATCCTGCACCAGACGAGCGAGCTGCAGCCGTCCCCTGGGGTTCCAGAAGCTTCGGTGAAGAGGTCCACGTAACCCTGCGCCTGCCCGGCACGGTCAGGGCTCAGGAAGTGGCAGCCGCCGCAGCTCCGGCTCGGTTTGGGGACCCCATCCACATGGCAGGAAATAAATCGGGGCAGCCACACGACGGCGTGGACCGAGTGAACGAAAGAGCGGCAGGTGTGTAGGAGACGGAGGAAATAGATGGACGAGAGATGGGGAACGGGGCAAAAATGGGGAAGGAAAAGGAGCGCCTGCGAGGGAGAAGGGCTAGCTGGCTCCGGAGGAAGAGAGAGCCCAGCTCCACGGCCGCAAAGCAGGGAGATGCCCACCGGTGATGAGAGGGCAGGACGCCAAGGTCTGTAATAAAGAGGTGATTAATTGAGGCAGCCTGGAGAGGATTAGAACAGAGTGCTTTTGATATTGTGCGGTTGGGGAGGAAGGCTGCAAGGAATTTTAAAGCATATTAAAAAAAAAAAAAGAAATGGAAAACGAAGAGCTAAACAAAAGTTAAAGACTGGAGAACTGATTTTCTTTTTTAATGGGCTTGCTGAAAATTCAGTCCAGGAAAGCTTGCACCACACTGCCCAGGATGTGTGTGTGGTCAGTTCCCTGGGCAGCAGCACCAGACATTTAAAAATCTGGACATAGCAGAATCCAAGGATGGAAAAGGGAAGTCCACAACTGCGTGTGTGCTCAGTTGTGTCCGACTCCTTACAGCCTCATGGACTGTAGCCCACCAGGCTCCTCTGTCTATGGGACTCGCCAGGCAAGAATACTGGAGTGGGTTGCCATGTTCTTCTCCAGGGGATCTTCCTGACCCAGAGATCGAGCCTACATCTCTTACGTCTCCTGCATTGGCAGATGGATTCTTTACCACTGAGCCACCGCTACCTCCTGCACATGAGTCATAAAAATTCAGGTTCTTAAATGTCACGCGTGAAAAGTCCGAGGGAAACTGTCAGGCTCCTCACGTTCCGTCTAGTTGGGACAGTAGTGAAACAGGATGCCACGAAACACCCGAGGCAAAACGGATTAACCGGGGATCGCGTGTAACAGGGGGATCGTGTGTAACACGGATCATGTGTAACAACTGTGGGCCAGCTCAGGGGAGCCCCTTCCAACGCAGACTAGAGCTGCCTGGGATTCACACAGCACCTTTCCTCCTAAGAGTCTCCAATGAGTTGTTCTAATGCACCCTCCCCTAAGGTCACCACTGATTAAACATGTTACAGGGACATTCATGTCTTTAGGAAACAGGTGAAGTTGAGGGCATAGAAGTAGATATACATAAATTGTCGAGACCACTTTAGTTTTTAAATTTTTTATTGTGGTGTATTTACAATGCTGTGTTAATTTCCTCTGTACACAAAGTGATCCAATTATCTATATACATTCTATCAATGCATTCTGTCTACATAAAAAGAATTTATATATATGTATCAATATATTCTTTTTAAAATTCTTTTCCGTTGTGTTACTATAAGATATTGGCTACACTCCCTGCGCTGCACGGGGGACCTTCTTTACCCATCCCGTATGCAGCAGTTTGCATCTGCCAACCCCGAACTCTCCCTCCACCCCTCCTCCCACCTTGCCTCCTTGGCAAACACCAGTCCGTTCTCCATGTCCGTGATTCTGTTTCATAGATAAGGTTGCGTGTGTCCTAGTTTAGACTCTGCACACAAGCGGTATCAAGACCATCTTAAAGTTGGAGAACCGGAAGACCAGATTTAAAGTTGGGGAACTGGGAACCCAGATCAGGTCCCCAAAATCTGAAGTGAGATGTAGACTCACTTCCTCCCCTCAGCAGATGCTCCAGCCGCTGAATCTTGGACCCACCCACTTGCCATCGGCGACTAAGAGAAACACTAAGACCCATGCGTTCTGTGGACCACACACACCTGACATACGCCGATGGCTGAGGAAATAACTGAATGAGTCTCTTTCTAAGGTGGAGGAATGATCCAGAAGCTGAGCCTGTTTTCCAGTTCCCGGGTTAGAGAGGCCTGCTTCTGCTGCCATCAGTGGTCCTCTGAGAACGGACGTTACCTGGAGCACAAGTCCCTCCAGGAGATACTTGTGGCTTTATTATCACACAGAGGAATCCTCAAAGACGGAGGACCCCCAGACCAAGGAGACCCTGAGTCACCTTTCGCTTGATCATTTTTGAGTCACTGAAAATCTGTGTACAAAATGGAAAACTCCTGTAGAAAATAGTGGATGTTTACTGGAGTATCTATACCCCAAAAGTAATTATACCATTTACCACTGCTTTTCATGGACCACTTTATTTAAACCTTTTTTAATTAAAAAAATTGTTTAAGTATTTAAATGGCTTAACAGATCTGAGAACTTATCCCAATTTGTTGGCTAACTGATCTTTAAAACCCAAATTGCTTTGAATCTCAATTTTTCCCTCTCTAAACTGAGAACATTAGACCAACTGATTCCTCAGATTCCTACCAGACCCTGTTGTTCTCCAACTTTCCACAACCCTTATGCTCAGGACTCAGCTTGCTCTACTGAGAAATAAAAACATTAAATTCCAGGACAAGCTCAGAGCCCCCAGAGTCCCGATAAAGCCAGGAAGGATTTCATCAACCAGGCTTTCTGGCTACATAGCACTGCAGTGATTTTTTTTTAAAAAGGAAAGTGTTCCAACTTCAGAGAAGTGCTAGTAACATGGAAATTGAAGGACAGAGGCTCAGAGACGTAGGACAGGGTCCCCCACAGCCGGGCTGGGCCTCACCGCTTCCACAGCTTTATTGTCTACTGTCAGTCATCAACACATTTAATGATGTTTTTCCTGTTGAAGCTTCACTAAGATCTCAGTGTTGTAATCTTTGTAAATGGAGAGCTCTCCAGAATCTGCCCAGATGGTACCTTCAGAGCCATTCAAAGAACCCCTGTTTTAGAAGCTATGCACTGATAACTATTTCTATCATAATAAACATTTTTAAAAGAGATCTTTACCAAATCCAAATCACAGAAACTCTGCAGCAGGTCAGCGTGTGTCGAATGTTGTCGAAATTCGCATGGTCTCATGTTGCTGCAGAGGGAGGTGTTTCTGGAGCATGAAAGTGATGGAAAGGCTCATCCCGAGAGGAGGACGTGCTGGCACTGAGGCCACACTGGACAGGCCAAGGGCAGGAGGACCCTTAAAACACTGAAAAACAGGCTATTTTCCAAAACACAAGAGATCACAAGTGTTGGTGAGGACGTGGCGAGAAAGGAACCTGTGGCACTGTCGGGAACGCAAGCTGCTGCAGGCACTCTGGAGAACAGGGTAGGTTCCTCCAGAATTAAAGCAGGGCCACCATGCGGTCCAGCAGTTCCACTTCTGGGTGTTTGTCCTAAAGAAATGGAAACAGGACCCTGGGAAAAGCCTATACTGCCACGTTCACTGCAGCCAAGGTACAGAAATGACTGTCTATCAGTGATGAATGGATAAAAAATGTGATATGTATTTATTCTGTTATATGTATATTCCACTTATACATAATAAGAGGTAGCCTGGTGGCTCAGATGGTAAGGAATCTGCCTGCAGTGCAGGAGACCAGGGTTTATTCCCTGGGTTGAGAAGATCCCCTGGAGAAGGGAATGGCAACCCACTGCAGTATTCTTGCCTGGAGAATTCCATGGACAGAAGAGCCTGGTGGGCTATAGTCCAGGGGGTCTCAAAGAGTCAGACATGACTGAGCAAATAATCCACACACAATATACATAATATTATATATTCCACTACATATGCTATATATTATAGCTGTTCCACTTTATGTAATATTATATATTATATGGAGTTATATAAGTATAATATTATATATGTTTACATTATAGAACTATAATATATTGCAATATAATATGATTATATACAATTTTATATTATATAGCTTATTTGATATTTAATTATATTATAAATATATAATATTATATTACATATTGTTATTGTTCAGTCACTACGTTGTGTCCAACTCTTTGCAACCCCATAAACTACAGCGAGTCAGGCCTCCCTGTCCTTCACCATTTCCCAGAGTTTGCTCAAACTCATGTCCATTGAGTCGGCGATGCCATCCAACCACCTCATCCTCTGTCGCCTCCTTCTCCCCCTGCCCTCAGTATTTCCCAGCATCAGGGTCTTTTCTGATGAGTCAGCTCTTCAATCAGGTGGCCAAAGTATTGGAGCTTTACCTTTAATATTAGTCTTTCCAATTAATATTCAGGGTTGATTTCCTTTATGATTGACTGGTTTGCTTCCCTTGCTGTCCAAGGGACTCTCCAAAGTCTTCTCCAACACCACAATTTGAATGCATCAATTCTTCAGCTCTGAGCCTTCTTTATGGTCCAACTCTCATATCCGTAATGACTACTGGAAAAACCATAGCTTTGACTATATAGACCTTTGTCAGCAAAGTGATGTCTCTGCTTTGTAACACACTGTCTAGGGACTATTATATATTATATGACACTATATAAAGTGAAATATATGTAATATATAGCATATGTCATATATAGTAATGTTATATGTATAGTGGAATATACATATAGTAGAGTATGTACATATCAGATATTTTTTAATCCTTTCATCACTGACAGACTGGACATTTCTGTATCTTGGCTACTGTGAATAATGCTGCAGTGAATGTGGTGAGGTATATCCTACAGCGTACATTCCACTGTTTATAATATTGTACATTATATATAATATGTTCCACTATATATACTTCACACATTTCACATATATAATACTAGTGATATCATACAATGATATTAGATAATATTCCATATATTTCACTATATATATAATATTCCACTATATATAATATTATATATTCCACTACATATATTCTACTATATATAACTTTATGTATTATATAATACATATATTCTACTATACATAGTATTACATATTGTATAAAATATTATGTTTTATATACATATATATATATATGGGGTTCCCTGGTGGCTCAGTTATATTATATATCCTACTATATATGCTTAGGACTTCCCTGGTGGCAAGATGGTAAAAGCATCTGCCTACAATGCGGGAGACCCAGGTTCGATTCCTGGGCTGGGAAGATCCCCTGGAGAAGGAAATGGCACCCCACTCCAGTACTCTTGCCTGGAAAATCCCACGGATGAAGGAGCCTGGTAGGCTACAGTCCGTGGGGCCGCACAGAGTCGGACATGACTGAGCGACTTCACGTTCACTTTCACTGTATACGCCACTAAATAATGTTATAATGTTGTATATTATATATATTCCACCAGATAAATAAGATTCCACCTAGATATAGATACAGATACAAGTACAGGGACAGAGAGAGAGGAAGGGTTTTCATGGTAGAAGGAAGGAAATCCTACCCCTGGGACGGCTTGGAGGGACCTCGAGGACACTGAGCTCAGGAGGTCAGTGTGAGAAAGACAGACTGCAGGGCCGGCCCCACAGCTGGAATCTGAGGACACTGAACTCAGACCCAGCAGCCTGGCGGTCTCCAGAGGTGGTGGATGCGGCGGGCTGGCATGGGTGAAGGTGATCAAAGGCACAAACCTGCAGCTTTAAATGTGAAAACAGAAACGCCTATTTTAGAAAACGTTGAGAACCAGCCTGAGGTGTGAGGTGTCTCTTCAGCCTGAGATGAGACACAGTAAGTCACTAAACTGCAGTGAGAGTGTAAGGCCTGGAACCGGACACCCAGTAACTGCAGGGACTCAGCGCTGAGAGCCCGGGTTCTCGGCTCGGCGAGGCCCGCGTGGCCTGGGGAGTCTCTGACCCCTGCAGGCCGGAGCCTCTGCGTGTGTGCGCCCTGAGGAGGGGTCACCTCCAGGTCACCGTGGGCTGGCCACGCGTCCCAGCTCACCGTGACGGCCATCCTCTATCGTGTGCGCGCCACTTCCCTGCCGGGACAGCAGCAGCCATTCTGTGCAGAAGAGCGAAGCTTAGAGAACAGGAGTCGCAGCCTCCTTTGCCCACACAGCGCAGCTCTGGGCGGGCACACGGCTCCCCCTTGGAGGGGACGTCTGGGGAGGGGTGACAGCTGGACACAGCCCGGGGTTGGGGATCGGGGGCTGGCGGCGGGGCTCCAGGGCAGTGCACCCCCGGAAGGACCTGGGTCTGGGCGGCCCCGGCCCAGGCCCCTGCACCCGGCTGAGAACCACAGTTACAGCCGTGACTTGTCTTTCCCTGTTGGCATGAGTGGGGAAAACGTCTTACTGGCAGACAACTAAAATTCAAAAACGCTTTTTCCTCCAGCTGGCAGGGGAAGAGGAAGTTTACAGTTTATAACCAGCAGGCCCTTTTCTCACAACTGCAATCCAGGCATGTTACTAAAGCAATGCTTAGCTGCTAGAGCTGAAGCTGAGACAGAACAGCTATAGCTATGCCCACCAACACACAGAACGTAGAGTCAGGCCTCGCGTTCTGGACGCCCGCGCAGGGCACGTGGAGGCCATCGCTGAGTTTGCTGGGACTTATGGAGACTGTTCTCAGTGGGGGAGACCGGTGTCCTCCCAGTGGAAGGTTCTGGAAGTGGTCGGAGGGATCACCCAGGAGTGTGGGTGGCGGGCACATGCCCAGGCTGGTGCTGCCTAAGCAAACCTTCTGGAGCCCCCGCGTGCCCGAAGGGGGGTGACGGGGGACAGGAGGGAGCGGCGGCGACGCCCCTGGGCTGAGCCCGCGTCACGTGGACTCCGGTGGGTTTTGCTGATCCCGGTTTTCCCTCCCGGAACTGGGGGGCTGGGAGCACCCCCCGCGGCCCGGCCGCGCAGAGGCCACCCGGCTCCTGTCCGCCTTTTTGTTTACAATGGGGACACAATGGGAGCTGCAGTCCTTCCAATACATCATTTATAAGTGTGTTCTACCTCTGAATGTACAGACAGAGCTGGCTGTGCGTGAATAAGCCCTGTGAGTATTGCCAAGACACTGTGCTTTGTTCAGCATTATTCTTCACAATAGATACCACACTTTGGAAGTAATTTTAAAAAGGGAATCAAAATAGTGGTACTTTTAGCCTTTGTTTCTTTTATACCACACTGCATTCTCTGTCTCTCATTCAGCTGCTCCCATTATCCTGACAAATTAAATAAACCACTCCAGTGCAGAAAGGCTCGGGCAGACAGGACTTCACTCCAGTGCAGCCCCGGGAAGTCGAAATAAACACTGCAGCGGTTTCTGCCAGCCCTTTCGGCTCACTTTAGCAGGCAAAAAAAAAGTCGGGGGGACTGGAGGCTTGGAGCCGGCCAGCAGCGCCCGGAGCCGGCCTCCGCAGCAGGTGACGACGGGCGGAGAGGCTGTGGTCCCAGGGTGCGCCCTTCCTGCTGGGCGGCCCGGAGCCGGACAGGTGAGTCCTGGGAGCACGGGGCTGGCTGGGGGCTCCGCGGACCCGGGCCGCTGACGAGCCGCCGACCCCTCTGCAAGGTCCAGACTCCCCTCCTGCAAGCATTTGGCGTGTCTCTTCTTTCTGGAAGGCATGATTTATTCATTCGTCTCCGGAGCCGCTCCCTAAGGAGGGTCAGTGGGGGCCGGGTGTGGGGAAGCTCCTCTCTGTCTCTCTCTCAAACTCCACTCGACTTGTAGCAGTTTTTGGTCTGTACAGACCCCATCTGTTTTTGAAATTCACGTCCTGGGAGGACCGAGGGTAGGATTTTTGAGCGCGGGCCTGGTTTTGGTCCTTTGAGGCCCCGCGGAGCCATGAACGCAGCTTTAGAAGGCGTCTGTCTACCTCTCGGCCTGAAAACATTCTCATTTCTGCAGGAGCAGAAAGACAAAAAATTTACTTTATACTTGGGGAGGAAGCTCTTTCAGATTAACAACCGACCTTTTTTTTTAAAGACACAAATTCACTGAAATAGAGGGCACTTAGGAGCCCACGCACGTCTGGGTTTGTCCTCGTGACTCGGGCCCAGAACGCAGCGTTGGTCTTGAGGAGCGGCTCTGCCTTGACCGGGGAAAAATGCTGTGAATGTTGTGGAAGTCACCTTCCGACGGCTGTGCTGGGACCCCACACCCCTCCCCTCTGGCCCCCCCCACTCTTAACAAAATAGGGGGGTTGGTGGAAAAGCCTGAGAGAGAACTGGTTGTCAGGGGCCTCCGAGGCGGCCCGACTCCTCATGAAAACAGAGCCGGTAAATGCCAGTCACGGGAAAGGCTTTGAAGCCCGCAGCCGCCAGCCAGGATGACCTCATTGAAAATGCACGCTGCCCCAGGCCTGGGGTGGGAGCTCTGTGTTCCAGCAGAGGCGTCCCCCGGCTTCCGAGTCAGAGGCCACCGCAGGCAGAGGGAAATATTGAGCTGGAGGAGTTTGAACAGAACCATCGGGGTTCATCTTTTATTACCAAAGAAAGACTTGAAAAAGCCCAGGTGAAATTTCCTTCCATTGTCTAGGAAAATTCTCTGTAATTTGCCCCCAGGGAAACCCAAGTGCCTTGCGGCCGGGCCCTCTCCACCCCTCCGTGCCCCCCTCTCCTCCGGCTCAGCGTAAATGTCTCCGGGGTCCCTGGAGGATGGCGTGGGTGAGCGGGGGACGCTGAAGGTCAGGGTTGCCCACTGTGGCCTGACTTTTAAGCTAAAGAGGTTTTTCTTTCTCTTGTTGCCATGTCAGGTCTAATTTGGTGGCATTATGCTAAAGGGGCGGGCCTGCTCCTGACAGGAGGGGGTTAAATGAGATTACAAGCTTCAGAGTCTGTCAGCAGCTCCCACTGCCTGGGATGTTAAATTGCGATTTAATGGTCAGCTTTATCTGTGGAGTATCAGTGGAAATCTGCTGTTTTCAGCAACTTAATTGGCACTGTGTGTGTAGGAGTTTTTTCGGGGAGGTGGGAGAGCTGACCAGATTTTACTGCTGAATTATTTAGAGATCACACTGGCAGAATGTCAGTGGGAATGTGCGGTGCGTTGTGTTTTTCTGGAGCATGAGAGCTTATGAATGGGCAAGATGCTGGGATTCTGCTGCGATACCCGAAACTTTTCTAAAAATATTCCTGGGCTCCGATGTAGTTTATTTATAGACGGAATAAACAAAGAGTAACAGTTGCTACCACAACATATGTGTGGGGCCTGATTGCCAGCGGGGCTGGGAGAGTGTGCAGACAGAGAGGCAGGGACGTGTGCAGGCCTTTCCGAAATTTTAGCCAACCGCATCCGCGTGGAGCTGAGTCTTGCGGGCTGGATTACAGGTGAATCACAGGTGACTCAGGTGTGTGCACACGCGTGCACGCGTGCAGGATGGCGTGTAATCCACGTCCAGCATGCCGGTTGGTCCCCACGTGTCAAAGTCGCCTGCGGAAGGCGGAGCCGTACAGACCCTGTGGACGCCCCATCCCGTCCTGCACAGGCCTGTCCATTACCACGGGTTCCGGCCAAGCGGCTCCGGCCGGAAGGACCCTGAACAGCCCATGTTTCCACACACCAGCCGGGGAGGGGGTGGTGCCCTCTTGGGATCACCTGCAGGAGAGTGTGCACCCTCAGAGCGGCCCACGGCCTGGGCGCCAGTGACGCGTGGGGGGCGCAGGAGTCGGGGTGCGCGCGGGGGGCAGCGGGGAAGAGGCGGAAGGACGAGAGAAGACAAAGTGCTTCCCCAGCAGACGGCCGCATTGTCTGCTCCCCGGGAGGGTCAGTCCGGAAAGTGCAGGATTAGTAAATTTAATATCCTGTCAAAATTCTCATGATAATGAGTCCCGGCCGGCCGCCGGAGAGAGAGCGGCGCTCGATCGCCGGCAGGAGACCGTGCCGGGCCCTGGGCCCCAGTTTTCCCCAGGAGAACCAGAGAATGCCTCATAGGAAAATCTAGTTCTAAAACCCGTGCTTGCCGGCCCATCTCTGTGATCCAAAGCGAGCCTAGACGGATGGGCAGGAGGGTCCCAGAGCTGGGGGAGCGACAGGCAAGGAGAGGGCAGGCTGGCCGCAGCCGCCTCCCGGTAGGACCGCCCGGGCGGCCTGCAGGCTGCAAGGGTGATGCAAGCTGTGACGGGCCCAGCGAGGAGCCCAGAAACGAGACAGTTCTGTGCAATTTGTTCAAGGCGCTGCACCTCTCTAAGCAGCTGTCAGATCCGTGCATTATGGCGCATTGAATCTGAATGAGGCTCTCAACATCAAAACCTTGCCTCCATTATGATATCATCTCCCGCTCTAAGCCGTAATGCTTATTAATTCTGCACCCATACTCCCCGGCTTCGGCAAATGTATTCCATCAGCCTAGCATTTAATTTAATTAGTACAGCTGGGCTCTCATTCTCCTTTCTGTGTCAGAGGTATTGTCAGCACGGTCTGCTGTAACACAATTACTGATTGCTTTTAGATAGGCAGAAATATGATTAGGGTATTGGGTGACTGTATCATAAGCCTTATTAGATTCATTTGAAATCTGGAGATAAATAGGAAACTTTTATTTGCAGTGTAATGAGATTATGCTTATTAGGCCAAGACCTCTCAGCCTTTTGCAGAGAACACTGTATCAGCCGGATTATACTCTGGGAACACATTCCCGGCTCCCAGCACCCGAGCCGTTTCCGAGCCTCTGAGCCTTCCCTGTTGTCACCCTGGAGTTGTCTAGGGAGTAAGGCCACCCCGGATCTTCCCGGTGACAAAGAGCCCCGGAGTCCCTTTCCTTCTCAGAGTCTGATGGAATACACACATTTTGATATGGAATTTCACTTTGCGAGAAACATTTTTGAAAAATCGGTACACAGGCTAAGAGAAATTATACTTTTAAACGTATTTATCTGCTTTTAAGGATGTTTGCATTTATTACATGTCGCTTACAGAGATTGGCATGTAATGAATGTCAGAAAAATCCCTGCTGCTCAATCTCTAAAACATTTATCACTGCTGTCACTGTTTTGATAACAGGTAGTACAATTCCAGAAACATTTTTTTTTCCATTGGCATTTATTTGATCGTCTCAAATTTCGAATATTTGTGGAGGGTTTAGGCAGGAATTTTATCCTAGAATATGAATAGTGTGGAGCTATCATGAAAGGGCTGGTATGACTTAAGGAAATCTACTGAGACAGAGAACATTCAAGATGGCAATGTATTTAACTGAGCTGAAATTTGTCAAATATACCTATTAGTTTTAAAATAAAGTGTTTCTATACCCAAGGAAAATGATGATGATTTCTCCTAGATACAAAAGTGTTGAAATCATATAAATGAATTTTGCTTTAGGAAAATCCAAGGTGTAAAACCTAAATTTGCAGGTTACATGCAATATCTTTAAACTATGAATCATCTCCTATATGACTCCCATCTAACCCCACTTCATTTTTACCAGATAATTTATAACATCATTTGATTTAAATGAATCTAGGTAGATAATTTTCATGAGCTCATTAATTAAATAAAACCTCTGTGTACAGTGAACATGCTTTGGCGTGAATGTCCACAAAGCAAGGAGCACATGCTTGTTGATTAAATATGTGATCAAATCAAGATACATAAAAAAGGAAAATCTATGCTGGCTCACCCGGACTGAAAGCTAAAAAGGAGATGGAGGTGGTGATGGGGAGAATGAGGCTTATTGCTTACTAGTTACTGTGCTTCCATTTGGGGTGATGGAAAAGTTTGGGAAGTATGGTTATGGTCCAACAATGGTGGGAATGTCATTATTGCCAATGGATCGCACACTTAAAAATGGTTAAAACGCCAAATTTTATGTTCTAAATGTTGTACAACAGCAGAAGAAGAAAGGAAAGGAAGAGACAGGTCTCTGGTGTGAGTGGCAGGTCATGGGCACCCTGGTCAGTGACTCGACGCTCCAGCCCTTGGATTTAATGACCCGTGGATGTTAAGCCCCGATTTAGTGAGCTTTGCATCATGCCTGCAAGTTCGGTTTTGACATTTCCTGTCAAATAAAGTATCAGAAACTCTAGTGAAGACACACGTTGTCTCCCCAAAATAATCCACGAGGAGGATCTCGCTTGGCCTTGGCAATCATTCTTGGTGGCGTGATTTGTATCCAGAATTAGGACTGTCTGACTGTTCAAGGAGCTGGTATTCAGGACAGGACTAAATGAATAAGGAGTGAAGAAGCATCAACAGTGTCGGTGACTTCTTCTTCCAGCGGTGCAGAGGAGAGAGCTGACTCTCCAGCTGCCCACCGCCGCCTTTCGTCAGCCTTAGAGAGGCGTGTTTGACACGTGAAATCACCATCTATTTTAAGTGTTCATCATGGTGACTTGCTATATACATGAACTGTGGAGGGCCTCTCCCATCTAGTTTATTATCAAGCATCACCTCACAGATTTATTTTCGGGGGGCAAGTGAGAACCTTGAAGTTCAACTGCCTCAGCAAATCTCTATACAACACAGTGTCATCAACGGTGTTACATCAGACACTGGGAGCTTGTCCACCTTATGCCAAACGTCTGTGCCCTTTGACCTGCCTCTCCCCATCCTCCCCCCTCCACTGCCCTCCTTGCATGGGGTGAAGTGGAGGCAGGATCTAAAGTCTGCCAGGGGAGTGGGGTTGGCCTCCAGGGGCGGCAGCCAGAGGGAGTCCTCTGCACCCACCTCGTCCTAACCGGCCTCCCCCAAACCCTCTTCCTCTCCAGGGTACGGCACCCCCAACCCTCTTGCTCCCTGGCGTCTGGCACCTGCATGGCTCCCAACCCTGCCAGAGGTGCTAGATTTGCTCCAACATCAAATCATGCCACGTGCAATTGCTATTGTTGCTTTTTAATTTAAGTAAATATGTGAGCCACTGAAATATGAGTGCAAAAAAACCATAAAGAATATTTTTCTATGGAAATTGAAGTGAGTATTTAGGAAAGACCAGATAAAACCAGTTGTTTTAAAATATATAGAATTACCGTTCTTCTGGCGGCGGGCAGCTGAGGTGCAGAGGGTAGTCAAGCAGGCACGGTGGGCAGCAGCTGGGCGGACGCAGCAGAACTTTGGCTACCAGAGCATTTAGCCTAATCGGTAGGCCGGCACTTTCCACCTTGGTGTGTGTGCCAGCACACGGAAGTGATGTGAAGACCGAAAACTACGCTCTCCCGGGTTACGTGGACAGGCGCACCCTTGTCCGACGTGGCCCGCGTCGAGAACCTGTCTGCCAGTCAGAGGCCTTGAAGGGAAGGATGAGAAAGCCTGACTGCACCAGCTGGAGTTCAAGGAGGGCTCTGCGGACGTGAACGGGCGCCCGAACGAGCGGGCGGCGGTACCAGGCGCTGCCTTGTTCATCCTCAGCTCTTCGCACCCCTGTCACCTGGGAGAAGCTCTACGGGTGCGTCCGCGCACTGCTGAGGGGGCGGCCAAGCAGACCAAGAGGAGGCTCGGGTGGAGGCGGCCCCCATCCAGGGCTTCTCGGCCGAGCGGGACTACGACACGGACAAGCCGGGGAAGTAAGGCCACGCCTGCCCTTCACCTGGGCCGGCCACCTCCACGCCGCTGCGCACGCAGCTCTCCTCCACGCCGCTCCAAACACACCTCTCCTCCACACCGCTCCCCATGTTTACAGGAGGTGCTGTCCCAGCACTGGTGCTAATAAAGGAGCAGTTTATGTGAAAAGGAAAAAAAAAAAGAATTACTTGTAGGTGAGATCAGTGTCAGTTATCGGTGGAAAATCACTGAAACCTAAGAGTCGACGTTCAGATTGCTTCACAAGTGGTTTAAACTAATTGTTTCATTTTAAAGAAACACAAGAAATGCATTATGGATAGAAGTTGTTTGTACAAGAGAAAGGACTATGAAAACCCCTCAGCATCAGCTTTGGCCCTACGTCAAAATAAGTACATGAGTCGTGTTAAAAGGTTCAGGCATAAATCTGGATTTTTTTATTCCTTATTGGGACACTCTTTTCTGATTACCCACTAATCCCCAGCCCTAGTGCTTGACCCAGAGGAGCTCTGAGCCAGGGGGAGTCTGGAGGAGACGGGAGGGGCTGTCTGTGCTGTGACCCCTCAACTGTAGTTCTGACTCCCAGGAATTTGTTGGGGGGTGGGGGTCCCCAAGTGGTTCCAGGTGATTGCAGTTGGGGTAGAGTGAACAGGTGTGCATAGGTAAATGCCCAACACAAGCGTAAGTGGAAGAATGGACCCTTTCACGGTGGCCTAGGACGGGACAAAGGGATTGGCGTGGAACAGAGGGGAAGAGAAAAGTCTCATGCTTTCTCCGGCAGGCTCAGGAAAATTTGTGTCTAACCATCACGTGCATCTCAGTCCTCCCTGTCCAGTCTCAGGACATTAATGGGTGAATTTTAGAGAGACACCACTCAATCTGTGAAAGAGCAGAAAGCATTTTGCTCAGAAATGATGAATTTCACAGAGAACCTACACTTCTCTGGCGCCTTTTCAGCAAAGCCGACCGAGCCTGCGGTGCGTCCTGTGAACTTGACGACAGTGGCCGCCATTGCAGCCTCTGCTTTATCGTGGAAGCACTTGGCGGTTGGTTGCTCCTTTCTCCCTGAAATGAGTTGGCAGCCTCCTTGTGTTTCTGACCATGGGATCCACCTTGCTGGCGGGCTCGGCAGAGGCAGGGACTGGGCTGCCGAAGTATGAAGAGCCCTGATCGCCCCGAGAGCCAGGGACGGTGCAGGGGCCAGGCTGGCCGCGGGGAAATCTGGGCTTGGTGTGGACTCCAGGGCTGACCCTGCGGGAGCCCAGGACAGCTTCAAGCACTGGCAGATGCTACCCTGCCCTGGGCCTGTTTTACTGAACCCTCTTGCGGGGAGGCCCCACAGGCAGAGAAGGCCCCTGCCGTGCCAGCAGGTGGCAGGGTGAGAACCACGGCTCTGGGCGGGAAGGGCAGTGACTGTCCTAGCCTGGCTCTCGGGGGTAGGAATCGGGGGTAGGAATCGGGGGTGGCCAGGGGCTGTGTCCACAGCACTGCTTGCCTCTCACTGAGGGTCTGTGCACCCCCGGCAGGCCCACCTGACTCTCCGAGGTCTCCCCACCTCATCCCGGTCTCTCCTTCCTTCCTTCCTTCCTTCTCTGAGAGCCCCATCATCTGAATTTTCCCACTAACTTTCCCACATCAGACCCTTCTCCTGGGGGCCAGCTCCCAACCCAGAGAGCAGCTCTTGACGTCTGCCGCGTGTCTGGCAGGGCCCAGGCCGGATGCGAGTCCATTTCAGCAGATGCCTGAGGGCTCCCTGTGCCAAGGGCCCCGTCCCTGTCATGTCCTCGGTCCCAGGACTATCCCACGGCGCCTGTTGACCATCCGGGTTCTCACCTGCCCTCAACCGCCCGAGTCCTCCTAAGTTAATATCCCCACAGGAAGGGCTGGAAAATACACATTTTCCAAAAGCATCCTTCCCCTGGAGGAGGGCATGGCAGCCCACTCCAGTGTTCCTGCCTGGGGAATCCCATGGACGGAGGAGCCTGGCGGGCTACAGTCCACGGGGTCACAAAGAGTCGGACGCGACTGAGCGGCTAACACTTCACTTCAAAAACATGTTTACTCTTTGTAGCAACAGCAAATTTGTAACAAAACCAAGCTTCAGAAATCCCAGATTCTCTCCTTTAATTCTCACGTGACTCTCAGTTACCGAAGAGGAGATGGCCTGGGGGAGGAACTTGCCCGCAGTTAAGCCGCAGAGGACGCTTCAGACCCTGCGGCAGGTGAGTGGGGGAGGCACTGGGGGTCGCAGGAGCTCAGGGTCTCCAGGCAGCCTGGGGTTCCATTCACACCCACGTCCATCCCTCCTCTTTCGGTCTTGGTGATCAATTATCACCATAAAGAGCTGTTTTCCAGAAGATGGCTGTGCCGAGGTGCCAGACCACAAGGGGCGCGTTGCTGTAAGGACCCGGGGTGGGGGGAACAAAGGTCACCCTGCCCTTCTCGAGACTCCCCATCCCACCACCTGCAGGGTCAGGGGTCTGCGCCATCAACACAGAGCAACTTTGCAACAGCTTTCAGGAAAGTCAGTGTCCTTATATTTTGTGTAAAAGGAACTTGTGTCATTAGGTGTTAAATACATGTTTGTTGTTGTTTTCGGTTGTTAGTCGTGTCAGACCTTTTATGACCCCGTGGACTGTAGCCCACCAGGCTCCTCTGTCCGTGGGATTTCCCAGGTGAGAATACTGGAGCGGGTTGCCATTTCCTTCTCCAGGGGATCTTTCTGACTCAAGGATCGAACCTGCATCTCCTGTATCGCGGGCAGATTCTTTACCACTGAGCTGGGAAGCCCAACTACATGTTTATCGCTAAATAAAAATAATTTTTATCTCTCAGCCTGTATTACAGGCAAAAGTGCATGAGGAAGAAATAATCATGTCAGTTTTCTGAGAACTAGCATATCAAATGGAGAAGCAAATGGCAACCCACTCCAGTGTTCTTGCCTGGAAAATCCCAGGGACGGCGGAGCGTGGTGGCTGCCGTCTGTGGGTCGCACAGAGTCGGACACGATTGAAGCGACTTAGCAGCAACAGCGGCAGCATATTGAATGAAAGCGTAATCATTGCTATATGTTTGTTTGATGTAGATTCAAAGGTGGAATCACCGCAGATGTAATCAGAGTAATTATTAAAGTCTGCATTTAGTCCAGAAGCCCCAGGGAATACTGCACATTCATTCATCTGAGCCTGAAATATTTCCGATGAAAATCTGAGCTGCCTCCCAAATCACCTGTCTGTATGCCCTCTAGGGATCGGCGGTTTGGGGGACACCTCCTCCTCAGAGGCATGGCTTGCTACTTGCGGACACCATCTAAGAGGCAGCGTTCATCCTGCCAGGATTATCTTTCTTTGCTTTCACGAGAACTGTGTGTTTCCCAGAATTACGTCCCGAGGCGAGAAGGCTGCAGGCAAATCATTCTCAGAGATCAGACTCCTGACCGCTGCTCCTTCCAGACGTGGCCAGACCAAACGTCCTGCAGGTTGATAGCAGAGTTGAAACCCGTGAAATTTTATCACCTTCTGGAACCAAAGCTCACTTCTAAGTGACCAGGTGCTGAAAATAACCGATGGAAAAAAATGCACAAAACCACAGAGGCTTTAATTTACTGTTGAGCTCAATCGCTTCAGTCGTGTCTGACTCTTTGCGATCCTGTGGACTGTAACCCACCAGGCTCCTCTGTCCAAGGGATTTCCCAAGTAAAAATACTGCAGTGGGTTGCCATGCCCTCCTCCAGGCATAGCAGGATCTTCCCGATCCAGGGATCAAACCCACGTCTCCTCTGTCTCTTGCATTGGCAGGCGTATTCTCTACCACTGAGCCACCCCAGAAGCCAGTAATTCACTATTAGCTTGTTGAATTCTGATCATCTTATATAAACCTACGTACTTCAATCAAGAAGGCAGCTGTATCTAGGATCAGAAAGGAAGATGGACTTGCTTCTCGGTGGCCCGTGTCTCTCACCATGTCCTCCTTCAAGTCTAGGCTCTCGCGTGCCTACCTATGATCACCGCTGCTCTGGGATGAGACTGGATGGGATGGGAGGTCCACGGCCCCGTCCCTCTGGTGTTATCCTTCAATACAAAGGAATGACTCAATCAGCAAGTCAATCAGCAAACATTTACTGAGCCCCTGGGAGCCAGAGGTCCCAATGCCATGAAAAAGCGTGAAAATTGTTGCTGTCCTCCAAAAAAGAAAAAATAATTATCAAGCGGAAAGTTGGGACATACACATAGTTTTTAAAAACCAAGTTATGTGAGGCAGGGACCCGGGAGGTCCACACGGCTGGGAACCGCCACCAGAGACTGCTGCTTCGTCCCTCTTTCCCACACTCTGGCTCGCGAGCTTCCCCAAATCAGCCGAAAGTTCCATAGACGGTGAGCGTTTCCCAAGTTCTCCAGATTCTTGGGATAGAATTCCAGACAACCTGGGCTAGCAGGAGCAGCCTGCCTTCCCGGGGCACCGTCTTTGAGCTGCGTTTGGGAACACATGGGCTGGACACTGTCTTGGGTTGGAAAGACACAGGAAGGCTGCCCCGTTACAATCGCAAAAGGGCACCAGCTCCTCCTGCGGTCTGTATCTTTAGAGACTGGCTGCAACCCTCTGTGGTTGCCACAGGAGTCCAATGGCACAAGAGATGTGTGGTTCTAGGATGAACTAGCTTCATTTCTGCTGATCACATTTAAAGTATGAAAAAAACACTCAAATACAGCGAGAGAATAAATCGTAAACCTACTGCTCAGTGAACATGTTGGTGTTACGTTCTCATCAAGATTGTCTCAAGTCTTTTTTTTTTGCACTGATCTATCCAATTGTTGGTCACTTTATTCATTCAACCCACGGCTCCATCAGAGACCGACTTGGCTCCAGGGAAGGAACAGCCCCTGGCTGAGGAGTCAAGGGGGCCCCAGGGCCAGCTCGGCCCTGGAGGCAGCCCTGACCCCCTCGTGTGCGCGGGGCACTGGCGCCAGTGGGCTGTCTGCTGATCACTGCTGTGAGAACCAGCCTTGTTTTAAAGTCAGTGTTAGGAATACAATCTTATCCCCCCAATGTTCTTTCCCACTTTTTTTCTGTTCTGTTCAAATGGATCTCTCTAAAATTACCAGGCACGCCCCCCCTCATCCACATGCTCCCATGCAGCTCTCAACAGAGCAGCGAGATCCTTCTCATTTCCCCCCACTTACTTTCAACTCTCTCACCTTCTTCAATTAACAGCAGATCCTAACCGCACATAAAAGAAATGCTGGCGCCTGTTAATTTCTATCCCGGTTGATTTGACGCCCAAGTTTCTACTGTTATTTTGTCGTTCTAGCTACGGGGGCGATTGAGATTCAGAAAATTTCATCCATAGGTGCCACATTTGCATTTCAAGAGTAGTCGTTAGTGAATAGAGTTTATACATTCGCTCTTGAATGAAAACAGCAGTGGCAGAGGCAGCATTAAAGCAGCTGGTAAGGATGGCCAGGCCACCTCATAGCAACCGCCAGGCTTCCAAGGGCAAATAGCTCCTTCCGACCCTAAGCAACTAAATGGGAACATCAAAACATGCCTCGCACCAGACCTCCAGTACCTATTAGTGTTAGGAGCTGTTCCCTCAATCGTGAGTGACAGAGCCCTAATTATTAAGGTAATTAGAAGTTATAACACTGGCAATATTAAAGGGAGAACTTCTAGAGCCCATTAACAATGTTACTTTAAGTGATCTGGCTGTGAACTGTTCAAATCTCTAATTACATTATACGTCTATCTTAAGGGTGATGTAATTAAGTGATGGTGAGGGGATTAGTGTATACTGACTGCTGCTAAAGCTCCTAAGTACTATTTTCACAGGATCTGGCTGCAGCAACATCATTTCGTTTTCTGCCACTTGACTGTATATAGTGTGTAGCCTAAAACACCTGACCTTGATGTGCTTACGCGTATTTTACGCCCAGGTATTTGTCTTCTTTCCTTCCCCTCTTTAATGTGTTTCTTTATATTTATGGAAAATTCATCTAAACCCAGTTAAAGATAAACCGAGGTGCCTTTAGTTTATCCATAAAATATAGATTCTATTTTTTGATACACAAAAACATTTAAATGTTATGCCTGTCTCTCCACTACCGAATCAATTGTTCTGGAGATACAGAGCTATAGGAAAACCTTCAATAATTAATACATTAAAGCATTTGTTTTTCTTTTGTGACCCAAGCAATAAGTTTTGTACTGGACCTGTCATTATATCTTAGTTTCCTATAATTTCTCATGAAATTTTATCTAAGACTCAGTAAGATTTGCTTATTTATCATAAGCTATGCATGCATGCTAAGTCACTTCAATCGTGTCCGACTCTTTGCAATCCTATGGACTGTAGCCCGCCAGGCTCCTCTGTCCACGGAATTCTCCAGGCAAGAAAACTGGAGTGGGTTGCCATGCCCTTCTCCAGGGGATCTTCCCGACCCAGGGATCGAACCTGCATCTCTTACATCGGCAGGCAGGTCCTTTACCACGAGTGTCACCTGAGAGGCCCCTAACATAAGCCATATTTGATCAAAATGAGTTGGTTTTGAGAAATTAGACTTCCAGAAAAGACAGTATTTCAAGTTGCCTTCATGGAGAGCTTGACTTTTATTTTACAAATCGTCTTTCATTTGGAAATCGTCTACTGATCCATTATATGCCGGTAATGTGAGACTGTGGGGATGACGGGTAATGAAGAAAGTGAAGGACATCGTCTTCATTTAAAGTCTGGCCTCACGCAGGGAACCCCAGGCAGGTGCTCTGTGACGACCTGGAGGGCTGCGGGCAGAGGGAGGGAGGCGGGAGCGGGGTGCGGGAGAGGCCACACGCGGCCGCTTCAGGCCGATCCACGGCAAAAGCCGTCACGCTACCGGAAAGCAACTGTCCTCCAATTAAAATAAACAAATTAATTTAAAAACGATAGAGTCGGGCCTCTCAACGCCACCCACTCCGGCTTGACGTCACGCGGCAGCTTCTATTTCTTCTTAGACCCGGCAGAGTCCCCTCGTCCTCCCTGCCTGCCTGACCCCGGCTGTCGGCTTCTTCCCTCCCGTGTTCAGGCTGGAGGAGCAGCTGAGCAGCAGGACCAGAGGGTCGACTGCTCCCCCCGGCTGTGACACTGCGCAGACGCAGAAGCCACCTCGGGGCAGCGCTCTGGGCCCCCCTCTCCCCGCAGCGACCCCACGCTGGTTCTCTACCTCTGTGAGTCCCTGTCTGTTTTGTGAGACTTGTTTGTTTCACTTTTCAGGTTCCACAAATAAGTGATTACATACCGTATCTGTCTTTCTCTGTCTCATTTCATTAAGCATAATACCCTCCACAGCCATCCACGTTGTCTCAAATGGCCAGATTTCCTTTTGTATGGCTGAGTAGTATTCCACCGTACATATACCACATCTTCTTTCATCTGTTGATGGATGCTTAGGCTGCTTCCATATCTTGGCAATTGGAGATAATGCTGCTATAAACATTGAGGTACACGTAGGTTTTGAATTAGTGTATTTGTTTCCTTCAGAAAAGTACCAGAAGTAGAATCGCTGGGTCGTATGGTAACTCTATTAGTTTTTTGAGGAGCCAGCCATGCTCTTCTCCACAGCGGAGCACCGACTGACCTTCCCATCAACAGAGTACAAGGGCTCGCTTCTCTCCACGAGAGATTAAGTTAATTTTGGATGTTATCCTCCATGAAGCACGTGTTGGATCTTCTTCATAATGTTCATACTGGGTAAGATATGAGCCCTGGCTAAATTGGATTTTGAAATGAGCTGTCACCAAACTATTCAGAACTGAATAAATTAAAATTTCTATTTCTCGTCCCAAGAGGTACATAAGCTCTGTGTGTGTGTTTACTCTCAGATATTCTTCCAAGAGTCTAAACAAGAAAGTGCTCAGAATCACACACACAAACACACAGTGGAATGTCGTAGGGCTTTCCCTGGTGGCTCAGATGGTAAAGAATTTGCCTGCCGAAGCAGGAGACCTGGGTTCGATCCTGGGTCAGGAAGATCCCCTGCAGGAGGACATGGCAACCCCCTCCAGGATTGTTGCCTGGAGAATCCCATGGACAGAGGAGCCTGGAGGGCTACAGTCCATGGGGTCGTAAAGAGTCACAGCTAAGCAACTAACACTTTCCTTCCCACGGGGAACAAAAGCCCGCCAGCCCTGATTAACTCCACCCCTCGTAACATCACACCTTTGCCTTCAACATGAGGCTCTATCTTCAAGCCTTTGGTCAGACTTTATGCCTGAAGGAAGGATTGTAGCTGTTATCAGTGCTTTATTATCGAGGACACACCTCTACAAACACATCCAAATGGGCCTGTGTTTGTGGGCAGAGACCCCCATGCGCTGACCGCTCTGTGAATCTCCTGTCACACGTGGCCTGTCCTCCCTGTGTTTGGAAAATCAAGACCTTTTCTCAATGTTTTTTATTTAATTACAGTCACAGCTACCCACATCTAAAGTCTTAGATTTCACATGCCCCAGGGTTAGAGGGGAGAAGGAAATGGCAGCCCACTCCAGTGTTCTTGCCTAGAGAATCCTGTGGATGGAGGAGTCTGGTGGGCTGCTGTCCATGGGGTTGCACAGAGTCGGACACAACTGAAGCGACTTAGCATTCATGCATGCATTGGAGAAGGAAATGGCAACCCACTCCAGTATTCTTGCCTGGAGAATCCCAGGGACAGAGGAGCCTGGTGGGCTGCCGTCTATGGGGTCGCACAGAGTTGGACACGACTGAAGCGACTTAGCAGCAGCAGCAGCAAGGTTAGAGGTCTATTGACAGCATGCTTCTGATAACTTTTGACCTCTGTTTGCTTTAGCTGTGTCAGGATAAAATTATTGTCATTTTTAATCACTATAAAACATCAGAGAATTAACTTCGAATACATGGGAAGGTCTTAGTGAAAAGGGAAATCCTATGGAAAATTGTGAACTCCACAGGAACACAGAGACATTTTCATTTTTAAGAGTATTCTATCAGAAACATGTTCTGAAAACATATACATAACTTGGGGCCCATACAGTGAATAGGATTCAAATAGAAAGAAGGTATATCTGTCCTTGAGAGAGTTCCTCATTTTTTGATTTTTTTTTCTTTCTTCTAATCAGTTTTGAATTCAAGTTTTGCTATAGCCGAAGTCAAGTCTTGCAAAATTAGACGCTTCTACAATACTCCTGAACTACCTGTGTGATTTCAAGTGTCTGTTTACGGGTATGCATGTCGATGTATGTGGATGCTTGCATGCACGTGGAATAATAATTTCATTCACAGAGTTGTGCCTTCAACTGTAACAGATTTTAGTTGTTACACATTGTTTTGTTTTGCTGGAAAGTGAGAGTTTCAAGGATCTTATTGTTCCACTGAGCCAATGTTCAGAGGAACTTGTACCGTTTTCCATAAATGAAGACAAGACCAGGGTGTGACGCAGCCTGTCTTATGACGCGGTCTGACGACTAGTCTGCTTCGCCAGCATCAGGAGGGAGCTCGGGGACCATGGGTCAGTTCTAGGAACCCAACACTTGTGCAGATAAAGAGCAAAAAAAGAGAGTCCTTTTCCCGGAGGGTCTCCTTTTTCACTTGCTTATAGCTCCCAGCCTCCTAACTTGGGTGAAACAATATCATAATATTTCACTAAACATAGTTTTAATTTTATCCAATGGGAACCCTCTAACCGATGTCCTTGGTGGCCCGCCTAAGATTGAAATTGAGCTGCCACGACTCTGGCCATTTTGACATAACAAAATGCAGTGCATTTTAAACATTCTCTCCTGAGCTGCAAATATAGGAAACTGAAATTTGTTCCCAATTAATGTAATCCTTCACCAGCCCCAACTCGAGAAAGTAAAGCATGCTTGCAGCACATTAGGTTTGGGAGGTCATCACACAACAGTTTCTGAGCAGACATTCTTAAATATCTTGGTCCCCGGGGCACAGTACACTCTTAGAAAATGCAGAAGACCTGTCTATGTGAGGTACACCCATAAATACTCATCACATGGCAAATTAACACTGAGAATTTTTAGAAAGTGTTAATTTATTTAAAAATAGCTCTAATATATAACATTAATAAATAAACATTACTTTTAACCTTATTCTTGTGAAAAATATAGCCATATTTTCAAGAGAATAAAAGGCCATTTAGTGGAAAAGGTACATTATTTTAAATCTGGCTTGAGAGAAGACAGGCAGGTTTTCATACCTGCTTCTGTATTCAGTCTGTTGGTGTGATTTGGTTGAAGGACCTCATGCCAATTTGTACTTGGAAAAGGGGAGAATGTTTTAATACTCTTTTAACAAAGTTTAGACATTCTTCTTTGTCACTGCACCAAAATGCGACAACATTTAGTATCCTATAGGTTAATTGCACGGACTCTGAAAACACGTCAACAAACATGTTTTCGTATTTCATATTTAAATCCTGGGTTATCTGTGTTTGAATGAATCTCGTGCCCATTCATGGTTTTGTGACATCACACAGTGGTCATTTGGAAAACACTGAATCGTACAGTCATGCAGTTGACACATTTCTTTAAACTATATTCCAAAATCACTCATTAATATTACCACCAACTTCAACAACAAAAAGCCTTTGAGAATTAGGAAGTTGTTAAACTCATCGAGGCAAGTTTTCACAAATCTGAGTTTCCGTTTCAAAAGTCAAATGTCCCCATGAACAGCAAAGGGTGCCAGTTATTTTCCTTGAACTGACGGGCCGCTTCTTTCACTTTCATCGGATATCAAGTCTTGACATCATAGCTTGTCTGTCGGCTCCTTTGGTGAAGGAGAAGAGTGGCTAGTCTAGCGCGTCTTGGTCAAGGACGTGGTGTCTTCTCGAGACCAGCATCATGTTTGCCATCCCCTCACACCGAGTGTGGAGGAGCCACACACTCAGGGCCAAGAGCTAAAATAATCACTTTCACAGCATCGTCAAGGCGTTTCTCGAGTGTGGCCGGCATTATTAATTATCACTATTACTGTATCCCACGAGCACGGGCCACGAAGCTCCCCAAGACAGTGGGCACCGAGCAGAGCCCCCTGCCGTGGCGTGGACCCAGACCCCAGCAGTTCGGCCACCTGAGGCTCTGCACCATCAGCACAGATATCCACGTGGGCGGAGGTCAGGAACACGCTGGCATCTTCACAGAGACAGTCAGGATCGTGGGACATATTGTAAAGGTTTTAGGGTTCCCCAGGTGACTGAGTACCACATTTTGAAAACTGCTAAATTAGATGATGGGTAAGGGTCAAAACAGAAAGCAGTTGTTTTGCTAGGAATCTATGAGGACTCAAGAAACTCATAAAAATAACCCAAGCCAGGCGATGTCTTTCTATCAAAGTAGCCAAAACCTATGGCTCGCTTGGAGAGCTGTACAGGGAAAGAGCTGGTATGTTGTTATAAAGAGCAAACTGGTATCCTTGATCTGAGAGACTGTATCTACCAACTTGCAAGTGAAGCTTGAATAAGAATTCAGGGCCTAAACCAGCACCGCCAGGCACTGCTGGTTGGGGGAGGCAGCGGGCTTCTCTGCTGATCCAGGAAAGGCTGAACAAGCTCCTCCTACTTCCACGCTTTTGACACCCCGCCGGGCGAGGAGAGGGAAGAGTACATGGATCGCAGAATAATTGGAACTGTGGGGGATTTTAATAAAAGCTAATATTCATTTTAAAAAATAGGAATGGTGCTTGCATCCTACAGAAAACAAGATGTCTTAACAGAAATCTATGAAAAAGTATGAAAAATGTCATATCAGTAAAGTGGACAAAATTTGTAAAATTTTGTTAGTATGCAGTTAGTATGCAGGCGATCCACATTTCAGATGATAAAAACCTTTTCTTTTTAAGCAAACAAAGACAATAAAAGCTAACAATAGCTAGAGCTGCAGTTAATCTTTAGAATTCAATTTATGCCTTGGCAGTTTACTCTGTTTTTGGTGAACACAGGTTTTTTTTTTTTTGAAAGCTTTTTGGCTTCGATTCAGGCAAAAGCAAAACAAGGCTGAAAAATGTACAGTATTCTGAGCCCCCAGTGGATGCCAGCAACAGCAATTCTCAGCTCATTTGTTTTAAAGGTTGTGTATCCGATTACAAGTGTCTTTAATACGCTTTTTTTGAAACAAAATGGGATAGATCTAAAAATGGAAAGGGAATGCATTGCTAATGCGTATTGATATTTTAAGAATATTGACATTTCATAACTAGTTTATACAGAAAATACATTACCAAGTATTTGCAAGGTGTTTTTAAGTCTTGTTTGGACCAGCAGCTGATGACTTGATTACGATCGAATAAGCCATTAAGGGGACTACATAACCGCAATATAATTATTTATTAAACCTTTTACAGTGAAATGAACACTTAGAAAGAGAGAACTGTCTCTACTTTGTCTCAACCAATAATTATAATGTATTTACCATCTGTTTTTTTATGTCACTGATGCATGGTAAATGGTATGTGTGGTGGCTTCACAGTTTACCCATAAGGGTGGTTATTTTATAAATCTGCTAAATCTCATTAGAATGTATTTAGCCGAGGACACCAGCCACCAGCACAGCGTCCCGCCCACCTGGCCACTTGCTTCCTGGTCTCAATCCCTTTGCTCCTGGGCCGTGTCCAGTTAGCAGGACTGGGTGGCGGGCTCAGGATAAGGAGAAGTTTTTCCTTCTGGGAAGTGACAGATGAGAGCACTGCCCACCTGCTGCTGTAGGACCGAGCCCCCGTCGGGTCTGCACGCCCCTTCACGCCAGCCCCCGCGCCAGCCCTGGTCGGGTGGTCTGGCTGACCAGCCGGATCTCAGTGAGCTTCTCAAGGTCCTTCCAGTGTCCCGCACCTGGGAAGACATCGAGGGGGACGTGTGTGCGTTTCAGGATGTGTGTGCTGTGAAACGGTACAACACGGGACATGAGAGGGAAAATGAAAGTTTTTGTCAAGAAAACTAAGAAAACCCCGAGCACCTACACAGAGTGTATTTGTATCTAAAGCGTGAAGGAGCCGAACAACACTTAAAACTAAGTACATGCAGAGGATGGGTCATTATGCAGATTTGTTATTGTTAAAAAGAGACAGACAACTGAACCTGAATCTCAGTTCTACTCAGCTACACTTAGCTGTGTGACTTGGTGGTAATTACTTAACCTCTCTGAGCCTTTGTTTCCCCTTCTGTAAAATGGGCATAATGATAACACCTACCTCACTGGACTCCTGTGAGGATGAAATGAATGAAGTGGCCCATGAAAGAGGCCTGGTAAACCGCTGTTGTTGTTCAGTGGCTCAGTCGTGTCTGACTCTCTGCGACCCCGTGGACGGCAGCACGCCAGGCTTCCCTGTCCTTCACTGTCTCCCGGAGTTTGCTCAGACTCATGTCCATTGAGTAGATGATGCCATTCAACCGTCTCAGCCTCTGGTAAGCAAAGTGCTCAATAAATGGTAGATATTGCTCTTTGCTGCCTTTGGGAAGCATCACATGTGAATATCCTTTTGTCATCGGACTTCCCAGATGGCTCAGTGATAAAGGATCCACCTGAATGCAGGAGCCGCAGGAAACACGGGCTTGATCCTTGGGTTGGAAAGGTCCCCTGGAGGGGAGAATGGCCACCCGCTCCAGGATTCTTGCCTGGAGCATCCGCAAATTTCCCCTGAGCTGGGAGGGCACGGTGGATGCGGGTTCCCCCACCAGGCTGCTGCTGCTCCAGCTGCTCAGGCCACTGCTCACCTGGAGATGGACAGCGTCAGATGGTGGGTCTGGAGTCCCTCCATCAGAATGACGGGGCCGGGCAGGTTGCAGGGACGCGCCCCAGCACTTCACTCCTCAAAGCGGCGTACGACCCCGCTGGGGGCTTTGAAAGAGCTGGAGCAGGGCACACGCCACTGAGAGGCCACTGCCACCAGCTGCTGACGGAAGCACAAGATGGGTCCTCCCGCCCTATAACCATGTCCTCGAGGGGAAGCAGCCCTCGAGAGCCCCATAATCGCCCAGCGAGGCAGCCCTGGCACGTGCTCCTGGGCACCTCTGTGTCCTCGCAGGTCCTTGCTGTCCCCAGTCCCCCAAGCTCTCATCTGTAAATGGGAGATGATGTACCCCGTGTACAGGGGGTCCACGTGGGTATCTCTGCCATGGAGAGCTGATGGGAAGAGCTCAATGGGAAGGTATGTTATTGATGGAAATTCAATGTATTAATAAAAAGTGAATGTCGGTGACTCTCTTCTGTAAGGATGTGAACACTTAAATGTGGCCTTGGGCATGTATGCATGCATGCTAAGTCGTTTCCATCATACCTGACTCTCTGTGACCCCATGGACTGTAGCTCACCAGGCTCCTCTGTCCATGGAGATTCTCCAGGGAAGAATACTGGCATGGGTTGCCATTTCATTCTCCAGGGGATCTTCCTGACCCAGGGATCGAACCCACATCTCTTATGCCTCCTGCACTGGCAGATGGATTCTTTACCACTAGTGCCACCTGGTAATCAAGGCAAATTGGAAGTGGTCAAACAGGAGATGGCAAGAGTGAACGTCAACATTCTAGGAATCAGCGAACTAAGATGGACTGGAATGGGTGAATTTAACTCAGATGACCATTATATCTACTACTGTGGGCAGGAATCCCTTAGAAGAAATGGAGTAGCCGTCATGGTCAGCAAAAAAGTCCAAAATGCAGTACTTGGATGCAATCTCAAAAATGACAGAATGATCTCTGTTCATTTCCAAGGCAAACCATTCAATATCACAGTAATCCAAGTCTATGCCCTGACCAGTAACGCTGAAGAAGCTGAACTTGAACAGTTCTGTGAAGACCTACAAGACCTTTCAGAACTAACACACAAAAAAGACGTCCTTTTCATTATAGGGGACTGGAATGCAAAAGTAGGAAGTCAAGAAACACCTGGCGTAACAGGCAAGTTTGGCCTTGGACTACAGAATGAAGTAGGGCAAAGGCGAATAGAGTTTTGCCAAGAGAACGCACTGGTCATAGCAAACACCCTCTTCCAACAACAAAAGAGAAGACTCTACACATGGACATCACCAGATGGTCACCACTGAAATCAGACTGATTGTATTCTTTGCAGCCAAAGATGGAGAAGCTCTATACAGTCAGCAAAAACAAGACCGGGAGCAGACTGTGGCTCAGATCATGAACACCTTATTGCCAAATTCAGACTTTAATTGAAGAAAGTAGGGAAAACCACTAGACCATTCAGGTATGACCTAAATCAAATCTCTTATGATTATACAGTGGAAGTGACAAATAGATTTAAGGGACTAGATCTGATAGACAGAGTGCCTGATGAACTATGGACAGAGGTTCGTGACATTGTACAGGAGACAGGGATCAAGAAAATCCCCATGGAAAAGAAATGCTAAAAAGCAAAATGGCTGTCTGAGGAGGCCTTACAAATAGCTGTGAAAAGAAGGGAAGTGAAAAGCAAAGGAGCAAAGGAAAGATATTCCCATCTGAATGCAGAGTTCCAAAGAATAGCAAGGAGAGATAAGAAAGCCTTCCTCAGCGACCAATGCAAAGAAATAGAGGAAAACAATAGAATGGGAAAGACTAGAGATCTCTTCAAGAAAATTAGAGATACCAAGGGAACATTTCACGCAAAGATGCGCTCGTGATAAAGGACAGAAATGGTAGGGACCGGACAGAAGCAGAAGATATTAAGAAGAGGTGGCAAGAATACACAGAAGAACTGTACAAAAAAGATCTTCACGACCCAGATAATCACGATGGTATGATCACTCACCTAGAGCCAGACACCCTGGAATGGGAAGTCAAGTGGGCCTTAGAAAGCATCACTACGAACAAAGCTAGTGGAGGTGATGGAATTCCAGTTGAGCTATTTCAAATCCTGAAAGATGATGCTGTGAAAGTGCTGCACTCAACATGCCAGCAAATCTGGAAAACTCAGCAGTGGCCACAGGACTGGAAAAGGTCAGTTTTCATTCCAATGAAAGAAAGAAAGGCAATGCCAAAGAATGTTCAAACTACCGCACAATTGCACTCATCTCACACGCTAGTAAAGTAGTGCTCAAAATTCTCCAAGCCAGGCTTCAGCAATACATGAACCGTGAACTTCCAGATGTTCAAGCTGGTTTTAGAAAAGGCAGAGGAACCAGAGATCAAATTGCCAACATCAGCTGGATCATCGAAAAAGCAAGAGAGTTCCAGGAAAACATCTATTTCTGCTTTATTGACTATGCCAAAGCCTTTGACTGTGTGGATTACAATAAACTGTGGAAAGTTCTTCAGGAGTTGGGACTCCCAGACCACCTGACCTGTCTTCTGAGAAATCTGGACGTAGGTCAAAAAGCAACAGTTAGAACTGAACATGGAACAACGGACTGATTCCTAATTGGGAAAGGAGTATGTCAAGGCTGTATATTGTCACTCTGCTTATTTAACTTATATGCAGAGTACATCATGAGAAACACTGGGCTGGATGAAGCACAAGCTGGAATCAAGATTTCCAGGAGAAATATCAATAACCTTAGATATGCAGATGATACCACCCTTATGGCAGAAAATGAAGAAGAACTAAAGAGCCTCTTGATGAGTGAAAGAGAAGAGTGAAAAAGTTGGCTTAAAGCTCAACATTCAGAAAACTAAGATCATGGCATCCAGCCCCATCACTTCATGGCAAATAGATGGGGAAACAGTGGCTGACTTTATTTTTCGGGGCTCCAAAATCACTGTAGATGGTGATTGCAGCCATGAAATTAAAAGATGGTTCCTCCTTGGAAGGAAAGTTATGACCAACCTAGACAGCATATTAAAAAGCAGAGACATTACTTTGCCAACAAAGGTCCATCTAGTCAAGGCTATGGTTTTTCCAGTAGTCATGTATGGATGTGAGAGTTTGATTATAAAGAAAGCTGAGCGCCAAAGAATTGATGCTTTGAACTGTGGTGTTGGAGAAGACTTTTGAGAGTCCCTTGGATTGCAAGGAGATCCAACCAGTCCATCCTAAAGGAGATCAGTCCTGAGTGTTCATTGGAAAGAGTGATGTTGAAGCTGAAACTCTAACACTTGGGCACCTCATGCAAAGAGCTGACTCATTTGAAAAGATCCTGATGCTGGGAAAGATTGAAGGAGAAGGGGACAACAGAGAATGAGATGGTTGGATGGCATCACCGACTCATTGGACATGAGTTTGGGTAAACTCTGGGAGCTGGTGATGGACAGGGAGGCCTGGAGTGCTGCAGTCCATGGGGTCACAAAGAGTCAGACACGACTGAGTGACTGAACTGAACCAAACTGAACTGAGTGCCACCTGGCAGCCCTCAGGTATGTGGAGGTTGAAAGTGAAAGTGAGTCACTCAGTGATGTCTGACTCTCTGCGACCCCATGGACTAATCTGCAGAGCTGAGAAAGGAAGCCTGAGAACAGGCAAGCATAGAGGAAATGTAGGAGCCCTCAGTGTTGATGGTGAAAACAAAAGCCTGGTTTTTAAGCTATTTTGCAAGTAAGTAGACAAAAACTATGTCTTTTCATCTGTATTCATTGGGCACTTGATGTGATCCAGGGCTTTCCCTAGGCTTAAAAAGTGCGGTTAGTTCACAACTAATTCTGCTGTTATGGAAGTTATAGCTTTAAAAATATACAAATCATAGTATGGTTATAACTGTAGAAAGAAAATACAATCCAGTCACATAATGGAGGAAAATAATCGGTGTGTCAGCCATAGCTAACTTCCAGCAGAGGATTTTTTGTTTCATTTCCTACTTTTCTGTACTGTGTAGATTCTCGGCAAGGATCCTATGTCACTTAAAAGCACTGAATAAATGCTTATGGATTGGAAAAATGAAGGCACTGTCCGGCGGTAACTAGCTCTCTGGCCTCATTAAAGACAAACTCTCACCTGTCTGGTTCAGTCATGGTTACCATCATGCCAGGCGTGGGGCATCTGGCCCAGATGGTTCTGTGCTGGGAGCTGGAGGCCAAGGCCATGTGGGTGAACCGTGGCCCCCCAGTTCCTATGTTGGAGCCCCCCAGGAGCTCAGGATGTGACTGTACTTGGAAAAAGGGTCATTACTGAGGTGGTCAACACGACAAGCTGCTTTCGAGGGAAGTGGTCAGAGACTGACTTTTCTTGGTCACTGACATCCTGGAGAGGCAGCCCACTGATTCCTGCTGGGTACCAGCAGGTCCGGAGTGCCCCCAGCGAAGGAACAGCTAGGTCAGTACTCAAGGGGTCCTCTCTCTGGGCTCAGCATGCCTGGGGCTCACACACACTAAACTCGCCATCAGGCCTGGAAAGAGCATTCTGAGCAAAACACCATGGCTGCCTCCACATGTACTCGGGATGACATGCCTCCCCCCCCACCCCACCCCTCGCCGCCTCTCCCCCACCCCACGCCACCTCCCCCACCCACCCCACGGCCACCTGCCTCCCCCCCGCCACGCCGCCTCCCCCCACCCCTGCTGTGTCCCCTCTCTGGAATCCTCCCCAAGACCCGTCAAAACTGAGAGCAAAACCGGGAATTGTTTCTGAAGTTCCAATTCCAAGTGGAGACAGGCCAGCTGGGGCATTTCAGGGCTGCTGCCTTGGGGGCCCACCTGGCGGGAGGGTTCCTGCTGCCCTGCCCCTCGCCTGGTCTCTCTGGAGTCCGTGGGAGTCCCACACTTTCACCAGGGCAGAGTCCGGGGTCACTGGTTAGTATTCTGCTTGCAGGCAGCCTCTGGCACAAAACCTGACCCCGGACTGCAGTCGGGGTTCTACTCTTCCACCAAACCCAAACCCAGGCTCATTCCCGGCTCCCCTGACTTCAGGAGTCCCCCTGGCTCCCTGCTCCTCTGACTCCAGGCGTGGAACTCACCCAGTCACCCAGGCACCTCGGGGCACAGCCCTCTGGCCCACATGTCAGGGTCCAAGGGTCCTCGCCGAGAGCCCACCATGAGGCACACGGCTGGGGGCGTCCCCAAGGTGCTGCCCTGGCGGTCACCCTGCGTCCCCGTCTTGGAAGGAGAGAGCACTCTCTCCTGCTCAGAATCCTCCAGCTGCCTCCAGATTCAAGCACAAGCTTCCGCAGACGCTTGGAGTGTCACCCCCTGCACGTCTCCCCTGACCGGCCCACCCTCCTCTCTCTCCTCCTGCTCCACCAGCTCCTGCGGCTCTTCGATTGCCCTGAGCTCTCTCCCCTTCAGCTCAGCCTCAGAATGTTCTGCTCGTCTTCTCATCACCGAGACCTGCCCTGGCCAACCTAGGCTCCCTCTCCCCTTAACTTGGGCTTGTTTTCCCCAGGGCGCGGCCCACCACTTAGCATCGGCAGGTAATCCTCTTATCTGCGAGTTTCTTGTCCCCAGCTGCACCTCCAGAACCCAGATTATGGACCTGTAAGCGGCTCTCAGTAAATCTGTGTTCAATCAATGAAAAACTGAGCTCTTTTCACTCCTGTAACCATCAGCTGAGAAAAAGAAATCCATTAAAGCCCCAGATCCTAAGCCAATCTCTTGTTTCTGCTGTGACACAGACACAGCTTCCTTCATGAGAATATTGGTCACTGCATGTGTCTCAAGCACAGTTTTGGAGGAGAATAAAATACATCTTTTCCCTGTTAAGGACCTCCATCACAAAGAGGAGAAGACACACCGGCCGTGGTGTGTCTACACCTGCAGGGTCACCGTGGCTGCTCTGTGCGCGTCTTTAATTAAGATGAAGGAAATGAAAGCCAGGAGACAGCTGCGTGGCTATAGGTCAAGGGCTAAGTAGACACGGGGATGTGGTCACAGTCAGACATGGAACGTTGCCTTCAGCACAGAAAGTTCTGAAAGCCCAGCTCTAAACACTTGACCCTGGAATCATTCTCTGTTTCCAACTATTTGGGGATGAATTGGGGTTAATTAAATAAAACACAAAGAAAATAATTGATCTTGTTTAAATATCATATTGTGGTAACAAGAATTAGCAGATTCATCAAATCATTTCAATAAAGCATGTTGCTAGATTCCACAGGAATGTGTACAGGAAAAGAAACAGAAATAAAGCTACGGAGGGTGAGTCTGAGCATCGCCAGTTGGAAAGTACCTTTGATTTTCCCAGAGGGTTGGTGCCAACCTCCTATTTCCCCTGGGCACCACTGCAAACCCTGGGAGCCCCTAGCAGGGGAGATCCCCTGGCTGGTGCCCAGACTCAGCCAGGACTTGTTTCTGAGGCCTCGTGATCCCAAGTGCTGGGGAAACAGGGCTGCCAGTGGGCTGTGTGTGTTGTTTTCCCTAAAACGTGTGGGAGTGAGCCTGCGAGTCTCTGGCTCTCACAGCTTGGAAAAGGGAGCTGTAGACTTGAAAACACACAGGCTGTGGCCCCCGCTTGTTCCACGGTCATCACTGGACCATGGGCCGGGAACCCGAGCATGCGTCCCAGCAGCCCCGAGCCTCTGTCACCACGGCCGAGAGCTGACCCGCCCTCCGTGGGCTTGGCTCCTACGCTGAAACTGGCGACCCAGGGCTGATCTGAAAACATGCGGGAAGAAAATGCTGAGCAAAGGGATCAAGTGTTCCCGCACGCGTCTCCATCACGAGTGTCGGATTATACAGTTTGCGTCTGCGAGACTCTGAGTGTGAAGTGATGGAGAAGTGCATCAATCCCACCTGTACTTCTCCTCCTGAGGGACGTGGCCCCCTTCCTGCCCACACGAGGGCCCCGCCAGGTCCCAGCACCTCTCCTCCCGAGGATGCTTTGACCTCTGGGTCCTCTCCCTGCCAGCTGTCACCACCTGGGCCCGCCACCAGTGCACATGCTGGAGCCTCGCGCTGCTTCCGGCCATCGAGTCTGTCCTCTGCAGCAAGAGAAGCTCTTCTGTCTGTACCGGGTCACGTCACTGCTTCCACATCCTCCAGTGTTTCATAAGCAGCTTTTGCTGACGTCTAAGGTGCATACAGAGAGATGACCGGCTCCAAGGGTGCAGACCGATCAACTACCAAAAGGTGAATCCCTAGGGCCCCCCACCCCCGTTACCAGCCCCAGACTTGGGACCAAAGACTCCCAGTCACTATCCCCTCCTGTCATCCTAACTCCAGACATTACGGGCTGGCTCACCGGCTTCTAAAATAAATGCACAGCATGGATTCTTTTGATTTTGGCTTATTTGGTTCAAAATGACGTCCAAGAGACTCATTCACATTGGCGTGTGTAGTAGCGGTTCATTCCATTCCATCCTTTTCCCATTGGCCGTGGTCTGAATGCACTCAGCACCCAGCTCATCAAGGGCCTTCGTAATATCTCCCGAACGATTATTGAGTGTTAATAATAATATCTATTACAAGCTTTGCTCAAGACAACAGGATTCTAAAACTCTGAGGCAACATGCTCACGGCCATCAGAGCTCTCTTTCCAGAATGATCCAAATGAGCAAGGACTTTAATTCAGATTTCATTTTAAGAAGAGAATGTGCACGTACATGCGTGAGATCACACTTGGCCCACACAGGACTAGCACAGCAAGAAGTGATGACCCCTAGTCCCTTACGACTGCTCCGGGAACCTGGCACGGGACTCTCTGGGCTCGGACCCCTCTTCCCAGTGGGTCTCCCTGGAAGTTGGCTTATTTCATTTATTTCAATGGCTTTAGGCTCCCTGGAAAGAAACGTCACCTACTGCACCTAAACAGCTTTGATGTGGACGCAAACCTGATCCCATTGGGCATGGACGCTGAGCCCAGTGTTTTTTGCAGGCGTGCTGCCTGCTTTGTACACATGCGTCAGAAATGGCATTTTGCATAAGTGGTTTTATGTGGGCGATTATTGAGGAAAAAAACCTCTCTATCACAGCAGCCCCTCAGTGGGTAATTCACAAGTGCTCACTTCTGCAGAAGAAAATACAAATCTCAAACAAGCTGTGGAAATGCACGGAAACACAGAGCGTACTTCCTTTGACTAAAACTTGAGCGCAGTTACTCGTTGGCAAGAGGATCAACCTTCTCCTATGTTAGTACTGTTAGTCTTTTAAGAAGGACCAAATCATTGGTATTCAGAGTGGTAAAATTGTTTATTTTCTTTCCTCGAATCCTTTGAATTATTTTTATGCTGTTGTATTGCTTAAAATTTAGTCAAGGTTAGCTTAATTTAAAATTCTAAACTAAGTGGGAGTTAACCATGTTGTTGCCTGAATACTGGCAATGCCTGCTTCCAGGAGCATTGATGGGGAGCAGGATCCATATACCCCCAGCCCAGCCCAGAGCTATCGTTTATCCTGACACTAGGAGATTGGCACCTGCTTAAACTTGGTACCCAGGGTAAATGTCCCATTCGCCTGATGCAAGGCCCAGCCTGACTGAAAGCAAACTAAGGATAAACAACACAGAAGTAAAGGTAAGAGACACAGGACTTTTACTTACGTGTTTTTCATCCGTTGTTTGCTCATGGTAATTTTTGGATTACTGCTCAACTGCCTCCCAGTTCACTAATTCTCTCTTTAGCTCTGATTTATCCTAAATCTATCCAGTGAGTTCTTCATTGAGTTATTATAAATTTTTTTCCTCTGAATTCCTAAATTTTTTTTTACTTTTTGTGGTTTCTAATTCCTGCCCATTTTTGAGCTTGGTTTTATCTCTTGAAACACAGTGAATATGATTATCCTAGACCACATCGTGTAACTTTAGCATCTGAGTCCCTGTGGTTCTGTTCTTGGGGTCTCCTGTCTCTGCTCCTTCTCACTCATGGCGGTGGTGTCTGCTGGGTCTGGTTATCTTTGACTGGGTGCTGGACTCAGCGGGGGTGTGGGGGGGTGTGGGGGTGTGTTTAAGTGCTCGAGGAAACCGTTTGAGGCCTCAGATGACACTATCTTCCTTTAGGGAAGAACTTTATTTGCTACTGTAACTCCCTGGGTGGGGGTGGGGGCAGCAGTCTGGGACACCGTAAACCAGACACAAGCCTTGAGGTTGTCCGGGCCACCTCGCTGGTAGGAAAGGGGGCTGCGGAACTTCGGGCAGATTGTTCACATCACTCTCACTTCTGCGCCAAGCCCCTTGGGGTTGCCAGCCCCAAGTGGGGGTTCCTTTATCGAAGTTTGGTGAGCCTCAGATTCCAGCATTTTTCCTCGGCTCTGGGATTCCACCAGAAGCAGAGTTCAAGTCTCAGCCACAGCTTTCCGATCAGTCGCTGCCTATAAAATCCAAAGAGATCCTTCCTGCCCAGTCTGTCTATTTCAGCTCCATCTCGGATTTCAGTCCAGTAATCTCTCACTATCTTCTCAATTCTTTGAGGCTTTAAAAATGTGATTTTCCCCAGCTTATTGGATTATCCTCTGTAAGACATAGCAAGTCATATAGTTGTTATAGCTAATTATGTTAGTTATTATATTTGCTTTTACAACCTTATGAAATTGTAAATGCTTTTATAATATCATAATGTTACAGCAAATCATCTAGTCTGCCATTTACTAGAAGTGGCAGTTCTTTCAACAAGGAACTTAAGTATAGATAAAGCTGTACTTATAAAAATTTCATATAAAAAAAAGCCCATCAAAAATTTTCCAGGTGATAGAGGTTCGCATGTATTAACTCATTTACGGTCACTACAACGATCCCCGAGGTTGTGCTATTATTATCCACATTTTTAAGTGAAAGAGATTGTGGCCCAGAGACAGGGGATGACTTGACTGTGGAAAAGCAACCGGTCAAGGGCACAGCACGATTTAGACCCAGGCTTGCCAGACTTTGAGGCCCATTCTCTTTGCCTCTGCTTTAGAGTCAGGATTGAAAACTGATATTTTAATATCTGCTTCATGCAGCAAAAAGGACTTCTTCGGGAGATGAGTGGCAACTGCGAACAGCCAAGAAATCAATGGATAAAATATGCTTTCACTGCATATTTTATACAAATCAGTTCAACCATAAAATTTGACAGCTTGTAAATAATGGCTTAAGAAACCCAGAGAGAAGAGAGGTAAAATTAATTTAGAGACTGATTGTCCCTGGTCTTTAGTGTAACCCCCAGTTCTCTGCTTCCCAACTTTATAATGGCATTTCGTGGGTATTTACTTCACTGCAAAGCTTCTTTTTCTTCTCTCAGTATCTAGATGATGGAGGAGTTATAACACATATTGTAGGAAGATGTACACATATTGTAGGAAGCATGTAAGGTGGAAAACAAGTTTACAGTTTTAAATCATGAAAGCTTGTTTATATTTTAGCAAGTACAAAGCAGCATGGGATGATAAGTAACTAGATATTAAATAATTAAGTACTTAGATGCTCAACTAAGATTTGAAATCATCTAACCCCAAAATAACTCCTGAGCTGTCTTAGATGAATTGTAATACACTTTGAATCATTAGTTTTAAAATGCAGTACAATGCAATTTTTTTGTGCAGCACACTGCATATAAAACAAGCTTCAGAAGAGTATCAAAAATAATCATTAAAAATTCACATTAACCTCTGTTCTGAGGATGGACTGCACATTGTCAGTGTTGCTGTTCAGTTAATAAGTCGTGGCCGACTCTGCGACCACAAGGAACGCAGCATGCCAGGCCCCCCTGTCCTTCACGGTCTTCCAGAGTTTGCTCCAGTTTATATCCATTGAGTCAGTGATGCTGGCCAACCATCTCATCCTCCGCTGCCCCCTTCTCCTTTTGCCTTCACTCTTTCCCAGCATCAGGGTCTTTTCCAGTGAGTTGGTTGTTTGCTTCAGGTGATTGCATGAGATTGCCTCAAAGTGCTTGACACTATCTTACCCTATGAAACTCTCCTAGTAAACGTCAACCTACAGACCATCTGAAACCCATGGCACTTCCTTTCAAAGGGGTCCTTTGCAAATGCACATTGTGCTTCAGTAGGTCTGGGATGGGACCCGAGATGCTGCACTGGTAACGAGCTCCCAGTGACGCCCGTGCTGGGGTCAGGGGGTGTTTCATTTTCAAGATGCAGAGTTCAGAAAGGTAGCTTTTGAACCACATATAGAAGATATGAGAAAAACCTAGTAATTCCATCAATAAAAATTTCAGTAAGACTCTAGTTATTTTCAAGCATAAGTAAATTTGTCCAGAAAATTAGATAAGGTGAAAATGTTTGCTTAGCCCTGCTCTTTTAAACGGAGAAGGCAATGGCACCCCAGTCCAGTACTCTTGCCTGGAAAATCCCATGGACAGAGGAGCCTGGCGGGCTACAGTCCATGGGATCGCACAGAGTCGGACACGACTGAAGTGACTTAGCAGCAGCAGCAGCAGCTCTTTCAAAATTATTTTCTAACGTTACAAATGACTATAAGCTGGCATGTGAAACACACTTTTTCAGATTTCTTTATTGAGGAGCAGAGCTTCAGCAGTTTTTGAGAGAGCATCCCATGGAACCTCAAAGAGAAAACCTGGGTAAGTATATGTCATCAGAAGACGGGGAGAGGGGTGTGTGTGTGTGTGTGTGTGTGTGTGTGTGTGATACCTTCAAATTTATAAAGACAGCAAAACAAACCTGTGTCTTTCTGTCAAGTGGCAAAGAAAATAAATAGGAAAAGAATGAAAACTAGGTGTCCCCACAGACAGTACTATATTTATCCTAATCGATAAAAAAAATTTTCTTTTTTCCAAATACTAAGCTCAATAAATGTGATTCGATATGCTTTCCTTATTAAAGAATGAAATTCACCCAACATAGAGAACTCATAACTAAACATAGAAAATCGTTCTCTATCACAGAAAAAAATGCACGGTCAGCATCCAATGAGCAAGAGACTGAAGAAAAGAGAGAGACAGGAGGGCGAGGAGAGGGAAAGAAGGAAACGCAGGCGGCGGCGGAGGAGGCGGCAGAGAGTGAGGAAGGGGGGCGTGAAGACAGGAATCAGTTCTTCACTCTCAGAAGGAAGCATCTTTATTTATCATTAAACACAGAGATCCAGAGTCAAGTAACTATTCAATTTTAATGTCTCCCCCATGAACCTCCTGTAAGGAGAAATTATCCCAAATGCCCTTGGGCAACAACATGAAAGATTACTCAGTTTATGTTGCAAACAAAGCAGGGTTTGTAAAAATGGGCCAGATTCTTCACTCGACATCCTGTTCCTTGTCTAACGAAGCAAGGTCTCTTGAGGTGATCAAAAAACCGGCAGAGGAACGAGCTAACAGTGCAGGTAGAAGACTCTGTATCTTACAAGGATGCAACAATTCCTCAACACAGCCTAGTTTCTGAGTAGAAGGTAAGAGGTCTTAAAAACTCACTGAGGGCAAACTATTCTGAAAGTTCACCAACTCCCAATACTTCGGTTCTCTTTGTAATCAAGCATGATTATTTTCAACATTGTGTTGTGTGGTTTTCTCTTTTTCTTTCTTGCTTTATCTGGAAGCAGACATTCAGCTCGTTGGAACTAGTGAAGCCAAAGATATGGATTCAATCTCCATATGGATCTGTTAACTCCATACTAATCCTGAAACGGCAGACTTGCTTTTTAAACACTAAGCTATCTTCTAACTAAATTAGGAGAAAAAATAAAACATTTCACAGGTCTCTGGCTCTTCATGTCTTCCTGCAGACGCTAGTTTCCACCGGGGGGAGGGTCGAGGGTCGTGTCCTTTCACTCTGAAGTCTTGCAGCACTTTTTATAGTGCAGATCTGTTGGTTGTAAATATGACCAGCTTTCAATGATGTGAACATGTCTTTTTACAAGCTTCTTTTGAGAGCTCTTTTCGCATCATATGGACTGGCTGGGGGCCGACGGTGTTTGGGGGGCTCTTCTTTCATCCTTCTAGAGGCATCTTTCCTTCGTTCTCTGCTCTTCACTGTATGTCATGGGGAATAAGTGTGTAATCCTGTACACACGTCCTTTTTCTCCAGCTGATTTGAAGAGTTTCTTTTTTTCTTTATTTTCAGCAGTTTAACTAAAATGTGCCTCTATACGGCTGTCTTTATATTTATCTTTCTGAGAGTTTGATGAGCTTCCTAGGTCTGTAGGTCATGTTTTTCACCAAAATGGTCAGATATCTGGCCATTATTTCCTCAACAACAACAAAAAATGCTTACCCCTCAATATTGCTTGCTGGGCTTCCCTGGTGACTCAGATGGTAAAGAATCCGCCTGCAGTGCGGGAGACCTGGGTTCAATCCCTGGGTTGGGAAGATCTACTGGAGGAGGGCATGGCAACCCACTTCAGTATCCTTGCCTGGAGAATCCCCGTGGACAGAGGAGCCTGGCAGACTCCATGGGGTCCCAAAGAGTCGGACACGACTGAGTGACTAAGCACATTGCTTGCTACTCCTTCTGAGCTCCAATTATATTAGAGGTCAGACCATTCGATAATGTCTGCAGGTCCCTGAGGCTCTGCTGACTTTTTCTTTAATTTTTCTCTCTGTTCCTCAGGTTGGATAATTTCTGTTTATATCTTTGAATTAATTACTTTCTCTTCTGATATTTCCTGCCTGCTGGGAGCCTGTCTTATGAAGTTTTCTCTGCAGTTACTATACTTTTAAGTTCATAATTTGCATTTGATTCTTCTTTATAATTTCAAAATCTTCACTGAGATTCTCAATCTATTCACTAATTAATACTATATTTGCCTTCAATTGTTTGAACGTGTTTATGAAATCTTTGCTGAGGGCAACATCTGGGTCATCTCAGGGTTGATTTCTATCGACTGCTTTTTCTCTTGCCTACAGACTTCATTTTCCTGTTTCCTACCATGTATAGTGAGTCTTTTTATTTCCAACTCTATTCAGCTGCTCAGTTGAAGGTACACAGTGTGAAGGGTTCACCTTAACTAAGAGTGTGGTTTGGCCGTGTAGTTAGTGAGGCAAGAACACAGGCAGGAGGCTGAGAGTATTTCACAGCGAGATTATGATGAGTGACTAGAACGTAAACCGCTTCAAAGAAGACAAGCTCAGGACCGAAGGCTTAGTGGAGCCGAGAGGGCTGCACACGGCCACATTGCGTCCTGTGCTCCGGTGAGGAGGGCTCCAGGGGTGGTTGTTCGTGGCAAAATCATCACAGAAGCGGACTGCGGACCTATACAGAGAGTGTGGGTGACACGTCAGAGAGACCGCGTTCTGCTTCCCTCCTCGCTTCCACATTGGCCCGTGGCCAGTCACGGATGGCCACCATGGACTTGGGTCCGTGCTCTGCTGGTGCACGTGCGGGAGTGCAGAGTATCCCCAAGTCCCTCTAACTTGGCCCGCCTTTTTGCTTCCTCTGTGAATCTGCACAGAGCTTGGCATTAGGTTCATTAGCAAAGCGGGCCCAAGCGTGTGCTCCTCACCCTGAGGCCATCCTCTGGGGTCTCGTCTGGGTGTGCAGGTGCTGATTTGCCATTGATGAGCCCTCTTCCTCACAGGGTCTGCACTTCTCAGCTCTGGACGCTGTCTGGCTCAGTCCCTTTCCAGCTTCTACCCGAGAAGCCTGGGTTAGACTTGCCCTGTGCGTGGCCCTCAGCCACACCCTCCTGGGGCCCCGCAGACACCCAGGGCCCTCCGTCTGCACGGCGCTCTCTTCTCGACTGTTCTGCAGACAGCAGTTGCTTCAGGCACCCAAACTCTGGTTTCTGCTCTCCTGACTCGGAGAGACCCTTGGGCTCCCCTGGGTCCCCATCCACTGCACCGTGGCCAGGAAATTGCTCCCAAAAAGAGAGGCAGGCCACGGGCCTGACCTCACAAGCTTCCTTCTGCTGGAGATCATGACCTTGTGAAACCTGTTACCCGCCGCTGGAAAACAATTGCCTCGTATTTTGTCAGATTTTACAGTTGTTTGGGGCTGAAGAGCAACCCAGGATGGCTTCCCCATCATAGACAACTGGCTGTTAGTGTTTATTTTTACCTATCCAGCAGATATTTTTGAGTGTCTACAATTTTGGAGGCATTAGAAATACAGGGTGAACGAATGACGTGACCCTTGTCCTCATGGAGTTTATAGTCTACGGGAAAAACATAGACATTAAACAAATACCACAGAAATAAATCTGCTATTTAAAGTGTAGTAGGTGGTGTATATTTTAAAATACAACATCTGCCTTAATTTAGATTGAGAAAGAAGGCTTCTTCAAGCAAGTCAACCAAGTGATGTGCAGGCAGACTAAAGCTTGAGGGGAGAAATATGAGATAGAAGAACAGATTAGAACCAAGAAAAGATTGTGGGAGGGGGTCCCTGGGGCAGGAACAGAAGTCGTCTGAGGCCTTGGCGTCTGGGGACAGCAACCCAAGATCATGGAAGAGCAGGCAGGGCTTCGTTAACAATCTGAGATCACATCGTCAGAGCTGGAGCACAAGGAAGCGTAAGACCACTTTCAGAATTGTGTTGTTAAGTGTAGGTCATCGTGTGCGTGCTCCGTCGTGTCCCAGTCTTTGTGATCCCAACGACTGTAGCCCGCCAGGCTCCTCTGTCCGTGGGATTCTCCAGGCAAGAATACGGAGTGGGTTACCATGCCCTCCTCAAGGGGATCTTCCCAACTCAGGGATCGAACCTGAGTCTGTTACGTCTCCTTCATTGGCAGGTGGGTTCTTTACCACTAGCGCCACCTGGGAAGCTCCAAGTATAGATAACAATGGCGCTGACTGGTCCCAAGGTGTTTGTCATGCCACGTCTTTCAAGAGCAAGGGCGAATGTATCTTTGAGAGGATGGAATCTCAGCTGAGGATGTTCTCCTCAGAAGACCCAGTGTGCTGTAGGTCAGTATTTATTGAGATGATAAAGCTCAATAGTTAGTCCTTCCCTTTCAAACGCTCACAGGGATTGAACCATGTCTCCTATGTCTCCTATGTTGGCAGGCAGACTCATTACCACTAGTGCCACCTGGGAAGCCCTCAGACAATAAAATTCTACCTAAAAAGCCCTTTTAAATTTTGCCTGTTGGTTCTCTGTACTTTCACGGGTTTAGTCAGTTGTAGCAAGAACCTAACAAGGCAAAACAGTAGAATTAAAGGCGTCAGGCTGGTTTTCTGGAGCTTGAGTGTTAAGACAAAGAGACAGTAGATATTAGGAGTTACAAATACCAAGGAGAGTAGGAGGGCACACAGAAAAGTCACTTATATAATTACTGGAAATGTTTCCAGAATCTTCTTTGGAGGCCTGACATAAGATGCCAACTAGTAAATGTCTATTGCTGTCAAGGTTACTCTTCTGACTCATACTTCAACTGAAGCGAAAACACTTTTAAGTCATTAAAGAGGAGCTTTCAAACACAGTATCTACAACCTCATATGATCACAGCTGTTCACATGATCATCAAATTTGCTTGGTAACTATCCACTCAGATTTGGCAATTTTGGCTCAGTGTAGACAAATATTGGTCAATCTGGTTAGTTTTGGCTTCAATCATCCTATTATTAAAATAGTTTCTTTGGGGCAGAAATAAATTAATACTCATGCAAGTCATATTTTTTTCAAACTGTTGCAGGAGGAGCTGTGTTAATTAAAATTTTAAAGATATTCTGATACAGTAAAAGCATGCATCTTTTCTGCATAAGATACTAGCTGAAAAGATGCATTAACTCTGTGTGTGTGTGTGTGCGTGTGCACGTGTGTGTGATGTAGGAAGTTATATGCCCATAATCACGTACATATATAACCTAGTTCCTCAATGTCACCTCACACATATTATACTCAGCTAAATTACTGAAAATAAAATGTATAGTATGCTATATTGCAACCATATATTGTGTACAGTTTGTATATAAAAAAGAAAGAATGATTAAAAGTCGATGAGAGACTGTTTATAAATCTTGATTGCTTCATAATTTTAACTTTGAGCAACATTTTTATCATAATTATAGGCTTTCTTAAAGCATTTATGCAGATTGTTGTTACTCAAAAGGGGGTTTATTCCATTTTGGTATAAACTACACTTTTTTTTCTTTATGAAATCACTCTTTGAGTTCCTGATACTCAGTCCTCTGCCAGAGCTGCAAAATTCACATGGCAGGAAGCAGTCCTCTCAAAGGACTGTCACTTTATCCCCTTGCCTGCCCACGTCCTGCCCCCCGACATGGGGCAGGTGGAGAAACGCACCCTTGCCACAGGCGCTCACATCTGCAGAAGCTTCACATTCCTCTCTGGACTCCCACAGGCCTGCGAGGCAAGTGCATTTTTGCACCCACTTCTCAGCTCAGACACTTAATCCCTAGAGGTTTAAACTGTGACAAAATATTCCATTCTAGACACATAAAGCATTGATTCTGTCTCACTTTAAATCTTGAAAAATCGAGGTCCTGGAGAAGGAAAGTGGCGGAGCCATGGCAGGATCGGGGGTTTGCCTGCATCAGAGGCACAGCAACAATCTCATTGGAATTTAGGCGGAATTGTTCACAGAGACTTTGGCATCACGTAGATTCAAAACCAGAGACAAGTCCGACAGCGCCTTCTTCCACGGAGTCCTCACCCTCACTGAGTGAGCACAGACCTAGAAGGAGGAAAAGGAATAATCCCCAGACACGGACATGAAAGCAGCCCCACCCTGGCTCAAAACACAGCTTTAAGAAGAGCACGCCATGAGAGGGAGGACCCCAGAAGAGGTCCCCTCAGACCTGCAGATGTGCTCCCACGGGGCAGGAGGGGATCACACTCCAGGCACGAGAGTGTGGCCACACCTGCGGGGCCAGCTCCGGGCCCGGCACAGTGCAGGACATCGGCACAGATACGCTTAATGACTGGATGAAGTTCTGAAACACAACATCTCCCCGAACCAGGAAGGAGTAAGGCCTCCAAATCCTACAGTTTGTGAAAGAGGGACCGCCCTGAGTATCCACTGGGCCAAGTCAGTAAATAAGCCATGAGCCTGGAGGGCTACAGTCCATGGGGTTGCAAAGAGCTGGACATGACTTAGCAACTAAACAACAACGTGGAGGGAGTAAGAAGTTAAGATTCGGTCACTGTTTCCCGAAGAAGTGGATCTGATCACAAGAAGGTGTCTGACAACTCCCTGCTGTCACAGATTGCAGGGGGTGGAGCGGTCATCTCAGGTTTTCGGAGGTTAACACCAAAATGTCAAGGTGGCCAGAGTCCGGGTTCCTGAAATGAATGCTTGTGCATGGGGGGTGGTGACGCCCTCGGGGTTCGCACTGGTCAGAAGGGCGGTGTTTTCACAGGAGAAGAAGCTGTTGCCTGGCTGGCCCTGCCTCTGTCCGGGGACACCAGCGTCAGCCACTGCGGGTGTCACAACAGTCCTGAAAGTGGGCGTTGACGTCTCCACTCTACAGACTAGGGACCAGGGCTGGAGAAGCTCGAGACCTGCTCAGGGTCACGCAGCTCGGAGCTGCAGGCAAGCCAGGCTCCGCACTGATGCCCCCGTCACAACCGCTCCATCATGGACACACATCTCCACCCCTGCTGTGCCCAGCACCCCCCAGGTGTGACCTCATCTCCAGACTCCACACCCCAAGGCCAGAGCCTCTGGCAGGCTCCTGTGTGCGCATCACCAGAAAGCAGGTCAACCACAAATATTAGAGATTTTACGAAGTTACATTACCTTTTCAAATGTTTCAACTATGAATTAATTAATGACGGAGAAGGTCCTCTGTTCCGTCTCTATGAGTGTATATTCACAGAGAGAAAGTTCTGTATTCACGGGTGTGGTTGTGTGTGCACAGAGAGAAAGTTCTGTATTCACAGGTGTGGTTGTGTGTGTACAGAGAGAAAGTTCCGTATTCACACATGTGGTTGTGTGTGTACAGAGAGAAAGTTCTGTAATCACAGGTGTGGTTGTGTGTGCGCACAGACATGCACCAGCAAGCTGCTCCTCCTTTTTCCTAATTTATTTTTTATTGACGTATAGTTGAGCTACACGGCTGTGTTAATCTGCTGTACGGCAGAGTGAAACACTCTTGCATTCTGTTTTCTGTTCTTTTCCATCGTGCTTTATCCCAGCAGACTGAAGAGCGTTCCCTGTCTCTGTCGTAGGGTCATGTGGCTCACCCACCCTACATGTAATAGCTGGCGTCTACTCAACCCACACTCCCAGGCCATCTCTCTCCCACCCCCTCCCTCTCCTTTCAAGGATAATTATTCAAGTTCTTCACCAAAAATGTTCAACCCTTTGGTGAAGTCTTCCAGTAACTACAGCTGTGCTTCTATGGTGAAGGGCGGGAATGGAATGAAAGATGGGCCTTCGTCAGCTCTGCTCCAGAGAATATTCTGATATTCCAGCTGTCTTCCTGCTTAAATACTTGGGGTTCAGGGTGTGCACCTGGGTTACCATGAGGGCTGACTCTCAGGAGAGGACAGGAGATGCTTATGTCCCATTCAACGTGAATACGGACATTTGACAAATCAGCCAAAATGCGTTACTTTATCGCTCAACAGTTAGTTCAGTTTAAATCCTCAGATTTTTTAAAAGGCGTAGAAAAATAATACTCTGAAAGTTACCTTTAACAAAGAATGGGTAGCTAGAAGGTAAACGATGTTCCTGAGCAGGTGAATCTAACAACGTGGAAACCACTGCTAACTGTGCTGTTGTAAAGGTGCATCACCTCCTGGAGTCCCCGCAGGGAATGTTGTCCTGGATGAAGCCCTCCTCCTGCTCCCTCCACATGCATCATCGCGGCCTCCAGCCCTTCCCAGGGTCCCGAGTCTCACTGAGCTTCTCCAGGCCGGGCGCCTTCTGATGGACACGGTCTGCAGCACACGGTTCTCCCCTGCAGTGGCTTCCTTCGCCTGCACTTGCTGCACGTTTAGCATACCCCTTAGACCTGAATGCTCTATCCCCTAGGAACCTGCTTCCTGCCTAGTCTGACCTCAGGGCTCAGAGCCAGGTATCCTTGCGCTGAGGCAAGGCTGCCCACCAGACCTGCCTCCCCCACCCCCTGCCTTTCCCAGAGACCAGCCAGGACCCCGTGGAGTAGACGTGAGCTGCTCAGTCACGGCACATCACGTATAAATGGGTCACCCCTGCAAGCATGCGTGCTCCATGTCAGCACATGGGAATCTGCACAGCCATGTCGACGTGGGCTGCCATAAACTTTTGACATTATAATTCTTCCATAAAACTGGAAAGTAACTCACTATAATTGCAAGGCAATATGGTTTCTAGATGAGCTTCAAATTATCTCTTAAAAATACTAGGTTAAGCGAGGGATTCTCTGAAGTCCAATTAGAAACACTTTGGGGAGATTTTAAAATGCTGGTAAGTTTTTCACGATATTGGGTCAGCTGGCCTGGGGTGGGCCCACACACTGGGGTGTTCTAGAGGCCTTAAGTGATTCTCATTTGAAATGTTTTTACTTAAACAACTATTTTCATGGGTAGGTTGTGAAAATAGTGAACTCTCTGGTCAAAAATTCATTTTTGTATATTTAGAATTAATCAGTCCTATAGACCTGGGAAAGGGGCTCTTAAAAAGTTAACATATCTTGTTCTCCATTAAAATATAATTAAAAATCGGTGGACACAGGAAGCTTCAGTTGTCCTAAAACTGCCATCCCAGGAAAACGTTTGTTCTGTATATTTTAAGATGACAAGGGTGGGGCATTAAATTTGGGGTTTTTCTCCATCCCATCAATGAGAATATGAGAAACAAGTGAAGCCCTTATTTCAAGCATGAAGCAGTGGTGTGTGTGTTCACAGAAGATACGAATGCGTCCCAGGCTGATCTTACAGTAAGGCAAATCAAAGTTAGTGTTTTGATCTCAGTGTACTATAGAGCAGATAGTAGCCTAAATAATCTAGACATTTTTTTCTAGTTTTGTTGAGATGTAATTGGCACACAGCACTGCAGCATAATGATTCAACTTACACCCTTCATGCAGTGATCAACATCACTTCATAGGGATACAACATTAAAGAAATGGAAAAAATTATTTTTCCTTGTGATGAGAACTCAGGATTTACTATCAACAGCATTTATATATAACATGCAGTAGTGCTACTTATATTTATCACTTATTAAAGATGCGATTATAATTAAGTTATGACAAACCTAGATAGCATATTAAAAAGCAGAGACATCACTTTGCCAACAAAGATCCATCTGGTAAACTCGATGGTTTTTCTAGTGGCCACATATGGATGTGAGAGTAGGGAGAAAGAAGGCTGAGCGCCAAAGAACTGATGCTTCTGAACCGTGGTGCTGGAGAAGACTCTTGAGAGCCCCTGGGACTGCAAGGAGATCCAACCAGTCTATCCTAAAGGAGATCAACCCTGAATATTCATTGGAAGGACTGATACTGAAGCTGAAGCTCCAATACTTTGGCCACCTGATGTGAAGAACTGACTTATTAGAAAAGACTCTGATGCTGGGAAAGATTGAGGGCAAGAGGAGAAGGGGACGACAGAGGATGACATGGTTGGACAGCATCACCGACTCGATGGACATGAGTTTGAGCAAGCTCCGGGAGATAGTAGAGGACTGGGAAGCCTGGCGTGATGCAGTCCATGGGGTCGCAAAAAGTGAGACACGCCTTAGCGATTAAGCAATGACAATAAATCACAAATTATTGTGTTTGTTTATCTCAGAACCAGAAGTCTACCTTTTGACAGCCTTCATCAGATTCCCCTGATCCTCCGTTAACCACAGAACTGACCTCTTTTTCTGTGAGTCTGTTGGTGGGTTTGTTTTTGAAGTATAATTGACCTACCATGCTGTGTGAGTTCCTGTTACACAACATAGTGATTTGATATTTTTACACATTTCAAAGTGATGACCATGATAAGCCTCGTTGCCATCTGTCACCATACGAAGATACATTTTCTGAAATGCCTATCCTGAGGGAATCTGTGAGGCAGAAAAGTCACTTTCTTTCAAGGGAAGCCCTGAGAATTTTCTTAATCTTCATACTGACATTTGCTTTTCACCACACTTTGTAGTATAACCAGAATTTTCTATTTTGACCTTCTAGTTTCATGAATAAGTTCTAAAACTGAGGACTTGGCAGGATGGTTGTACAAAAGGAAGGAGAGAGGTGGGTGAAGCAGCAAGTCAACTACAATCCATGGTATAAAAATCTAACAAGTAATCATCTGTTGTGACTCCCGCCTTGCCTTGTAACATTCAGTGATGGATGTGACCTTGGCAACATTTGCATTTGGTGGACAAGTTAGGCGGCACCAAGAGGGGAGACCGTGGGGAGACATTTCAAGGATGACTGGGGCTCTGATGAGCCGGTGTAACTACTCTTCTTGCAGAGTCATCCTTCCATTACTCCCAGTCCCCAGAGAGCAGTGTTGGGACACAGGGCCCAGCGGCAGTCGAGCTGGGGTCTCTTCCGACTCCAGGGGCTGTCCACACTTGGGGAGGGAGGCTGCTTGAGAGACAGAGGGGGTCCAAGGCCGGCCTCTGGGGTGCCAGAACAAAGGAAATGCTCTTCTGCCCCTCCCCTTCCTCCTGCCTCCAGGAGGGCACAGAATCTTTCGGCCTCATCCCTGGTCCCCAGCGATGAGGGACAGCCAGCTCCAACCCAGACACCCCGACCTGGGGCAATGGGAAGAAAGTGGCTGGCCCCGCCGCCCTCTGCTCTGGCCCTGGGCCTCGCTGCCGTCAGACATGGCTGTGAACAGATGCGCGCAGCAACGGCGGGTCTGGGTTGCTATTTCCCTGAGGCCACTGGCAAGGCTGGCTGCCAGAGGCCTTGAGTTCCATGGGTAGAGGCCTGGGCACCTGGAGAGGAGCCCCGCAGGACTCAGGGCTCACTGCCCCTCCTTGCGCAGGGCTCTGCCAAGCTGCCACCGCGTGGGAGGAGGGGGCCTTGGGGGGAGGTGTGGGGAGCTCGCCGATCCTCCTGCGGTTGCCGGGCATCCCCTCTGCTCTTCCCTGCCTGGGTGGGAGAGGAGCGCGTCTCCTGCTTCACTGAATTCCAGGGACGCCAGCACCCAGGGCCCGGCCAGGACTTTCCCAGCGCTGGTATCCGGGGCGCTGTCCACATGGGCTCAGACGCTCCAGCCCTTGATGTGGGTTAAAACTCCACTTCACAACCCCCATTGATATGAGATATGGATTTGACATCTGTTTGCCAGAGTGTTTTGCACTTAGCCTAACACCCACTATTAAGTGACAAAATTGTGGCAGCCTGTCAAAGCCAGATGACTGGCAGCTGCTGGCTTACAAAACCATTCAAATATTTGCAGGTTTTGAAGCTTTATGCAGTGTTGTACCCAATCTTTCAGTGATTTAACATGTAAAATATAAGTCAAAGTTTTAAATCTGGATTCCAAAATGTTTCCATTTTCCTACAAAAGGAAAAAGCATTCAGGGTGTCTGCTGGAATCAGGCCAATTTCAACCTCCCTCCTTTCCCACCAGAAGATTCCTGCATAAAACCCGGTTTTTAAAAAATGCTTGGTTTTTTAAAAACCAAACTCTCTCCTCCTATTGTGACCGACATCTCAGAAGACAGAACTAAATTGCCTTCAACTCCAAGGGAATACAGTTTCTCAAAAGTAGACTGCAAGAATAATAAGAATCCCCAAGTAAAGCAGGGCTTCATTTTTCATTTGACAGTTGCACCAGGGCGCCTTATGGGATAAAGGCTCCCAGGTAACGTCTGAGCCCTTTGGTTATTTCTAGAACACAAACTCCTCTCCCCACACCTCTAAATAGCTTGGTCCGATTAAGAAATACTTTGCAAATGGCAGAGTATTGCCCTAGATTAAGGTCCATTGAGTAAAGTCATGTGGGGTTTTGTCTCCACAATTAAAGCCGGACAGACAAGGACCTCCTGAAAACTGCAGCTGTGAGCAATGGAGGGAAAGAAAACATTTGTCCAAGATAAATAGATAAGTAAACCCGCCTTAAGCCCTGGAAGACTGGGGGACTGACAGCCACTTAAGATGTTCCAATGTGCTGCGCTTGCAAGCTTGTTTTTAATGTTAGTAAATATCCTTTCTTCTGGCCGGAGGGGGTCCGAAGTCCTTTTGGGAAAATGGGGGGTGATCATTGTCATGCAGTTGCTTTGCTTGTGAGACGTTTCCAGAGAGGATCAAAGGGTGCTTGAGGTACAGTTCTAGAGAGAGAGGAGAGAGACTGGAGAGGCGGCTCCAGCCAGAGGGCCTTCTCAGAAGGCTGCTTCCTCTGGTCCCGTGGGGTGGGCGTCCGGGGCCTCCACCAGCAGCGGCGCAGGAGGGCCGGAGCCCCGGAGGCTCCTGGAAGGCGGCCTCCCAGCCACTTCCTACCTGGAGAGTTCTGTGTCCGCAACAGTGAGCCTTAGACACAGACTCCCCTTCGGCAGAGGGGTGAGGGAGTTAAAAGCCCGCAGCAGAGCAAAATAAAAGAAAAAACATAAAAGCAAGGCCACGGTGTCCCTTGGGGGGGAGAACAAAGCTGATGCTCGGTCCCCTCGCCGCAGCGAGGCCCCGGCGGAGAGCGAGGGGGCGGCGCCCAGGCCCCCGGAGCCGGCGCAGGTGACTCGGGACTGCGGGTGCGGGTGGACACCCTCCGCCCAGAGGCGCGAAGGGACCCGGAGAGCAGCTCCAGGCGGAAATCGGTAGCCTGTGTGATGACAGGAGTGAGTTTAAGCGGGGGCGGGGGGCGTGCCGGAGAGAAGGGGGCTTTTTCAGGCCGGAACCGCTTTATCGGGCCGATCTCTGGGGCCGGGCCGGGCCGGGGCTGGGGGTGGGGGAGACGACCGGTCCGCGGAGCGAAGGGGGGCGCGGGGCGCGGGCTGGGGCGCGGCGCGGAGAGCACGGCGACTCGGCTCCACCTCCCCGCTCCTAACGGCGTCGCAGCTGCTCGCGAACCAACTGCTCGATTCTATTCACTGTCGAGTAGGAACAAAAAAGTGGCTATTTATTAGAATACTTGTTTGGTATTGTTCGGCGCCGCACAAAAGGCGTTTCATTATGTGGAGGGATCCCCCTTTTTCCAGAGAGAAACAATAACTGGAAATTGTCTTTAAAAGTCTTTTCCATCCGTAATAAATGTCATTTTCTCATCTCTCTCGCCGGCAGCGTGCGTGTCCCGGAGGGCGCGCGAGGCGAGTAGCGGCGTGTGCGTGTGCAGCGAGTGTGCGAGCGGGCTGCGCGTGAGTGTGCGCGTGTGAGTGTGCGTGCGCGTGGCGCCCGCGCCCGCCGTGCGGCGCCGCCGGAGCCGGCCGGGCTGGGGTCCCCGGGCAGCGGCGCGCGGCGCCGGGCTGGGGAGGCAACCGGGGCCGAGCGCCCGGGCGCCGCCGAGGCGGACCCGCTCCCGGGACCCGCTGGAGCCGGCGAAGGAACTAACTGTAAGTGTCTCCAACTTGCGCGGGGTCTTCCGCCCGCCCCGAGCCGAGGAAGGGAGCGGGAGGGGCTCCGGGCGGGGGTGAGGGTCCCCAAGCGACCTTGGCGGGAGGCGGGGGCGGGGGGGGCGTCCCCGAAGCTCCCGCCCGGGCTGAGAACAGGTGGGGGCGGCGCTGACCGCCGCGGGAGGACTGGGCCCGCTCGCCGGCCACATTTGTCATTTTCTTATCTGTGCGTTCACTCCTCCTCCTCGGCTTTCCGGATTGGCCGCCGCCCAAGGGACCGAGACTGTTTCAGTCGGGTTGCCCTCTTGGGGGGGGAGGTCGGCCCAGTCGATGTTTTGGGGGGGGAGGTTCGGGTCCGCAGGCTCCCTTTCTCCTCCTGCCCCCGCGCGCCCCCGCCCGCCGAGGCCCGGGTTCCCGGCTCCGGCTCTCGGCCGTGCGCTCCTGCAGCGCCGAGAACGAAAGCCGTGGGTCGAAATTGCCTTTTAAAAATTAACATGTTGAGCGTGTGCCATTTAGTGAGAAGTGTTTTGGGCAATGAGTCAATTTAATTTGACTGACCGACGGTCTTGACTGTGTTAATACTGCCGCACGCACGCACACTCAAAATCCATGAGCAGGGACCCCTGACCCGGCGCCTGGCCCGGAGCCCCGCGCGCGGCCGATGCTTCGGTCCAGCGAGCTAGAGCAGCGCGCCCCAAGATGGGCTTTGGGGTGCCCTAAAGCCACGCGTGCCGGGAGGGCCGCCCTAGACCGCAGTGATCGCCCTGCGCGCGGGCGCCCACCCCCTTGGCTCGCAGTCCCTCCTCCAGCGAAATCGGCTTCCCGGCTCCGCGCACGGCGGCCTCGGTCCTCCGTGCGCGCAGCCGGGAGTCTCCCCTCCCGCGGGCGGGCCGCCCTCCTCCGCCTCCTATTTCCCTGCTTTAGCCGCCCGCTGAGAAGGAAGGTGGCCAGGTGGCGAAGTTTCAAAGGTGAAATGGATTTTTGACGGCGGCTGGTGCTGGAAACCCGCGGCCGGGAGGGGCCGGTGCGGCAGCCATCGACCGGGGATAGGACGGGGCTGGCCGCCTCTCCAGGCAAGAAACGGGTGTTTGAACATGATAGCGGCCGCCGGTCAATTAACCCATTAAAAGCCCGCTTTACCGCATCGATTTCCCGGAGCGGTGGGCTGGCGCTCTGGACGCCCCTCTGTGAAGGCGGGCGCGGGGGCTGCACGGTGCCCAGTGGGCGCAGAGACGTCCAGCCCCGAGGCAGCGCCGCCCAGGCGGCCAGGCCGGGGGCTCTGCCCTACGCTGAGGTCAAGGAGGGAGGGGGTCTGTCCTCGGCTCCAGCCTGGCAGGTGGGCTTCGCCGAGGCAGAGGGGGGCACGCCCCGCACCGGCCAGTGTCCCCCGACTCGCCCAACTGTGGCTGCGAACCACAGGCTAAGCCGGCACCCACGCCGAGGGAAACGGCGCCCAGCCCACCTCCCTGCGGCGCTCCTGGGCTTCCTCCCCCAGCGCCTCTCACTGACGGGGCGCCGCGGGCGGGGCGGTGGGGGGGGGGGGGCGCCGCGCTTGCTCCTTGAGGACGACGGCAAACCCCCAGGTGGCCTTGAGTTCGTCCCCGTTGTCACGGAAGAGGATAAAGCAGACGGCCGAGCCGGCGCGGGAGGCAGCAGCTGGAGGGAGCGGGCAGGACCGGGATCCGAAGGAGGGGCGTCTCTCCAAGGAACCTGCGGCCGCTAAGACTTGGGGGACCCCGTCTCCCCCGCACAAGGAGAAGGGGGCCTCGGGGACCCTGCCGGCTGTGCCCCAAGTGCGGCCTCTCTACTCAACCCCTGGGAAAGGCCTCTGGTAAGGAGGATCTCCTTCCAGAGAAAATGAGCCTGTATTGTGAGGGCTCAACACCCTTCAGATGAAACCTAAGAAAAGGCCAAGTTCCTACCCGGAAGCCCGAGCGCGCCTCCCCTGCCGCTTGAGGGGGGCCTTGGTCCTTTTGGAGCTACTCGGAGCCCCCAGGTTCCACCTCAGGAGCAGTCGGTCCATAAAGGGAGAGGTGCCCGCCCCACTAGCCAGCTTCCTAGAAAACCCCCTATGTTCACCTGCTCTTTCCTCACTCAAATCTGGGCTTCAGATATTTAGCCCTGCAACTAACAGGGTGCTTGCTCTTTCCTCCTTTCTCTGCCTCTCTCTCATGCCAAATCTCCCTCCATCTTACCTTCATGCTGCCTAATCCCGAAGGTGGTTAGTGTCCAGAGTGGGGGGAGGTCCCTGGAGACCCTCCCCATCTCCCCTGCCTCCCCCCACAAATACCTAAGAAAGGATAATGCAGGCGTGTCCTCCACAAAGACCCACGCCCCTGACAGTCACCAGGCGTCCACCCAAGGGAGGGAGACCTAAGCCCCCTTGCAGGGCGCCGGCTCTGTGTGTGGTGGGGGAGGAAATGGCCCTGAATGGGGGGGCGGTTCTCAGTTCGAGCCCAGGGCCCGGCACTGCTCTCCCCCAACCCCACAGCCTGAAGACTCTGACGGAGCCACTTCTCTGTTTTCTAAAGCAACTGAAAGGGCTTGAAATTGTGTCAAAGTGATGTTTTAATCTCATTGAAAAGTGTATTAAAGGACAAGATGTAATTTATGTGAGATGCTTCGATGAAAGGAGAGATTGGAGTGGGTGGGCCTTTCACTCCGGTGAACTCTGTGTCACGTTTATATTGAAGCCTGTGTAGCTAATCTAATTTGCAATAACAGGGCCGGCCTGCACCAAGAAGCATCTCTGATTTCACTTTATTTCTTTTCATATAGAAATTCCTTATGACTGTCTCCTTCTGTGAGTGATGCCTTTTCTCTTTGGGGGCTAATGAGAGAGAATGAGAGACAAGGCTGTGTTTGCTCACAACCCGGCCTCTTGCCTGCGCACCCCTGGGCACTGGCTGGCCTGGACTTGACATGGGCGCTGCATGGCCCAGAAACACTATTTTTGATCTCTTCAGAATGAACCCAAGGGCAGCTTCCCGAATCAAACCCTGTGTCCACCCCCCCCCCACCGCCCACCCAACCCCTGGAGCTTGGATGGGGCTCCTCGGTTAAACAGCACATGCTAAATCAGTTTCTGCCAAGGATTTTGCCTTGAGAAGTTAGCTTAAAAAGCAGATGGTACAGTGTTCTCAGGCCTTTGTTTCTTCAGATTTTAATGGGAAACACTTAGGAAGCTTCCCCCATTCAGCAAAGTTTCATCTTTGCTGAGTCTTTCGAGGAGCTTCCGGAGGAACCACGCACACCCCCTGTTCAGACGCCAGCCTTGTGTTCTTATTACCGCCCTGAACACAGGCATTCTTTACCAATAAAAAACTACACGCGCCAGAAAATTACAACTTCTGTACAACGTAAAAAGGTGTATTCAAACTGTTAATTACCGAGGGTTGTATAAATGAAACTTTCACAGTGACCCATTTAATTTCGTGGTAATTACTGACAAAATAAGACAAGGATGAATCACAATACAGTATATTTATCTTGAAGGAGGATATTGCACTGGCGCAGTTAAGCCAAGAGTAAGGAAAAACTGGGGGGTGGGGGGGGATGGGTGTCGCAGAAATAGAAAAAGTACCTAAAAATCACACCCTGAACCATCTGGGTTCAAATTGCAGAAGGCGAGGCTCAGGTGGCTTGCTAAAACGTCCATCCAGATTTCAGAGGGTCAGGCAGTTTCTCCTGAAAATTCACGGCTCCCGAACCTCTGTTCTGGCTTCCTCGTGTCAATCCTGCGGATTCGCCGCCTTGAGCACAACTTTTGCAGATCCTGGAAATCTGGGCAGCAGAACGGGGGCTCTGCTGCCCTGCGTCAGCTCTGCCCCGGGATGGAGAGGCTGGACAGCCCGCGGAGCGGCATTCCCGGGGACCCCAAAACCGCGCTGAGCCCAGGCCCGGGAGGGCCGGGCGGAATGCGGCGGGGGTTGGGGAGGGTCTCCTTGCCCAGTCCGCTTCCTGCAGGCGAGTCCATAGGCTTGCTCCTCCCCGCTCCGTCTCGGGGCTTCAGGGACGGTCGAGGAAGGGACGTGGCCTACCTTGGGCATCTTCTCTGCCGCCCCGGGGTCGGGCAGCGGCTTAGCCGAGGCCTTCCGGGCGCTAGCTGGGGTCCCTGCTCCAAACGCTTTCCCGCCCAGCCCTGCATCATCGGTGGGGACAAAGAATGCAGGCCGCCTGCCGCGCCCACCGGCGCCTGGCCCTGCGCCCTCTCACCCCACCTACAGCCCCAGGGACCGGCGACTAGCTGCCCTGGGCGAGTGGCCCTGCGCCCCGCCACCGTGGGTCGAGCTGGCAGCCTGCAAGGCCCCTGCCTTCCAAGTCCACCCAATAGAACTGCGCGCTAAAGACGCGCGCAGCCCAGCCCTCCAACCCAATTGATTCGGCCGGATGGGCGCCCTCGAAGAGACCCCAGCGCCCTGGCGGACGGGTCAGGAGACTGGCCTGGTTGAGATTCTCCTCGGGAAGTTTCCCGCAAAAGGAGGGCCGGACGGCGGAGCGGCAGCAGGAGGCGCGCTGGCGGCGAGGCCTGGGCGCGGGCACCCGCGGCCGCCCTCCCTGCAGGGTGCCCGCAGCTCCCCGGCGGAGGGCGTGAGGCTCCCCTCGGGTCTCAGTGTTTCCCTCTCTTGTCTTCTCTTGTTCATTCATAAACCTGGTGGCTACAGACGCGGCTTGAATATTGACGGCTCTCCCCCAACTGCTCCGCCGTTAACCCAATTACAGAATTCATCAAGAACTGTGTGAATTATCTCTTTCCATACAGTATCAGCATTAGCCTAATTAAAAGCTATAATGTCTGATATAATGATTAAATCGTTAGCTCTGCTGTAGGGAAGCAATATTTTGTTTTCCCTTCAATTAGAAGCTGATTGAGGTTTTCAGAGCAGGTCAGCTGTGAAATTTGAATTATATGTGTGAGTACTGCTCACAGGGTGAGCCCCTACTCGAAAGCTCCCAGAGATTCTCCAAACGCTTTCACCCAGAGCGCTGGAGGCACAAACAACTCGCGCGGGCGCTCACACGCAGGGCGGTTTGATCGTCGCCGGGAATTCACGCATCTCCACGCCGATGCTGGAGAGTCCTGCTTGACTTCGAGGGGATGGGCTTCACTTCCTTTCTCCAGCAGACGCTCCTGGAACAGCACCCCCCCAAACCCCACTCTTCTCCTTGACGGAGAGGAAGATGACCTTGCCCGCTGAGAGCCCCAGCCGGACCTCCTGCTCTGTAAGGACCGAAGCCACTTGAAGCTCCGACTTGGCAGCGGTTCTCTGCCTCTGCTTCCACTCTTCCCGCTTTTCCACGACTTTTATTTTCCCCTTTAAGACAAAAACGCCACCATCAAGAAAAAACTTTTACTTTAGCCCCTTGGCTTTGGGAACAGTGGGGCCAAGGTAGCCTGGTCACGACGCAGAGTGGGTACGCGAGCGCCCCGGGACCGGGAGAGACGAGCGCCCCCGAGGCCCCCAGGTCGTCACCCGCGCGCAAACCCCCGAGTGCGCGCGCCGAGCCCTGGGGACCCGGCTGGTGGCTGGAGAGCGCCGGCCAGAGGCCCCCGAGCTCCGCCCGGGCGGCGAGGGCGGCGGCGGCCAGCAGACGGCGACCGCGGCCCGCGCTGCGGCTGGGTGCAGGCTGAGGCGCGCGAGGCCGGCGTCGGGGTCCCGGCGCGCACCCGGCGGCTCCCCCGCCTCCCCGCGAGGTCCCCTCCTGCCCGCCCGGCGCCGCGGTCCCCTCCCACACGCGCCGGCCTCCGCCTCCTCTCAGTCTGCGCCTCCTGTTGGCTGAGATGACCTCGGAGGCCTTTCGGTTGAATTGTCTTCTCTTCCCTTTTCCCTCCCGCGCTTTCTTTCCGCCTTCTCTTCCTCTCTCTTCTCAGATCACTTTCTTTCCCCAAAGTCCTGCCAAGGAATTGGCGGCTCCGTCATGATTTGCCTCTTAAAACTTTGGTCTCAGTCCGTCGGGCTGCGCCCTGGGCGGTCTGTGGAGACGACTACCCGCGGCCTCTGTCCTCAGGGGCCTCGGAAGTAGCTGGGCTGTTAGGCAGGGCCGCAGGCGGAGGTCTGGGCACCGCCTCCGGAGGGTGTCATCAGGACGGGCCGTCTGCGCCAGGGCCTCGGAAGACCTTGGAGAACATTAGTCTTCTTCGCATTCCCAGAGGGCCCTTTGATTGTCCTCGGAAACTCCTAACCTGTCCATCTCTGCTCCTTGGAGCTTGAGACGGGCGCTGGAACAGAAGGTCATCTCTGAGTGCCTGAGAGAGGCTTTCATTTGCAGACTGCTGGGGCCGGGCTGCTGTCCAGCCTTCTCCAGAGCACAGCCTCAGCGAGGGGAGAGAGCCCAGGCCAAGAGTCTGAGTCACTCCGCAACAGGCAGCATGAGCTCCTGGTGTTAAAGTCCAGAACTCAAGTTACTGGAGAGTCAAGGGCTCTTGTATAACCCCCCTAAACACAGAACTTTAATATATATATATGCATATATTCTTTGGGTACACACCTGTATGTATACTGATGCATATATTCTTTGATATATACATGCATATACAGGTGTGAATATGTTCTGTGCACCAGTGTGTACATGAATGCATATATGTATATCTCCTGTGTGTGTTTTATGTGTGCACACGTATGTAAACTTATGCACACATTCTGTGTGTGTGCATGTGTGTTTATACATATGCATACACTGTGTGTATACACATGTATGTAGACATGTGCATATATTCTGTGTATACAGGTTTATACACAGGCATGTATTATCTATGTGCACTGGTATGTACACATATGTACAGGTGTGTGTATATCATTTCCTCTAAAGACAGCTTGGATCTGAATTCTCTTTGAGGATTGTGCCCAAAAGTTAAATGAAAGGACAGAAAGCATCTTATCCACATTTCTGAGTTGATTTTCTCTTTGGCCTTCTGAGCAAACAGGCACAGAGAAGTTTCTGAGTTGTCAAGAGAGCAAATGTGGCCAAGCAACAGTGAAGGAATCCATCGCTGGGGGTCTGGGCTCTGATGTTGCTTGGAACCAGTGTATCTGTCTTCACGTTCTGCAGTGCCTGGCCTTGGAGAGGGTCCCTGCCTACCTGGTGGGGGTCAGGAGGGAGGAACAGAGACTCAGGGAGAGGAGGGGTTTCCCCAACTCTTTCGGACCATTTCTGGCTTCTTCAGGGGTGACAGGGAGCAGAGGTGACAAGGAGAAAGACGCTGAAGCCTGGAGAAGCCATCACTGGCAGGAATTCATGTGAAGCTTCTCACTCTCCATGCCAGGGAAGAAGGCACTGAGAGTTCTGGCAAGCAGTGCCCTTCCACTGCCTAACTGGCACAGGCGGTGGCTGCCAATCATCTATCACTCGGCAACAAGTTACACCTGCAGCTTGGGCTTAATGTTTATGTGTGTGGGCACCCATAGCGCGTGCACCCGCTTGGGCCCAGGGACCACCTCATCACTGAAAAGGGCTTATGGAGAGTGCCCGGGCCGCTGAGCACCAGCGTGCTCTCACAGAAGGCTAAACCATTTACCCCCTATTTAGATGCTCTGGAAAACAAGGGTAACTTTGTATTTGGCAACAATTTTCAGGACTGTGGTAGAAAGAAATCAGACCATTTCAGAGCCAGCTATCCAAGTTCCCCAAAGCATAAAGCATTCCTGCAATGCACACTGGAGTGCAGGGTGTTTATAAAGTAAATTGCTCCATTGATATGGAAAAATCCTGTGCCAAGCCTGGTTCACACAAAGCATTTTCAGGGGGTCTTAGCTATTTAGTTTAAAATTTAAATTGAAAAGCGGAGGAAAGAAATCTTTCAATTGCTAAGTGGATAATATAGTTTATAATTTGTAAACCATTTCCTTTATTTCAGTCTTGCTGACTTTCCATAACACACTGGATCACACTGCACACCCATTGCCTCCTAGGTTATCAAAGGAGAAACAGATCTGTAGCATTCTTCAGCAACATTCCTGTTCTGGTTTCAGTTCATTCACAATGGAAGTGGTATTTGGAGGTAGTGCATGAAACAAATCAAAAGGTTCAACAAACTCGATTGGTGAAATAAGAAGGCAGTTGAAAAGCAAGTTTATAACCTAGATATTTAGTGAAAAATAAATATGAAATGACGTTTCCTTTATAATATAATTATATATTATTTGATGAATTCGCTATTAAATGCTGAATGGCCTGAAATGAAAGCAGTTAAATCTGCAGAGGCCAATTTGCTCTTGCACTGCATACTGCAACAATCCTGCAATAAAAAAAAAGCAACGGTAATAATCACAGTAATTGAGAGGAAAGAAAGCATTATTCCTGTACCCGGGACAAGCAGTAGGGTCAGGAAATTCACAAGCTCAGAATTTTTTTAAGGGGTGGGGGGGAGGGAAGAGGCGTCGTGTGTTCGCTGCCCGACATACTTGAACAGCCTTCTTAACTCCTCTTGTAACGATCATCATTATATGTTTATTTTTGTCACAAGATGATCAGTTGGGCGCTTTGGTTGGGCACCACTTTATCCACCAGCCATCTCCTAAGCACCTCCCTCCGCAGCGCAGAGACGCCCCGTTCCTCCCAGAGGACTCTAGGGGTTTGCCGCAAGCCTTTGGGCCATTTTCAGACCCCTGGGGTTGTACCCACAGCGTGAGCGCTCTGGTGTTTGAGAACGGGCCTGTGCTTCCCGGTACTGAGAACACTTCGTAGTTTAACAATTACACCTGCAGGTCTGTGACTTCGTCGTTCCCAGGAAACAGGCCTCTGGTTTGCATAAAGCAGGAAAAAGGGCATCCGTCTCCTGGTCCCGGGGCCCCACCTTTCCAATTCGGGTTCAGGGGCCCCCGCCCTCCGTTCACGAACTTTTCGCAGTTCTTAAGCGAAGGGCTCCAGAAGACCGTGGGCGAGCTCCTTCGTTTGCGATTTCAACCAACGTCTTCAACTGCCGTTGAGTCACTAGGTTCCAGATAGATCTTGTTGCTTCCAACCTTCCTAGAAATGCCGCTTGAGGAGAAGGAAGGCAAACTGAGAAGAGCACGTGATGACAACCCCTAGACTCATTACCCGCCCGCCGTCCAAACTAAAGAGTTCAGGGCTAATGCTAAGAGCAGCCGTGGAGCGGAGCCCAACGCAAACGCTCGCGCGTCTCGGGATCCTCGTGGCCTGGACCGCGGAGGCCTTGCCAACAGGGAAGGGGCTGAGAACTCCAGCCCGGCGGCGGCGAAGCGCGCGCCTTGGGAGGAGGACGGAGCGGTCCAGGCCTCGAGGGCGCGCCCGCGGGGCGGGACAAGGGGGGCGTTCCAGCTGCGTGCCTCAGCAGGTCTCCCCTGCTCCCGAGGGCGCGCCCGGCCTTCCGGCCCCCGGGCCGAGCGGGGGGCGAGCATCCCGCCCCCGGCCTCCAACTTCCCCCTTCCCAGCAGGCGCGGAGTCGGCTGGCGGGGGAGCGGAGGGGCCGCGTCTCCTCGGCGCGCTTTTAAACGCGGCTCGGGGCTGCCGGCCCCCGCCCCCCGCCCCGCAGGAGTCGTTCTTCATCTTCGCTTTTAAACCCGCTCGTTAATCGTTCGGAGCGCGGGGCGGGGAGAGGCGAGGAGGGCGAGCCCGGGGTTGGCCGCCGCGCGCGTTCGGGAAGCGGCGTGGCGTGGACCCCCTCCCGGCCGCCTCCCTCCCTCCTCCCCTGCTCCTCCGCCTCCCTCCGCTCCTCCCGCTCCGCCGCCCGCGCCCGCGCCCCTACCCCCTCCCCACGTCACTCGCCAGCGCGCCATGCAAATCACCGCCGCCGCCGGCTCCCATTGGCCGCGGCGCGCTCATTTAATGGCAGCCCGGGCCCGGCGTATGGCTGCTGGGCCCCCGCGCGCCGCCGGCCCCGCGTGCGCCTCCGCTCCGAGCGCCCGGCCCCGGGCAGGCAGCCGGCAGCGCGTCCCGGGCTCGGCCGCGCCGCTCTCGGGGCCCTCTCCGCGCGCCTGCGCTCCCTCCGCGGCCCCCGGCCCCCTCCCCGGCGGCACCGCGATCGCCCCCCGCCCCCGCTCCCCCCTCCCGCTCCCCTCGGCGACTCGCTCCCCCCCGGGCGCCTGGGACCGGCACCTGCCCAACGCACGCGGCGCGCCGCCCTGCTAGAAGTTGCAGCCCCGGAGTTGGAGGCCGCGGAGGACCGCGCGCGGGAGGAAGGAGCCGCGCGGCGGCGGCGGCGAGCCCCGAGCCGGGCCCCGCGCACCGCTGCGCCCCGGAAAGTGGAGCGGCAACTTGGCGGCGCCTGCACCTGTTGGCCCCGCGCCGCCGAGGGCGACCCGGCTGCGGCGACGGCGACCCCGGCCCCCGGCCTCTTCGGCAAGCGGCTGGGCGCTGCAGAGAAACTTTCCACCCGTGAGCCGGACCGGCGCTGAGCGCGTGTGTCCTTGCCCCTTTTGTGTCGTTGTCGCCTCCGCCTCTCCGCACTCTTCTCTCCGCCAGGACCTCACCCCCCCCGCCCGCGTCTCGCTCCGTCTGAGCCCCTCTCCATCCCCCACCCCGGCCGTCTATGCGCCAGGCCCTCTCCGCGCGGCGCCGGTGAACCCGCGAGCCGCCCCGATGTACAGCATGATGATGGAGACCGACCTGCATTCGCCCGGCGGCGCCCCGGCGCCCACGAACCTGTCGGGCCCGGCCGGGGCTGGCGGCGGCGGCGGCGGCGGCGGGCGGCGGGGGCGCCAAGGCCAACCAGGACCGAGTCAAGCGGCCCATGAACGCCTTCATGGTGTGGTCCCGCGGGCCAGCGGCGCAAGATGGCCCAGGAGAACCCCAAGATGCACAACTCGGAGATCAGCAAGCGCTGGGGCGCCGAGTGGAAGGTCATGTCCGAGGCCGAGAAGCGGCCGTTCATCGACGAGGCCAAGCGGCTGCGCGCGCTGCACATGAAGGAGCACCCGGATTACAAGTACCGGCCGCGGCGCAAGACCAAGACGCTGCTCAAGAAGGGACAAGTACTCGCTGGCCGGCGGGCTGCTGGCGGCCGGCGCGGGCGGCGGCGCGGCCGTGGCCGTGGGCGCGGGGCGCGGCGGCCGTGGGCCAGCGGCTCGAGAGCCCCGGCGGCGCGGCGGGCGGCGGCTACGCGCACGTCAACGGCTGGGCCAACGGCGCCTACCCCGGCTCGGTGGCGGCGGCGGCGGCCGCCGCGGCCATGATGCAGGAGGCGCAGCTGGCCGGGCGGGCAGCACCCGGGCGCGGGGGGGGGCGCGCACCCTCACGCCCACACCCCGCGCACCCGCACGCGCACCACCCGCACCCGCACCCGCACAACCCGCAGCCCATGCACCGCTACGACATGGGCGCGCTGCAGTACAGCCCGATCTCCAACTCGCAGGGCTACATGAGCGCCTCGCCCTCGGGCTACGGCGGCCTCCCCTACGGCGCCGCGGGCGGCGCGCACCAGAACTCGGCCGTGGCGGCGGCGGCGGCGGCGGCGGCCGCGTCGTCGGGCGCCCTGGGCGCGCTGGGCTCGCTCGTCAAGTCGGAGCCGAGCGGCAGCCCCGCCGGCCGCGGCGCACTCGCGGGCGCCGTGCCCCGGGGACCCTGCGCGAGATGATCAGCATGTACTTGCCGGCCGGCGAGGGCGGCGACCCGGCGGCGGCGCAGAGCCGGCTGCACTCGCTGCCGCAGCACTACCAGGGCGCGGGCGCGGGCGTCAACGGCACGGTGCCCCTGACGCACATCTAGGGGCGCGGGCACCCGCGCGGCCGGGGGCGGCCGGCCTCCGCACGGACCTGTCCACGTTCTCCTGAAAAGCAAGACACGCGCCGCCCGCCCGGCGCCGCCCGGGCCCCGACCGCGAGCTCCCGGGGACCGCTCGGCGGGACGGTTGCGCGTCGCGGAGACTGCACTCCGGTGTTTTCTTGAGACTTTTTGTACAGTATTTATCATCCATCCGCGGAGGAGGCGGAAAGCGTCTTCTTTGCTCGAGGGGACACAGAGACCGAACCAAGCACGAGGCGACTCCCAACGTTTCTGTCCCCGCCGCGCGCCCGCCTTCATCCCGCGTCGCCGGCGCGGGGAGCGGGTCTCATCTGTTATCTGTGTAGGGAGACGGCGCCCAACACAAGTTTTGGTAGTCGTTACGGCTTTGGGAGGGGTCGGTTTGTTGATTTATACAAAGAGATTCCCCCCACCCACCCCTTTCAGGCGGCAGCGTTATTCTGGGTTTTGTAAAACTTTCTGTAACTGAGCATTTTCGCTTTTTTTGGTTTTGTATTATTTCATGTAAATGCGTTGTGAAATTTTTATTTGCGGCGTTGCGGTGTGGGGAGGGGGATTCAGATTATGTACATAGTTTCCTAAAAAGCCTTTCTTCTAAAAACGAAAAAAAAAAAACCCCACCCTAAAAAAAATTGCATCGAGCTTTGAGTCAATAAATTTAAAAGCGAGAAGTCTGTTTTTCCCCATAAATTTGAAACGCGCTTAATTTATAATCATGTTTTATGAACTCAGGTTACAATTAGTTAATCTGACGAAGGAGAAAGAAAAATGAAATGAAACTGAGGGAAGCCGTGGGGAGAGGGCACGGTGTCCTTGGAGTTGCATTAAAGGGGAAGGGAGGGGAGTAAAAATCGATGGATTATTTTGTAGACTTTACAGTGTCATTACGGAACGAGAAATAATTGCCAAAAAAAAAAAAAAAGTTTTATAGTCCGGCCTTGGGTGCGTAGTTCTTAACTGCAGGCAGATGCCGCGGGCTTTGCGATTCCGTGTTTCGAGCCTCTTCCTGCTGGCCCGGGACCTGCGCGCAGTTTGGTCCAAAGGAGGGAGGAGAGAAGACCCCGATGGCGGGACCAGGGCAAGGACGGACGACAAAGACACGGTGGGGGCGCCGGGGCCCCAATTCCCCTGCAGTTAATGAGACTGCAAGTGGAATTTTCTGAATTTGGCTCAAGGAAACGCACTCTCTAAACCAAAATGTACTGCAGCCAACCGATTCCCCTCTGACTGTCCTCGGCCCCTCCCTCTGGTATATTTCTCCTTGGAAAAGGACAAAATAGTTTTGTTGGGTTTTCACACACAAAACCGACCACTCCCTGATGCCCCGGGTGAACTGGGATGCAAGTTGCTAACCGATGTGAATGCAAAATGCGGTGTTTATTATCCCTGATGAGATCTGAGGTTGTTTGATGCTTTAATTTTTTTAATTATATGTTTTCTAGGTGTTTATTGGTACATTGCAGTTTTTTCTGGATTTTAAAGTTTTCTGTAAAACTTTGTCTTCAAGTAATCTGACAGCATTAAATATTGCATTTGAAAGTTATACTGTAGCAAATACGTTTTGACATTAGTCACAGCATAAAGATGAAAATTATATTTTTGAAAAGAACAATGCTTTTGGTCAGATTGAAATACATTGATTTCATCAGTCCCTCATTTTTCTCAACTTTTTTTTTTTTTTTTTTTTTTGGTCCTGGAATGAGCATAGACTGTCCTTCCAAACGTGGGCCTGTGCTAGCAGGTTGATGAGAACCACGGTCAGCCTGTGCTAGAGAATAGCTTTAAGTAAAATGCTCACCTGACAGTTGACATGTGTAATTTTTTTGGAGTCACTTTGATAATTTTGCTCCAACCCTTCATTCCTTAAGGTGACTGCAGAAATTTCAAGAGCTACGGCAGTTGCTTCTTTCTAACAAGATAATAAAATCTCCCTCTTTTTTTCTCTCTCTTTTTTTTTTTTTGCTTTAGCAATTTGATGTGTTTGGATACATAGGGACTGCTGGACAGAACAGCATCTTAGTGAGACAATCTGAGAATAAATGCAGCATGCATTCTCCTCTGGGAGACACGTTGAGAAATCCTGTGATGCTCCCTGGACTCCCCAAGCGGTGGAAGGCGCAGGCCTCATCTGCTCTGAAACGTCCAGAGTTCAGTGGACTCCGCCTGGCTCTTTTGCAACATCTCCCTGCACCTGCTAAGGTGGCAGACAGACCAGGTGCTGTGCTCACATATAAACACATTTGTATCTTTGCTCGACTATTGGCGTAACAATGTTAGTAATGTGGGATGCATTGGAAATGTTTCTGACCATAAAAAGTTTAGCTGGGGCTCCCGGCAGAGCTGTCTGTCCATCTCCTGGAAGGTGAACTTATAGCGTGGCATTTTCCCCTATGGGCCTCATATCAAGTCAGCAGAAATAGTCAATGCCAGGTGGCCCAAGCCACGTTGTTAAAAAACCTGGGAAGATCTGAAAACAGGAATTCCTGAAATTCAGCAGTTCTGTTTTGTTAGACTAGAACAACGAAGAGAAAAGCAAATAAAAATTCTTTAACGATTCCATTTTAAAACAACCTGGGACAGGGGGCGGGGTGGGGGGTAGAAATTAGCCAGGATTCATGTTTCAGGATTGAGGTCTTATCGCTCCAGCAGCTTCTTCGACTTCAGATCGTGGGGAGAATATTCCACAAGGCCCGGGAGCACCTTACTCAACCGCGAACTGCGCTCCTGCCAAGGTGCCCTGGCCTTGTTCACGAACACAGCGTGGCCATCACGGTACTGCCACGGCCTCGCCCACGTCCAGATGGTACTCGGCGGTGGGGGTCCTTCTGCGGCTTACTCCAGTTTCTGTGAAAACCGTGTGGAGACTGCAGACAGGACTCTGGTGGCCTTGTGCAAAGTTTGCACAACTTCGTGCCTAAAGGCCCCGCGAGCTCAGGAACCGGCCGGTACGCACCGCCGGCTTCTCCAGGCTGAGGGTAGCAGGGTTTGTTTGCTGGAGACATTTTCCCCTCGTTTCTGTACACGCCACCCCCACCTTTTTGTTTTAACCTCACGGGGCTCTCTCCTTGTCGCGGTTGAGATTTTGACCCTCTTCCTCCTCCCCCCTCCCCCGTCAGAGAAGCCCGCCGTAGCTGGTAAAAGGATTTCCAAACTGGTAGCGGGCAGAGGGCGCGATCTGCAGACGCGGGACTGGTGGGTCTGTTAAAGTCCTGCCTTTAGGAGATCAACACGCGTCTCACGCGTTTCACTTTCCCGACAAAGACTGGGCCACGCGGATTTCCTCTCTGAAAAATTCCAGTTAATTCGGGAAACCCCTCCGGGGCTGCCGCGGGCCCCGGTTCCTGCACCCACGGGCCGCGCCCCCCTGCCCCCACCCCCCCCCCATCCCACCCCCCGCTTCTGCAGCCCGGCCCTCGGGGCAGAGGCTCCAGAAACATCGGCGGCTGAACGTAATAATAGGTTTGATTCCTTGGAAACTTCAAGTGAAAAGCAGACTTGGCCTTGGCGCGGCGTTTTTCCAGCGTGCTTGTTTGGCGGGATTGAAAGGCCCGGCCGGTAGGGGAGGGGGGGGGGGCGCGGGCCTCCCGGGCCGAAGAGCCCAGGGAGGTGGGCCGGGCCCCCCACCCCCAGCCCGCCAGAGTCCGGGCGGCGAGAGGGCCGCGCGAGGGCCGGCGGGCGGGCGCGAGCGGAGGCCGAGCCCGGCAGGAGGGGACTTGGGAGCCCTCACCCTCGCCCGCAGCTCGGGGTCCGCCCACCCCAGCCCGACGGCGAGGCCCCGCGGGGGGCGCCGAGCTCGCCCTCCCTCCCCGCCCTCCCTCTCCAGCTGCGCGCCCCCGGGAACCCGGCAGCGTCGGCGGCGGGCGGCGCGCTGGACCCGGTGCCCTCCGGGCGGGGGCGGCCCGGCCTCCCGGCTCCCCGACGTCGCCCTCAGCCGCGGGCGATCTCCCGCCCCCGCAGCCGCGGCGCCCCTCCGCGTCCCGAGGCCTCTCTCCGCCCCCTCCCTCTCCTCTACCTCCCCTCGGGCTCCGGCTCCTCCGAGCTCCTGCTCCGCGCTCCGGGCCTCCTCGCCTTTGTCTCCACGCGCCCGTCCCGCCTCCCCCGCGGCCGGGCCCGGGACGCTCCCCGGGGTCCGGGTCGGGTCGGCAGGTGCCCCGAGGGCCGGTGCCCCGTCCCCTCCGCCGCGTCTCTGCGGGCTCGGCGCGGGCGGGGCCGCGCGGGGTGTCAGCCGCGGGGGGATTAAGACGACTGATGCGAGGGGAGAGGGCAGAGTGTTTTGTGTTTAAAGAGAGCGGGATTAGCGGAGAGAAAGTCCTGACCCGGGGTCAGCGGCGAGTCAAACCCTTTTACAATCAGCAGGCGGAACGGGCCGTCTCCGCGCTCGGCCGCAACAAGTTGGGGGCGGGGAGGCCGGGCCGCGCGCGGAGGCGGCGGGGGGGACCCGGGGGCCCGCAGGCGGCCGAGGCGCCGAGGCTCGTCCTTCAGGAGCCTTCCCCGCAACCCGAGCGCCTGTCTCCGCTCGCTGGGCGCGAGCCTGGGGACAAGCCCGCGAGGCTCCGTCCTGCCCCGGCAGTTCTGTTTCCAGAAGAAACCACAGCCAACGACCAGGCCCTCGGCCGGCCGGCCTCTCCGTTTTTCACCCGAGGCGCAACGGCCTGGGTTCCTGCTGGTGTGTGTGTGTGTGTGTGTGTGTGTGTGTGTGTGTGTGTGCGCGCGCGCGCGCAGCATGGCGGGGGCATGGAATATAGTCAGGCTGTTTGCCCCTAACCCTGGTGTGTGTGTGTGTGTGTGTGTGTGTGTGTGTGTGTGTGTGTGTGTGTGTGTGTGAGTGTGTGTGTGTGTGTGTGCGCGCGCGCGCAGCATGGCGGGGGCATGGAATATAGTCAGGCTGTTTGCCCCTAACCCTGGTGTGTGTGTGTGTGTGTGTGTGTGTGTGTGTGTGTGTGTGTGTGTGTGTGTGTGTGTGTGTGTGTGTGTGCGCGCGCGCGCAGCATGGCGGGGGCATGGAATATAGTCAGGCTGTGCCCGGACGCGGTTCACCAGGGTGGAGGAATGGAGCGCTGATCTGGGTTGTAAACCCGCGGCGTTCACCAAGGAGTGAGATCCGGAGGCCCATCTGAAAAGTCAGGAAAACTGGAGTTTGTGGGGACGGGTGGTGGCGGGGGGGGGTCAGGGAGAAGGAAAGAGGAGGCTGGACTGTCCTCCCCAACACTCAGGTTGGGGCTCCTGCTGCAGTTACAGCGCAGAGAGCGCTACCAACTATGAAAAACAGATCAGGAACCCAGACTGCTGATACATCCAAAGATAGAAAAAGATCATCTATTTTGATAGTGAAAACAAAACAGAGCTGCCATATTTTCCTCTAAATTGGCTTTTCATCTTTAAATGTGAAAACACCAACCCCAGAGAGAGGAGGGGGAGAGAAAAGCAATGTTAAAACCGCCACAAACAAATAACTCCCAGCGAGCTGACGTGTTTGCCCAGCCGTCCTGGGTAACGCTGGGCTCTCATGGTGAATGGGTTCCCGGCTCCGAGCAAGGAACCGACTCCAGCTCCCAAGTTACTCAACACAACCTCTGGGGAAAAGGCATCTATAGCAGAAACGCCAGACGCAGAGGGCAATTCTGAGCGTCCAGGCCGCAGCAAGGACTTAATTGCCCGCAGCCCCTTCAGAACGTCCGTGTGGGGCATTAAAGATGCTGTTTGTGAAGAACAGCAGGGCATCACATGCAAAGCCTCGAAATAGTCAGCCAGTCAAATCAGTGGAAAAAATCAGCTTTTGTTAGATTTTGCAGTTTCAGGAATTAGGCATTCACTGCAGAGCTGCAGTTTTGAGAAATTGCAATGTCAGGCATGTTCCCAATGGGGAAATATTGTGAGTGCGGAGGAATGTCAGGCTGCGTTTGACAATGGGGGGGGGCGCTGACAAGAGTGATCACCCAGACATTGTTCTGTTTCTGTACCCCGGAAACAGTAAGTAGAGGCCGTATCTAGTGGCAGCAATGGTCCTACTGCTCGAAGACACAGGGATGAGAGTCCTAGCCTGGAAAAGACTGACCCCAGGCTTCACAGAAGGAAAACCAGCCCGCATAGTGCGCAGACCCTCACAGACATGGAACATGTACGGACAGTACAGCAGCAGGCGAGGGCGGCCTGCAGACATTCCAAGCAGGGACCAACTTCTCTTTTTATTTCTAAGCAACAGAACAGGAGGAAGCCCAGGTGAACGCGTTTCTAACCTGGGAAAGGGTGTAGAAACCTCATGCTTTTCAGTCGTCCAGACTCTAGGGGGAAATTTAGGCACATGGACAGGAAGGACTCGGACAGGAAGTTGCCCAGAATGCCCACACAGGAAAAAGCAGGGGCTTTGTTCTTTGTCTTAGACGTTGCACGGAAGGGTGATGTTTATCCTTGAAGGCACTGGGGCCGCTTGCATTTCACCCTGTGCTCAGTGACAGGACGCATCCATGTGAGTCGAGGTGGTTCCGACCTTGTCCAGTGGGATGGGAAGGATGTGGGGTTTGGACCCAAGGTGAGTCTGCTGGTGACACGGCGGCTCTGGGTCCTCAGTTAATGTCTTCACCGACAGGTCTACCTTCTCATGTGCTGAACAGAAGGGATCACACCCACCTCTGGAGGGCATTAATGGTTCATGATCTAAGTGTGTACTCTGCCCAGGAAGTAGTAGCCTCTCAATAAATGGTGCTGCACCAGGTAAGCCTGTGTCCACTCAGGCAGGGACAAAGTGGAGGGTTGTGACCTCAGTTGGTGGGGGTGGCCTGGGTGGGAAACAGAATCATACAGACCGGTCTCCATCCCCACTCCCATCGAATTCACACTGCTTTCCTCTGAGAGTTACCTGGCGAGCATCACGTCACGGGCTCACCTGCCCGGCAGACGTCATTGCACATCGATGGTGGGCACGGGTTAGTCTCTGGGAGCCTGTTGTGTGCATGGCCTGTTCCCAGAGGCTAGCAGTGCAGCGCTGGACTCATGGGCCTCACTGCGCCGGTGAGCCTGATGGTGCACGAGGGAGCGTGATCCTGGGGGCCACCACTGGGGGACAGACAGTGGGGGCCCATCCTGGGGGCTCAGGGAGGGTCCTTCAGAGGAAGCAGGAGCTGGGCTGGAAGCTGAGACGCCCTGGGCTGCCCTGCCGATGGGGCCCTCCCATGGGGCGTGTGCCCTGTCTCTACACGGATGAATGCTGGAATGACTTTGAGCAGAGCGGGTCTGATCACGACCTTGTTGTTCAGCGGCAGTGGCCCACATTGCCTTGGAGTTGGCACAGAGTTAGCCTCAGAGGTTCACACGGCAGGGCCTCTCACATCCGGAGGCACAGACGCTGAGAGAGCTTGTTACTGAAGCAGGTGCTAAGACCAGTCTCTGGTGCAGGATGCCTCCGAGGTCCAGGAGGACCCAGGCCCAGCCTGCCCCTCGGCACCCCCAGGGATGCTGAGCAGGTCCCGTGGGACTCGGGAGACCCGGGACACGACACGGCCCCAGCGTGTGTGTGGTGAACAGCTGTTCAGACCGTGTGTGTGTTAGTCGCTCCGTCGTGGGACTCTTTGCGACCCCATGGACAGTAGCCCGCCAGGCTCCTCTGTCCACGGGAGTCTCCAGGCAAGAACACTGGAGTGGGTTGCCATGCTCTCCTCCAGGGGATCGTCCCAGCCCAGGAATTGAATCCAGGTCTCCTGCATTGCAGGCAGATTCTTTACCATCTGAGCCATCAGGGAAGCCCAAGACTGTTTAGATCACTTAAATTTGAGGAGCTATTTATTGTTTATAAAGTACTCTCACTTAACTGTTCAATTTAGATGATTTTTGAAAAAATTAAATTAGCAGGGGAAGAAAAATTTAAACTGGATTATCAGAATCTTACAAGTAGAAAGGACTGACCAATTTACTGCTTTTATTTTCCATTTTCAGACTGGCTGTTCCGGCTGCCAGTGGACACACTGGGCCTCTCCTGGAGGGCAGTCAGGCAGACGCAGGAGGCAGGCCCCACACGCATTTTTGTTGTAAAGAATGGGCAATTAAAGACTCAGCAAAGTTATGTATTGTGCCTTATCGAGCTCTAATTTTACCAAACTAATTTGTATTTGCACAGACTGGGTCTACACAGCCTGCGAATGCAGTATGGGCCAAAACACATGAATAGTTGAGCAATATTTTACTGATATTTGAAAGTGGGAGAAGAGAATTTAATAGTACAGGTGAGATTGAATAAATGGGTTTTGTTGAATATATAATAACTGTAAGCATAATGATATAATACTTAGCTATTGTCTGTAAAATGGGGATATCTTGTTTTTAAAAAAAAAAAAAAAACCTTGATACTTTAAGTACTTTTGGTAACTTTGAAAGGAAGAGGTTGTGCAAATAGAATAACAGAATAAGCTACAGTGTATCAGCACGGTTGTGTCTGGAGACCACAGGACTTGGTGTGATGCATGTGACTGTTACTACAGATCATAATAAAGATAGCATTCCTTATATTTATAGTTACAGGTCTAGATTAAGGTGTGCTTAGGGAAGAAATTTGTGTCTACTTGAGTAGCATGTGAGAAAATAAATTTTAAATAGGATATAATGAGAGAAAATGTTCTATAGATTCAAAAATACCTTGATAATACAAAAGTTCCAATAGGGTTTTTGGCTAATTTCAGGACTCAGGGCATCATTCAGAAAATCTGATAACCTGTGCATCTTAACTGTAGCCTTTTGGAGGAAATGACAATGTCTTTGTTGTCTGAATCATTCATCATTTTAATGGATAAGATGTCAATCCGGACAGTCAGGCCCCTGTGCACAGTAGGCAGGGGAGAGTTTCTTAAACCCTCTTGTTTTGATCATCACTGCATATTATTAATGGCATCACTGCAGTTATTGTGACTGCGTGCGTGCACCTTGCACGCCATACACCCGGAACCATAGACATTCTGTCACGCAGCCTGCACGGGGAAAAGAGGGCCCTGTGCAAGCAAAGAAAGACGGGGAAAGGGAAGCAGTGGGGAGAGACTAAGGGAGGGGGAAGGAAGGAAGAGAAGAAGGCAGGGGGCTGGAACAGAAGCGTTCACGTCACCGCTGATGAAATGAGATAGAGAAGTAAATTCAGGCTGACCCTTAGCGCAGTCTCGCCATGGTCGGAGCCAGTAGACTAAGCGTCTGTTTAAAAACTCAGAGGACACCCTGTGTTCCAGTGGTTAAGAATCCGCTTGGCGGTGCAGGGGACGCAGGTTCGATCCCTGGTTGGGGAACTAAGATTCCACAGGTGGTGGGCAGCTAAGCCAGCCTGCTGCGACTACAGAGCGTGGAGCACCACAGCTTCCGAGTCCACGCACCACAACGAAGACCCTGCAGGATGCGACTAAGACCCAAGGCAGCCAAATAAATAAAGTTTTTTTTAAATTGAAAAAATAAAAAGTTGGTAGAAATCCTGGCGCTGGAAACATTCACAATGAAAATAAACAAAAAGCTGGAGAATATGTTTTAGCAAGTCCTTGCGTGTGAGTTTACACGTCAGTAGTTTCAGTTCAGTTCAGTCACTCAGTCGTTTCCAGCTCTTTGTGACCCCATGGACTGCAGCACGCCAGGCCTCCCGGTCCATCACCAACTCCCGGAGTTCACTTAAACTCATGTCCATTGAGTCGGTGATGCCACCCAACCATCTCATCCTCTGTCGTCCCCTTCTCCTCCCGCCTGCAATCAGTAGTTCACCATCTCTAATTCTCTCTGAGTTGCATGGATTAAAATCTGGTTATGTTAATCTGAGTAAGATATTAATGTAAAACCTTTTTTCTCATTTTAAAAAAGCAAATCATTTATTTTAGTCTTTCAAATCAAAATTACTACAAGAAATATATTCTCAATTTTAAAATATTGATGACAAGATGTGGATAATGAATGAAGTTATACACTTACTAAAGGCAATTACATGAAAGCCTTCAAATAATTAAACCATACTTTATTATCTAAAATAAATACATCACCTGTAGCAACTATTTGCAAAAAACCAAAATTGTCTTTAAAAGTCACGGCTCAAATGTAATCATGTATTTGCATTAAAAATAGATAATTTAAATCAATCTATAAGCTACAAGTTCAATATAAATTTAAACAGCTTAAGTTTTAAATGAATGTGAAACAGTTATGATTACATTAAATTAGGTTTGAGGAAAATAGCACATTTTCAACATTTGAAGCCAAGTCTTCACTTGAGGATTTTTAAAAAACAACGAGCAAGATGGGGTCAGCACGCCACCCTTGCCTGTGCAGCCTCTGCGGAGCCTGGACACCTGCAGACTCATGGAGTGAAGGCCTGCCTTCGCTAGAACACCTTCCCAGATGTGCCGCTGGCCAGAGACCAGTGTGAGCTGACCTGCCAGCAGCCCCCAGCCTCCTGGAGAACAGGTTCTGGGTCCCACTTGATTTGTTTGTTCTGACTTTTTTATTTCAAATATCCGCACAGTTCCAGGCACCTCGTGGGGCCGGCAGATGTTTACTGAACTGGACCCCTGCGCAGAGCCGACCTCAGGGCTGGTAGGGCCGTGCCGTCTAGGACCAGCCCGGGGGAGTACGGCTTGTTCTTTCTTAGTGCAGACTTTCTCTTCTCTTTGTAAACCTCATGCTGACAAACGTCTCTAGTCCTGGCTGCTGTGGGCAGCGAACAAGGAACACGGCTGCCTGGAACCCCCGTGCCGGCCGCCGTGGCGCTGACCGCCCGTGGTGAGGCTGGACATGGTCAGGGAGTCCTGCCTGGGGAGGCGGCAGTTCCGAAAGCGGAGGGCGTCAGTGTGAGTTATTCCTGTGACTCTGAAATCAAAATATCCGATTACCTTTTTATGTTTTCGGGGATTATTTTCATCTTACAGGCTTGCTCAGTATCCATGAAAGGAGGAAAGAGACGACTCCCAACTTTGCACAGTAAACTACTTTCTCCTAAGGCTTTTCATTATTTCAAAATTCATTTCGCTTGTTTTTGTTCCATCCTGTTGAGGAAGCTGAGAAAGACCGCGGAAAGCTCGGGGCAGCGATGAGGGGGGGGAGGCTGGCCTGGGCCCCGCGCGTCGCGCTGCAGAGGTGAGCGGCTCCCGGCACCTACATACAGGGGGCTTTGAGGCTCCCTGTGGAGACACTGCTGCACCGCCCTCGGCCCGGAGGCCGGGCTCTGTGATACGTTATGTGGTTATGTGATTCCCTTTGAGCTGGATGGGGCTTTCCTGGTGGCTCAGCTGGTAAAGAATTCGCCTGCAATGTGAGAGACCCTCGTTCCATTCCTGGGTCAGGAAGATCCCCTGGAGAAGAGATAGGCTACCCACTCTAGTATTCTTGGGCTTCCCTGGTGGCTCAGCTGATAAAGATCTGCCTGCAATGCAGGAGACCTGGGTTCGATCCCTGGGTTGGGAAGATCCCCCAGAGAAAGGAAAGGCTCCCTACTCCTGTATTCTGGCCTGGAGAATTCCCTGGACCATATAGTCCATGGGGTTGCAAAGAGTCAGAGACGACTGAGTGACTTTCACTTCTTTTGAACTGGATGGAATTGAAATATTTTGGTTGGGTGTATTCATGACGGTGACTAGAACGTGGGAACAAGTGGAAAACATAATCCAGACCAAGAAATACAGGGAACACTGAGACAATTATTAGGAACGAGGGGTTATCCATACGCCGACAGTGGACTCAAAGCAGAGGGGGGCAGAGAGGGGTCACATTGGAAAGACAGATGTGTTAAAGAGACAAGGAGCGCTGGCAAGGAGACCCCCGACCCCAGCTCAGAGAGGCTCCCTGCAGGGCTGCAGTGCAGATGCCTGGACCGAAGAGGCGGCAAGCAGGGTCTCCGTCACCCGCCTGTGTGCTGAGTCCCCGCTGCAGGAAACCTTCTCCCAGGCCTGTGAACAAAGTGCCTCAGGCCGAGGGGTTCCAACAGCACAAAGGTGCTCCCTTGCAGCCTGGAGGCCGGCAGTCAGACCTGCAGGAGCTGCCAGGCCAGAGGGAGGACCCGCCCTGGGTTCCTGGCTGTCGGCGGTTTGCGGAACGTCCTTGGCTGAAGGACGTTCTGCTCTGCTCTGGACTGTATGGTCCATGGGGTTGCAAACAGTCGAACACGACTGAGCGACGGTCACTCTCCCGTTTGGCTGGAGGAGCGCCCTCCATGATTGCTGAGCATCTCCGAGTCCAGTTGCCCTTTGTAAGGACACCACACACATGGGCCCACCCTGACACCCCATCTCGGTCGTCTGCAGAGGCCGTATTTCCAAACAAGGTCCCGCGGGGGGGTTAGGACACCAGCCCCTTCTTGGGGACGCCGTTCCATTCCAGCCGTAACGTGCCCTCTTGGGACCACGGTTCCAGCCAGTGTCCCTGCAGGGTGAGTGCTGCGTGCTCGAGGGCCCCGCGTACAAGACTGAAGAGTGTGGTCTTCTGAGGGCTCCCGATGCCCTGCGTGCAACTCTCCCTTCAAGCTGCTTGTGACAGGACCTTCTGATACAGCCAAGCAGGAGCCCACCTTGGACTAAGTGTCCACGCAAAAGCCAAGGGGACTCACTGAACCCACGCTGAGGCAGCACCTAGCAAGGGCAGGAGCTCGGGAAACTGATCCCGGCCGCGCCGCTCCGGTCAGAATAAAGGGACAGTGAACAAGCCCAAGTGCTGGGCGCGGCCTTATTTTCTTGTTTAGTTAATTCATGTGGTCTTGCTATAGTAGATGCATCTTTGTAGACCATCTTCACATCTTTGGGAAGAATGCAACATATAAAGAGGTTAATCACTAGAAAGTTCACATATATAATCTCATTTAATCCTCACTGCATCTCCAGTTTAGAAGTATAGTTGTGCTTAGTCTCTCAGTCGTGTCTGATTCTGTGTGACCCTGTGGACTGTAGCCTTCCAGGCTCCTCTGTCCAAGGGATTCTCCAGGCAGGAATGCTGGGGTGGGCGGCCGTTTCCTCCTGCAGGTAGAAGTATGCTTATTTCCCCTATATATAGATTAAGAATCTGAAAGGTTAAGCTGTCTATCAAAGGGCATATCACTGAGGAACAGAAAATTTAGAATGAAAATCCAGAGCTGCCAGATTCTAATATTTATGTAATACATGGGAAAATTTTTAATAGACTTTATTTTTAGAGTGGTTTTAAGTTCATAGCAACACCAAGTGTAAGGTGCAGAGATTACCCCTTGCCTGCCACGCCCAGCCTTCCCCTCCATCAACATGCCCACCGGCTGGCACACTTACTTCAGTGGATGAACCCCCACTGACGCGTCATCACCCGGAGCCCACAGCCCACATTCGCGTCACTGTATGTGCCCCACATCTACTGCGGTTTTGGGCAAACTCATAACGTCGTGTGCCCTCCATTTAGTGCCGTACAGAGTGTCTCCTCTGCCCTAAGCTCCCACCACCACTGTACCCCTCCTGCTCATTGTCCCTGCCGCCGACCCCTGGAAACCCCTGATGATTTTACTGCCTCCAGACTTCTGTTAAATACTTTTTTAAGGCAAGCACTATTATAAAGTTCATTAGGAAAATACCCTTGTTTCAGGCATCCCAGCCTCAGTTTTGTTTCCCAGCAGCAACTTGTTATAAGACTTTGGCTGTTTTCCCCATGGTTTCTCTCCATAGTTTTGGGTTATATTGTTATATTGCTTACTCTTTATTAATTTGGGGCATTATTTATTTGGACCTTACTCATTAGACACTATAAAGCTTTCACGTTCTTCTCATTCTCCCCCACCCCCCTTTTTCCCCACATAGGTATATCACTGTTTCTGTTGGATCGATATTCAGTGCACCGCACCGTCCGTGCGTGGTAGTGGTCGTGTCTGAGCCAGTGGGAAACCGTGATTGTATTTCCTTTCTTTCAAAACTGTGTTTCCCCTGAAGTTGTTAACGGTCTCGTTTTGTGAGAGCTCTTGATCTTTAACTCTTGGTCTCTCTGTTCTTATTACAAATTCTTGCCAGTCCCTGCATCACTATGGTAAACACCCTCGGTACCATTTTTTGCAAGATTAAGCGTATCAGGCATGTACGAGCTCAGTCTCTTCCTCACGCTGTTCCTGCCCAGGCCCTCTGTCCCCCTGCCCCCGGGGGGCGGCCGCTCTGACAACGTCCCTTAGTCTTCATCTCCCTTTACCTTTCCTCCAGGTGCTCTTTCACTCTCTGGGTCCCCTGTTTTCCCTCGTGTTGACTCACCCCCTGGTTCTGGTAACTTCCAGCAGGCAGCACAACACTGGAGTGGTAGTTCAGCTGGTTAAAGGATTCTAAAATAATCTGCCTTTAAGATTCTGTTTTATGTCCTACTCTGTTGCTTTTAAAGAGTCCATACTATTTTTTTTTTACAGTTTACTGAGCGCTACTTGGTATACAATAAGCTGTACGTATGTAAAGTGTACAATGTGATTCCTTTTGACAACTAAACAAGCCCATGCAGCAGTTGCCCTAGTTGTGAGAGTGAACATGTCTGTCACCCTCAAGGTGTCCAGTCCCTTCTCTGCAAACCCTCACTCCTGTTCTCCCCCCACCGGTAGTCACCGGCTTTCATCAGTTTATTTGTCATTATTTGTTAGCATTTTCTAGAATCTTGCATAAATGGAAGTGCACAGCATGGACTCCCGCTGCCCACCCTCCCTCTCCCAGCATAATCACCCTGAGATCCATTCATGTTCTAATGGTCTATGGGTCCTTCCGTTTATTGCTGAGTGGCATCCTGCTGTGTGGATAAACTGCAGTTTGTCCACCTCTTGATGGACGTTTGTTCCTGTTTGGGGCTGTCAAGAACTGTGTACAAGTCTTTGGATGAACATATGCATTCATTTCTCATTGGTGAATTCGTAGGCATGGAATGGCTGCTATATGGTGCTGTGCTTAGTCACTCAGTCGTGTCCAACTCTTTGTGACCCCATGGACTGTAGCTGCCAGCCTCCTTTGTCCATGGGGATGCTCCAGGCAGGAAAACTGGAGTGGGTTAAATTTTTAAGAAATTGCAAACACTTTTTCAGGGTGCGTACACTGCATTTCATTCCCACTAGCATGTATGAGAGTTCCAGTTGCTCCATATCAACACTTGCTTTTTAGTGTTAGCTATGAAATGGCAACCCACTCCAGTATTCTTGCCTGGAGAATCCCAGGGACGGTGGAGCTTGGTGGGCTGCTGTCTATGGGGTCGCACGGAGTCGGACACGACTGAAGCGACTTAGCAGCAGCAGTAGCATGCTCCTGGATGTGTGGCTTTCATTTGCTTTTCCCTGATGATGATGAATCCTTTCATGTGCTTATTAGTCATCCCTCTACGTGTCTTCTTTAGAGAAATATCTGTTAAAACATTAGCAAATATTTTCTGTCTGTAGCTTACCTTTTCATCTTCTTAACCATGTCTCTTGCAGAAGAAAAGTTTTACGTTTCGGTGAACTTGGTTTACTGATTTCATTTTTCTTCATAGAGACAAGTCATGCACTTTGAGTTATAGTTTCTTTCATATAGTTCATGCCCTTTTTGTTGTATTTTAGGTTGTGGAATCTTGGCCAAATTCAAGGTCGTTAAGATTTCCTCTTAGGATTTCCTTGGAAATGTGTTGCCCAATGAAATAGCCACTACCTACGTGTGGTTATTTAACATTACAGCAAGTAAAATTAAATTTTTAAAAATTTGTTTCTCAATCACAGTAGCCAATTTCAAATGCTCAGTAGTTATATGTGGTTATTATCTTGGGAAATACAAAAATATTTCCAGCATCAAGAAAGTTCTATTGAACAATTCCCTAACCTTCTAGAGCTTTACCTCCCACATTTAGGCTGAGATGCATCTGCACTGACTTTGTATGTGGTGTGAGGTGAAGGTTAATACTTTTTGCATGTGGCTGCTCAATTGTTCTAATAATTTCACTTTTTTTAAAGATTATTCTTTCCATTAAGTTGTTCTGGTACATTTCTTGACAACCCATTAGCAATATATGTTTGGATCTGTCTTCGGACTCCTTATTCTGATACATCGATTTATTGGCTATCTTCCTCCCAATACCGCACAGTGCTGGTTACTACGTTTCTAAAATAAGCCTTAAAAAACAAACACCGTAAATTCTCCTACTTTTTATTTTTTTTCAAGATGTTTTGGCTCTTCTATACCCTTTGAATTTTGAGGGACTTGATGTCTTAATAATACTGATTCTTCCAATTCACTGCCATGTTATATTTCTCCATCTATTTAAGTCTTTAACTCTTTTAAAGCAATGTTTTGCTTCCATGTACAGATCTTGTACATCTCTGGTCATTTTCCTCCCAAACTGTTTCACATTTGGTTCTGTTACTGTAAGTAGTAGTGCTTTTTATATTTCAGTTTCTGATAGAAAAATACCACTGATTTTTTAATTTGGGTCTTGTATCTTGTAACTTTGATAAATTTCTTATAAGTTATGGTAGTTTCATTTTGCAGCTTCTATGAGATTTTTGACAAAGACAATTTTACTCCCAGCAAACAAAGATCTTTTTCTTCCTTTCTAACCCAGGCATCTTTTTTTTTCCTTCTCTTATTTTACTGTCTAGAACTCCCAGTACAATGTTGAAGAGAAACTAGGAAAGCAACATTCTTGTCTTATTCTTGATTTTAGGGGGAAAGCTTTCAATCTTTCACTACTAAGTACGATGTTAGCTATGCTGGTGGGTTGGTTACTAACTCGTGTCCAGCTCTTTGCGACCCCATGGACGGTAGCCTGCAAGGCTCCTCCGTCCACGGGCTTCTCCAGGCAAGAACACTGGAGTGGGTTGCCATTCCCTTCTCCAGGGGGTCTTCCTGGCCCGGGATCGACGCCGCTCTGTCGGACTCCAGCTCCTTTCCATTTGATCTGTTTTTATTTTGTTTGCTCGTTTGTCTTAGTCTTTCTCTGTGAGGTATTTTTTGATTGCGTCTCTGTCTCTGCTTCTGGAAACCGCATGAAGATGTGCATGTTGTGTAAGACTTCTTTGTGTGCGTGTTGTACTCTCTCCATCTCAAAAGACATGCCCTTCAATTCTGAAAGTGTTATTAATTTTTAAAGCTTTCTCTCTACTCCGTCCTCTCTTTCTGGAGCTCCCATTAATTAGAAGACACATCTCCATCACCCTCTGATTTTTTATAATTTTTTCCTTTTATTCTCTCTCCTCCCACCTTCTCTTTAGGTTCTGATTCCCTGAAGAGTTCCTCATATTTATCTTTCACTTATTCTATTGTTTTTTAAGGAATCATATTTTTATATTCCAAGATTTATGCTATTCTCTGAGCTTCCATATATATATGTATTGTTGTTGTCACTGTTCAGTCACTAAGTCACGTCCAACTCTTTGTGGCCCCATGGACTGCAGCACACCAGACTTCCCTGTCCTTCCGTATTGCCCAGAGCTCACTCGAATTCATGTCCATTGAGTCAGTGGTGCCATCCAACCATCTCATCCTCTGTCGTCCCCTTCTCCTCCTGCCATCAGTCTTTCCTAGCATCAGGGTCTTTTCCAACTTTTCCAAAGAGTCTGCTCTTTGAATCAGGTGGTCAAAGTATTGGAGCTTCAGCTGCAGCATCAGTCTTTCCAATGAATATTCAGGGTTGAATTCTTTTAGGATTGACTGGTTTGATTTTCTTGCAGTCCAAGGGACTCTCAAGAGTCTTCTCCAGCACCACAGTTCAAAAGCATAAGTTCTTGAAATGCTGATTTTTTTCATGCATATCTTCTTTTTGATTTTTTAAAAATACTTTCTATTTACCCTCAATAGCTTCCGTTCTTTCTGAATTCCCTTTGCATGTTAGTTTTGGACTCAGTCTTTCCTGTTGGATGTTTTCCACAAAAGTCTAGTCATCTTTTTTATCTGTTAATATTTAATAGCGAGTCCTCAAACCATTGCTTGGAAGCTTTGAGAGTCGCTTTGTGATAGCTGGCAGGCTTTATTATAGCCTGAAACTTGAGTATTTCGTTGCAGGAATATCCAAATGTCAGCTACCTGTAGTTTTCCTGCTTCTGGAAACCTTTCATTTTTCTAGAGAAGAGCTCACAATCGCCTACAAACAGTCTTGAAACCGGCCAGCAGAAGGGGCCACAGGACTCACAGTTCAACGAGTAGACTTTGTGCTCCAAGCCCAGTGTTCAGTAACATAGTGTCACTTGATGTTGGAAGAGGTACACCAAGGCAAAATAAAGACATAATAAATTAATTAATTAGCAAATGAAAACTACTTAACAAAAAATCAAAGTCCCACTTAAAAATGTGTTGAACATCAGGGTGTTGGCAGCAAAATCTGATTCCAATAGCAGACACACTTGCCTTTAGTAATACCGTATTCAGTTCAGTTCAGTTCAGCTCAGTTCAGTCGCTCAGTCGTGTCCAACTCTTTGCGACCCCATGAATCACAGCACGCCAGGCCTCCCTGTCCATCGCCAACTCCTGGAGTTTACCCAAACCCATGTCCATCGAGTCGGTGATGCCATCCAGCCATCTCATCCTCTGTCGTCCCCTTCTCCTCCTGCCCCCAATCCTTCCCAGCATTAGGGTCTTTTCAAATGAGTCAACTCTTCACATGAGTTGGCCAAAGTATTGGAGTTTCAGCTTCAACATCAGTCCTTCCAAACAACACCCAGGACTGATCTCCTTTAGGATGGACTGGTTGGATCTCCTTGCAGTCCAAGGGACTCTCAAGAGTCTTCTCCAACACCACAGTTCAAAAGCATCAATTCTTCAGTGCTCAGCCTTCTTCATCATCCAACTCTCACATCCATACATGACCACTGGAAAAACCATAGCCTTGACTAGACGGACCTTTGTTGACCGAGTTATGTCTCTGCTTTTAAATATGCTATCTAGGTTGGCCATAACCTTCCTTCCAAGGAGTAAGCCTCTTTTAATTTCATGGCTGCAATAACCATCAGCAGTGATTTTGGAGCCCAAAAAAATAAAGTCTGACACTGTTTCCACTGTTTCCCCATCTATTTCCCATGAGGTGATGGGACCAGATGCCATGATCTTAGTTTTCTGAATGTTGAGCTTTAAGCCAACTTTTTCACTCTCCTCTTTCACTTTCATCAAGAGGCTCTTTAGTTCTTCTTCACTTTCTGCCATAAGGGTGGTGTCATCTGCATATCTGAGGTTATTGATATTTCTCCCGGCAATCTTGATTCCAGCTTGTGCTTCTTCCAGCCCAGCGTTTCTCATGATGTACTCTGCATATAAGTTAAATAAGCAGGGTGACAATATACAGCCTTGACTCCTTTTCCTATTTGGAACCAGTCCATTGTTCCATGTCCAGTTCTAACTGTTGCTTCCTGACCTGCATACAGATTTCTCAAGAGGCAGGTCAGGTGGTCTGGTATTCCCATCTCTTTAAGAATTTTCCAGTTTATTGTAATCCACACAGTCAAAGGCTTTGGCATAGTCAATAAAGCAGAAATAGATGTTTTTCTGGAACTCTCTTGCTTTTTCGATGATCCATCAGATGTCGGCAATTTGATCTCTGGTTCCTCTGCCTTTTCTAAAACCAGCTTGAACATCTGGAAGTTCATGGTTCACGTATTGCTGAAGCCTGGCTTGGAGAATTTTGAGCGTTACTTTACCAGCATGTGAGATGAGTGCGATTGTGCGGTAGTTTGAGCATTCTTTGGCATTGCCTTTCTTTGGGATTGGAATGAAAACTGACCTTGAAATGAAAACAGTGTAGTCATTTAAGAATGTAATTAAAATATTGCTTTGTTTCTTCAGCTGACACCTGTTACTTTTTTCAATCAGCTACGGAGTTGTTAGCACATAAAATATTTTAAGTTGAGCCTAACTACCTAATAAACAAAGCAACAAAGTGTTTCTTTTGGGGAAGGCTGCTGGGGGACGTTCCTGAGACACTAAGGGCCCCGTGAACCGGGCAGGTCCCGGAGCCGACAGACCAGGTGGCTCTGCTGTCTGAGCATCACCTCCCATCTGCAGAGGCAGTACATCCTCCTTAAGCTCTTTCTTTTAAGCAATACAATACTGCTTCTGGTTTTTTTTTTCCCCAAAGTTTTTATTGGAGGATAATTGCTTTACAATATTGTGCTGGTTTTTGCCATACATCAACGTGAATTACCCATAGGCATATATGTCCCCTCCCTCTTGAAGCTCCCTCCCCGCCCCTCTCAGCCCCCATGGAGCACTGGGTTGAGCTCCCTGAGTCACACAGCACGTCCCACCAGCATCTGTTTTACGCATGGCGATGTATACGTTTCCAAGCTACTCTCTCCATTCCTCCCGCTCTTTCCTTCCCCAACAGTGTCCACAAGTCTGTTCTTTATGTCTGCGTCTCCACTGCTGCCTGACAGAGGACAGGCTTCTGTTTTATATGGTGCTTTGTTGGCCACGAGGCCTGTGGGATCCTGGCTTCCTGGCCTGGGATCAAACCTGCACCCCCTGCACTGGAAGGCGAAAGCTTATCCATGGAACCCATCAGGGAAGTCCCCTTAAGGCCTCTATTTATTCCAGCATTTTAGGAGTCTGGTTCCCTATCACTACAGGTGATTCCTAGGGTGGTACAATGAATATGGGATGTTAATATGGCTGTTTTTCCATCAGGGAGAGGAAAGAAGAAATGCTGGGATTCCCAACTTGTCTCTGAACAAGCCATTCCCCAAGGGTCCGAGAAGAAGACGAAGCCAAGACAGATCCATGAGTGTGTCAAAAGCTAAGAACCAGGATGTAAAGTCAGTTCCAATCCCCACATCAGACGTGGTGTGGCTCTCATCTAGAACAAAACATGGTGTTCACCCCAGAATATCCCCACGCCTTGAGAACATGGCCATTAACCTGGGGTCCACCAAGTTCTCCTGGGGTCCACTGAGCTCCCCTGAGGTCCACTAAGCTACCCTGAGGTCTGCCAACCTACCCTGGGGTCCAAATACCCCATGAAGAGAATGCAGAATGTCCATTGAACTTGGACAGAAAAACAGTCACCTTTATTTTTATTACCCTTCAACTGAAATTCAGCATTCCAGTAGCCCACATACCACAGGAGCAGTAACATTCCCGATAACTTTCTCACCAACTGAAATAATCAGTATTTTCATGTCACATTATACTTGTTGCAAATATTACATTTCAAAATATCATTTATGCTCCCAACCATTTGAAACTGCAGTCACTTTTGCACCTGCCACAGAACTTGTTACTTAGTGCATTATGGAGGAAAATTATTACTATATCACACAATATTTTAAATATATATTCTGATATTTGTATTTCAATATGAGTTGCTTCCTTGGCAATCTTACATCTTAGTTTTAACCTTTTATCATGGAGGACTTGGAGCATATATAGAAGTATAGTTAATGACAAGTGGAAGCTCACATACCCATCACCCCATTCAGCCCCAAACCCTTTCCATTACTGCTCTGCTTGTAGTGAACCCTAGACATTATGCAACTCCATCTGTGAGTATTTCAGCTTGTACTTATAAAAGAGAAGATCTTTTTCTTCAAGTATACCCATAATACTGTGCTTGCACTGGAGAAAATCAGCATGTCCTTAAGGTCATCAAATATCCCATCAGTGTTCAAGTCTTCAAGCATCCATCAGTGTTAGCTTTTTAAATTTATTTTTTCAATTAGAATTCAAATAGGTTCACACTTTTAATTAGTGGGTATGTCTCTTAAGCCTCTTAATTTCTAGATTCTGCTTCAACTCTTCTCTTTTCTTACCATTGATTTCTTGAAGTTAAAAAAAGTGGGGAGATTTTTTATCCTGCAGTTTCCCCGTCAGGAAGATTCTCTGGAGAAGGAAATGGCAGCCCACTCCAGTATCCTTGCCTGGGAAATCCCATGGACAGAGGAGCCTGGCGGGCTGCAGTCCATGGGGTCACAGAGAGTCAGACCCGATTAAAAGACTAGACAATAGCAACAATAGCCCCCCGAGTTAGGCCCCCCAGATACAGCGCATTCCCCGGGCTCCTGTGAAGCAGAGCTGCCGGTGGGGAGCTTAACTATCCTAAATACCCCGCGCTCACACCCTGCGTGGCCCTCAGCGTGTCTCACCCGCGTCCCCTGCGTGGCCCTCAGCGTGTCTTACCCGCGTCCCACTGATGTGCCTCGTGTCTCTCCCGCCCCACAGGCCTCACTGAGGGGGCAGGGTGCGCGGCTGAGAGCATCACGGTCGTCAGATGTGAGTTGGGATGTGAGTGTCCCCGTGTGTTAGCCGTGAGCCCTAATTTCCTATTTGTAAACAGACGTGGCAGCACCTGGGGAAGCTCCTTAGCCAGCTCTAAGTGCCGGGCCCCTGGGTCAGTCACCTCCTTGGAGGGTAAACCTTACCCTCTCCCTGTCCGAGGTCACAGCGGTCCCTCCATGTGGTTCTACAGTCACTTCCTCGCAGCCTGGTCACTCTGGACAGCAGCGATTAAAGCCACACTGGCGGGTTAGCCCAGCCTGGGTCCAGATACCACGGCTGGATGGTTTTCAGCTCTAAAGAGGGCAGCGGATTCTTAGCCAGGACAAGGCAGTGAGGGGAGAACCCCGGTGCCCGGCGCCTGCCGGGCTTAGTGAAGGCTGCGGTCCCCACTGCTATCCCTCCTCCCTCCAGGCCCCTTATGGTGTCCAGCCCCTCCCAGGGGCCTGCCCTCTCTCCTCTGGGGCGGGTGGTGGTGGCATCCCTGCCCACCTCCCACCTGGGTCCTCAGGGCTGACGGTGACCCTCATCTCAGCTCACGGGGACGTTCGGGCACCGTGAGCGCCTCGGTTCTCTGCTGCCTTCTAGCTGGCCGGTGCCTCTCCCCTCCAGAACGCTGCCCTGCTGCACTTTTCGGCTTCTAGACGGGACTCCCACTCCTACTCAGCTCCGCCCACTGCCGGGAGGCCCTGTTGCCCCGGTGACAGCTCCGTCCCTGTTCCCTTGACCTTCCCATCACCTGTGTGGTGTGGATGACCACTCTGATCCCAACTCACGTGTCCCCACCAGAGCTGCAGACAATACTCCCCGAGTGACTGAACATCCCCCGCGTCTGACTGCCTGGAGGATGGAGATGCTTTGTGTGTTTGAGATGCTTTAGGGGAGCACGGAGCAACTCCCCATCTTCTTTCCTTCTGCCCCTCAGATATTCCCTGCTGCTCCTGCTGCTAAGTTGCTTCAGTCGTGTCCGACTCTGTGCGACCCCATAGACGGCAGCCCACCAGGTTCCCCCATCCCTGGGATTCTCCAGACAAGAACACTGGAGTGGGTTGCCATTTCCTTCTCCAATGCATGAAAGTGAAAAGTGAAAGTGAAGTTGCTCAGTCATGTCTGACTCTTAGCAACCCCATGGACTGCAGCCCACCAGGCTCCTCCGTCCATGGGATTTTCCAGGCAAGAGTACTGGAGTGGGGTGCCATTGCCTTCTCCCAGATATTCCCTACTTTATGCTAAATAAACTGGCAGTTTTTCAACCCAAATTCCTCTTTCATAGTCCCTGCCTTGGCTGATGGTAACCTCTCTGCCTTGCTGACCCTGCTTCAACACAGACAGTTCCTCTTCAGCCTTTAAGATTTAGTGCACGCCCTCCGTTCTCAGGTGAGCAAGGCCTTCTGGAGGCTGGAAGGAGGAACCGGGGAGGCAGGATTCTGTCAGGTTTCATCTCTGCCCAGAGCCAGCTCCGGCTGGTGGGACGGGTTTGCATACACACACACACTGTGTGATGCAGACCACGAACAGGAAGTCATCCTCACTGCGGCCGGAAGTGATGCTGAGGGCGGCAGCTGAGTCCGGAGCCTCCGCTCTCATCTGCCTTCCCTACGCCTCCTCCGGCTGCAGTCCTGACATTTTTGGATCTTCATCTCTGTCGGGGAGGGCACACCCCTGGCCTGTATTCCAGTCCCTGGCCCAGACATTGCCGGCACTGAGAAATAAGCTGAGGTCTGAGCTCCTCTGGGGTCCCACGCATGGGAAGCAGAAGGGAGCGTGGCCATTTCACAGAGTTAGAGACTAGAAAGAGCTTTGGATTTTGGAAGAACAGTTTTTTAAAATGGATTTGTATGCATAACATCCATTTGCAGTTGGTGATGGTGGAGTCGGTGACTAATAAAAATGTCATTTCCTGTGATTTTTATAAATTACAGTAAATGTGCAGTAATCACCCACATTAGCTGCTGAAATGCAGGCAGCCGTCTGGAGGGGAGACCAGGGGCCTCACTGAAGCCTCGAGAGGTAGACCCCACAGGTGCAAATTGACACCTAGGAAAACAGTAGTTAATACACGCTAGAATTTGGAGAAGGAGAAAGTGCTAAAATAAATGTATGTCAAGCAGACAAATTTGGACTTCTCCATGAGAATCTGTCATGTCAAACAGGAAATAGCTATAAATCACTTGTAATAGTAAAAATCTTGTCATTCATAACCTTTAAAGCAACAGGCTCATTTAACGCATCAACTCATAGATGATAATCTAGGACAGTCAGCCTGGGTATTTATTTCAGTTTTACTGTGTAGAAACCAGAGCAAACCATGCATGATCCACAAAAGACCCCCAACATTCCATCAGCTCCGAGAGCCCCAGAACCGGAGAGCCACTGCTGCAGGCCCAGGGAGAGGAATGTGTCAAGATATGAAAACCCTTTCGATCCTACCAAGAAAATTAAGACGTGATTAGAAACGTCATGGTTTGGGTCGTCTCATAATGAATAATTCCAAATAAATCCCACCATTATTCTGTTTATTTGTTTTGCTAAGAGCTATTTGAAGTCGTTGGAGCTGAAAGTATGTTTCAACATGCCAAGTGTATTTACAGTATCTTGTAATCATCTTGCTAACCAGTTCACAGGCAAATAGTAATTGGAGTTTTGTGTTTATTTCAGACACCTCAGTGTATACTACCCACAGATAAGAATCCGGCTCAGAGACCTTTGTGAAGGGGCTGCAACACCCCCGAGAAAGTGTTCCAGCACACAAAGCATCTTCTGCTTTATTGGAAGAGTCAGTGGCAACTAGGTACTTATGACAGCAGTGCCTCATGAAGCTTGCATGCGCTGAATATATATTTGATGTCAGTTGATTCGGGGTGGGGAGAGAAGGATTAAGGGCAGAGGACACAGCCACACACCAAGCTAACCACTCACTTTTTCCACCAAGAGTGGGAGTTGAGCTCGGAGACACATTCACACCTCTGTTATCATCCTGAGCTCAGAGGAAACACCAAGCCCGTCTTGGTTCACAGAGACACCAGCCCAAGCTTGTAATACCTCCAGCTTCTACCCCCTTCTCCCTGGCTCCCCCACCCTGCCCTGCATTTGTTCCCTTACCTGCGAGACACATGTCCGTGGGGTACACACAGACACACACACACCCCACACACAGCCCAGAAGGGTGCAGCCACATTTAGAATCCCTTGGTCTGTTGTTTGGGTGACTTCCCCACTGTTTCACTCTTCCACATTCTGCCAAGGCCCACTGTTGGTGGGGTGAAAATTTGCCACTGTCCAAATATAGGAACACAGGCAAATTTAAGGAAAAAAACTGAATTTCATCTTAAAAAGAAGTTAAATTTTGAAAATTAGCTTCAACTGATACACAGTTTAACTGATTCCTTGCATTTAACTGGTTATCTTAGATATAGTGGTCTCTGTCTGCGTTTAGTCCTGTTTTCATAATAATGGCTAATTCTGTGGCTGGAATGGTTGTCAGTGAGGGGAGAAGGGGGGTGAGGTCAGGGGAACTCATGCGGTCAGAGCGTAGGCCCTCTTCTGTCGCTTTGGTGAGCATTCTGTAATCCAGGGGAAAAACAGAGCCTGGGGAACAACCTCTCCGGATGAACAGTCTTCGGAACCAAAACCCAGCCAGTAACGACACCGGCCTCAATCCGTCACTTTGCTTTGGCAGGACATGTCCATACGGGAAGTGACACATTGATTTTTGCAGGGAATCTCAATGCACCAAATAAACTGAAGAATTGGGGTTCTGTCTGAAGCCTAGGTAATATTTCTAGAAATGCCAGCAACTTACATCTTTAGCCTCAATGGCTAGGGTATTACTGATGAAAGAATATTTGTCTTTTCTCTCTTTTTTGTTTTTTGGTGAGTTGAATGGATAGCTGTGTTGATGTTACATTTTTAAACCTCGCACAACTGTAGAGTAGCTGCTGCCTTTGTTGACCACGTATTAGCACAGCTGTTCATTCTTAGCAAAGTTAATTTCTATAGAATAATGAATAAGTTTTTAAATATTTTGGGCAAAATGGTACACATTCATGAATCGACTAACAACTGTGCACACTGCATTTTCTTGGTTCTAAGACACACATTTTTAGTTTCATCATCTTTGGAATCTAAGTGCACCATTACCCTCAGTGACAGCTCACAATTATAAGTGGCAGAGTTTTTTCATGCATAGTGGCAAGTGAAATAAAGATGCATCTTACTGTCAAAGGCATCTCAGGCTGGTTGAAAAGAAAAAGTGCACGTGTGTGTTCGTAACCTGTGGATAATTTCTTGTCCACGTGGTCTGGGCTGAAGAAAAGTCATATCAGGATCAGCTAGCCTTCCATGATATTTCCTTATAGAGGGATTACAAGTTACATACCCAACCTTCAGCATGGCTCTCTTTATTCGAAAAAGTCTTGTATTTAAAATAGCTGGGTATCACTAGATCACAATACGCATTTGACAGAGGAGTCCTATTGCCTTGGACCAAAGTTAGTCCAATGCAACTGAAAAGACTCCTAATGAAAACTCTAGAAGGCTCTCAAAGGGGACCAGTTTTCCGACTGGCGCCCAAGCAGATGCTTGACGATGAGTCAAAACAGAAAAATCGAAGTTAGTGCCACTGAATGGGGTTTAGTGAATATTCCAGGTTTCAAGATGATCCCACAAATGTGTATCAGAATGTTCAGCTCCGCTTGTGCATGCTTCCTGGAACCTTTACAAGGCAATTACTGTAATGCAGGAAAATCGCTCCCACTGAGCCCACAGTCGTGCCAGGCGACAGTTCCAGCCTGAAGTCTTTCTGCACCTTTTCCCAGAGCACGTCTTGGGGAGGCCTGGGAGCCGGTGTGAAACATCAGGTCAGTCCAAGGTGGTGGAGGGACCGTAGAGAAAAGAGAAGGAGTTTGTTTCAATTGTTAAACTTTTAAATGACCAGGATTCCAGACGGGAACAGCTGACACATGGCCTCTGTGCCCCAGCACCGGCCGTGTGCATGAGCCTGCTGACCGGAGACACAGGCCACACCGGGCGCACCAGGAGGGCCACGTTCTCGTGCTTCTGGCGGGGTTCATGCTACACTACATGCAGCCCTCTGCTCTCCCCGCATCTCACTCTTCCTGGGAGCATTACCGCAGCATCCTCTACGTCCAATTTAAAGGGAATTACCTATGGCTTCAATTATGTGCCCCTTATCAGCTGATGTTACACAACACGGATTTGCTCTGAAAGGCCACAAGAAAGAGCGAGTCATGGCACCCAGCCAAATGAAAGAGTAATGTTCTGGTGAATTTAGCCTAAATAATTTACTGCTATATAAAAGTGGAAAAGTGGAAGGTGAACCCTTTGACCAATAAATCTCTCCTGCCCGTGAAACCCTTATCTGGTTGCCTCCAACATATTCTGCACGAGGAAGCCATCACCATTGGCTCTGGTTCGTTATTTGTAAACCTTGATCTTCTGCACTCGGTGTCCTAAATATGGATAATTAGCATCAGTTTATCACGCTTCTGCATATTTTCTCTTCTCTCCAAACATGCATGCTTCTATTGGCTGCCGTTCTCCCGCAGAAGATTATGGAGACAGATTGCAGAGAATGAATGTGCTCAACGAGATTAGGAAGGAATAGAAATAGCGACTTGGCCAATAAATTCCTCGTGAGAGCCTTATCATGCAATTACACGTTGCCTCGCGCCACACTCTCCCAGCCTCTTAATCCAACGCCCCACCAAGAATAAAATTTCACTAATTTCTGAATTACTGCGTAGCCTCCCGACTCGTTCCCGAGGATGGTTCGGAGGAGAAACGCTGCTGAAAACTACACATCCAACTTTCCAATAAAACGAGGAACTTGAAATGTCAGGCAGAGTGGCGCGGACTCGGGGTGGTTCAGCGGCTACAAAGGGCTGTTCCAGCCCTCGGCCCAGAGAGACCGTCCCTTCCCTCCTGGGCCTCTTAGGGGGTTCAGGAGGGGAGGGAGGGGAGGATTAGCCGCTCTTAGACGACCTAGCGGGTTCGAAAACAGGACAAAGCTTCGCTGGTTTTCTCATCGTCACTGATTACTGTCGTGGCCCGTGAGTCCCCGGTGGTCACTCAGCCCCTCTGAGAACAGCTCTCGCAGCCTGTTGTACCGTCGGCCCCTCTTCTGGGTCCTCGCTGACACACTGTAGCTTCTTACGCCTCTTGACACGTTGGCATATATAAATGGGAGAGTTCTTGCCCCTCCGTGTCTCCTAAGAGTGCAACAAAGCCCATCCTGGAGCGTCCCAGGAGCTCACTTGCCCGTCCGCCTGTTCACACATCCCCCGGGCTTCATGGTCCGTGAGGTCCTTAAGGAGGCCCGTCGGGCCCCCCACCCAGCAGGGACCGTCTCTGGCCGAGCCTCAGTCAGGTGGTCGGGTACACCCACACACTCAGAAAACTCTGCAGGGCTGTGGCTCCACTTCCTTAAAGGAGTGGAATCCAGATGGAATCCAAAGCGATGCACGCCCCCTTGCAGACAAGGAAGGGCTTCTAACTGTGGGTGGAAGAATTCTTAGCTGAAGCAATCCCCAGCAGGTGTGAGACTGCCTGCACTGTGCTTTCCCAGGTGACGTCTGTGAGGGCCTTGGCGGGATGGGGAGAAAGGACCCCATCCTCCAGAACACCTCCCTTCCAGGCTTAGAGTCCAGAGGCAGGAGCAGACGGTGTTCAGGCCAGGAGTGTTTCTGGGAGCTGGCCCCGTCCTAACGCAGAGCCGTGCAGTGACCACACAGAGCCGAGGTCTGTGCGGCCAGCTGACCGGACGGATGCTGAGGAGCACAGGTTGGCCTGCTGCTCGCTGCCCAGCTACTGGCTGCCCAGGCGTTCCTTTCTCGGAGAGAGCCGGCCGGGTACCTCGTGGGGAGAAAGGGACCAGGCCTCTGGGCCGGCCGCAGGGAGGCCTCCTCTGAGGTGCTGGACTCTCAGTAGGCCCAGTTGCTCGGAGGACAGGGGTTGCCCCAGAGCCTGGAACACAGCCACCGCAGCAGCCCCAGCTCCAGGCTGCCCGCCTGGAGGCCTACCGTCTGTCCAGAAATAAACAAAACCATCTTCCCTGCGCAGATGTTGGAGCAGTTCTGCCTCCTGAACCCGTCTTCCTTGCAGAGCCCCTCAAGTCCCGCCCGAGGAACTGGAGGTCCTGCTGGGAGGGACGAGGGGCCTGGAGAAGAAGCAGGCCGGGGTGTTGATTTGTTTCCTGTTGGGTAGGGCCCCATGCAGGGCCCCAGTTCCAGCCAAGAGCCCACAGATGCGGGGCGAGGCCCAGGAGCGCTCAGGGTTGGGGTACAGGAGCTGGAGAACCTCCAGGCCCTGGAGTGGAATCAGAGGCGCAGTTATTAATAACCGCCTGCGCTCCCCTGGGTCATGTTTCCTGAGTCGGTGAGCTAAGTTGGGGGGCGGGGATGGGAGGGAGGCCGTTTGCCATTAATCTGGGAACAAACGGCCAACCTGGGTGACTGGGATTTTCGCCTTTCTTCTCTCCCTGCTCTCAGTGTGGGGAAGCGGAGCCCGCGGGGCGATTGTGCGGTGTCTGCTGGAATTTGGCAGCGCGGAGGCTTGGAGAGCAGCCCCATGCTGGCTCCTATTCAGCCGGCCGGTTCTCCTCGAGCTTTGGAAGTTTCACTCAGCCGTGCACTCAATGGCTTCACAAAGCTGATTACAAGCTTCAGCGCATTCCTGAAGGAGCCAAAAGCGACGCAGGTGCAAACGAGCCGAGGGAGCCCCTTATCCCGGTGACAGAATGGGACAAGCTGGGAAAGGCTTGGACCACACAAATCCAAGCGCACCAGGCAGCAGAAAGCCTGCCTTGGGAACCAGGGGTCATTATCCGCCCTATTCAGCAGGGTCCGGGGACCCTGGGGGCCCGGGAGGCCGGCCCGCGAGGGAATGACGGCGGCCAGGCTGAGACGCGGGCCGCCCGCGGGCTTGTGCATTTGCACCGACGGCGCCAGCGAAGTCTGTGTGCGGACAGGACCGGGGCAGCACCAGTAGGGACACAGGACGCAGCCTGGTGTGTGGACGGCTGCAACCTCTGTTCACCCCCTGTCCAGACCGCCTGCCCTTCCTCTGTCCCAGCCAGGCGCCGCGGGGCCCTGCGCCCCCCACCCCCCGGCCGCTGTCTCTGGGCCCCGAGGGTAACTCTGCACCCTTTCTCCCCCAGCCCGCCTTCCCCATCAGTCCTCGCGTCGGCCGGTCCCGCGTAGGGCGACCCCGACGCCGTCAGGTGGGAGTGGGAGGGACCGTGTCGGAGCACAGGTCTCCAGGCCGCCCCGTCGGAGCTAGCTCCTCGTGGCCGAGGACGCCTGCGCTGCGAGTCTGACTCCTGGGGGTAGGAGGGCCGGCCCTCTGGGGCGCGGAGGATGAGTGACGTCCCCGGCTGAGGACACAAAACCAGGGCCGAGGAAAGGGGAGCGCGCGGGAAAGGAGGGCCCACGAGGGGGGCGGTGAACGCGGGCGGAGCTGGAGGCCCTGGGGAGACGCGCGGCGTCCGGGAGAGCGCAGCACTGTAGTCCCTGCTGGGGCGGGGGTCCCCGTCGTGCGCGCTCCCTCGCCCCGCGACCTCGTCCCTCCACCCGTCGGCAGCGCGCAGGACCCGGCTGCGCCCTGGGGTCCCTGCGGGCAGGGCGCGGGCGGGCCGGCGCGCGCGCCGACGCTCTTTTGTCTGATAACTAATTTGACTTAATGCGATCTTTATGTAAAGCTAACAGCGGATAATTGTCTATTTTCTCGCCAACAATCTCCATCACAATCACTTATCTGGAAACCTGCGGCTGGATTAATCGTTATACTCCCGAGATGAGCGTCGCTGCCCTAAGCAGCGAACGCGGGTGGGGACGGGGAAGCGCCTCCCCCGCGCCTGCGGGTGCCCGGGCTTCGGTGCCCACGGTGCGGCCGCAGGACACCTGCTGCAGACCTTGCTCTGCTCGGGTGGGCTGTGCAGGGGTGCGGGGGGCAGCGAAAGGGCGGGAGCCGTCGAGAAGGCCGCCCGCAGGGACCCCGCGCATCCAGACGCGGCCTCGGGGTCCGAGCGGCCCGGGAGCGCTCAGCGCCAGAATCGCCCCTTTGACCCGGCAGAACCGGTGCTCCCCGCCCTCGCTGTTTTCGGCAGGAAAGGTTCTCCCTCCTGGGTCTGGGTTCCTCCAGCCTTGTCCCCTGCCCCACCTGCTCGCCCCGAATTAAGTCCCTCCCCCAGACCCCCTTCTCCAGGATGCCCATCTCTGCAAATCACAGGCAGCGTTTACAGCCCGGAGATGGAAATCCCCCGGAAAGGAGGTGCGGAGACCGGCCCTAGTGCCGCCCCCGCGCTCCCCGATGGGGGTGAACCTCGGCGTGGGGTGGGGCGGGGGGGGGGGGAGGTGGCACTTGGGTGGCCAGGATTTTGACTTTGAGCTGAAGACAAAACTCCGACGGGGAAGGAGGCGCCCCGCGCCTGGGTGCGCTGTGCACGGTGACCAGTAGACGGTGGACTGCTGAAGGAGGGGCTGGTGTGGCCCGTGGATTGGAAGCAAACCATTTGATTCCCCAACTCCGACGGGCTGGCCTAGGGACCTCCGCAACTCCTCAAAACGGTGCTTCCGGGAAAGAGCAAATTCCCTCTCAACTGGTGGCACTTTTTGCCACACGGCCTGGAACTGGTTCCCTTCGGACAGCGTGACTCTTACTTCAGCTTTCCGAGTGAAAGAACACAGGGACCCCAAGAGCCATAAAATCACTGGATTTTTAGATGAAGGAGGATCCCAAGTTGCCCCCGAATAAGGCGCTGTAAGTTCCTGTTGAAATCCTTAAGCCTTCCCTTTCCCCTCCAGCGACTTGATGAGGTCTTTACAAGCAAACAAGTAAATCCACTCTGGGGCCAGCGGCGGCCCGCCGGGTTTCCCAGGCTGCGCTTTGTGCGGCGGGCGGCCCGGCCCACTTAGCCTCTCACCTGAGCCTTGTCATCCGGGCATCTCCCAGTGATCGGGGAACAAAGCTGGTCCCCCCGGCAGCCCCGCTGGTCAATCAGGCAGAACAGACTATGCAAATGCGGCGCGGAGCCGCAGCGCCGGGAACACTGGCCCCTTTGTCTCGAGCTTCTCAAAGCGGGAGCAGCTGCACAGACTTGTCGCCCCAGACCCTCCGTTGCCACACTAATGTCATCATCGCAAAACATCAGATTTTGAAAACTATACAATCCGAATTCATTAGCAGCCTCCTCAGCATAGGTTTCTCTTCTCCGTGTGACAAGTTGCAAACTCCAGACCCCATTCTGCTGCGCGGGGGCGGGGGGGTCACAGGGGCGGGAGTACGGCAAGTGACAAGGGCTGATGACCCATCACTTCCTCCCTCTGCTGGATTCGAGACCTCAAAACCCGTCCTGGGGGCTCTGAGCTCCTTCCTGGGACGCAGGAGACAGGAAGATGCCCACCTTTCGAGATTTTACAAAAGTGTTGCTTGGAAGTTTTAAATTCTTAGGAGCAGCGAAGATAGCAAGTGTAGAGAATGTAGCAGAACGTGGTCTCCTGCTCCCTGAAAACATCCCTGAGAGGTTCCGAAGTTCCTTTCTTCAGATTGAACTCGAAACCATACCTATTAGGGCCACGGTGTGGCCTGAAGCCGCAAGATGGCTACACGGGGTTGGGGGGAGCACCCCTAGCACCACTACAAACAGCTGGCCACTCTGGGCACCCCAGAACCTGAGTCTTAGGGACCCGCTGTCTGTCCGCCCCTCGACCAAGGACGCTCCTCCTTCTCCATCACCTCGTGCCCCCCAGCCCCCATCTTCCAGGGAGACCTTGTTTTTTTCTAGAACAGCAATGGCAGAGGGACTCCCTGGGCTTACCTGCGGCCCAGATGGGGTGCATACGGGGACTCGAGGGCCACAGGGGGCTGTGCGCCCGGAGCCTCCAAGGTGCCGTGGAGGCCTCTTTGCCCACTTAACGTGCGGCCCAGGGAGCGGTGTTAACCTGCCCCTCTGTTAACAGGGTTCCGTGCCCACTGCCCTCTCCCTCATCCGTGGGCTGGAAATGGTCCCCAGGAAAAGGCCGTCAACACGTGGAAAGCCACCAGGTCACGTCGTAGACTGCAGCTGAGGATCGCGGGAGACTGGGCAGCGGGGTCCGAGTTCGCCCTGCAAGCGCCCCAGGCCTGGCGCCGCCCATCTGCTGACCAGCTGGGAGGCCTGGAAGGGGAGTCAGCCAAAACAAGGGGGGAGGCCCCCAGAGGCTGTGCTTGTTTGGTTGTGGGGGGAAGGGAGGCTGAGATCGCCCCCCCAAAACTGTAGGGGGTTTTCCCAAGTGTGGACACTTTGTGGGGAACTGGACTAGAGCCCTTCTTCCCAGAAAACTGATTGGGCCTGGGCCCTTCGGTTGTACTTGGAAGTCTCTTGATGCCTGGGATCCCCCCACTTTCCCCACCAGCCCTCAGAGCCCCTCCCGCACCCTCCAGGGGCCCTGTGCAGCTGGGCGGAGTGGAGGCTGTGGGTCTCCCCACCCGGAGGTCCTGGCTGCAGGCACGCAGCTCCCAGGATGCTGCCAGTTCCAGGGAGGCTGGGTCTTTGCCTGGTGGCCTCACCAGTGTCTCTCCAGGGTGTAGACAGCACCTGGTTCATTGGGGGCGCCCAAATACAGTGCTGAAACCCTGAAGGGGCCCTCCTGGGTGGAGCCCATGATCCCAGTCAAGTGTGAGTGACCAGGGTGGGCCTTTTCCTGGCCGAGAAGGCCCAGCCTCCAGGGAGCTGGTGAGCCTGGCTCTGCCCTTGTCTCCCTCCTGGGCTCACACTCACACATGCTGTGCACATCCTTACACACACCCCCACACTGTGCACATCCTTACACACTCCCACTCCCACTGTGCACATCCCTTACACACACATTGTGCACATCCTTGCACACCCCACACACTGTGCACACCCTTACACACTCACCCATACATGCTGTGCACTCACGACCCTCACAAGCACCAGAACCTCCCTCACACACAGCACGTGCTACCCAGGACCACACACTCCTTGTTTCACCCATGAGTCTCTCTCTCTCTCTCTCTCTCTCACACACACACACACACACACACACACACACACACACTGATTCCGGGATGGCTGGGGAAAAATCAAGCAGTTCTGCCATGCGCACAGGGCGGGAGTGAGCTAGTCCTTGTGGAAACAGCAAACACAGTGCTGAGGGGCGGGCAGCTCTTCCCCCCTCTTCCCTTCTGAGCTCTCAGATTCCCGTCTTGAACCAGCACTTCACATCCACGTTGACTTTCTCCCAAGATGGTTCCCCGGGCTTCCTCTTGGTCACGTGGCTTCTGAACACTTCACATGCGGCCGGTTCAAATGGAGAAGTGCTGAGCACACGCTGCGCACAGCGCTTTAAAATGTAGCCTGGAAGCCAGCATGCAGAATACCTCACTATTCATTTCAAAATACTGATTTCATGTTGAAATGTTTATATTTTCATACGGGGGTAGTTTCACTTGCTTCTTTTCACCCATTAAAAACGTAGCTATTAATTCAGCTGCCGCTGGCGGCTTGCGTTGTATTTCTGCAGGGCATCTCCGACTTTCCTCGGCGTCCTTCAGGAAGCGGGAGAGGACAGGCAAACATGGAGGAAGATGCTGGCCCCGTGTTCAGGGGAAGCCAGGCAAAACCACCTGTGCTGGAGCTGCCTCTGCAACACAACGTCTCATCCAACATCGTTTCTTCCATGAGGACTGGCGGTGGGAAGAGGTGGCATCCCACTCTGTATTTGTTGCCTGATTCATTTTCCATTTTAATTTTAATCGCATCTAATTATTGTATTGTGATCTCAGTCAGCAATCTTAAATGAACTCTCAAGTAACTTTGGAGGAATCATGCCAGGAGCATTGGGCGGTGATTAGATGCAAACTGCCGCAGGTTATCCGGTGATGTCTACATAGGCTGATGCCGGAGTCCAGCTCCAGCGGGTCCAGAGTTCCCTCAGGATGGACGGCGTCGGTGATACGAATGAGAAGGCACAGCAAGTCTTAGCGTTTTCCAAGTGTCTTCTAACTTTATTGTTTTTAAGACAGCTTTTATATTTTTAGTGGCACATAGAAACAAAATCTAAAGTATATAGTCATACCAATTCAGCTTAAGGGACATACCAACTTAGCTTAAGGGACATATCTTAATGGGCCTATCAAGTTAGCTCAATGGGCCAGCAGCTTCCACCCTCATCGAAGCCGTTTGCATGTCTTTAGTTACAAAAAGCCTCATTTTGTTTACATCATCTTCTGGCCTGGTGGCCTGCTAACACCTTGTGACTCTCCATTGATAAGGGTTGATCAATCAGAACACTTTTGTATCGAGCACATCAGGAAAGAATTCATCAACAGGAAGTTTTAAGGTAAAACCTGTTTTTGGTAATTTACTCTATGCCTTGAGCTTAACAGAAAAGAATGTGGTTCCATAAAGTCATAGAACAGCAAGCTGAAATTCAGCTCTAAGTAAGAATCATCAGTTAAATCAACAATTGTCTTATTATTTGTATTAAAGCTAAACTTCTACTTATATAAATCTCTAACTATTATGCTTTTATTATATAGGCTAAATACGTTAAGAGTAAAAACATAGTGAGTAAATATAGATTAAGTAACAGTTCCAAAAAGCACTATTTTTTGTATTTCCTAACAAGCCTTTTTTCCTGCGAAGGGTTTTGTGCCCATAGGGGCTTTCTGTGCGGAGGCTCTCAATGCTGTTTTATTACTAGGGAGCAGTTACGCACATTAGCTCCAAAGGCACAGGTACATTTATTAGACAAACCAATATGTTAGCAAAAGGAATTTGGATCAGCATACTCTATATCCCAGATAATTTTATTTAGGGTGCTACCGTTCAGGGGCCTTGTTGATTTGAGGTTTCAAAATGATCTGTTTTAGAAGGGAATCAGGAAAGGCTTTTTGCCTAAATCACAGAAAATAGGAAGAGGTTTATTATAGTAAACATCAGAAAGACAGATATCATCCTTAAGGTGAGAGCTGAGGCAGCCTTCCGAGATTCCCTGAGGCCTGAGAAGCCTTGCTCAAATCAGTCCTCTTTCTCATGACCCTGTCATGAGTGGGGATCTCGTGAGCTGGCTCCCGGCAGACTGAAGCAAACCCTTTCCTGTGATTTTCAAATCTCATATCAGCATTTTTGGTGCTTTTCTGTTTACTTTTTCCCCTGCCAGGTATCACCACCACCACTGCAACCCCAAACCCAGCAAATGACCCGGAAAGCCTAGCCAGAAGTTCACCCGAGAAAATGCTTTCTGTTAAGCAGGAATGGAAGGTTTTTTTCTCCCCCCAGGTTTTTTTTTTTTTTAATGATTGGCCCATAGGTTTAAAAATCTGTGAAGTCACACCTTGGTCAAGGAGAATACAAGAAATCATTTGCAAGCTTCCTTAAATTTTAAAAAAGATTTTTCAAAATAGTCTACATTAACACTTTAGAGACACAAGTTCTGGAAATAAAGTAATAAAACTTACAAATTATATTTGCTCTTTTGATGACAAGAGACAAGAGAACCCTCCCAGAATATTGTACATAGTAAATTCAGTATAACTGCGTCATGAAAAGTCTGCGTGCCTATGTATTTGCTAGACACACATTATACTTTTTACATATTTATCTTGAGGGCTATATAAGTAATGAAAAAACAATTCAGCAAACATGTAAGATGGCTCTACATTGCCAATAACTGAATGTATCTCATAGAAAATTTTGGACAAAATTAAAAATCTGTTTCTATCATGAAAGGAGCCCTTCTTTTGCTCACTATTTGTACATTTATTTACAGGTCGTCTTTGGCTAAATTAAAGTTAATTAAGGGGGAAGCAAACAGTGAGGAGTACCCAAAGAGATCAGGGCTTTGTGGGTAAGCTCGTTAAAATGGTTTATTATCTGTACTAATTCCTTGGAAAATGCCATTCTTGTTACTGAAGGCTTGTGCATCATTAATAAGAAAATGATAGAAATTTAAATTATTTCATTGGACTGCCTGGTTTTTTTTTTTAAGTTTCCAAGGAAATAACTGAAAATTTAGCATGTATGCTGCTGAAGAGCCATCAACACCCCATTAGAAACTGAAGTGATCTCACTTGGGGTGTGCAGGATGCCGTATGTATTAGTAAGCGAGGTTGCTTATTTCCAAGATGACGCACGTTCGCTCTCGTTAGATTCACTGAGATAACTGTAAGCAGCAAACCGCCAGATTTCAGAATTCAGCCACTTACTATCAACTTCTCTCTTCTGGTGCTTTTTTGGAATCATCTCAGAGTAAGAGAACAGAAAATGGTGAACAAGCAGAGACGCTCAAGCCCCGGCACCCAGGCTGATGGCGCGGGGAGTCTGTGCGGGCAGAGGTCCCGGGAGCCCGTTCCTCAGTCTGGTCAACCTGGCGTCCCGTGGCTTCGGTTCCCTCTTGTTAACAAACTAGAGACAAGGCTCTCGCTCACATTCCCGTGTTTCTTTTTTCCTGCCTAAAGACTATAATGGTTATACATTTTCAAATATTCACGGACAAGATATTCTGGATAAATGATCTAAGATTAACAAAATTAGGTCACTGTTCATACAGGGCTAGTGCGATATGTCCCTTGTGTTGAAATGATCTGGTGTCAGCTAGTGATTGAAAAAGCACTACGGACCAAAAAAAAAATTATTTATTACAACATGTCTCAAAAGCAGATAAGCAAGCCTTGGCGCCTGCTCGTAAATGAGGGCCCTTATCTAGATTTTAATATGGCCGTAAGCAAATTGTGAAGGTTTTTGCAAGTTAGGCAGCTTCTAGGGGAAAGCAGGCATTTCGAAAGTTTCTAGACTTCTAAGCCAGGCATGATGGTTTTCACACCTGTCTGTTCATGATAGGGTCTTTGTTCTTCTCCTCAAGATGCAATCATAGAAAGGCCGAGATGGTAGCAGATTCGGGGCACCTGGTCTGGAAGGTTTACCTCACTCTAGGATGAAGAGGGTCCTGGAGACTGAAGCCCCAAGATCCTTGTGGGAGCCCCTTCCTGCCTATTCACTGCTTAGCTTCACAGATTCTTTCTTTCTTCCTGACAACCGCTGTTGGTACTGATGAAACCCTGAGACCAGGACCGAAAGGAGTTCCTTGGCATCTTCACGCAGAAACCACTTTTGCTGAAGTCAGTGCATGCGGTTGTCCAGTCACTCAGTCGTGTCCGACTCTTGGCGACCCCGTGGACCGCGGCTGCCAGGCCCCCCTGCCCTCCATTATCTCCCAGAGTTTGCTCAAATTCTTGTCCATCGAGTCGGGGACGCCACCCAACCATCTCATCCTCTGCCGCCCACTCCTGCCCTCAATCTTTCCCAGCAAGAGGGTCTTTTCCAGTGAGTCAGCTCTTCGCATCAGGTGGCCAAAGGATTGGAGCTTCAGCTTCAGCATCAGTCCTTCCAGTGAATATTCAGGACTGATCTCCTTTAGGATTGACTTCTTTGACCTCCTTGCAGTGCAAGGGACTCTCAGGAGTCTCCTCCAACACCACGGTTCAAAAGCATCAATTCTTCAGCGCTCAGCTTTTTACGGCCCAACTCTCACATCCATATGTGACCACTGGAAAATCCATACCTCTGACTATACAGACCTTTGTTGGCAAAGTGATGTCTCTGATTTTTAATATGCTGTTTTCCCCAGTCAGCCTTTGAGCCACTTTTTGGGAAGTGGGGGTTGCATTTATCTGATCTTCATTCTTTTATCAAAAGTCACTGACTTGTCCTTTCATTACCATTATAATCAATTAGCACAAAATATATTTAATAACCTATTAACACAAAAGATATTCAATATGATAAAAATTTGATAGAATTAATAGAATGGCTGTTATTATATTTCAAAATTTCACAAATGTTCACAAAATTTCAGTATTTCACAAAATATTTCAAAAATAAACACAGCTTAGTCTAACAACTAGATGATGCTATCCCATTTAAAATTGACTGTATTTAGAATACAATTCTGAGTAGCCATAACTATGATAGTCTTTATCTTCCGGTTTAAATTACATTTGTAATGCAAACACGTTGACTCAGGCATACAATAAACCGTAATGAGCTGAAACCAAGGAGAAAATCCAGCAGCCTAAACCCCAAAATTCCTGATTGCGTCATGATAGGAAATTGAGAGCTTTGCCCAAGACCAGTGAGGTCGTCAAATCTAGAAAAACAGCTACGAAAATGGAAATAGAAAAGCAAAGTAAATCAGAGTCTGAGATCTAGAATAAAGGTATTTTCAAAATTTAAGATAGTGAATGTCACACTGAAGACCACTCAGGTGCGCTCCTGGGTCCGAGGTGGCTGTTGGGACCCCCACCCAGCAGCATGCTCGGTCCGGGGTCATTTTACAAAGGCCGCCCCTGTGCCTTGGCCACTGGTGTGCTCCTGCTGCTGCGTCACTCAGGGCAGAGACCCAGGGCCGCGCATGTCCAGGGGAAGATCAGAGTTACAGGGACAGACGTGGCCCTTACCCTTGCACCCTCCTTACTGAGTCTCAGAAGCTTCCCTTGGCATGATTCGACCTTAGCAGCTGGGGAAGCGGCTCACCTTCCAGGCGTGCAACTCCTCCAGGCTGTGTTTGACTTTTCATCCACGGGCTGGCTGTCATCCAAGCCTGCGTGCCCAGCACCAGGGGCATGTCTGGAGAGTGTGCGGAGCCCTCGGCTCCCTCAGTGACACCTGGTCCACCCCGGAGAACCGAGGGCCCCTGGTTCCTCCCCGCTGCTGCAGAGAAGGCGCGTTTTCTGAGAGCAGGGGACAGAGGAGCATCCTTCCAAACTGCCATCCAGACTCCTTCCTCCTGGGCTGGGTGCACCCTGGACTTGTGGCCTTGGGAAGCTTCTGTTTCAGGTCCTTCTCTCTTGAGGAGGACAGATGGAGCTAGGAGAGAGAAGGCCCCTCCAAGCTCAGACCACGAGTGCGTGAAGACCTGACGCACCATCGGCTATTGTATTTCTCATCTGCAAAAACCAACAGATCTTGCCAAGCTGCATGGGTAAAAGTCCTCCCCAGGAGAAGGAGGACAGCAGCCGGGTTAGCGTTGGATCTGCTTGGTATGCATTCGGGGTCTACCATCGTCCTGGTATTTTGCCAAGTGCAGGAGACAAAGCTGCAAGAGACGATGGTCACGATTCACACTCTCAAGAAATTCTCAACCTTTTGCAGGAAGAGTGCATGACGCTTGAGTTAATGCCCAGGGTGGCTGATCTGTGGGGATGCAGAGAGGGGCGCGGGCATCGGGGCCTATTGAGATCACAGCGTCTGGGGACCCAAGTCCTGGAGAAAGAGGAAGGGGAGGGAAAGGCATTCTAGGTGGGGAACAGCCTGACCCAGAGACATCGGGGAAAAGCCATGGGGAGGGCCGTGGAAAGCTCCCAGAGGAGGGGGCTGCTCAGGACCCTGCAACAACAGCACACCCGGCGGAGGAGCTGAGTGCAAGGTGCCATCAGGGCAGGAGGGTGAGGAAGGGGTGCAAGCGGCCTCAGGTGGAGAGAAGACTCGGCAGGTGAAGGGGGTGATGAGGCCAGTCCTGCCAAGCCCAGTGGCCTTGGAGGCAGGGAACAGACAGAGACCTGAGTCTCCGATTGTCTGCACAGGAGGACCCCATGAATGGTTCTGAGCAGGAGGAGACGTGAGGTCTGTGTGTGTGGCTGTGGGTGGTTAGGGTTGCAGACAGCTTTGCTTGCTCCCGGGTCCATGAGAATCAAATTGTCCTTGACAAGAATCTGAGACAAAGACAGCTATGAGGGGTGGGGAGTGAATGGACCCGGCAATCGCGTGTCTGGGGGCAGCGCTGGAAGTGGACGGCAGTCAGGATTTAGAGGGGATGCAAGGAGGCAAGGTCCTGTGTGAGACTCACAGCCAGGCTCTCAGGGCCCCGTGGGGCATCAGTCTGAGGACAGCGGCCCACAGAAGATGCCCGGGGGGACAGGGTAGCGAAGAGGTGGCTGCACAGGGCACATGAGTGCCTGAGCGCCGAAGGCAAGCGGTCTGCACGGGCGCAAGGTTTCCTGGGTGAAGGGAGCTTTCCAGGAGCTTTTGGAGTAAAAAAACTGATAAAATATAAAATGTTTCTCCCATTATCATGAGCTTTTAATTACAAGTTGAAAATAAAGATACAAACCCATTGTTGATGCTTAAATATTTATAGATGTCGTTTCTTGTCAATTTTTCAAAGAATTAAAGAAACAAAAATGAAACTGCAGAGCTTCTGAGGGAATCTCAGTACTTGCCTTACTCTGGTCTGGAAAATTATTTCCACTTTAAATACTGTTTAAGCGGCCCTTGAGATATCTAGGACTCAAAGGTTAGCACGCGCTTGGAGAAAATCATGTCACATCCTCAGTTTGTACGGGCTTCCCTCATAGCTCAGTTGGTAAAGAATCCACCTGCCATGCAGGAGACCCCAGTTCAATTCCTAGGTCGGGAAGATCCCCTGGAGAAGGGATAGGCTACCCACTCCAGTATTCTTGGGCTTCCCTGGTGGCTCAGCTGATAAAGATCCGCCTGCAATGCAGGAGACCTGGGTTCGATCCCTGGGTTGGGAAGATCCCCCAGAGAAGGGAAATGTTACCGACTCCAGTATTCTGGCCTGGCGAATTCCACGGACTCTATAGTCCATGGGGTCACAAGCAGTCGGACATGACTGAGCGACTTTCACTTCCCTTAGTTTGTGCAGAGACCCTGTGTCCATACAGGGTGATGTTTTCTTCCCTTCAGGTTTAACTGGTGGGAGGGCAGAATGCAAAACGGGCTGGTTGGTCACACACACCCCCCGCCACACGCCCTGCCAGGGATGCAGGCAGACGGGCAGCCGAGCCCCACCCCCTGGGCCAGCACCCCAGCTTTGCCGGGATCACCTCCCACTCTCTCCAAAGTGCCCACACGGGGCCGTCTGGATCCTGGTTGTGCCCACTTTCCTGATGAGCCGACTGTGTGAGCGGAGTGCTGTGGGTAGGGGTGGATGCCGGCGGGCCCCAGACCCACCGTTACAGCCCTGCCTGCCCAGCGGCTCTTTGGGGGAAAACCCGACAAGGAAAAAGCGATGCCTGTCATCTGTGGATCCCAATTAGTGAGAAAGAACCAAACAGAACAGTGATGAACTTCACATTTTGGGGGGATGAGAAATCTGTGAACATCCCCCAAGTTAGCAGAGATGATCTGAAAAGCATTATGCAGCCAGCCGTCCATGCCTATGAATTTAAAACCGATAGATTCTCTGGCATCACCAACTCAATGGACATGAGTTCAAGCAAACCCTGGGTCAGAGTGAAGGACAGGGAAGCCTGGCGTGTGGCAGTCCGTGGGATTGCAGAGTCGACACAGCTGAGCGACTGAACAACAGCAAATTCTATGGTCCTGGGAAGACGGGCCCTTGAGAGGAAGGGGCCGTGTGCAGCCTGGTCCCCGGTTACCCTGCTTCCAGGCCCGAGAGGTGGTCAGTGACACAGCGAGCCTAGTAGGAGGGCAGGGAAAGGAAGGGAGACAGCATGGGGGTCGGGGCACCCCTGAAGCGGGGGGACCCCGACTCTGGCCCTGGGAAGGGCTGACCAGCCCAACAGCCTGGCTGGGGGCGGGGTGGGGGGGTGAAGCACGTCCCGACCCCTGGGACCTGTAACGGGAAGCAAACCGTGTCGTAGCAGAGGTGGTCGGCTGAGACGCACTCAGACTGGGGTGTAGCAGCCCTAACCCACTCTGGCTCGTGTCCTTACAAGAAGGACCCGGAGGGGAGAGGCCAGGCAGTTGGGACAGGGCTGGGAAGGACGCCCCTGTGAGCTGAGGGGGCAGAACCGAAAACAGGAGCCAGAGTCTAGGGAGGGGCAGAGGGCGTGCCTGGGGCTTCAGAGGGGGCCAGCCCACCCACTGAGACTTCAGGCTTCTGGCTGAGGAGCTCAGGGGACCGCCTGCCGTGGACCCGTGGGTGCCCCTTGGGGGAACAGCCCCCCATGTGAACAAGTCCTGCAGGGGGACTGTCCCCATCCCTCACTCACATGAGCCTAGCAGGCAGGCCCCTCCGGGGAGCCATCCAGGCTGCCAGCCAGAGAAAGGCCAGGGGCGGCGGGTGCTGGAGGCCAGCGGCTGCAGGACCTGGGCTTGTGACTCGAGGGGACAGAGGAGGCCGTGTCCCCAAGCCGGCCCAGGGAAGGAGACGGTGTGGAGAGGCCTGAACCTGGTTCAGAGCAGCCTGGAGAGTGGACGCCCCTCCGGCCCTGCCGCCCCCTGGAGCCGGGACGGGCGGGGCGTAGCTGGAGCCACCAGGGCCTCCCCGGAGCCTCCCCAGAGCTTCAGCCCCACGGCCACCTCTGTCCACACGGCCACCTCTGTCCACACGTCCCCGGGCCTAGGTTCCCGGGAGGACAGGAGGAACCAGGACGAGTCACGGCTGCGTCAGGGGGAGGACACAGCCCAGCCACCTCTGATCCGTGTGGGAAGGATGACAAGGGGGCTCTATGCATAAAGACGCCGCAGCCCAGGGGCCCAGCTCACACTTGGTGTGCATTTTCAAGTCCTCCTCTCGGCTACTTTTTTCCATCTTCCCACTGAGCCAGCCGGTCACAGCCGGCCCCACCTCCCCTCGATCGTCTTTCTCCTGCTCTGGCCCAGGGCCTGCCTGCACAGCCGCTCCTCCGGCCGCAGGAGAGGGCCGGGGAGGACACGATTTCAGATCTGATTGCACCGACGGGCTCGGCGGCCTGATTGCCAATCAGCCCAGAGGAGATGCGATTCAGAGCAGGCCCACGTGGCCGGGTCCCAACTTGCAATCATCCTGACCTGCGGCAGAGCGCATGGGCCACTTCAGGTCCTGGGCCCGCACTGCCCCTGGGGTGACACGGGGCTCAGAGTGCTTCAGCTCGGCCCCGGGAACCCTGCTGCGCTGGCGAGCACCAATCAGGGCTGTCGGGTGATCCAGGGCTGCCCTGTGGTCCCCAGATTGCTCTTGAGGCCGGATGACCTCGGGGTCCCTAATGGGCTTGGCAGCCGGGGGAGCCCCCCCGCAGACCCCGCGAGCTCAGGGCCCACAGCTGGGAGACCAGAGAGGCTGGGGAGGGGGCCCCTGCTCCGGCCTGATGACAGACTGGCCCCCTTCACTCCTGCCTGCCGCACTCTCAGGAGGGCGAAGTCCCAAGGCCTGAATCTGCATGTGAAGAGGAACAGATGCGCAATGAAGCCTCAAGGCCTCCTACAGCTAGCACAGCCACGCTGGGAGGCAGGGAGCTGAGTAGATGCTCGGAGACACACCTCAGAACAGGCGGTTTGGGTCTGGAGACTCAGGCCTGTCGGTGGTCTTGGGCGGCGGGGTCAGCCCCTCAGCCGCTGGGAAGCAGCTCCTCACCCACGCCCCATCCTCCCGCCAGGGTGCTCGGTGCCCGGAGCCCAGAGCCTGGGACCCTCTGCAAGGCGGTCCCTCCCCTCCAGCCCCCCGGAGGGGCTTGGGGGTCTCAGCCGGAACTTGTAGCAGGACCCTGCAGTCCTGGGTCATTGCTCTGGCCCCGCACCCCTTTGTGCCTTGTGTCCCCAGCGCTGGGACAGGGCAGCCCGAGTGGACACGGCTGAGCGATGGAGGAGCGGATGGGCGAGGAGGCAGCAGCGGCCACACGGGTGAGGGTCACCCCCCTCGGCCGTTCCTAGGAGCAGAGGCACGGAGCCCCGGGCGGGGGCCCTCACAGGGTCCGCCTCCCCACCTCCCTGCTGTCCCAAAGTCCCCCTTCCGCTGGACTCAGCGAAGACCAGCTTCCCTCTTTAAGGGCAGAGGCTGTTCTGGGACTGGCTGGTGTGCCTCGTGGAAGCTGTGTTATTTTTACCATCCCTGAAATATATTCTTTAGAAAAAAGACGCTGTTTCAGGACTAGCTGAAGAAAGTAATAAGCACATGACTATGAACAGTCTAAGGCCCTGGAGCAGCCCCGGTCGTGTGTGAGCACGGCTGCTCCAGACACTGAAGAACACGGGCGGCCGGTGCGGGCTTCTAGAAGGGACGGTGCTCCTGTGACCGTCACGAGAAGCCCAAGGCTCCCAGCCTCACGGTTCGTAGGGACTCGTGAGCACCTCGTCTGTAGGTGAAAGATCTGAAGCTGAGAGCTGTCATCCCCATTTGAAAGTCCTGAGCTGGGGCTTTCCTGGTGGTCCAGTGGTTACGAAGCCACCTTGCAATGCAGGGGACGTGAGTTCGACCTCCAGCTCAGGAAGGTCTCACGTGCCATGGGGCAAACAAGCCCGTGTGCCCCCACGACGGAGCCTGCCCACCTGGAGCAGCAGAGCCGCAGCGACGGAAGCCTGCGCGGCGCAGCAGGACAGGCCGCCACAGAGAGAAGGCGGAGCACCACGGTTCAGAAGCGCCTGCCCACCGCAGCTGGAGAAAGCCTGAGCCCAGCAACGAAGACCCCGCACAGCCAATAAATAGATTTCAAAGGAGATTTATTAAACAAAAAAAACAAAGTATGGAGCCCAAACCCCTGAGTGTGGGAGCAAAGAGCTTTCCTGGCCGTGGAGATGTGCTCTTTTTGTTTGACGGCAGCTCACAGACACAGCTCTGGACGGTTGCAACCTCACCGTCTTCGGGAGGTGGGTGGGCGAGCAGGGTGTCCACAGAACGAGCATGTGTGACGTGAATGGAGCCGAGGGGAGGAGACCTCGCTGACCTGTTGCATTCCTGGGGGGAGAGCGGCATCTGCGTCTCCTCCTTGTCTGTTTGTTTGCAAACCGAGCCATCATTCTGTTCTTGGAGGAGTCGTGATGAAGACAATTACTTAGGGATGTTCCAGAAATTCCCAGAGATTAATTATAGTCATTTTTAGATTTCATGAAAACAGTTGTTTAAGAGAAAACGGCCATAAAACCACTTTGTGATTGTGCTCAATTTATCAAGGTACGTGGAGATACAGTATAATTACTGGTGGGTTTGGTTATTTGAATTAAGAAGTTCCAAACTCACTCTGCAGCTATTTTGGGAAGCAGCCGGAAGAAATAAGCTAACGAACAACTGCTTTTTCAGTGCAGATTTCAAGACGCAAGCCGTGTTCTAGGGGCGTGAGTGTGCGTGCGGCGAAATCAGGAGTCTTTTCCTCCTTAAAGATGTTTGATCACAGAAGGGAACATCACCTGGGAGGAGGGAGAGAGAGAGAGAAACCTGTCTGGGTCCCACAAGTGACACTTCCAGGACTCGGGTCTTCAAAATCCTGCCATTTCTGGGGACGGGGTGGGGCTTGGGCCACTGGAGACCCCAGGAAGCCCAGACAGGCCCCACCCTGACGCACCAGGCCCTCCTGGCAGAACAGACTGTGCCACGCTGAGACCGAGGGCACAGAATGGGATTTTAAGATCGTGTAGAGGACGGAGTCCTTTCCTTCCAGACTCGCATCTCCCCCCATCCCAGCCATGGGGCTCTGTGGGCCCACAGGACATCTGCCCACTTAGGGTCTCAAGTTCACCTGCAGCAGCGTTTTTTGAGAATTTTATACAAGGGCTCATAGTGTAAAAACAATTTACGTCTTTCAATCCAGTTAAGGACTTTCAAAAATCATCTTTTTCCAGGCTTATGTTAGTATTCACTATTTGTATGTATGTGTGTGTGGGAGTCACTCAGTTGTGTCCAACTGTCTACAACCCCAGGGACTGCAGCCCGCCAGGCTCCTCTGTCCAGTGAATTCTCCAGGCAAGAATACTGGAGTGGGTAGCCATTCTCTTCTCCAGGGGATCTTCCTGATCCAGGGATCGAACTCATGTCTCCTGCATTGCAGGCAGATTCTTTACCATCTGAGCCACCAGGGAAGCCCATTCACTATTTATACAGCTTCAAATTAGGTATCAATGAACCTGACTTTGAGAACCAAAATGGAGTTCTAACAATAATCCTCAGTCCCTCTTTAGAATAAGGACATTTTTTCTTCATACTTTTGTACTGAACACTGGGTCCACTTTCCAAGAGTTAGCAGGCATTGAAGCGGAGGACTTCTGTTCTCCTGGGGAGGACAAGCGTCCCCTGATGACTTTAGCTGCTGCATCTCCTGTATCTGATGATAAGGAAACCCTCATTTCTTTGACCTTCTTTCACAGATCAAGTTTTCTTAATTATCTTAGTTTCCCATGTATTTCACTGCTGGATGCAGCATAAGTCTTTTTCTCCAAGCATGTATTTCATACCGAATATCCTTAAGAGTCAGGGTGTCTCATTTGCAGATAATAAGCCGACAGCTCACAGTCCTGTCCTTGCTGACCTCTGCACTGGTTACCAGTGGCTGTGTAGGAAACCACCCACGCCTAGCAGCAAAGATGCATTATTTCAGGTCCTCTGACTCAGCCTCTCCGGAGGCCCCCCTGCGGTGCTCAACGCAGGGTCTCTCCCGAATCGTTGTCGCGAAGACAGTGGGGAAGGCTTGGCTGCGAGGTTCTTCATGGGAAAAATGGCCAGATACCCTGGAGGAGGTGACGTTTAATGTTCTGCAAGTTGTGCCCAGTCTACTCTAAAGGGAGATTTTAGACACAGATTAAGAGCCACAGGTTTTTACAGAGACATTACTATAACCCGGAACACCTTGGCAATACCCCCAGAAGGCAGCTCTGGGACTCCAAGCCTTCAGAAGGTCTGATGCCCACATGCCCGTGTGGCTGGCATCGGTGGGGAACAGGGATCGAGGGAATGTCACCAAGGGAGAAGCAGCTCAAGCTGAGGCTGGCCCTGGAGCCCAAGCTGCCGAGAGAGGATGAAGAATGGTCGTCAAAGGGGACAAACGTGATGGGGAGAAGAGCCCCCAGTGCAAAGACCTGGGCAAGTGGAGGAAGGGCACGGTGGGCACAGGTGGGCTGGGGATGCAATCAAGGGGCCTCGATCTCATCCTGAGAGGAGAGGGAGGTCAGAGCCTCCAGGAGGCTGAGTGTGGGTGGCATCCACGACAACTCACTCAAGGTGCTCAGTCACATCCGACTCTTTGCAGCCCCACAGACTGCAGCCCAGCAGCCTTCTCTGCCCTGGGGTTCTCCAGACGAGTGTACTGGAGTGGGTGTCATTTCCTTCTCCAGGGGAGCTTTCCATCCCAGAGATCGATCCTGTGTCTTTTATGTCTCCTGCACTGGCAGACGGGTTCTTTATCACTAGCACCGCCTGGGAAGCCCTAAATGCAAAAGATCAAAAACTAAGAATATGCAGGCAAAGAAGAATATGAAGAAATCCTCAGTGGTTATCTCTGCATCAGGGTGTGGGTCATTTTCCCTTCTTCTAAGTTTTAATTGCTTTTTCAAAAATCAGGTTTAATTTTTTAATAGGAAGAATGAATCAATTTTTAATATACACTATTTTTATTGACACATTGAAGAAATTTACAGATTCAAGTTCACTTGTTTTAATGCATGTTCTGTAAGTTTTGACAAACGCCAAGAACTGTGCAAACACTGCCACAATTAAAAGCCAAGGCAATTCCATTGTTTCCCACACTTCAGATTTTCTCAGACTCCCTTTGCAGTCACTCCCTTTGCTCCCCCCACTTAGCAACTGCTGCTCTGTCCTCTGTCCCGGCAGTCCTGCCTTTTCCAGAACAGATGTCTCATAAATGGAATCACACCGAACGGAGGCCTTTGGCCTGGCTTCTTCACTGGGCACAGTTATTCTCTGAAGTTTTCTTTTAAATAAAAGAACATGCTATACAAACCCTAAAAACACACTTTACAAATCAAAGTCAAAGGCGCTGAACAGATATGAAGGTGGCCGTGCCCTCCTTTTATCTGGGGGGGGGGGGGTCAAGCCGCAGGGGTGAGTGAGCCCCAGCTCTAGTGACAGCGGTCACCTGCAGGGAAGTGTGGCAGGGACGGCTTGACGGGTGTCTGCAGGGGGCAGCCTGCAGATAAGAGACCCGAGAAAGGTGAGTAACACGCAGAACCAAATAAAGACAGCCCACGTGATCCCGATGACACGCAAATAACACAGACGGCTCACCAGCGATCCCCGCCTGGTGTTAACGGAAATCACGTTCCAGTTAAACCGTTCAATTATGAAGAATGAAAAGCTCGCCTACAGTTCAGGCTGAGAGAAAAGCTCCGTCAGCCGCTGCCCCGTCACGGGTTCCGTTCTTCGTCAGAGGAAACTGAGTTCCCGGAACCTGGGCCCGGAGGACACCTGTGATGGAGGCGGGTGCGTGCCGGGGGGCTCTCACTGCCGACGACCCCCCAGTGCAGAGGGAAGGGGGCATCAAACAGCAACCCCACCCTGACCTTGGCTTCCTACACTCGCACCTTCAAAGCCCATCACGGCAGTTTGGTGAATACTGGGGTAAAGACTAGCGCCTGAGTCACTCTAACAAGCTGGATTTAACCGCCACCTCCGTCATCTGTAGGAGACTGACAGCAGCCTCACTGGGGTCTTTTTAAGTCAGAAGGACCTCACACTCCATGCCCTTCTGTTGGTGAGCGCACTGCTGCCCAAGGACAGCCAAGGCTCGATACGTGTCTGATTAAGGACCAAATGTATCCCCGTATTCCTCATCACCCGGCGCACATACCCCCACTGCTGATGGACCAGTGTTTCTCGTGTTGTAAATAAAGCTCGAACGCCTGCGTGGACGGGGGATGAATGGATGAAGCGTCAGGGAAGTATTGCTCTTTCCATTTGTGAAACACAGAGAACCAGACTCAAGGGCGGAGCCCGGGAGCTGAGGCGTTAAGCAGACCCGGTCCTTACAAGCACGTGCTTACCGTGCCACAAACATCCTCCCCCCCAGCTCCTCAGGAGCCCACATCCATCTGCATAACTACATGGGGTGGGAGTGAAACAGCGCCTCTAAGAGGCCAGCCTGGGGCCCCACAGCGAGCGAGGCCGGTCCCTTTGCGTTTGTTTTAAAACCAAGCCTGGGGTGGCCATCACGACCCAGGAGGAGGACATTTTCTGGCAGTTAGCAAGTGACCAGAGGTTCAAAACCTGGAGTGAAATCAAAGGCCCTTCAGGGAAACAAGTGAATGCAAATGGCCAGTTGGTCATTAATCACCGGAGCTGTCCACCCCGAGGTGGGGCAGCGTTATTGCTGTTATAAACTATACGAATGTAAAGACGAAGGTAATTACCTCCTTTATACTCTGAAAAGGTAAACGTTGGCCGCTTGTTGCCATGGAGACCCTGGACTGTTTACAGCCTGGGCTTTTCCTGGCCCCAAGGGCCGGCTCGGTGGCCATGGAGAGCACAGCACTTCCGCCTTAATGACATTCATTAGGGTCACTTCTGTCAGTAGGTCCTTTCTTTGAAAAGCAAACCCAATTGCTTCTGCACATGCCTTCATGAACAGCAGTGCAGGAAGGAGCAGGTGAGGCTGCCCGGCCAGAGCCAGAGTCACCCGGGACGTGGGCTCTGCCCACTGCCCACAGCATGCTGCAAGAACTCCACATCTCCTCTTGGTTCTGGAAACCCCATCATTGTTTGCGATCTCGCCAGGGAGGCTGCCCTGGAGATTCTGTTGAGATGGAGGCGCACGTGGTGGGCTCTGGGTGAACAGAAGACCAGCGGAGCCCAACTGAAGGGAGAAGAGAGAGCCTCACTCTCCTTGTTCTAGCAAAACCTCGACAAGCGCCATCAAACTGCAGTGGCGAGAGGTGAGGACAACTCTGACGTCCCAAGGGCTGCCGAAACCGTGACTCCATCCCCAGGGGTTCATGGCCACTGGCCGTGGGTGAGGGACAGGTGTCACCGTCGCCTGTACTGAGTGGACATCCTCGATTCATCCCCCAGAAGCCTGCACTGTGACTTAAGCAGCAACCATTTTCTCCCTTTCCCTGGCCGTCCCAGGAACTGTTTTTTTTTTTTTTTTTTCAGGAATAACAATAATCCTCCTCAAAGAAAAAGGACCCTGGAGCCTTAGTTTTCAGATCTAAAGTGCCCACAACCTCACGTCCATCTCTGGGAACCACAGCAAAAGGGAAACAGCCAACTACTCCTGTTTCACACCATGTTCTGTGCACATCAGGCGTCGGGCCAATTTTACAGGTGGGTTGGAATCCATACCGTCTCCAACGCTGTGAGCATCTGATCCAGAGACTGGTGACCATGTCTGGGAGGAGAGGGCTGCTTGCAGAGTGAAAATTTAGAAACTTTTGCAGCATTTTCAAAGTAATTCTATGTCTGTAGAGTCTCATAATTAAAAAGTCAGCTTGAATCTCAATGGTTATTTTTATTTCACCTTTTTAGTGATGTTATGGGATCAAACTTGGGTCCACATCAAAGCCAATCCACCCACACAGGTTGTGGTGAAGGAAAGGGCAGCTTTCACTGCAGGCACCCAGCAGAAGGCCAAGCAAGGAGGACTGTCAGCTTGGGCCTAGAAGACCTGGGTGCCCGGTGGCTCTCAGAGCAGGGGTTTTAGAGGCAGAGCCAGCGAGAGGGACCCAGGGTGCCTGACCAGCGCCTGCACAGCTCTCTGATTGATGGTGAGGTAACGGGGTGATGGCTCAGGAATCTTGATCATCAGCCTCTGGTTCCAACTGGTCTGGGGTCAAATGCTTGTGTCCTTGCTTAGTTGCTCAGTCGTGTCTGACTCTTTGCGACCCCACGGACTGTAGCCCGCCAGGTTCCTCTGTCGTTGGAATTGTCTAGGCAGGAATACTGGAGTGGTTGCCTTTTCCTCCTCCAGGGCATCTTCCCGACCCAGGGATGTGACTCTTGCATCTCCGGCATTGGTAGGCTGATTCTTTACCGTGGAGCCACCTGGGATTCTTTGTCACGGGGCCTCGGGCTGGTGGTCAGCATGAAGTCAACGTCTTCCTCTTGGTTTGTGTGTGGCATGCGGGGAGGGGGGTCTTAGTATCTGCACAACAGCTCAAGGACACAGCTGAGGATATTAGCTACAGCCCTTGAGGAGGGACTAGAGGTCTTCGACTTTGTTTTATTACTAAATTTTTAGTATTTTTTTTTGCTTGGCTTGTTTCCTCCAGTTCTGCATTTTCTCTCTTCTCTGATTAAATTTGCTCTTTGGAGCCTGGAAAAGGCATAGGAGATTGAAGCTTTTCTACAAACAAGAAGCAGGGGGTGGTGGAGGGGGTCTGTCCTAGGAAAACCCCTCTGGGTCGGGTAGAGTAATTTGTTTTTATTATGTTTTATAGAAATGTCATGTACTTCCAGTACTCATGTATGGATGTGAGAGTTGGACCATAAAGAAGCCTAAGAGCCGATGAACTGATGCTTTCAAACTGTGGTGTTGAAGAAGACTCTTGAGAGTCCCTCGGACTGCAAGGAGATCAAACTAGTCATTCCTAAGGGAAATCAGTCCTGAATGGTCATCGGAAGGACTGATGCTGAAGCTGAAGCTGAAACTCCAATACTCTGGCCATCTGATGCGAAGAACTGACTCATTTGAAAAGACCCTTTTGCTGGGAAAGATTGAAGGTGGGAGGAGAAGGGGATGACAGAGGATGAGATGGTTGGATGGCATCACTAACTCAATTGGCATAAGTCTGAGCAAGCTCTGGGAGATGGCAAAGAACAGGGAAGCCTGGTGTGCTGCAGTCCATGGGGTCACAAAGAGTCGGACACGACTGAGCGACTGAACAACAAAAGAAGTGTCATTCCATAACAGATGGGAAATAGAATATTGGTCCCTCATTGCAAGATAGGTGATCTCAGTCACACAGGCTGGACACTTGAGTTCTTCCTTAAAATTGGACAATACCCAGGCTGAGCCGAGACCTACCTTATGAGATGGATTAACTTTAGGACTTTCTTAAAAAGCTTTTTTGAGCCATCGAGGCGTTAGCTTTTCTGTCTTTTGTTGGTAAACTTTGAGAGTCATGGGAACCAGCCCAGGTCTTTCCATGAATGGCCCCTGTGCAGCCTCCACCAACTCCGTCTGATGCTCCCAGCTGGGAAACCGTCCTGGAGAGTTTCAGTCAGCTGAGGAAATGATCTGCTGTTGATCCAGGCCCGGGACAGACGTGGCTTGTGCCAGGAGCTGTCAGGAGACGGGCCCTTCCCCCCAGCCCTGCTGGAGTTGGGATTTAAGTAGCTCTCTGCTTCCAAATAGGTTCCTCCCCAAGTTCAAGTCCACATTAGTTGTCATCACCTTAGAATACATTTTCATGGAAATAATGTGAAACAGTGAAACTAGGGTCCCAGGTAAGCCTATCAAAACTGATTTAACTCATAACAGAAAGTGTTGAAAAAATGCTTTAGGAAAGCATCTCAGACGTCTCCCAAGCCTGCCGGTGTCTCTGCATCCTTCTGCTTCACCATGGACTGCTCTCTGCTTCCACATCTGCTCACCCAGATCATCCCTCGAGCTGCAGCCAGAGATGCTGCTGCTTCTTTCTTCAGGGTTGGAAACTGTAATTTTTACTTTCACGCTGAGCATGTGTGTGAAAGTATTGGTCGCTCAGTTGTGTCTGACTCTGTGACCTGTGGACTTAGCCCACCAGGCTCCTCTGTCCAGAGGACTCTCCAGGCAAGAATGCTGGAGTGGACTGCCATGCCCTCCTCCCAGGGATCTTTCCGACCCAGGGATTGAACCCTCATCTCCTGCACTGCAGGCAGGTTCTTTATCAGTGAGCCCCCAGGGAAGCCTGACGCTGAGCATACATTTCCCCTAAAATAAAAATTATAAAAGAGAGGGCTGTAGAAGTTGTGTGTACCAAGGCAGCAGGGGATGTGTGGATTCTCTTCTTTAGATTTTGCTCTAGATTTATTTTAAATCTGATGCTTCTGAGCTTCTCGCAACCTTCCTGGGTTCCTCTGACCAAACACCCACCCGGCTGCCCCCCCGCCCCAGGAACGGGAGGGAGCTTCCCTGAGGGTGGCCCTCGCCCTCTGTGCCCTCGCGGGACTGTCAGACTCCTCTTCCCATTGTCTGGTCACCAGATCTTGGCTTAAGGGAATTTTTCTCAAATAGATGTTCTTGACCCCAGGCCCTCCTCCAGGTAAGAGCCTTCTCTGCCCTAGACTTGCCTTGCCGTGGGCCCACCCGGGACACCTGCTTTTCTCCTTTCTGTCCTCTCTGCCCCGGCATCCACCCTCCCTCATCCCTCCCTTCCGCCCCCTCTCCCTCCCCTCCATCTCAGAGGCTCAGTAGATGGGACCACACTGAAAGGAACTGGGGCAAGCTGACTCCTTGCAGAGCAGAGCAGTGAATATGCTCAGGGCATCAGCTCAGGTCCCAGCAAAGGAGGGGGGCACAGCTGGAGACTTTAGCACAAGAGACAGGTAACTATGAGCATCATAACAACCGTCTTCAGGGCTTTGAGCCCCTCGTGTAGACTGAGCAGGACCCCCAGTAAGAGTTAAGCTGCAGCTCCAGCTGGTTTGGGGTGAATGCTCAACCCCAGCTGTTGGCCCAGTTTGCTCTTGGAGGTGCCCGGGCAGTGGCCAGAGGCGTCTTCCGGGGGTGCCGGAGGACGGGGAGAGGTGTCTGGGTGGGGGGCTGCCCTCCGAGGTCTGGGATGGCACCTGAAACCTCCCGTCCCACTGAGACGAGGGGAGCCCTGGCCCAACTCCTGGCTCACCTTGCGACCAAGGCCGACACTGGGATGCGTCTGACAGCCAAGCTGGAGCGTCCTCCTCGGAGGGGGTGGAGCCAGGCACAGGGGCCTGCAGCCCCCCCAGGGGCCCTTCCTCTGCGGACCTCCGGGGACAGTCCCCAGAGGGCAGTGGGGCCTGCCTGGCCTTCTGCTTTGTGCTCCAAAATTTCTTTACGTTTTCAGCTTTGAGTTCGAAATCACAAGAAGTTAAAGGGCATTGGTGGTAGAGTGGTTAGCAAAGCTGCCTTCCAAAATAAGTAAAAACAGGCTTTTCATTTGATTGTGGATTTCCATCTTCAAAAACACTACTTCCTCCAGTTCAAAAAGCCACGTTACCATTAATTCACTAAGTAAGGCCGACTGTGTAAATGCTTTACGTGTTCAGGACCTTTATGAAGATGCATAAAGATATTCAGATATGCTCACAAACAGGTATTAAAGTAAGAGGGTTTACCCAGACACAGAAAACTAACGATTACCAAAGGGGAGAGGGGCGGAGGGGTAAATTAGGAGTTTGGGATTAGTAGACACACACGACTTTATATGAAGTAGATAAACAGTAAGGACCTACTGCACAGTACAGGGAACTCTACTCAATCTATTAGGGAAAAGAAGCTGAATAAATAGATTTACATGCATGTATAACTGAATTACTTTGCTATATGCCTGAAACCAACACAACACTGTGAATTAATTATTTTTTAGTCTAAAAAGAGGATTTATTTGGGTTGTTTATTCAGTCATCTGTATCATTTTTAAAAGGCCTTGCTGACGTCTTTGTAAGTCTGGTGAGAAGAGAAACTTCGCTTCCACAACACAGACAGTCCTGAGAATTTCCGGGGCTGTTTTTGCCTGGGTACGAGACAGTTGGGTTGAGCAGGTTAGGAGGAAAACACGCTGCCTAAACAAAGACACTCGAGTTTGCCGAATCCTTTCTTTATTGGAACTGGGAGCAAAGTCCCAACAATAACTGCAGAGTTAATTTTGCTTCAAATCCCTTTTTCTCAGTAGAGCTCATCACACAGGAGAAGCCTCGAGAGCCCTGGGTGTTTTGTTTGTCTTTTTTGTTGCAGCAATATTTGCCAAAGGTTCAGGCAGCCATTGTCTGACGCTGAGCTAAACAGGCAGGAATCCAGGGGTCATGGAGGTCTTGCTTCTCGGGGACCATCGCCCTGAGACAGAAACCGAGGCCCAGAGGAGCCGGGTCCCTTCCCCAACGTCCAGGTGGAAGTCAGGACAGATTCCCAGATGAAAAGCAAGAGCTGCTTTGGAAGGTGGCTGATCAGCAAGCACAGGTGGACTGTCACCAAGGCGTGAGAGCAGAAAGAAGTAAATCCGTGCGCTCTCCAAAGGGACAGTCGGTCTCGGTTAAGAGGCAAAAGCCCATTTCAAGGGAAGACGCTCAACGCGTGATGTCTGAGGGTGGCCCCAGCGTCCCCCAAGTCCAAGGCATCCGGGGCCACCGCCCGGGACCCATGGGCTCAGGGACCATGCACCACACGTAGACATAGGTGCACAGACAGTCCTGTTTGCCAAACTCGTGGTAATTTTTGTAATTATACACATTATGTATCTTAAGCAAATACACAAAGAAGATTTTCGTAATGCCACTTAGGGTCTAGATTTAACTTAAACCACTACTTAGACTATCTCTCTTAATAGGACACTAAAAGGGAATTTTATGACAACATGATCAGTAGCATTTTGCTGATAATTAGAATAACAATAATAATACCGAGATATTTTTTCAGTAATAATGGTGTTATTAATGAGATTTTTATGAAAGACAGACTTCTTTGGTATAATTATGAAAATTGATCTTTTGCATTTTACTTATTCACTGAAATCAGATAAGTGGCTTAACTACATGTATTATTTCTAATAAATATTCAAAAGAATGCATTTAAACAAGGCTGCTCATTCTATTCTTGCTCATATTCCTTGCATTCAAATAAAGGTGTAATTGCTCTGCTTGTTAAACTGCTAGTTTGGATTAGCTGTCTAACCTGTACAGTGTCGCTGTTTGCTGTTTGCATTTTTAATAGCTTTATTACCATTTGGTGAAGCCTTAATTTCTGACTCCTTGAAGAGTCCTGCCTTTAAGTCAGCACTACAATTTAACCAGCAATAATCTGTCAAGATAAGATAAAGGCCCACACCAGGATGGAACACGGTATTTCTGTGGTGCTTCCTGTCACTGTTAAAGGCAAGATATCAGTTTGTCAAATGTAACCTCCAAAAGTTTTCTAAACTTTACAGCATAATTCTCAGTTCACTTCGTGTTTTCAGTCAGTGGCTCCAGAATGCATTATCTTGTTCAGCAGAATAGCTCTCCTTAAAGACAAATGCTTATGGACATCAGCAGGGACGCACACTGACGCACGTGTGTGCGTGTGTGCGCGCGCGTGTGTGTGTGTACACATGGAAATGCTGCGAGTAGAAGCAGAAGGTCTTTCATTTTTCAGCAGTAGTAGTGATTTTATTTTCTATGAATCTGAGACTATACATATGTGTATATGTTTTATTTTAAACATTATGTCAAACGTAAAGGGGACAGAATAGTGTAATAAGCCTTCATGTACCCACCACCCAACTTCAATAATTAAATAATTCATAAAGATTTTGTCTACCCATCCCACCCTCCCACTTCCTGTCCCCAGAAAATCCCCAAAGTCACGTTTTTGTGTGTAAATATTCCTCCTATGGATCTTTAAAATTAAAGGAATCATTTTCTAAAAATCACAATTACATAGTTACACCTAAAAATGTAACAATAATTCCTTAGTATCATGAAATACCTAGCCATTGTTGAAATTTTCTACTTGTCTCATTTAATGTCATATATCTGACTTATGGGGCTTCCACTGTGGCCCTAGTGGTAAAGAGACCACCTGCCAATGCAGAAGATGTGAAGATATGAGTTCGATCCCTGGGTCAGGAAGATCCCCTGGAGGAGGGCACGGCAACTCATCTTGCCTGGAAAATCCCATGGACAGAGGAGCCTGGCGGGCTACAGTCCATGGGGTCACAAAGAGTTGGACATGACTGAGTGACTTAGCACGCACTTATCTGACTTACAGAAATCATAAATAAATGTATTTTTTTAGTTTAAAAAATAAAGTTTGCTCAAACCAGGATCAGAATAAGACTCCCCGTGTTGTGACTGGTTGAAATGTGTCTTCAGTCTCAGTCAGTAGGTCTCACCGTTTATTTTTTCTGTAGTATCTGTTCATTGAGGAAACAGTCATTGATCTACAGGGTTTCCCAGTTTGAGGATTTCCCCCAGGTGCGACCCAGAGCTTTAGTCCAGCACACCCCTCTGTGCTTCCTGTGAAGTGTGCCTAGACCTGGGGTGTGAGCGGATCCCGGTCCCCCTGGGGGAAGCACAGTGACTCCTCAGGCGCCTCTTCTACCGTGAGGTCAGGAGACCGGGAAGATCTGACCGCCTCCATCCTTGCAATGTAGCGGCGGTCGCTGCTCCGTGTCAGGACACAAGCGTACATTAAGGGTTGGCGTGTGGTCCTGTTCTAATTCTGACTCTTCACCGCTGGCCCGTAAGCTGGAGCGCCTCTGTGAGAAGAGAAATCCCTCACACTGTAGCAGACTGCCCAGAGTGCGGCTTATATTGGAAACTTGGGATAAATATTGGATACCCTGCCTCCATTTACTAGTTTTCAAAATAATGAACTTTCCGTTAGCATCCTCCAGGGGTACTAGTTGATTGTGTTTAGTTTATGAAGGGCTTGTGGATTAAACGTGTGCCGTGTTTTGATGCGGGTACGATATTCCGAGGATCAAATTGTCTCTTCTTTGATCAACAGAAGCCTCCTTAATTTGACTCCTTCATTAATGAGTGACTAAATGTCCCGGGGTCATCTGGTAAACCTCCAGACCGGGGAGGCTGTTTCTCTGTGGAGCTCCAGTGAGACGTTGTCTTTCAAGACCACAGCATTGGCCCTTGGATACATCCGTACGCACACGTGACATGCTATGTCTGGGCTCCCCCCAGTATGTAGCATGTCAGCCTTCAGTGAAAAACAGTCACGAGGCAATACCCAAAAACTGCCGCTAAATCCATCACGTTCGGGCTCTTTTCAGCATTGAACAGCTCAGTTCTTCACAGACACAAAGCAGACGCTATGAGCAATGTCTTTGGGTGTTTGGTTGTTGTCTTGTCTTGCTGTTGTTCAGTCGTGTCCAGCTCTTTGCAGCCCCCTGGACTGCAGCACCAGGCTTCCCTGTCCTTCGCTATCTCCCAGAGTTATTAAGTCACGGAAATACTCAAGTCTGCGCTCTCCTAGGCATGTCGGTCATCAAGGTGTGGTCACAGGGTCATTACAATCAAAGCGCCAGGACAGGAGCTGAGCGGTGGCACGTTCAGGCCTCACAGAGCCTTGTCAAGGTAAGTTCACGGGTCTTCAGGAGCCTGCTTTCCCTTCTGTGCTGAGAATCTGTCCCACGCCAGCCCCGTTTGGTCAGCAGTGAACTTTTCCTCCGAGGTGAGGTCCGCACAGCAGGGAGCGAGGGCCCCTCTGACCAGGAGCCCAGGGCAGGTGTGGCCGCCCCAGTGGATGGCGGCGAATGAGGGTCGAACCAGGAGAGACTGAGGAGCCGGGTGGGGGCCCGTCTCTCCCTCTGAGCCTGCCGGTCTCATGACCACAGCGGGGGGGGTGCCCTCCCCTCCCTCTCCATGCCACCTGCAGCTCCGACTGTGCCCCCATCAATGTCCTGATCCACCCTCACCCACTCCCGGGGGGCGTGGTCCGCTCTGCCCTCCATGGCAGTCACCTGCTGCCTCGGGGTTCCATCCACACGCCCCCGGCCCAGAACACTTGCCACGTCTACACCTGTCCCTTGGTCTCCCACCATCTGCTCCCAAACGATGCCCGCGTCAGGAACTGACGTGATCGCCCCCCTTGCGGTCTCCCCTTCTTCCATGTTCTGCTTTTATAAAGGTCACTTGTTGTTTGTTGCTTTTTTAAAATCGTTTATTGAAATACAGTCAATTTACAGTGTTGCTGTAACGGACGCTTGTGGGCACCGAAGCCCGCTGTTGGCTTGTAGATGCTCCCAGCTCGGGGTCAGCATTTTACCCACCACAGGGGGCAGCCCTGAGCAGGTCACCAGAATGCCCACGCTGGAGGCGTGGATGCTGGGTCGGGGCTTGAGGGTCTGGAGAGGGGCCTGGGGTGGGGCCGGCCAGGGGAGGACAGACGTGAAGGGGTGACCGAGGGGCCTACACTTTAGCTCAGCGCCGTCCCTCGCAGGACCGCAGGCGGGCACAGCCCCACGGGACACGAGTGAGAGCCTGGCCTACTGGCCTCCGACGTGCCCCAGGCCCCAGCCGTCGCTGTGACGTCACCACTGACCGTGGGAGGCTGCGATGACCGCAGCATTACTTATGGCTTTCTCTGCGCTCCTTCCGGGAGGGACAGCGAGGAGCCACTCAGTTCCGAGTTCGGAGTGGAAGGTCATCAGGAGGCTCCCACCTCCCACTGGGGAGCCCAGGGCTGGAAGTTTGAAGGGAGGCCTGTCTGCTGGCTCCGGGGCCGGCGGTGTGGAGACCGTGCCTCATGTCCACGCCGCGTGCAGGGCAGGAGCTGGGCCGGCCCCTCGGGTCCCACAGAAGCAGAGTTCTCAGGTGACCACGCCCTGTAGGCCCGCCTGCCAGGATCCCCCAGGCCAGCTCGTGGCGTGGGGAGCAGACCAGCAGCTGCAGAGGGGGAGGGCGGCAGCTTATGCAAAGAGCACGTCGGCCCGCGATTATCACCCGCGCTGAGAAACGCCACCACCGCAGTGGGCGCAGCTGAGCACCTCATCAGGGCACCCACTGAACAGGACGCTGGGCCACGTCCAGGAAGACCAGCCTTTTCCGTCCAGAGGAGAGCGTTTCCTGCCCCTTTTTTCCCTACTTCCTCTCTGTGCAGGTGGGGTTAATGTAGGCCCAGGGTGACCCCAGGGAGTATGACGGGCATGGTGGGGGTTGGATGGGAACCCCGAGCGTGCAGTGCGGCTGGATCCAGGCGCACGGCATGAACACGCCTTCGCAGGACTCCCAGCACGTCCGGCACTGACGTGGGGTGCATGGAAGGGTTACAGCAACAGCTTCTTACTATCTTTAAATCGCACAGTGAAAAGATAAACATTAGCAAAGCCTTCCGCGCACTCCACGGCTGCATATGGATCGGAAGCCAGAACCCGAGCCAGCCTGTGGATTGGCCAGGATTCTCTGAGCTTCCCCTGCCAGCGTAACCATCACAGGTTCAAGGGACCCAGACCTGGATTGTTGTAAAACTCGACACAATGAACTTGACAGGCAGCCAGATTTCTGTTTTCAGCCAGGTTCGGGTTACGGTAATCTCATTATTATGCTTGAAAGGGGACTAGTTACGGCATCTCAGGTGGCACACGGGCTCTGCCCGACTTCCCTTGATTACCCGGCCCAGCAAGGCTCAGTTTTCCACCACTTCTCCCGCAGAAGCAATCATCCGATCGCCCTTGAGCCTCTCCCTGCCGTCAGCGGTTCTGACGGGTCAAGCATCGAATTAACCCTTTAGCCCTGATCCCCCCGCAAAAATACCACCCTTATTAAAAAGCAATTTACTTTTCAACCGCTGTCAGAGGGGCGACGGGCCTGTGGGCGGGCCGCCTGGCTCTCCCCCTCCGTGGGCAGCCGTGGTTAGGCACATCCGTGTTCTTTCCACCAACACAGAGAAGCGCCAGAGCCGGCGTCTCAGCAGAGCCGTCTGGCCTGGTCACGCTCATCGTCTGGAGGATAGTGCCAAACGCTTGTGGGTATTTCACACTCTGTTCAAACACAGTGAAGTCTGACAAAGGCTGGGTGGGCTATTAATTGCACTTTATGGAAAAACACTTCTACTGGAAAATGACTCGGCAGCAAGAAGATTTCCTGAGATTCGTGCTTTTGTGGTGTTTGTGGTGTTTGTGGTTTTGGTTGCAGCCTTGCCACACTCCATCTAAGCTTCATGTACACACCGCTGTGCTTAAAACGGAAAACCAACAAGGACCGACGGAAGAGCACAACAGGGAACTTGGCTCGATGCCAAGTGGCAGCCTGGATGGGAGGGGGGCTTGGGGGAGAATAGCTACATGTATATGCATGGCCGAGTCCCTTCACTGTCCACCTGAAGCTACCACAACGTTGTTTGTTAATCAGCTATGCCCCAATACAAAATAAAGTTTCTTAAAAAAAAAAAGGTCTGACCTGAAACCTAAATCGACAGAAAAGGGCTTGGGAGATGGACCACCAGGTTCTTCACAGTCTAGCGTGCACAGCCCCCTGGAAACACACCTGTGAGTGAGGGCTGTCTGACCTGACACCCACCCACAAACATTCAGCGTCCAGAGTTTGGGCTTCTGTACCTCGTGCAGGAGCTCTGTTGTGGGCGTCTGCTCGCCCTAGTGGTGTGAGCTTTCTGGGAAAGTGGGGGCTCCTCACCACTGTCACCAAGTATCAGCGACTTCACTTCGCTGCCGCAGCTGAAGCCAGGGCGGTGCCCACCAGAGCCCCAGGAGGCCCCCAGTGGGAGCCCAGGTCGGCACCTGCTCCCCACGCAGCGCAGAGGGCTCCACCCAGGCTCAGGGCTGCATGGGTGACCTTGCACTTGACTCACAGTTGCCTTCCGCTTATCCCAAAGCTGGTGGAAGAGCCTGGCTGACAGACGCAGTTCTGTGTTGCCCCATATCTTCCAGACGTTTCCACCACATTTGGGGGTCTTGGCAGCCAAGTGGGGAGGAGATGTCCTCTAACTCTGGGGAGCCCAGAACAGGAGGCTCACGACCTTCCTTACCCCAGCCAGGTGCTCCAGACTGTCGGCCCAGGAGCTCAGAACCTGCTATTCAGGGATCCTGCCACCCAGACGGGGGCCAGGCTGAGCTTTCAGACCCTTGCATCCCAAGGGGCAGGGTCCCCGCTTCCCACACCTGCACCCAAGGGCTGGTGCTCTCCAGGGCCCAGGGGTGCCCGCAAGGAGCTTGGACTGTGGTCACCCCAGGGTAGTGGTGCTTTTGCACATGAACCACATATCTTTATCATCTCTGGATCTGCCCCAGGAAACCACATCAAGCAGCCTATGCCAGCTATGAGTCGTCTTGAGCAGACTGAAACAGAACAATCCTGTTTGTGAACAGTCTAACGCTGGAGCCATGGACTGAGCTGTCCCCCACACCCCAGACTCACATGTTGAACTGAAGCCCTAACTCCCAGCCGGACGGTGTTTGGAGATGGGCCTCCAGGCAGTAATTAGGTTTGGATGAGGGGCAGGCCTTCGCGATGGGATCAAGAAAGGACCCAGGATCTGCCTCCCTCTCTCTCCCATGTGAGGACAGATTCATCTGTGAACAAGGAAGCAGGCCCTCGCAGGGACCCAAAGCTTGGACTTGCCAGCCTCCAGAGCGCGAACGCCTGCTGTTTAAGCTCCCAGGCTACGGACCTGGTCAGGTCAGCCCAAGACCACTGACCTGGGGACAGGCAGCTGGACAAGAGGAGCCACCCTGACCGTCCTCTATAGAAGACAAGGCACCTTTACACACGGACATGGAAGGAGAAAACAAGTGTCTGTTTTCAGACCGTTTAACTGTCTTGTGTACAGATCAGCTTCAACGTGAGGAGACAGAGGGCATCAGCCTGAGCTGTTGCTGCCGCGTATTTTCGGCAGTGGAATATTAATATGAAGTATGGAAGTGGGTGAGTTTACGCCAGGATGAGGTTATTAATAAGAACAATGCTCCGCAGCTGCCTGGCGCTTTTATCCGAGAAGAGGTTTACAAAACCAAGCCCGCAGGAAACAAATATTCACGACTCCCACCTGCACTCTGAAGAGAGGACGAACTCAGCTCCAGAGACAGGAGAAAAGCAGCAGCAGCTCAGCAAGGTCGTGCGTCAAGGTGACGGGAGAGCCAGGAACAGCTGTGGAGGGCCTGCCTCGCGGCCTGCCCGCCATCCTGTCCGGGGCGAGACGCCTCGAGGGCGCTTAGCCGTCAGGAGTTAAGGGCTCCGGGGCAGCCCTGAGCGCCCTGCTTCTACAGTTCCTCCGAATGCATCCAGATTCCAGAATGTTTTCCTTATGGGCAGCGGTAACCTCCGTGTTCCCCCACGGGGGGATGGCAGGGGCAGGACTGCAGGGGAACTGCGTCCCGAGCGCTGCGGCCTCAGCTCACCGTGATGGCACCCCCTGTGCAGGCGGTGTGGGGACCCCATTTCCAGAGATGTCGGTGCCGAGCAGGTGGAAAGATCTCCCCAGTATTCCACACTCAGGAGTGTCTGCTCAGTCAGGGGGACTAGAAAACAAAAGTCGTTAAAACAAGTGAAAGAAATTCCAGCACCAGACTTGAGTGGATGGGCCCCATGATTCAGTTCAGTTCAGTCGCTCAGTTGTGTCCAACTCTTTGTGACCCCATGGACCGCAGCACGCCAGGCTTCCCTGTCCTTTATCATCTCCTGGAGCTTGATCAAACTCATGTCCATGGAGTCAGTGACGCCAACCAACCATCTCATCCTCTGTCGTCCCCTTCTCCTTCTGCCCTCCATCTTTCCCAGCATCAGGGTCTTTTCCAAGGAGTCAGCTCTTCGCATCAGGCAGCCACAGTATTGGAGTGATGTTATTAGAGCCTTTATAATGAGAGGGAGAGACGAGAGCTCTGCCCTCAGCGACAGGCTCCTGCACCAGGAAAGGCCGTGAGGACCCAGCCAGAGGGTGGGTGTCTGCCCGGAGGACAGCGCTCACTGAGAACCGGACTCGGCCGTATCCGGGGATGAGGGACTAGTCTGGGCTCCTCTCCAACCACACACACTCACTAAGGGTCACTGTCACGAGAGGGGTCTCGGACCTCCTGCAGAACCCAGAGCTTTATTTCTGATTGAGAAAGGGGTAAGGGAGGGCGAGCTGACGGTAAATGCTCTTTCAGTCGCTTGACAGCCCACACAATTCAGTACCTTGTACATTTTCATCCCGGGTTTATGCTGTTCATGTTTTAACCAACAGGATGCAAAAGCATTGTCTGTCTGCAAGTCAGAAACCTGGTGAAGAGTCTGGATGCCTGAGAGATGCTGTCAGACCATTTCTCTGATCTGGGTTGCGGCCACAAACTGGCTCCAAATCTCGTGGCTGGGGCCCAGGGCATCTACCATCTTAAAAAAGAAAATAAAGTCATTGTCTGAGGTTCCTCTGCTCTGAACGAGGGCTCTCCAAGTCCAGACACTCACAGAAGCCCTTTGGGTGGATAAGCTGGCTTGCCCAGAAAAGGGGAAGGGATCCTGGGCCAGGGCCACATGGACCGAGAATGGGTCATTTTGCAGAGCTTTCGCTACCAAAGTTACAGTTACCAGAGGAGGTCCATGGATGCTGCAGAACAAAGAGATGTATCCACTGCACTTCCCAAACAGGTAAATTATGGGGTTACTGTTACTGCCGCAGAGGAGGCTGTGCCGAACAAAAGGAGACTTTACAGCAGGCTTCACGGAAGCCTTCCTTCAGGCAGTTGTCTCCAAATGCAGCTCATCACTTGTTCAGTGATCAGTGATGCTTCAGCAGAAAGGCTGAGGAAAGGAATACTTAGAGCTAAATGTAAGAGCCGCTGTCAATTGGGAATCAATCAAGAAAGAAAGAAAACAAACTTGAAGAGGTAGGTTAGTGAGCTGGAAAATGGGATTTGATTTACATAAAACTCACAGACACGTCGGTGGGGGAAGAAGGCGCTTGCAGCTGAGGGAAGCGGCACGTGGTGAGGACTGTGGTTCCTGACGGTCCTGGTTCTCCTGAGGAAGCAGAACCAGCGTGAGTTCCAGGTGCCCTGAAGGCAGGTGGTGAAAGGCGTTCTCTCACAGGACCACCCAGTCTTTGACCTTGAGCAAAGGCCAGCCAACCACCTAGATGACAGCCGCTTGCCTGCTTGAGACACCTGTTCATCAGGGACTTCCTGGGGCGCCTGAGAACCCCGAGACGGTTCTGGAGGTTGGTTCTTGTGTGGACTGTTCTGATCCACACCAGGAATGCGGGCTGGATTTGCAGTTCAGAACGTTCTAATTACTGACTGGCCACTGACAGCGCATAAAGGCTCCCGTTAGCACTTACCGGCCGTCCAGGTTGACACTCGTCTGTTTGCGGATGTTTTAGTCTCATTAGAATGGAAACTGCTATCATGTTGCTTTGTTGTTGTTGCTCAGTTGCTCAGTCCTGTTGGACTCTTCGACCTCACGGACTGCAGCACGCCAGGCTTCTCTGTCCTCCACTATCGGCTGCAGTTTGCTCAGACTCATGTCCATTGAGATGGTGATGCCATCAAACCATCTCATCCTCTGTCGTCCCCTTCTCTTCCCGCCTTCAATCTTTCCCTGCATCAGAGTCTTTTCCAATGAGTCAGCTCTTTGCATCAAGGTGGCCAAAGTATTGGAGTTTCAGCTTCAGCTTCAGTCCTTCCAATGAATATTGGGCTGATTTCCTTTCGGATGGACTGGTTAGATCTCCTTGCAGTCCAAGGGACTCTCTAGAGTCCTCTCCACACCACAGCTCAAAAGCGTCAGTTCTTCGGCGCTCAGCCTTCTTTACGGTCATTTATTTATTGTTGCCATGGTTTATATTTAGTCACCACATTGTTTGCCATACCCAGCTCATCTTAAAAATTGTGACCTTTATTATTACATAACGCCTGCTTTCATCTGATTTCAAGCCATTAGTCCTAAATTCTTCGTTGTCCGATACTAACGTCGCCACATCTCTCTGTTTGCATCTCCTAACATGTGTTGGCTTGCTCCTTTGTTGTCAACTTTACCGTTCTGTTGGAAGGGTCTTTTGGAAATAACATATACGTGTTTTTTTTAAGACACAGTCTGACTACCTCTGATTTTAATAGAGCAATTTATCTCATTCACTTTTAGTATAACAATGACTGTGCTGACCTTATTCCTCTGTCTTACTTTACGACCCTTGTTTGTTATAATGTGTCTTCTTTTTCCTTCACCTCATCTCGGACGTTTTATTCCATTAATGTTCATTCCCCTCTTTTCTCTTGTTAATTATGTTTCTGAGCTTCTCTGTTGAGCTGGTAACTATTCACCAATTCCTCACACTCAGAATTCACACACATTTTTCAACCGTTGGATGAAAACCAGAAAGCAAAATGCCCTGTTTCTCCCTTCACACAAAACATATAAGATTGAAAAGAGCTGGAATCTTCTACCCTGTTCTCTCCTTTCACTCCTAGCTTTTGCTGAGACAGTTTAGCATTTTCATGGCAAAAGTACTGGATTTTCCTTGGACGCCAAGTTTTTCTCTCTTAAAACAATACTTTCCACTCTCTACTACAAATGTTCAACCTTTACTAATATTAATTTGGGATGAGCTCTACAGGAAGCAAAGTCATCGCTGTTCAATGTTCCTTCTCTTATTTACCTTCTCTTTTCTTGAAATTGCAATGAGTTCAAGATTGAACTCATTCGTTTGTCCTGAAAAGTCACTCTGCTTTTCACTTGAATTTCACTTTGAATCCCAAAGCGCTCACTGCCACTGTCCCCTGCCATCCTCATGACCCCGTGGATCCGGGACAGCAGACGTTGTCATCATCCTCGTTTTATGCTGAGAAACCTGGAGCACAGTCATCATCCCTTGATGCCACGAGCCCTCACCCCACCCTCCAAACACTTTGCTAAAAAGGAGTTTCTCAGTTTGCCAAAAGGAGTCTCTGAGGGCATCTGTATATTAAGGATAAATGCCAGGATCTCAACAAATAAGTTTTAAGTTAAAAGAGGCTGCTGTCCCAAAAGGAATGCGAGGAAAACTGAAAGAGTAATTGCATTCAGCAAAGCTTGTGTAAGAGAGACAAAACAGAGCATTAATTTTCCTCAAAATCACTTATTTCCTTGCATGGAAGCTTTTATCGTCTCCTCAGAAGGCAGAGTTGCTTTGTCCCGACAGTATTTCTTCACACTAGTAGGGCCCCGAGAGTGGCCGGGGTGGGTGGGCTGAGTGGTGCTGGGGTGACGAGGTCTCTGCCCTCAGCCTCTGCTCTGCCCGCCAGGCAGCGACGTGCTGGAGTCTCACTTCACCCCTCACTCACCCATCCTCTCGGTAGAGTCTCGGACCTGGGCTGGGGGCCGGAGTTCAGGGACATCCTTGCCAAGGAGATGCTCTCAACCCGGCAGGAAGAGTCGGGACCCGGAAGTCCAGGACCCGGCGGGCTGCGCCGGCTCTGAGGTCGCAGAACACAGTCTCTCCCCTCGGTCCTACACCCTCAGCCCCCGACAGCAGCCCAGGCCCGAACTCCACCCCTGGAAGCCGTGCTAGCTGGGGGCGGGCCACTGGCGGCCTTTGTCCAGGCTGGTTTTGCACATTTGCCCTTAAAGAATGGTTCTGGAACGTGTGTACAAATCTGGGTGGGGACATCAAGCAGGAGACACGTCAGGCCCAGTCCACACCACCTTCCCGGGTGCGCGGGAGCTGCCCTGCCCGGGGCCCAGCGCCCATTGCATCCACCCACGTCTCTACATCTGGGGTCTCAAGTGAGAGCTGTGCACCCGGGAGGTGCTTCTGCCAAGGCCCGCCAGCCTCTGACCCCCTTCCTTTGCTGGAATCAGCCCGCCCTGGCCCTGTAACTTCTGGGGTGTGGTCCCCTCACACGCAGCAAAGAGTCTAAACACCAGATTCTCGCTTGTCCTCATCTTTGCCTCTTGCTGCTACTGCTTCCTCAGCTTTACATTCGAGGGGTCACTTACTGAGAACCTCTGCTTCGATCAGCGCCCTCAGGTGATCGTAAAGCAGCCCCCAGAGAGAAGGGCACCTGCGCCCTCAGGGACGCATGCCTGTTGATCCTCTGTCAGTCTTGCCAAACGCACCTTGTTCTAGAACTTTCTGGAGCAGCACTGGGGCACCGTTCCAAGGGCTCACTGAGCACGCTCTGCGTTCTCCTGCCCGCTCTCAGAGTCTGTCCACACCCAGGGACGGGAGGGCGCTCGCTGCTCCTCCAAGAACCGTGCTGAGCCCAAGTCTTCCTCAGACCAGTCAGAAGAAACACCGATCTCATCGACTCAGCACTTTTAACAGAAAATCCTGCCAGGTTTCTCTGCTCCTCTCTGAGTCTCCAGGAAGTCCCAAGCCTGGTCACTGCACCACTGCCCTCTAGACTGTTCACTATTAGTTTCTATTTGAAAGTGTTCATTTCTTGGATCTCCAGAGACCAGGTAAACAAAGTGAACATTCCCAGACTTGGCCTTGGCTATGTCTTTGCTGCTTGAGCAAGCCAAGGTGATTTGTATCCACTTCGGTTTTCAGGGCCTGCATGGAACGGTCTCATCGGTTTGAAACACGCAGTCAAGGTGGCCTGGCTTCATGAGACATCTGAGCAGTCACCTCGTGGCTTCGTGGCTGGAAACACGTCACACGTGTTCACGGTGGGGCCGTCACTGCCTCTCCTGCCAGCCCAGCTCTTTCCTGCCAAGCCGCTAGAATATTTATTCCTGTGGCGGGAATGCTAAGAGGTCGCTGACTTTTCACCTTAAAAAAAAACACCTGAGTTTCCATGGTAACAAACGCATGCTGGCCCAAACAGTTCTCAGTTCAAAACAAAACAGAAGCAAAACCAGCCTGAAGGGCAGGCGCTGCTTAGACTTTGCCAGAAAGATGCGCCCACAACTGAGCGGCCGTTTACAGAGACTCAGCAACGGGCCAGTGCCTGCAGCTCGGCTTTGCTGAAACACTGGAAATGAACGTTTCAGTGCCATGCCTTCCACTCCATGGCAGGTGACTTGACAATAACGAGCAAGGAGGGAGTCGCTGGCTGATGGGACATGAAGGAAACGATCGTGGTGCCCAGCCTGCCGACCCCGGAGACATGCAGCTCCCCTCGAGCCCAGGTCTGCTGGGAGGATGTTGCGAACGGGGCTCCCATCTTGGGTCGCTTTTGTTCGTGCTGGTTAATTACGCTGCTAGGGCCGAATGAAACACGCGTTTCACAGACTCCCCTTCCTCACCGAGGAGGGGAAAAGGGATCTATTTGGAGGAGTTATTTTTTTTTCAGGCACTTTACGGAGACACCCCAGCCCCCCCTTGGCTGCTGACTGTAAAATAAGAAAACTATTACCCAGCTGGGGTGACAATAGTCTCCCACAGTGCCTTTCTGCGCAGCCCGCAGCTGCAAGGAAAGTGGAAACTCAGCAGCGGGGTAACATTCTTTCCCTGCAGCCTGTTTCTATGGGCAAGGAGCCCTCCCACTGATCCAGTGTATTTTCTATGCAAAACTGCAGAAGAAGTGACATTTTAAAAGTTTTGACCTTTGTGTTTCTCTTGCGTGAACCGAGGCATACATTTTTTAAACCTTCTGACAGGGTGTCTGTTAGAAACGGCGATAGCCATTACAGTAATAATAAAATGTTTCAAAATTTGAAAATTCTATATTGAACATAATGCACAGATAGCCTTTGTCTGGAGAAAGAGTGATGTGGGTCTCGGAACCACTTCTTGATTGTTGCAGGAAAACAGACCATGACAGATTTCAGGCAGATTTAGGAAACAATATTCCTGGACGCGGTGTTCCCATTTGCTAATTTGAGACTTTTGAGATTTTTTTTCCCCCAAGAAGGATTTGGAAGAGTTTCGCGTTTATCCTATAGGGCGTTTCCACTTAATACTAACATTCACGCTATTTGTTCAGAAAAACTGTTATTTCCATAACAAAAGTATCGTTTAAAAAATTTAGTTTTGTACATCAATATATGTAGGATCGAGGGGAGAAAAGTTTAACTCTTACTTGAATCTAAAACTTCTCCATTAATAGAAAAAAGAGAAAACAAAACAGCCAAAGGGCCAAACGCCAGGGAGAACTTGCTTCAGAAGACCCTCCAGTTAGCAGGGGACGTGAGCGGGGGAGACAAAAAGCTCAAACACAAAACTATAAAGAAAGAAAAGGGGGGCGAATGAGATGCTGAGTTATTTGCAACAAAAGGCGGTGAGTGGGGGCCGATTCTCCAGGGAAAGGATTACGTGGCTTTCCGTCCAGACCAGACCTCCGGCGGCCGGGTGAAGATCCATCGGGCAGGGCTGTGCCAGGCTCCTCGGGGGCCCTATTTGTCCTCTGGTCCTCTGGAGCTTTTATTCTCAAGGCTGGAAGATTTTCGGGGTAAATGGGAGTTTGGAAAAGCACGTGCTGCCCCTTCCCTGGCTGCTGGAAGCCAACAAGCTGAACGGGACTGGCTGCTCCAGGGAGGGGCCTCCTCCTAACTTCCTGGGGAGGCTCCAGGAAGCTGGTGCTGAGTTTCAGTCCAGTTTCTCCCTCTATTTCCTGCTCGGGGCTGATCTCTTAACTTTTCAGTCTCTCCTCCTCCAACATGGAGCCAACAGCAATCACCACATCACGCAGCTGATCCCCGGCTAGGAACTGCTAATTTAATTTCCGCGGTGTACTTTGAGATGGGAGCATTTTCTTTACCTCACCAAGGGGTCAAAATCCTGCAGATAACGAGTGTGCTTTAAGTTTACAACTTCAGATCGACTCTACGGCGCTGAAAGCATTTAACTCAAACTCACCTGATTGAAAAAGAGCAGTCGAGCTGGGGCCAAAGGAGTTTATAAACACGGTGCCTGACGCCTGACAGAGCTCTTCTTAGGCTGATATGAAGGGAAGCATGTTAGAGCTATGCTGATGTGTTCTTAACCCACTGGCACTGTTTAGAAGTTCAGAACCTGGGATTGTAGAGCTAGAAATGCTAAGTCCCTCTAGTCCAAATCCTCTTTCTTTCAGATCTAGAGACCGAGGCTCAGAGGGCTTAAGGGACTCACCCAAAGCCACCAAGACTGAGCAGAGGTAAAACCGGCAGCCCACCTCCTTCCCCAGCCCCCCCGGGGGGGCCCCTCCTCCTCCTCCCCTTCCCCCCCACTCCTCCTTCCCCCTTCCCCCTCCCCCCTCCTCCCCCCTCCCCCTCCCCCTCCTCCCCCTCCTCCCCCTCCCCCTCCTTCCTCTCCCTTCCCTCCCCTTTCCCCCTCTTTCCCTCCCCCCCCCCCGAAATGTTATTATTTTGATAAAACCTGAATCACACCCACTGACTTCAGCCCGCGCTGGACTCTGTCCTCACGCCCACCCTCTGAGCCCCTGCCATTTTGACCACATCCCCTGGCGCTCACCTCTCCCTCCAAGAGCGCATCCACGGAGGAGGGCCCATTGGGAAGGACCTCCTGCAGGCAGGGCCCGGGCCTGCGAAGGCTGCAGAGACGGTTCAGGGTCTTGCTCCTGGTTTCTTAGCACCAGCAGCTGGGCCTGGCCTCCCGGCAACGGCAACGGTTGTGCAGTCAGATCGCGGGAGCCGATCCCTCGCTGCTTCTGACTGTCACGCCGTAAAGACAGACTTGAAACATACGATTTCTAGAATTGCTCAGTCTCTCCTGTTAACACATGGATGAAAAAGGACAGAAAGGATGGTGATTAGCCCAGATAGTCTCTCCCTCGAGGCCACAAGGCGACTCCTGGCTGCCCCGATGCCGCGACTAGGGTCACCTGAGGATGGGCCTTTGGGCTGCGGGGTCTGACCCTCCCTGCCCAGCAGAGGCCGTGGGATGGGTGAGGGGCTCTGGGCATGTGGACAGGTGGTGGGTGGGCAGCCCCGAGTTCTGGCTGGTCTAGAAGGGAAGGAAGGAGCCAAGCAGATGGAAATATTCACAACACCCGCAAGGATATTTCAAAGCTGACCAGGAGGCAACCCTTCAGAGTCAGGATGCTCTGTGCACCAGTGGGGGTTGACGGGTTCCCTGGGCTGACGATTCTAGGGCTTCCTCAGGAGTCTGTACAGGGATTCTCACGGGTCAGGGGGGCCTTTATACCCCCAGGGAGGTGTACACACAACAAAACTCCTCTTATCTCCAGGAGGAGATTTAGGAGAAGACAAAGAGGATTCGAGTTGTCCTCAAGAAGGAAAACAGATGGTCAGTATTTTCTTAAGGAATTATTTCAGAACCTCTATCTGCCTTGTGAATGGTTGTGAGTCCCAAGCACACACACACACTAGGAAAGATAAGCTCTGCCTGGGGATCACGCCTTTATCTTTCAAAGTGAGTGTCACTATTAAAGTCCTGGTTTTCTATATTTGTTCTGGGCTGCCTTCTCAGAGAAATGTTGGTCATGTAGCGTGGGCAGGCCAGACCCGACCCAAAGTGAACCACGAGCCCTTGTCGTCTTGTTTGTGGACAGGCATCCTTAGAAAGCAGGATGGGAGACACAGGGACCAAAGGCAGGTCCCCCCCCAGGCCCCTCGCATCGACTCACCGAAAGTGGCCTCGCGGGTGTTTCTGGCCCTGACAGGTGGGGTCTGCCTCCTGTGACGTTCAGATCTCTGAACACAAGCCGGCAGTCCCAACATCAAAACACAAGCAAGTTAAACTCAGACTGGGCCCTCTTCTATTCGTATCCTGGAAAAAAACTGCCTCCAGATTTTAGGAAGAGTTATAAGGGAGAAAAATAAACAGCATTGACTAGAGGTGTAGGCTGTATTAAAATCCCAATTTTTCTTTTCTGTGTTCTTTTGAACTAAACCTCAGTTTTATCAACTGTAAAATGGGCATAATAATAGTATTTTCATCCCGGGTAGGGCTGGTCTCGAATAATGCTTGTGTAACACAAAGCATAGTATAATTTTTATTATGCAAAATGTCCACATAAGAAAAAGATTGCCTAAAATAGCTCTTTAAGACAAGAAAAGGACTCCCTATGGAGAAAATGAAAACTAATGTGCCTTTCTGCAGTAGACTGTCTTCTGGAGGAAGAGGAGGCCCTGTCCACACCCTCCACCGGACCGAAGCATCTTATTTGTAGCCTTAGGGACAAGCGTGCTTGGGTCCACCTGGGGAGAAGCCAGCCCAGCAGACTTCAGGGTCAACGCACAGAAAGTGCCCACAGGTTGAGTGTCCTTTATACTCACAGTGTGCTCGCCATTCCCATGCTGGCTGAAACACGTGCGCAGGACACAAAGGGCCAGGTGTGCGTGCTGAGGGCGGCTGTGTGCGACAACTGGTCCCACACATCAAACTGGGGGAAACTCTATTGCAACTGGAGTCAAGGATCGGCCAGTGGGCTGATGGTTATCCAAGGACAGGGTCAAACGCTGCAAACATGTAAGATGTGCTCTAACCAGACTTCGTGCGTCCCTAGCTCAGGGCGGAGAGAGAGGTCTCCGAGGACTAGAGCTCAGACATGAACGCGGGCTCTGACGCCGCCCACCAACGGTGCAGCCGCCTGGCGGGTGAGATGTCTCCCCAGGCGGGCCTCTCGGCCTTGTGTGTGTGCGCGCGTGAGTGTATGTGCGTGTGCGCGTGTGTGCATGCGTGTGCACGCGCGTGTGCGTGTGTGTGCATGTCTGCGCGTGTGCGTGCTTGCGTTGCACGTGCGTGTGCATGTGTGTGTGCGCGCGCATGTTTGTGTGTGTGCGCGTGTGTGTGCGTGTGTGTGTGTGTGTGTGTGTGTGTGTCTCCCTCGGTCTTCCCCAGCGCTGGGCTCTCTGCTGAGCCGAGGTCGGTTTTTCTTCCTCCAGGTAGATTCCTGTTCTCTACAGCTTCTGCCCCACTGGGCGGTACATCCTACGTCAGGGACAATGGCAAGCGGCAGCCAGCGTCATCGAGGCCCCGGACGTGGATCCCTCTCTTCCCACCAACCCTGTGCTGAGGGCTCTGTTGGTGCCCCCATCCCCGCTTTATAAACGGGGACTCCGGGGCTTAGAGAACAAGCGTGCGTACACGCGTGCTAAGTCGCTCAGTCGTGTCCGACTCTTTGCCACCCCATGGACTGTAGCCCACTAGGCTCCTCTGTCCGTGGAATTCTCCAGGCAGGAATAGTGGAGTGGGTTGCCATGTCCTCCTCCAGGGGATCTTCCTGACCCATGGACTGAACCAGCGTCTCTTATGTCCCCTGCACTGGCAGGCGGGTTCTTTACCACTAGCGCCACCTGGGAAGCCCTCGGAGAACGCGCTGTGCTGTGCTCTGTCCCTCAGTCATCTGACTGTTTGTGACCCTGTGGACTGTAGCCCGCCAGGCTCCTCTGTCGTTGGGATTCTCCAGGCAGGAATACTGGAGGGAGTTGCCATGTCCTCCTCCAGGGGATCTTCCCAACCCAGGGATCGAACCAGCATCTCCATCATCTCCTGCATCGCAGGCAGGTTCTTTACCGCTGAGCCACTGGGGGAGCTCGGGGAACAAGCCTGTCTCCTAAATAGACTCTGGAGGAGAACTTGAGCCCGGCATCTGCGGTCTCTCCAGCCTCGAGGGTGGGACCAGCATCCCCCTACCTTCATCCACTGGGTCTGCAGCACGACCACTGGAACCAACACGCAGTTAAGATATTTTAAAAATCCACCTTAGTGTCCGCTGTGAAACCCCACTGATCCAAAACCTCACAGGCGTGTCCTCCTGCATAACTGACCCCCGAGAGGCCCACCGAGTTCATCGAGGGTGGGGAGAAGCCTCTCGGAGCTGCCAGGTGAAGCGGGCACTGTTCGTAGGATGGTTTGAAATTAGTCTTCTAAGGAGGAGCATTTACTGAGGGTCTACATCTAGGGGTTTTCTCTGTTGTGTGTGTCATTTCTTTCCTCCTGTTCTCTCAGGCAAATAAGAATACTAACAAGCCCAGGCCAGAACCCATTTGAAAATGGCTCTGTTTTACACGAGACAGTGTCTGACCTCAGTCAGTAAACAGCAAAAGGTCAGGGGTCCGTGTCTTCACTCGTGGAACCCTTATTCTATCCTTGTGGATGTACTCACATTCATAATCAGTTAACGAGCTCAGCAAATATTTCTGGAGTGTTGGACAGAAGATATTAGAGGTTTTGACGGGTCCTCGGGGTCCAGCACCACATGAAACAGAACTCCGATCTGTCTCGTCTTCCCGGCCTGTTTATATATTTCTCCACGAGCTCTGATGGTCCGATAAGAAACTCATTCTTGTCTTTCTTCCTTTCAGTTTATGCCTTCCTCTCCAGTCCACAGAAAATTTTATTAAAATAGCTTAACTCTATTACCCCAGAAGCACAAGGTGTTAATTTAAAAGCGAAGTAGTGTTTGGCTCCCGAAAGTCACAGGTTCACCAGATTGAGACGCAGAAAGCCCAGCCCGCTGCTCGCCACCCCCCCGAGACCCGTTCTACTAACAGATACCCAGAGCCTCAGCCCCAGGGCTGGACCGCCTCCCGCCAGAGGCTCACTTTGGAAATGGTCATCAAATCCGTCATCTCGGGACAGTCCCTGTGAGGTTCCCGGTGACGGGACAGGGGGAAGGGGCCCCTGGGGTCCTGCATCAGCGTGAAGGGCAGGGGGAAGGGGCCGGTGCCGAGAAGGGGAGAGAACAGCAGCCTCGGGGACGCCCCCCGCGCCCGGCCGAGCTGGCGGGTCTGTGCTGAGTGCCCCCAGCGCACAAGCCCCCACCCTCCCTGGCAGGGTGGGCACTGGGAGTGCCCAGGCCCCACGGCACACCCCACGCACCCCCGAACCGCCTGCCAGAGGTGAGCGCCTGGGGAGGCACCTGAGATCCTCCACCGCAGACTTTGGGGAGCAGGGAGGTTTTCGTTTCTCTCTTCTTTTTCCTGTTTTCTGTGGTCCCGTCTTCTCCATGACCTCTGCCCCACCGTCAAGGGGTCTGTGCTGGGCTGCGGGTGGGGGCGCAGCCGGGAACCAGGTGAGGGGCTGTTTATGGAGACGCCTGTGCCAGAGCGCCGCTGCTGTGTCTGCATCGAAACTCACACCAGGCCCTGAACCAGAGGAGACTGCCCTCCAGGTGGGGGCTGGGGGCGGGGGAGGCGCAGCTCTGACCACACGCGTCTCTCCTTCCCACGGGAGGTGGACCAGAGTGGAGGACAAGGCCTGAATGTAGGCCCAGCTCTAGGGAGGAGCTTTAAGAACAAAAGAAGAATTCTAGCCACCCGGCTCCCTCCGCAGTGAACACAACCGGAAGGAGCCCAGCTTCCTTCTGCAGTGGCTTGGGGTCCTTCAGGCCACGTGCGTCCTGGAAGGGGACCACAGCCTGGCTGATGCGATGATGCAGGAGACAGACACCGTGTTAGGGGCTCAGGAAGGAGGGTGGGGAGTGGGGCTGGGGGCTCGGGGCTGCAGTGCAGCCCTTGCTCCCTGGAGCTGCCCGGCCCCACCCCTGGAGTGATGCCCACACTCAGGTGCCATCATGAGAGTCCAACCCAGGAACAATCGCTTACAGAGCCTCTCAGCCTGGAGCGAGGCGTCCCTGACCCGCACCTGTCACTCGTGACCCTAGCAGGGAACAGCCAAGAAGCCTGCCTGGAGGAGGAGTGCCGGCTAACCTGGAAGGATGCTGGGCTGTGAGGAGGCAGGAGGACCTCCCGGCCAGGGGGATGGGGCGGGTGGGCAAGGGCGCAGGGCCCTGGTGGGTGGGACGGAGGTGCTGGGAGGGGCTTGGCAGTGGGCTTTGTGGGGCTGGCGATGGGTGAGGACGGAGCTGCTCAGGCTTTGTTCTGGGTGAGGAGGGTGATGAACAGGCTGGCAGCTGGGCAATGATGGAGTGGCAGGGAGGCCCTGAAGAATCCCATGAAAGCAGCAAAATCGACTGGGATTGGAGAGGAGAGAGGAAGGGGTCGGGGCTTCCCCTGCATTCCCAGGAGAGAATTCATGAATGTGCTCAGGGTCAATGGAAGGAGTGTGTCTTTCCAGAAAAAATTAGTGAATGATAACTCTATTTTCACCCACAGTACGACACGAACATTCCCTGTCATGTTCTACTTGCTTAGCCAGATGCTGTTAGAATTCGATCCCTGTGGCTGCCGTGATGAAAGCTCTGCAGACCAGGCACTAAAGCAACAGAAATCCTGTCTCCCTGTCTGGAGGTCGAGGGCTGAGAGCAAGGCCCGCAGACTGGCCGAGAGGGAGGACCTGTCCCGCGCCTCCCCGCCTCCTGGGCCCCCGGCTCCTGAACACGCCACCCCCAACTCCACCTTCATCTTCGCATGCTCCCCCTCGTGTGTGCGTCTGCGTCCAAACCCCTCCTTCTGGGAGGGCCACCTGCCCCATGGGGTCAGGGCCACCTGCCTGAGTGACCCCCTCTTAACAAACTCCATCTGCTGCATGTGCTCACTCGCTCAGTCACGTCCGACTCTGTGCAGCCCCATGGACTGTATATAGCCTGCCAGGCTCCTCTGTCCAAGGGATTCTCCAGGCAAGAACACTGGAGTGGGTTGCCATGCCCTCCTCCAGGGGATCTTCCCCACCCAGGGACAGAACTCCCGTCTCCTGCACTGCAGGTGGATTCTTTACCTCTGAGCCACCTGGGAAGCCCCATCAGCGACGACCTCACTCCCGGATAAGGTCTCATCTCAGGTATCTCAGGGACCGAGGATGTCAGCGTGTCTTTTGAGGAGCACACAATTCAACCCATTATCACTGTGCTTTTAGGGGCTAAATGTTTGTTTCACTTAAAAGCCAGTCCAAGTTTCTAGTTCCCCTACAATCATGAGCTCAGAGGGGACACATTTTACAAATCCTGCTCCAAATATCAACCAGAGGAAGCCATCAAGTTGTGAAAAGATGCTTACCTCCTCCGCCAGCCTGGATTGGCCGATGTCTTAGGCGTTGCTGGACACCTGGGGTTCAAGCTGGGGGTTGGATGGCTTCCTGGACGGATGGGCAATGGGGGACCACCCGGACAGACCGCCTGGCCTCCTCACCCAGGATGGACTGCCAGGGAGGCTCCTCAGCCAGCGGCCCCAGCAAAGCGTGCGGGGAAGGGGGCAGAGGCTGGCCAGGCCCAAAGAGAGCACCACAGAGCTTGTCCTGGATGAACGGGGCGCCCAGACTGGCTGCTCCATTAGGACGTGCGAGGACACGGCCCCGTGCCCTCCTGCTTCTCTGTACTTTTGGTGCCTCCCCACTGAGTTCGTTCAAGGTCAGTGGGGCTGCGGTGTTCTAGCGGGGTGAATGAGGGCAAACAGTGTGTCCTTGTGTCCATGTGCAAGGCTGGCCGCGGGGGTGCACGCGGGGAACACGGCAGCCAAGGGCTCCACTGTCCGCGCTTGCAGGGGCGAAGCCGGTGACCAGCTGACCGCCGGGTCAGCCCCGTCGTCTCCCCGAGGGCATGACCACCACGTTCGGATGAGACTTCAGTCCAGGGTGACAGAGCGCACCCTCCTGGAGGACAGCACCCCAAAATCACAGTGGGGCACGAGGCAATGCGAGCAATTAACCAAGATAAACTATCCAGGGAGCTACCAGAGAGATCGTTAAAGCGGAAAAACAAGCAGGATAATTACACAAAATGCCTCCACCCACTCAGAGGAAGCGCGGGGCTCAGAATGGCTGGGAGCAGCTGGATCGCACCCTCTGATCATGGTAATCGGATGTTTCGAGGAATACGTTTCCTGTAAGAGCGAAGTGATTTCTGTCTCCTGGGAGATGCGTGTGACAGGGATCCTACGGGGCAGGGAAAGTTTCCTTCCTGAAGACAAGGCCCCGAGCCTTGTCTGCAGAGTCGGGACGGAAGGAGGGTTTCGCTCACGGCCATCCCTGTGGTTTCTGAGGGTAGGGGCGAGGTGCTCTCACACGGCTGGCGGCCAAAGGCAGGCATGGGCGGGCGGGAGAACGCCTCCCACCTGCTTTTGGTTTGGGGTCGTTCCCACCCCCCCAGCAATCCACACCCCAAGTCTTGAGCAAAGCGCTGCTGCCACCTGGACTCAAAATATGCAACTCCCCACCCCTCAAGGGGTCTTCAGATCAGAAGGAGCGGCGAACAGGAGCCCAAATACCCAGCACAGACTCAAGGCAGGAGCAGATGCTGATGCTGGGCGGGCAATGGTGGGACCAGGAAGAAAAGGGCTCTTTTTTCTCAGTTTAACTTTGTATTTCATCCTGGGTTTCCCAGCTGACTCAGCAGCAAAGAGCCCACCGGACAATGCAGGAGCTGTGGGTTTGATCCCTGGTCCAGGAAGGTCCCACAGGCCATGAAGCAGCAAAGCCCGTGAACCACAACTCCTAGGCCAGCGCTCTAGAGCCCGGGAGCCGCAAATGCTGAGGCCCACAGGCCCCAGAGCCCCTGCTCCACAGCAGAGGCGCCACCGCGGTGAGAGGCCCACAGGCCCCAGAGCCCCTGCTCCACAGCAGAGGCGCCACCGCGGTGAGAGGCCTGACCTAGAAGAGCGGCCGCCGCTCAGCGCTGCCAGAGAAAGGCCCACGCAGCAGCGAAGACCCAGCACAGCCATAAACACGTCAACAAAAACGAGCTTTAAAGCTTCTTTCAGTCCTATTTTACGTTCGAGTTGACCACCCTGCCTTCCCCTGACGGCACAGCCTGTAGAGGATGAAGTGAGACCTCAGGGAGTATCTGCGCTGGTTCTGCCCACGTGACTCCCCCGGGGGCAGTCTCTCGGCTCCTGTTCCTCATGGGGAACCAAGTGTCTGTGAAGGCATTATTTTATTTGCATGTTTCCCAGCATATGATTTTTAACACTCTTGGGAATAACGTATCAAACACACATTCATAAAAAATCGTAGTTCTGGTCCAAGCTTTTTAGTAAAAAAAAAAATATATATATATATATATAGAGAGAGAGAGAGAGAGAGCTAAGTTTAACATCGAAAGAAGTTGTGAACTAATAAAATGCTGGAGTGGGCAGTAAACTTAGTATCTGAATAGGATATTATTTCATACGTAAGTTTCAGAAGGTGTAAAATCTTCTTTTGACCAAGTTTTTGTTCAGGTGTTAATCCATGTCCCCCAAAATACCTAATTATTTGTAGTCCCCATTTACGATAAATGAATTAAATTAGTTTCATACGTTAAGGTTATTCAGTTAACCATTAAATTGCCATATTGTCTAGGTCAAAAATGTTTTGATGTCATCAATTTAACTTGATTCAAACAATATTTATGCAGACAGATTACGGACTGATTCAAATACGCATGCAGGAAACACTTCTAATAGCCCCAGTTTAAGATTCTGTGCAAGTTTAAAATGCATACACAATAAAAGATACTTCTGAGTAGGTAAAGAATTCTATGAACGTGTATAGTATCTCTCAGACTGTAACGGAAGGATGTTTCCTTATGTCTAAGAAGACTATTTTCTACTCTGAATGTCTCTTAAATGCTTACAGGTGGCTTCTCCTCACCTCTGGGACCAGGGTTCCGGCCAGCGGCGGCCCCCCTCAGGGCCCGGGGCCTCCCCGTCTGCAGAGCTCGAGCGTGGGACACACAGGCTCACACCTCTTCCGTGCATCCTGGTTTGAAAAAGGCACAAGCACGGCCCAGACCACTGCTCTGTTCCACCTCATGAGCAGCCCCTGGCCGACTCTCAGACGCTTGTTTCAGCAGGAACCGCTGACTCTCACGGGGTCAGAGTTTGACACCTTCAGGGTCTTGCTTTACACGTGGTCTGCAAGGCATTTATGTGCCTTTAGGGGGTAAGGTGTAGAAAGAATGAATGACTGAGTGAATGAGTGGAAGTGAAGCAGAAGCTGAGGTTAGAACATCCACACAACAGCTGCCCTCAACATCCAGGATGATTGGGCCTTTCCTGAAAGTCTAATACCCCTCGTGAGTTTCCTTCTGTTGGAAGCCTACAAGTTCAATGTGTTCTATTTATACTGAAGTACGATCCTGCCTTATCAGGGACCGTGACAATCACACCTGTCTAGCTTTCGTCTTATTTTTTATGTCATCATCACTAAATAAACGTTTGCTCGCGTCTCCTGAGCCCGAAACACTGTCTGGGCCTGGAGAATCCAGTGGTGAATGAAAAATAGGGACTCATTCGTTTGCTTGCTAAGTTGCCTGTAGAGAGAAAGGCTCTATATTCAAAGATTTTGGTACAGAGGTGTTGACATTAGCAATGAACTGCGTGCCAGAGCCAGTGCACCCTGTAAGTAAATTCTCCTCGTAAGTCCTTTTAATTTTTATTGGATTAGAAATAACTTCCTGGGCCAATAGCCAAAGGAAAGCTGTTCAGAGGGAGACATGGGGGAGCCTGCCTCGGCTACAGCTTCTGCTGAAGCTCCAATACTTTGGCCACCGGATGTGACGAGCCGACTCATTAGAAAAGACCCTGATGCTGGAAAAGGCTGAGGACAGGAGGAGAAGGGGACGACAGAGGGTGAGATGGTTGGCTGGCATCACCGACTCGATGGACATGAGTTTGAGTAAGCTCCGAGAGTTGGTGATGGACAGGGAGGCCTGGCGGGCTGCAGTCCATGGGGTCGCAAAGAGTCGGACACGACTGAGGGACTGAACAACAACAACTTCTGCTTCCATTCCTCGGCCTCCCTGCTACCCACACTTGTCACTTCTGCTCAGAGGTTTAAAACCCGAGTCACCTCCCTCAAGTGTGCAGGGGGTGGTCAGGAGGGAAGGGAGTGGGGACCACAGAGGGGTGTCCGTGGTCAGCGTCAGGGCCGTGTGGACACCCCCGTCCCGCCTCCCCACCCGGGAGCTGTTCACACTTCGGGCAAGAGCGGACAAAGGGGCGCCCGCAGTCACACAGGCACACACATGCCCAGGGGGACAGTTTTGACAGACTTTGACTTTCACCGGTCATAAACTCTACAGGTGGCTTTTCCATGTAATGACATAAATAATTTAATAGTTCATGCAAGAACTTAAAACCAAAAAAATAAACTAAGGCCATTTAGGGGCTCAGCGACGCCCTTGCCAGAGACCCCTCCTCCTCTGGAGATGCCAGGTCCACGTGGCTCCAGGGCTGCGCCTGCCCCTCGCGGGGGTCCCTACTGGGTCCTTGTCGAGTTCCCCCCAGGCCAGCCCCATCTCTGAGGCTGTGGTGCCCAGGGCCCAGGCTTCAGCTTCTTCCTCCTGTGCCCCTGCCTTTGACCGTGGCGCCTGATCTCACGACGGGACGCAGCCCCCCACCCAGAGACGCAGATGGGAGGAGCGTGGCGTCGGAGTCTGTGGTCTCTACTTGGTGACTTGGAGTTGCGGACACCCTGGACCAGTGATGCCGGGGCTCGGTGGACAGGCCGGTCTTCAGTGATGCCCGCTGGCCCCAGGGTCTAAGGTGCTGCCTCGGGGAGACCCACGGAACAGGCGTGACTCCTGAGGATGGGGGGGCGCTCGCCCTCAGGCTGTGGACGCTGGGCGCCCAATCAGAAAGCCTACTTTACACAAGCGAGTCTAGATGCGACCGTGAAAAATGGTCTGCCTGCCTGAGGAGCTGACGTGATGTGTGAAAAATCCTCTGCTGGGAATGTTCTGATGTTTAAAAAGGCTTTGTTACAAACAGGCTGCACAGCAAAGCCGACGGGGTGGCCTCACCCAGGGAAATCCTCTGCTCTCGGTCCTGGACACTTCGAGTCCGGCATCCAGGCGCGGGCTGCCAGCCCCGAGGCCTCTCCGCTCGGCGGCCTCCCCACCTTGGCCTCTGGGGTCGTCCCCTGTGTGTGTCCTGACCGCCTCTTCTCTTAAGTCAGAGTAGATCGAGGCCCACCCCAGGGCCTCATTCTAGCTTAGTCGCCTCTTTCAAGGCCCAGCCCCAAATGCAGTGCCTCCCTGAGGTCTTGGGGTCAGAGCTTCAGTCTGTGGAGTTTGAGGGCCTGACTCAGCCGGTGACACAGCCGTGGGACCAAACGCAGGGCTTGGCACACACGGGGCTGCTCTGGCTGTTACGACTTTTTCCAGCGAGTGGGAAGCCTGCTCCCCGGGCCCAGCACTGAGAGCCCAGCAGCGCGGAGAGAGCCCTGGGAGGTCCTCCCATCCTGCTCTGACGGTGACGCTTGGCTGACACGAGTGAGCTGACGGTGACCCGCTCTGAGTTAAGGCTTCCAACCCGGGCTGCGCAGGGCACTTACCCCGACTCACGTGCTCCCCACGGGACCAGCGCCACCTTCCGGAGGGGCGGAGTCTGCACCCCCACCCTTGGGGCTTCCCAGGGCCCCGCTCAACGCTGCAGTCTGTCTGCATTTCCAGACCTTCTGGCTGGTAATCACAGCACACTCTCTTTCCCATTTTGAAAAAGAAATACATACATTCACATTAAATACATGTGTGTGTGTGTGTGTGTTGTGCTAAGTTGCTCCAGCTGTGTCTGACTCTGTGCGACCCCATGGACTGTAGCTCTCCAGACTCCTCTGTCCATGGGATTCTCCCGGCAAGAAAACTGGAAACCGCTGCCATTTCCTCCTCCAGGGGATCTTCCCAACCCAGGGATTGAACTCAAGTCTCTTACATCTCCTGCATTGGCAGGCGGGTTATTGACCACTAGTGCCAGCTGGGAAGCCCCAAATCTTCCAGAATATGTGTGTGTGTTAGTTTCTCAGTCGTGTTGACTCTCTTTGACTCAATGGACTGTAGCCTGCCAGGCTCCTGTGTCCATGGGGATTCTCCAGGCAAGAACACTGGAGTGGTTTGCCATTTTCTTCTCCAGGGGATCTTCCCAACCCAGGGATCGAACCCGGGTCTCCTGCCTTGACACGCGGATTCTTTACCGTCTGAGCCCCCAGGGCCACCTAGAGAGAGAGGTGTGTCACAGGGGGTTGGCTCACACGCCCTGGGTCTGGCCAGGTGGGTCTGAGTCTGTAAGCTGGCCATCAGCCTGTGACCTCAGGCAGGAGCTCCATGCCCGGGATTGTCTGCTCTATCCTTAGGGAGACCTCAGTTCTGCTCTTAAGACCTTTCAACTAATTGGACCAGCCCCCGCTCCTCACCCAAATTATCAAGGATAATCTTCTTTGTAGGTATTAATTATATCCATGAAACACCTTCACAGCAACACTGAGATCAGCAATCTAGCCTGACACCATGGTCCACCTCCGGTCAGAGGGCCGGCAGGCACCTCCTGCATCCCTGCTTCATCTCCAGATAAAGACAGTAGCACAGCTGCACATCTGCCCAACACGATGCAACCAAAAGCCTGCTCTCTCCACAGAAGAGGGCAGAAGAATCTCGGGACAATGTCCATTTCTCTCCTTGACATCGCAGGACTTACATCAGGGAGAAACACAAAAACAGTCATCCTGGTTTCTGCAACTGACCACGTGGTCGCGGCTGGTATTTGCCGCTATTTTTCTCTAACCACTCTCTCTGATTCCCCTTGCCCTCAGCAAGCCTCCCAGCTGACCTCCCGGCTGACCTCACTCTTGACCTGGCAGGGTGATCCCAAGCTTCACCCCAGACGGTCTGAACCATTAGCAGTCCTGCCTGGACTGGGTCGCCATAGTTCTCAGGTGGCCTCACTCCTAGGACATGGAGGGAGAGACACCCAAGCCATCACCCGGGCTCCAGATACACCCTTCCTCACCTCCACCGAGAGCAGCAGCCGGATTTCCCCTTGGCCATCACAATCACTCGCCCCAGCCAGGACAGGCCCTCCCTTCTTGCCTGTAGACTCGGAGGTATAAGGGGCTCAAAGCGGCCGGGGTGGCCGTCTCAACCTCCAGGTCAAAGGAGCATTGTCCTGTCTCCTGATGGAAGCATCCCTCCCTCCCGTGAGCGTTAATGTTAACCGGTCACCTGTGCTAACAGGGAGGGTGGCAGCTGCACCCCCACCTCCTGGCTCGGCCACAGGAGAAGCGGCCGCAGCACCTTCGTGGACACTGACTTGGAGCCTGTGTGGCTCTGGGGAGCCCTGCCCAGCCCGGCAGGGCATTACCACCCAGCTGGCATTGTAACCGATCCTTCAGAAGGCCACGCCACAGCTCCAAATGGCCAGCTGCTCCTCAAGGGCGGGGGCGCAGGGGTCGTGAGCCCGTGCCTCACCTTCCTGTGAAGTGAGCATCCTGATGGGAAGGGGGCTGCGTGGAGTCCCGGGCAGTGGAGAGGCATCCTGCATGTCCATGGTTGGCAGTTTGGGCAGAAGGACTGCACGAAGGGAGGAAATCTGTAACCAAAGTGAGCGTCCGTCCCAGCGAGAACAGAACACTGCTCCTTCCGCGATGGAAGTGGTCCAGCGTCGTCAACCTGCCGCCAGCTGGCTGGCGGGTCTCCCCAGGAGGAGTGCCCCACTGGGCCCAGCTCTGAGTGCCCTCCCCAGTCCGGGCTCCAAGCATTGCTGTTTAGACAAGAGCGGAAGACAGAGGTCCCTAATGCAGTTCAAACTTGCTCAGTGAAACCAGGAGGAGAGGTACGAAAACACCGGAGTTGAGGCATGAAACCACCAAGTGGGGCGTGAAGCCGCAGTGAGGAGGAGCAGCCCTGAGCCCCGGCTGCGGCCCTCCTGGGACATCACTGCCCTCCCTGTCTTTCCTGCTGTCACGGCCCCAGTCTCACTCGGAGCCAGTGGAACCCCTCGCTCTGCCAGGAGGCAGGCTCTCACCTCACATGCAGGAGATAATCTGGCTGGAGTGAGCAGTCGTGGTCTCCCCTCTGCCAGGGCTCGGCCTGAGGCCCATCCATGGCCTAATTCTGACCAGCAGCTGTGAGAGAGAGTCGATAGACAAGTGTTCTGGGAAATATCTCCCTTCCAGATGAAAAGCTATCTCTTCACAAGGGGAAATTCCCCCTTTCCATTGCCTCCTACTTTTCTGCTTGAGATACAGCAGTCTTTTGACCATAAGTTGACAGAATTAGGGAGAGAAAAGACAAGCTCAAGCATATATTTCTCTGAATACTCATCACAGTCACTGATAAGAACAGAAATAAGGAAGGGCTTCCAGGCCCAGCATCGCTGAGTGACTCAGGAAGAAGAGAAGCCGCCTCCTCCATGCCTCACCCTCTGCTTCCCCCAGGTGCTCAACACTGCTTTCACTGCAGAATAAGATTTTCACAAAGATTTTGTCTAATATCCAACACTGAGGTCTCTAAAAACATCAAACCAACAAAATGAATTTCCAAGTTGGTTAAAAAACAGCAGTTCTCAAGCTAAATCTGCTGGTTTTCTCAAATCTCTTTGTCAAAGGTATTCAGCAAGTGCCAACAACTTGCTTGGGGCCCTGGAGTTCAGGGAGTCTGGGGTCGCCCAAGGTCTCGCCCGCTCCCCACCTCGGGGCCCGGCGCCCCTCAGCCCGTGGCCTAGGGCCCCCCCGGTGAGTGCGGGCCCAGCCACACACCCTGAAATGTGGGGGAAAGCTCGGAGAGGCCGCCGCCAGAAGCTTCGTTTATTGTAAGGTTTATTTGATTTGCATTTATTTCGAAAGCCACCCTCCCCCACATGCAGGAGACCCATCTGTCAAATACCTTGTCTTCCAGACCATTCCCAAAGGTGTGCCCGGTCTTAAGAGAAGGTGACCTTGGAGGGGAAAAAACTACAGAGCGGAAGCATCAACGATGACTCTTCACGCGTTAAAAATGCATCGCTTCATGGAAGATTTGTTGCAGTGTGTCTTTTTTTAAGTTCTATACAAATCCAGGGTGTTTTAAACCCCTTTCAGTTAGAAGAACTGACTCACACTCACCTTTCTTTCAACTTTGTTTCACCTAAGGCGTAACGTGATGCAAGTCAAAGCTGATGAAAGTCAGCTTTCCTTCTGGGGGATCTCGGGTTTCCTTAGAGCTGGACACACCAGCGTTAAGCTGACAGCGCGCTGATGGCAGACAGTCTCATGAGGTCTTCATCCTGTCCCGCCGTCAGCTAAGAGGGAGTCACCCACCCTGTGGCCTCAGTCTGTCCTTCTGCAAAGTGGGGACAGCCTTGCTGACCGCACTGGTGTCTCAGAACAGAGCTGGGTTCACAAAGCGTGACAAGCAAGGCCCACCCCCAACATGGACTGTGAGCGTGCTGGAAGCAAACAGGCCACCTGCTTGTGGTGGGCGCCCCAGCCTCCACAGGCAGAGATTCCGAGTCACAGCGGCCCGCAGCCTCTGTCCAAGCTGGACACCTTCCTGCCGTGTCCTCCCCTGGAATCTGTCCGCCCCTGCCCTGTCTCCTCAGGCCACGTGGGTCCCGGACCAGCTGCCCAGAGGGTGCAGGGGAACAGGCTGGGCGTTACCGGTGGGGTCACACCATGGACCAGCACTGTTTCCCACCCATTAACTCAGTTAACTTGCAAGCCCCCTTTACATGGAGCCAGGAGGACCCCCACCCCTGAGCGAATGAAGACACTGGAACTCCGCTGTCTCCCTGACCTCTCCCGGGCACACAGCAGCAGAGGCCGTGCTGGCCTTGGGTCCGGTCCCCTGGACGCTGAGGCTGTGCTCTGACCACATCGGAAAGGCCCCTCTTCCATTTCCAGCATCACAGGAGGAAAGGGCACAGCACGGGCTCCTGTCAGCCAGCATGAGCGCCGGGACGTGGGGGGGACGCGGGGTGGACGCGGGGCAGCAGGCCTCCCCCCCAGAAAGATTCCAGCTCACCCGGGGCTGCGCAGCCTGGGGCCATGCTGCACGGCTCTTCCCCATGGGGACCCGAGGGCACACCTCCTGGGCCCCCGATGGCCAATGTGCCCCTCGCTTGGCCACCACCAGGACTGTGCTTGTGGGATTTCTAAACGGAATCCATTAGAATTTAAGGCTCCATAACCATGATCTGCATGCAGGAAAATGTTTTAAAATGCAAAAAAAGTAGGAAAATGGAGGTAAGCAATAAAGTTAGAAAAGCCAGGTATATCTCTGTTGTTAATTATGCATGTTCTCTTTCCTTTCAGGTTTAGTGCCAGATGGAGCCAGGTGCAGAAGGAAGGGCGGGTTGTCCCTCAGGCCACAGGCCTCCTCGCCCCCTCCCCCCGCCGCCTCAGGAAGTACATGCTCTGGGCTGTTCAGCAGGGCCTCAGGCTGCCCAGTGGACGCAGGCGGGTCTTCCAGGATGGACTCGAGGCTGCCTCCTAGAAGCTATGAGGATCTACATGAATGAGCACCTGGATTCCATTTCTATGCTAATGGGTTGAACTTAAAGAGTAATTAGGTGTGCTGGAGATCATGCCAAGAAGTGCCCTGCACCCCTCCATCGCCTGCTAGCTAACCTAGCTCCTTCGCTTGCTAGTTAATCTAGCTCCTCCGGTAACCTAGCTCCTCTGTCGCCCGCTAGCTAACCTAGTTTTGTGCCGACTTTCCATCAGCAACATGGGATCCCAGCCGTCCACAACGTCACCTCGCATAGATGTCAAGCCTCATCCCGTAGGTTTTCCCAGGCATCACATCTAGAAAGATAATACAGCTTAGGAGCTGCTGACATCTTGGTCTATATTCCACATCCAAATGACCTGGACTGGTCATTTTAAGGGCTTCTTTCAAGCTGGAAATATCTCTAGCCTTACTCATCCGCCCGTTTCCCCAGAAGGTGACCAGAGTGGCAAGAGGAGGAGACAGGTGCGGGTGATGACCGTGGAGCCCAGGCCCCGGGGAGGGACTTCGCGCCGGCAGGAAAATGAAAGCTAGAGACAAGCACCGTCCACTCAGCTGTCGGGCGCTTCTGTGAGCACAGGCCTCGGGCCCTGAAGAATGCACAGACAGAGGAGCCTGGCGGGCTACAGTCCATGGAGTCGCAAAGAGGCAGACAGGACTGAGCCATGAGCGCGCACACATATCTCCATATGTACAGACAGACGTGATCCATTTTGCTTCTGTTTAGTCGCTCAGTCCTGTCCGACTCTGCGACCGCATGGGCTGCAGCAGGCCAGGCTTCCTGTCCCTCACTCCTGTCATCTCCCAGAGTTTGCTCAGACTCACACCCATCGGGTTGGTGATGCCATCCAATCATCTCGTCGTCTGTCACAAGAAGCATAACTTTATCTGTATCTCTCTGTGTACAGAAACTTGAAGGTGCCCTCCTGCCCTTCTTCTGTAAACGGTAACAGGCCGCACACTCAGCTCTTCTGACCTGAGTAGGCCTCCTCGCTGTCTGTATGAATAAACTACAAATTTACTCAAAATATTAGTTTAGTGAAAGCCGCTCAGTCATGTCCGACTCTTTGCAACCCCGTGGACTATACAGTCCATGGACTTCTCCAGGCCAGAATCCTGGAGCCTTTCCCTTCTCCAGGGGATCTTCCCAACCCAGGGATGGAACCCAGGTCTCCCGCATTGCAGGTGGATTCTTTACCAGCTGAGCCACCAGGGAAGCCCAAGAATACTGGGGTGGGTAGCCTGTCCCTTCTCCAGGGGATCTTCCCGACCCAGGGATGGAACCCAGGTCTCCCGCATTGCAGGTGGATTCTTTACCAGCTGAGCCACCAGGGAAGCCCACTCAAGATATAAGGTTGCTTCCAGTTTGGGGGACGTCTTTGTTTTTGTCTCTGCCATCACAGTCATTGCTACAGGGAGCAGTCACGTGGGTGTCCTTCTGTATCTTTGCCTGTGTATCTCTGGAGCAGACTCCTGGGAGCAGGACCTGACACTTGCCCACATCTCCCCTGATTTCCTCCACGGGGACTGGGCCGCGTCTCCCAGCCACGTGTGAGGGTTTTTATCGGACAGAGGGAAACAGGATCCCGCAGTATTGAAGCGGATCAGAGGATGGAATGGGACCTCTGGAGGGCTTCGCAGCGATGCAGGCTGGAGGGGGAGGGGATTACACTTGCACCGAGAGTGGAGTTTAATAAACGTGATGGGCTCTTTGAAAGAGTGAATGATTGCCTGGGTGAATGAATGAAGGTTGGGATTAAGCATCAGCAAGCGTCACTTCTGTCACTTGTCAGCCCGAGCTGCAGGTGGCCAGGGGTGCGGGCGTCAGTGCTCCCGGGGTTGGGCTCGCCCCGGCCCGAGCTCACCCCTCGGTGCCAGCATCAGCCTCTGTCTCAGCACGAGGCTCTCGTGGCCTCGGTCCCGGGGATGGAGCCTGAAAAGATGCGGATACTGCTGCTGAGAAGGGTGACATTTCCTCCCACAATGAGGCCTCGTCACCAGGCGGCCCTGAGCAAAGGTGCCGACACGCTGCTCAATCACGCTGAGTGATGTGTGTAAATAGCATTGATTAGAGTGTGATTGCAAATGAATGGCACGATCAGGTCTTGTCACGAAGCGTCCGCCCCATCAGTCACTGCTCCCCGCCAGGTGTGGGCGGCGTCCCCCAGGGGTGGGGCTCTCATCCCCCTCCCTGCCCCCCAGGGACGAGGCCTCCCCACGGGGCCGCGCACAGGCCTGGAGGGGACAGGCGGGGGGCGTGGCCCAAGGGTGACGCTTCCCCGACGATGCCGCCTCGAAGGGCCGTGCCACCCCCCCTGCCCTCGCAGCCTGTCATCTGTCCACGAGGCGGTGGGGACCCCACTCGAGCGAGTGGCTGAGGTCCCGAGCTCCTCCCTCTGGACCCGAAGACCCGAGGCTTTGCCCGAATCCTGGCCATCTGCAGCTGTTCTACCTAACATCATGTTCACGATGGAGACCCAAGTGTGTGCAGAGCTTTACTGAATCCTATCGCTATCAAGACAGGTGCAGAGGGCGAAGCGAAATGTGCATGGAGCAGAGATCCATCTCCCTGTCCTCGGGCGTCGTCAGAAAGTCCCTGCAAAGAGCTCTGCTTCCTGAATAGTCATGGTTTTTAAATGACTGAAATGCATCTAGGTCTCCATCTGCCACAGCAGTGGCCCTTCTAACTCTGGGTGCAGACCCCAAATCCTGGGTCTTCTGCTGAGAACGGAGCCCGGTTCATTCCTCACACGCTGTTTCTTTGGACACAGTGAGGAGGCACTCAGACGTGAGGTGCTGGGCTTCACCGCCCACCGTGAAACGGAGGGCAGAGAGGGCATCAAGGAAGCGGAGACCTCTCCTCCCTCATCGCTGGTCAGTTACTCAGCTTGAGAACCACTGGCGAGTCCATTCCTGACGCGGGGCCAGGCGGGCGCACATGGTCATGAAACAAAGATGGTCATGATCTGGGCGTGTTTGCCAGCCTTTGGGAACGCCAGCGAACAGGCACCAAGGGCAGGGCTTCCCCTTTCATTTCTTTAGAAGATAAATGTCTTGGGAAAGAACTAACTGCTTCAGCTGCCGCTTCCCTACCAAAAAGGCCACACGAGGCGCTTCCAGAGGAAAAGGTGAAATTTACGCTTCTGCTAGATCCTGAAAGAGCCTATCAGGTGTGTGTGTGTGTGTGTGTGTGCACATCTCAGTGTATCAGTCTCTGCGTCCTGTCGGGGGGTGTGTGTGTACACGTCTCAGTGTACCAGGCTCCCTGACAAGACAAGAGAAATGGATGGACTAGTCCTGAAAGGCAGTAACCGCCGCAGTGAGATTGGGCCCTGACTGAGCCAGGTAAGGTGGCTGCCTCGTGTCCACCATGAGTCCCGTGGTAGGAGCTGTGCAGGGTCGTCACGCCGGGGCCCACGGCTCACAGCCCTGGGACCAGTCACCTTGCTGGCTGTGCCGCAGGCCCAAACAAGCCTCCACATTTGACCCAAACATGGAATATTCAAACGCAGTCATGTGCAACCTATGTTCTGGGGTGTGGTAGAGTCATTTTAGGAATAAACAAAGTGAAAACACATAAAATGACTTATTAAGTCATAATTATAATTTAACACTTGGAACAGTTTCCTGTGACTTTGTGAGACCCCAGATCTAATGCTGCATCATTCTTCTCTCGGCAGCAAAACCAGATGGTGGTTAGGAGGCCCGTGCCCACTGCCAGAGGCACAAACAGCCCACTCCCCCACCCCCACCCCAGTTCTTCTGCGTTTATGAGGTGCGAGGTTCAGAACCCCTGTGAACTGAGTTAATCACCCAAGAAATCAGAACACTGGTTCTCGAGCGATGCCTGAGGATGCTGCCACGGGTTCTGAGCCTCTGAGCCTTGGGGGTAAGACAGTCCTCGCCAGGAGGCATCAGAGAAAGCCCAGAACCTGCCCCCTCTCTTGGTGGGCGGCTCCGGGGAGTGGCCCACAGGGCAGGAAGAAGGAAATCTGGAGGGCAGTCTCCTGACTTGAAAGAGACGTTGTCATCCAAACTGAAAGAGAAACATTGGAAAGAAGAGAAAAGATGAGAGCAGGAAAAAATAAAAGCAGAGGGTGTCAGCTGGCCCTCTGCTCCGTGTCCTCCCAAGAGGGACTCAAGCAGGACGCGCTGCACCTCTGAGAGCCGCTGACTGCCGAGCGCTCCACGCCAAGTCCAGTCCTAGGCTCAGCTCCGTCCCGGGAAACAGGCCACTCTCGGGGAGAGGCAGACGAACTGAGGGCCCCCCAGGACCACTGGGGTCCTCGATAGACTCTCCCAGCAGAGGAAGAAGAAGACTTAGCTGGGGAACACGTCTCACCCGCCCCCTTCTCCTTGCTTTTCTCTAGGAATATTTGTGCTGAAAACCACAACAACCTGTTGTCCCCAGCCCCTCCCGCCCCCTGCGTCCCCCTCCCGAGGCTGAGCATGCATGCCCGGGGTCCATTCCTGTTGCAACACGCGCTAATGTCCATCTTGGAGCATCCTTCCTTGACGCACGGTTTTCATATTTGTGGTGGTGAAATATCATCGGGTTTTCCCCAACTCTGAACAGGATTTGCAGCTGGGAAATGTGGCCATCATCGATGGTATCTGAATTCGCATAATTGTCGCGATGGTTTCCTAACAATTACCGACTACAGGCTCAGGGAGAAGGCCATTCCTGGAACTACACCGTGTAGGGTTCTTATCGAACAAGATGTCCAACCACGAGCAGAGAGGGAAAATGGAGAAGGCTGACATATATTTAAATGCAGGCAAAATCCTATGACACAGTCGTTATTTCCTGGCTCAAATCAAAATTTTAAACAGTTTACTCCCTTCATGTCTTCTCAAGAGTTTCACATACCAAACTTTCAGTGTCATGACTAATAGCGGCTCTCGCCGAGGCTCACGCTCTTAAAACCCTCTCCAGCCTCTGTGATGTGCAGCTCCTTCCTTATTACGGGATGCATTATGCCAGACGCGCCCGTGCGGTGATGGGACATGGCAACCCCGCTGTGAGAATGCCTATCAGAGCTTCTTTTAAGGCCCTTTCTCAATTGTCAGCAAAGTATTTTTTAAGGTTAAAAGGTGTAAAATTATTCTGAAATGCTTTTCTGACCTGTCGCCTATCACAGCAAAGAACTAGAGTTCATTTTTTTTTTCTAAAATTGCATTTTTTGAAATGCAGTAATATTATAAGAATAAGCTTTCTATGAGGAAAATAGTCCCCTGAAATGTTCATGATATGTTTTTTGCATGCCTTCTGCTCCAGTGACTGCAATATTAATCACTGTTTCATGCTTAGAATTTTTTCCCCCGATGCAATTTCTCTCATCTCCAGCCTCGGCGGCTGCGGAGAAATTAACATAAGTGACCGGCGCGTTTTCGCGTCTGCTTCTCTTCTCTCGGCTTTTTTACCCCCGTTCCTGTTTCCGGGGTTGCTTCCTATTTCATCAGCGTCGGGTCAGAGCCGTCGCTGCCTGAGGTCCAGCTGGTTACGCGGAGGCGAGGGCCACATGCTGACGTTGATGGAAACCAGCTGAGGGTGTGGAGCCTCCTGGTCTCGTGCCTTCCTGGCCCCAGGCTTGCCCACCAGCAAAGGGCCTGCCACCCCAGTCACCCCAGGCCGGCCAGCCTGCCATTCCCGCTCTGGCCTGTGAGGCCCCCTTTTCTACAGGGTGGAGCCACCCACCATCCTGACCATTTCCATTCCACACGAATGACTGGCAGATTTTGAAATCTGGGTTCTGCCAAGGCCTGCAGGGAGCTTCCCAGGAACAGAAAAAGCCCTGAGAGACTCCCTTGGTGACTATGGAGGCCCACGTGGAGCATCGGGGAGCAAAGAGGGAAGCCGCTGGGTGGGGACAGCCTGCGCTGAGCCTGCCTCCCAGAGCTGCTCACACCCCTTAGCGAGCCTCCGGCATCTGCGCCTGGCCCCGTGCAGGCTGTCTCTCACCGCCGGGGCCCAGGCTCAGTCCCTGGGTGGGGGAACTAAGGCCCCACAAGCCACGCTGCACAGCCAGGAAAAAAAAAAAACTGGTCAAAAACAACATTTTTTACATGATCAATAATTGAAAACAAACTTGCGCTGACCTGAAAGAATAAAGACTCGACTGTGTTTCTCTCCTCTGTGTGGGAAACGCCAGAGCAGGCAGGCAAACCGTGGAGGGAAGGTTCCCAAAGGCAGGGCCAGGTAGGCAATACGGTTTTCCCTGGATTTTACGATGTCTGAGGAGCTGATCAGAGCATTAACATTTGTGCTTTGCTGCAATCTCTCATCATTTGAAACAAACGCTCACGTCGGCTCCTGGCTTTGTGTTTCTGATGCTGCATTTTCTTTCCTACAAAAGCCTGAGAAAGCTGATTCTTAGCTCCTGATGACCCCACTGGCGTGCGTCAAGTTTACACCGAAAGACGGCGCTTTAAACGCGACCCGCAGCTCCCCTCCACCGGATCTGGTGTAACAGAGACGAGGTTCTTCTCTGCATTAACGTGGGGTCGTCTCTTGAGGGGTCAGCACCCACATGCTCGGCCACAGCTCGGGAGGAAAGCACACTGATAGGATTCTGTGTGTCTGGTAGACACGAGGGGCCAGATGTTGCCAACGTAAAGAGCTCTCAGAATGCTGCCTCCTCCTTCTCCTCACTACGTCACCTCCGTAATTCAAAGGCTTCGTGCCAGTGCCCCGGGTCCCACTCCTGAGGGCGTGTCCCCGAGCTAGGTGTCGCGGGCGGTGTCCTCTGCCTCACACACACGGGGCACATGCGCTTCTATCCCTGGGTACCACTTGTCCCCTACACTCTGGGGCTGGCTGGCTGTCCTGACGAGCGACAGAGTCTTAGAGACCCGAGACGGAACCCGGGCACGTCTCCCTATTCATTGTAGGTAAGCGGGAGACGTGGAAAGAGTCACCCCCAGGGGTCACTTTTGACCACGAAATCTTGCCGTAGAGCATCTCACGGCCCTTCTGCTCTTCAGAGGCATTCCTGGACACGTGGCCTCGAGACGAACCATTCCCCACGCCAGAAAGTACCTACTTACAGTGGGTGAGGACGGGAGGCAGCATGTTCATCTTATTGTAGAAGAGAAAGGGTGGCTTAAGGCAGCCCGTAGCCCACCGGCGGCGGGACGTCCCCGGCCCCGCGTCCCCACCGGCTCTGCCTCGACCTCAGCTCACCGCCGCCTCGTGCGCGGCCGCTGACCTCGGCGGAGCGGCCTTCCCTGTTCCGTGCCTTGCTTGCTTGTGACATCTCCACGGTTTTGCTCATTTCATTGTCTTTTGACCTTTCTTACTGACTGTAAGACTTCTTTTTTGCAGAAGGAAATGGCAACCCACTCCAGTGTTCTTGCCCGGAGAATCCCATGGATGGGGGGTCCTGGCATGCTACGGTCCATGGGTCACAAGAGTCGGACACAATTTAGCAACTAACCCAAGGCTTCTTGACTTATTTTAGAGAGCTCACCTTTTGTTGTTTTGCTTCTGTTGCAAATATCTTTTCCTAGTTTCTGGCCTGTGGTTTTGTCCTCTTTGGTAACTTTTGACTAAAAATAGCTTCTTTTTTTCTGTATAAATTTTTTTAATTTATTTTTAATTGGAGGGAAATTTCTTTACAACATTGTGTTGGTTTCTACCGTTCAACAATGCAAATAGCCATAATTATACATATGTTGCCTCCCTCCCCTCTCCCCATCCCACCTTCTAGAACATCATAGAGCACCAGCCTGGGCTCCCTGTGTTACACAGCAACTTCTTACCAGCTATCTATTTTACAGATGAAAAGTGAAAAAGTGAGTCACTCAGTCATGTCTGACTCTTTGCCACCCCATGGACTATACAAACATGGAACTCTCCAGGCCAGAATACTGGAGTGGGTAGCCTTTTCCTTCTCCAGGGGATCTTCCCAACCCAGGGATCAAACCCAGGTCTCCCACGTTGCAGGCGGATTCTTTACAGCTGAGCCACAAGGGAAGCCCAATTTTGGGGGTTTTTTATGCATGGTGGTGTTAAAAAGAACTTCTTAAATTGAATGGAGATATTTCCAAGACACTGCTGAGCGGATGTGTGGACCCTGGTCCCAGGGTGGGGGTCCCCTGCTCCGGGGTGGGTGATGTCTCTGTGATTCTGCTCCTGAAAGTGGCTCTGGCTCACTCTTCTTCCTTCTAAAAGCTTCCTCCTTTTCCGTCAGCCCCATTGGCCATATTCAATTCAGACATCAGAGATATAAACTCCCTCCCAGTCTCCTTCTTGTTTACAGGTGGGGGCGGGGGGCAGAGGTCATCTTGTCCCTAAGATCACTGCCTCTTTTAGCCCTAGCTGGTGGCTCCTTGGACAGTAAAATGTACAGAAGTTTAGTTCGTTTTTATACATTTGATTTCTCGGCGCTACAGATGTAAGAGCTGTATCCTCGGTTCTTATCCAGAACTTCCTTGTAGATTTCCTCTATTTTTTTGCTTTTTCACCCTTGCTTTTTTCTCTGTCGACCTACCTGCCGAGGGAGCCCCATCCAGGGCCTCTTTCCCAAGCCGTTCTGTGTGCACTGAAGGAGCCGCTGGCGGAGCGGTCCCCTTACAGCTTAGCCTACTGACCAGTGACCCGGGTGTGATCTCAGTCTGACGTGAAGCAGCCTCAGCACCTCACAGCCCTTCCGAGTCCACTTTTCACTGTGAGGAGTGGAGAAGCAGTGACCTCCTCTAATCTTATAAGCCCATGAACTTGTGGACTCTCCGTTAACTCTGCTTGTAAGTAGCCAGATCTTCTCTGAGCGAGACCCCATGTTGTAATGCTTTGCCAAATGCAGGCAGCTTCAGCTGTTGTGGGTTCAATGGTGTCTCCCTGCAAAGAAGAGATGCTGAAGTCCCTCTCCTCGGGGACGCCCGTGGACGTGACCTTATTTGGAAATGGGTCAAGTTCAGGTGAGGTCACAGTAGATTAAACAGACTCTAAATCTAATTCCTGGAGCCCTTGAAAGAAGACCCACAGGGAGGATGCCCCGTGAGGACACCACCACCAGTCACCCAGGGAGAGGGCCGAGTGACCCGAGACTGAGCGATGCCGCTGACAGGCAAGGAGCACCAGGGTCCCCGGAAGCCACCAGGAGCCGGGAGAGGCAAGGAAGGACCCCCCAGACCCGTCAGAGGGAGCACGGCCATGCCCACACCTCGCTGTCTGACTTCTGGCCTCCACATCCCTGTTGTCTCCAGCATCACGGCGTTCTGTTACTGCCTCATGCCAACCAGCACTGAGACCCAGCCTCCGGTCTGACAGCCTCCCCTGGAGCCACACACCTGGCGCAGGGGAGCCGAGGGCCTGGGAACCGAGGGTGCTTCTTTCCCCCGAGGCCCTATCCATCCTCACACGGATCACCGTCTTTTCAGCCTTCACTAAGTTTCCTTTCTTCTCGACACCTCACTACAATGACAAAGCCACACATTGCAGGATTTTTTAAAATAGGCTTTTTTTTTAAGATTCACAGCAAAATTAAGTGGAAGGTACAGAGATTTCTGCACGTTAGTAAGATGTAGTCTAAGCACACATATCTTTATCACCAAGGAGAATACACTCCAGGCTTCCCTGGTGGCTCAGATGGTAAAGAATCCACCTGCCAATGCAGGAGACACAGGTTCGATCCCTGGGTCGGAAAGATCCCCTGGAGAAGGAAATGGCAGCCCACTCCAGCATTCCTGCCTGGAGCATCCCATGGACAGAGGCGCCTAGCGGGCTACAGGGGTTGCAAAGAGTCAGACACAACTTAGCAACTAAACCACCACCACCAAGTACAAATGCCTTTGTCACTGAGGAAAACACTCCAGATTAAATGAGCTGGTCACTAAGGTCACTTCCTCAGTTTCTCCACCTGTAAAGTGAGAGGCGGGACAATCTCGGATTGAAATGTTGACTCTGCTGTAGCTCCCCCCCAAGGATCTTCCTACAAGAAAGTGGCCCCACACCCTCTCGGACACAAACCGTCCACTTCAAGCCACAGCAAAGAAGTCCTCCTGACAAAGTCAACAGAGACGTTCTTCAAGAACCACGGGGACCGGGTTCTAAGCCCTCCGTGTGAACAGCCCCTTACAATCGTGGCCTTTGGCGCCTAAACACTCAGCCCCCGAAAGTGGGTAGAGGTCAGACGGAGACTGTCTGGAGCATTGGCTTGTGGCTGGCACTCAGTGAGGACCCTCTAAGGCAAGGACACCACAACTTTGGACCACATGAAGACCAGAAGGCCGGTAGCTCAGCTCAGTTCAGTCGCTCAGTCGTTTCCGACTCTTTGCAACCCCATGGACTGCAGCACGCCAGGCCTCCCTGTCCATCACCAACTCCTGGAGCTTACTCAAACTCATGTCCATAGAGTTGGTGATGCCATCCAACCATCTCATCCTCTGTCGTCCCCTTCTCCTCCCGCCTTCAATCTTTCCCAGCATCAGGGTCTTTTCAAATGAGTCAGTTCTTTGCATCAGGTGGCCAAAGTACTGTAGTTTCAGCTTTAGCATCAGTCCTTCCAACGAATATTCAGGACTGATTTCCTTTAGGATGGACTGGTTGGATCTCCTTGCAGTCCAAGGGAGTCTCAAGTGTCTTCTCCAACACCACAGTTCAAAAGCCTCAATTCTTCAGCACTCAGCTTTCTTTATAGTCCAACTCTCAAAACCATACATGACCACTGGAAAAAGCCGTAGCTTTGACTAGACAGACCTTTGTTGGCAAAGGAGTGTCTCTCCTTTTTAATATGCTGCCTAGGTTGTTCATAACTTTTCTTCCAAGGAGTAAGCGGCTTTTAATTTCATGGCTGCAGTCACCATCTGCAGTGATTTTGGAGCCCAAGAAAATAAAGTCTGTCACTGTTTCCACTGTTTCCCCATCTATTTGCCATTAAGTGATGGGACCAGATGCCATGATCTTAGTTTTCTGAATGTTGAGCTTTAAGCCAACTTTTTCACTCTCCTCTTTCACTTTCATCAAGAGGCTCTTTAGTTCTTCTTCACTTTCTACCATAAGGGTGGTGTCATCTGCATATCTGAGGTCATTGATATTTCTCCTGGCAATCTTGATTCCAGCTTGTGCTTCTTCCAGCCCAGTGTTTCACATGATGTACTCTGCATAGAAGTTAAATAAGCAGGGTGACAATAAACAGCCTTGATGTACTCCTTTCCCAATTTGGAACCAGTCTGTTGTTCCATGTCCAGTTCTAACTATTGCTTCCTGACCTGCATACAGATTTCTCAAGAGGCAGGTCAGGTGGTCTGGTATTCCCATCTCTTTCAGAATTTTCCACATTTGTTGTGATCCACATAGTCAAAGGATTTGACATAGTCAATAAAGCAGAAGTAGATGTTTTTCTGGAACTCCCTTGTTTTTTCGATGAGCCAACAGATGGATGTTGGCAATTTGATCTCTGGTTCCTCTGCCTTTTCTAAATCCAGCTTGAACATCTGGAAGTTCACATTTCACGTACTGTTGAAGCCTGGCTTGGAGAATTTTGAGCATTACTTTGCAAGCGAGTGAGATATGTGCAATTGTGCAGTAGTTTGAGCATTCTTTGGCATTGCCTTTCTTTGGGATTGGAATGAAAACTGACCTTTTCCAGTCCTGTGGCCACTGCTGAATTCTCTAAGTTTGCTGGCATATTGAGTGCAGCACTTTCACAGCATCATCTTTTAGGATTTGAAATAGCTCAGCTGGAATTTCATCACCTCTACTAGCTTTGTTCGTAGTGATGCTTCCTAAGGCCCACTTGACTTCACATTCCATGATGTCTGGCTCTAGGTGAGTGATCACACCATCGTGATTATCTGGGTTGTGAAGATCTTTTCTGTATAGTTCTTCTGTGTATTCTTGCCACCTCTTCTTAATATCTTCTGCTTTTGTTAGGTCCATACTATTTCTGTCCTTTATTGGACCCATCTTTGCGTGAAATGTTCCCTTGGTATCTCTAATTTTCTTGAAGAGATCTCTAGTCTTTCCCAATCTGTTGTTTTCCTCTATTTCTTTGCATTGATCGCTGAAGAAGGTTTTCTTATCTCTCCTTGCTATTCTTTGGAACTCTGCATTCAGATGGGAATATTTTTCCTTTTCTCCTTTGCTTTTCGCTTCTCTTCTCTTCCCAGATATCTGTAAGGCCTCTTAGACAGCCATTTTGCTTTTTTGCATTTTTTTTCCATGGGGATGGTCTTGCTCCCTGTCTCCTGTACAATGTCACGAACCTCCGTCCATAGTTCATCAGGCACTCTGTCTATCATGTCTAGTCCCTTAAATCTATTTGTACTTCCACTGTATAATCATAAGGGATTTAGGTCATACCTGAATGGTGTAGTTGTTTCCCCCACTTTCTTCAATTTCAGTCTGAATTTGGCAATAAGGAGTTCATGATCGGAGCCACAGTCTGCTCCCGGTCTTGTTTTTGCTGACTGTATAGAGCGTCTCCATCTTATGCTGCAAAGAATATAATCAGTCTGATTTCGGTGTTGACCATCTGGTGATGTCCACGTGCAGAGTCTTCTCTTGTGTTGTTGGGAGAGGGTGTTTGCTATATGACCAGTGCGTTCTCTTGGTATTTACATATGACAGCTTCATTCAATCACCTTCTGACCTAAAAATTGTATTTGTTTTAGGATTGAAATGTGGACATTGTACCCCGAATCCCCTGTGTGAAGAATTCTAAAAGCAAGGGGTCATAGTACAAACTCTTTTTTCATTTTAAAAACATACACAAACAGGATCGCTCATCTAAAAAGAAAAAGGAAAGAGTCCCCGTCATGCAGTATGCACAAATTCATTGTGCCAACTTCAGAACCTGTCTTAATCTGTTTTGAAATGAACTTGATCTTTGACACTTAATTCCTTCTATCGACAACAAGACTCAAGGCTCTAATTTTTAGAGGTTTATAAAACAGGGAAAAGTTTCTAAATATCAGGTGTTCAGTTGCTTCAGTCGTGTCCCACTCTGAGACCCCGTGGACTGTAGCCCACGAGGCTTCTCTCGCCGTGTGATTTCCCAGGCAAGAACACTGGAGTGAGTTGCCATGCCCTCTTCCAGGGGATCTTCCCGACCCAGGGACTGAACCCACATCTCCTGCGTTGCAGGCAGACTCTTTACCAGCTGAACCATCAGGGAAGCCCAAATATCAAATAGTGCTCACAGAACCAGAACGTGAATGAAGTGGATATAGTCTAGCGCCAGATTTAATTCATTTGACATATACATGGAATCTTTTTTTCTTAAGGGCCAAACATCTGGGGCCGTACTGGGATCTCCTTGGAGCTGAAAGGTTTAGAAGTGGAGGCGCTGAGGAATCCTAACGGCTCTCAACATCCAAGCTCTTGATGGCGACCCTGTGTACTCCTACATCTTGGAAAGCTTTTTCTAAGCAGAAGACTTTTAACATTCAGAAGTTGAAACCCCTTCTCTGCTGAAGAGAAGACAGAAGCCGCTCTTAGGCATTACAAATATTATCCATCCCATGTTCAACATCGAAAGCTACAAACCAACAAAAAGACGAGACAGTCGAGGGAGGAAAGAGCTCACAGGAGAACACACGTTTTCCCCTTGAAACGCGGATGAGTCTTCCCAGACCCACTTGCAGGAGCCACAGGGCGACAGCTCCCCTCCTGAGCGTGAGACCCCAGGCTCTGAGGGCCCCGCGCTCGGCCCCCGGCCTCAAGCCCCTCCCCACCAACACACACTTGGCTTCCCGAACAGCTTTAGAGCGACCCAAGCACGTTTACTTCACAAGCATGCACTCGACGGCACGTGCAACTTCTGCTCACTAAACATTTCTCTGCCTCGCCACACAGCGCCGGCCAACGCGCAGCGAGACTGGACGGGAGTCACCCAAGCCCGGAGGATGAAGCAGTCACACTCCGTGTAGTTCTTTCCGGCTCTCAGTTCTGCGAGCGTCTCTAATTTATAACAGCTTCTCCGGCTATCGCGTTCCAATTAGCAAATACAGAAAAGGCCATTGTCCTACAGCAGCCTGGATGGCATTTTGTTTCCCTTTTTTCTGCTTTCACGGTCCTTGGGGCTCGTTCAAAGGGCCCACCCCCACAATCCAAACAGGAAGCGTGTGTTAAATAACTGGTACAGTGATGTCTCGCTCAGGTGATTTTAACGACGAACAAAAGATGAAACTTCACCACAAAAACACGCTAGCACAGGGTCTCGGTGCGCTCAGGGTGAGTCTGAATTTTTGTCCAGAACATTCCTGTGATGGACAAAAGAGCAGGTGGGGAGGAGGGGCGGGGGAGGGGAAGGACAACCAGAACTTCTAATTCAACCTTAGAAAGCAAGTCCGCTCCGACTTCAGCTACATTGTTCAGTAAAACTGATGCTTCATCTGATGGTGCAAAATACTTTTTACTGTATTTGGAAAACTGTCTTTTGGTTGAATAAATATTCCAGGACCTTGCAAAAACAAATTAGCAGTTTCTCATTAACCAGGCCTTTAAAAGGTTTACAACAACTCGGTTTAGTCATGGTAATTTAGTAGTAATGCTACCTAGGTTTTGACTTCAGATTTTGGAAGCATCTATCTTTATGTCTGTCTTCCCCCAATAGAACCCCTAGAACAGGTCTCAAACCATCTGTGGGGAAGCCCTGTTTGCTTTTTGATTCCAACCCATTGAAGACACTACTCTGCAAATTTAAATGAAAATAAATTGCTAGAAAAATAAAAAGCAAATACAAAATGCCAGCCTTAATCAGAAGAAACATCCCGTATCAAGTGACTGAAACGCTTTCTAGGCTGTCTCTCCATTTCCACGTTACCACGGACGAACAAGCAGTTTGGAGCACAGGTCATCTGAGACGGGGCATTGCAGCGTGTGGCACAGACTGTGGTTCCCAAAATGTGTGCCTGGGTACCCAGGGGTGCCGCGGTAAACCCACAGGACATGGTGAGACTGTTTGCACTTTCACAGGGAAGACCCTGATTCTAGCTTCAGTGGTCCAGCTGGTGCACCCCACAGACTAGCCACGGGCTGAACTATTTCACGGTTTTCCATATGAGGCTGTACTCCATTCCTTCCATAGCATCATGTTGGCAACGCGTAACATTCAACAGTCGCTGACATAAAAAGCAAGTATGCTTTGAACTCTGTGTTGAGCAGGAAGGGGCTGGGGTGGAGCCCAGTCTGACCACACGTGTCCATATGTCATCCAGCGCCCAGTGGACATCACGTCCCCTTCATAAGGAATTCTGGTGACTGGAAAATGAAGCAAAAATATTGTTTCTTTTTCTTTCAGTCTCATAAATTCTCATTGTTTGCACCTAACTACCAAATAAACAGGCCTGTTCAGGGTTTGTTGTGGCCTCAAGCACTGAGGAAAGAAGTCACTGCCGCTCTGGAGCCGCCGTGAAGGGCCGGGCCCCTCCGTGCTGCGCGTCCTGAGGGCCGGGCCCGCTAGGCGCTCACTGAGTGAACGGAGGGCGTGGTCCACCGGTCCTCCTCCACCGCAAGAACATGCGAGCTGTCAGTAACCTCCCAGACTCCACGCGTGGAGGTTTCTGTTGAATCATGAAGATGCCATAAGTGGTGTCCGCTAATCCCGCCTCAGCTTTAAGTCTCACACGTCCAGCGGGAGAGCTGCTCCTCCCTGTGATGCCACCCAGGACTGTCATGCACTGTTTTGCTCAAAAAGGATGAGAATGAAGCAGGTGGGGGCAGAAGGTGATGACTCTTCTGGAAATCCTTATTTGTGGAGAAAGTTTCGCATCTTCCAGGGAACACATCCGTCCAAGGTGAAAGGTGGGCAGCGGACAGGAGGGACCTGGAGAGCTGTTTTGAGTGTGGGATGCAAACTGTTCGCGTGGTTAAATAACGAATTAAAACAGAAAGGTTTAAGTCTCATCGGATTGCCTTCTCCTCTAAATCGTTCATTACTCCAGGGTGTTTTAACTAATGTTTTCCCCATTTGACATTTGGACCCACTCGACTTTTAAAAAGTCACAAATTGTCCCTAATAACAGCACGAATTATGGCAGCTGTTGACTATCACAGCATTTTCAGCACTTTATCTTTTGCACGTCACAGTGCAATCATTTCATCAACCATTCCTCTATCCAAACAAAGTGCCCGTTTAGCATAATAATAAAGCAATTTCCCGTTCAGTGATGTTGACTGAGTCCACAGAAGTGACACTTGGTGGCTAAAGTCACAGGGCAGAAAAGCACCAAGGTTCAGTAGAGCCATCCCCCTAGTGCGCCTGGGCTCCAAGGGGACAGCCCCCGGCCCGGCGTCGTGCGGCCGGGGCCCTGACCCCCACCTGCAGGCGACGGGGAGCAGCTGACCCCCGGCACCCTCAGCCTCACTGGTTTTGCCGGGAAACCGGCTTTGTTGAGCCAGGCCTCCTCGGTTTCCCTCCTCACTCCCGAGCGCATTCCCAGGGGCCACGCCTTAAACGCTGTTCACCGCATCCCTTGAAATTGAGCTCAGATCCCCCCCAGGGCAGATGAAGAGGAGGAGAGGGTTCTTCCTCATTTAAAGAGAAGAAGAACAAGCAAAATAAGGTGATCATTCAAAAGAAGGAATCTGTTAAGGACCAGTCATCACAGCGGTGTTTGTGGCCCGCTTCCTGTGCCTGGAGACCGTCTCCGCAGGCATGTGAGCGGTGCCGGACCCTCACCACAGGCCCCGCGGAGTGCCAGCGTCACCGGGGCCTCAACCACCGCCGACAACCAGGAACAGTCCTTTGGCACACCCACCACAACGCTGTCTTCATCGGCTTTGACAAATCTCTTTGCAACCAACAGCTCCCGAAACGGCGCTTGTGATGTAATCCTTCCTTTAATCTTTAGTCCCACACGGTGGACATTGTTACCATCACACAGATGGGAAACAGGGGGCGAACACTGTATCAGTCAGGCGGCTCCAGAGGATCCTGCTGATAAACACACAAACTTAAGTAAATAAGCGAACAAACGTAGACATCCGTGTGCACCTATGTGCATCTATATACAGTTATTTCTCTGTTAAAGCTCTGTCTCAGCAATCGTGTCGGGGGCTGGCAAACCTGAGACCCACAGAGCAGACCACAGGCGGGAACTTCAGGGGAGTTGATGCCACAGGGATTCCTTGAGGCAGAATTTCCCCTCCTCCAAGGACACTGACCAGGGAAAGCCCAGCCACATGAAAAGGCTGACTGTGGGTGTTACCACGTCTGCCGACACCTCCCAGGTGTTTGACGGTGTGCCTGGGCACTGCGTCCAGCCAAGCTGCCACCCGCGCCCTCACCACCTGGGCTCTGCCCAGGCTCACCAGGACCCCCACAGCAGGGCAGACCTCAGAAGCCTGGTCCAGTGCATGAAGAAGGACATGGGCTGAAGCAGCGCTCAGTCCCAGCCAGATGCTGAGAAAGAGGTGTCCTCCCGACAGCATGTGACCCACCTGAGCCGAGTGAAGGGTGACCTCACGGGGTCTGGGCTGGGGTCTGCCCTTAAGTACTGGGAACTTGGGGTGCCACCCGCATGCCTCTTTCTGACATATTCCTGCACCCCCGATGGCACCAGGAATGGCCCCGGGGAGTGTTTTGCAACTGGCTCAGTTGATGCTATTAAACAAGCTAGTATCCAAGCAACATCAGAAATTACCAAAAAGAGTCAGGTGGGGTGGGAGCAGCCACTGATTCAAGCCCCAGATGCCCCAGTTCTGCACCCAGACTGAAGCGGACTAGGTGGTCTAAGCTGCCGGCTGGACCTACCTCCCGAAGCCGGGGAAGATGGGGACCACCGTGCAGGTGGTCTGGGCAGCTCTCCAGGGACTGCAGGGCACCCTCCTGCCCATTGGGATGACTGCCTCCTGCCTCCCTCCCCAAATGCCAGCCTTCATCTCCCTGCATCTCTGGATAGGAAGGTCTAGGCAGTGAGGGACAGAGGCCGGGCCCTCGGTCTATGACTGAGCCCCTCACCCCTGCAGAGGCGTCGGCACAGGACACAGCCCTTTCCCCAGGGAAGGACGACCACCCCGGTAGCACAGGCTGTGCGGGAGCCCAGAGAAGAGTGAGGTCCACCCCCTCGCGTAGCTGCTGCAGTCCATCCCTGGCTGCAGGACCAAGGCCGGCCATCAGTGTGGCCCAGAGGACAGGGTCCCCAGCTCCATTCTCCCTGAAGAGAGTCTGTCTCCTGAGAATCTCCTGGACCAAGGGGGAGGGAGGGCTCCCCGCAGAAACTGAGGACCAGAGTGCAGACACGGAAGGGCAGGGCCAGCCGACCTCGCCACCGGCGGGCAGAGAGGCCTCAGGGGTGCAGTCAGCCACCCTGGGCAGCCCGGGAGTCGCTCAGAGTCCCTTGAATCCCAACCAGAGAGCTCCCTCCCCCTTCCTGGGGTCACAGGCTCCAAGTCTCTTAATAACTTGGCTCCAAATCTCCCCATCAGAGAAAAAGGCTGGGGTGGGCTTTGGTGCAGCCACAAACCCTGATTTTTTGAGAACCCATAAAACACACTGAGAGAACAGGGGCTGCAAGTAGGAGGCCCCCAGCATATCTCCACGTGAGGTGAAAAAGTCATGGGGAGGAGAGGGGGTGACAGGAGAGGGTATGATAGGAGAGGGGGTGACAGGAGAGGGGGTGACAGGAGAGAGGGTGACAGGAGAGAGGTGACAGGAGAGGGGGTGGAGGAGGGGGTGACAGGAGAGAGGGTGGAGGATGGGGTGACAGGAAAGGGGGTGACAGGAGAGAGGGTGGAGGATGGGGTGACAGGAAAGGGGGTGACAGGAGAGAGGGTGGAGGAGGGGGTGACAGGAAAGGGGGTGACAGGAGAGAGGGTGGAGGAGGGGGTGACAGGAGAGAGGGTGGAGGAGGGGGTGACAGGAAAGGGGGTGACAGGAGAGAGGTGACAGGAGAGAGGGTGACAGGAGGGGGTGACAGGAGAGAGGGTGACAGGAGAGAGGTGACAGGAGAGAGGGGTGACAGGAGGGGGGTGACAGGAGAGAGGGTGACAGGAGGGGTGACAGGAGAGGGGATGATAGGAGAGGGGTGACAGGAGAGGGGGTGACAGGAGAGGGGGTGACAGGAGAGGGGATGATAGGAGAGGGGTGACAGGAGAGGGGGTGACAGGAGGGGGTGACAGGAGAGGGGGTGACAGGAGAGAGGGTGACAGGAGAGAGGTGACAGGAGAGAGGGTGACAGGAGGGGGTGACGGGAGAGAGGGTGACAGGAGAGAGGGTGACAGGAGAGAGGTGACAGGAGAGGGGATGATAGGAGAGGGGTGACAGGAGAGGGGTGACAGGAGAGGGGGTGACAGGAGGGGGTGACAGGAGAGGGGTGACAGGAGAGGGGGTGACAGGAGAGAGGGTGACAGGAGAGAGGTGACAGGAGAGGGGATGATAGGAGAGGGGTGACAGGAGAGGGGGTGACAGGAGGGGGTGACAGGAGAGGGGTGACAGGAGAGGGGTGACAGGAGAGGGGGTGACAGGAGGGGGTGACAGGAGAGGGGAGTGACAGGAGAGGGGTGACAGGAGAGGGGGTGACAGGAGAGGGGGGGTGACAGGAGACAGGTGGTAAGAGAAGGTGTAGTGGTTTTCTTTCTCCCTTCCTTCCTTTTTGGTTTTTAGAAATGGAATTTTAAAACAGCCAGCAACTAAGGCAAACTCCCAGGATAACAGTCTCAACAATTTGCATAATGCAGGGTTCAGGGGGAGGATGCAAGGCAGTCCTTTGATTTGTGCGACACAGTCTAAAACAGGGAACCTTGGCTGGCATTAAACCGCCGTCCTCGGAAGCACAATTATAAAGCACTTAGGGCCCTTGATTGGCTGCACGTCCCCAGCCCTGCAATCTTCCATGGGGGGACCGTGCTCTCTGCGGTCCAGCGGCCCCCGTGGACAGTCAGGACAGCCAGTGTGCGCTCACGGAAAGTTACCTCTCTTGCTTTGGTCCCTGTTCCCAAGGCGTCAGTCCCGGGTAATGGGGCCTTTGTTCCTAACGACGCTGGTCCCTGCGGAGGCCGCAGGCTGGGAGCCGGTGGGACCCGTGGTCTGAACTCAGCCCTGGGCTGGCGACGCCGAGGCTCCTCACAACCTGGCGTGGGCCGCCTGTGAGCCACCCTTTCAACCTGCCAGTCTCCTCACCTGCCAGCAGGCTGATGCGGCTCCTGAGTCCCGCCAGCCCAGCTGAGGGGTGACCCGTGACTCGGCCTCGGGCCGCTGAACGGCCACTTGCTCGTACGTCCATCCCCGCCGGCCTTCCCTGAGGGCCCGCCCAGGGGCCACTGGGGGCCTCGCCCGGCTCCCGGGTCTGGCCTCACAGCGTCCGGGTGCTCAGCGCTTCGCGTGGGAGACGTGAACCTGGGCACACACACAGGTGATGCCTCAGAGCCCTGTGCTCGGCCGTGAGGCTCTAGCCCAGGGATGTGACCGTGCTCCCAGGGACACGCCGGGCCGGGTCTCCTCCACGTGGACGCTGAGCGCCTGTGACCAGAGGCCGTCCTGGGAGGGCGTGAGGTGTGGCTGGAGGCGGGGGTCCCGTGGGGCTGACTGGACCGGCGTCTGCCTGGAGACACAGGGGCTGCCAGCAGGCCCTCTGCAACGCTTGATGTGGAGAAGCCACCGTGAACAAAGCCCAGGATGCGAGCCACGGGCACAGCCTGGCTGAGCTGCATCTCTCCGAGTGGCCCTGGGGCAGCCTCTGGCCCACCCTGACGCGGTCTCCTTGTCCGTCGGGGCGGTGATGCGCCGGCTCCACAGCCCACGGTGCAGACCGGTTGAGAGGTCTGAGCCTTGGCTCCAGGGACCCCGGGCCTCACTTGGGCTCTGCCCACCTCTCCTGGGGCCATGTCCCAGAGCCCAGGGGCGATGGGCTTGTCCTCGGGGCACAGGGACACTCGCTGACCTGCTTATAGGAAGATGGTCTGAGCAGCCTCCTACGTGAAGAGGGGACCGGCAGAGGAGGGCGGGGAGCACTTGGCGTCCTGCGGGAAAACAGAACCACTCACAGCTTGCCTGAGGGGCATCACGGGGTGACAGGGCGCTCAGAGGCCCAAAGGGGCAGGGGAGGTGGTGCAGCCAGCCCCGCTCCGTCCGGTGATGGGTGCAGAGACTGGCGGTGGGGGCTGGACACGGGCAGACGGAGCCCGGCCAGAACGCAGCCTGGAGCTCTGAGATGCTAGGCTGCCTGCTTCTCCTCCCAGCCCGTCTGCTCCCGGCCAAGGGGGCGGGGCAGGGAGCCGGGAGCAGCCCCCAAGGCACCCCTCTGTGCACCGGGCAGAGGGTCAGCCAGACGAGACCCAGGGCCGGGGGCCCAGCTCAGAGGAGACTCGCGTCAGCATCCTCACGTGAGTCCTGAAGACTCTGGGCTTCTGAGATGCCGTCGCTGGTGGAGCTGGTTAACAGTAGTGCACGCAGTTTGCACTACTTGCCTGCGCAGGCACGCACAGAGTGCACACGCGCACACGTGTCTGAACGTGTGGCACATGCAGGCCCAGGCACTCAGCCCGGGGTGTGTTCCCCTGCAGCCTGCCCGGCACCCGGCGCTCTCCCTGCCCTGGAGGAGGCTCCGCAGCACCTCCGGTGCTCTGAGACGAGGAGTCGGGCACCCCGCCCGCTTCCACCGCCCACCCGGGTCTCATCCTAGCGGCCAGATGGCGTTCACCGCCTGACTGTCGTCGTCCACATAGCCCCGTACATGTAAGCCTGATTAAGCAGGAGTTATCCCTCTTCCTTCTGGACCCCCACCCTCTCCAGCCCCTAAACCGCCCCCCAGAGACCCCTGAGGCTCAGCAGGCAGACAGTGCCCTGCCCTGCACTGTTCTGGGCCCCTCTCAGCCCTGCCTGGACACAGCGGTCTGCATCTGGGACCCAGGGCCCGTCGGCCTGGGAGGAAACCCAGCTCCCGTCTACGTGTCTAGGGAACACTGAATCAAGGCCTGGGAGAAACCGCTTTCTTGAAAAGCTCTAGATGCTTAAAAAGTAAACTAGACCCGTGCTGCTGTTGCTGTTTAGTCGTGGGGTCACCATGAGTCGTGTCTGACTCTGCGACCCCCTGGACGGCAGCACGCCAGGCTCCCCTGTCCTTCACCAGCTCCCGGAGTTTGCTCAAACTCGTGTCCATCGGGTTGGTGATGCCATCCAACCGTCTCATCCTCTGTCGTCCCCTTCTCTTCCTGCCTTCAGTCTTTCCCAGCATCAGGGTCTTTTCCAATGAGTCGGCTCGTCACATCCGGTGGCCAAAGGATCGGAGCTTCAGCACCAGTCCTTCCAGTGAATACTCAGGTTGATTTCCTTTAGGCAATGATTTCGTTGGCGCTGTTCTTCTCCATGAGAGATCACCGTCTGTAACCTCCTCTCCCACGAGCAAGCCGTGGGCAGGTGCCACCCCCAGCCGACCTCAGAGTGGCTCCAGGATCTGCCCTGTGTCCTCAGGTCCAGGATCCCTCTCCCGTGCCAAGCGTGTGAGCCACCAGAGGTCTGTTCCCAACAGCTTCACAGCAGCTGCACTTTGCCTGTAACGTGGAGCAGACTCGCCCTGGACACTGTGAGCATTTTTCCGTGTGTGTTGACACGTGATTTCAGGGGCCTCGTCTCTGCAGGCCTAGATGCCTAGATACTGTAAAAGCACAGTATCAGCACAGACCAGAATCATGTCCCTCCACACACAGCCCAGCAAGTGCAGTCTGTGTCAGCGCCTGGGAGGGGCCTCATGAAAATTCCCAGAGAAGGTGCCGTTCTCTGTTCTGCTCCAGAGGAGATGCTCTGATGCTGCAAAAGGGAGGAAGCTAGCGTCCATCAGGGTCTGTGAGCCTTGTGAGCCTCGTGGGCATTGGGAACTGAAGGTCTTGACACCATCTGATGAGTCGGGGGGCTGAGGGCTCTTGGAATGACGCCCTGGGAAGCCCAAGTCCCCCTCTGCAGCCCCCAAGGCCACAAGAGATCGAGAGGCTGTCTGCCTTCTCTCTGCGGCCTAGGGCAGTGAGGTGCCGTCAGTGCTCAGGGAAGGGCCTGAGCGACGAACAGCTCACAGCAGGTAGAGAGCTGGCCAGGCATGAGGGACCCCTAACCCATCACCTAACCCTGCAGAGGGAACCCGCTTGCCAACGCAGGAGATGTAAGAGACCCGGGCTCGATCCCTGGGTCGGGAAGATCCCCCGGAGGAGGGAATGGCAGCCCACTCCAGTGTTCTTGCCTGGAGAATCCCATGGACAGAGGAGCCTGGCGGGCTACAGTCCATAGGATCACAGAGAGTCAGACACGACTGAAGCGACTGAGCACGCACGTGTGCATTCCTGGAAAAGTGGCCGAGGGCTAACCCACCCCCTGGGCTTTCAGATGTCCAAGCAGAGTCCCAAGCCCCAGGCCCCTCTGGCTGGCAGGCTGGACCCTCTCCGATGGTCTTTCCACGCACACAAGGTTCCCGCACTCACCCTCCTGCGCCTCCACCCTGGACCATCTTAGGGTTCAGGGGGAGTGACTCAGGGAGGAGAGAAGGAGAGAGAAGCACTGGCCACCCCCCAGGAGAGAAGCCACGTGGCTCCCGACTCCAACCCCACAGCCGCCTCCTTGTCCAGGCAGGTGAGAGCGGGGAGGCTCGCAGCACTGCCATCCACGTGATCCGCAAGACCCCAAGCCAGGTCCAGGGAAGAGTTTTGTTCTTCAGGACGGCTTCCGGACAGCCAGTTAGGATTGGGATAAGAACCACACTCGTGCATTCCCTGAATAAGTTGGCAATTTCTAAGAATGCGGAGAAAAAGCAAAACTGCAATAAGAAGAGGGGTCAGTTTTGTAAACGTACAAATTACCTACAAAGGGAGGACATCCAGGCCAGCAGAGAAGGCGATGGCAGCCCACTCCAGTGCTCTCGCCTGGAGAATCCCAGGGACGGGGGAGCCTGGTGGGCTGCGGTCCACGTGGTCGCTAAGAGTCGGACACAACTGAGAGGCTTCACTTTCACTTTTCCCTTTCATGCGCTGGAGAAGGAAATGGCAGCCCACTCCAGTGCTCTTGCCTGGAGAATCCCAGGGACGGGGGAGCCTGGTGGGCTGCCGTCTATGGGGTCACACAGAGTCGGACACGACTGAAGCGACTTAGCAGCAGCAGCAGCAGCAGCATTCAGGCTGGCATTTGATTTTTCAACTGCAGCATTACATGCAAAATAGCAGTAAAGTTGCATTTGCAGAGTTACAGGTAAAGAATGATGAATTATATGATTAGTCTATTATGGTTTAAATGTTAGGACAAATAAGTCTGTATTCAGATGGCAAGAACTCAGAAACCATAAACTCACTTCTGAAGAATTACTCAAGCAGGCACTCCATACAAGTGAAAAATGAATTAGTAAAAGAACTTTGCATGAAATGCAGAAAAATGTGATGTTGAACAAACAGCAAAAGTTATCAGGTCTAAACATCCATCGGCGATGTAGTTGTAGAGCTTATGCAACAGTTGAGCCCAAGGTTTTGAACACATTTCCTATGTTTCGTCTGGTTTTTTAGTTGTTGGGGCTAGAAAGCAAATTCAGGTCCTATTTCTCCATCTTAACCAGATGCAGATTTCAACTAGTTTTTCTTATCAACTAAGATTCCTAAATGTTTCTAGTAGGAGAAATGCCATTTGGTTTTTAATATCGATACACACGGCTCAACGTTGGCAGATGGCCTATGGATTCTGAAAGAGGTTCTAAGTGTTCCTGGGGGTGATGTCGATCTACAGTCTAGTCATCAAAATGGTAACAGTTGGTGTTTTCCTCTCAGTATTTACATTTTCCACTTTTTCTTGTCTTTTGTGTTAATTCAGTGTTGAACAGAAATGGTGATAGCCAGCATTCTGGACTTGATCTTGATTTTGTGGGAAAAATTCTAAAATGTTTTACTATTACCAACTCTTTTTCTGTCTTTTTCCTTCTTTTTTCTTTTTGCTGTTGAGAGATTCATCCACTTAAACATGATTTCTACTTTAACAAGATTTTTGTGACAAATGTATATTGAATCTTATCGAATGTGTCTGCAAGTTCTAAGATCACATGGCTTTTCTTGGTTAACCTGGAAGGACGCTAAGCTAAACAAATAGGATTTTCTCAGCTTCAGAGAAACGCCCTTGAGTGGGGCCTTTCACGTATTTAATGTGTCCAGCCTGGGGTTTTGCTCAGGACCTGTGTGTGCCCTGTGCAAATGTACGAATGCATGTGTGCACACTCAGTTGTCCAGTCGTGTCCGACTCTTGCGACCCCATGGACTGTAGCCCACCAGTCTCCTCTGTCCATGGGGTTCCCCAGGCAAGAACACTGGAGGGGGTTGCTATTCCCTTCTCCAGGGGATCTCCCCAACCCAGGGGTTGAACCCACGTCTCTTTCATCTCCTACATTAGCAGGCAGGTTCTTTACCACTAGCACCACCGGGGAAGCATGAGTACAAAGTCAGCTTGTAATTTTCACAGGGGATCCTGCCTTTTCACCCACACTGAAATGTGAACATCTTCGGAGCCCAGTCACTCGGAGACGTGCGATCTTCCTTGTCCTCAGCACAGGGCATGACCAGCATCAGTTGCTTTTCAGCCGTCAAGCAGACATCGCTCACAAACAAACAGAGAGAGAAACGACCAGAAGACAGAGGGGGTCAAGACCGGGGCCACGCCGATGATGGGCATCCATGGGAGGAAGAGGAGGGGGACGTCTGGGGTCTCCAAGCGGCAAAGTAGGGGTGGAGGCAGTGGCCCCCACGGAGACAAGGGAGAAGCAGCCTTCCAGGTCTGCTCGGCCTCCGCAGGGCACCAAACCTGGTTTGCCACCAGTTGAGCGATGTTTAAGGGCCTTTCTGCTTTCCACGAAGAACCTAACTCCGTGTAGCGGCTCCCGCACACTTTCACAACAGTTGACCGGGGCACGTCACACACGACAACCATACGCGACCCCAGAGGTTCTGACTGGGACGCCTGTCCACCCGCTCCTGGCAGGGCATCGGGGGGCACGTCTCCACTCCAGCCAGGTCCAGATTTCTTCTCTGCCGGGCACAGAGCCCCTGGCTCCTCCTGGGCACACGCTAATCTTGCCATAAGCCGGTCTGTGCGAGGGGCCGCTTCCCCGAGTCGGGGACCTGGCTCCCGTCCACGTACACCCCTGGCCTCCGCGTCTGCCGTGACTCCAGGTTCACGCGGAGCCCCGCGACTCATCAGCTACTAACAAGGCTCGGCCCTGCTCTCCTCAGGTCTGCAGAAATGTTTCTGGACGCGTTCGGGCCCGCACAGGGAGCCCTCTGCGCTTTCTGGACGAGAGTCGATGCGTGATGATGAGGATGGTGGTGACGACAACAACCTGTCTGATCTCACCACGAGCTGGACGCTGCGCTGAGACCACGTGTACATCATCGCTCAACCTCATGGCCCCTTGAGACCTCACTTTACCGATGAGGGCGCTGGCTCCAGAGCTCGTGGAGGGCCGTTTGCTTGAACAAAAGCAGCCTCGGTGGCCCAGGGCCCCCCTTCTGAGCCCTCTCACCCCAAGACCTCCCAACGGGCTCGAGGAGCTGCTGCAAAGGTGCTGGGCGCGGCTGCGGGGTGGCCGACCTGGAGGAGGAGACGCCGGGTCCCCTCCGAGCCCCTCCTCAGGGGCTGCTCTGACTCCCCCAGCAACCGACCTGCCCTCGCGTCCTGCAGGAGCCCTCCCCCCGGGGTGGGGGAAGTCTCCCTTCAGCCAAAGGCACGGCCTGGGGAGGGGCCACCGCAGAGCAAAGTCTCTCCCAAGAAACAAGAGGGGCCCCCCGGAGAGGCCGGTGAAGAGTCTGGGAAGGACCGGAAACAAACGGTAAAGTCAGCCGCGTAGTGACGGCACAATTTCCAAATACTATGTGTGAGGCAGCCTCAAGACAAATATTTTTGAATTTCTAATGGAAAAATGGCATTTCTTTTATTTATTTTATATGTATTTTTGAGTGTTAACAAATAGTTCTAGTGGTAATTAGCATCTTTGTATATTTATTGAAAACCAGCACTAAATCTGTATATTCACAGAAAAACGCCTTCGACATAGATAATAGCACAATTCCATGTTTGTGAATTGACAGTTTCCTCTAAACACAGAGTAGAAATTCAGCAATTGTCACTACAGCTGTTTGTGAAAATTTGACAATAGATAAATAATGACTAGAAATCAATCTTTTCATTAAAATGCAAGAACTAAAAAATATCTAAAGGAATTTTATTATCCCCTTAGCAGGTCCAGGCCGGTCTTTAGGAAGCTCCTACACGTCCGTCGTGGCGTTGTGTCCGTCTGTGGACGCGGAAGCGTCTTTCCTTGCACAGATGTGCGTTGCGTTGGAGGCGGGGTGGGGGAGTGGGGGGGCTGCCTTCCTCCGATGCTTAACTCACCTTCTACATCCCCTCCTGACTTTCTGTCACTCGCTGAAGGCCTGGGCTGCACACACACACGCGTGCACACACACTGTACACACACTGTACACACACAGATGGCGGTTCAGCCAGTGTTCACACTGCTTATTCTGTCCACTGACCTGACCATCAAATGTGTTCCATATATGACTCCTTCTTCCTCCCAAAAATGAAACCAAAGAACAAGCAAACAAAGACCATTGGCTGACATCCTCGCTCTTCATTCACGGAGAGCTTTGCCTTTGACGTCGTCTGCGCCCGAGAATCAGCTGTGCTGCGGGCGTTTCTCACAAGGAGGCGGGAACCATGACCGAAGCGAAGATGGATCAACACGATGAACCACACGCTCTTGGCTGCTCTCAGCAGGTAAACGCCATGGCCGAGCGGGCAGCAGCTGAGAAAGACCCTCTCCAGTAGGTGTCGGCAGGGTCGCGCCTGGTCCCCCTTGTAGGGATGAGGGCAAGAAACGAAAAAGAAGAAGATGCTGATTCTGAACCTACCTCCATCCGAGGACCGGCCCCGGGAAGCCCCTTCTCCGGCGGCCTCTGGCCTTTCTTCCTCGTTTCCCTCCCGCCCGCAGCACCTGTGCACAGGCAAGTGTGAGCGGACGTCCGTCCACCCTGAGCCGTGCCGTGAGCCACAAGGCCACCCCTGATGCTCGAGCAATGGGCAGATCCCCATCACCAAAGCCCCGAGTTGACGGATCTTCAATTTCCAGCTTCCCTTAAAGGAGAAATGGAGCATTTTCCATCCTGGAGCTGGAGACATTTTCTGCCTCTCTCCCTTTCCACCCATCCTCAACAGTCCAGTGGGGGTGCCACCTCACACAAGGAAATGTTAGAAATGTAGCAATTCTTTGGAAATCAAGCAGCAAGGTCGGGTGTGTAAGTGGGCTTCACCCGTCCCACCAGATGAGGTGCCCGGGGCACCCTCTGCGGCGTGGCCTCCATAACTGCTGGTCGGATGAGCCAGCCAGGACCCTGTCTATGGAGTATGCTTCCCGTCTAGGTCAGCGTCTTAGGGGAGAGAAAAGCCCTTGAGCGCGTCTTCGCAGAGGCCTCCGTGCTGGGACTGCAGGGGTGCTGTTGAAACTGTCCGTCAGGAAACATCTCGGCTCACGAGCTATGAGAGGTCCTTTTTGCTCGAGGCCGGGTGCTGGGCTCCCAGGACAGGTGCGTGGGACCCAGACACGCTGGGGTGGAGAAGGACAGGGAGCGTGGCCAGGTCCCCTGGGGGAGCCGGTGGTCTGGTGATTCGCCTCCAGGCTTTCTCGCACCTCACCCTCTTCCCGCTTGGCCGATCTTCAGTGAGACAGAGATGATTCCAAAGCTGCTTCTCCCCTGCTGGCTCCAAGCGTCTGGGCAAGGCTCGTGGGCAGGAGGAGTTGATGCCCCCACCCCCTGCCGTGTTCAGGGCTCTGCCGGTCCACCACTCCGCACCCCAGAGCAGGTGTAAGGGTCAACCTCAGCACCCACTGGCTGGGGGGTGGTCGTCTCCCCCAGGGAGGCTGGGGTTCTGTTGTCAGAGGGGGTGTAGTCCTGCCCCCATAGCTCCCCTCAGGCGGCCTGTGTGCTGTCACTGCTTCTGCTCTGCTGAGCAAAAGCCACCATCACCAGAAGTAAAACCGTGAAGCTGCAGTTCCAGCCCGGAAAGTTGCAGGATTGATAAAAATCTAGATGTAATCTGCTATTCACACCCGTGATGGCGCCTCATCGTAGGAAGAGGTGAGATGGGCCAGGAAAACGGCCACGCTCTTTTTGAAGAAAGCTGGCTTCCCCATTTGCTTACAAAATCACGGTGCTTTCTTCTGAAACGGGAATAGACGTGCTCAGTGAGGTTATGTTATCAAAATGTCGAGTAACTTACAATAATTGTCCTTAAGCACCGAAATCCAACCAAAACCAAGCCCTCTAAATGAACTCGAACACATAAGAAAACATCAGACTGGTGTAAAATGTCGGGTTGAAACTTTCCGCGATCCCTCAGGTGATGTCAGTCACAGCAGCACAGGGTCTGGGGGAGAAGCCCCTCAGAGCCAGAGACAGTCTCCAGAATGAAGTGCTGTGGGAACCAGCACCCTGTGTGCTTTTAATAAAGCAGAGAGATGACCCGGACTCCGAGAGCACTTTCTACGTATTTATATTTGGATTGCTGCATGTTTAACGTAATGCTGTCTGTTCTCTGCCTTTTAGGTGCAGGCAATTGTAACATTTTAACACTGCTCTGAAATAAGTGCTTTTTGTGAGAAGCTCATCCTCAGGGTTCAGACAGACTGCATTTCCTGGTAACATTTTATTTTGTAATTATTACACGTTTTTTAAAACATCTTCATGCCACAAGAGGCGAAGTCCAAAATATTTATGTTCCTGATTGTCAGCTTTTCCTTCTTATAGATGTCGAAGTGAGAGCAAAATAGACAACTCATTTTGTTGAATCAATACAGGCGTATTATCACAGCAAGATTATAATTCAGGTGCACAAAACCTGCATTTTCCGAGCCCAGCGAGGAAGCGAGCAGGTGCTCAGAGGCACAGCAGGTAACTAATATCAACAAAGTAGCCCAGAGTTGAGTTCCAACAACAGAGAAGGGCTCAAGCGGCAACCCACAGAAGCGGTGAAAAGCAGAGTTAAGGCAAAGTCCCCCCTAAACCCACCTCCCAGCTCGGGAAGAAGTGTCCACCCAGGGACACGTCCACAGCTCCTCCCGGCACCCACAGGACGGAGTTGGGGCGGAGGCGCCTCCACCACCGGTGACCGGCCTTCTGTCTGGAGCAGACGGGAGACCGGGCGCCAGCATCCCATCTGACACCCCGTCTGTCTCTGCAGCTCTCACCTCAAGCATCTCGGCTGCCCACCCGTCACCTGGCACCCCGTTTCCTCCTCCTCGTCCCTCTCCACGCAGGGGTCTCTCTTCACGGCCGTGATCTCTGTTCCAGAAACAACCGTGTAACAGCATAGAATAGACCTCAGTCACACTCGAGGAAAGCAGGCTTCACAGTATCTAAGCTCACTTCTGACTGTACTGAATGTACATACACTTTGAGTATAAATGCTATGTCTGTGTCGGCTTCCAGAGTCGGTCTCTAGAACTTCAGCTCCACGCAGAGCTCCCTCCAATGAGTCAACAGCAGACCCCAGACGTAGGACGTCTGTGGGCTGCCGACCCAGCAAGACTCTGAGTTTGCAGGGCAGACTTTGAGAGAGGAGAGAGTGCTGAGTTCATCAGCACAGGCGTGAGCTGACGCTGACCTGGGCCACAAAGGACCACCAGGGTGACCGTGGCGACCCCAGGGCATTTCCCAGGGGAGCCCACGAGCCCCAGTCCCCGCACAAGGAGGTTGTGCAGAGGTTACGAGAGTTTGGGTTTAGTTTTAGGAAATCAAGACGCTGTTTTCAGATGTGAGCCATCACAAAGCTCCCTCAGAAGACCATCTCGTCCTGAGGGTGACTGCACGTGGACCCCGCCTGGCACCAGGTGGAGCCTCCACAGCGGCCTCAACCGCGGGCACCAGGCTGGCCCATGAGCAGGGTAGGGTGCGCCAACCAGAGCCGCGGGGCCACGTGTCCAAGTCCCCAGACAGCCTGGGGACAGTGCTGCTGGGGCCTCGGTCGGCCAGCACGGCGCACCTGACCCCCAGGGCCAGGGCTGGAGACACAGCACTGCCCGGCACGGCGGCCCCGGGACCCGTCAGGGACAGAGGGTCCGGGCGCAGCTCCACCCAGGTCCTGGCCAGACAGCCCCATGGCTGATGCCCCCGTGGGTGAGGACCACCAGGGAGCGGGCGGCGAGCCTCATGCCCAGCCTGGGCCGTCCCCACCACCAGCAGGTCCAGGATCTCCCTGCGCTGCGCTCCCAGCCTCCCCACCTGCCTCTGCCCATTTCTCCCCCAACCCCTGAGCCGACCTCTGACCCCACGTCCTCTGAGAACACTGCAGCCTCCTGGGGATGAGGCCGGAGGCTCGGAATGCATCGGGGGGGTGTGTCTCCACCCTTCTTAGGGAATTCAGAAGCCAGAATGGTGGACTCTGGTCTCAGGTCACTTCAAGGGTCCCTGGCCCTGCCACATCCAGTGCCCTGAGCGCCCGGGGTCTCGCTCTGACGTCCACACCGGCTGTGAGCAGTGTGGAGAGAGACCAAGGACAGACCCACCGGGCCTGCTCTCCGGGTCTCGGTGCCTGTGGGTCTGGGTGGGCGCTGGGCCTCTCGGCCGGGATCCCATCCGCACACAGGGTTGGCAGTGCCTGGGGTTGGGGCAGCCCCCTTTGCAGGCGCCCCTGAACGCTCACAGCACTTTCCAGGTGGTGCCCGCCGGCCACTCCCCCCAGGCCCTCCGAGACCCGTGATGTCACCGATGTCACCGCCCGCCTGGGCTCCTTCTTCAGGACAATTCCTTCCTCTCGGGGCTGAAGTTTAATCCCCTGCAGTCCCGGCCTGTGCTGTGCACACAAACCCGTGCTCCTTAAGCGAGGGGAGCTGTTTGCTTTTTAAAAGAAGACGTGGAAGCTGCTCTCCAAACCTTGGAGACAACCCTCCGCTCTGTCGTTCGGCGGCAGTGGCTCCAGCTGTGTTTGCAGGTGACAGAGACCGTCTGTGACTCCAACAGGCCACCCTGCCCGACTCCGCATCTCAACCCCACAGACGCTGATTCCGGGCAAGTGACGCCAGGCTCGGTCCCCAAGGGGCCCCGGGGGGCCTGCCTCCAGAGTGGCCGAGGTGAGACCACCCCGCCACAAGGCTCCTTTAGTTCTGTGATGTGGACGAGACACCATAGGAATGCCCCGATGCCCACCCTAACCCCACCCCCCACTCACGGGGACCACCCACTTGGAGCTTCTTCTCTTCAAAGCGCCTCTTTGCAAACAGCTCCCCTGGGTTGTTCCCAGTGCACACCCTCATGGGCGAGGGGGGCGCCCCCGGTGACCTTTGGGGTCACGGAGACCCAAGAAAGCTGCTCTTCCGGCTCTTAGAGGCTCTGGAGCTTCTTAACAGGCTCCTGGCCTCTGCAAATGAAACTGGGGACATTTACCAACATCCAGTCGACACCAGCTCTGGTTAGGTGTCAAGGCGACCCTGGTGGACGTGGCAGGAAGGGGCCCTCGGGGCCGGGAGATTGTGGGTGCCTCCCACGGCTGGGTCAGGGACTCAGTGCTCTGTCTCATGGTCCCGTGAACCCCCTGAGAGCCGGCGACAGATGCCAGTGGGCCACTCCACGAGGAAAGAATGCCCCATCACCGTGCCTGCCGCCCCCGAGGCCACCCGCCCAGCCAGACACAGCTCCAGGGCCGCCCGGGGCACAGCACGGGGCTGTCACCACCACTCATGGGGCAACTTGTACCGAAAGCCAGTCCCTTCTGGCTCAGCAGATTCCAGGCCGCCTCTGGTGATTTGGGTTGCTCTAATTTAATTGACTTTAGAAGACCGGCAGCGTATTGGTAAACTCTCTCCCCGGTCACATCTCCGGGAGGGTTAACGACCTGCCCAATTACAGGAGGGGTCCCGACCTGCACCTGGTAATTAAAATTGCTAATCACCCGCAGTTATCTGGCCGGGCTTTAGAGGCTGAAGAACCGTTTGACCCTTCGCCCGCTGCGGGAACAATGTTTGCTGTCCGCCGCCGGGCGCTGGGCCCAGCTCGCCCGGCCCATTAAGGGCTCCTAATGGGGAGCAACAAAGGGCCCGCGACATCTGCGGGGGCGCAGGCCCCAGGTCTGCGGCACAGGTGCCTCGCGGGGCTGCCAGGAGCGCAGGCCGGGAGACGGGCAGCAATTAGGCGGCTGTGTTTGTGCAGAGCTGGCAGCAGGCCTCCAGCCTCCACTGGGTCCCAGCCCCCCGGGGAGGGGACGCGGGCGCCTTTTGTCCCAAAGGGCGCTTGGTCAAAGGCCCTGAACGCGGGTTTTTCTTCTCCTTTTTTTAATGAAGCTTCTCCCTGCTCCCGCGCAAGTGGAGAGGCGGGTAGCTTGACTTCGGAGGGGAGACGGGGGCTTTCCACAGTCGCTCTGAGAGGTCGTGGCTGGTTGAAGGGTGCGCAGGCCAGACGCTGCTTTCAGGCCCCCAGATGGTGGCTCCCACAGCACCCCCGCCCCGTGTCAGCACGCCCGCGCCGCCTTCTCCTGAAAACACAGCTCCGTGCAGCCCTCTGCCCCTCGCCGTTTAGGGGTGAGATGGTGCCAGTTTAGAAATCCGTGCTCCGAGTGGCCTCAGCAGCTTTGGGCATAAAAGAAGTGTAAGTCAGTCTACGAGCAAAAGATTCGTTCCAAATCTGGTGGGTCTCAAAGCACCAGAAAATGAGCAATCCATCAACGGAGCTTCAGATTCAACAATGTTAGTAGTTCATCAGTGTTAGGTTAGTAACTACCTTTCAAGAAGCTACCCCTTGTCTGGACTTCCCTGGTGGTCCAGAGGTTAAGAATCCGCCTGCCAGAGCAGGGGCCATGGGTTTGATTCCTGCTCTGGGAGGATTCCGCACGCTTCAGGGCAGCTGAGCCCATAAAGCACGACTAGAAAGTAGCGCCCCCATGCGGCAGTAAAGACCAAGTGTAACCAGAAAGGTAATAATAGTAGAAGAAGCCACCACTTGTCACATGGCGGTGTAGCATCAGAGCAGCTTATCCACGTTTCCTTGAAAAACACACTCATCCTTTTTCCAACCACGTGTTGGAGGGAAACTGAACTGCCTTATACTTCAACCAAAACAACGCAATGAAGAAAGAGATGAGGATTGAGCAGCCTTCTCGCAAAGTCACACATTAAAAAGACTTGCAAACATGTAAAAACAAGACTATCCTTCTCATTAAATTTAATTTCAGTTTGGAAAATATAGTTTTTCATAAAATCATGCTATTTCAGTTCAGTTCAGTTGCTCAGTCAACCGACTCGTTGCGATCCCATAGATGCCAGGCCTCCCTGTCCATCACCAAGTCCCAGACCTTGTTCAAACCCATGTCCGTCGAGTCGGTGATGCCGTCCACCCACCTCGTCCCCTGTCGTCCCCTTCTCCTCCTGCCCCCAATCCTTCCCAACGGCTGTGTTTGTGCAGAGCTGGCAGCCCCGCCCAGCAGCCGGCCTCCAGCCTCCACTGGGTCCCAGCCCCCAGGGGAGGGGCTGCGGGGGCCTTTTGTTCTGAAGGGCGCTTGGTCAAAAGCCCTGAAAGTGGGTTTTTACATTTATATAGTAATATTTGTCTTGTATGAGTTATTATTATTATAAAAACATATTTAAAATTATTAGTTCTTATATCTATTATTGTAACTATGAAAGTGAAAGTCGCTCAGTTGCGTCCGGCTCTTTGGAACCCCATGGACTACACAGTCCCTGGAATTCTCCAGGCCAGAATACTGGGGTAGGCAGCCGTTCTCTTCTCAGGGGATCCTCCCCACCCAGGGATCGAACCCAGGTTTCCCGCTTTGCAGACGGATTCTTTACCAGCTGAGCCACCAGGGAAGCCCAAGAATACTGGAGTGGGTAACTTACCCCTTCTCCTGAGGGTTCTAACTATAGATACGTAAAAGCCACGCAAGCAAGCGCTGTCTGGTGTCTCAGTAGCTGTGAAGTGCGTAAAGTTGCCCACAGGCTAAAGCATTTAAGAACTGCTGCTCCCTGCCCTGAGTCAGCACCACCAAGCCGCCAGTGGCAGAAAAGAGCTTATCTGTGAAATAGGAACAGACTCGGAGACACAGAGAACAGGCTTGTGGCTGACAAGTGGAGGGGAGTGGGGAGGCGTAGACGGGGAGTTTGGGGTTAGCAGATGCAAATGATGGTATGCAAGACGGATAAAGAACAAGGTCCTACCGTAGAGCTCAGGGAACTACACTCAACATCCTGTGATAAACCAAAAGGGAAAAGAATATGAAACAGAATGTATACACGGGCTTCCCAGGTAGCTCAGTGGTAAAGAACCCGTCTGCCAATGCAGGCGACACAAGACACACGGGTTTGGTCACTGGGTCGGGGAGATCCCCTGGAGGAAATGGCACCCCACTCCAGTGCTCTTGCCTGGAGAATCCCATGGACGGAGGAGCCTGGCAGGCTGCAGTCTATGGGGCTGCACAGAGTCAGAGACAGCTGAGTGAGCACATGCGCGCGCGCGCACACACACACACATCACTGAATCATGTTGTTGTACAGGAGACGTTAATACAATATTGTAAACCACTAAACTTCAATAAAATAAACTTTAAAAAAAATATTAAAAAATTTTTTAAAACCCCAGCATATGGCGAAAGCAGACTCACTTCCTGCAGGAGGTCGAGAGTGGCCGCGGTCACGAGCACTGTCTCCGGGGCGCACTGTCTCAGCCCCACAGGGAGAAGTCGATGAGAGGAGGAGAGGGTTGGACGGCATCACTGACTCGATGGACATGAGCTTGAGCAAGCTCCGGGAGTTGGTGATGGACAGGGAAGCCTGGCATGCTGCGGTCCATGGGGCCGCAAAGAGTCAGACACGACTGAGCGGCTGGACTGGACTGAGTGGGGACACTGTCCTGAGAGACACGCACTTCTGCTCAGAACCTCGCTCCCCTGGCCTCCACGGGCTCACCTGACCTACTCAGTTCAGGGCCCTGGGAGCCCACCTGCCCCTGAGCGGGCACCATTCCCATATCCCAGAGGGAAATGAACGCAGATGTTTGGAAGCCAGGTGCCATCGGGGCCGGGCCTCTGCCCGGCCATCCCAGGGACACATGAGCTCGCTCTCACCTCTGGGGGCTCCAGGCCGAGACCAGCCCAGGGCTCTCAGAGGCCTCGGGACTCAGGCTGCTCGCAGACCCAGGTGTCCCCCTGGGGACGCTGGAGGCCCATGCCCTCCGCCAGCCCAGCCGCCCTCTCATCACTCATCAGAGGCTGCGGGGAAACTGCTTTGCGTGAGGCAGGCAATTCCCTGTGATTGATAGCGCTAAATATGAAACCGCATGTACCTTATCCTCGGAGCGGGGAATCAGAGGCTCATTGTTAGCGGGGAGATGAATGGAACTTGAGATAACCTTGGCAAATTAGGCATATGTTAGCATCAGGCTTTGTCACTAAGCAGGCTATAAATTACAGGCATATTGTAAGTCCGTAAACTCTTCTAATGAATTGAATGACAGTGGTAATTCAATGCGGGACATGCCAGCTTAACCCTTTTAAGAAATTAGCCCCAGGTCGCTACGATGCAACAAGCCAAGATGCCTGCGAAGTTAGAGTTTAATATCTCCCGAGGGAGCATGGGCAGTGAGATAGACACCTGCTTATACGCTCCCGCAGACGAGAAACACAGGCCCTGTGGGCAACTATATTATTTCACGGTTAATTCTTTCAGGAGTCTTTTCTCCTGCTTGTCATCTTCATTACAGTCCTTTCCCCTGAAACGGTCCCACTGCCTGTCGCAGGGATAAGCCCGGCGCGCAGTGTGTTTCTGCGTGATTACTGAGCGCGTGGGGTGCCTTGTGTGCTTGGGGGCTAAAGGCTCAGACACTCTAACCAGAAACGGGGGCAGAGCTCCACACAAAGGCACCGCCTGCGGTGTCCTGCTGCAGGAATGAAGTGGAATTTATAAATAAAAATAAGGTGCCAAGGCAGACCCGTGCAGTTCCTGGCCGTTCCTGACAGGTGGGATGCTAGTGACGGCCACACAGGGGTCGGGACGCAGTTTCAGAATGTGCTATATATCGGAGTAAAAGTTGCATGTAGAAATAGCTGACAAAACAGGGTTGATCAAAAGAAAACTTTAAATTCAAATGGGAAAATTAAAGGTAATATGTCATGATTTAACATGTGTTGACATAGTGAAAAGCCTTTCGTTCTTATTCGATGGAAGTAATACAAAGCAGCACCAGCGGATACAATTATCGTACAACAGGTACCGCTCCGGTGCCTAGCGCTACAAAACTAAGGATTTTAAGAACAAATCGCCCGTCTAGGTGTACTTTCTCTCTTACAGAACACGACTATCTTGTACTGTAGGTGTTCAGGGAGAATGTGCTTTTTATTTCCTTTATCTTGGGGCCAGCACTCTGCAGCTCTCCACCACGGCGAGGAAATCCAGGCAGATTCAATGCCTGCAGCTCTTATGTGAGCAGATCCACAACTGGCGTCACTTCCTCTGCTTTCAGGAGAAGGTGTTCACGGAACACTCTACCAAACTCAAGTGTAGAACTGACGCTACCAGGGAGAACAAGCGACAACCGTAGCTGTATTTTAATATCCCAGCTGTGTCTTTACTCAGGTGGTCTTCAAGTATCTTAACCAAAAATGTCAGATAAGAGTCTGTTTTAGTAACTTATGAACTGGGATCGTTACAGAATCTGAATCATTTGCCTAAAAATCTAACTCGGGAAAACAAGCTATGAACCTGCCATTTGCCATTATGTGGGAAAGTAGAGAGACACTCTGAACTACGGGATTTCTATCACTTTTCCAGGGCTGCACAAATCGTTGCATTAAACCAGGCCTTCATTTTTGTCAACGGGCATCCTTTCAGGCTGTGGGCAGAGCAGATGTCTTCCTCTGGGAGGTCCGTCTTGAGGGGCACTAGCCCGGCCACCCCACCTGGCTGCAGACCCCTCTGATCGAGGCGACAGGTAGGGGTCAGTGTGGGAGGGAGCAGGCCCTGCTTCTGGGCAGCCTGGGCTCATGGTCCTGGCTCCTGGCTGCCGGCCGTGGTGGGAGAGCCCATGGGCACAGCTAGTGGACCTTACTGGATTCTGTGAGAGAAGAATTGCTGCTTCCATTTCAGTAAACAGAGGACACAGCAGCCCTCAAGGTCACAGCTGCTGGATGGCAAGCCCCCAGGGCACAGGCCCAGGCCCAGGGAGGTCTTCCCATGCTCAGAAAGGCGCTAAATTCCTCAACCTGGGGCATCTGGGTTTCCATAGTTAACAGTAACCTTCTGATGTTCTGACCACTGGTCTTTGTTTCCGGAACTCCTATACGTCCTGACCCCTACCTCGCCTGTTCCAAGTGGTCCCACAGAGTCATCTGAGAGGCTGCGTCCTGGGCTGAGATCCTCAGAAAGTCCCCCACATAAAACAGGATCCTCAACTTTCGCATGCATGCATGCCAAGTCGCTTCAGTCGTGTCCACTTCTCTGTGACCCCATGGACTGTAGCTGTCAGGCTCCTCTGTCTTTGAGATTCTCCAGGCAAGAATACTGGAGTGGATCGCCATGCCCACCTCCAGAGGATCTTCCTGACCCAGGGATAGAACCCACGTCCCTTGGGTCTCCTGCACTGGCAAGTGGGTTCTTTACCACTAGCGCCACCTCAGTTTTCTTTAAAAAGAGAAAACGTTGAGTCCTTCACCCCAAAGCCCATGCATTTACCGCCTGGCCCTCCCCACCACCTGGCATTTTAGACCCAGGTCCCCCTGGCGCTGGCCTGCTGTGGAGGCCTGCACGCCTGAGGCTGACAGCCCCCAGGCCGTTCCCCAGGGGGCAGGCTCAGTGACCACGGGGTCCACGGGGCCTGAGACAGACGGCCCCCGGGCCCTTCCCCAGGAGCAGGCTCAGTGACCACGGGGTCCACGGGGCCTGAGACAGACGGCCCCCGGGCCCTTCCCCAGGAGCAGGCTCAGTGACCACGGGGTCCACGGGGCCTGAGGCTGACGGCCCCCGGGCCCTTCCCCAGGGAGCAGGTTCAGTGACCACGGGGTCCACGGGGCCTGAGGCCGACGGCCCCCGGGCCCTTCCCCAGGGAGCAGGCTCGGTGACCACGGGGTCCACGGGGCCTGAGCACCTGCCATGGCTGCTGTCTGCAAGCGACTGCCGGGGCTGGGGGTCAGGGGACGTGGGCCCGGCTTGTCTAGGGTGAATCAGTTTGAAGCCAAATATAATTAATTGTGTAAATTGAGTCATTTCAGGTTACTTCTTCTAAAACCACATCATGAAACTAGATGGGGAAGAACGGTTTTCAGAAAGAAACCAAAGTCTCTAAATATCGGGTTCATACCCAACACCAACGACCAGGCCTCATAACTGGGGCTGATAAAAATGAACTCAAATACAGAGATCATGTCCCACAATTAGAAAATAAATCAAAACTTCAACCAAAACTTCAATGCCCCTGCTATGGAATCTGGTGGGGTGGGGAGGAACACTAAGGCTTCATACTGAAAACCTTGGAAACATATGAATTTACACCTGAGAATGTCAGGGCGAAACTGGGAGAGCGACGTTAGATCTCAGCAGAGAAAACCCCGATGTGTGGGAGAAAGTGGAATCAGGTTTCCTTCGCACTGAGGTCCCGTTTTCAATCCAGTTCAACCCAGAACAGACGACAGCCGTGGAAAGGGAGCCAGCCACCCGAGTGGCGAAGTCGCACGGAGAGCCTGCACACGCGTGGATAAATCACTACGGCTGCACCTGCTCCAGAGTCCTAAGACGGCGCGGGGCTGGCGGGATGGAGTTAAGGAAACTGGCCAAAATCAGCAATGCCTGGTCTTCAGCTGCGCTGTGCGGGGATTGGTCTCACCATCAGCCCTGGGCCTTCTGTCCACCGGGTTCTCATCTCGGGGCCGCCTCTCCGGGCTGGGCCGAGAAGCGCCTGACACCACCTGGGCGAGCCCAGAGTCTGCGTCACCGGGACCGGGGATGCGCCGGGCCGAGAGGACTCGTTGCCACCTGCCCTTGAGCCTCCGCCTGTCCAGCCCATATTGGCAACTCTCCCAGCCTGTCGTAGGGGGAAGCCAGGGGACAAGGCCCGGGGCCCCCTGGGAACCTGGACAGACAGGGCCTGTGGTGGGGAGAAGCAGCCTCCAGCCATCGCCCGCAGATGCCCGGCCCGGCCTGAGAGCCGCCCGGCGCCCGTGTGCCCGCCCCCGGCCACCTGCTGCGCACAGTGGCGCTGGCGTCGCTGTTGCCGTTGTACAAAGTCGCTCTGGAGACGTGGACCCGGGAGGCCTCCCTAAGAGCGCACGCCGGGCCGGTCACACAGGCAGTGGGATCCGGGTGGCTTCCCGCGACCGCTGTCTGCCCCGGGCCTGACTGCCTAACGTTCCTGAGTTCAGGACGACAGGGACAGGACTCTCCTGGGGCCCACGTGAGAACCAACCCCAGGAAGGTCTGGATGGTTAGAATCGCCCGACCTCTACACTCCATCCTGGTGCTGATTCCGCTCCTGGGGGCTCAGACACCCGATACCTCACCCCAAACCAACCATCAGCAGACCCCCCTTTACAACCCCCCACCCCGAGCCCATCTGGCTTCGTGGAGAAGGCAAGGCCCACCGCCCCGCTGGTCTCCAGCACCCACACCCCGAGCCCATCTGGCTGCGTGGAGAAGGCCCACCGCCCCGCTGGTCTCCAGCACCCACACCCCGAGCCCATCTGGCTGCGTGGAGAAGGCCCACCGCCCCGCTGGTCTCCAGCACCCACACCCCGAGCCCATCTGGCTGCATGGAGAAGGCCCACCGCCCCGCTGGTCTCCAGCACCCACACCCCGAGCCCATCTGGCTGCGTGGAGAAGGCCCACCGCCCGGCTGGTCTCCAGCACCCAGCAGTGCCCCAAAGTGACTCACGACTCCGCTCAGCTCCATGGGCTCCCGAGGGTGGGGCCAGCCTCCCGGGTGGCAGCCCACCTGCCCCTCATGACTGCTCCACGTGCAGACCCCCTTCTCAAGTGGCTCCCACCTGTGGGATGGACCTGCCCAACCCCCAGGAGCAGGGCGCGCCCACCGGGCCGTCCCATGATGCTCCCAGGCCAGCGGAAGGCCACAGGCTGCTGGAGTCAAAACAACATCATCTTCACAGCTGCGGGTGCAGAGCTCCAAAGCTCCTCCAGCTCTTAACTCCCACCACCAGCCACAGCCACTGTCTCAGCCTGTCTCCCACCCCATCACCACAGGCGGCAGCACCAGCACGCGTGGCTCACTAGCAGCACCTTTGTAGCTCTGGGTTCAGGCGTGTGCATGGTTGTGGATGACTGTGGGTGGCTACGCACGGTTGTGGATGTTTGTCCTTGGTTGTGGATGGTTGTATATGGCTGTGGATGTTGTATACAGTTGTCCATGGTTGTATATGTTTGTCCATCGTTGTGGATGGTTGTTCTTGGTTTGGGGTGGTTATAGATGGCTGTGGATGGTTCTGAGTGACTGCCATGGTTGTGGATGGTTGTCCTTAGTTGTGGTTGGTTGTATATGGTTGTAGATGGCTGTGGGTGGTTCTGTATGGTTGTGGACGGTTCTGAGTGACGGCAATGGCTGTGGATGGCTGTGGATGGCTGTGGATGGTTGTCCCTGTTGTGGGCAGTTGTCCCTGGTTGTGGATGGTTGTCCCTGGTTGTGGAGGACTGTTCATGGTTGTGGAGGGTGGTGGATGAACACAGCGGCTGTCCAAGGCTGTTCTAATGGTTTTGGAGTGCTCAGGTCACCTCGCCGACTTCAGGTGGTTGAGTCTCCACTAATATTGCAACCCTCTTGGCAGCCTCCGGGACCACAGGCTTTGACCCGGAACCATCTGAAAGTCGCTTCACTCCTTAAACTCCAACAGGTTCACACAGAGGCGGTACCAGTGTCTGTGCACTTAATTTTTCTCCATTACATTCTGAAATATGTGCTATTATAAACTAACTCCCTTTTATTACAGTTCACTTTGATTAACTTCCCATTAAGCGTAACACGGGTTTTCAGGAGCACAATTTATTCATATCAGCGATGGCTCTCATTCCAGGGGAAGGAGGGTACAACCTTTTTGTTGTAAAAGCAATGGCGCTGGCTTGACAGGGTTGGGCACCGCGTGGCCCCTCTCGGGAGCCCTTTCGAGTCACAAGCTGATAGACTGGGCTCAGGCAGGCAGTCCTGTGGCCACTCAGTGGAAAACACACAAGCTTCCCGTGGTAAATAAGTAACCCTTCTGATAAAGCAAGAAGGCCATCTGCAGTCTGCCTCCGCCCACACCCAGAGGCTGTGCGTGTAACAGAACTACCCGAGTTCTGCATGCTGACCCGGGCACGCAGAGCCAGCAGAGACCCGGAGCTCCGACTTCAGTATCAGCGTTTTCAGAACAAGGAGCTCCCGGAGACTCGAGGCTGAGCCGGCCCGGTGCCTCTCGTCCTTGGAACCACGCGTCTGCCAGGCGTCCGTGGGGGCAGTTACCAAGGACGACCCGCCTTCTTGCTTAACCCCCCAAACACTCATTGTTTTCAACCAAACGACAACCAAAGTTTTTTTCAGAAATTCTTATTAGCCTCCCCTCTTGAGGATGCTTCATTTCGAGACTTCCCTTGACTCACTGTCTCTGAGCCATCCCCGAGGAGCCGGGACCTTGCAGGGCCGCCTGCGCTCAAGGGCGCCGTGGGCGGACTCCGGGTCGTGTTTTCAGAAGGAAGACTCCTGAAGCGCTTCCACAAGTGCAGGCGGTGGGCGGCAGGCGGGGACGAAGTGAGAGACCCCAGGAGGGTGAGCAGGGTGGGAGATGTGATGGGTTCAGCTCAAGGCCCGGGGGGCGGACGGGTCACCATCTGAAAGCCACGAGCTGCTCGGCAGAGGGGACGATTTCTGCGCCAGTGGGGACATGCCATCTCGCTAGCCCTTCCAGGCTCTGAACCTTCCACGAGGGTCAGGAGGGAGTCGAGCCAGGAGGAGGTCTGACCTCATGAAGAAGCCCGTCCGGCCAAGCTCAGCATCCAGGGGCACCAGCCCCTGCAATGGAGCCTGGAGCCTGGCCAGGGAGGAGCTTGGGTCGGGAGGGTCAGGGATCCATGGGGAGAGGAGAGGGGATTGCAAGGCCGGACTCTGACCCCCAAACCCCAGGGTCTGCGCTGAGCCCACCTCAGAGGGGACTTGGGGAAGAAGCTCCAGCTTTAGGAGCCACCAGACATGAGGCCTGAGGAACTGACCACAACCTCTGACCCCTCCCTTCCCCCAGCAAGAGGACCCGCGGCTACAACACCCAAGCTAGCCGGCACCTGATCCGCACACCTCCCGAGGGCTGCAGGTTAGCGGGAGGGTCTCTGAGACGCCCCCGGTCAGGTGAGCTCTCTCTGGAAGGTACAATCCCCCCCTGGGGGCTCCCGCCAGCCCTGCCACCCCCTCCACGCCCCCTGCTCTGCGCCCCTCGGCCCTGGGCCCCTCCTGCCTTTCCTCCCTTCTCCCCCTCCCGCCCCCCCCAGAGAGCCACCCACCCCTGGACCAGGCACCGGGGGCGGAAAGGCACCCAGCCTCAGGGCCCCGGTGCCCGAGGTCCCCCACAGCCAGGGGGCTAAGCCCGGGAGTCCCTGGGGACGCGGGCCGCTTAGCAACCCCGGACACTGTGCCCTGACAGGAAGCGTAACTGCAGACAAACGCATCTGAGCCCAGAGCAAGCTCTCCATTTCCTTCCCTTCAAGGAAATTTTGAAACTTCCAAGTTCAAAACAACTCCGTTGTTCAGATTTTTATCAATTTAGATGTTGCCTCAGGATGCTAAGTCAAGGTTTTCCACCCAGGGCCGCAGGCTGTCCACTGAGTTGGGAATGTGACCAACTGCAGAGAAAAAGCCCGTGAGGACCCAGCCTCGAGCCCCCACCACGTGAAGGGATGGGACAGCGGGAAGCGGGCGGTCACCGGGCCAGGCCAGGGATCTGTCCACCTGGCTTCCCGGGCTAAGGACACGGCATCTTTCTTTTTAAGATCAAAGTTAGCTTTTAAAATTTTACTCTCTTGTTTCAAATAAAAATGTGAAGACACATCCAAACAAAACCATTGGTTTTTGAACTTGCAGTCGATCAGGATAGCGTTTTTGGCAGGAATCGTCCAAGCCTGGCTCCTGTTGCCCACATAATTATGTTCCCCGGTTCCGTGCACTCCAAGAATACAGATTCAGATGGTGCATTTTCCTACCCTAGCCGCCAGCCGCTGGACTTTCTGTACTTCAGCGATGGCGTTGGCCCGTGACCCACTAAGCGTTTGGCACGAATCTGATCTCAGAATAAAATTAGCCCTGGATCCCTCGTCCCCGTGGAAATCACATGGCCTCTCCTCTCCACTTTCTTAATGGCTCCTCCACGACAAAGCCTCAGTTGAATGACCCACCCAGCCATCAATAAGGTTTAGAATTAGATGTACCGAGTGTATATCAATAGAAAGGAAATCAAGACTAAAAGGCCAGGGTTATTTGTGCCGCTCGCTTTGTGCAGAACAACTTTGCATTGAACCCCGGGGCCACCTGGAGACTCCAGGACAACTCTGCCCGCCGACTCAGGCCGCTAATGTAATGAAGAAACTTTTATGAGCAGACTCAATGACGGGTCTATTACAACGGGGTCATAAATCTGGCCCGCTCACCTCCAAGAGCGACTAGATAACGAAATTAGACAATTCAGAATTCCAAGTGTTCGATTCTAAATTGAAAGGGACGATGACCTTGGAAGGGTCTCAGCTGTCTCTCCTTGGTTACTGACCTGGATTTCCATGGAATTTCACGTTCCTGGGAAGTTCAAATGCATGGCTTTCTCGATTCTATGGGGGTGGGGGCAGAGAGGGAGAGGGTGGGATCTGAGGGAGCCCTCCAGGCACACATCATCGTGAGGACCTTTGGCAGCTTCCTCCCTCCAGGACAGCCGGCCCAGAGTGCTGGTCTTCCTCCAGCACAGCACACCAGGAAGGGTCCTCCCATTGTCTCTGATGCCCACCCTGGACCTGCATCTTCAGATTTGCCTTTATCGTGTTGGGAAAGCGGTTTTCCAACTTACTCAGCTCTTGGATGTCAACAGCTGGTAAGTGATTAACAGGCTACCACTTCCAGAAGTATTTCATGTGACGTGGTATCCCCAATAGCATAATACTTTAAGCAAAGGAAGAACTCTCTAATGGTAAAAATTCAACCACTTGAGCCAATAAGAAAACGGTTTGTACCTTTGCGGTTGGAAGGAGCTGCGTACTGTGTCGCCATCTACGGTTGGGTCTGGGAACCGCGGGTCCCTATGGCATTTGCACAGTGGTCAGCACCCTGTTCTGAACGTGTGTCGGTCGAAAGAGAACCATCTCACTCCCACCCTTCCTTCTAGTCCCAGCGCACGGGGGCTTTCATCTATCCTGCATCTTGTGAGGAATGTGGGTGCTCACAGCAGAGCATGAACTCTGGTGGGCGGGGGCTGGGGGTGGAGGATTTCTGGGTTTTTTTTTTTTTAGCATAAAACCACACAGATTTATTATCTAACAGTTCTGGAGGTCAAGAGCTTCACTGAGCCAAAGTCAAGGTGTCAGCAGACTGTGTTTCTTCTGGGGGCTCCAGGAGAGAGCTCTTTGCTTTTTCCCGTTTCGAGAAGCTGCCGACATTCCTTGGCCCTTGGCCCTCTCCCATCTTCAAAGCCAGCAATCACACCATTGTGACCTCCGCTTCCTGGTCACTTCTCCTCTGACCCTAATGTTCTTGCCTCTCTCTTCTAAGGATCTTTGTGATTAGATTGGACCCAGTGGATAATGGGGCTTCCCTGGCAGATGGTAAAGAGTCTACCCTCAATGCGGGAGACCCAGGTTCAATCCCTGCGTCGGGAAGATCCCCTGGAGAAGGAAATGGCAGCCCATTAGAGTTTCTTGCCTGAGAAATCCCATGGGGTCCATGGGGTCACAAAGAGTCAGACACAACTGAGTGACTACACTTTCTTTCTTTCTTTCTTTCTTTCTTTCTTTCACTGGATAATCCAGGTTAAGGTCCGAATTTCAAGATCCTTAACTTAATCCCATCAGCAAAGTCCCTGTCACCAACATAAGGTAATATATTCACAGCTTCCAGGTTTAGGATGTGGGCATATTTAGAAGGCTATTATTCTGCTTATCACAGGAGCCATTCTAGGATTCTGAGCAGGAGCGTGCGGTAATTGGAGTGTTGGGTAGTACAGCATCGTGGTTCAAAGAGCAGCTGTAGGCGTCTGACCTCCTGGATTCGATCCTGACTCCATCTTGTAAGACTTATGTGGCTTTGTATCACTTCCTACTCCATTTCTCTCTGTCTGCTTCCTCATCTGTGAAATGACAGTACCTACCTCAAAAGACAGTCGGAAGGACTCTGCGACTAACAGAGGGGCCCACAGTGGAAAGCACGCCATAAGCTGGGGACGTCTCGGTGCTCAGCACACGCTGAGAGCAGCGATCCGGCCAGGAAGAAGGCTGCAGTCAACGCCATGCCGTGCAGAACGTAGCTTCTAGGGGACCCGTTTCCACAGGACCGTCAACACGATAGGAAGGAGGTCCCCAAGCGGCGGGGGATTCTACGGCACGGAGGAGCCCCGCAGGCCCCCTGAACGGCACCCCATTGCCCAGAGGAGCTCTCGCCTGCTCCCTCCCTGCTGGAAAAATGAAACGAGGGACAGAAGTTGCACCGATCTCCCTGCCCTTCGGTGGGGTTCCGTCTGTGTTGGACAATATTAGAGTGTAGGTGATGCTTTGTCTTAAGCTCTTCCCTGAGATCCCTGGAACAAGTGTTTGATTTGACACGGGGCCAGTGAAAGACCTGGCGACATCTCAGCCACCTACCCCGTGTGCCCAAGAGTGCGCTTCTGAGCTGATGGACCACTGGTCTGGGGCCTCTTCTCCCCTATCTCCTCGGTCCCCATTTTCCGGTACCAATGAACCTGAAGCTGTCAAAGGAAATCTCTCCTTTCTGTTGCTTTTTTCTCTACAGAACTCTAAAGGAGCAGTTTTGGATCTCCTAGAAGTTTACCTTGTTTGCAGGCTGAGGCTCAGCCCTGCCACCAGTTAGGGCTTCAAGCAGATGACCACTTCCAGGTCACTCCCTGGTCACCTGCAGCCACTCTGCACTGCAGCATATTGTTCAGCCTGATGCTGTCAGGTGGGACTTGAGTTTTCACATCCAAGTTGTTTAGACATGTTGTGATGGCTGGTTTCTACATTTCTGTACTCACCCCCATTTAAGCATTATTTCAGAAACGCCAGAGGGTAATGCAGACCTTTCTCCACCCCCACCACAGCCTCAACTCCAATCAGGCTCTGCTTAAGATTCTTAGATAGGAGCCACTAAAGGTAGTGACACCCCCGTTACATCTGCACAGAACCTGTTCATTGTCAAGGAACGTCTCCACCAGAAATCGGGGTGGAGGATTGCGTGATGAAAGTGGCTGCAGACGCCGCCGGGTCTCCAGGCTGCACTAGGTCAGCAAACGAGAAAGCTGTTTCCACTTGTTAGTCCCTGCAATGCTTCCCAGCAGGCAGAGCGAGCTTTTCTGCTAAGTTGATCTCACCTGGAGAACACTAGAATGACAGAAAGAGATCTTGGCACTTTAAAGGAGAAAAATTACAAACTCGACTTCTTTTCGGAGTCTCTGAGGCCTGGGATGCACTGACCGACGTGAAGAAGAGAAGAGAGAATTTCTACGGGAAAACATGGGAGAATTGAAACAAAACATGAAAATGGTGTTAAAAAGGAAAAAGTTCATGTGTGTGTGTCTTTAACAAATAAACACTTGGCAGATCTGCGTGTTTTGAATAGAGCTCCTTAATTCTATTTTGCAAGTGAGATTCTCTCTGTGCCCAGACAAACAGCAGTAACTGATGACCTGTGATATTTCTCCAAGAATGATTTCAGGTTAAAAAAAATATGTTCCATGTTAAGGTGACATTCTCACCAAATGTACAATTTTACTGCCAATTTACACATTCAGCCAAAAATTCCCTGGAGTTAATTATACATTATCTGCACACGTGTACACATGTTCAGTGTCTTCATATCTGTACACAGTTTCTAGTACTTCTGCTCTGATTCTTAAAGAACCTTGACTAATTCACTTTAGCCTGCAGCTAATCCTACACCGTAGGGCTAAGTGTAAAACAAGTGACATTCTCAAATGGGTGACAAAAATGAGCAGACTGGGGACCATTAAGTGCTCGTTAGCTGCGTGTTGTCACATTAACTACGGGGTGTAGCACCAATTTTCTCTTCTTTGTCATGAGCCAACACTCTCCCTTTTCATGGAGCAAGTCTCCCCGCGACGCAGTGCCCCGCGCTCACCCAGCGTCAGCTGTGTGCGGGTGGGGCCCTCTGGGCTTTATTTCCTTCACGATGCTGGCGGACCACCAGCAGGAAGCTGCCGGCCACGTGTGCTGGTCACAGATGAGTAACTGAAAGGGTCAAGTATCAGAAAAACAAAATCTAACTGTGCTATTATTCAATCCACATGGCGCTTAGAGCCGCGGCCGTCAACAGTGATTTTATTTCAAGTTGTGACTTTAGAATCTTTTTCTGGGCGGGGCATGCCCTGTGAAATGTGGGCTCTTAGTTCCCACCCAGGGACTGGACCCGTGCTCCCTGCATGGGAAGCACGGAGTCTTAACCTCTGAACCTTCAGGGAAGTCCCAGGGATTTTAGAATCTTAAAGATGGTTATGAGACCCAGACATGTAGGGTTCCAGTTTTAACCCTTAGTCACTTAGTCCCAGTAATTGCAGGACTGACACCTGTGGATTTGTGAGTGCTCCCACAAAGCACGCAGGGGTATTGGCCAGTGTCTGCTCCCACGGTGACGGGGAGAACAGCACTTAGGCTGAAGCACACGCCCGACCGGGGGTGTTGCTGTTTTAAAAGCATCTTTAAAGTTTCTTTACCCTGTTTCCCTGTTTGTCTCTCTCTAGTTAATGATGTCCTTTGGGGGAAAAAACCTGCAATTAAGTTCAGCTAACAGAGGTCCTACTCCATAGTGGTATATTTTGCAAGGAGTGGGTCTGGATAAATATATCTAGCACAATATTACATCTAAGCCCTGATTGCTTTTCCTTCGAATTTTTCAGTTGATAGTTAATTCTATATACACAGTTTTTTTCTCTTTTTTGTAAGGTGATCCTGTCCTCAAACAACAGTGTGTTTTGTAGAATATATTGGATTTTGCCAAAATTATTTCTTAAAGAAATATTGAGTTCTTTATCTGAATTCAAAAGACTGATACAAAACAGAATCTGCAAATGGAGGTGGTCTCTGGGAGATATTCTAGGCCAATCTTTGCCTAGAGATGCTCATAGCCAAGCATCTTTGCCAAACAGCCACAGCCAAGAGATGGGGTTTTATTGAGAGTGTGTGTGTGTGTCTGTGTGTCTGTGTGTCTGTGTGTTAGTTACTCAGTCATGTCCAACTCTCTGTGACCCCATGGACTGTAGCCCGTCAGGCTCCTCTGTCCATGGAATCCTCCAGGCAAGAATACTGGAGTGGGTAGCCATTCTCTTCTCCAGGAGATCTTTCTGACCCAGGTATCGAATCCGGGTCTCCTGCATTACGGGTGGATTCTTTACTGTCTGAGCCACCAGGGAAGCCCTTATTGTATGTAGAAACAAGTAAATAATTGGATTTCCTGTAAGAGCAACATTGAAACATCTTCCTCTCAGAAGACACAGCCCATGTGGAGACAAGGAAGATGAATGAATGAATGGATGGATGGGTGGATGGGTGGGTGGGTGGATGGGTGGGTGGATGGGTGGATGGGTGGGTGGATGGGTGGATGGGTGGATGGGTGGGTGGATGGGTGGATGGGTGGGTGGGTGGATGGGTGGGTGGGTGGATGGATGGATACAGAGGTGTTCTCAGGGGTCTCATTACTCAGGCAAACACTCCCTACTGCTTTCTCAGCAGAGGTGGCCTTTCTCCAGGGCATTTCACTTTTGTCACCCATGCTTAGAATTCCTGGAGGAGGAGTCCTGTGAATGCAGAACTATTACAGCCCACTGAGGTCAAGACTGGGGTTCCTAAGCACAGTGTCCAGCACTGCCGGCGGCCTCGGGCTGGGCAGCACCAGCGCTGTTCTGCTCGGACTCGCTTCCCCTGGACCCTCCCGGATAGGAAGGCCCACTGGCCATGGTCCCCCATGACTTCCATGCGGGACCAGGTCCCTCCCCACCTTTACAGCATCGGCGTAACCAGTCTCTACAGTTAATCCGTGAAGCATCAGAACTCAGTGACTGACACAGCTCATCTTTCCCAGTAAGTCTGTTTAAAGCTTTCTGAAGACCAAAGTAAGAAGACAATGACCCAGAATGCAGAGACAAGAGAGAGAGCGCGCAGGAGAAGACACAATGGAGCACACAGCCTGGCAGCACCTCAGCCCTTAGGATGACGGCGGCACCTGAGCGCACCCCCACGGCTGACTCAGCACCACGCGCCCGGGCAGAGGGCTGTCAGTGGTGACGTGTCTGCAGGGAGCAGAGCGCTGCCCACTGCGCACTTCTCCAGTTACAGTCCTTTCATTCTTTCACTTAGAAGAGTTTACGTTGTAAGAGCCAGCCTCACTCCCGCTTTAAAACAACTGATCATATGGCCTTTGCCAAGCTCCGGGTCCACTGGATATTTCACAAGTGAAGACAACTGCAAACATGCTCTGAAGACGATCTCAGGACTTGCTGGGACCAGGGTCGCCGCCCACCCAGACCCCAGCAGGGTGGCGTGAGCCAGAGGCAAATGGCTCAGCCTCTCGGGGACGGCCGTCCCCGTGGGACCAGCCTGTAAGTGGCTGAGCTGGGGAGTAAGTCAGCCCTGTGACCGGAGCTGACCTCTTGAGCACGGCTGCTCCAAAGCATAACCCAGCAGGACGTGGGCCCCCACGTTTCACAGAGAGCCTTCGTGGTCTCCTACCACGTGGAGCAGATGTCCTTTTCCTGTTCTTCCCACTGGGTACCATGGGAAGGCCTGGACGTCACAGACAAAGCAACCATGGGAGGCTCTGGAAGGAGCAGGTGACTCAGATGGTCGAGGACCTGAGGACCAGCCTGGCCTGGAGCCCCCAGATCTGTGGTTTGGCCCAGGGCTCTCACCAGGCACCAGAGAAAGCAGGCAACCTGGAAACACCCAGAGATCCGAACGCAAAAGCCTGCTCTCCAGCCTAAGGACCAGGAGACAGGTCAGCTTCCCAAGGTCAGCAGTGTCTCCACGGTAATGGCTTATCTCTAGCCAAACAGCACAGAAGAAATTTGGACCCTGTCCCCAGCCCCCCAGCAGAAGTTGGCTTGCACCATCGTGGAGCTGAAGACAAGGCAGCCAACCCACCTCTGGGGTCGTGGTGCAGCAAGCTGGGTGGGGAACCCAGGCTTCCAGCCCAGCTGACAGTAATACAGCACCCCAGCCTGGGGTCAGCCATCTGCCTGCTCATGGACAGGTTTCAAAGAGATCCACATCTTATAAGATGATCCACACACCGTCCACGCTTCCATAGACGATCGTCTGCCACACCAAGAACCAGGAAAACAAGTGGGACCAGAACAGAAGCTCAACAGATGCCAGCACTGAAATAACAAGCGTGAGAAGTCTCTGAAGAGGAGGTGGGACCAGCGGCGGCAGAAATGCTTCACAAGCATTTACAAACCCAGCGGAAGCGAATGAAAAAATAGAGAGGCTCAACAACAATGGAGAAGGTTTCAGCAAACAAAGAGAAAACACAAGGCAGAATCATACAGACATTTCAGAATCAACAAATACTGCATCTGAAAAGAGTTCAAAACCCACAGGATGGGCTCAACAGCAGAAGGGAGAAAAGAGAAAACAGTGATAAAAAGATAAAATTATAGAAATTTCTCAGTGTGATCGGCTATCTTAGCGAGCTAATGAGGAAAGTCATTCAGTCATATCAACTCAGGTCGAAAACACATTTAACAATTCTCCTCAAATTGATATACAGCTTTCACACAAATTCCAGCAAAATATTTTGCAGATATAGGCCAGATTATCCTAAAATACATTCGTGTATGTGTGCTCAGCCACTTCAGTCATGTCCGACTCTTTGCGACCTCATGGACTGCAGCACGCCAGGCTTCCCTGTCCATCACTATCTCCGGGAGCTGGTTCAAACCCATGTCCATTGAGTTGGTGATGCCATCCAACCATCTCATCCTCTGTCGTCCCCTTCGCCTCCTGCCTTCAATCTTTCCCAGCATCGGGGTCTTTTCTGAGTCAGTTCTTCACATCAGGTGGCCAAAGTATTAGAGTTTCAGCATCAGTCCTTCCAATGAATATTCAGGATTGATTTCTGGGATGGACTGTTAAAAGTCAATCTAACCCGTCTTCCACGGGAAGCCCGTAGGTGTATATATAGAGATTTATTTTAAGGCACTGACTCACAACTGTGATGGCAGGGCAGGCAAGCAAGCTGGAGACCCAGGGAAGAGCTGGAGCTGCCTTCCGCCTGCACGAGTCCCTCTTGCTTGGGGAACTTCAGTCTTTTTTTTCTCTATCCAGGCCTTCAACTGATTGGACAAGGCCCACGCACAATCACCCAGTTTAGTTTTTTAATTTCCTTTCGTACCTAACATTTATTGAGTACTTAATACATGCCACAGACTCTTCCATGCACTTTATCTCTGTATATTTTTCCCTCCCAATTTGGAAAACGACATAAAATTGAACACTACAAGCACGCTGAAGGGTAAGGCTCAGAGATATAAAGTACAGTCTTGTGGCTGCTCAGCCATCACCCCCATCTATCCCCAGAGCTCCTTTTAGAAAAAAAAGACATTTATTTGAAGAGCAGAACATACTTAGAATTATCAGCTTCTAAAAAGCCCATTTCCACCAAGTTTCAACTCTGTAATTTCACATTTTACACAAACTAGTTAAACTGTTTAATCGAAACAGCCCCATAATTCTCTTTATCTTGTGAAACAGAAAGTCTGTCCCCTTTAAAGAGCCACCATTCCACCCCTCCGCCACCCCTCTGCTTTCTGTCTCTATGACCCGGACCACTTCAAGTAGTTCGTGTAAGTGGAATCATAGAGTATACGTCTTACTGTAACTGCAAAGCCCCCCACTTTAAACATAAATCTCACTCTGAACAGCCTCACAGAAACATCCAGAATATTGTCCCATTCATGCAGATGGAGTGGCCCAGTCAGGCTGACACACGCAGGCACCATCCAGGGCTCTGCAAGTCACGCAGAGCGGGCAGGACGGGCTTCGAGGAGGGAGGGCAAGGACCAGAGCCCAGGAAAGCGGCGCCTCCTGGGAGCAGGAGGAGGAGACAAACCCGCCCAGGGACCCCGGCTGGGGCTTCTGCCTCCACAATCCGCAAGATTACAGCTCTGCGTGTTTGGAGCCCCGAGGCGGGGCTGCCCACAGCCTCGCAGGGGAACGTCCAGAGTTTCCTGTGTGTGAGCCAGCTGGCTCGGCTTGGTCTGAGCTGGAAGTGGAGCCTAAACCACGGGAAACTGTCGGTTCCTGATCTGGGACAGGCGGGAGCAGACCAGGATGGTGCCTGAGACAGCTTCACCTCCCAGGCTGGTTACTGTGGCCAAGCTTCCACCTCCTCGGTTTGCTGTGGAAGGTATTCCCCTTCCTGGACGGTCACTGTGGACGCTGGCTTCCCTGCTGCCTCTGGCCGCTGCAGACAGTGGGTCGGACTGTGGGCCCTTCCATGGTGCCATTTTCCCTTTGAGGATGCTGGTCCAAGGACCACGCTCGAATGGAAAGTGTTCAGACCACTGGTCTGCGTGTCCTCAGACCACTGACTGATTCACGTAGGACGCGGAACCCACCACGCCGCCTGCAAATGTGAGCTCTGTTTAAATGTAATAAGGCCACGGGCGCTGCAAACACTCGCAGCAGCCTCCAGGGCCGCTCCTCAAGGTAGACTGCTGTGCTCACGTTCGCATTAGTTCCCGGTATCCTCAATGAGAAAAAGCCAAGGTCCTCCAGCCGGGGAACCACCTTTCGGGTACGTCCCGGGCTTAGCGGGCACGGCTGTTGTGCGTCCAGGACCACCACCCTGAAGGACTCTCCCCCTGATCCCACCCTGCCCTGGGTAGACCAGCCACCCCACTCCGACCCCAGACATGGGAGGCAGTCCAGGACTGGGATGTGGGATGGCTTATGGCCACAGGGTTCCCTGGAGGCTCAGCGACAGAGTCCGCCTGCCAATGCAGGAGACGTGGGTTCGATCCCTGGGTCGGGAAGAGCCCCTGAAGGAGGAAATGGCCGCCCACTCCAGTATTCTTGCCTGGAGAATCCCATGGACAGAGGAGCCTGGTGGGCTGCAGTCCATTGGGTCACAAGCACCGGATGCGACTGCATGACGGGCCACACGCAGCACACACAGGCCCAGCCGAGCCGCCAGAGGGCTTGCTGTGGGGTCGTCTCACTGGCGTGAGTGGAGCGAGGCTCCCCCACAGGTGGAGAGGGGCTGGCACCGCGGGGCCCTGGGGGCGTGGGGAGGCCTGAGCACCAGCCCCGCTGCCCTGCCGGCTCCAGCCCTGCAGCTCGGTGAGCCCCAGCCTCCTTCCAAACACCTCTTTTGCCCGAAGCTGGATTGTTGGGTTTTGCCGGGTCCCAGGGCCGACAGGCCTGAGGGAGGACCTCACCAGAGGTGAGGAGAAGGGTCCCCACTCCCCACATCCCCGGGGGGCCCCCTCTTCCCTGTCACAACACCCCCACACACGGGCAGGACCCGGCTCCTCTCCTGCAGTGATGTCACACACCCTGGACATTCCGCTGTGTCCTGGAGACCGAGGCGGGAGACGCTGAGGGACCTTCAGGAGAGGGTCCTCCTTCTGCTGGACGGGCATGGCGGCCACCACGGGAGTGGCCCTCCTGGTCCTGCTGCTCTACTGCGGGCAGGGAGCCGAGCTCCAGCTGGTCAACATGACCTCAGGTACAGCCTCGGGGGCAGTCGTGGCCGGGAGGCAACGGGGCCACCGGGAGAGTCCCGGGGCGTGGGGTTCTCCCAGGCCCTTCCCCTGCACACCTCCCCAGATTTACCACTTATTCCTGGAGGACGGAGCAAGCTGCACAGCTATCCTATATTTGAAGAGTTTTTCGGATGCCACACTCCATGGGAGAGTAGCATGCATTATATACTTTAACTTTTATGATGGAAATTTCTAGATTACCCAAAGGTAGAGGAGAAACTCCATTACCTGGTTTCAGTCGTGTACATTTTGTCAGCTTATTTTGCGCGCGCGCACACACACACACACACACACACACACACACACTTTTGTGGTTATTGGAGTATTTTAGCATCACCCAAAATGTCTTACGATTCCCTGCAAACGCGTCTCGCTAAGATAAGGGCATTATTCTTTTACGCACCTTCAGCGTCACCGAAACATTAACAAAATGAACAAAACTCCCGATCAGGGGCCAATTCCGGCCACGCCCAAACCTCCCCCCCTCCGGGTCTCAGACCGTCTTTACAGGCGGCGGGTGCGAATCCCACCCAGTCCGGCCCCGCTGGGCTCCGGCCGCTGCATCCTGACCCCTGGGTCAAGGAACGCGACAGTGGACGGGCTCCCTCCTGGGATGTGACTCGCTGCCCGAGGAGGTGCGGGGGCAGGGTCCCCGTGACCCCACTTTCCTGCCGGGAGACCTGAGCCCAGGCCCCTTCCCACCCTCAGAGGGACGAGCCCAAGGAAAGAGAACCTGCCAGGCCCCCCTGCCCAGCGCCAAGCGGACAAGCAGCCCTGGAGATCACCACAGGGCCCGGGCGGCTCCCCTGAGAGAAGGACGTGGCCTCGGCCCAGCCCAGGGTGACCCGGGGGAGGCCCAGCCCACTCGGGTCTGGGCGGGAGGGCGAGGGTCCCCTGCCTGACCTCGCCGTGAAGAAGCTGGTGTCTCCAGCGGTGTTTCCTCAGGAGGCTGAGTTTTGAGGCGCCTACAAGGAGGCATCCTCTGGGTGCCGGGGCGCGGGGGTCTGTGACAGGCGGGGACAGGGCTCACCCCTCACTGGCTCCCCCCCTGCCCGCTCCTTTTGTGACTCCCCGGCCCCCAGCACCCGTGGGAATGGCTCCAGCCAGGACTGACCCGAGTCTCCCGACGCAGCCCTGAGCCCGTCCGGCTCCGCGTCCCGACAGAGCATCCACGGCGACCCCAAGGGAGCTCAGGGCCATGGTCTCTGCTCTCGGCCTCCAGCCCCGGCGGACACCGGGTTGGCCTGACCCCCGAGGGAGCTCAGGGCCATGGTCTCTGCTCCCGGCCTCCAGCCCTGGAGGACACCGGGCTGGCCTGACCCCCGAGGGAGCTCAGGGCCGGTCCCGGGGTGCAGTCTCTGCTCCCGGCCTCCAGCCCTGGCGGACACCGGGCTGGCCTGACCCCGAGGGAGCTCAGGGCCATGGTCTCTGCTCTCGGCCTCCAGCCCTGGAGGACACCGGGCTGGCCTGACCCCTGAGGGAGCTCAGGGCCGGGGATGGTCTCTGCTCTCGGCCTCCAGCCCTGGAGGACACCGGGCTGGCCTGACCCCGAGGGAGCTCAGGGCCATGGTCTCTGCTCTCGGCCTCCAGCCCCGGCGGACACCGGGCTGGCCTGACCCCTGAAGGAGCTCAGGGCCCATGGTCTCTGCTCTCGGCCTCCAGCCCCGGCGGACACCGGGCTGGCCTGACCCCTGAAGGAGCTCAGGGCCATGGTCTCTGCTCTCGGCCTCCAGCCCTGGAGGACACCGGGCTGGCCTGACCCCTGAGGGAGCTCAGGGCCGGTCCCGGGAAGCAGTCTCTGCTCTCGGCCTCCAGCCCCGGCAGACACCAGGCTGGCCTGACCCCGAGGCCGGGAAGGGGGCAGCCCTGGGCCCCGCGGGGGCAGAGGTCCCTGTCCTGTTTTCCCCGGATGGAGCAGAGCACGCCCGCGGCGCTCCACGGCGAGCCCGTCCCGGGGGCCCGGACGCGCACTGTGCAGACACGGAGCAAGCAGCGTCGTCCCCGCACGGGCACAGGGCCGGTGGACCTGGGATGGGCAGGCGGACAGGGCGCGGCAGCCACGCGTGACAGCGCGCCGCACCGGCCGGGCGGATGTCACCACACATCAGTATCTCTCCGCACACGCGTGCGGGCGGGCTCGCACAATGGCTCCATTATAATTAGGGACAGACGCGAAATGAGAGGGATATTTTTAACAAAGTGCTCGCGGGAGCAGCTGTGCGCATCCATAACGACTCGCCAACGTTGCCTCCGAAGAGGACTGTACTTGTGTTTGCAGCGCTGACGGAGGTCAGCACACTGGGAAGCGATTGTCATCACAGCACAGACCTTTCTGTGCAGTTTTCCTGCATTGTTCTGAGCCCGCGTGTGCGCAGATGAGCGATTGCTATGCAGATTGTCCGTCATTAAAACCATTTCAAATCAGCGTCGTCATTGGTTTAGTGCTGGAACTTGAACGCCGGCAGACAGCACCTGAACGCTGCGTGCAGCAATGGGAAGGTGGCCTTGCCCGGGGCTCCGGGGGGTCCTGGGGGTCCTGGGGGTGGTCGTCTGCTCTCTGGTCTCCCGGGGGTCCTGGGGGTCCTGGGGGCAGCCATCTGCTCTCTGGTCTCCCGGGGGTCCCAGGGGCAGCCGTCTACTCTCTGCTCTCCTTGGGGTCCCGGGGGTCCCGGTGGCAGCTGTCTGCTCTCTGGTCTCCCGGGGTCCTGAGGGGTGGCCGTCTGCTCTCTGGTCTCCCGGGGTCCTGGGGGGCGGCCGTCTGCTCTCTGCTCTCCTTGAGGTCCCAGGGGTCCCGGGGACGGCCGTCTGCTCTCTGGTCTCCCAGGGGTCCCGGGGGTCCTGGGGGTCCTGAGGGTGCCCGTCTGCTCTCTGGTCTCCCGGGAGTCCTGGAGGTCCCGGGGGCAGCTGTCTGCTCTCTGGTTTCCCGGGGTCCTGGGGGTCCTGGGGGACAGCCGTCTGCTCTCTGGTCTCCCCTCGGGCTGGAGGACGGGGCTGATCTCGACCTTGAGTGGAGGACGTGGACCCCGAAACCAGCTCTGAGAAGACTGGGAGGCGCCCTGGGGGTGCAGCGGGGACTGGTGCTCAGGGTCTCCGCACCCAGCCCAGCCCCGCATGGCTGATTCAGGTCAGCAAGGCCAGGAAGGTGGAGCTAGGGGTCCAGGGCCCCACGCAGGACAGGCTTCCAGAGGCCAGCCCCCAGGGACTGAGCCCCCCGGGATCAGATGAGGAGCCGCAGGGGCCAGGCTCTCTAGGTCCCCAGCTAGAGGGGCAGAGGGCAGGCGCCCATGCCTGTCTCCCTTCCTCCGCGTCATGTCCTCAGCCCCCAGACAGGCTTGCGGCTGGAACCGGTCATCAGGGAGGAGAGTGGTTTTCATGGAAGGACGCATGTGCTCCTTCTTACCCTCCCCGAGGGCGGCGCCAGAGAGCCTGTCCAGGAGCGGGGTTGGTTCCCAGAGCAGGGCCACCTGTCCTCACGCTCCAGCCTCCTTCCAGACGAGCCCTGAGTCCCCAGACCCCATGCGGGGCTCCCTCCCCTCGAGTGGGCTGGTGGGCCCACAAAACCAAGCCTATTTAGAGACCAGTCGGTGCCAGTTCAAGGAACGCTGTTAACCTACCAGGGTTTTTATTTCCCCACCCCAGGTACAACCACTACAATGAAAAATACAAAATTTCAGGAGGATATACCTGGAGTATTTGGTAAGGAACCTCCTCCTCTCAAACACGGCCGCGTCTGGGCGGGGTGGGTGGCTGGGGGTCGTCGCCCAGATAACCTGGTGAAGGCACACAGGTGGGGGAGGTGGCCGGGTCTGAGGCCCCGCCAGACGGGAGCTGTGACGGGGCGCCCGCTGAGCGGGGCTGCTGGTTAGACCTGCAGCCCCGGGGCCGGGGGTCAGGTGCCCGCTTGGGGAGAACCCTGCTCCGCCAGGTCAGGGAGCGGCTGTGACTCACACTGTCCTGGAGGGTCTGACGGCGCCCGCGGCGGGTGTCTGGTCTCCGGGACCATTGCGGGGGACGGCGGTCAGCGTCCTGCAGGTGTGACGTCCAGAGGCCGCCGGCTGCCCCGCGGGCGCTCACACGGGGGTCAGGGTGCTCCCTGTGTGATGCAGGTCTGGTGGCTGTCCATTCAACATCTCATTTCTCTAAAAGGAAAGTTTAAGTTAGGAAATACACGAGGTTTAAGAGCACAGGCTTTTCTCTCCTTGCATGAGTGTTGGGCTCATCTCTACCTGGGGTTTTTCCAGAGACAATTACATGTATGACGCCCGCAGGTGTGGACGTTTCCGTGTGTCTCCACGTGAGCTGGAACTGGGGGACCAGCCGGCCTCCTTGCTGGGACAGAGGGGCTCCTGGGATGTGGGACTTTCTTGCTGAAACAGGAAAAGCAGGGCAAACTGGGGCGGGTGGGTCACCCCGCTGGGCTGGAGTCAGCACAAACCCAGCGCGTGGACAGGCTGGTCAGCTTGAAGCTGGGGCTCGGCACTGACGTGTGTTCATGTAGCCCCCGCCCCAGTCCCTGACTGTGTTAACCGTGTCCTACACGCGAGGCTTCGTTTGAACCTCAAACAAATCCTGATGAGATAAGCGCAGACCCCGTCGTACAGACGAGGAAGCCCGAGGCCCGAGAGACACGTGTGTCAGAGGACATCCGGTGAGCGCAGAGCCCGGTGTGGTCCAGGGCTGCCTGACGCCATGTCCAGGGCCCACATTAGACGCTCCCTGGGCGGGGCAGGGATGCGCAGGCAGAAAGCAGGCTGCCTTGGGTAGAAATCAGGAAAGACGCTCGCGCCTGCCTGCCTGCCTGCCTGTCTGCCGGGGTGTAGCTCACGGAGGCGGGATGTCTCAGAGGGGACAGAGCGGCCCCTGGGGCAGAAAGGAGAATCCTGACCACTCAGGGTCAGGTTTCCAGCATCTTTTCTCCAGTGGGTGTGTCCAGGGTACCCGGATGAGCTCAGGTTTCCAGAAGTTACTTAGGGAGGCGATGGTGTCCCCACCCCTGGACAAGGTTTTTAGAAACCCCATGTCCTTGAGTCCCTGTGTCCAGTCCTGCTTTCACCGACTGCCTTAGGCTGCACAGAGAATAAGGGTTTAACATGTGTCCTTGTGTGCTTTTCCCAAGATGAAATTCTAGTCCAAGAGATATTGGAGCCAAATAGATCATCAATGTCTAAAATACAAAATAGTGGAACAACGTTATCAACAAGATTATTCACGGAGAAAAGCAAGTATACACTTTTTCAAGCCTTAACTGCCTGTATTCCCAGAGGTCTGTGGTGTGTATGCACCGTCCCGTCTTGGCAGCATCTCTGAGGTCAGCTACTCCTGGGGCAAAAGCAGATGGAGATGGGAAGGACACAGTAGCCCCATATTTTCTGCAATCTTCCCGAGGCAGGAAGGTCAAACCCAGACGTGCAGAGACAAGCTCCTGTACTCCGGGTGGTCTCCGGGGGCACGTGCAGGAGAGGCCTGGTGCTTGGGGTGCATGTGGGGTTTAGCTGCTGCAGGACCCCAGGATGCATGCAGGTCGGAGCTTTCAACTACCCGGCGAGTGTGACACTCCCCTAAGCCTCCTGAGAGCAAGGGCGGGGACTATGACCCCAGCCGACGGGACAAAACTAGGGTCAGAATGGACTGGCCCCCGGCCATGGAGCTGGTAGCGAACAAAACGGCGTTCTTTTCCCAGGGCAGTTTTGTTATTGTTCAGTTGCTCAGTCGTGTCCAACACTTTGCGACCCCATGGACTGCAGCACGCCAGGCTTCCCTGTCCTTCACCACCTCCCGTAGTTTGCAGCTTAGCATGGCCCAAACATACACAGAAAAGGGAAATAGCGCCCTGAGGTCCAAGCAGAACACGCCGTGACCCTCAGCGATGGCGAGAGCCGTGTGTCTGAAATCTACAGCAGAGCACGGAATGCATTCAGCAGCAGGGAAGGTCAGCGTTTTCTTGAAATTCTGCATCCAGACGTCAATGCCAGCTCCTGGGATTAGCTCTCGGAATGTCCGCCCAACAGCTGGGTTCACGGAGGTCAGAGAGTGCCCGCCTGTGCGTGTTGACTCACTAGAGCACGTTGTCAGGAGAAGCTGGAAACTGTGTTAGCGTCCCCACCTCAGGTTCCAAAGCGCAGTGTGGGTCAGAGCATCACGGGGGCCTGCATTCATGCCTTCCCCCGTTTTTTCCATGCTCCTCATCAAGATGCCAGCATTGATGAGAGCAACCAACTCAGTGCTCCTGAGGGTTTACACGAGTCTGCAGACTTGTCACCAATATCTCTGGAGACCGAGGACAAAATTCTCAATAATGGTAAACGCACGCCAGCGGGCCCGCACCTGAGCTCAGACGTGGAGGGGAACTGCAGGGTGCAGACAGAGACGCCTCCTCCCGGGACGAACAGCCCTGGCTGGAGAGCGAGGCTGCTTTCCGCAGATCCCCGCTGCTTCTCTGCAGGTGGGGCCCGGGGAGCTGCACTTCAGCCTGGCCCCCAGTCTCTCCAGGGAGCTGGCGGCTGGCGTTTGGAATACGGAGCAGGGAGAGGGCTGACATTTCTATCGTCTCAGAAGGCATGCCACACTCGGACTTGTGCGGATTGCCCGCAGGCCGGTGTGGTGTTGGCCAAGTGGCAGCGTTCTGTTTCTACCATGCTTCTCTGCTCATCAATTAGGATTCTGGTCTAAGAAAGAGCTTGCCCTTTATAAATATGTGTGCATGTATGTGCATATTTAAATGCTTCTTAACATGCATTCACACTCATAAACATTTACTCTATTCTGCCAATTTTAGCACATTAGTGTCGTTATTTTCTTGTCCACATTGCCCCAAACTTGCCTTGCGAACCCCTTCTGTTTGGTTTTTCTGTCCTTTGTCGCCCCAGCCTTTCAGGCATGTCCTCACTCTCTGGCACCACCGCACTTCCTGGGCAGAAGCAGACTCAGACCCCGCCCGCACCCACAGATGTCCACACGCACAGACACGCACCTCTGTGCGGGCCCCTGTCCCCTCCCTGCTCCCCGTGTCTCTCTAAACCACAGTGCACCCCTCGAGCATCACGGATTCTTTCAGGACCCTTCCTGAAGCTCCTTTTGGCACCACTTTGTTGGAAACCTGGCTCTCACTTTCCACAATATATTCAATCACTTGCTCTGTCCTGGATTCAGGATGCTGTCCCCCCCCCACCCTAGAGAAGACCCAGGCTCCCCGCTACAGAAGGACACCCGTGATTCAGTGCGGCCCGGGGCTGCCCCCCACCAGGTGCTCCATGGTGGCTTCTTTCCGTCATCAGCTCTCTGCTGCTGCTTGCTTTCCATGTTGGTCCCTGCTTCCTGTTAATTATAAATACTTATTTACGGACTTCCCTGGTGGCTCAGACAGTAAAGCATCTGCCTACAATGTGGGAGACTCAGGTTCGATCCCTGGGTCGGGAAGATCCCCTGGAGAAGGAAATGGCAACCCTCTCTAGTATTCTTGCCTAGAGAATCCCATAGACGGATGGAGGAGCCTGGCAGGCTACAGTCCATGGGGTCGCAAAGAGTCGGACACAACTGAGCCACTTCACTTTATTTACGTTTGACTCTGCGGCACATCACCGTGGTTCTGAAGTCACAGCTATATAAAAAGGAACCGACAAGGTCCCCCCGCCATCCCCCCACCCGGCCGCAGGGGGCCAGTCCTGCCAGCTGCACCCTGTCCTTGCTGGGTCTCCTTTTGCACAGAGGAGGAGATGAGGGATGTTCGTGTGTCCCTCCTTTATTGCTCAAGGGGTTCACACCATAAATCTCCTCTAGCCTTTTTTTTCCACTCAACCTTGAAAACTGAAAACCATTCCACATGGGGATGGTCTCCGTCTAGTCCGCACGGCTGCACGGTCTCCCACAGGGTGTGTGAACCACACTAGTGCCCTGTTAGCGTGCACAGTCTTCTCACTCGCTTCTACCCTCTGCAGCTTCGAACACTGCAAACACTGCTGCAGTGAACAGCCTGGCACGTGTAAATTTTCCTATTGTTGGTGATGAATCTCCAGGGAAAATTCTTAGGACTGGGAAGGGGGTCAAAAAAGGAGTGACTATGTAACCTTAATAGTCAGATAATGCCTGACCCTGGTATTCATTATACATAATAACTTCCCAAAACACTGTCCAATAAAATCTGAAAACAATAGTGGCGTTTTAACCCAAACTTCTAAAGAAAAAGTATGAGCCAAGATGTCGATAAATACGTAACCATGCAAACGCTCCCCCTTTTTTCCCATGGTCTTCATGCAAGAACCCAGTTTTGACGCGTCTTACCGAACCAGTGGCCCCGAGGGTGGCCGTGACTCGCAGCTCTCCGCAGGCACTGCAGACAGCCTTCACGATAACGGTAATGGAGGGCCTCCCGGCTCACGCCCCGCGCGCGGAGGAGAGGGGCTGAGGGTCCAGCCGCCCCGTGCGGGCTCACGCTCGTCGGTCCCGCCCGCCTGCTGGCTGAGGGCGCTCCCACCTTGTTTTAATTTGCGATTTTCCGATTAAGAGTGCGTTTGGACGTCTCGTATTGAAAGGCCGTTCTTCTCATCATTTCAGAATCTTTCCTTTTATTCTTTCCCTTCAGTCAGTTTTCAAAGCTTATGTTTAAAACACAGTTGAAGCATACGGTATAAACTCTGTCACCAGCCTCTTCAGGCAATATTACGGTGATTTTCGTTCTGCCTTCCAGTTTTAAGGTAGAAGTGACACGCCTCGCTGTACACGCGTAGGTGTGCGGCAGGACTCTGCTTTACGTACGTCACGGAGCGAGGACCGCGGTTCAGGAAGCTCCCTGAGCGCCCGGCTGGCGTTCACGTTAAGGAAGCCCCAGGAGAAGCGAGCATCGAGATGCTTGAATCCTGACAGAGAGAGAACGTTCTAATTCCGTTCTTTTACTTGTCGCCGTGCAGTCTTCCCAGCACCATTTACTGAAGAGATTGTCCTTTTTCCATTGTATAGTCTTGCCTCCTTTGTCGGGGATTCATCGGCCGTAGGTGTGTGGGTTTATTTCCGGGCTCTCTCCTGGTAAATGGATCTCCGAGTCTGCTTCTGCATCCCACCACAGGGCTTTGATTCCTGTGTTTGTAGCACTTATATGGAGCCTGGGACGGTTATGCCTCCAGCTTTGTTCTTCTTCCTCAGAATTGCTCTGGCAATTCTGGGTCTTTTGTGATTCCATGTAAATTTTAGGATTATTTGTTCTGGTTCTGTGAAAAGTGTCATGGGTAATTTGATTTGATTGAGTGAATATGTAACTTGCTTTGAGTAATATATCCATTCTAACTGTACTGATTCTTCCAATCCAGGAGCCTATCTTTCCGTTTTTTTTGAATCTTCAATTTCATTTATCCGTGTTCTGTGGTCCTCGTCATATGTCTTTCAGCTCCTTCCCTTTATGTGCAATCTTTCAGCATCACTTTGAGTACACAGCACATACTTGGGTATTGCTTTCTAAGCAGTGTTACCAAAAAATAAATTCAGTGCCTGAGTTAAGCTGATGTGCATCGTTGATGTGACTGGTAAAGCCTGAGAGTTTCACATCGACAGAACTTTGAAGCAAACTGGTAACTACGGGGTAAACCCAAACAAGGATTCCTGAGCAAAACAGCAACCAAAATCAAGTTGAATATGCGCCATTTTACTCCGATTCGGAAGTGGACTGAGGCTCAGGGAGGCTCGTCTTCCTTCCTGCGTTCCTTCCTCCGGGGCTGTCAGGTCCCGGCCCCCTGAGGGTGACACCGTCTCCGAGAAGAGGGCTGCTCGGGACACGCCTGCCGCGGCCCTGGGTGCTCAGAGCCCATTCCAGTTTCAAGTCCACCCGAGCATCCTGTGAGGAGGCTGCGGCCCCGGAGAAGCCACGACTCAGGTCCTCCTCCCGCGTCCGAGCCTGGGCTGACCTACGTTCGGGCAGGGCGCCCGCGGGCCACATCAGGAGCGTGGCAGCGCTCATCTGTGGGCGGAGAGTGTGTGTCTGCTTGGAGCCTGGTCGTCGGACAGGAACGTGGAGCGAGATTCATCCAGGGCAACAGCTCAGCTCTCAGATGTGAGATCTGAGGCCCCGTGGCTGAGTACACCACCTGGGAGTCCCGGGGCGAGAGCCCGGGAAACTGCAAGGGGCCCGTCTTGGGGACGCCGGGAGAGCCCCCACCAGAGTTTCCCAGAGGCCGCCTGGGGCGGGCGAGCGGCTCTGACTGCTCCCACCAGTCCTTCCTGCCTTCCTCTTGGCAGCTCCACTCACGTTTTTTAATGAGCCAGAAACGTTGCCGCAGAGAACAATGAGGCGGTGTCTGCCTTGCTGGGGTGTGTTCACGGCGGAACTGACATCATCATTCTGGAAGCCAGCAGCCAGCGCCTGGAGACACAGAAGTATCTAGAACTTCCTCCAGTTGCCAGAGACAAAGTCACCTCCATGAAATTGCTCCTGATCTTGTTCTGTTGCTTTACCGCCCTGAACTTCTGTGCCATCATCTGTAAGCTGAGGCTAGTAGAGCTTTGCTGGGGCTAGTGGTAAATAATTCACCTACCAGCGCAGGAGAGGCCAGAATCGCAGGTTTGATCCCTGGGTCAGGAGGACCCCCTGAAGAAGGAAAGGGCAACCCACTCCATCCAGTATTCTTGCCTGGAGAATCCCATGGACAGAGGAGCCCGGCGGGCTGCAGTCCCCGGGGTCTCAGAGAGTCGGACACGACCGACCATGTTATTGTTCAGTTCAGTCGCTCAGTCGTGTCCGACTCTTTGCGACCCCATGGGCTGCAGCACGCCAGGCCTCCCTGTCCATCACCAATTCCTAGTTTGCTCAAACTCGTGTCCATTGAGTCGGTGATGCCATCCAACCATCTCCTCCTCTCTTGTCCCCTTCTCCTCCTGCCTTCAATCTTTCCCAGCATCTGGGTCTTTTCCAGTGAGTCAGCTCTTCACATCAGGTGGCCAAAAGGTTGGAGTTTCAGCATCAGTCCTTCCAGTGAATATTCAGGACTGATCTCCTTTAGGGCCTACGACTGAGCATACACACACGATAGAGCCTTCACCTCGGGGCTACCGTGAGGATTAAATAAGTCCAGGTAAAGAACTTGGGCAAACAGAGCCTTGTTCATAAGACATGTCAGGTGTTATTATGAGACTTGCCGGCCTTTATGAAGGTATAATTTACACGCAGTGAAATCCATCTTCTTTGGCGTCCCGCTTCCTCAAGTTTTGACAAATACATAGCACCACCGTGTCTCCAGCACCAAGAACAAGATACGGAAAAGGTCCATCGCCCAAGTTCCACGCCTCTGTGTAGTCAGTTCCTTCCCCTGCCCCCAGCCCTAAAAAGGCCTGGCCTGTTTCCTGTCCCTCCAAGGTTGCCTCTTCCAGAATGTCTACACGAGGTGTAGTGAACACACCACCTTTGGGACTATGACCCACTACGAGTTCATTGTGTACAGTATGAAAGGTACAGACATCTTGCATTGGTCTTTCTCACACATCAAGTTTCCATTGTTTCAACACCATTTGCTGAACAAGCTCAGCTTTCTCTGGTGAGTTGCTTTTGCTGACATTTTGCTCTTAAATTGCCAGATGGTGTCAATCAGTCAATGGCATGTGTGTGGGCCTATTTCTGGATTCTTTTATCCCATTGACATCAGATCTGTTCTTTCTCTGATATCACACTGTATCAGCCACTGTATGTTTACAATATTTGAAATCAGGCAGTGTGAATCCTCCTACTTTGGTCTTGATTTTAAATCAAATTAGCTCTTCTGGTTGGTCTTCTCATAAAAACTTAAGACACAGCTTTTTAATTTCTACCAAAAAAAAAATCAGATGTGGTTTTGATTGGGATTTCTACAACTCTACAGACCGCTTGGGAAGAAGCCAGCATCTGGACAATATCTCGTCTTCAAACCTGCAGTGACTTCGTTTCTTTAGGTCTCCTGGGACTCTTCTCATCGGTGATTAAAACCCTGCATACATTTAATCATACTTATACAGACACATTTACTAATTCTTGCTGTTGTTACAAACGGTACTTCTTTTCATTTCTAGTTGTCTGTTTCCAGCATATGGAAATGTGGTTGTTTTACACTGATCCTGTAACCCATCACCCTGGGCAACCCGCCCATCAGTTCCAGGAAACTTCCTGCAGAATCATCAGGATTTTCTTTATAATTACATCATCTGTGAAGTTTTATTTATACACACACACACACACACACACACACACACACATACACACATATATATATCTGTTCTATTTATTTTTCTTGCCTTATTTCTTGCCCAGCTCCAATACAATGTTGAATGTTAAATAGGAGTGGTTAGAATGAACATTCTTTCATAACTTAGAGTGAAAACATTAAGGATGCTTTTACTAAAGGTGATGTTAGCTGTGGGCATTTTTAATAGAATCCTTTCATTAGGTTGAAGAAGTTTCCTTCTACTCCTAGCTTATTGAGCGTTTTGATGGTGAATGGGTGTTGAGTTTTGGCCAAGTCTGTTTCGGTACCTGTTGCAGGCACAGTGAACTTCTTTGGTAAAAAGCCAGACAGTAAATAATTTAGCCTCTGGGGGCAACGTGGCTCCTGCTCTCACTACTTACTGCAACCTGGCACAGAAGCAGCCAGAGACAATGCATAGAGGCCTGGGTGAGCTTCTCATTCAACAAAACCATTCATTAGAATAGGTGCTGATCCACTCCATCAAGAGAAAAGAGGCAAGAAAAAGAGGGGTCACTGCTTTTAGCATGACAACTTACAGTCCATAAGTCATCGTTCACCAATCACTGATCTCTTGAAATGATCAACTGTTTTAATGCTGTTTATGTCATGAGTTATACGTGATTGATTTTTGAGTGTTGGACCAGCCTTGTATTCCCAGAATACACCCAGTTGGTCATGACAGTTTCATTTCTATATATGTTGGATTCAGTTTGCTAAAACGCATTTTTGCACCTGTTTTCACTGGTGATATTTGCGGGAAGGAAGGGTGTCTCCACGGCCCTACCCAAGGCCACAAGCCGCGTCACAAGCCTGCGAGGCGCTGCTGTCTCGGAGCTCATGGTTTCCTGAAGTTGAAAAGACGTTTGGCATCTTGCCTTACCTTTCAAAAGACTTGATTGTTCTATTAATTTTTCCCCCAGGAAAAAAGCACCCCAAAACTGATCAACAGTTGAAACAATCGGTTCTGGACACGATCCTTCAAAATATTGGAAAATCTTCAGGTAAAGGGAACAACGGTGTGGTGATAACAGGGGTCGTCCCCCTGGTGAGAAGGGAAGTACCGAATCCACTCGGAGGACCCACGTGAGCCACAAGCAGCTCTGGACAAGAGGAGACTCTTGTCTCCTAGGGGGACCCTGTGAGCCCCACACCAGAGCCCACAGTCCCGGGGTCAGGAGCCACCTGCGGGCTCCCCACCTTCCTCAGCTGAACTGAGTGAGACTGAGCCTCTTTCCAGAAGTAACTGGGGTGAGGGGGACTGTCACACACCCATGTGGCCCGGTGCCCAGGCCCAGGGAGGTCACTGCACCAGCGGGCAGACATGCCCCTCGCCACAGGCACCTCCCGCCTGGGACCTGCTTCCCAGGTCTTTTCAGACGCCTTGGCCTCGGCCTCTCCTGCCTCTGAAGCTGTGGTTCCCCACCCCCTCTTCGCTCACCGACAACCTCCCCTAAACCCACCCTCCCCATTCTTCCTCCGTGCAAACCCGGCTCGTAGCTTCACAGCCCTCCGCTCGCTGCCCGCGCACCAGGGCACCTCCAGCTGAGCTTCTGGGATCCCACGGGAGCAGAAGTCCCAGAATTTCTCAAGGAAATCTCTCTCCGCACAGGAAACTCTCTTCAGTAAGCGGCAGAGGAAGAGAGCGGCCCAAAGGTGTCTTGGAGGGCGGTCCAGGGCTGCGTACTCCGAGGGAGCCCCCCGAGCGGGGGCCCCAGACTGCGTGAGCACACACCCATCCTTAGCAATAAAGAGCATATGTGTGTACACGCGTCACGCTGGTAACCGCTCCACAGACGGACAGAGCTCTGTTCCGTGATCTAAAGTAGTTCCTTATTTACATGTTAAGCTGGAGGGGGAGGGTATGTGGTGTTTAGTTTTGTGAAGAAACGAGAAAGAAACAAAAATGACATTTGAGAAGAAGAGCGTGGAGGCCTGCCTCTCTGCCACAGGGCAAGGCTGGGATCCGAGGGTCCTGTCCACGAGGAGCCAGTCTGCTGAGAAGAAGAGCGTGGAGGCCTGCCTCTCTGCCACAGGGCAAGGCTGGGATCCGAGGGTCCTGTCCACGAGGAGCCAGTCTGCTGAGAAGAAGAGCGTGGAGGCCTGCCTCTCTGCCACAGGGCAAGGCTGGGATCCGAGGGTCCTGTCCACGAGGAGCCAGTCTGCTGAGAAGAAGAGCGTGGAGGCCTGCCTCTCTGCCACAGGGCAAGGCTGGGATCCTGACGAGGGTCCTGTCCACGAGGAGCCAGTCTGCTGAGAGTCTGCTGAGAAGAGCGTGGAGGCCTGCCTCTCTGCCACAGGGCAAGGCTTGGGATCCGAGGGTCCTGTCCACGAGGAGCCAGTCTGCTGAGAAGAAGAGCGTGGAGGCCTGCCTCTCTGCCACAGGGCAAGGCTTGGGATCCGAGGATCCTGTCCACGAGGAGCCAGTCTGCTGAGAAGAAGAGCGTGGAGGCCTGCCTCTCTGCCACAGGGCAAGGCTGGGATCCGAGGGTCCTGTCCACGAGGAGCCAGTCTGCAGGACATTTGAGAAGAAGAGCGTGGAGACCTGCCTCTCTGCCACAGGGCAAGGCTTGGGATCCGAGGATCCTGTCCACGAGGAGCCAGTCTGCAGGCCTGAGTGTCAGCCCCTCCGCCTCCCTCCTCTGGCAACAAAGTGCGCGCACGTGTGCAACACACATATGCACACACTCACACACAATGCCATTGCATCGCCACGTTCGCCAGGCTGGGGAAACGCAAACTGGGGCTCCGCGTGGGTTTTATGAAATGACCATGGGAACACGGAGGAACGCGGTGCGGGGGGTGCGACAGGACCTGCAGCCGACCCCCACTGCTCCCCCCGCGGCCGACCAGGGTCCTGTGCTGTTCTCCTTCTGTCCACGAACCCTCCACGGGCATTTCCATTGGATCCCATTCAGCTGAAAAGGCACTGTGCTCGGCTCAAAGTCAACCTCTCCGCGGCTAAGCCAATGTGTTTGCAGAGGCCTCCGCGGCACAATTACCAGGGCAGGGTGCACCGTCTTTGCTGAGCCAAAGAGAGGACAAGGACCTCTAAGGGAGGGCGGCCCGGGGAAGAAGGCAGGACCGCCTGGCACGGGACAGCTCGTCACTTACTAATTCGCTCTCCTGACCACCTCTGCGCTGCAGCCTCAGTCAACAAGCGGAACATCGTCCCCCTACAGAAACCCTCCTGAGGCGGGAGGAAGCAAGGGCTGCATGGCGGCCAGGAGGAAGGGATGCAGACACGAGGGCCTCGAGGCCACCACCAGCAGCCCCATGTGCCCAGGAGGTCCAGGGCCTCCGTGGAACCGCTTGTCCAAGTTTCACCCCAAGCGAGACTCGGTGCCGCAGGGCAAGAGGTGGGGACCAGCTACCCACAGCCTGTCAGACCAGGTCCAGAGCGCCTGGGCTGCAGCGGCGCAGCTGTCCAGAGAGGAGCGGGCAGGGGCCAGGCCCAGCCCCCGTGGGGTAACGACCACCAGTGGGACCAGCCCTGTACCCACAGGGGTGTCTCCAGATACCTGGGTAACACAGAAGCTGTGCCAGCCGCAGGGCATGCCTGGAGCAGGGCGGGTCCCCCACGAGGCTGGTCTGCACTCCGGTAGGGAGGAGAGGCCTGACAGAGGCGGCCAGCTGGCATCCCCGTGGGGCAGACTCAGGCTGTCGAGCCCTCTGGGGACCCTCGGGGGTGGGGGATGGGGTAAGGTCAGTGGTGGGGCTGGTGAACCCCTGGGAGGACACCAGGCAGAAGCTGCCGTCAGCAGCACGAAGCTGGGCTCCAGGCAAGCTGCTATGCATGCGACTTTCCCTCCCTGCATTTTTATTAAAACCTTAAACTGGAATAAAGGCAGAGAAATACGTTTCTCTTCCTGAAGAGAGACCTGGCAACACAACCTCAGAACAATATCCATCATCACTTGGTCGAATTTCCAGACCATCAGAGATCCCTGTGTGCTTGCACCCCCTGCTCCCCAGTCCGCAGGGCTGGGCGAGGTCCCAGGAGGCTGCAGCGCTGCCCCCCCCCGCGGCGCCCCCTTCAAGCAGGCGGGGGGTCTGACCCCAAGGCCCTGGGGGCCCAGCCCCCAGCGAGGGGCCTTAGTGTCTGGCAGCCTGCTCTCACGGGGCCAGGTGACCCAGGCACGGTGCCTGCTGAACCTGGGTCCCCCCAGAATACGCAGCAGTGGAGACACCCCCTGGGCGGCCAGGGGCTGCCAGGTCTCCCTGGCGCACACCCCTGTGGCCGCTGTGGATTCCACCCCTCACCCTCACATGGACCCGGAGCCCCAGGACCCAGTCCGAGTGACCGTGGCTGTTCAACTCAAGACTCCTTTCCCTGCAGGTGGGGTTTTCCGTGGGCTGTGCCCTCCTGTCCAGAGTCCAGTCTGGAGGACACGCCCTCCCCAGAGATAGGGAGCTGCCCTCGATGGATTCTGCTGGCGACCAGGCCCAGGGGACAGGCCACTCGCCCACCAGGATCAGTGGCCAGTCCTCCAGCACGAGGCCAGCCTTGAGACTTTGGCCTCAGCACCTGGCCTCCTGGGTGGGGGTGGGCGCGGGGAGCTCGCGTCCACTGGGCACAGGGCCCCACTGACCAAGGACTGTGCCCTGGCCCCACACAGGCTCTCCCCCATGAGGACCCGGAGGCCGGGAGCACTGATCGTTTTCTGGTGGAAGCAGTGACCTCCCGGGGCCCTGGGGGGCTCCTGCCTCCAGAGACAGCTCACCCATGGCCGGCTCCCCCCTCATCTCCCCCCAGGCGGAGCCCCTCGCTCACCCAAGCCCGAGGGCGCGCACGGTTAGTTGCCTGGCTTCACAGACGCAGTGATTCATGTGCCCCTGAGCCTGGTGAGTGAACTGTCCTCACAGGCGATCGGAGAAACAACCAACACATCTGAAAGATAATCGCTTTTAATTGTCTAATTTTCACTTACGCAACATAATAAAGGCAGATTTATGAGACTTGATATATGACATTTTTACAAAAAATGTCCCCCCAACATCTGGGCAGCAGTATATAAATATTTACAATGAAAAAATAGGCAAGGAAAAAGGAAATCTTTATTATTCAAGACAATTTCTTTCCAATGCTTATCAGAATTCTGAAAATAAAGTACTTCATTAACTTTCCAGGCATCCATATTTACACGGTGCTTCAGCTGATGGTTCAGGAATCGAGGCATCAGGACTCGGCCCTGTTCTGTACTATTTCCCAAGTTATCTGAGAGGAAGTGAGACACAAGGATGTAAACTTTGAAGGAAGAGGAAAGAATAAGCATGTAAACACACGGAGAGAAAGGTCCTTAGAGACGTTAGCCTTTCACAACACTAAAGAGCAAAGTAAAATGCTCTCTGTATCTCCTTAGTAGGGACGTTAGATCTCAATTGAATTTGGTTATATTAGCAAAAATTGCCTCTAAAGAGCATGTTAAAAAAACAGCGATGACATGACCACCGTGACTGACGAGTATCCACCGCCTTCACTTCTCTGAAAGGAAGTGGGATCTTTTAAAAAGTGACAAATATAAATTATATTGTGGAGGGCTTAACAAGCCTCAGAGTACGGTATCTTTTACACATGAAGACTTTAAAAAATAAATTCGGGTAGTGCAAGCCAGCCCGTTTAACTTAGGGACATCACAAACACGGTCAGCTCCGACGTCTAGAAGCACGCCCTGCCTCTGGCCGTGCCGGCCGGCAGGGGCTGCGGGCCGTTTCCGTGAGGGCGCCCCCAGCGGCAGCCGCCCCGCGGCTGGGCCTCAGGTGTGGGAGCTGCGCCGGCCGCGGGCGCCCAGGGACACGCGGAGCCGGGGCTCCCGCGCTCGGTAGTGCTCGTTGAAGTCCAGCCTGAAGCTCAGGAAGCGCAGGCTCTCATCGGAGCTGGTCGTCAGCAGCACCAGGAACTGCTGCACCACGCCCTGCGGAGACAGGGGGACGCCCCACTCAGGCGTGGTCGGAGCCCCCGCCGCGGAGCCCCGCGGGGTGCCAGCAGCTCCCACCCTGGCGGGGTCCCGGGGACAGCGGGTACACCATCGATGAAATTCGCAACAGCAGCTTCACAGGAAGGACTAACCAACAGATTTTCCTTCTGGCCCTGAAGTTCTCCAGAATCAGTTAAACAGCGAAGGAAGCACGGAAAGGGCACCTGCTGTTTTAATTCTGAGCAGGAAAGCCCAGGGCTACACTGCTCACCTTCCACCTGACTGGATGCCCCGACAGGAGACACTCGAGAACTTAAGGAGCAGACGCGTGCTGGGAACCAAGGCCTCAGGGCCCCAGGCCAGGGCTGAGTCACTAGTGGGGCCCTCGCTCACACCGCAGACCGTCCTCCACTTGGGGGAGGTGCCTGGGAGCTCTGACCTGCCTCTGAGCCGCAGAGACGAGGCCATGAGGCCTGCCTGTCCCTCGACAGCACATGTCCCTTGCGGGGACAGCACAAGGTCTAGACACGCACCTGGTAGAAATGGGTCAGGATTCGCAGCTGGGAGCACATCTTCGGGATGGACTCCCGGAACTCCTGGACCCTCTGGTTCTCTTGCTCCTCCTCTTCTGCCGTCATGCCCCACTGGCCCTGAGTCAGGAGAACCAGAAGTCAGACTCCAGACATAGACGCCCGCGGGCTGGGGTAGACGGGGTCGGGGAGCTGTTTCAAGGCCATCTCCTCGCGGTTCTGACGCATGGGGTCGTGGACACGCAGCCGGGAAATCACCCTGCTGCTGCACCATGGGGCAGAGGCCGGGACACCCTGCTCTGAAACCATGGTGTGCACACGTGCATGCGGGTATGTTGGGGGGGGGGCTCGGAGAGCAAAGCGCAGGGTGGGCTCCTGCTGGAAAACAAGAATTCCAAACACGAGACACACAGAAGGATCCTGTATGTATCCTGGACACCTGATCACACATGTGGGTGCTCCAGGAAGCTGGGAGACGGCAGAAAACAGCTCCCCGGGTCCCTGCACAGGCCCTTCAATGTGCAGGGGCCTCGGGTCTGACGGCGGCTTCCTGGGTCACGGCCTTCTGAACGCTGATTGTCCCCCAGGCACGGTTTCAGTTCTGCCATCTCCTGCCGTCCCCAAGCACACCTGGACACAACGCACTGAACAAGCCGCCTCACCACGCAGGTCTGCTCCGCGAGGCACTGGCGGCTACAGTGGGTACTGTATACAGAGGGGCCTGGGCCCAGAGCGCAGGCTCATGGCTCCCAGGAAGGGCAGGTTCTCCAGGCCAGGAGCGGTCTGGGAGTCACAGCGCAGCTGGCTTTCCCAACACTGCCTGCCTGCCTGCCAAGCAGCTGACACGCACAAGCATGTGAAAATGAGGTGCTCCAGGGAGTGTGTTTCCTTATTATCACTCCCACTTTGTGAATCAGGAAACTAGGCTCCAGCAGGGCAAGTCAGCAAAGGCAGGAAGCCGGTGACGGATGTGGGCTTCCTCCGCCAGCTGTGACGTCTCAGCTACAAAGCCTGCTCCTGGCAGTGCAAGCGGAGTGAACACGTGTGCAGGAGACACACAGGATCCTTCTGTGTGTCTCGTGTTTAGAAGTCTTGTTCTCCAGCAGGAGCCCATCCCGCACTTTGCTCTCTGACCCCACCCCCCACACACACACGGGTACACACGTGTGCACACCATGGCCTCGGAGCGGACATCCCAGGTTCCCCCCATGGTCCAGCAGCGGGGTGATTTCCCAGCCGCGTGTCCACGACCCTGTGCATCAGAACCGCGAGATGACAGCCCTGAAACACCTGTCTCCACATACACTGAAGACAGCGTGCCGGACACACTGGAATCTTCCAAGTTACACCCCCACTGACACAGACAAAGAATTACTCAACAGAGAACTGAACGGCGTCAGCGGAAAAGCCACCTGCCACCCCAGGAACAAGCACCTTGGAAAAGCCAAAGTCTGTACACATTATATCCAATAAAGGAAATCAAATGAAGACCCAAACATTCAATTTTTGTCCTTCAAGGTCATGACCGACATGAAATACTTCAGTGAGGTCACTAAAAAGAGCCACAGTGCAGAAACCGGGCTCCTGTGTGCACATGCGTGTCCACCAGCTCCAGATGAGGGTGTGCAGAGTTAGGCAGCGCCCAGCGGAGACACCGACGCAGAAGGACGTCTGGACACTCCCTGAGGGACACCGGCCAGAGACCCAAATTTCCCACGAACTTGGCCTTCGCTTGTTTTTAAGCTGGGTGACAGTGACCACCCAGCTCACTCAGGACCCGGCGGGACACGAGGTGACCGCAGCAGAGTCCCTGCGGGCTTGCAGTTTCCACACTAACTGCTTATCACATAAACCAACATGCCAGCCACCCCCAAACCACACCTCAGCTTCCCGCTGCTTCTTCTTGTCCTCAAACTGCAGACGTCTCTGCAGCTCCTCCAGGGCGGCCCTGCAGATGGCATCCTGCGTGCTCTGAAGCTCAATGATCTGGTCGAACACGGCTCTCAGCTGGTTGAGAAGAGCCTGGAGAGAGAGGATAGCCTTTTCTCTTATGAACAGAGCCCCCAACATACGTATTAATTACTATGCTTTTCAAATAAAACACTATTAGCGAAAAGCCACCATAAACCCAGACATCGACTCTGACTCTCAGGGGCTCTTTAGCTGTTCTCACTCATCCACACACATCCGGTCCTGCAAGCACACGAGCCCTGAGCCACCACAGTGACAGGAGCGGCCAGAGCCAGCCCCGCCCACGCCACTTCCTGTCCCCGCAGCGACCTCGCGAGCCCCATGTGCTGCCCAACCCCTGGAGCCCGGAGCCACGTTTGCAGTGCAGCTACTCTGAGGATAAGAAACAGGAAAGCATCTTTTTATTTTCGGTGACACATGCCAAAACCAGACCGAGAGAATATGAGAGAAAATTCTTTAAAACATGTAAACAGATTCTGCAAGGTTTTTTAGAAAACCGTATCACACCATGCTTTGCACCAGGAATGAAAGGATGGTTTTGAACAAGTGTGACAGCAGGTCTGCCTAATTCAAAGTATCTTTGCCCAGACACGGATGGCTAACCAGCAGACTCAAAAACTCAGATGGAAGGAAAGGCCTTGCAAACATCACATTCCCCAAAAGGGCCTGTGAGGCAAGCGGAGGTTTACTGGGGAACGACCCTCAGCAAGCCTGACATGTCACTGAAGTCACACAGTTAACGTCAAAGGTGCACTTGAAATTCTACTTCCTACTTCACATTTATCTCAAGTGAAAGCAAAGTGTTGCTTATTTCCCCAGATTTTTTAATAAAATCAAAGCTCCCAGAAGCCTCAACACATGTACGACACAACGTTCAGAGCAGGGCCTGCAGGAGGGACTGTCAGCAACAAGGGGGTCCATCCTGACAGACGGCCTGTCCTGACTCTGTGGCCAGGAGCCCACGGCCGGGCTTCCACCTGCGCCCCGACGGAGGAGCAAGCCCTGAACGCTTGTTCCCGAGCTGCCTGGGGGGTGTGGGGTCAGAGGCCACTGTCCATCAGGATGGTTCCCCCGCCAGGAGCACACGAGGATGGCACTGCCACCCCAGGAGGCGGGCGGGCACTAGTGCTCTCCCCGCCTCACGCCCACTCCTGCGCCAGCACCGCTGCTCCAGCCCCGCCGGAGGACCCAGACCACACACACTGACCCACCACCACAACGGGCTCGCTCGGGGGCAGCAGCGGGCAGGACTCCGTCCGTCCGCCTTACCCTGGAGTCGGCGTCCAGCAGGCAGCGGGAGATGACAGTGCCCAGGAAGGCCTCGTGCGCAGCGATGATGTGGTCCAAGTCCTGCGCCTGCTGAACTTGGTTCCACAGCTCATCCCAGGAGCACTCGAGCACCTGGAACCAACACCGAGGGCCCAAGGGGAGCTGGCGGCGCGGCCCGGCCCGGCCCATCCCAGGGATGGTGCGGTTCGGGCTGACCGGGACCTACCTCGAAGGTGATGTAGTACTGCATCTGGTGGATGAAGTGGACCATCTCGGAGGCCAGGATGTGGCAGTGATGCAGCACCCCAGAGAACTCTGCAAGAGAGCGGGGCGGCGGTCAAGACTCCAGGAGGCCGCAGGGCAGGGCGGTCCTCCTGAGCGCCAGGCTCTGATGCTTGGCCCGAGGCCGGCAGCCTTCTCGAGCCAGTGTCCGCGCTCAGACAGACAGGGCCACCCAACCCAGCAGCGCTACCACAAGGATCTAACAAGAAACGCAAAAAAACAAAGTTTCACTGAATTTGAAAACTGAAGAGAAAGTTTATTTTATAATGCGGTATCTTGAATAAGATCAGTTTTATGGTTTCTTTACAAATAAGTCAGTCTGCCTACAGTGTGTGAGACTTTTACCGTTCCCTTGCTATTTGGGGACAAAAATGACATCCCCTTAAGGAATATGACCTTGTCACCTCGGAGGAACGTGAACTTGGAGGGGATGGGCAGAGTCCAGACTCCACTCCTGTCCCTTATAAAACCAGCAAAAGGCTGGAGGGTCACCAGGGAGCAGCCGCCATCTGCTTGGACTTTTCACTCTTATTCAGGGACTCCGCTGGACTATTATGGGACACCACTGTCCCAAAGGGCCCCATCAGGGACCAGCACTGGAGGGACGCCCACAAGGAGACATGACCCGGGTCAGATCTGGCACACCACTGGGGCCACTCCAAGCCTGTGCTGAGCCGCCCAGACAACCCGCTCGCTGCAGCTGCGGCTCTGGGAGGAACCGTCCATGTCCCTCCTCAGAGAGGAGCGACCACGCAAGTCTCGCGAGCAGGGTGAAAAGAACTGTGCGCCGTGAGCCTGACACGCCTCCCGCTGGACCCACCGGGCCCGCTGGGCAGCACACAGCTTGGCAGACACCACGAGGGACCATCCCCTGCGGCTGACCCAGGCGTCAGACCGTGTGTGATTCTCTACTGCCCCCTCAAGGCTGCAGGAGCAACTTCAGGGCTGGCTTTTGGACACATCAGCTCTCAAGGGTTGACCCCTCTGGGTTTGGCCGGCCTCTGAGCATCTTCACCAGACACGTCTGCCAACTGGAGGTACACTGGAAACGGCCTTGAGAGCTGTTAAAAATACAAAAATGCCCTAAAACCAGGTAGTCACAATTCAAAATCACCTCCTTCCACTTGGATCTACAGCTGATGCAGCACTATTTAAAAGCGACTTCACCAAACCACCCACGCGACTCATTCCTCAAGGCTCTGGAGTCAGAGGACACCGGTAGACCTCAGGTCTCCCCTGGATTCGGGGCCTCCGATCAGGGTCAGGCCTCCTGCAGGCCCGTCTGGCATCCACCATCCACTGGGGCCCCTGAGCACTGCACAGACCCCTTCCTGACAGCCAGCCCAGCGCCTGGGTGAGGCACTGAGGCAGGAGGTCAGGACCCAGCTGAGCCCACAGCCCCGCTGGGCGCGGCTGCCCAGCAGCTGGGCACAGAGCTAACCGCCCGGCTTAGAAGCCGGCAAACAAGACGAGGACGCATCACAGGCGTGTAGTCACTGAGGACGACCTACTCATCCGCAGGGACAAAAACGAGACCCAGAGGGAAGTCCACAACGGAGAACGCCTACTGACCTTAGCACCACTCCACAAGCCTGAACCACTCCAAGCGTGAGACGAACCGTTACCGTATTCATCACCAAGAAAGGAAAACAGTCCCGAGGTGACGGGGAGCCAGCCGCTCCTCCCTGTTCAGTTCTATTTCCAACAAGGACTGAAAAGGGGGCCATCTGAACACTATTCTTTGGGGAGGGGGCCTCCCTGCACTTCCCCCCCACCCCCGACACAATGGCTGAGAAGGAACACAGGAAGCTCATTCACCAGTGGGTCTGGACTTCACCTGTCCGTCTCACCTGGTGACATCTTATCTGAAATATAAATCCAGTTGCCACTAAGAGCAAGTTTTTCAATTCACTGAATCTAATGAAAGAATTTCCATTTCTTTTTAAAGAAATAAAATCTTTAACCATTTCAGATCAACATTCTATTTTTGTCCACCTAAATGGCAAATTATATATATAAAGGGATTTAAACGTCAAGGCAGACCATTATCAAAAACTCTTCTCCTAAGCAAATCACTTTCAGGCGTAACTATTTATTCCAAACAACTGACCTTGATGCACATTATTACAGTGATGTCTGGGATGGCCATCACTGACAGTGGGCAGGCGACCAGACAGGCTCACGTGTGAGGGGCTCACAGGCCGTTCACAGGAGCATTTTGTGAGTCTTCCCGTACTTCTGCCTCAGATTTACAGTGGGAAGGACATTTCTAAACCTGCTGTGTTAACAAGACAAACCACCTGATGGATCGCTGCTCACCAAGTTGTCTGGCCATTAACAAGTAAAATACTTTCCTATAAGTTAGGTTGAAAATAAGAACACTGCACCCCAACAGAATCAAGGGCAAAAAGGGCAATTTGCTGGAAAAAGGAACACAGATGACACGAAGAAGAGTGTTGCCAGTCAGAGGCGACTGTAAAGCGCTAAAGGGAATCAGAGTGGACCCCAGGGTCTCCTCGGGGGTGCAGAGGCGAGGGCTCTGCACGTCCACCGCAGGGGGACAGGCTTCACTTCTGGTTGGAACTAAGACCTCGTAAGCTCAGGGGCACAGCCAAAACAATGAGCTTAAAATAATAAATAAAATGAACCTCCATTTTCACCTCCTACCAGATCGACAATTTGAACATAACATCCAACGTCAGCCTCACCCCCAAAAAAACTCCAGACAGCAACACAGACAACTTTCGACCAGTGAGACCTGTGCTCATCGGGGTGTGAATTAAACTGGCTCAGCTTTCCTGAAAAGTAATCTGACAGTATGTACCAAGAGAGTCAAAATGTACATACTAACAAATGTAAGTATTAGTAAGTGTACAGGAAGAGCAAGAGGCACCTGTTAACCCAGCAATTCCAATTCCAATTCGCCTATTCTAAAGAAATATTCAGAGGTATATAAATATATATTTACAAAAAGCTCATGGCATTATTTATATTAGTGGAAAATAGTTAAAAAAAAAAAAACTACTAACCAAAGAGAAAAGATAAAATATGTCCACATGAGGCAATATTATGGTATCGAAAATGTTTCACAAGAGGTTTTAATGACAAGGGAAAAGGTTCAGTGAAAGAAGCTGAAATTGAACACAACATAATAGAATTAAGTTATGTTAAAACTACACAGAAAATTATCAAGCAAATGTATTAGTTATCTCCAAGGACTAAACTCATTGATGATTATGCAAAATAACAGAAAAGCCAATTCACACAGACATTGCTAACACTCCAATGAGAAAATGCATCACAACCAGCTAACACTCTAAATCGCTACAGAGCTCAGACTTTCCCACACCTATAAATATTACAGCTGCTTGTTTTGAAGGAAGAGTGAGCTAATGACACAGTCTGTACATCACACTGAACGGACCCAAATCAGAGAGCAGGGAGGATGGGAACCCCAGGCCCACGGGGAGGAGGACAGGGCAGAGGGAAGGGGGGGCAGCCCGGGAACACAGCAGGCTAGGCAGCGCACGGCCACTGAAGGTGGACGCTGAGGGCACTTACCATCCACAACCACACTGGATCTGCAAGGACACGGCCCTCCAGCCTCCTCCTCAGTCACTGCAGGGGCCCTACTAACCCCCTTCTCGGAAACGAGCTCAGAGGAAGCCGAGCCAGGAGCACAAGGGCACCACGGGCCACCGGCCGGGTCCTGGGGGTACGGGCAGCGAGGGCGCCCAGCAAGCCCTTGACTCCGCACAACCAGACAGGGCTGGGTGCCCGCCAGCCCCAGCCTCGGGGCTGCCCCTGATCTGAACTCCGGGAGCCTTGGCCTAGTAAGCAGGCAGAGCCCACGTGGGGCCCCTTTACAGAACCTGCTTCCACCAACCAGAGGACTAAGGGTATGAACCAGTGTTCTTCTCTGGCAACATCACTGGGGGAAATACTCTCTCAAAGGTTCTGACCAAATCCCTTTCAATATGCTGCTGCTGCTAAGTTGCTTCAGTCGTGTCCAACTCTGTGTGACCCCATAGACGGCAGCCCACCAGGCTCCCCCATCCCTGGGATTCTCCAGGCAAGAACACTGGAGTGGGTTGCCATTTTCTTCTCCAATGCATGAAACTGAAAACTGAAAGTGAAGTCGCTCAGCTGTGTCTGACTCTTAGCGACCCCATGGACTGCAGCCTATCAGGCTCCTCCGTCCATGGGATTTTCCAGGAAAGAGTACTGGAGTGGGGTGCCATTGCCTTCTCCGCCCTTTCAATATAAGGACTTCAAAATTACGCACAACTGAAGTCATTCAATATTTACAACATTAAAATAAACTTGACTATCTGACATGAGAGTTTTATTACAGCTTTTAATTGTAAAATATTATAAAATCTTTTCATATTCTGGTTTATGAACCAAACCAGTATATAAAGCAATTCCCAGATAGACTTTAATTAAAACACTAATAAGTGAATTTTAAATGAGCTGGTGATTTACTAAACGGCTTTCTTTCCTTAGAATTTTTTTTAAAACATGTATGAACACTATATGATTCTGTAAGAAACGTCAGGGCCTAAAAAAAAAGCTAACGACTCAATTTTTTTTTTTCTGATTTGCACTGAAGTCAAGATAGCGATATTACAAAGGAGCCTCTTCACAAAAGACAACCCCAACAGCACAAGAAGAGACCCCTCTTCAATCTCTTTCAGGACTTGGGCAGCGGTCACCTGGCAAGCTTCTCAGGAGCTTGGCGTTGCACATGTGCCCCTTGCGGATGTCCGTGAGGATGTACTCCATCCGCTTGGCCCGCCACAGGAAGTTGAACGCCCGCAGGTAGTGGCTCATGCACTCTCGCGTGAACACCTGCAAAGAGCGGAGCACAGACTGACGGGACCCCAGGGCACGAGGCTCCTCCCAGGCCCCAGGCTCCTCCCAGGGCACAAGAACCCCAGGGCACGGGGCTCCTCCCAGGGCATGAGGCTCCTCCCAGGGCACGAGGCTCCTCCCAGGGCACGAGGACCCCAGGGCACGGGGCTCCTCCCAGGCCCCAGGCTCCTCCCAGGGCACGAGGCTCCTCCCAGGGCATGAGGCTCCTCCCAGGGCACGAGGACCCCAGGGCATGGGGCTCCTCCCAGGGCACGGGGCTCCTCCCAGGCCCCAGGCTCCTCCCAGGACACGAGGACCCCAGGGCACGGGGCTCCTCCCAGGCCCCAGGCTCCTCCCAGGGCACGAGGACCCCAGGCCACGGGGCTCCTCCCAGGGGACGGGGCTCCTCCCAGGCCCCAGGCTCCTCCCAGGGCACAAGGACCCCAGGCCACGGGGCTTCTCCCAGGCCCCAGGCTCCTCCCAGGGCACGAGGACCCCGGGCCACAGGGCTCCTCCCAGGGCACGGGGCTCCTCCCAGGCCCCAGGCTCCTCCCAGGGCACAAGGCTCCTCCCAGGGCATGAGGCTCCTCCCAGGGCGGGGCTCCTCCCAGGGCACAAGGCTCCTCCCAGGGCATGAGACTCCTCCCAGGGCAGGGCTGCTCCCAGACCCCAGGCTCCTCTCAGGCCCCAGGCCCCAGGGCAGGGCTCCATCTTCCTCTCCTTCCTAAAGGCGAGAGCCAGAGGACACAGAGCCAACTCTCACACCTTCTGAGCGGTATGTAAGCTCATACACAGTACTTTTTAGGAAAGCTTCATCGTGTAACAAGCACGCTGACCACTAACATGCCAGAGCACACTCAACGGCCCAGCCTGATGACCAGAAGTTCTGTGTGACAGCCATTTAGCTGAGCATGTACCAACCCAAGACAAACGCCCACCCTAGGGCTGGAGGGCAAAGGCCGGACGGGCAGCGGCCTCTTCCCCCAAGTCCCCAGGGGACCCCCACCAACCCATTACGAGGCCCTCTGTCCTTCCAACCCAGACTCTCCCGTGAGACCACCAACCCACTGGAGATGGCACAGAAACCGACGCCTGTTAGCCAAAAGTAGGGTCTATCCCAAACTTCTTTTCAAGTAAATCTACGATACAAACTTCTAACTCAAGCTTTTAAAAATCTAAAATTCTGAAGACATAACACTGCATGATCGATCGTTTATGCACCAGGTATGCAGTGCACAACCTCACTACTACAATAATTAAGTAATTATCTATGCAGACCGAGTTCAGTTTAGCTATTACTCCAGACACATTTTGTGAAATAATCGAGGCAGCTGGCTTTGCTATGGTTATCATTTATGCTACAAAAAAACCACATCAAGATACTTAACATGGTAGATGGTATGACAGTTTCCAACGCTTTGTTAAAATATCCGGTCTTGCACACTAACATCACTAAAACTGTTGAAGATATACATCAATGGGGAAAAAACTAATTTGAATATGACCAAAAATTAAGCTTGAGAGCAGCTATGTATTGAAAGCACAGTAGCTTTGGTCTAGGAATCTGTGTATAAAAACCTGCCCGGCAACTGCCATCTCGGAGCAGACGGACAGCAGAGCCGGCAGCCGCGGGGGAGCCAGCCTTCGGTGCCGACACTCCACGCAGCCGGGCATGGCCGGGCCACCCCACAGGCAGGCCAGCCAGGACCCCGCCCGCAGAGGCCACCAGGAAGACGCAGCAGAGCTGGGAACACGGCCTCTCAAAGCAGCCTCTCCCAAGAATGAGAGGAAATGGGTGTTTGCCTTCAATACTTCAGAGTGAAAGGGACAAACAGGGTCAGAGGGATCTCAGTCAAGGACATTCACCTGCGTCTGCATAAGACAGACTGGGCGTGAAGACGGTGTCTGACGACAGGTGCGGGAGAGAGCCCCGCTGGTCACTCCTTTGTGATCCAGGAACCGTTCACAGAAACGGTGCTTTTCTTTAAACACAGTAAAAGCACCACAAACAGGACAGCTATTTCTGCAGTCGTTTAAACGAATAATAAACATCAAATTCCATCTAAGTAGTAAAAAGACGACTCCCCTAAAACACACTTCATAGTTCGCTTCAAATGACCCTAAATTAGTCGCTCCAGTCTAAGAATAATGGAACAAAATGAATAATCCATTTATTAAGTACCTGTTGAAACCTACGATAGGATAAATGATATTTTTAAGAATTCTTAAAATAATAGAGCACTTTAGCACTCGGTGACTGTTACACACACACACACACACACTCTTGGCTCGGGTATTCATTCAGCGGGTGTATCTTGGTGCCAAGTGATCACTTCAAAGAGAAGCTGTTGGAGAAAAATCAGCTCTGAAGCCACGGGCGCCCGGGGGTCTTACAGTGGCGATGGGGCCGTCCACATGGTAGTCCAGGCTGAACACGTCCCAGCCGGTGTCCCCCGGAGAGACCTGGGCGAGAACACACACCACTGCAGGGCTTCCCACCCCCACGTGGCCACGGCCCTCACGCCGGTCACACCCCAAGGAAGAGACACTAAGATGAAGCGCTATTTCTAAACCTACTCAGTGGTCCGGAGCGCCCTCGCATCTCGACAGTGATGGGCACGTGAGGGGATGGAGGGCGTGTCCAGCTCAAATTCACCACCACCCCCCCCCCCCCGACCAGGGCAGACGTGACAGTAGGCTTTCACCCCCCCCACGGAGGACACTGCCCCGCGGGCCCCCGGGGGACCCAGAGCCGCTACCTCCAGCAGCCTCACGTCCAGTCGCTTGAGGATCTCCGGGCTGTCAAACTGGGCGTTGGTGGCTCTGACGGCGGTCTCCAGGATTCCAGTCAAGTTGTGCTGGTACAGAGTCGTAGCTGGACGGGCAAGCTCTGGTCTTCACAGATTTTTATAAAAGTAAAAGAGAACACTACTTGAATTCACAATAATCTTTAGAGAAACTTAAAATTATTAAGAGTTCAAATTATAAAATCTAAGAAGACAAACGGAAACAATACAGCACGGGAACACGAGTCTCAAGGAGCCCCCTGGGCGTGAGGTCTCATCGAGCATTTGAGGCAGGAAAACATTCCTTTAAAATTAATTTTGATTCAGCTTAAAACTGGGTCTTGAGTGCTTTGATTCCTAAATACTTAAACACGCCACATGTTACACAGTTTCTAACTTAAGCCCGGCCTTGCAGCAACACGAACCCCTGGAGCCACTTGCAGATTTACCGGGGGAGGACAAGCCTCGGTTAAATCAGAGCAACTGGACATGTGGATGCCACGAAGCCGCACTGTCCGCAGACACCAAGGATGAGTGACATCTGCGTCCCCACACTCGACGCGTGCATCTCTCTGACCGGGCGCGGCCTGAGTTTAAGAACACAGCCCGCCCTCCCCAGGGGTGCGCAAACTGCCACCACAGCCTCTGCGCACAAGCTGTCGGCAGGAAAGGGGGAGAAGAGACCAACAACACCAGCGTTGCTCAAGTGACCTGAAGCAAGCTGGTCGGGGGGGAGGGGGCGCCTCCTTTTAAATTAGAAACGGAAATGCACCTTTGTGAAGAAAGGAAGCTTTCGTTTGATACCAAGGATGAGACGCTCTCATTATTAAAACCGAGCACAAGGCAAACACAGTTACGTCACCCAGATGACGAGATCTGTAACATGGCCCCTAAAGGTTCAGAAATGCCCGTGCCCTGTCCCGCCCACCCTCACGCCTGCTCCCCCAACCCACTCCCATTTGCTCAACAGACAACTCGCACCAAAGCTAAGCCAACAGAGCAGGCCACACGCCCTTACACGTCCGCCGGGGCCTGTGTTCACCAAGGCGCACACGCCTCTGCACAGAGCCAACAGAAGCAGAGAGACTGGCGTGACAGTGTGACGAGACTGCCTCCCAAGGTTCCACGAGCGTTCGACAAGTTTCCTCTAATGCCGCTCGCTCTTCTAACAACAACTGCAAGAGCCCTGGCCACGCTGAAACCTACTGCACACGCGTGGGAACGTCTAGCGCCGCCTTACTTGAGCAAGTCCATGAGGTGCCGGATGAAGTCCCCCTGGCCGAGCAGCAGGTACCGACGCACGGCCTGCATGTGGTCCAGCAGGCTGTACTTCCTGTTCAGGACGTCCAGGAGGTACTTGCTGGTCTCAAAATAAGCTGCGTCAATTTTCCCCTGAAACGCATTTTCCAAATCTGTGAATAAATCTGCAGCTGTGAAGAACAAAAGGGGAAAGCACACACACACATAATCGCGTTTCACGGAGGAGGAACGAGAGGCTCACACGCACAGCGTCAGTCCACGCCTGCCCGTGGCTCCCAGACAGGCCGCGGGAGCCGTGGGGGCCACCAGCATCCCCAGCTGTGACCCCAAAATGCTGCCAACGCTGGACATGGAGCAGACGCCTGAGTTCCCACCTGGGGGAGCCCAGAGGGCACTGCTCACCACTTCACGGATTTAAAGGTCACAATCTTTCCACAACCGAGCCAACTCCAGGCCGCACTGAAACCCTGGCTCAGAGGGCACGGGGCAGGTCAGGGGTGATGGTGTCGAGCACAGTGTCAGAGCTGGTCTCGAGGATAAACCCAAGACGGCACGTATTACAGGCGTCCTGGCCGTGACACTTCCTGGCGTGATGGCCAGGTCCCATCAGCATGCAGCCACATCAGGGCATCACAGGCCCCGAGGAGGCTGGACACCGTCCAGGGCAGGTGGGGGACAGCACAGGGGGCCCAGAGGGGCCGAGCCCTCAGCTGGTGTCCCGCCAGCTTCGCACTGAGGAGGAGGGGCACCAGGAGCTGATACACACGAGGAGCTTCTTAATGCGGATTTACACCCATGTAACCCAAAACCATTTACAAAATACATCTAAATACCGGATTCCACTTAAACATTCTAACAACACTTGAGCGAACCAGCAAAGACCCCCAGGGTTGACGAGCAGGCGCCCTGTCACCATCGCCAGCGTACCGTCCTGCACAGACTCCGCAGACCTGGTCACGGCTATCATCTTTGTAGGGGGCGTCTGGTCGTGACAAACCTGGTGCAGAAAATTTATTGATTTTCCTATCAGAAGGACCTAAAAGAGGAAAACACCCTGGAGTTACCTTTATTCAGAATTAAAATGATCATACATCCAAGTTCTACAAACACTCAAAAGCCACAAATTTTTCTATTGACTAAAAACTAAACAGCAGGAACATTGGGGACAGTATCAGGTGAATCCCGGGACCTGAAAACAATGTTATTGACAAAACACAGACAAATATATGTTGATTCAGCCAATTAACATACACTTCACCTCAGGAAGGCAAACCCTAAAAGGCCACAAGACCGTGTGTAACTGCAGACTGGCCCTGATGCCCGAGCCGCGGGAGCCCACCTTCCGTGCCTGCTCCATCGTCATGAAGGACGGGATCATGGACGTGCGTAGCGTGTACTTGTCATGCCACAGCCGGTCCGTCTTCACGGTCGGATCCGATGCCACGAAGAACTGCAAGTGAGGAGACAGTGAAACAGGCACGACAAAGTGATGCTTCGGGCAAAGTGTTCACTGACTGCACAGCAGAAAACAAGCAATTCTAGAACTCCAGATACAGGGGGACCTACCATTTACAATAAAACTTGTTTTAAAGGGCATTTTGGAGAGATCTCTCTAAACACAATCACTCATCTCCCCTTTCTTATAACAAAAGGGAGCTAAGACAAGCTTTTTCCTTAAGACACGAGGTGGTCCTTCAATCACAGCCTCTGCTGTGTATATGGAGGGTGTCTGGGGGTGGTGCTAATCCACAGGGACTCTTCCCAAACCTCTGGGCCCGTGTGAATTTTCAATTTGAGCTGACCCAGAGTCTTCCCGCCCTCCTGCATCAAACAGCTGTGTCTCCCCCTCCGGGGTGTCCACCCCAGCCGTGCAGGGGCCCAGGTCTGGAGCACAGGCGCCTCGCCAGAGGCACACAGCTCAGAGGATGGGCTGTGGCCAGCTCCTGACCTGCACACGGCCAGCACCGGCCACCCAGCAGCACTGCTGGGAGTGACCTGCTCGGGGCAGCTCTGCCCTGAGAACCGCTGTGCTCAGAAGCTTCCAGGTCCGCTTCCTCAGCCCCACCGACCCGTGCACCAGCCTGAGGGCTGACGGCAGAAAGGACACGGGACGTGAAGGAGTCACCACTGCTCCAGCTCCTTTGCTACTGCAGCGAGGACGTTCTCCTCTTTCCGAGTCCCAACAGACTTGTGCTTTCATTTCTGTAAACTCCATCTTACCCTCTACATCCAAGTCTGCTTCTTTCCTGTTACACTCATTACGTTTGCTGTACTTTTTAGATTCCACATGTAAGGACTGATTCCATACAGTATTTGTCTTTCTCTGACTTACTTTACTTAGCATAATGACCCTCCAAGTTCATCCATGTTGCTGCAAATGGCAAAACCTCACCCTTTTCTCTGACTGAGTAGTATTCTACTGTAGATATACCACGTCCTCCTTCCTCATCCACCTGATGGACACTTAAGCTGCGTCTATACTTTGGCAACTGGAAGTAATGATGCTACAGACACCAGAGAGCACACCGCTTTTCAAATGAGCATTTCTGTCTGTCAGCTGTGTACCCAGGAGTGGGATTTCCTGAGAAACCTCGACACTGTCTCCACGGGGGCTGCACCAATTTACATCCCCATCAACAGGTTCCCATTTGGCCACACTCGCCAGCATCTGCCATTTCTTGTCTTTGATGACAGCCAACTTGATGGGTGTGAGGCTCCGTAACGTCTCACTGTGGTTTCGGTTTGCGTGTCTCTAACTGTTAGTGATGCTGAGCATCCCTTCGTGTGCCTGGTGGCCATCTGTACGTCTCCTCTGGAGGAAGGCCTGTTTCACAAGATTTTCAGGGCTCGACTCTTGCCCAACTAGTGGACCCAGAGGCAGTTTCAATAATGCCGCAGAAGCAGCAAAGCTCAGGCATCACCTAGAAGTTTCTCTTTCAGGGAAAAGGAGTGAAAGCTCCCCCCTGGGGGGGCAGGTCAGTCCCACCCAGAGGCGGCCAGGGCGGGACACTGGGCCTCACTCTGCAGCGGCAGGAGGAGAGGGGAGTGTCCCACCAGCGGGGAACCATGGGTGTTCAGGAGAGCTGCCTGGGAGACCCACGGGATGAGCCCAGGCTTAGGGCTGGATGAAAAGCAGTCCTGCTCAGGGTGAGTCACGTGAAGTGCCCAGAAAGGGGGATAAGCCAGTGGGGTGCAGGGTGGGTGGGGACAGGGCCCCAGCGCTGGAGACAAAGTCACATCAGCAGGTGCGCCCACCCCCCGCACCCCAGCCAGCCCGCCTCCCAGGACTGACTTCAGAGAAGCTCAGAAACACACACAAGAGGCGCATGAAGGCACGGCCACCCCATTAATGCTGGTGAAGACACACAACTACGAAGAACATGATCCGCTCAGACGGGAGAGTCGCTGGGTAAAGTGCCATGTCCACACAGAGGCCATGCCACAGGGGGCTGCAGGGCCCCCAGAGCGCACGCACGGGGCCTCGTGTGACCCCACACCAGGGGATCGGGCGCCCAGAGCGCACGCACGGGGCCCCGTGTGACCCCACACCAGGGGACAGGGCGCCCAGAGCGCCCGCACGGGGACTTGTGTCCTCACACCAGGGGACCGGGCCCCCAGAGCGCACGCACAGGGCCCCGTGTGACCCCACACCAGGGGACAGGGCCGTCTGCAGTTGTGTCTGCTTCCATTACTCACAGTTTCACCCATGAGAAACAAGGTGAAACCAGGAGCCCAGGCACACGCCGGCGCCAGGACCTCCCACTGCCGCTCCGCCCACGCCCACGTGCCAACCCCTGGGCTTTGCAAAGGTCAGGGCCAAGTTTATTCTAGAATCTGCATATTTCTTATCCGCTTACTGTGTGTTAAAAGCTACAACTTCCACTTAGTCCTCCCCTTTACTAACATAACACAGTGACAAGGTCAAGTGTGGGGCCCTCTCCACTCCTGGTCAGAAGTCTGTGGTTTCACTGGGTGATGCTGGGTAACAGTGACTTGTACAGACAAACACATCGCTTTCTAGCAGATCTAAGCTAAGCGTGTTTCAGCAGGTAGAACACACACACACACGTGAACAGCCTGGCTCAGCTAACCAGTGACCTTGCGGAGCATGAGAGCACATGGCGCCCACCTCCAGGAGGGACCAGGACTCAGGACACCCAGGCCCCAGCTCTGCCACCAGCGCACAGAGCAGCAGGGACATGGGAGAACCATTTCCCATCGAGCACACACGGCTCTGCCCGGCACAGCGTCGGGGGGACAGGCCCAGCCCGCGGCCACCTCACCTCGTGGTGCGTGTCCTCCAGCTCACCGTCGTAGATCCAGCGGTACAGGAAGCTCAGGACGGGGTGCGACACCAAGCTGAGGATGTGCTGCACCAGGGACCGCATGGACGGGTCCCCCGTCTTGGTGTAGGCGTGGACGGCCGAGGCCAGCTCGCCTCCCTTCCTTCCTGGGGACACAGAAGCCAGCAGCTGAACACGGACGCCGAGGCCAAGGTGGAGACAAAGTGAGGGGAAAGAGCCAGGGGCTCCTGGCCAGGGAGCATGCGCAGTGAGGAAAGTGCTGAGACACTGGCCGGGGGCTGGGAGCGGCCCAGGCAGACACGCACACGGGGGCACGTGACCCGGCTGCTGAGCCAGGCCTGGGGTGGGGGGAGGCCTAGGAGAGGCTGCACGGTAAGAGCAGCACCAACGAGCCCCGTGACCCCACGGGGCTCCGGAGCACAAGAGGCCTCTGGGAACCAGACTCCCTCCCCCACCTCATCTCAGCGAGGTCCTGAGCGCCACAGGCATAAATCCTGGCCCACCGGTTATTCCCCCCTGAAAGTCCAAGTCTATCAATCTGTCTTTGGTAGCATCCTTCTGGCTGTTACGCATAAAGGGCAGACACAGAAACAAGCCTCAGTGACATTCCCTAGAGCTGCCTTTAAAAAGAGCAGAAGGACCTTGGCAGTGGTCCACCAGGGCTGCCAGGGTCTTCAGTCTTATCTTGGGGTCATAGGTCCACACCAGGAGGCGCCGGAGCGTCAAGCTGCTCTCAAGGCCCAAATTCACACCCTGATCATCCTCCAACTGCAGCTGAAAGACAGGAACGAAAGAACACTTGAGTACAGCCACCCAGGAGCTCAGTCACGTCTCAACTCACGTAAAGTCCCGGGGAAGGGGTGATCCTCACGTAAACGAGACAGAGGGCCTCTAGGAGAGGACAGAGGAGGTCATCAAGATACAGGAAGTCTGCCTCAGGGGGATGGGACCCCGAAAGTGAGCCGCGAGCTGACTCCAGGACACACCACAGCTCTACAGGGCCCAATCCTTCCAACAGGACCACCAAATCTTAAAATTAACGTAGGAAGAAATGTAGGAATTCTGGAAAGTGGAATTTTGTTAACATTTCAGACCATGATGAAATAAGAACAAGGGCTTACTTGGGAGTGCAAAACGGAGAGTAACCGGTAGTACTCCTTGAGTTCCTGGTGCAAGGCCGCACAGAAGCTCTGTGGAGAAAGAACAAGCAGGCCGTGGTCACTGCGCTCAGGATGGTCACCATGCAGCAACGCAGCCCAACTGCACAGGACGGCCCTCTGAGACTGAACTCAGGGCCCAGAGACGAGTCTGCTTCTGTCCACGGGCTCGTGCAGGTGAACCCACCGCCACACACACAATTAACAGTGTTGAGGAGGTTGTCTCAGCACCGGATCTGCAGAAGCACAGTGAAGAGGCGCAGTGCCTTGCTCATAATCTGAAAGGTGTTCCCTTTAGACAGTGACGCTGTATTTTTAGCTATATCCCTTTTAATCTGGTTCATGGAAGTACAGTTGATTTACAATACTGTGTTAGTTACAGGTGAACAGCAAAGTCAGAAAGATCCCTTGGAGTAGGGAATGGCAACCCACTCCAATATTCTTGCTGGAAAATCCCATGGACAGAGAAGCCTGGCAGGCTACAGTCCATAAGGTCGCACTGAGTCGGACACAACAGAAGCAACTTAACATATATATAACCAAATCACTTTGATATATACCTGAAACACAATACTGTAAATCAATTATCCTTCAATTAAACAAACTTATTTTTTAACTGCGAGAATCAGGTCAAAGGGAAAGCATTAAAATATGTAAAATGACTCGGACAGGTCAGTGTTCCTCAATATTCATTAAACATTAAAAAAACAGTTTGTTTGCTAACCTGTGTCAATATGCACTGTGGTTTTTATTTTCTTGAGTGGACATAGCTGTCACAGTGTATTATGAAACCTGCCTCATGTAAAAAGAACCCTCCTCAGGATGACTTTCATATGACATGCTAAGGAGATCAAGCACTTCCTGAGGAGAATGTCACTCAAACTCCCAGCTGTCTCATTAACAGGAACACACCTGGCCGACAAGTCCGAACGAGCGGTCCAGACTCCTCTGGTCGGTATACTTTCTGATTTTATTGTGCAGCCACCCCAGCTCAGCCAGTCTCACAGCTGTATCCCTCAAGGATTTGTTCAGGTTTGCCTAAAAAGCAAACATGTCAACAGTTAAAAAAATACTTTTAACAGTGGAATTATAATTATCACTTTTTTTCAACCACTTGTACTTTTATGTTTGTAATTCTTAGGCGTCAACATAAGAAACTTCAAGATAACTAACACACCATCCCTGAGGTGAAGACAGAGAGACCCAGGATGCAGAGAGCGCCCTGCTGCAGGCGAGTGTCAGGCTGGAGGCCCGCCGCCCCAGGAGGGCCCGGCGTGGCGGGCTCCGGCCGTGATGTCAGCTGCCTGAGTCTCAGCTAAGAGACGCAGAAGGACAGAGGGTCAACAAAAAGGACTGTGAGAAAGGCAGGCTCCAGAGGAAGCAAAACTGAGCAGGAACACCTCACGTGGGACCATGTCAGAGGCAAGGATGCCAGGCCACCTGTCCATCAGGCAACCCTGGCAGTGGCATCGAAGGAAGGAGGAAGGGAGCGCGGAGGACGAGACGGCACAGGGGCCAGGACCTCCGCCTGCAGACCAGCCTGCCTCACCAAGCGGCACCTCCCAGACCAGCGGCTCCCGCCTGGCCCTGGGGACATTCAGCTGACTCGTGAGCGCTGCAGCGGGTCCGGGGACCGCACCTTTCCCTCCACTTTGTAACAGTTGTCCGCGCTGCTCATCTTGACGTTCCTGCCGTCTATGCCCTGGAAGACGTACAGGATGTCTCTGACCAGGGCGGCCTCGGTGACCTCCACAGCACCTGTAACACGGCGTCCATAAGGTGAGCTGCACAACATGATTCGTTTTAGGGACATATTTGCAACCAGAACAAAATTTAAAAGCTAAATGAGTTTAAGATGAAAAAGAATATGAAGTTATATTTTAAAAAAAGGATTTTCTGAAAAGCATATGGAGACCCTATAGTATCTCTTCCAAACGTCTCCTCGTGAAGACACAGCAATCTGTGGGGGCTTCACACATGATCGAGGAGCCCCACAAATCAACCCCAACGGGGTGGACGGGGATTTCGTGCAGTGTTAGAAAACTGACTGACCACACAGCAGGCATGTAAGCCTGGCTGCATCCCCACCACAGCAAAGGCGTCAACACACCAGACAGGGTTTACAAGCCCACAAACCTTGGAACAAAGGCCAGCTCAGAATTTTGCTGTCACCCAATATCACAAGAAGGCAAGGCCCAGAGAGGCGAGGTTCCAGTGGGAGAGGCCCCGTCCAAGCACAGCGGGGCCCCTCCAGGGCGGCCGCCAGCACAGGGCTAACCCTCCACAAACACCAGATGACAGCCGGCCTGTCGTCAGGGAGGAGGGTGCACGCCCATGGCCGCGCTCGGCAGTCCTGAGGAGCAGGCAGGGCTGGGGGACATGCTCACGGAGACAGGGCGACAAGGCCAGACTCGAGGACTGAGCGCAGGCACCCCCACAGCGGTGCACGGGGACTCCTGTCGGCTGTAAACCCTGTAAAACCCAGAGCCCGTCCTCACTCACCGCCCGCGTCCCCGTCTCTCCGCGGCCGCGTCACGTTGCGGGAGGAAGCACTGGGGACGCCTTTGGAGGTAGTGGTTTGTAAGGAAGGCTGGCTTGCAGTCAACGTCCATGCCAGACGGGCGCCCAGCTGCTGCCGGAGACAGTCGCCCGTCCCTGGGCCCGAGTGCGACTGTCTGAAAAGAGGAAGAGCCTGCTGGGTCCTGCACGCCAGGCTAGTCACAGAGGTCGCTGAGATGCTGCAGACATGCTTCCTGAGCTACAACACTGAGCCACTGACTCGTGTGAGCCCAAGACGCCGCACGGCCATCCCTCCCCGACGCGTCAACAAGGAACTGCCAGCCCCCCAGGGCGCCCCTCCTGCGTGCTGCACAGACCTCCCAGCGCAGTCACAAGCCGACCTGGCTCTGCCTTCAAACATCCACATACATTACCCAGCTAAGACCCCTCTAGAATTCACTCCTGATTTTACCCTAGAAACCCACACCTTTCATGCAGTCAATGTTTGTTCAGTAAAAACTGAGGATACTGCCCCCCGCCCTGTCCTCACTATCTCTCAGCCTTCACAGCACTTGATGCAAACAAACAGTGCGATCTGCAATCAGCATTAAACACACAGCAACACCAACCATAAGGAGAGGCCCACCCCAGGTCAGGACGGTGTTCGGCAACCCAAGCGCCCCGTGGGTGGCCCACCAGGGAGCTCCAGAAGGAACCAGAAACAGCCAGACTTCCTCCCTGACCTTGGCAGGGGAGACACTGAATCGAACTATGGTTTTGAATATAGTTCTAAATTTAAGAAAAATTCTAAAAGACCACGTCAGTTCACAGTTCTCTATACCACTTTTTCAGTATCATGACGACAATTATTTCAACTACTCATATTAAAGGTGAAAATAAGAAAGTCTGTTTCTGCCAGACTCTTTTAGCCGGAATGTGAGTTTGAGATTGAATTTTGCGGGACATGATGCTGTTTTCTAAAATGGTAGACTCTGTTTCTCATCCACATGTGTGGTATACACATTCTGTTTTCCAATAACTTTAATAAAATGTCACTTGAGTAATACAATGACATAACTATCAACGGATTACGCTCATGTGGAAAACATCGTCTGATGGCGGATACGGGAGCCTAGCACTCAGTTCCCACCAAATGAAGGCTCCGCACGCCTCCCTGCAAGCAGGGCCATGCCCGCAGAAGGTGCATTACCAGGTCAGGAGTCGGCCGATCCGACAGCCAACGTGGATAGAAGCGACCCGGAGGGCGTGTTTAGACGGTGACTCCCACCACAGAGCACGTGAGACCCAGGGCAGACAGCCCGGACACGCACGAAGCTCTGAAGATGAAATGCTGGACTGAGACCAAGGCCGCTGCCTCCTCGACCACGGAGGACCCACGCGAGTGTGGCCTTACCCCGGCAGCAGGGACGGGAGCGGTGGGGTCGGGCCGTTGAGGGCGTGCCCGCCGATGCTGCTGATCCCGCTGCTCCCCAGGCTGCCCGAGCTCTGGGCCGACTGGACGCTGCGGTCCTGGTAGTTCAAGGGCAGGGTCTGAGGCCGGGCGTAGTAGTAGGGCGTCGAGTGGGCATCTCGTGGTAACGCCTGAGCAAACAGCGTGGCATAGCTGGAGACCTGAAAATAAACGCATCGCGAATGCAGACGCAGAATCACACGACACTCCCCAGTCGACAGCCAATTCATACTCCATCTCTATTTCTCTCTTTAGCGCCACTTCTGTGCCTGGAGTCGCACAGGAGACCTCAGAGACAGTCCAGACCAGCTCCAGAAAGCCAACGACAGAACAGGTCACACGAACGTCCGCCTTCCCAGTGCACCTGCAGGTCATGCTCACACTACGTCTGCTGAGCAGACAGCAGCAGCAAGTCTCTAAAGCAACCCGCACACCTTAAATACCTTACTGCTTAACAATGGTAACCATCATCTGACAAGGCACAGTTGCCACAAACCTTCAACTCTCAAAAGAAGAAAAAAATGCAGCATCTGCGAAGCACGATAAAAGATGTGCTGTATTTATTAAACGATAAATTAGTTGTATTTCTGAAGTATGTTTGAACCAATAAAAGTTTTAGAAAGCTTTCTAAATCCCAAGACTCCCACATGGTCTGACAACTAAACACTTTATTCAGAAGCTAAGCAAACTAAAAAATAATTACTCACATAGCTTTAAAAGTCTGGCATTATCACATAAGGAAAGAAGGCCCGTTACTCAAGACTGTGGCTTTAAGGTAAATCTGACTCCCTTGTGCACGCTCTCCAACCTCCTAAGCTCTCATTTCTGAGACGGGGCACCTCATTACCCCAGACCCTCAGGGACTGGGGCAGCTGCCCAATCTCGCCTTCAAACATTGCACAGGTCAAAACTTGAACCCAGACAAAGAACTTCCCAGGATGTGACAGTAATTAATGCTCATCATGATATCTGAGGACAAAAGAAAACCCTAAAAGATCTTCCGACTCAAAGAATAACGAAGCTGGGCTAGTAGTAACTTTACACAGTAAAACTCTGAACCCAGACGGCTCATACTCTACTTAACCAGACGTTATACTTGAAGTCATATTATGACAAGATTCTCAAAGACGTCCTAAGGAAACACAGCACATTGACTGCTGCTGCTGCTGAGTCGTTTCAGTCGTGTCCGACTCTGTGCGACCCCACAGACGGCAGCCCACCAGGCTCCCCCATCCCTGGGATTCTCCAGGCAAGAGTACTGGAGTGGGGGGCCACTGCCTTCTCCCAGCACACTGACTAAATGCCCTTAAAAACAAAGAAAGAAAAAAAAAACTCCTGACCCTCATGGCCGCCCAGAAAACAAGACAAGATTTTTGCTTTCCTAATATTATTTTCTTAAGTACAGAAGCCAATTCCTATCAAAACTTGGCATAACTGTCCCAACAAGACACCGTGCCCTCAGACGGCACCGCAGTGTGGAAGCAGAGCCTCACCTTGTTTGGCTGCCTGCGCGGGTCTTCACTGAGGCTTAACAAGAGGTAGAGAATTGACCATTTATTTTTCAAAACTCCCTGTTGAGAAAGAAAACATTAAAAGTAAAACTGTACTACTCTGCAGTTTTACCTTCCCCCCTCCTAAATTATTCTGATTTCCCAAAATAGAAATGCATTTTAAAATTCACCTGGTGACATCAAACAGAAACTTGCCCATTTTCTACCACCAGCAGGCGAGAGAATGTTCTCAGAGCTCAAGCCCCTGAGAACCTTTAACCCCTGAAATCTAACCCCAAGTCCCAATGTGCACACACTTTTAGATTACCCTATTCCCAATGCACAGCATGTTCTCCTTGAAATAATCCTCTCAACAGCCAGCTTCCAAAACGCAGCGAATATCAGAATAGTGCCATCATAAAATGTGTGAACGCCTCCCCCTACTTAAGCCCGACTTAGGTCATAACAAACGAATATTAGGGAAAAAGAAAATAATTCTAAAGTCTAAGGTGTGGGTCTCGGCATCAGGCATTGCTGGGAAACGCAGGTCCTGCAGCATCCAGAAGTAGGCAGTCCCCCAGGTCGCGTGCGCGGTCAGCACAGAGGTCCCGTTCGTTTCCACAGACACCCCAATCGGAGGCCCTGACGGGCAGGAGAGGAGGAAGCAGCAACCACAACTGCAGTTTCCAAGAACCAGATGCTTCAGCAACAAGAAGGAGCAGGCACATGGCTCCCTAACGTCTCTCAGGCTCCCTCAGCCGCGCCCTGAGCCCAATGGGTCTCCCAGCCCCAAGAAGTCGGCTACTATTTAAAACATGACTATTTCAGGAATAAGCATTCAGAGTTCCAAACTGAATGTGGAAAACCACTGTTCAAATCAAACCACCCAAATGTGTGATCATATAACGGCCAACACTAACAGACACAACAGCTTTCACTGATGAATCTCCCGTTCAGGATCCTTAAAGTGAAAGTTGCTCAGTCGTGTCTGACTCTTTGCAACCCCATGGACTACACAGTCCATGGAATTCTCCAGGCCAGAAAACTGGAGTGAGTGAGCCGTTCCCTTCTCCAGGGGATCTTTCCAACCCAGGGAACGAACCCAGGTCTCTCATATTGCAGTCTTGGTAAGGCTTATGAGCACCTTTGGATATGACATCTGATAAGCAGACCTTAGTAATTTTCAATGTACAGATGGAGCTGCTTTTAAAAATAGAGAAAAATTTAGGAAAAGCAAATGATACAGCAGTTTGAAACTATCTGCCTAAAGATAACCATACAAAACAGTTCCCGCTTCGTAACTTCATATAAAGATGGAAAAATAGACTTAAAACAATGAATCCAAGTAAACCCAACTGCATTAAGGAACCAAACGGTCAGCAAATGAGGTTCAGCTTATTGTGAGGGTGAGACAGAAGACTTGAAAGGACTGTGAGTTCTCATCCTGGCAGCACCAGACATACTCCGTGATCGTCCATCACGAGACTGAGAGTGCTGGCCGTGCAAAGCAGTCAACCCTCCGGACTCCGCACGCGGTACCTGGGAGTGCAGCTTCCTGTGGAGCTCTGAGAACAGCGCCGCGTCCGCCTCTCGTCTCTGCCGGGTCACTGAAAGGCCAGAGATGAGCGTGTCAGTGACTCAGAGCTCACTCCTACACTATCCCCACAGCAACAGGTCACTGACGTCTGCAGGGAATCCCGAGCTGAAGAGTCTGAACAACGAAAGTCACTTCCGTTCCACGAATTTTATCATCAAAAAAAATGAAATTTGTAAAATATGGACACAATTAGGCTGGAATCAAAGAATTTACGTGAACATCAGCTCAAGTAATAGAATCTTTGAAAATCCCATCACTTCTATCTATGAACAGTAATGAAGACCAGTGAGGCAAAGTGCCGCCAGGTTAGTCAGCTGACAGAGGCAGCCCGGGCCCACGTCAGGGTCAGGCACCCAGGCAGGGGCTCCGAACAGCTGTGGACACCAGCAGGTGACCAGCAAAGGAAGCGCACTATGTCTACACAACAAGCCTTGCTGCAAAACCACAGAGAACACACGGAAGAATAATCTGCACACGGTTACAATTTTCTTCTTGAAAACAGATCCTCAGGACCCACTCAACAGCATGGCTGCCAGGCCTTTAACTCTGAAGACAGACTATTTTCAGCTGCTCGCAGCATGTGTCCCATGCCCTCCAGGGGCCTGGATCTGTGCATTTGCAAAGCAAACAGTGTATAAACACACCCAGCTCTGGGGTTCCCACTAGTGATCTAAAACATGCTAGTCATCAGAGATCAAGAAGGAACGACAAGGTTCTCAGGGTCAGTTTTACAGACAAGAAAGGAAAGTAAGTGTTTACAGCAGGACAAACAGCCTACCACCCCCATCTCACATACACCTACCTGCTAGGTCACCTCAGTCCTGACTGCTCACCAAGCCACCCCCAGACCCAGCCGCTCACATGCCAGGGCCTCACCCCACCCCCAGCTGTCACAGCACCCAGCCCTGAAACAGGACATCCACGCAGACGCCAGCCAAACACAAACACAGTTAATAATGCAACAGCTGGGGCAGGTAGAAACTGTGCCGTGAGGACCCTCCTCCTACAAGGCATCATTACCACCTGCGACAGCCAGGCCTGTGGGGAAGAACACATGGGCCAAGGCTGCGTCCCAGGCAGCTGGGACCCGCTCCTCAGTCCCGGGAACTGTGAGGAAGGGGGACCTGGTGATCAGAGAAGACCCTCTTGACCAGGACAGGAGCAGCTCTCACAGGGGGTCCTGGTGCTCAAAGGACCAAGAACACACAGTCAGAGACCCATTCGTAACCAGGTGCTAACATATGGAGAGCTTTCTTCTCTAAGGTGACAAGGTGTAGGAGAGCTTCGGTACCATCTCAGAAAACGTTCAACAGGAAGTTCCAAAGCACTGGAAGTCTGGATGGTGACAATCAACAGACGCGGTACTCAACTCACATGGCTGTCTAATCGCCAAAATAACATCTGGCGGTTATCTGCTCAAAAGGTGTATAAGATTAAAACTGTGAATCCTAAGAGAAGCAGCAAGTGATATTAAGTCTTCCCATCTTCCTCACATTCTTACCCCAGATTGTGCTGTTGGAGCGTATTTACAACAACCCTCCCACCGCGTTCCAGTAAAAGAACTGAGCTGTCCTTACATTAATGTGTACATACAGAGATACAGAGACACACAGACACCTATCTCAGTGCTCAGATAACACGTGAGAAAAATACATACGCTCTTTCTTGATTTTTTCAGCTACTAGAAATTCATCTCTTTCAACAGTTGGGGCAAAGTTGCTGCCAATGACGCGCACGGCATACTGGAACTGCTGGGCCACGTCGGCTGGAAGGCAAACAAAAGGATGCAAGTTACGGCCAATCAGGTTCAGCGGTGGCCGCCTGAGGCTCCCGCTTCTCCAAGCCAGTGCACTGGGCACCCACCTCCCACCGGCCCCAGGTCCTACCTGAGTGGACAGAAGGGCCACAAGGCACCAGGAGGAAGGACTAAACCAACGGAGAGTTTTACAGGCAGAAAAAGGGAGACGGCAGCAAAACCTGAGAGCTGCTCGGGGCCAGAAAACTAACTGGACGGATAACCGTAAGAAAAGGAGCAGGCCAAGTCCCAGCCACACCACGGTACCTGCGGAGCAGGGCTTCCTCACACGTGCGTGCACACACACCCACACCACGGTACCTGCGGAGCAGGGCTTCCTCACACGTGCGTGCACACACACACACACACACGAGTGGCCATAAGCTGCCAACAGGGTGGTAACTCCTGACCATGTGTGCCATTCCAGATGAAGAGGACGGCGTAAACGCAGACGCGTGTTGCCACGCCCTCCAGAAACCCCACTAAACCGAGAAAAAGGGAGACTGAAGGCATAACTCTACGGGAGCAAAGGAAGCGGACGGATCCGTAAACGCCGCTGTCGGGCCGCGCCTCGCCGTCGGCTGAGCCCAGGGTCAGCGAGGCGCGAGGGGAAGGCCGGCGGAGGGAGCCGCAGGAACCGCAGACCAGCCTCCTGTCTCCGACGGGCGCCGCAGCCGCAGCCGCAGCCGCAGGTTCACCGTGTTCTCTCCTGGCTGACCCCGTGGGCACAGCCCCCAGGGCGCTTCAGGGGGCGCGCACACGCGCTTACAGACCACACGTGGCCCGCGGCCAGGCGGGCGCATCGTGACGCGCACGCGCAGCGCTGTCGGGCCGGCTCTACGTAACCACGTACTGACAGCACGTGGGGCGAGACGCCCGGCCGCCGCCATCTTGGCTAACCCGCTCTCTGCCCACACCGGCTGACTCGGCTTCTTCCAGCGCGTCCCTCCACGACCACTCCCCAACCTGCAGTCCAGGGCGCGTCCCCTGAGGAGCGGACGACTCCTCCTCCCGCCCTTGCAGCGAACACTCCTCCGGGCAGGGCAGTCCGGAGCAGAGCCCGAGCCCACCCCTCGGCCCCCGCCAGGCCCGGAGCGCGCTCACAGCCGCAGGGCGGACGCCGGGCGCCTTCACCTCCCCCAGCTCCTCAGGCCACCGCCCGCTGCCCACAGCACGCGCACACGCGCGCGCACGCACGGAGTCCTGCCCGGGCACCACCACGCACGGCGCAGGCGCTGACCGCGGCGAGACCCGCGGAGGGAGAGCAAGAGGGAGCACCGCAGAGTGCTCCCGTGGGGTCACGCTGCTCCACACGTAAAAAACTGCCTACATCACGAGTACTTTAATTTTAAAACATTAAAAGGGTCACTGAAATCACATATTTAAAAGGAGAGCTGTGTAACTACTTTAAAGATTTTTAGACTACCAGGATCCTGAGTTCTACAAACAACAGTTCATCAACAGCACGCTCAGGGACGTCAGACAAACCCCACTCTCAGAGTTTCACAAGCGCCTGAATTTTCTCCTCCCGAAAATCCCAGCCTCCTCCCTACCGGAAGCAAGGCCCCATCTTCACACCCTCTCCACGTGTCCACGTGTCGGTCATGTCCCTCCCACCAGCCGCGCTGCAGTTTCCCTGTCTGTCTGCCTGCCACATTTCCAGTCTGTCTTTCCTGTTAATGATAAAATCTTTGGAAAATCCATCAGCTTTGTCTTAAACCCATCCCCAGCCCAGATGCAGGTCTGAATGCCTGTGCGCCAGCACCACGCTCTCTGCAGACGGGGCGCAGGGATTAGTTCCAAGCAGGTGGCACAGAGAGAATCCTGAGTGGAAAGGCCCAACAGCAGACACAGGGAGGTCCCCCCAACTGTCTGGCCAGCAGCTCCTCTCCGCAGAGCACCAGCGCTACCTCAGTTTCTCATGGGATCACAGGCCATTCTGACCACAGAGCTAGTTGAAAAGCAATCCTCAAAACAAAAACAAAACACCGCTCTAGGTTTGTGGCTCTCAAACTTTTCGGTCTCCAGCCCCCTTTACACTTCTAAGATTGAGGGCCCCTGGAAGTTTTTATTTATGGGGGTTACATCTATCTAGTTACACTGTATTAGAAATGTAAACCAAGATCATTTTTAAATACGAATTCATTTAAAATAACGAGCCCATTAAGTACAATTTTAAAATGAAGCCTAAACCCTTAAAAAGTAACATACCCATTAATCAACATTTAGTGAACATTTTCATAATATGACAAGTTTTAATGTATATCCAATACACATTCATTTCCCAAGAGTAAGACTATCCTTTATTTGGAACTTCATCAAGACCTCTTCACCATCTTCAAAAATCATAAAACCCACAGCAACACCACTTGCGGCCCATGAGCTACCAAGACGGCACCCATCCCTGCCCACACGGGGGCTCAGGCGACCCTCACACAGGGCTTCCAGGTCAGGTCATCGTTTGACGGCACTGTGCAGGGGACTGTAGTCCCACCTAAGCATGTGCGCTGGAACACTTAACCTAACAGAAATCCTGCACTTCTCCTTAATCTCTGATTACAGAGAGGACTGCAAAGAAAAGGAATGTTGCCTCTGGCAGAGGTGAAGCGATGTAATGTCAAGAACAAGGGTTCCAAAGAGAGAAGTACTGACTATCCAAAGATGTAATAATAAGTAAAATGTTCTCCAGGGAGGCTCACGGGTGCCGAGAGAGACCTCCCCTGTCACTGGCTGCCACCGTGTTTCCAGCAAACCCACAAGTGTTCTAAACAGGAAAAGGTGGGAAATAATGGTTACACTAACTTTATAAAAATGTCAAGCACCGTTATAGCTCAGGGCTTGGCTTCTGAAGGTCCCTTGAGGCCAACTACAAATTTTTAAAAATACTTTATGAAAAAATAATTCATATGAAATTCACATAAAAAATAACAATTTCTATAATGCTTCAATTTCATAGTATTAAAAAAGCAATATATTACAAAAGCATAAGGTCAGTTGTTTGTAACATCACTAGAAAATGAAGTAGTTAATCAAATGTTCTACTTAGTGAACAAACAAAACACCCACTAATGAAATTCTTTTAAAATCTCAAACACTATAAAGGCAGCAATTAGCACTGCTTCCTTACTCATTAAAGGTAGAATAAACAAGGGAAGCTATTAAAGACTTATCAGTCCTTCAGTGAACAGAAGCATAATTTGGAAACGTGAATACAATTGTTTGGCAATCCTAGTTGTCCAGAACAGAGGAAAGAGAGCATCATTTTAGTGGATTTTATATTTCATTCTGAGAGGATCTCATAGGTTATTTACTTTTTTTTCCTTCTAATTTTGTAGAAATATAACTGACATACATCACTGTGTAAGTTTAAGGTGTACAGGAGCCTATTTAATCTTAATTTAGACAAAATTCTAAATGAGAGGGTGGTGCAGAACTTTCTGAAAAGAAGTTTTTCAACCTCCCGGAATGGATGAGACTAAGGCAATCGACAGGATCCTGAAATGTTGAAAGCAGTATTCTGAGAAACACGATGCCACGCCGTGAACGGTCTTCCGAGTCCAGCTGTAACCATGGTAGCACATGAACGTGCGGCTTCACGCTGAGGGAAACTGAGGGCCCGCCGGTCTAAAGCAAACCCCAAAGCTAACACGACTGAGTCCCGCCCTCCAAGCTCGGCTCCCGGGTGTCTGCGGGTGTCCCTCAGGCTGCACGGCCCGGACGTCGGATCAGAAGGGCAACCCAGACGGCAGGAGCTGGAGGCCAAGGACGAGCCCGGCCAGGCCCCCGCCGCCTCGAGACCGCGGCCCAGGGCTGCCGGGGGCCCACCCCGTCTACACTCAGGTCCCCGTTCAGGGCTCCTCAGCTTCCCCTCAACAGCCATTTGCCCTGCTTTCTTCCCGCGCCGCCTGTGTCGGTCCTCGGAGACGGAGGAGCTGGCTCCCGCTTCTGCACCACCGGCTCCTCGGGCAGCGCCCGCAGGCGGGGGAAGCCCGGGCTTCTTAGAGGAGCGCGGCGGCAGAGAGAGACTTCACAAACGGGGGCGAGGCCTGTGCGGCGCCAGGCTCCCTGCACTCCCTGCACGGGCTGAACCCGACAGCCACCTTCCGCCCCCGAGGCGATCAGAGACCGGCAGGCGAATTACGCGGGCCAGTTTCAGGAGTCGCGGGAGGGCAGGGGGCCGTCCCAGCGCTCCAGTGCTGCTTCAGGTCTTCCCGCGAAAGCTGCAGCCTGTCTTCCCCACGCGGCGGTGCTGGGCGGGCAAACAACCCCGCGCTCCCGCGCGCGGAGGCCGCCCCTCCCGCCACGACGGGCGCACAGACGGCGGGCGGCGGCGCCCCGCGGCCGGGCCCGCACGGCGCTCATCGCAGGTGTCCCTCGGCCCGCAGCACGGGCCCGAGGCCGCAGGCGCGGCTCCGCGTCACCCGGGGCCCGCTCCTCGCCCGGCCCCGCGGCCTGGGCGGACGGGCGCGCCGGGGCCGCCGTGACTCAGCCGGCCCGGCCGGCCCCTCCCCCGGCCGCCCCGACCCTGAGGCCCCGGGGCGCCTCGCAGCCGCCCGCAGCCCCGCTACCTTCGCTCCTTCCCAGGATCCGGCAGCACAGGCTCTGAAGCAGGACGTTGGGCGACTTCTGGTCCGGGGTCGCCATCCTCGCCCGCGGTTGCCCGCGCCGGCCCCGGGGGCTCCCGGCTCCCCCACCAGCTAAGGCCCCGCGGGCAGCGCCGGCAAGAAGGGCGCCATTTTAACGGAACCCGCCGAAACGCGCGCCCCTCCCACAATGCCCCGCTTCTTCCGGGCGCGCGGGGCCGCGGGGGCGCAGGCCTCAGAGTTCCGCCCGGGCACTGCGGCCAAGGCGGAAGAGTTCCGGTCCCAGGCGTGGCAGCCGTTCACGCCCCCGGTGCTCAGAGGCCCGCAAACTTGCCCGGCAGAGGGCCTGGAGCTGCTGGGAGCGCTGGGCGCCCGGGAGCGCCTTCACAGGGCACGCGGGTTTTACAAGGTCGTTGGTTCTGCTTTCACTTTGGGTGGAAGAAGCCCGTTTATGGAAGCACAAGGGTGTTACGATTTTCTACACGTGGCTGAGCATCCGCACCTGCCCCAGTGTATTGTGATCTTTCGGTCGCGCAGTCCGTCAACTCGGTGACCCCATGGACGGCAGCGCGCCAGGCCTCCCTGTCCACCCCCAACTCCCGGAGCTCGTTCAAACTCCTGTCCATTGAGTCGGTGACGCCATCCAGCCATCTCATCCTCTGTCGTCCCCTTCTCCTCCTGCCCTCAGTCTTTCCCAGCATCAGGGTCTTTTCAAATAAGTCAGCTCTTCGCATCAGGTGGCCAAAGTATTGGAGCTTCAGCCTCAGCATCAGGCCTTTCGAGCTTCTCGTAAGAGCGGTGTCGGTTCCTCCCCACCCCCAGCTGAGGCTCCAACCCTTTGGGTCAGACAAGACTTAGCTATTGAACAAGAGCCCAAGGCCCCAGATAACTAACCACATAACAGGGAGAAGGGCCGGCCTTCGGACCGCCGAAAAGGCCCATATGACCCTGTGTGGCTTCTTGGGACAAAGCCCTGGCTGACGACGAGACATTGGTGATTTCAGCAGCCCCTGTGACGGGAGTTGGCTGCTGTGGTGCTGACTGCAGGGAGACCGCGTGGTGTGGACTGTGCTGAGTGCATCTGGGAAGCTGGGGCCCTTGCATTTCTAGCTAGAGGCACAGCCATGGACAGACCAGAGCGGGCCACTAACAACCCTAGAAATCTCTTATTCTGTACCTGCAAAGTCATCAGAACTGAGGACCAGACTCCAGTACTGATTGTTCGAGTTGTATGATGTGAGTTGAATCCACAGTCCTACCAAGTCTCTCCTATTAAGGGTGGGTTGTTAATTGAGAAGTAGTGGACCCTGTGATCTGGGATGGAGATGTTTGAGTAAAACGTGAAAACCCAAACCACCTGAACCTTCCTCAACACAGCAGGACCCCTCCTCGTGTGTGCAGAGTCTGGCCTTTCCTTGATTTGTGAAAGAACCAAGATGGCTCTTCTCAGTGGCAAATAAAGCAGAATTCAAAATGACTCAAGTCATCCAAAAGAAAGCATGAAAGAGTGGACAAACAGAAAATCAAAGAGGAAAACGGAAAGCAAACTTTCAAAGCTGTTCATAAATCCAACCTAACCACACTGATGACTGCAACAAGTTTGTTAGTGGACAGGACACTCTGCCAGAACGCCGAGGTCACCAGAACGAGGGAAGGAAAGCAGCAGGACTTAATCACAGGTTACGTGAGGGCACATTTTAATACAGAGACATACATCGGTTGGCAGTAAGTGAGCGGGGAAAAGATCTACCATGAAAACAGCGAGTGTAGCAAGGCTGGAGGGGTCAACATCGGGTGGAATACACTTGGAGACAAGGAGTGTCCAGGGGCAGAGAAGGACATCTCGTGCTGCTGAACGGGTCAGCTCAGTGGGAGGACACACCTGTAACTGTGTGTGCGCCTGAGGACGCCCTCAGAGTAATGAAGCCAGAGGGACTTACAGAGGTGATGGGTGAGGATGTAAGTAACTCATTTCCACCAAAAAAAAGTGTGAAACTGGACAAAATTGCCCAAATGAACCAAGACATGGCACGGAAAATCAACCAAAGACAGACCGCAAATTGGAAAGCACTCGTTCCTGAAGAAGCAGTGGGGTTTCCAGGGAAGCAGGTGTACACCCGTGATCTTCTTACCAGGGCTCTTCCAGTCGCGCCACACAACGTGAGTCAGGAGTGCTGGTGCCCCCGTGCAGGGCTCCTGCCAGGCCGGCAGATGAAGTCCCGGGGGGCAGGCTCCGGCGAAAAGCCCTGGCTCACCGGGTTAGAGGAAGTTCACAGGGTGACGGCCCAGCCCAAGCTCAGCCCAGGGCTGGGGGCCCACTTGGTACCAATGGCAGCCCTGCCAGGATCTTCATGCCGTGAAGGTGGGTTTCATGTCACCTGGACTGGGCCATGGTGCCCAGATGTGTAGTGGTTCTGAGATGAGATTAACATGTAAATAGTGGCCTTTGGCACCCCACTCCAGTATTCTTGCCTGGAGAATCCCAGGGACAGAGGAGCCTGGTGGGCTGCCGTCTATGGGGTCACACAGAGTCGGACACGACTGAAGCGACGCAGCGGCAGCGGCAGCGGCAGCAGCCTTTGAGTAAATAGTGTGGGTGGGCCGCATCTGATCCGTTGAAGGCCTGAGTAGAACAAAAGTCTGACCTTCCTCCAGGAGGTGGGAGTCTGCCAGCAGGCGGCCTTCAGACTCTAGCTGCAGCACCAACTCTTCCCTGGGTCCCCAGCCTGCAGCCCACCCTGCAGATTGTGGACTTGCCAGCCCCACACTCAGGCGAGCCAGCCCCTTAACATAACTCAAGCTCTTTCCCTCGCTCTAGACAGATGATACAGTAGAATATAGAACAGTTTTTTAAAAAATCATCCATTAAAAATAAGAAAGAAAAGTGAGCATTGAACAGGAGGAACGAGAACACATATGAAGCAGGTATGTTGAAACCAAAATTGGTCACAAATGACTCAAACATAAATGCGCTAAGTCCACAGAGGCGAGGCACGGTGCTAATCTCAGCTCATGAAGGCTGCAGCCCAGCAGAGGCGTCTCCCTGCTGCTGTGGACCTCGGGCGGCCGCCCCAGTGCTGTTTGTGGCCCCTCTCTTTCTTGCCCTTTGGGAGAACGTCACCGTGCAGCCCAGCCGCAGGGAGGAGGGCGCTGTGGTCCCCTCCCCTCGGCGTGGAATATTTACACAGATTCTTTACATTTCTCCTGCGTGGAGATTAGTTTATTCTCCCCCACTTGTCCGTTCATTCACCGATGCGCTCATGTCAGTACCCACTTGTGGATGCTCATCATCCGATCACACATCACCCATTTTCTTGCACGGACTGTTCCAGCCTTGGCCCCCTGGAGCCCTCTGAGCAGGCTCCCGTGTCCCTTTGGCATTCCCACGTGGCTGTGAGTTCTTAAAAAATAGTGAGTAGACAGTGGGTTTCAGTATCATTTTAGATTTATAGAAAATTGAGTAGATCACACAGAAACGCTCATGCTCCCACCTGCTCCAGGCACACAGTTTCCTCTGTTACGAACGTGTTTTAATTTATTTAATTTGGTCGTTTGGGGCTGTGCTGGATGCTTGTGGCTCTGCATGGGCTCCTGTCTCATTGCGGTGAACGGGGGCCGCTCCTCACTGCAGTGGCTTCCCTGGCTGCGGAGCACAGGCTCCAGGGGCAGAGACCTCAGCAGTTAGAGCGCACGGGCTCGGGAGTCACGGCAGGCGGGCTCCAGAGCACAGGCTCCTGCAGTAGTCGTCACACGTGGGCTTGGTCGTTCCGAGGCGTGTGGCATCTTCCCAGGCCGTGGATCGAACCCACATCCCCTGCGTTGGCAGGTGGATTCTTATCCACTAGGCACCATCAAGGAAGCCCTACCTACCTGCATTAGGGGGGTATACAATTAACGAAGCAGCGTGGACACGTTATTTCTAACTGAAGTCCAGAGATTATGTTAGTCCGGTGCTTCTGGGTGATGGATATTGCGATAAGACGGTGAATTCTGTGGCCATGTGCCGCTGCCTGATTTTTCTGTAAAACAGGCCCCTTCATCTGAGGCTGAGGCTGAGTCCTATGGGAGACAGTTTCCACGCCTGGCTGCTCACCTTCCCTTCATCCCCGTGTGACGTGGTGCTCTAACTTCCCCTTGACCTGGGCCAGATTTAAAATTCTTTCATTTCCTATCTTTCATGTCACACTCGACATGGTCAGAAAAATGCATTCAAGCCACCTCCAAGAAGAGCTTTGTGAATACCGAGCTTTCGGTACCCAACTCCATCATTATAAAGATTGCTGGTGATTGATTGACTAAAACTAGTGAACAGTCTTTCAAATTACAATGAATTTTTCAATTAATATGCACTTTTCCTTTTCGAAGCCATAATGATTTGCTGTTCTGACATCAGATCAACAGAGAGAAACTCCAATTAGGCTTTGAAAACTCACGTATTTCAGGAATATGTCATCTAGCCCTTGTAAGTAGATGGATAAATTACTTTAGAAGTCAAGAAGTCTTTTGAGCCACAGTCCTTTCTGTTATCTTGTTTTGTGAGTATGTTATGCTTCTTCTCGCACTTTTAAAAAATTGGCCTCAGTTTTCAAAGGCTGACACGTGACATGGCTTTACTATGAATACCGCCAGGACTGAGTCTTACTTTTCCCTCTCAGCCCAGCTGGGGACGCAGAAATCCTCCACCCACCCTGTTTCCAGCATTGTTTTGCCTGTGTTCGTTGATCTTCTTTCTCTATACTTACAGTGTGTGAAGCATATCATGTTTTTTTTAATATGGTGTTCAACCGGAATGTTGCTTCTTTGATTTTAAACATATTTTAAATTAGTTTTAAAACACTTTTAAAAGAAAAATGGCTTTTCATAACGGGCATGAAGCATCCTTCTTTGGGCACAAAATTCCACCCCGCCCTCATCTCTGCCCATTTGGCCGTGCGTTTGCCAGCGTGCACACCCCAGTTTATTCACAGTCTGGTTACCTGTTCACTCTGTTGTCTGGGGGTGTTTGGGAACACGTTGATTTCCTCGATAGAAGGTTGAACAACTTTTTTGAGATTCCCCAAGTCTAAGAGCTGTCATGAGGAGTGAAGAAGGTGGAGGTGTGCAGTGGAGAGGCTGTCCTCGGAGCTGGGATGGCGTCTGCAGCGTCTGGCCTGAGATCGGCACGCGGCACTGGCCACTGATCTTTGAGACCTGGAACCTGCCTCCAGGGTTGGGGACTGGGCACACCTTTTGGGTCAGGTTGAAGGTGCCAGTACGGCTGCCTCCTGCGTGTCCCTCCTTGCCCTCCACCCTCTTTCCATCACCCCAGGCACGATCAATAGGCTTGAGTTAGGGGACAGATTGGCTCCGAGCTGGATTCCCGTTTGCATTTGTTGAGGCACCAAGAAGTGGGCTTCAGGCTGGATACTTACAGCTATCAGCATTTTCTGAGATGAGATAGGTGGGCTCCAGTTGAAGCATTTAAAATCAGCCTCCTGCTTGTAAGGAGCCTTCCAGCTTCCTCTGAAATGGAAGTAACAACAGAAACAGGGCAAATACCAGTGTTTGTCTTTTGTAAACACGTTAAGGCAATAGTCATGGCAGTAGTCAAGACAAGGACAAAGAGGGGGCAAACCCTGTGTGAGTGAAGGATTAAGGGGTCTCCGCTCCGCCCTTTTTGGGACAAAGGAGACGCTACACGTGTGCAGAAAGGCTCCTTGTGGGTCAAAAGCCAAGGGATAACGCCGGGCCGTAATGAGTCTTGCTCTTCCCAGAAGCCTTCGCTTCGAGATCCATCTTGGCTGAGGCGGGTGTGCTCACCCAGGGTGGGTCCCCGGGTAGGTCCCGTGTGGCAAAAGAAACCAGTAATTGGCTGAAGGGAGACAAAGACTGGGAAGACCTGGCCCCCGTAAGTAACTTGGCCGCCTCTTCGCTGCGCTCCTCCTCACTGGGGGGACGCCCGCACGCTTCCCCCGGGTGTGCGTCTCCGTCCCGCTCCTGTCTCAGCTCAGCTCGCCGCCACTGTCCGTGCTGTCCCCCGCTCCCGTGCTGCCTCTAACAATAACACTGTGCCGCATTTACAGTCCTCCTGGGTGATAAACGCGTTTCTCACTGCAGGCGAAGACCCGGGGGAATGGCTCCTCGCCCCCCTCCTCTGCTGCTCTGGTGGCTGGGTTCCTGGCTCTCTTCCACGCCGCTCAGGTTCAATTCCAGGGCAGGGAGTGAAGATCTGTCTTCACCACCGGTCGTGGCCACCTCACTAAGATCAGGCTGATAGACCCAGGCTGAATCTGCCGCAGGCCCAGGCTGGCCCCAGTGCGCCAGAGCCTGTGAGGCTTCTGGGACCCAGGCCGCCTCCGTCTACTCAGGACCCCCAGGGCCCCTCTGCAGGGACCACTGGGTCGTGGTGTCCACCAGGCTAGCACAGCCGCCTGGCCCAGCATTGCCAGGTCACAGGGCTGTGATGGCCCCTGCGACCCGTTCGCTGTGTCCAGCGCGGAATAGCCCCTCGCTGGTCTCCACAAGCCCCCTCCCGTTCTCCCTGTCGCACCCCGAAGCCGTGAGTGCCTCTGCCGAGCTCTCAGCCGGGGGTGGGCCCCAGGTTCACATCCAGGTGGCGGGACCCAAGGCCGGTCCGTTTCAGTCCGTCCTTGGACACTCCTGAGCGCTGATACATTTTGGAGCGGCCCTGGGGTCTTCAGCCCTTCAGTCCTGAGGAATCTGAGGGACGCTGCAAAGGAAAAATCTGATAAAATGTTTGAAAAAAAGAAGTTAATTAGTTTTTCGGATGATTAGAGCACTTAGTCCCCTTTTTTCGGAACAAAGGCTGCGCCCGAAACAACAATGGGAGCTGGGGGGCCTCCTTGGGCCACAGAACCTTCGGCTGCAAACCTTCCAGGAGCCGTCATGGCCGCTGGGGTCTCCCAGGCAATTTGAATCGATTCTTTCTCCCAGGCTGGGATTTTGTGCCCCGGGCTTGATTCAAAGCACGCGGACGACTGAACAGCTCACTCATTTCTGTAAATCTCCTGCGTTACCTTGGCAGACGCAGAATTCAGCTCATCTCTGCGGAGCGGAGAACAGCATTTGCTCTTGGTCATGACTGTCTATTTGCTGAGCCTCCCAAGACAGCGGGCCAGACCCAGAACCCATCGTGCACAACCCCACTGCCTGTTCTTTTTACGTAAAATCGACTTGAGTGTATTTTTAAAGATACAGCTGGGATACACAGTTCAGTTCAGTCGCTCAGTCATGTCTGACTCTTTGGGGCAAGTCTATATAACGTGAAGCACAGAATCAAAGCGTCTTACACATTAACACTTCAGTCTGCACAACCCACACCCCCCAGGCCCTCCGCAGCGCTCACAGTCGGAGTATAATATAAAATTACCGTGAGAGTGTTCCCAAGGCAAAGCCTGCAGTCTGAAGCCTCCCTGTGTGCAAACTCAATTTACGGTTTAGAAGTTACAGACGTAACATGACGTTGGAAGCCCACTGTAGTTCAGTAAAAGATTAATTTCTCTATAAAAGCAGCAGACTTACTAAAGCGCAGGAAGAGCCCTGAAGCCAGAGGTGGGTTGTTTGGCGCCTCAGCTCCTGCCAAGGGCTGGTTGTTGAACTTCTCCTCGCCCACTTTCTGATCTGAAAACAAACACTGAGGTGTTTTATGAACCTGGGATTCTTGTTGAAAGAACCAAACGGGCCACGCCTCATACACTCTGACCTCTCCTGACCTCTGCACCCCAGCATCCCTCACCAGCCTGCACAGACGCACTTCCCGAGAGTGGCTGCCATGTCTGCAGTGTCCACAGCTGCCTTTGAGTTGTAAGGGGGTTGTGTCAGAGTTTCCTTCCCCTCAAACTAGGGAAGTCTTTGTTCTTCGGGGATAATTTAATTACTACTTCACTATGTTTGGTAGATCTGCTTTGCTTTGCTTTGCTTTTAAACCCAGAAGCCATTCATAATTCAGGATAGGGCTTCCCTGGTGGCTCAGTGGTAAGGAATCCGCCTGCCAACGCAGGGGACACAGGTTTGATGCCTGGTCCTGGAAGATCCCACATGCGGCAGGACCGCTAAGCCCGTGAGCCACAGCTACCGAAGCCCGAGTGCCTGGAGCCTGTGACCCACGACAGGAGAAGCCGCAGAAGGAGAAGCCTGCCCCCCGCAGCTAGGGAGTAGCCCCTGCTCGCCAGGCTGGAGGGCGCCCGCGTGCGGCAGCGATGACCAGTGTAGCCAGAGATAAACGCGTGAATAAACCTTAAAAAAAAGGATTCAGTACAGCAATGCTACCTGCGAACAACAGCCACTTATCTTGCCTAATTTTTCACCTTTGTTTACAGAACGGGGGGCAAAGGTGACGTGTACACGAAGAGACGAGCGGGGCGGGGGCGGGGGCGACACGGACTTCGCTCCCTTGACGGCCAGGCTGGCGTCCCGCCGACAGAGCTCCAAGCTGACCCTCAGCTCTCTAACTGCGAGACCGTCCACCGCCTCTGATCAGATCGCTGTTTCTCCCTGGGCTCTTGGAGCAAATTTCCAGACACAACATCACTGCCTAAGCTCTATTTCTGGAACTGCAAAGAGCATTTTAGCCGTAACCCGATAGGATTTCTTATTTTCCTGGAGAAAACAATCCGATCAATGCCAAATGCTTTGTTCTAGTTTCTGCCGGGTCTTATTAGGCTTCACCCCATCTTCCTTAGTGTCTTAGCACTGTGGCCCCTTATTTTCAATTTATGCATTCATTTTGCATTTCTAGGGTTTTCTTTAGTCATCTTTTTAGTTGGGAAAATAGTCTCCATATATTAACTTACAAAACTGTTTTTATTTCAGTGGGAATATATACATATGATTATTTTAAAGTAGACTTTTTTCTGCCCCCAAAATAGCAAACGTACATGGGAAAATTGAGAAGCCACAAGAATACCTAAAGGATAAAAATCAGGCATAATTGTGCCCATAGGGACAGCCCCATCAGTGCTTACTTTTTAAAGATTTTTTTTAACATGGACCTTTTTTAAGCCTTTACTGAACCTGTTCCAATACCGCTTCGGTTTTATGTTTTGGTTTCTTGGCCGTGAGACATATAGGGTCTCAGCTCCCCGACCAGAGATTGAACCTGAACCCTCGGCTTCGGAAGGCGAAGCCTTAACTGCTGCACCCCCGGGGAAGCCCTCCTCCAGTAAACTTCTTTTTCCGCATTAATGTTCTAGCGTCTACACACCCAGTCTTCCTCTGACCCTGAATGGCCACATAACATTCCTTTGTAAGGACAGTCACAGTTCACGTGACGAATCTTCCTCTCCCCTATCTTAGAAGTCTGTTGCTTTCAAATGCTTTGTTATTATAGGTAAAGAACATTAAAGCCAATGAAGTCAGCCTTGGACCCAAACCACCGGCTGAAGTCCATTTGGAAAGCCATGAGTTCAGAGGCGACCCGCACGCTGAGTCTTTGTCAGAGCTGTGTCCCTGGGGATGGTGTTCCCTCAGCCCGTCTCCTGAGCAGGCAGGGTGTCGGGGAAGCCCTCTGGCCTTTCCGCCTCCACTTCCCAGGCTGGCCAGGCAGCGCCATGAGGCAGGGGCCTGGTGTGGGGCCGCACGAGCGCTTCCCCCAACCTGCTCTGCCGTGCACCACCCACAGACACCGCAGAGGCTCGGCCGCACTGGAACCGTGGCTTCCTGGCCAGTACGGTGGAGGCAGGCGCCCTGCGAAGGGAAACGGCTGAATGCCACCCAGGCTGAGCTCGCGTTGGTGACCGTGAGCATCTGCGTCAGTTATATCTGTGCTGCCAACCAGGAGTCAGGGATGAGACAGCTCTCCTCACCAGGCCTCCCTGATGTGGATATTGTGACCTGAGCTGTAGAAGTACAGAGCCTGAGGCCCAGAGAAGTTGAGGGTTTTGCCTGAGCTCGCACAGCGCAAAGCGGCCAAGCGGAGTCTATGGTCCGTGTCTCTTCCAGGCTAGGTTCTTCTGCTGTTCACACACTACCTAAGAGTAACTGTAAAAGAAACCTAAATTACTAACGGGAAGGTTATTTTTAAATCTCTGTTTGATGAATGTCGGCCTATACAATGCATTGCTTCCCAGGTGGCGCTAGTGGTAAAGAATCTGCCTGTCAGTGCAGGAGACACAGGAGACGTGGAGTCAATCCCTGAATCGGGAAGATCCCCTGGAGTAGGAAATGGCAACCCACTCTAGCATGCTTGCCTGGAGAATCCCATGGACAGAGGAGCCTGGTGGACAACAGTCCATGAGTGAGTGAGTGAGAAAAATCACTCAGTCACGTCTGACTCTTTGGGACTCCATGGTCTGTCCATGGAATTCTCCAGGCAGGAATACTGGAGTGGGTTGCCATTCCCTTCTCCAGGGCAACTTCCCAACCCAGGGATTGAACTTGGGTCTCCTGGATTGCAAGCAGATTCTTTGCCATCTGAGCTACAGTCCATGGGTCCACAAAGAATCAGACACAACTGAACATGCAAACATAAAATGTATTAATACTTCTTATTTTAACACTTCATTTAAAAATTAGGTGATAAAAATATAAAATTGTATATTATTAAAACATCTTGCAGGGCTCCCCTGGCGGCCCAGTGGTTAAGACTCAGCACTTTCTCTGCTGTGACCCAGGTTCAATCCCTGGTCAGGGCACGACGATCCCACAAGCAAAAAAAAATTCTTTGCCAGTTGACATATACCACGTCAGAGCTGCAGTCTCTGTATGCTTTTTTAAAGCAGCATGCTATTTCTTCCTTCCCAGTGAACGCTGTTTCCTTTCCAGAAGCCCCTGGTGGGCTGTGTGGAAATTTAGGGTTCTTTGTAACTCAGTGTCTAGCTCCTGGGAAACCGTTTGGAATTCTTGCTGCAAGACATACAGTAGAAACATTTTTGAAGAAAGCATTCACTACATTGGATTCAGAAATCTGACAGGATCACGAGGTGGAGAAAATGTAATTCGGTTCAGAATTTTCTCAACTCTTCTCTCCATTCCGCAAACCCTCAGAGGACCAGCGAGGACTCCCCTCTCTGTCATTATAGCGCCAGGCCACCAGTGCCCCCCTAGAAGCCTGAGACGGGCTACACCCGGGCGACCAGCACAGCGACGCCCAGCGACGCTGGTCACTGCCGGACGGGCTCCGTGAGCTGGCCTAGTGCTGCCCTCTGCTGTTCAGAGGCATGAATTGCCACCATGAGACCTGAGAATTGCAACTTAATCCTATCAGCTGGTTTTAGCGAAAAAACCCTAGCAGGCCTTATACCCTTCAAGTTTCTACCCACAGTCCCTGCCTCACTGCGAAAAGCTAATCAGGAGTGTGTGTAATGGGGAGTGTGTGTTTGCCGTGTCAAATGAATTGAATGCTATCTTCAAAAATGATGTTGGAAGAGTCTGTCTCATCTTAGAATGCTTCTGAGATCAGTAAGAGAAAGTAGGAGACAGCGAAGTGTGCTGAGGGTTCATCAGAAAGACGCGCTCAGTGCCTGCTAGTGCACGTATGACGCCGAGGACTTTCTTATTCCAACTTCAATTTCCTGTTTTTTAAAATAGAGTGAACATATTCACCTTGCAAACTTTGAGAGGATTCAACAAGTTAATGTTTAAAAAAATACCTGACAAACTTTTGAAAATTACAGTTTATATGAGAGGTTATGGAATGCCTACTAGTAGATTTCACTATTTGAATTTTTCAAGATTACATTAAAAGGAACTACAAAGAGATTAATTACTTCAGCACATGTATGCAAATGTTATATTATTACTTGTATTAAAATTAAAGATGAATTAAAAAGTAGCAAAACTTCGAAATATATAAAATTATTTCAACAGTCATAATACTTAGTCATTCAGTTCATGCCCAACTATTTGCGACCCCATGGACTGCAGCCTGCCAGGCGCCTCTGTCCATGGGATTCTCCAGGCAAGAGTACTGGAGTGGGTTGCCATGCCCTCCTCCAGGGGATCTTCCCGACCCAGGGCTCACCCGCGTCTCCGGCACTGCAGGCGGATTCTTCACCATCTAATCAATGCGCAAGCGTCTGGTCTGTAGAGGTGACCGATCCACAGCAGGGGTGGCTTCTCCCCAGGGAGCACCGGTCACTGTGCAGGGCGCTGCTGCCCAGCTGGACCACACGAGTCACAGACAGGATCACGGATATTAGGTGGACTTTCCAGGGCCATGTTGTGAGTGTGGAAAATTATTCTGTCAGTTAATGAAGACTGGGTTGTCTTTCATCTCACTTTCTAAAAGAGGGCATTCTGGCCTCAGAGCCTGCGATCTTAAATTTGAGTCCAAGTCTGATCACCTGGCAAACACCTCTCAGGTGCTGGACAGGGTCTTTAGACGGACGTGTCTTAACCCGGCGGACACAGAGGCCAGAAAACCATTCCTCCCTGATGCAGCCGGACCATCTCCTCCACCCCAACCCCAGAACATGCCCTCTGCGCCCTCTTTCCCAGCCATGACTCTCGGCCGTTTCTCTGACCCTGGTGTTAACTTGGACTTGGCAACTTCCGTGATGACTTAGGAGGCAAAAGACACGTGTCACACTGGATTTTCATGTTTCTAATTACAAAGTGAACACATGCTTAATAAAATCTTGACCTTGCTGAAATATAAGCAGGCCAGAATGGCATTGAAAGGGCCCTAAAAGCTACATTGTCATTAAAGATGAACATACAGCATGTCAAAATTTGTGGACTGCAGCTAAAGCAGTTCTGATAGGAAAATTTCAGAAAATAAGAAAAGTTTCAGGTCAATAATGTAAGTTCCCAACTCAAGAAATTAGACAAAGAAGGCCAAAATGAGCCCAAAGTAAGAAAAATGAAGAAAGTAATGATGAAGGCAGTAATCAATACTGTTTAAAACAGAAAAACACCAAGAAAATCGATGAAACACAAAGTCAGTTCTTCTGCTTAAAAATCAACCAAACTGATAAACCTTTAGAAAGCCTGAGAAAGATAACCAGAGTACCCGAATCAGCAATATCAGGTGTAACAGAATAAATGCAGCTGCAGAGCCTGTAGTCAGTAAAGGCTGCAAAGGCAGCCATGTGAGCAGGCGCATGCACGCACCGACTTGGAAGAAAGGGGCCGGTCCCTCGGAGACCACGAGGTGCTGACCGCAACCCAGTGAAACAGAGGCGGGAACAGGAATGTAGCCTTTCTAAAAAACTGAACTCGCACTAACAGTTCTGGAAAGGAAATATCCAGATCCAGATGGCTTCACTAGTCAACCTCGCCAAACCGTCGCTAGAAAACGGCAGAGAAGGAAGCCTCTGTGAGCCCAGTGCGAGCAAATAACAGCCAGAATCATAGGGAGCGCCTACAACTGCGCAGCCAAAAACACACGAGTACGTGACTTTAAAACGGGCAAGAGGCTTGAAAGGCATTTTTCGAAAGAAGACGTATGAACGGCCAACAAATACAAGGAAAGTTGCTCACTAGGCATCAGAGAAACGCGAGTCAGAGCTGTGATGAGAGACGCTGCCCGCCTGCCAGGATGGCCACGTCAGAAGGTCAGAAACAGCTGCAGAAAAGGGACGCGAGCCGCTGCGACCGCCGTGGAGAACAGTATGGGGGGCGGGGAGCTCGACAATGAAAACAGGACCGCCACGTGGTCCAGCAGTCCCACTGCCGGGTATGTGTCTGGGGGAAACAGAATCAGGATCTCAGAGCCATTGGCTCCATATTCAATGCCGCCCTATCCTCAGTAACCGAGGCCTGGAGACGACTGAGCCTGCAGTAGGGGGTGAGGGGGCCAGAGACCCAGTGCTCGTCCCGCAGAGTGTTATTCCGCCAAGAGAGGGGGGATCCTGCCGTTTGCAGCCACAGGGACGCACCCGAGGGCGTCGTGCAGAGTGAAACAGGCAGAGAGAGACAAACCCACAGTCTCGCTCGCCATGAAATCTCACAGCTCGTGGACGCAGAGTAGAAGGCTAGTTTCCAGGGACTGGGAGGTGGAGGAAATGGGGAAGGGAGGATTCCTCAAAGGATATAGACTTTCAGTTACAAGAGGCGTGACTTCTGAGAATCTGGTGTTCAGCGTGGGAACTGAAGCTAACTATTAAATCTGTGTCAAATATTTGCAACTTGCTAACACTACAGATGTGAAGAACTAACTCACTGGAAAAGACCCTGATGTCGGGAAATAGTGAAGGCGGGAGGAGAAGGGGACGACAGGACGAGAAGGTTGGATGGCATCACTCACCTGATGGACGTGAGCTTGAGCAAACTCCATGAGATTGTGAAGGGCAGGGAAGCCTGGCCTGCTGCAGTCCACGGAGTCGCAAAGAGTCGGACACGGCTAAGCGACTGAACTGAAGTGAACACGACAGAGTTCAAATGTTCTTGCCACGCATGTGCACAGACAAATGGTAACTGTTTGGAGGGGTGAATGCGTTAACTCATCTGATGAAGTAATCGTTGATACATGTATCAAATCATCGTGTCCTGCCCCCTAAACTTACACGGTGTTATTGATCGTTATATCTCATTGAAACTGCGAAGGATGAAGGACACAAACAGGCTGAAATGCGTCCTTCGCATTTACTTTTATCCTTTAGAGTCTTGCTGTCTCAACACACAGCTACAAGCTCCTTTCTATATATGAGAAACTGCGCAAAGATATTTCAAAGGCAGGAAAAGGCTGTTGTTTATTTTAGGTTAATGAGCATTACCTTGCTCCGGAAATGTCCTTTCTACCCACCTCAAGTTCCTTTTAGCATCTGGTTGAGATGAAGAGAAAATGGCCCTCTGATATTAAATCAATATCAAAGAAGGGGTGTTTTATATCAGGTTTCCTTTCGCTAGCGTCATCTTCACAATAATGCTTAGAAATGGTGCTGCGGTCCCTGCCAACAGCAGACTCGAAAGTGCGATTTTGGCAAAATAATTCAAATGATGGTTAAAAAATATCTTCCCCTGCAGTGATCTCATAGGTCACCGGATTGTCAGCAAGGACACATTTCTTGCAAGGCTTGTAGCGCACATGGGAGATGGTTGGAAGGAAAAGCCGTTGTCATATATTTAAACGACGCAGGAGATAAAAGACAAGAGGGAACCACACTCACTGCGCACCTACTAAGCGCAGGGGTAACTTGCCCCCCAGCAGCCCCAGAGGACGGGCTCACTGGCGCCGTCCGCGGTTTCCAGGCCCGGCTGCACAGCTGCCTGAAGAAGCCTAGGACCCCACCAGGGTCTCGGGGGCCCCTCGCTGCCCTCCTCCGGCCCCAGGCCCACCCCCTCTCCTTCTCCGCAGAGCCTCTCTCTCAGCCGCCGCCGGCACCCGTGCTCCTTGCTGCTCTCCGACTCCTGCCTGCCTCTGGCCTCCGTACACCTGCCTGCCGTGTAGTGTCCCTGGAGGTCACCCCCCACCTGAGTCCTTGGTGCTGACCCCCTGGGGGCCCACGCCCCAGCAGAGGCCCATGACCCCCCCCCCCAGGACCCCTGAGGCCAGCCTCACACCGTCCTTTACCGCGTCCTGCAGAGTCTGGGCAGGCGGTTGATATTCAGCCAGGAGAAGAAGTGCAAAATGCAGCTAAAGTGACAGCTCACGAATGTGTCATTCACATCACTTTCTACCGTGGACGCTTCTGTGGAGTTGGGGATGAGAGTAGCCGCCCGGCCCACCTCACGGGGTCAGGACGAGGAGATGGTGCAGGCAGCGCACAGCCTTCCCCAGGTGCTCAGACGCTGAATCACTGGGCAGCGGCTGCCACTCCTGAGGACACAGCTCAGGGCAGCCTTCAGGGAGTGGACCCCACGCGCGGCGCTTTCCCAAGGCTCCTCCTGTCCTCGCCCTGTGGCCGGCACCCCGCTCCCCATCACCTCCTACTCACCCAGATCAGCAGCCTGTGTTCGGGACCATCTCCTTCCTCCGAGTCAGGACCGTCATCCCCAGATCTATGGAGCCCCCCATCACTGTCCTTGCCTCCCCCCAGGGTTCCTGCTCCGTCAGCCGCCCCTCAAGGAGCAGAGCGCCCAGGTTCACACTCTGCCTTCACTGAGTGTTTATGTTCCGTGTATACACAGCATCGTCATTCCCCCCTCCACCAACTCCGGGGCTGCTCCCAGGGCGTTGACCCCCAAACGTTTGGACACAGGAGGAGCCCTCGAGAAGAGGTCTCAGGTGCCAGGGACGGTCAGCTGGCCCGCCAGCCAGTAGGGGCCAAGCCCACCCTCCCCACGGTGCCCTCGGCTCTCGACGTGTGGTTCATGAATTGGACCGTGAGCTCCTGGAGGGCAGAGGCCACGTTGTATTAATACCCGCCTCCCAATATCGACGTATTGCCTTTCAATAAGTGTTTGCTATGCATAAATAAATGAATGCTGATTACATACAACTCAAAAGGCCCTCAGGGGAGAGACCATTCATGAGTCATAAGTATTTAGACGGACAGCCAAAGGGTAGGCATCCGTAAGCGCTTCAGGAAGCTGATAAAAGGCACCTTCGCTCCTCGCTTTGTCCCCATGAAAGAGCAGAAGTGGAGTCTGGTTTTCCTTAGTTTGGAATATCATCAGTAAGTTGAAAATTGTATTTCTCTGAATCGATAGGCCATCAACCTGCTTTAAATGTGCGCCATTTCCAGGCAGCCTCTCCCCACAAGGTCATCGTCACAAAAGCCCGAGGTCCACGCCCAGGACTCTGTCCCCACAGTGATGGCACGTGGGCTCCTCAAGCTGACCCCAGGTGGGTGAAACCCCGCTTCCCTCCACAGGACTCTGCGTCTCAGCCACCAGTCATGTCTAAAGTCTTCCAGACCTCCCTAGTGTTAATTATATGATCGGGGCCCCACGAATTTACTTGCTGTGAAAAATTAATGCCTTCTTCGGAAAGTAGTAAGTGTGTCTTTTCCAAACTAAGTAAGTTTCCCCAGGTTCTGGGATCTGGGTTTAGGATTAATCTGCTCACTCTTCTGACCTTCCTGGTTTTACAGAATTCAGCCCTGCACTCAAAGGCTTCTGTGTTTAGACAGGTAACTCCGCCCTTTCAGCTGACTTTTCCACCAGAGGTGACTGACTGCGGCCGGTCTTCTCTCAGCACATCTCTTGCTCCCTCTGTGCCTGGGGTGGACTGTCAGCGTCTCCCCAGCGTTTCCAGCGTGGACCTCACGCGCTTTGTCCCAGAGGAGGCCGGAGCTCCCATCTACCTTCAGCAGCTGTTTGGTGACCTGTGGCGTTTTTCTGTACTCACTGTGCTCATAAGCTGTCTACAAGACACCCGAGCGTTTTCTGAACTTCCTCCCATCACGCGTGCAAACAGATCACTCATGGGTCCCAGCACGGCCCTCTGAGAACTTCCAGTTTTCAAAATGCACTTGAAATTGCTTCTTCCTTACTTCAAGCGGCGGCGAACCCAAGGGATCATGGAGCCAGGAAGGCCCTAGGTGTCTCCTATGGATTTTTTTTTTTTGCCTGTGTGACTTCCCTGGTGGCTCAGACAGTAAAGAATCTGCCTGAAACTCAGGAGAGACAAGTTGAGAAGATCCCCTGGAGGAGGGAATGGAACCCACTCCAGTATTCTGCCCTGGAGAATCCCACGGACAGAGAAGCCTGTGGGCTACAGTCCATGGGGCCGCAGAGTCAGACACGACTGAGAGACTAGCACACACACAGCATTCGTTTATTTGCACAGCTGTTTTTATGTTTCAGCCTTGTGTTTCGATGGTGCATTGTTATGACTGGCCCATCTAAATAATGAACCACGGCTAAATGGATTTATTGGGGAAAAAGAGAAATGTGATCTCGACGACTCATATGATGATGCACTATGCTCGCAACCAGGAGAATTTGTTCGGCCAGTGAGTGAAGCACAAAACACGCAAACTCATCAGTATCTTAGATAAACCAGGACAGCTCATCTACCACGACGAGATGATGTTTATTAGGATTTTACTGATTCTACAGTTTCGTCTTATTCAATTTCCTATAAGTGTAAGGAGCTCACACATAATTTTATATTTGTGCATATTTCAAGTGTTAGCTGCTCAGTCGTGTCCACCTCTTTGCGACCCTGTGGACTGTAGCCCACGAGGCTCCTCTGTCCATGGGATTCTCCAGCCCAGAACACTGGAGTGTGTAGCCTTTCCCTTCTCCAGGGGATCTTCCTGACCCAGGGATCAAACCCGGGTCTCCTGCATTGCAGGCGGATTCTTTATCATCTGAGCCACTGGGGAAGATCTGTCCGTATTTGAATATTAGCATAATTAAAAATCGTTTATTGAAGCTTTGGAGGCAAAGTGTTTTTTCTTTCAAGTGAGATCCACGTATTTCTCGAGTTTTAGAAACAATGACCTCAGCCTACGTTTCCACCTCATTAAATATACAACACACGATGATATGTGTATAAACGTTTGAAATGTTGGCTCCAATCTATCCTTGGAGGTTAACAGACTTTGATTTTTTTTTTACTGCTGAATGTGTTAAGTAACACTTATTTTGTTTGAAAAGTTCCTCCTGCCTCTACCCAGGGGACTGAAGCCGCTTGTTTCGCCGGGATCCAGTCTGCCGCCATGGGAAGCGCTGGGACGAGCCTGCTGGTGTCGGGGGCTGTGAGCACGACCCTCTGTGGACCTGGCCGTGCTCCCTGTGGGGACTCGTACCCAGGGGATCCTTTGTTTGTATTGAACTTCTCTATTTACAGTCTTCGGGCACACTCTCCACGCTTCCTATTCTGAAACTGAGCAAAGAAGAATTTACCTGATCTACTTATCACATGATGGACATGAGTTTGAACAAACGCAGGGAGACAGCGGAGGACAGGGAAGCCTGGCGTGCTGCAGCCCGTGGGGTCGCAAAGAGTCGGACACAACTGAGCAACTGAACAGCATCAATGACTAATCATCAGGCTTCCCTGGCGGCTCAGTGGTAAAGAACCTGCCGACCAAGGCAGGAGACACAGGTTCGATACCTGGGTCGGGAAAATGCCCTGGAGGAGGAAATGGCAACCACTCCAGTATGCTTGCCTGGGAAATCCATAGGCAGAGGAGCCTGGCGGGCTGCAGTCCATGGGGTCGCAGAGGGTCAGACATGATTTAGCTAATCATTGCACCTTCCCAAGTTAGCTTTCCTCTTTCACTGATTTTCAGACAGAGAAGTAAAGCCGCTTCCCACCTCAGTCTCCCTATGAAAGCCTCCGGCCGCCCCTCGCTCTCTGCCGCCTTAGTCATCCCTCAGACTCAGCAGCCGGAGGCCATGCAGACAGCAGATGCGGGGCCCAGAGGCTGGTCTTCCCGCCCTCGTCCCACCTCCTTCCTGACGACGCTCGGGGATGGCTGCTGGCGGTTCCTGTGGCTACAGCAGGCCATCCCGCTTAGATGTCCTAGGCCTTGGCCAGGGTGCAACGCCTCCTGGAACCCTGTCCCCCGCCTGCAGCTGCAGCCTCACCCCCACCGGCCTTCCTGACCCCCGGCCCAGGAGTCCTGCTCCTCCGACCTTTAGCCCTCTTGCCAGCAGATTCATCCATCCCCACTCCTGAGTTCCCTCCAAGCCTCTGATTCAGCCATGGATTCATCTAAAAAGCTTCTTCGATGCCTGCGACAGTCTGGGCCCTGGGCTGGTGCTGGGAGCCTGGCGAGAAGTAAGGTGCGTGTCTGTCCTCAAGGGTCTCACGGGTGAGGTGAGCAGATAGGAAATACTAGGTGCTCACCAGCTGCTCACCAGCCCTGGCTCCTGCCTCGGGTGTTTTGGCCACACCTGGGAGCCCTCGTCCCCTCCCCGGACCGGGCGTTTACTAGCGATGGGTCAGAGAAGCCCCAGCACGGAGCAGCGTCTGTGCACAGACGCACTGACATGCACTTCGCTCATTTGGAAAGAGAACTGCTCATAAAAATGCCAGCGGAGACCTGGGCTGGAGCATGAGAACGTGGATCCCCTTGGACCCCAGGTAGAAGAGCAGGCTCCGCCCACCGCTGTCTCCCCAGCCTGCTTCACCCCCTTCTCCCCGAGTCTCTGGAGGTCTGACAGCAGCTTAAGTTCAGGCTGGGGTCAGAGGTGAGTGAGCACATCGGTGTCCGGGGCCAGGGCGGGCTGTGGCTCCTGTGCCAATGACTGTCCAATTCCTTCTTCTCCGTGTGGAACTGAGGCTGCTCTTGAGCTGGAGGAAGAAGGATCCCTGATGTACTGTCCCAGGGCAGCCAGCACCTCACAGAAGGAGGCCTTGCTAAGAACCGAGTCCCCAAACTGGCGGACGGAGTCCTGGGCTGAAAGTCAGGCATCGCGGTCCCCGCCTGCCCGGGGTGCCCAGGGTGTGGGTGGCCTCTGAGCCGAAGTGGAGGTTAGACCAGAGGCAGGGGAGCATGCCACCGACCCGCCCATCGATGGATGCATCCGTCAATAGGTCGGGTATTGCCTGGTGCCAGGCAGGGCGGTGTTCAGGGAGCCTCCAGCCCCTCCCTGAGCCTTCTGCGATTTGTAATGGGATCCTGGGCTCAGCAACAAGTCTAGGGGGCTGGGAGCTCAGGCCTGAGGGCGGGGAGGGCTCTGGAAGCTGGGTGTCCGTGGGGGCGGCAGCAGGGGTGGCTGCTGTTCTAAGTATTAGGCGTGTGTCTCCCCCTCCTCCCTCGCTTCTGATCCAATCCCCCCGTCAGGTCACTGGTAAGATAATGAAAGACCCCCTCAGTCTAGCGCTGATTCCAAGGCCCCTGCTGAGATCTTGAGGGTCCCCTCCAACCAAAGCCTTCCGTTTCCTGTGCCTGCCCCCCGGCCCCCGCAGGATGGCGAGAGTCGCTGAAAAGGGGGGTTGCAGCCAAGCCAGAGCCGTGAGGCCCTCCTCCTCCCATTTCTTATTTGTAGAAAAAGGCTTTAGCGCCCCGGGCCTCCCCGGGCCTCCCCGGATTCCACGGAGCAGACTCAGCAGTTAGTCATAGGCTCCCAGGGCTTCCTGCAGGGACAGAGATAAGATGATGACTATCTCCCTGTAGAAGGAGCCACGCCCGCCTCCCCGGGGATGATGGTGACATGCCTGCCGCTGGCTGGGGGGGGGGGGGGGGGGGGGGGGGTGGGGGGGGGGGGGGGGGGGGGGGGGGGGGGGGGGGGGGGGGGGGGGGGGGGGGGGGGGGGGGGGGGGGGGGGGGGGGGGGGGGGGGGGGGGGGGGGGGGGGGGGGGGGGGGGGGGGGGGGGGGGGGGGGGGGGGGGGGGGGGGGGGGGGGGGGGGGGTGGGGGGGGGGGGGGGGGGGGGGGGGGGGGGGGGGGGGGGGGGGGGGGGGGGGGGGGGGGGGGGGGGGGGGGGGGGGGGGGGGGGGGGGGGGGGGGGGGGGGGGGGGGGGGGGGGGGGGGGGGGGGGGGGGGGGGGGGGGGGGGGGGGGGGGGGGGGGGGGGGGGGGGGGGGGGGGGGGGGGGGGGGGGGGGGGGGGGGGGGGGGGGGGGGGGGGGGGGGGGGGGGGGGGGGGGGGGGGGGGGGGGGGGGGGGGGGGGGGGGGGGGGGGGGGGGGGGGGGGGGGGGGGGGGGGGGGGGGGGGGGGGGGGGGGGGGGGGGGGGGGGGGGGGGGGGGGGGGGGGGGGGGGGGGGGGGGGGGGGGGGGGGGGGGGGGGGGGGGGGGGGGGGGGGGGGGGGGGGGGGGGGGGGGGGGGGGGGGGGGGGGGGGGGGGGGGGGGGGGGGGGGGGGGGGGGGGGGGGGGGGGGGGGGGGGGGGGGGGGGGGGGGGGGGGGGGGGGGGGGGGGGGGGGGGGGGGGGGGGGGGGGGGGGGGGGGGGGGGGGGGGGGGGGGGGGGGGGGGGGGGGGGGGGGGGGGGGGGGGGGGGGGGGGGGGGGGGGGGGGGGGGGGGGGGGGGGGGGGGGGGGGGGGGGGGGGGGGGGGGGGGGGGGGGGGGGGGGGGGGGGGGGGGGGGGGGGGGGGGGGGGGGGGGGGGGGGGGGGGGGGGGGGGGGGGGGGGGGGGGGGGGGGGGGGGGGGGGGGGGGGGGGGGGGGGGGGGGGGGGGGGGTTTTACCAGGCTCAGCTCTTGTTAACGTCCTGCCCCAGGAGCTTGGCAAGGGTGTCCCCACTCTCCCAGACACATGTGCATGCATGCTTAGTCGCTCAGTCATGTCCAACTCTTTGCGACCCCGTGGACTGTAGCCCACCAGGCTCCTCTGTCCATGGGATTCTCCAGCGAAGAATACTGGAGTGGGGTGTCATTTCCTTCTCCAGGGGATCTTCCCAACCCAGGGATCAAACCCGGGTCTCCTGTATTGCAGGCAGATTCTTTACCATCTGAGTCACCAGGGAAGCCATTGCAGGCAGACATAGGTGATCGTGTGTAAACACACACCCTCCCCCAAGCCGCGTGACCGTGGCCACACACGTCACTGACCCTCTGCAGACTTCAGAGCGGGTTTCCTTAGCTGACGGAAGTTCTCTAACAACCACAGAGCCGCACCCGAGGTCGGTAAACTCAGCACTGACATGAGGTTTCCATTTAATCTCCGACCTGACCTGTGGTCCGGATGTGTCTCTGGCCCCAGAGTGTCCTTCATCCTCTTTGCCTCCAGGACAGGATCTCTTCCGGAGCCACATGAGGCTCCTAGCCCCTGTTTTCCCCTGCCCTTTAGCTGCAGACAGCTTGGCGGGGGGGGGGGGGGGGGGGGGGGGGGGGGGGGGCTGCACACGGCCGGAGCCATCGGCTCCTCCAGCGAGGCAGACCCGGCGTCAGCACCCTCACCCGGCCCCCCAGCGCGTCCCTGGATTTCCACAGGTTCTTCCCATCCCTGGGCAGCTGGGAGAATGCCCGCAGGCAGGGGGGCTCATCCTTCAGTGGTCTCTGAGCCGCCTCAGTTTTCTGCCCTGAAAGGACGGGGGTCCAGGGGAAGAGAAAGAGGACTTCAGGGACCCCAGCGTCCCCTCCCCAGGCCCGAGGAGGCACTGACAACACTGTTGCCAATGGCCAAGGGGCCGGAGAAACAGAAGGGATTCCAGACCGCACGTCACCATCCTGAGTCCGGCAGTCACAGATGGAGGTGTGGGACAAGCAGAACGCCCGAAAGGCCAGGCAGAACCAGGGGGCCCGTCCTAGATGAAAATCCCCCAAGCCCATTTTTAGGTGAAATGTAAGCAATTTCAGGCTATCTGCTCTCTGGGCCAAATCTACTATTTCAGAATTTGGAAATCTTCAAAGGAAAAGCAAGAACCCTGGGAGCATTACGGATGCTCAGAACCCGAATGCCTTTTTAAGATAAAACGTGTTTCCGAGTCATATGCTGGCGGGAGGTCTGATCTGGCTGATACTGATTATTCACTCCCAGGGGCTTCAAATATACTCCGCCCTTTCATTTGTGTGATGGAAAAAAATCATCATCTGTTTCAAAGATCAGATCCTGTTCTCCTTCCCTGAGCATTTAAATCGCTGTCTCTGCAGCGGGTCCCTCTCTGTCTGGAGCGCCCCTTTCTCAACTGTGCCCTCCGCCCGCTGTCAGACAAGCCTGTGTTCAGTCTGCCAACTAGCTCCGCAAATTAACTAAATCGCCAATCGGGAATTAGCGGGACTGGGCCCCTCTCTTTACTTTAAGATTGTGATGGAGCAAAGACGCAGCAGCTGGGCCGTCAGGCTGCTCTCAGCCTCTGCGAACAGAGGGGCCCGCGCTTGTCCGAGTCCTGCAGGGTGGGCGGTGCCTGCAGGCTACTGGGTTCCTCCTCTGGGGCCCAGGCTCCCCACGGCGGGGAGAGATTCGAGACGGGAGAGCAGCTGGACCAGTCCCCGCCCTAGGCTTGGGGCTGTCTGATCCCTCCTGGACGGCAGGTAGGGGCAGCCGGCGCTGGCGGTTCTCAGCACGTGACACGGTCCAAGGTGTGATTCCCATGGACTATTGCAGTCCCCACATCACAGATGAGGAAGCCGGAATCACAGCACCAGCCAGGGAGTCAGGGTGGACCCGGGTGAGACCCCCAGCGGCCTGCTCCTCCCAGGGGCCGTCGGGGTCCACACGTGCGCAGGGAGAGGCACGCGTGTCACGGCCACACGCAGGCCAGCACCTGGCACTGTGACGCTGCCCTGCCAGCTTCCAGGGCTCCCCCAGCGCCTGCGGGGTCCCAAGCTCATCCCCGGGGCATCGGGAGACCGGGGACAGGTGGTCTGGGTCTGGATGACAAGGACCCATGGGGTCCTCCATCCCCACATGGCCCCACCCTCCATGAGGCCATCTCTCTGGAGCCCAGAGCCCCCGAGCCTCTCCCAGGGAGCGGCCAGGAGGCTTCAGGCAGCTTCACAGCCCCCCAGAGGCCAGATTCTTTCCCTGCACTCAGCCTCAGGCTCTTTTCTCTGTCAGCACGGTCTGCTCCAGGGAGAAGCCCCAGGTCTTAGGAAGACAGGAACGCGGAACAGGCCCCGAAGGAGGAGCTGAAACCAGCCCTGCTTCCACAGCCAGGCCATCACCTAGCAACCAGCAAGGGACACTGCATGGGCTGCAGGGACCCAGGCCTGCCCCCTGCTGCCCCGGAACCCGAGAAACCCTGGACAGAGAAGCCTCGAGGCCCAGGGATGAGCCCCGGGAGGCTGGGGAACCCCGTTTCCCAAATGCAGCTCACCAGGCACCTCGGCCGCCAATTAAACCCCAGGACACGTCTCGTGGAGGAGCCGGGTGACCCTGCAGGAGCTCAGGACGCTTCGTTCAGGGAACAGGGGCCACTCTCAGCCAGGTGGAGGAGGTGGCAGGGGACGCCGGCCCTGACCGATTGCGACGGCTTCCTGACCTGCGCCCCGGCCCTGTGACACCCCAGAGCCACTGCTGAGTAGACAGCAGCAGAGGCTGCGCCTCAGGCCTTCCCCAGGAGCCTTGCACACCAGCCTCAGCCGGCACTGGAGCCCTGGCCCCGGGGTTTGCCTCCAGCTGCCCGCTGAGGGCCGGGACCCCAGGTGGAAAGAGCTGTTTGGGTCTCGGCCCTGCAGGCAAGGGCAGGAGAAGCTACTCAGCTCAGCTGAGCACCGACTCAGTGAACGCCACTCTGTACCCGGGCCCACTTAGCACGCATAGCGAGCGGGCTGGACGCCTCATGAGGAAACGGGGTGTCTGGTGCCACCGGGAGTCCGCTGCCCTCGGTGTGGCCGTGGCCTGGCAGGGGCTGGTCAGTGCCCCTCGGGGAGCTGCAGGCACAGCTGAGCCCAAGAGCCACCGTGCCTGGGGCAGCAGCGTTCAGACTCTGCCTGGGGGTGCCCCTGGCGTCTGCACTTCTTCAGCGGACAGTCTTGGAGGGAAAGGGGTCCTTGAACAGGCGAGACTTCTCAGCTCGATGTTGGCCCAGGCCTTGCCCCGCACCGCAGCTTCAGCTCGCTCCTTCCTGGGACTGTGTCCCTCCCATCCATCCTGACTGTTGCTGAATCAGCACAAACATGCAGTCAGGTCAGTTAACTGCTGCTGGATGCCGTGGCCGTGTAGCCTGGTGGCATCCATCCCTGTGGATGCGTAGCCGCGTTCACTTCGGATAAAGTGACCCTAGGCAAAAATGAGGTGCAGCCGCCCATCCCCCCTCAGTAGCCCCTGCTGCCCGTCCACCTCCCATAACTCGGGGACTTGGAACGCTCCCCCTCCTCGTCTCCACATTAAAGCTGAGCTCATTTACCTCGAACAGTGGTAAAAAGCAGATAAATTTATTTTCTTTCATGTATAAATGGATGGAAAAGGCCTAGGAGGTTTATTTTCTTAGAGATGTTCTATTCCCTTAGCAACGGGCCCTGAAAGACTGAGAGTTGGTTTCCCCATCATCTCTCGTATTCTACACATCCATCAGGTAAGGGACCACCTGCCCTGGTCCCCACGGGCTTTTTCAGTAGGTCTGTGCAGCTCACAGCCTGGTGGACAGCGTGGCTGGGCAACCCGGAGCAGAGGGTAGTCATACCAGTCGCCTACAAGTAAAGATCCCCATCCCTGAGTGAGGGCCCCTCCACCCCGTACCCACTGTGTGTGCGGGCCCACCTGGCCGTCGGCACCCCCCATGGGGCTCGGACGAGGGGTCCTGCCGACGCCCGTGCTGCCTGCTGTGCCAGGAGTCACACCGTCCTTTGTCCCTGATAGGGGTCTCCTGACCCCCGCCGGACCCATGGGCCGTGGGCTAACGTGAAAGCTCGCAGTAGGTAACACAGCTCTGGACGCGGCCTCCCTACAATGACTGTCAGAACAGATGACCGACTGCAGGATGGGGCAGCATGGGGCGGCGGCGATTTAACCGGTGAATCGGCGAGTCTGGAAACGCTGCAGAGAGGCCACGACCCTTTTCACCGAGTTAAAAACAACCACACTCACACGCAATTTGTAGGAATACCTATGATGCAAAGCCAAGGGAAAAGAGAGCAAGGTGACGACAGACCCAGGACTCAGGGGGTGGTTCCCTGGGATGCGGGCCAGGGGGCTGGCGTGGGCGGGGGCGAGGTGCAGCCACGAGGTTCAAGGTCGGGTACGCTCAAGCCCTAGCTGTGCTTGGGGGGTGCGTTTGTAACACTTACTACATTATCAGAAGTAACGAGTGAGGGACTCACCCACCATCCACGGGCCAAGGATGAATGTGTGTTAATCCAGTTTGTACACCCGAGTCTGGTTAGATAGGGATTGATAATGTATTGATTAAATTAATAAACGGATAGGTAGATGGATGAATGGATAATCAATAGTGCAGGAAAGCTGGACCACCCCCAAAGTCCTCCTTGCTGAGGTGACACCTGGGAGGGGATTACAGGGAAGACCGGGTGACGACAACGGAGAACCACGGCCGAGCCGTGTTTCTTTTACACAAACACTGACGGTATCGACGTCTCACGCTGTGGAGGCCACACACCCGCTTCCAGTTCCACTGTGGCCTCCCTGAGCCGTGCCAGGCGTCCGCAGGGACTTGCCGGTCTCATTAGCAGAACTAGGAAAGGACTCCCCTGGGTGTGGGGGCCGGGGGGTGGCCTCTAGAGGCTCAGAGGTGCGAGGGAGGCCAGAGAGAGCACAGAATCGTGGTTCCGGCTCCTGCAGAGTCCACTGGGCCCAGCTCGGAGCACAGAGGACCCGGGGGCTGGTTCAGGCGCTCGGGCCAACACACAGTGTCCCAATGGCGGCTCAGAGCCCGGCCCGATCCCCAGCACCGCCCGCTGACCGGGGCAGTCCAGGCAGCCCTGGGGAGCTCTGCACGGGGATGGCTCTCTCGGGACCTGACTTTCACCCGGGGCCCCCAGCAGAGCCAAGGTCCCCCTCAGAGCACACGCGGCCTGCGCTGATGTGCTAGGAAGGGCTGCAAGTTACAGACTTGTCCAGGGCTCCAGGCCCGACGGCACCCTTCCCGGCAGATTTTCCTGGAAGGCAGGACTGTCCTGGGCCGAGAACGGCTTGCATGATCCCGGAACAAGGAATCCGTGAGCAGCTCCATGCGGTGCGTGCCATGTTGCTCCAGTGGAGCCTAGAGAAGGAAGCGGCAGCCCACTCCAGGCCTGGAGAATCCCGTGGACAGAGGAGCCTGATGGGCTACAGTCCACGGGGTCACGAGGAGTCAGACACGACTGAACAGCAACCACGGGCTGCAGTCCGCCAGGCTCCTCTGTCCACGGATTCCCCAGGCAAGAATGCTGGAGTGGGTTGCCTTGCCCTCCTCCAGGGGATCTTCCCGACCCAGGGATCGAACCCGCATCTCTTATGTCTCCTGCGTTGGCAGAGGGTTCTTCACCACTAGCGCCACCTGGGAAGCTTTAATATTTCTTCATAGGAAATAAGGTAATAACCATCCTAGAGCCGGGCCATCCAGGAGCTTGCAGGAGGATTCACTGTCAAGGAGCTTTGTGACCTCCCGTGCGCCCCCACCTGTCTAGTCCCCCGTCAGTAAGGCAGGCGGTGACCCCTCTTGTATTTTGAGATGCTGGAGGTCTGCGCTTGGACACCCCCCGCCCCAGACCCGACCCTGACTCCCAACCCCTTGGAGATGCAGAGCTCCCGCAGGGGGACGCCCGGCGCCCCCCCCCCAACCTGCCTGCGCGGCAGCGCCATCGAAGCTCTGAAGGCTGTTGTCCTTCTGCAGCCTCCGGTCAACAACACCCCCCACCGGTCTGGGAAGCGTCGTTAGACACTGTGAAGCTCCTGACCTCATCAGAGAAAGTGCTCTGTGAATCCGAGGGATTAAAAATAGAAGCGAAACCAGAAGATGTCTGAGCGCAAGGGTAAAAATTTCCTGTGCCGCTCGATCGGCCGGCGTCTGACCAAAGGTGAAGGGCAGAGCTGTGAGGCCAGGGAGTGGACGGCGGCCACGTGCGGAGCAGCCGGCGGGGCGGGCAGACGCCGGCGTCCCCGGGAGGCCTGTCCGGGCGGCACTTGGACGCTCACAGCAGCCGCGCCCTGCAGCTTGCGGCTCCCAGGGGCGGCGCGGCCGCCTGCACTGTGGACAGCTGAGCACCCGGGGGGGCGGGGACACGGGCCCCACCGTTCCTGGACCTGAGCCTCATCCCTCAAGGGAGGAATGCCCAGAAACCCCGCAGCCGCCAGCCCGCCCCGGGGCGCTTTGCAGCAAGGATCTGGTCGAACCCCTGCAGGGCCCCAGGTCCTCTCCTCCTGCCCGGAGGCGGCGGCACATGGAGGCCAGGAGGCTCGACCCTGAGCACGGCTGCCTCACTCTGAGCCTGAGTTCCGCCACTTTTCACTGCTTTCCAACACTTTGTTGTGAAGCCTTTTAAGCTTCCCATTTGCAAACGGCTGTATGCCCTCCAATGCTGCACAAACGCCATTTGATCCTTCTACCCAGGCCTCTGCTCCGAAGCCTTCTTGCTATTTATGTTTCACATTACATCACCGACAGGACATGAGCCCCTCCTCAGCCCAGCTCTGCCGCATCCTGGCCTTGTAATCTCGGACGGCCGGCTCCTGCTGGGCCCTCGTCTGTAAGAGGTGCCCGCACGTGGACCCAGCAGGACGATGCTGCAGGGACGTGTTAACGCGCCTCAATCGCCGGCCCATGGGCAGATGGAGACACTGCAGGACATGCCTCCTTGTTCCAATGCAACCATCTCCAAACCAGCTTTCCCGGAAGGACCAGGACTGCACGATGTCATTCACAAGCAGACGCGAGACTGAGGAGAGAACTGACAAAGGAGACTGTCCCTACACCCCAGAGCTCGGTGACCAAGTGGCACTGGCCACACAGGGCCTGCCCTCGGTGCACAGTGGCCACTGCACACCTGCCCATGGGGTGAACGCAGGGGCCCATCGTTTGCCAAGACTCTGGACAAGGAAACAGAGGCCGACCTCAGGATTCAGGCATGTGCTAAACTGTGCTGTGTCAGATTTTTCTCCTCATGAATAGTTTCAAATAGAGAGAATGCGTGAAAAAAGTAGCCCATTGCACTTAACTCTTCGCCTTCTTTTTCCTGTGGATCCGTTTCACGTAGACGTGGTGGCCCTTCACCCCCAAGAACCTTGCTCCGTGTCTGCCACCCAGTCACACTCCTGTCACGGGGACCCTTCCTGTCCCGACGGCCCGCCCCACGCCTCCGACCACAGAACCCATCAGGACTCGGGCCTTGCATCAGTCAGGTTGGCCAAAAGCTCATTCGGGTCTTTCCATGAGATTTTTTTCTTTTTTGTCAATTCAATATTCGTTTTTAAGTCTCTTTTGTCTCCCCAAACATTCTCTCCTTTTCAGTTCAGTCGCTTAGTTGTGTCTGACTCTTTGCGACCCCATGGACTGCAGCACACCAGGCCTCCCTGTCCATCACCAACTCCCGGAGCTTACTCAAACTCATGTCCATTGAGTCGGTGATGCCATCCAACCATCTCATCCTCTGTCGTCCCCTTCTCCTCCTGCCCTCAATCTTTCCCAGCATCAGGGTCTTTTCAAATGGGTCATCTCTTCACATCAGATGGCAAAGTATTGGAGTTTCAGCTTCAGCGTCAGTCCTTCCAATGAACATTCAGGACTGATTTCCTTTAGGATATTCTCCCACAGAAGCTCATTTCTCTTCATGGGGAAGCACACAGACCCCTCACCACTTCATACCGTTTATGAATTCAGAGCCAGTTTACTCTCACGTGGGAAAGACCCTCAGACACATCTACCTTCTCTGGGACACATGGCTGCCCTTGTTAGTAACTGCTTTTACAGTGAGGATCCTGCTTTCTTGTTACTTTTGACTTCTGGATGCTCAAAACAACTAGAAAAGGAGCAACAATCACAGGAACTGAAGTCATGGGTCGGGTCTTCTACAGGGGTCTTGATCACTGCCAAAAACAACAGACTCTTGAAACTTGGTTGGATTTTTTCAAAGAATCTTAATTCCTTTGTATTGCATCCTGTTTAAGAGCCAGATACAGAAATTCTTGGGCCGGTTTTTTGAATGTTCCTGTGTACTTTGTGGAAAGTTTTGGAATTTGCCTTTCAGCAATGCATCCAAGTCTTACATGAGCCTAAAATACAAAGACGTTCTTCACCTAAAGGGAAGTAATCCCGGTTAAACTTGGTACAAAGTGGCCCTGGTGAGGCTGTGCCACCTGGACAGCGGCTCTGGCCCACCTCCTGACTGGGGGTGGTGTTCATGTCCTCGCCTACCTCCCCAGGCCGTCATCACAGGGGCAGGGTGAGACCTGGGGCGTGGAGGTGGTTGGAAAGCATCACCTGAAACGGGAGTGAAGTGGGTGATCTCTCCCTGTCATCATCCCCCAGACCCTCAACCCTGGGCCACCCGCCCCCCCCCGAGGATCTCAACAGTGCTAACCGTTCCTCCGTAAGAGCATCCAGGCCCTGAGCTCACGTCCTGCCTCAGGAACCCCGTCACGGTCCCCAGCGGCGGGACTGGCAGACCGGCAGGTGCTCAGGCGTGGACACTGTCCCCCGAGAGTCACATCTAGCATGGCCGGTGTCCTCGCAAGAAGAGGGAAACTTGGACCCAGACACAGAGGAGCCACGTGGAGATGGGGGCAGAGACTGCAGAGATGCTCCTACGGGCCGAGGACCGCCTGCCGCCTCCATTGGGATGTGGATGGGCCCCACTGGGCTCTGGGGGGAGCCGGCCTGCAGGCACCTCACCCCTAGACTGGCTGTCGTGCAGGCCATGCGGCCACAGTGCTCAGCTGGTGGGCTTGGCGGCCACCACAGGAGGCATTCATGGCTGGGAGAGGCCACCTTGTCTGCGTACAGGCCACTGCTGAGAGGAAGCATCAGCCGCACGGCAGTGCAGGGAGACGGGGAAGCAGGAGGGGCTTTCCAGGGCCCCAGCTGCACCTTGACCTGAAGAGGACTCGGGAGCTGCTTCCCGTGGTTCTTCTAAATGATTGTATCAGCACGAGGAATCACACGTTCTCTCCCCAAAGAGCAGACGGACGCTGCTGCCCAATCCCTCCGCTGAGGAGGTGCCCTGCGCGGGGTGGGCGGCCGCTCACCCATCATCCACTGAGGCAACTCAGTCACTGAAAAGTTACTGGGGGGGGGGGGGTGCTTGCTGCTTTTCTGGGTCAAGTAGAAAATGCAGCCAATCCGGTGACGCGTCGGGGCAGGACTCCACCTCCACATCCACGATAAGAAACAGCAGAAACACAGAAGGTCTCCCTCTGTGACCCCACTGTTCACTCACTAACGAGGAGAAGCACGGGCCACAGCACCTGGGTGTGATCACCCCGCTTCTCAACAAGGACCCCACCACACTGGACTCCCTGGCAACATGTCAATTCAAGAACTGGCAAAGGAAGCAACCTCACCGGTGTTTTTAAAAAGGCAGACAAGTATCATATAATATCGCTTATACGTGGAATCTAAAAAAAAAAAAAAAAGGTACTGATGAACTTAGATACGAAACAGAAGTGGACTCATAGACAAAGAGTACCTTATGGTGACATTTGGTTACTTATGGTCGCTGTACCACACCGGGAACTGCACTCAATACTCAGTAACAGCCTAAATGGGAAAAGAGGCTGCAAAAGAATGTTTGTATAACTGATTCATTTTGTTGTAGACCTGAAACTAACACAACACTGTAAATCAACTAGACTTGAAATTTTAAAATTATTTATTAAAAAGGCAGACAAGAGAAGAGCCTGTGAGACGTGTCTCCTGACCTTTCCTTTAAACAGTGGAGGTGGGGAGGTTCGGGGAGGTCTTTAAAACCAGAGATCTGCACCCCGGGTTCTAGTCCTTCTGAGGGCTGACCACATAACACAAGCTGTACCCTGAGGAAGTCTGGAGTCTACATTTCCTAAGACCTAAGGTTTGGGGTTGAATTAAATATTGAAGCAAACTCCAAAAATATCTGCAAGGAAACACAGCGACAATGTTGGATCGATTGTGCTAAGCTGCTTAATAATTAATCCACTCACCTAGGGGTTTGGACGTCTTTCTGTTTGTCCGTCAGCATCACAGACAGAATACCTGGTGAGGGGCTGCAGCTCAGAGGGCAATCTCCACCCCCCCCCAGGTCTCCAGTCCTGAGTGGAGTGTGGGAGGCAGGGGGCTGCATCCAGCCGAGCTGGCCGAGGGCTCTGCGGCTGGACCTTCTAAGCTCAAGCCTCTGAGGGGCCTGGGAGGAACTCCAGATGAGCCCTGAGGGCCCCCAGTGGCGTTCTGGTGATGTGGACTCTGTGGCCTTGCTTCAACCTGATGAGTGTTTTGAACATGGCTAGAAGTAAGTGAGCTCAGCTCTGAGGCCATTTCTGTCTCAACGCTGCGTCCCCAAGGCTTGTTTACATGGCCCCAGGGGAGCTAAGAACCAGAAATACCGGTCTCATCCCAGCCTCTGCAGGAGAGACCGCATCCACACGGAGCATCAAGTGTCTCATCACATGCTCTGAGTTTAGGACCAAACGCAGCACGCAGACCACTGCCTGCTGGCCCTCAGCCCTGAGCGGCTGAGCCGGGCGCTGGGAGGCTCTGGTTCTGGGGGTCTTACGTAACTCAAAGGCCTGATCGCATTACGAATTTAACAGCTAAACAGGTGAAAATAATCCTGCTCCAGGGATTCGCCAACAGGAAGAACCCTGGATCACCCAGTGGCGTTTTTGTGTTTTGCTTTTCTCAACAAGTGCGTGAGAGGGTGGACTTCCTCATTCCAGGAGAAGGACGAGTGTCAGGTCTCAGGGTGGGGGGAGAGGGGCCGGCAACCAGCCCATGGGGATTCAGCGCTTCCAACAAAGGTTCTGGGCCCGGGGGAGCGGACAGCTGGCCTCCGAGCTTACCCCAGAGGATTCAGACAGTCCCGCGCCTGGGCAAGGGTAATGGATGGGACTCACGGGGTGAGAGGTGATGGCAAGTGGACGTGACCATCAGGGCCTCACAGGAGCGGAGGCCAGGCATGTGGGTGCCGACCGGGGCCCGGTCATGCCGGGAGGACTCCAGGCTCTCTGCCCCGGCTCTTGATCTGACTCTGAACGTGCGGGTGTCAGGACCTAAGAAGCATGACTGTTTTGGGTCTGTCTTCACTGTGTTGCCTGGGACTCTGGGGCTTAAACAAGTAGAACACAGATGATAGTAAACGTGGGGCCTGGAGGCCCAGGAAAGCACCTCTCACACCTTCATTCATTCATTCATTCATACTGTTGTAGCCACGCGTTATGGGAGACAAACTCACTCAGAAGGACAATGCAGACGGTGGAGTGCAGTTTATACACCGGCGGGCCCAAGGCAGAGTCTCCTCCTAGCCAAGGACCATGACCAGTTTTTGTGAAGACCTTATATAACCTAAGTGTACATGCCCAAACCCACCTCCCCCAATTCTCTGAAACTAGTCTGAAAAAGGAAAAGAAATATACAGTCAAAGTTCACCTATGATTCGTATGACTTATACCTTCGTATGCCTTAAGCCTAGGTAGTTAACAGTGGACAATTATCAATAGGCCTGTGGTCATACCCCAATAAGCCTGATAGAATGTATGATTCATCCCTTCAGTTACACAGTGGCAGGTGCCCGCCCTCCATCGGGCTCCAGAAGCCCCGGCTCCCCCTGGGTGGGGGGTCCTGGCCACCAGGGATCCGTCCCCCCCCCACGAACAGGCTCAGGATGGAGCTGATTAAGGAGAAACGTTGCTACGGAAGATTTGGGGGTCTGCAGAGCAGACACAGCGGCCGGCGGCGGAGGGGCTCCATCCCGGGCTCCTCTCTCCCCGGCTCAGCCCCGCCCCAAGCCTTGTCTGAAGCCCCCACCGCCTCGCTCATCCTTGAACCGGCCACCCAGGATCTTCTCTGGGCCACCCAGAGCCTCAGGTGGCCAAATTGACCAGAAGGTGTTTATTCAAAAGCTCTGAAATTCAAAGAGCTGTCGGAGGAAGGACTCTGAGATAGTAACAGAAACGATGATCCCCAAAGGCATCTCGGCCGAGAGTGTGGAGCAGATTGGAGCGACAGCTCAGGTGACTGCACGGACCCCACGAGCACAGGAAGAGACACGTCTCCCCTGAAGGGGAGCTCGTGGGTCCACTTCCCGTTTCACAGCAGAAAAGTGGGACCCAGGGGGGTGGAGCGCTGTGCGCAGGGGCACCTGCCTCTGAGGTCTGGGAGGGGAGGGTGGGACCGCCTGCAGCCGTGCTAGGAACACGTGCTCCGTCCACTGTGAGGCCCTGAGACTCCTGGGTCCCGAAATGTTCCTGAACTTTCCACGGAGTATTGGCCAATCCGGCTTTTAACTCTCAACCTGCAGATGAGGCCTGGAGCGTGCAGAACAAAGACTGGCATTTTGCCATGTAAAACCTCAAATGACCCCGATTTTCAGACACCAGCCTTTGAAGTTTGTTATCACGCAGCCTCTTTGATCAAAGCTTCCCACCCTCCTGAGATCTTGGGCCCCACACGAAGCTCAGGAAAAGCACGCCTACTGTGAAGGGAGAGTCAGAAAAGCAAAGCTGAGCACAAAGCAGCTACGAAACAGCCCGTGCGACCTGCTTGTTTTATTACGAATGGACCTCGTCAACACTTGGACCACAAAGTTTGGACCGTAACTAGAATTTCTCAGGAAAGGGCTAACTTCAATTTCCTTCCTTCAACCAGCTCGTTGTGAATAATGTATGCTGCATTATCCAAAGAGCTTGTCAAGTTTGACTTAGAAAATGGGAAAGTGAATTTAGTGACATAAAAAGCAAACGAAAAACTCCAAATCATTCAAGTAACACCAAAATATGACAAGCAATTAAAGAAAAAACTGACGAGGAGAAATTCTTGTCAGGTAGAGGCAGAAAAATGCCTCGTCTTTTATGTAGAACGTCACTTAATGACGCTGGTTTGCTGCATTCAGAACGCCCGCTGTCCTTGGCCCTGCCTGGCACCTGCTGTCTGTGGGTTTTCCTGTAAAAAATATTCGGGGGCCTTCAGGTCTGCGGGGGACAAAGTCCTCTGCAGAGGAGCACGCGTGCGGGGCAGCGGCCTCCTCGCGATGTCGGGGGAGAGGGCAGGTCCGTGCCAGACCCTCCCCGTGGGCGGAGAGCTAGGCCTTGTTCCCGGGAAACCCCGGGGTGAGGGGAGGGGTTCCGGAAGGGCTTCTGTAGGCGTCAGACGAAGATTTTCAATTAAATTCCTTCTCATTGCCTTCAGCTGATGCTAATTCAGTTTTTTTATGTTGAGACAAATGCAGCTGCAATTTTTCTAAATAAAGAGGGTCAAATAGAGGTGATACCACATAGTTCAGCCTAACCTGTTGTTCGTGGCGGTCACTCGCGTCCAGAGCAGCCCGGCTGTCAGTGCGGCTGGTCGTGCTTCACACCTGGACAGTTGTCCCCCAGAGTCTTTATCGCCAGGCGACCCGAGAAATAACTGTGAGGCAGCCAATGAATAAAACTGAACTCCCCGATTTAGGACGAAATGGGGAACAGCCACACATGTTGGCAGAAAACTGTCTTTTTTCCTTAAGTGAGAAAAAAGTCACAGATACTATGGAGACAATAGGACGCACACGGGTACACACACCCGTGTGCACACGTGTACATACATGTACACACACATATACGTGTGCATGTGCACACACGCCTGGGAGAGGGACCCAGGGCTTTGGGAAGCAAGCGTTCTAGTCCCTCCTAGTGCCTGTCCGTATATTGCTCAGTTCTGAAAACACAAATGCATAACAAAAGAGTGGCCAATAGATATTTTCCAGTCTCTCCCATGACACCAACCTCACCCCTCCCGGCCCTGTTTGCCCAGACGGAGACTTGGGGGGGGACTCGAGGAGGGGGCCGCTTGTGGGCAGAATCTGAGGCTGACCCTGTCCCTACAGAGGCTCTCAGGGCAGAGGAGGACTGCACGGCTGTCCTGGGGCCTGACCCACCCGCTGGGGGGCACCTGAAGCCAAGGAGGGACCCAGGCCGCCCAGAGGCGGAGGGTGCCGCAGACCCCCGGGAGCGGAGTCCTGATGGAGGCCTCAGAGCAGACATTAGCAGGCCCGTCTGAGGGTCTCTGCTTAGGGAAAGAGAGCTGGCTGCCTTCTCTACCCTTAAACTCCTCGAGTCTGGATTCCAGTGCCTTCAGTCCTGTGAATCCTGTTCTCTGGGCCCCTCAGAAGGGAAGAGGCACAGCCCGCCCCCGGCTCCGGCAGAAAGGGCCAGCCCTGCTGTCTCCACCATCAGCTGCCCCAGGGCAGGGCTGTGAGCCTTTGCAAAACTGAGGCTCCAGGAGGCCCAGCCTCCAGGGCAAAGAAACTGGAGATCCATTCCCTACTGACCAAACTCCAAGACAGGAATAGCAGGACAATTAACGGAGGAGGCTGGGCCCTACCCAGACCACACGTCTCTGATTCCTGAAGTCAGGAGACCTCCCGGACCACATGTGCACAGAAAGACTCCCTGGAGACCAAAGGGGGGTCATGTCAAAGGATGTTCTACAGAGATGCCTTTGCGGTAAAACCATCTTGTCTAAGAGATGTGTGCGCACACGGGAGGATCCTGAGATACACCAAGTATGGCCTGTGAACCGGGCAAATCAGAACAACTGGCCAAAGGAAGCCCAAACGAAATGCCCCATAGAAATAATTCAAGTCACGACAAGGGCCTGACTCAGTGCCCCTGAGTGCCTCCGTGAGTCCGCCCATGTGTCTGTCCACGCGTACTGGACTCTTTCCTCTTAGTAAACATTTTACTTACTTAACTATTTTCCATCTTTGTGGGATTTCTTTTCTGCAAAGCTGAAGGCAGGGCCTTGTCACTGACCCCTGGTCTAGTGGTTAGGATCAGGTACTTCCTCCGCAAGGACCCGCCCCTGGTCTCTGCCTGGGAACCTAGCCCCCTTCCAAGCCGCTGAGGGCCGAGGCCACCCGAGATCAAATTGAGGAGGCTGGGGCGTCTCTTTACGGCTCCACGGTCTCGGGCAGGAGAGCACCGGGCAGCCAGGAGCCCGTCTGTGTTGGCTGGCTTTCTGGAAGGGGTTCCCACCTGGTTTCCTTATTCCCAAGGCCTCCCTCTGTCTTGGCCTCAGCCCACACCTTGAGATGCTGAGTGTGAGTCTATGATGGTCATCTCAGGGGGTCGTCTCAGGGGGTCGTCTTGGGTCTCTCAGGGGGACCCGGAATCGGTACCTGGTACCTGGCAGATGCACAGAAAATGCAGGGGGAGTGGAAGGGGAGCTTCCACCCTGCTGCTCCCAGGGGCAGCTCTCAAAGCCGGTGCGGCCTCCGGACCCCCAGGGGAGGACCCAAAGATTGCCTGCAGTGAGTCTCCCCGAGGACCCAGCGCCTCTGGGAGCTGGCGGGGCCCTCGTGCGCCTCAGACTGACCCACCCTCTGGACCAACGAGAGGACAGTGGTGATACGGATGCAGCCCAGGGCAGCAGCTGGTGTCCCTTCCCAGGCCCGGGACGGCGGGGCCTCTCTCTGGGTCCGCATCTCCCCCGGGCCCGGGGACAGAAGGCGCCACTCAGCCTCCACATCTCAGATACCAATGAAGGCTCTGTGGTGGCACCTCTCCCTTTACCAGACAGGATAAGCTGTTTTATTGTTTCCTACCTTCCTGCTCTTTAATGATTTTTGCAATCTCAGGGAAATGTATGCAATTTCCATAAGAGGAAGCAGAGAAAAGAGCTCTAAAGGCCTGAAAATAAACCTCCCTCTGTTAAAGCATAAGGACAGACCCAAGTCCCCTCCAAGGACTTGCCAGATCAGTCTGTCTGCCGTGGGAAGTGCCCAGGGTTGTGCACTGCACAAGTCAGCCCAAGCATGCACGCCAGGGAAGAGTTTTACTTCCAAGCTTACCGGGATAAAAAGGATTTTTTCATTAATATAAAGAAGAATGGACCCAAAGTGAACGAAGTGTTTATAACTGCAGCCAAATGCAGCTGAATAGCTTTCCAGCTTGAATTGTGAGAAAATACTGTTAAACTTGCACAGTGCAAACAGAACGGGACTGTCCGATGCATATCTGTCCCCTTCTTGTTCTCGAAGGGCTTTGTGCGGATCGCTATGACTTAGACTCGAAGTGACCCCCGGATGCAGCTGACGAGAGCGGCTTGCAGAGACGCATCAGCCTCCCCTGAGCGCGAAGCGGAATCCCATCCTCAGACCCCAGGTTTAAGCCTATCGTGCATGTCGGGTGTCAGGCACGAGTTTCTAGTCTATCTCCTTAGACATCTCTCACAAAAACCAACACCCTTACACGGATGTGGAAAAACTCAAGCATGTGAGGAGTTTTGCCAAAGTCAGTTCAGCCACCCAGTGCTCAGTCACTTGATGCCACACTTTCAGAGGTGCCCGTCCACTGGCAGCCGCCATCCGTCCCCACACAGAGAAGACCCTCCAGGGCCCTTCTCCGGTGCCTGCCCGGTACTGCCCTCTGGCCCACGTGGTGGGGACGGAGGGGGCCCAGCAAGACTCGGCCAGGCTCCGCCCTGGCTGGGTGGGCCCTGTGGCGCCCTGACCCCCCTGAGCCCTGGTTCTCCCAGCACCGAGAGAGAGGCATCTCAGTCTGCCCCGCAGGGCGTCTGAGGTCATTCAGACGAGGAACTGAAGCATCAGAACTTGGTGCAAACACCAGGCTGGCCTCCCTGTTCTCAAGGTTTGCCCTTGGAGATACGGAGTAGTATCCTGAACTGTTTCGACTGCTGGGAAAAAAAGTCATAGACTTATTTCATGCCTTTCCTGAAAGCAGGTTTTTCTACAGTAGTAATAGCACGCCGTAGTAAATTACCCTCCGAAGGACCCAAGAGTCAGTGTCTGCGCTGGCGCGGGGGTGGGGCTGAGGAGTGGGAATAACATCTTTGTTTCCCTACGGAGCACAGCCTCGGTGAATCCTGTGTTTGTTGATTCATTAGAGAACAGTGGGCCGCTTTTATTTGTTGGAGCTGAAATGAAGCAGAGACTCAGACTTCAGCTCAGCCCGAGGGGAGACCACAGCTGGGGGCTGGGGGTGGGCTGCTGTTGGGTCGTGGTTGGGGGTACACCGGGACCCTCCCCAGGCTCTGGACAGGCAGAGGGGGCCGCTCTCTGGAGCCGTGGACACCCCTGCCTCTACCAGAGAACGCTCTTTTCCCTCTGCCGGCTTAGGTCAAGGTCAGCAAATGCGTCTGCACTGCCGATGGATGGGGTGTGGGACTGAGGCCTCCTGGCTCAGCTGTGAGGTGGGGGCGGCATCTGTGGAGGACCTACTGTGCGCTGAGCATCCTGCATCTCCTGTCCTGGACTATTTCCTGTAACCGCTGCAGAACCGCTGGGCACTGGGGTACCACAGCCTCTGCCTCGTAGAAGAGGGGGCCTGGGCACGTTCTCCTCCAAAGACCTGTCTGAGGCGGAGACCCCAGGCCCGCATCCTGGGAGGGGGAGGGGGGAGACTGAGACCCCAGGCCCGCATCCTCCAGGGGGAGGGCAGGGAGAGAGGCTCCATGTTGGTGCTCATGGCAGATGGGGGGGGATGGGCCTTAAGTTTTGGGGTGGGGCTGCTGCTGGCGTGGAGCCCCAGGGGCACTGTCTCCACGGGCCCTGCACCAAGGGGCGCCCTGAGATGGACCCCCTTCCAACCCAGGGAATCTGGGGTTCCCACCCCGTGACCCCCAAGTCCCCCCGGGCCTGGACTGACTCCTGAGGTTCCTCCAGGCGGTCCTCCTGCCCGGCCCGGCCCTCCGTGGCCGTGACAGGGGCAGGGAGCGTGTGTCCCCAAGTGTTACAGCAGGAGCCTGCCGTGGAGGCCTCTCACCTGCCTGGGGCTGTCTCGGGGCTCTTTGAGCTCAAATGCTCCTTGGAATATGCACTAGTGGGGCTCAAACACCGGCGAAGCCCCCCTGTTGATGGATCAGGACTCCGGGCTCCTGGGTGAAGCTTTAATTTCACGTCTTAAATAATTTAGGGCTCTGATGAGCAACTTCAGAGTCACACCTGCAAATGCCAGAGTGTTTAAGTTTGTCTTTTTTAACGCTGGCTTTTGAGAGAATAGAGTTAAAAGGGATCAGCTTCCAGGCTTTCTTTCCCCTCAATTAGTGGTTTTTCTTCAGGTAGCTTGACGGAAGGTGATTAGAGTCAGTTACAGGAAATAAAGTGGAAATTTGATACCTACAGCCAAGAAAGGTGGGGGGTGCCTAGTGCAACCCTCATAATATAACACATACTCTGTGTGTGTGTAGATCCCCCTAGCACAGGGCAGAAATACGGAGACCCCATGTGGGACAAGGCTCTTTAGTGTGAGATAACGTACTTTATGCTTGGACGTAAGAGAGAACACAATATTCTATTCACCTACCTGATATTTTGTCTAAAAGTGATTGTACGCATGTGAGATGGATAGAAGAAAATGGTGGAGAGTTGTGCAGAAATCTGTGTCTCCACTTTTGCCTCCACCCCAGCCTGAGCCCCGGCCCCCGGAGACCACTCTCCAGGAAGGACATGGAGTTGACCACGGACCCTCAGACCAACACCTGCGTCATCCTGAGATGCAGCGAATTCACATAGTCTAGAAAAGTCTCTGTGCACCCAAATTCCTGCTCAAGGAGATATAAAGGAGAAACCAAGAGGTTTATGATAAAATAATGCATATCCGAGAACGTAAATTCTCAGGGGTGATCACAGGATGAAGTATAAAGCGCTCAAATAAAGTAACCAGGGCCCCATCCACTTTAATGTGTTGTCCTGAGGTTTGGAAAGTGAAAAATGACACTCTTCAGAAAGTAGAGAACACGGCGAACAGCGGTGGCGGTGGCCTTGAGCGTTCACACAGCAAGTGTGTAGTCTGCAAGTTAAAGCCACACCTGGACAGTTTGGGTTCCTGCGTAGTGTGGGTGTCCACAGGGACACGAAGGTGCCCCCAGGACATCAGTTATGATGACCACCAAGACTGCCCCACAGGGTCCAGGACACACCTAGGGACCCCCGCTTCAGGGGGGGAGACAGTCAGATGAACTGATGTGAGCCATCTCTTTTTAAAACATTCAGTCCTGCTGGTTTTCTTTCAACTGGTTCCAGGTAATTCAAGAGGCAAGGGCTAAGAGAAGGGGATGACAGAGGACGAGACGGTTGGATGGCATCACCGACCCGTGGACATGAGTTTGAGTAAACTCCGAGAGATGGTGAAGGACAGGGCAGCCTGGCATGCTGCGGTCCATGAGGTCACAGAGTCGGACATGACTGAGTGACCGAACAACCACAATAATTCCAGACTTAAACTTGACAAGACCCTGAGTGATAAGGGCTATCAGGGTCCATAACGCAGTCCTGACCTTTGAGGCTGCCATTTGGCCTTGAAACGGGCTAAGGAGAGGAAATCTTCAGGGTGCTGAGCTGATGCCCACCCAGGCCAGTGTGAGCCAAGGGTGGACCGCAGTGCTGTCACTCCAGACCCAACAGCTGCTCGCTGGGGGGCTGCCCGTGGGCTGTGGTGTGTTCAACAAGACCCCGTCCCCACACCGTGACCGACAGGGAAGCCCGCACCCCGCCAGCCGCGAGGGGTCAGCCTGTCTGCAGGTCTCATCGGGAGCCCTGGGGGGATGGAGTGGGCCAAGCTCCTGCAAAGGGTAGGAGCTGTATAACCGCCTCCTTTGGTCTGTTTGGTACATTTACTGAGTTTCTTTTTAAAAGCGTGTGTAATCCACAGAGCTTAACTCACCTGCTCAGAGCAGGGTCAGATATTATCCCATCCAACCATGAAAATGTCCTCACTACTTCAAGAACGTTGACCTAGGAAGATTGCTTACTTTTCTCCTATTATTCCACTTCAGGGGGAAGGGACAGTTAGGGACTTTGGGAAGGTCACGTACACCCTGCTGTATTTCAAATGGATAACCAACTTACCGCAGAGCACAGGGAAGTCTGCTCGGTGTTCCGTGCCAGCCTGGGTGGGAGGGGGTTTGTGTATGCGGGAGAATGGAGACACGTCTGTGTGTGACTGAGGCGATGGTCACCTGAGGCCACCACAGCACCGTTCATCGGCTGTCCTCCAACACAGAGTGTTTAAACAAATGAAATACCATAAAAGCCGTTTCAAAAACAAACAGAAAAAGATCGCCGGTTGTTTTGTGTATGAGTTTAGCTCATATAGCTTGAGCCATAGGGTCTGGGTTTGGCTACTTTTTAGGATTTTCTCAACCCCTGGGAACACCTTCTCAACAGCACCGAAGTGTACATGAGCCCTTTTGAATTCGATGCTCAATTTCAGGCTTGATCAATAGCATCATAATGAAGATTAAAATGGGATTTCAGTTCCGCAGGAAGCTGGGGAAACAATGTATCATAACCGGTCAGGTAGTCAATATGAACAAAACTCACTGGAGAAAGGTCATCACTAGCTCACGTAACACAAATTTAATTGATTTACTTTTATGATGAAAAAAATGAGTGGACCATTTGTCAGAGTTAAATATTGATGGTTCCCATTTTAAAATTCAAGCTCTCCTTTAGGGATTCTGAACCCAGGCAGAGACACACTCACTGTTCTCTCCGACGACCCAAAGACGCCCGGAGCCGGGAAGACAGTGCTGCTCAGTGCTTTGCATTTCATGACTTTATCACTCTTTACATGTTCAACTTCATTTTACCTACACAGGTGTTTGAAGTACTCAAAGGTACCTTCCCACTAATTTTACTCATAAATGAAGCAGGCCCTTGATAAAATATTCTCAGAGAAATGCTAATACATCTCACCACGATTACATATTCTTTTCTTTTCCCTAATGCTTCCTCTGATTTTTGCTTGATGTATCTTTGTTTCTTTGTTGTTGGGTCTTGAATGGTTTATGATGTCTATCTTCTTTGTGAATTGTACCTTTTATCGTTAAAAATATTCATCTTTGTTTCATTTTAAAAATAAACGAAACAGGCAACGTAATTATGCCACAGTTCAGCTCTAGGATTTCCGCATTAAGGGAGGAGCTTGTGCAATGCCATTGCCGGGGCGCATTACACAGCCTTTTTTGGGTGTGTTCACGCCATTTTGCCAGAAGGAAGCTGAGGGCCTCCCAAACCCACAACCACGTCCACAGCAAAACCAAGCGACAAGGGCGTCCCACAGCCCTGAATGTGAGCAGGTGAGGATGAACCACCACGAGTGAGGAAGCCCGGAGGGTGTCCCTGTCTGAGGTTAAGACCCAGGGGAGGGCAGGGGGCACTGGCAGCCTTGACAACAGGCCAGCGGTGGCTGTGAGCCCCGCCGAGAGGCACGGCCCCAGCTCGGGCCGTCTGCAGCTTCCAGAGTCCAGGCGGCTGCCACGTGACACAGCCACGTCAGAAGGAGCGTGGACCCCCCCAGAGCAGAGCTGAAGGGCGCCCGGGGGTGCGTCAAGGCAGAGCCAGGGGCAGAGGGTGTCCTGGGAGAGGAGAGCCGGCGGGGGCCTCAGGAAACAGGAAGCAGCTTACCACTGTTTGCACTTTTGTGGAAAAAACAGTAGAAGTGAATAAAAAATGCACTTTTCTGCCAAAAAATTGGATAGCTTAGCTGAAATGGACAAATTCCTAGAAAAACAGAAACCACTGGAAATAATTCATGAAGTTACAGAAAGTCTGAATAGACTTTAAGCAAAGAGATTTAATTAGCAATTAAACCTTTTTCACAAAGAAAAGTCCCAACTCAGATGGCTTCACTGTGAATTCTATCAAACTTGAAGGAAGGATCGATACCAGTCCTTCACAGATTCTTCCTAAGGAAGAGAAGAGAGACTCTTCCTAACTCTCTCCCCGAGGCCAGTATTAATGTGATACCAAAGCCACTAAGACTGATCACATGGTTAAAAAAGCTACAGACCAATATCCTCCGTGCATATAAATCCAAAAATCCTCAACAAAACACCAGCAAAGCAAACCTGGCAACATATAAAAAGACTGCACACTGTGACCAAGCGGTACTTCTCTCAAGAATGCAAAAGCTGTTCCTCGTGCAAAAATCTATCACGTCACAGGTCACTTTGGTAGAGTAAAAGAAAAACCAAATGGTCGTCTCAGCTGGGGCTTCCCTGGTGGCTCCGCTGGTAAAGAATCCACCTGCCATGCGGGAGACCTGGGTTCGATCCCTGGGTTGGGAAGATCCCCTGGAGAAAGGAAAGGCAATCCACTCCGGTATTCTGGCCTGGAGAATTGCATGGACTGTATAGTCCATGGGGTCGCAAAGAGCTGGACACGACTGAGCGACTTTCACTTCACTTCATTTCATCTCAGGTGACACAGAAAAAGCAACACTCTTTCACAATTTGAAAAAAAAAACAACTCACCAAATTGGGAATGGAAGGGAACTTCTTCAGTCTGATAAAGGCGCCAGCGGAAACCTCAGAGTTACCGTCGTCCTTAGTGGTAAGAGTTTGAGAGCTTTGCTTCTGAGACCGAGAACAAGACAAGGGCGTCCAGTTCACCACGTGCGTCCAACAGCGTCGCGGAGGTTCTGACAAGGCAAATGGGGGTGGGGGGTCAGAGGGAAAAAAAAGAAATTAAAGGACAAACGTTTCCCTTATTGGAGAAAGAACCAAAACTATCTCTGTGCTTGAATCCATATGGGAGTGGGGTGAGTGCAGGCACAAAAGGAAGAAGATTGACTGTGAGTCGATAGCTACTGAAATTGACTGATGGATACATTTTCCTTTAATTTTATGTATATTACAAAATTTTGCATAATGTTTTTAGAAATATTAATTGTAATGTTGGAAGAGTTTTTTTTTTAAAGCAGTGATAAATATTCCTAGAACTTTCAGATACCTAGATATCTAAAGGGGAAAGAGGACATTTGGAAGGAACACCATTTCCTCATCTTTTCTGAGCTGCCCTAAGCGAGAGTCTTTAGGGTCTAAGGCTAGTGCGTGACCTTACACCAGTCAAAATCCACCGCTTTTTATCTGCCCCACGTCTATTTGAGGATGTCTTGTGGACCTATTTACTGATCTTGTTAAGAAAAAACTCGGTATTAGCTGCTGACAGCCAACACCTTTGTAAAGATCATCTTATTTCTGGGCTTCCCCGGTGGCTCGTTGGTAAAGAGCTCGCCTGTAGTTCAGGAGCTGCAAGTTTGGTCCCTGGGTCAGGAAGATCCCCTGGAGGAGGGCATGGCAACCCAGTTCAGTGTTCTTGCCTGGAGAGTCCCATGGACAGAGGAGCCTGGCGGGCTGCGGTGCATGAGGTCACAGAGTCGGACTTGACTGAAGCGACTGAGCACGTAGGCTATTTCTGCTTTTCTCCAAGTCGTTCTACCTCGTGAGTGATTCCTAAACTCCTGCCCTCTCTTTCCCCGAACTAGCTTCTAACTAGCAGAATTAACCCTGTAGGACCTCAGCTCTCACAGCACTGTCCTCAGGGGCTCCCTTCCAGGCTGGGTGGACAATGAGACAACAGCCCTCACCCTATCCCTTTCCCTCAGAACCTTTAACCCAGGGTCTCGCCGCGCATTTGTCTCGAACATCAGGTGTGTTGGTTAAAGTTCAGTGAATGACTGGCTAAGAAGAACAAAGGAAATTGTATCCGTGCAAAACTGAGAATTATAAACCGGGAAGCAGAAGCTCCAAGGACTGCTTCCTCTCTGAACTCACAGATGAGAAGTGAAGTCGTTCAGTCGTGTCTGACTCTTCGTGACTCCACAGACTGCAGCCCGCCAGGCTCCTCTGTCCATAGGATTTTCCAGGCTAGAACACTGGAGTGGGTAGCCATTCCCTTCTCCAGGGGATCTTCCCGACCCAGGGATTGAACCCATGTCTCCCGCATGGCAGGCAGACACTTTACCTGCTGAGCCACCAGGGAAGCCCCAAATGGGAAAGGGTGCCCATTTCTATCTCGTGTATTCAGCATCGTAGTAGCGGTTAGAAGTCAAAGGCACCGTCACACACACTACAGAGACAAAGGACCATACATCAAAGTGATACTGATATTTTACATAAAGTTCACTACGGAGACACAGTCCAAGGAGACATGTACAAAGGAGCAGCGAGTCACCATGACCCCTACAAAGCTGGGAAAGCATGCTGTCCCTTTACGAATCTGCACTGTGTCAGGAGATAGACAAACGCTGGTCTAGCGGAGCAGGCACGCCCACCACTGAGGAGCTCTGGTTAATGCTCGAGGCTGGTGCCCGCCGCACACCTGGGACCAGGGGATGGCCCGCACGGGCACAGAGACGATCTCACGCTTAACTTTTCTTGTCCTGCCTTAAAATATACATTCTATTTCACCAGGGGATTGCCGACCTGACCACAGACGCGCTGAGCACAGGTCTGTATCTGTCTCCCCCAGGACATCGGGGTACATGTGGGTGCCATGTACGAGGCTGTTGAATGTGACAATGGATGGATGAGTAAAGTAGTCAGCGTTGCTATTGACCAACGTCTGCTCAATCACTGGGCTTCCTGGGTGGCTCAGTAGTGAAGAGTCTGCCTGCAAAGCAGGAGACTCACGAGTCGCTGGTTCCATCCCTGGGTCAGGAAGATCCCCTGGAGGAGGAAATGGCAACCCCCTCCAGTATTCTCGCCTGGAGAATCCCATGGACAGAGGAGCCTGGTGGGCTACAGGCCACAGGATTGCAAAGAGTCGGACATGACTGAGCGACTGAGCATGCATGCCTGGTCAATCACTGCCATACGTCATCACAGAAAAAAATGGAAACTTTACACTTTTCAATAGCTTCTCGGTGTCCTTACAAAGGACGTCAGATTTAGACATTTCAACTTACTTCTTTGTTTATCATCCATCTGTGCTTCACCTTTACTCAGCACACTCTTCAGGCTTCTTTTGATTATGTCAGTAAGTAGAATTCTGTTCAGCCAGAACCATCATTGGTTCTCTTCTCACATCACTGTTTGAGTTTTGTATTTATTTATGCCTCTAACTGGTCTCCGACAAAAAGAAGTTAAGTGAAAGTGAAAGTCACTTAGTCGTGTCCGACTCTTTTCGACCCCATGGACTACACAGTCCATGGACTTCTCCAGGCCAGAATGCTGGAGTGGGCGGCCTTTCCCTTCTCCAGGGGATCTTCCCAGCCCAGGGATAGAACCCAGGCCTCCCGCATTGCAGGCGGATTCTTTACCAGCTGAGCCACCAGGGAAGCCCCAAAAGAAGTCCACTGGGACATTTAACAGACCCTTAAAACAAAAAACATCCTCGTGTGTTGTATTTAATTAAATTGGTTTGAATTTAAGAGTTCCGTCTCCAGTCCTCATTGAAGTCATCACTTTGTCTACAGTACACCGGTAAGTTTACCAGAAAAAATAAAACCTTGTGCTGTCATTAGGTGAGTGAGCACCAGGAGATTAAAAAAGCTTCATGATTAATGCATGTAGTTCTTAACACACCCAGCCACCTGTGCTTGCTGGGGTCTGACAGTTTGTTAATAATGCATCAGTGTTGGTGTTCCCAATAAGTTGTATGACAGGAAAAGACAGCAGAATTGTAGCCTAGTGTCGTCTAAGCTGCACATCCGACGTGGGTGACCCCTCCCCCATCCCCCCGACTCCAGCCCATCCCATTCTTCGGCCACGTCAGCCAATCTTCTCTTTTCCAAAGCTCCTGTTTCACCACCACATCCATCTATTTTCTTAAGATCACGTTCAATCATTTGCAGTTCTCTGGTTTTCTTGTTCTGGTCTGGCTGCAAGCTCCGTTTGGGGGGCCTGTAGTCAGCACCCCCTGGTCCACTGCATCTCGCCTTTATGGCTGGTGCCCCTACTGACCCCATTCTGCTTGTCAAGTATTTTGAATCTCTCTCCAACTCTTGTTGTTCAGTCACTAAGTTGTGTCCAACTCTCTGCAACCCCATGGACTGCAGCACGCCAGGCCTCCCTGTCCATCACCCACTCCTGGAGTTTACTCAAGCTCATGTCCATCGAGTCAGTGATGCCATCCAACCATCTCATCCTCTGTTGTCCCCTTCTCCTCCTGCCTTCAATCTTTCCCAGCATCAGGGTCTTTTCAAATTAGTCAGCTCTTCGCATCAGGGAGCCAAAGTATTGGAGTTTCAGCTTCAGCATCAGTCCTTCCAATGAATATTCAGGACTCATTTCCTTTAGGATGGACTGGTTGGATCTCCTTGCAGTCCAAGGGACTCTCAAGAGTCTTCTCCAACACCACAGCTCAAAAGCATCAATTCTTCAGTGCTCAGCTTTCTTTATGGTCCAACTCTCACATCCACACATGACTACTGGAAAAACCATAGCTTTGACTATATGGCAAATGTTGCCCCTAAATGTAGTCTTGATGGATTAACAGTCCTACAATTCTTCCCTGGAGGAAGGAGCCAGTGCCTAGTTGACTGGGCACCCCAGCCCTGGTCTCAGAAGTCACTGAGGTTTGCCCAGCATACGGGAGGGACATGAGTGGTCTAGGGGTGAACAGCCAGGTGGGTGAAAGGAAGAAATCCTGCTGTACATGTGCAGATGGACCAGACAGAGAGGCCATGAAAACTACAAGGACGTGTTGAGGCTTCAGCAATCAAATGCAATCAGATCTAATCACTATTAAATTGGTTCCTTTAAATTAAAAATAATTTATTGAAGCAAAGTTGATTTACAATCTTGTGTTAGTTTCAGTGTATATCAAAGTGATTCATATATATATATTATATATTATATATACACATATATATGTATATGTTTTATAGCAGGTCCTTGTTTATTTTATACATAGTAGTGTGTATCTGTTTATCCCAAACTCCTAATTTATTGCTCCCCTGCTTACATTTAATTGTCAATATAATGATTGGGTAACAGGATCAAATTCCTTACAGTAAAATTCACAAAATAAAATTATTCCATAATTGTATTGCCACAAATAATAGGGCTTAACATAAGCCCCAAGCAGCCACTTAGTGCTCCACTGGACCTGAAAGCCAGGGGCTCTGAGCATCAGAACTGGTGACTGATTCTCACACAGCAGATTTCAGGAAGAGCACCAGCCCCAAACACTGACCTGATGACACTGAACGAGGTCCACCCCCCCACCCAGCTTGCCAGGGGGCCCAGGGACAGGCGTGCGTGTTCACCAGCGGATGTCGGGGGCGGTGGAGAGAGAACGGGAACAGGAAGGAAGCTTGTTGGAGGGCCCCGAGCGCCTTCTCTGCAGGTCCAGGTCGGAGGGCCCGAGCGCCTTCTCTGCAGGTCCAGGTCCAGAGCCCCGAGCGCCTTCTCTGCAGGTCCAGGTCGAGGGCCCCGAGCATCTTCTCTGCAGGTCCAGGTCCAGAGCCCCGAGCGCCTTCTCTGCAGGTCCAGGTCGGGGGCCCCGAGCGCCTTCTCTGCAGGTCCAGGTCGGGGGCCCCGAGCACCTTCTCTGCAGGTCCAGGTCGGGGGCCCCGAGCGCCTTCTCTGCAGGTCCAGGTCGGGGGCCCCGAGCGCCTTCTCTGCAGGTCCAGGTCGAGAGCTCCGTCTGGCTCTTGGCTGCCCTCGCAGTGTCCAAATCCCCAAGGATGCGAACAACAAGCAGTTAAATTTTTCTTTTTCTGTTCTTCATTTGTGTGGAATTTCCAACAATGGAAAATCAGAGCCCAGACAGGTGACCAGGAAGCATGCTCAGCACCCCCCCAGGCTGCGTAGCAGACCCGAAGCCTCTGGTCAGGCACTCTCCGGGAAAGTCAAGACTCACATGCCAGCCGCCAGATAATGTAACATTCTTGCCAGAACCAGCGCCCTGCAGGCTCATTTGCTACCAAGAGCTGGAAAAGACTGGTGTTTACAAAAGGCTTTGAAGATGGGAATTAATGCAAGCGCTAACATTATTATTAATAACATTTCAAACGGGGTACATGGAATTTGTGGCTGCACTTGATGACATTTTAATTAAGTTTCTAATTTTACCAGTTAGGGGGCAAAGAGAATTTATTTTTATCTCTGAACCTGAAGTCACGTCTGGTTCCCAGACTGCAATCGGGTGCGCTCAGGGCACTTGAATTCTGGCTGAAGAGGTCTGCACACGGGCTCACTTGCTTCATCTTCAGCAAGTAGGCAGAAAACAACACGCACTGCCCCAGCGTCTCTCGGAGCCCAGGACTCTCCCCTCTCCATGAGCTGTCACCCAGCAGAAGCTCGGCCATCTTTCTACCTCCTGCTATATTAGCCCAGAAATGGGTCATTTCTGGAATCTAAAAAATACAGCAAAATAATGATTATAACAGCAGCGACCACAACAAAGCAGGCTCACGGGTACAAAGAACTAGCGGTCGCCAGTGGGGAGAAGGAAGGGGGAGGGCGTTAAGAGGTGCAAACTATAAGGTATAAAAAAAGCTACAAGGACATATGGCACAACAGGGGGACTGTAGCCATTATTTTATAGTACCTATAGGTGTAGCAAAACCTTTCAGAATTGTGCATCACTATAGCCTGTACAACATTGTGCCTGTAGCTTGTATTATATTGTACAAGAGTTAGATTGCAATTAAAAAATAGCCTCCAGAGTAAAAGTCTGATTTAAAAAAATGATTATTTTTATCCCAAATTGGTAAGCCTCCCTCCATATACAGCTTAGATGTAAAAATAAGAAACAATTTTTAGAAAACTTACTGGTTTAAACTAAATGTACTTGCTATCTCCAGTGAGTTTTTTAAATTAGAATTAAAAAAGAAGAAGAAGAAAAGAGGAAAAGAAACAGGAATTCCCTGGTGGCCCAGCGGTTAGGACTCTGTGCCGTCACTGCCAAGAGCCAGGAGTCAGTCCCTGGTCAGGGAACTAAGATCCTGTCAGCTGCACAGCGGGGCCAAAAACCAAAAATAAATAACAAGTCAGAAGGAGCTTCCCTGAGTAAGAAATCATTTCAAGAAATTTTCACATGCTGTTTGCTTGTTTTTTTATTGTGTATTGTTTATTTAGTAATGAATTTGCAAAATTCCAACACCTATGGGGGACCATGAGAACCTCTCTAGGCAACATCTCTGCATACACCCTCCTGTATTTGGGGGTTCTGAAAATGCCATGTCACCTATCTTGCTGTGAACGTGGTTCATGGGTCTCAGTTTGACTATGGAGTTGTTTGGATATAACGCTGCCATTCTAAAGATTCAAGATCATATCACCACCCTCCTTTCCCTGTAACACCTTTAAGACTAATTCCTACCTATAACAATATACCAAATGATCTATAATGTCAGAGAAAACATTTGCACCATTTACTTTCCATGCACCCTTCCTCAGGAAGCTACTGGAGAATATATGCCATCCGAATAAAAGAAATAAATCAGGAAATGGGATCCAGAAAACGAGGGACGGTGACGGAGGAGGGAAGCCCCAGCCACTGGAGCGAAGCCTGGGGACAATCCACAGGAAGACTGTTCACAAAAGCAGACGGACAAGAGAAGCAGCTTCCTAGTTTTCCAAAACACGTCCCTAAAGACAAAATGCTGTGAAGTGATGTCGTGTGATGCCCACAGGATGTACTGCGGCGAAGACGCAATGGTCCGAGTTAATGCTGATTTCTATTGTCCGGCTCCTACTTCAGATACCTCGTGATTCTGTTCACCTTGTTGGAGAGAAGCAAAAATTCAGTTTCTGTTCAAATAAATGAGAACAAGAAATTGCTTTCATGACTTTATCGGTGATTTTCAGCGTCACAGAACTTAGCTTTTTTCCCTGAAAGGAAACTGTATTAACATGATCAATCTCGTTAGAGGGGGGAGGGTAGAAAGAATAAGTAAGGAGAGAATGGGGTTCTTCACCATTTTTCATGTATTCTTGCTGAAAATTAACTAAGGGAAAATGAGTAGCTGAGAAGCAAAATTAATCCTGACCAGGCTCATTCTGGGACAAGTACCCCTTTGCCTGAGTACCCACCGTGAGGCATGAGATGGGGCCCCTCTGGATTTGGGCAACGAACACTTTACTACAGACAGGAAGGGGCTGGAGACTGTGGTCAGTCTGGGACTCAGTCCTGACCTGTGTCTGACACCCCAAGGAAGGAAAGGGCTCAGAGCGACAGAAGGGCCAAATACCTCAAGGACGCAGAACGGCACAGCCTCCCGGGATGGGCCGTCAGACCAGCGCGGGACCCGGAGTCCAGGGAGCTGGTGGGGCCCCACGCCAGGCTGTGTGCCCAGTTCTGTCCTGCTCTTTGAGACTGGTGCTCACACCAGTCACGTGTTTTGGGTTAAGAGTGATAATGAAATTTTACTTTCCACTTCTGGATACCTGTGTAATGAATCACCAAACTAGACTTTTGAAAGTGACTGGGTGGCACTGCCCCACGGCCCCGTCCGTGTGGGGGGACCTCCCATGAGAAATGGTCCAGTGGAGCCTTGTGCGTGGGGTGACCTCCAGCTCACCTCTCAGGGGCCCGAGCATCTCTCGGGAGTGGCTGGTCTGCTCCTTTTCCTCCACATGTGCTCAGACAAACTGGAAAGCCTGCCCTTTATCCTGCTGTATGAATGCCCAGAGGCTGAATCTTCAGCGTAGCTGTGTTTGGCTCTCCATTTATTGAGCATCTTTTTACAGGGGACTGTGCTGTGCAGGGCGGAGGCCTACGCACCTTTCCACTCCAGCAGGCACAGATATATAGACCAGCAGGTCTCACACCTGCTGCATCCCAGAGCTTTTGAGAAACACCTGCCTGGATCCCATGCTCCATGGGTGGATCTCATGCTCCCTGGGCTGGAGGAGGGGTCCTGAGGGGCAAATATGTTTAAAAACTCCCTAGATGGGAATTCCCTGGTGACCAGTGGTTAGGACTCAGAGCTCTCACTGCCATGGGCCCAGAGCTCAATCCTGGGTTAGGGAACTAAGATCTTACCAGCCGTGTGGCATGGCCATAAATACATCAATAAAAACTCCCTGGGTTAGGCCCTGGCTAGAGCTTAGAAATGCCCTTTTGAACAAGTTAGTAAGTTAACTAAGTGATGCCGGTCTTCAGAAGTCAAGGGAGGGAGTCACAGTCACAGCATAGGAAGGTGTAGGGAGGAGACAGTCCAGTGGGGCTGCAAGGGTGAGTAGGACCTGGTGGGACAGACAAGGGTGGGGTAGAAGATTCCAGACAAAAGGACTGGGGAGGGGGTGCATGGGAGCCTGTGCGAGGTATAAGAAAGAGTTTCTCCACCAAAGAATTCTAGGACCGATCGGCGGGAGGAGGACACCGAGATAATCGCAGGCGGAGGGAACAGTGGCCCATCACCTGGGGAGCAAGGCTGCTCGGCTGAGCCCACGCCCCGTGTGCACGACAGCTCCGCCCACACTCGAGAACACACGTGGGGAGCTCACGCCTCTGTTCTGTTTCCCCGATCGGTGCTGGCGTCAGGTTTGTCGCCCGAGGCCCCGGAACCACCGCTGCTTTCAAACGTCCCTACGGGGAGCCCCACTTTCCTGCCCCTCCCTCCTGTCTCCCCCGTCTTCTTCACGTGGGAGTCCGAGAACCGAGCCCGGGCTCCCGCCGGCGCCGGGCAGGGTAGGGGGAGGCGTGGGGGACATGTGGGCAGGGGCGCGGCCACTGCGGACCCACCTCCCCGCCGGCCCGCCGCCTCCTCGGGCATCACACCACCCGCCACCGCGAGGAAGCCACGCCGCGCGAGGGTCAGGGCGAGGCCCTGCTGAGCCCAGCTGAGCCCGCGGACGCCGGTTAGCCCGGGCCTAGGCCAATCATTGGAGGGCACGTCAGCACCCCAGCGACTGATTGGCCAGGACTGGGCAGAGCCGGCCCAGTCCGATTGAGCTTCCCTTCCCCTTGGACGCGAAGGGAGAGCTGCGCAGGCCCTTGCGTTTCAGCAGCCTTTTCGCTGCGACCTCCCACGTGGTATTGGCAACATACTGCGTCATCGTTTGACGTCTCAGGTAGGCTGTTTCCGAAGATGACCGCTCACCAGTTCTCATTCTTTATGTACAAGGCTCTGCCCACTCCCCTTGAATCCGGGCTGGCCTTGGACTGACCCCTCCCGATAGAACAAAGCAGAGGCGATGGTCCGGGATCTCCAAGCCCAGATTTCAGGGGCCAGGCAGTGTCCATTCTGACCGTCTTGGGATCCAGCTGCACACAAGCTCAGGCTGACCACTAGTACAGAGAGAGGTCAGCTTGCTCTCAGCTCTCGGCTCACCCCGCTAAGACAATACACATGTGACTAGACCATCTGAACCTCCTTCCCCCCGGCGAGCTCAGCCCCCGAAGCAATGTGCTCATGAACAGGTGAGAGAGAGGAATCTTCCACCAAGCCACAGACCTGAGGAATAACGCTCCCACGTTCGTGTGGTTTGCTGTGTTAGTCGCTCAGTCCTGTCCGACTCTTTTCGACCCCATGGACTGTGGTGCGCTAGGCCCCTCTGTCCCTGGAATTCTCCAGGCAAGAATACTGGAGTGGGTTGCCATTACATAACCGATTCACAGCATGAATTGGACTTACTGTTACTTTAGTATAGTCTTAACTGGTCTGTTTCAGGGGTGTAGACTTAGCATTCTATCAGCCGCTAGCAACAGAAAATCCAGTTCAATAAGGATATTGATTATCTCTCAGAACATGAAATCCAGGTTAGGGCAGTGGCCCGTGGTGTCACCAAGGACCCACGCTCCTCCCATCTGTCCACACTGCCATCCCCACTGTGACGACCTTCCTGTCACATCACGGATTCGGGAAGCCTGCAAGGCGCTGGACATCACATCCAAACCCACCGCTACAGCAAGAAACGAGGAGCATGTCCTCTTTATGTAAGGAGGCTTCCCAGCAGCAGCAGCCATTGGCTTAAACTTGTTTTAAACCAATTGCAGGAAGAGGCATGGAGTTACTGAGATTGGCTTACACAGAGCAGCTTACCCCCGCCATATAGAGGGTGGTGGCTACCTGGACCAAGGTGGGTTTCTGCCAGCAATGACAAGGTAAGCTTGTGGCTACCACAGTGTCTACTCTCATATGAAATTAACACTGACCACTGAATAAAACAGGCGTTCCTGAGAGACACCCAGCCTTTATCCGGTGCCTTGTATGATCTCTACCTGTGTCTTTCTACTCCCCCCGCCCCCACAGATGTCACTGTTTGCAAGGTGGTAGGCCAATCAAAATCTGACTCCAGCAGCCAGGGTCCTGGCAGGAGGCAGAAGGCATTCCTAGGAGATCTGGAAGAGCATGGTGACAGGACCACCTACTGCAGTGTAGTCACACTTTCACGACCCGCCAGAGGTGCTGTTCCCCAGGGCCTAGCTGACACCACTGCCTGGCTGTAGGAGGCATGGTTCCTGGAGCCCGATGGGAGTTGATCCAACAGAAAAGGAACCTGGACAAACACTGTGGTCACCAAGGGACACTGACATTGCCAGGCCAGGGTGGGCCCCGTGGGCAGAGGAGGGGAAAAAGGTCCCAGCCTCTCTGCTTGGTCTCAGCCTGCAGCTGGTGCCTGGCTGGTGAAGATCTGCTGATAATGGTGGCCATGGGCCTCTTGGACACAGAGCAGGAGAGAGTGGATTTGGTTGGAAAGTGGAGAATCAATGAGTTAGTTGACCAAAAACTGCAGAATTTTACTGAAGAAAAGCAGCTCAGAATCCAGGTTGTTTAGCCATGACCACTAGTCTCTCTCACCCTTGTAGGCTTCTCTGTCTAATCCCACGGGTCTGGCAGCTTCTCTTCCACACCAGCCAGGGGGACACTCAGTTGCCTTCCTCCAGGGGTGGGAGCCCCGCTCCTGACAGGCCACCAAAGGCATAGTCAGACCACTCTGTTTCACAAGTGGTGGCCCATGGCAGCCAGAACAGAGGCTGGAAACAAAGCGCATTCACTAATCCAAGGCTGGCTGAGAAAACATTGGGAAAACAGAAACATTCCCTGGGATTGAAATTGAGGTGTCTGAGTCGAGGTGTCTGAGCCACAGAAAGGTTCTCATCTGCTACAGGGACAGCCCAGGAGCTCATTCCTCCGGGGCCTGGAGGCCCCGAGGTCTGGGCTGGGCCTCCTGGTGACCACCTGGCGGCGGAGGCAGGGGGTGGACCAGATGGACTGGAGGCAGGACGAGCAGGCTGGCAAGACAGGTTCAAGGCAGATCCCAACCCTCACCCCCGCGGGATTGCAAGAGCCGGTGACTGTCTCAACGCTGAAATCCTGGGGTCAGGGCCCTGGGTCAGGGAGCCTGTGGGGTTTCAGAAAGAATCCAGGTGGGAGAACCTGCTCTCACCTTCGCTCCAGTGCTGAGGAGCTGTGACAGGCTGGCGAGCCCCACGGCCCAGCCCCGCCTCACCTGCCAGGCAGGAGGGGCCACGCAGGGGACCTGCGAGCACCCGGCAGACAAAGGCCCGGTTTAGCGCCTCTCCTGCCCGACCCCACCCCTCATTCCCGCCTCAAGCCCCCTCTTCGACTCCCCCGATCTCACACCCGCCCTCGGGCCTTGGGGGTGATTGAGTCTTCCGGCCAGACCCAGCTCCGGGCGCACAGTCCCCACCACCCAGGCCCCCGAAGCGGGGAGCGCACCCCCGCCCGGAGGCGGAAGCAGCAGGAGCCGGCCCCCGGGGCCCTCTCGGCGGACCGGCTCCGGGGGGCGGGCCGGGGTGAGGGCGCGGGAGCGGGGCGGGGGCGCGGGCCGCGGGGGGCGCATGCTCACACGCGCCCGTGACGTGCGCGCCGGGACCGGGCCGCCGGAGGCCGGGCTGAGAGGGGCGGCGGGCCGAGGCCGGGAGGAGGGCAGAGCAGAGCGGGCCGAGCGCGGCGGCGGCGAGGAGGCGCGCGGGGCGGCAGCGTGGCGGCGCGATCGGCGCTCCCAGCCGGCCTCCCCACCGCCCCAGCCCCGGCGCGCGGGCTCCGGCCGCCAAGCGGCCACCTTGCTGAGCGGCCACCCCCGCGCCGGCCGCCGCGGGCCGGGCCGGGCATGAGCGCGGAGGGGGGCCGCGGCCGCCCCCCGCACCGCCCGGCGCTCCCAGGCCGTGACCCGGGCGGGGCGCGCGGCCGCACTCGGGCCCGGGCCCATGGGCGCGCGTGGCGGGGCTTGGGGGCGCTGATCGGGCGGGCGCGGCCGGAGGAGCCATGGACTGCAGCCTGGTGCGGACGCTTGTGCACAGATACGTGAGTGCGACCCGCGCGGGGCCGGGGCCGGGACTACGGGCTGGGCAGGACGGGGCCGCGGCCACTGGCCGGGGGATGCTGAATGACTGGGCGGCCGACCGAGCCCCGGGGGACTGCAGGACGCGGGGGGGAGGGGGGGCCCTGCGGGGCTGGCACCTCGGGCCCCGACGGCGCGAGCGCCCACCCCCGCCGGCGCGCCTCCCCGGAGCCCGTCGCCGCTGGGGCCGCGGCAGCTTAGATGGGCGCCGGGCCGGGCTAAGGGGGGATGCTCGCGCCCAGCCTCACTTGCTGGGTCTGCCCCGGGAGTCGGGAGTCGGACACGGGAAGAGGGCGCCCCACGGAAAAAGCGGCTTTGCCCCTAAGTTTGGTAACAGCATGCGGGGCTTCGGAAGTGAAGTTTGAGAGAGCTTTTTCCCCCGAGAGTAACCAGTCGGATCTGACGCCGGCTGTGGCCGCCGTCAGGCGGGGGTGGCAGAGGGAAGGCTGGTTTGGTTTCGAGTCAGCCGAGGGGAGCCCGGGGCGCCCGGCAGAAGGAAGCGGCGGGTCTCCGACCGCCCCGCCCCCGGCCCCCCGCGCGCACGCGGTCCGTCACAGGTTGCAGAAGTGGCTTTCCGCTAGAAGGGGGAACGGCTGTGGGAACTCTTCTGGCCAAGGAATTCCCTTAGTCAGTGTTCAGGTGTACGAGCTTTCTTGTTCACCCAAGGGGAACGTTGAAAGAGTGCTTCCCCGGAATCCACTCACCAAGGAGGACTCGAGGGTCGGGGAGCTCCCCCGGGGAGGGCAGTGGGGTGAACTTCGACTCTGAGATTCTGGTGAGAGGCCCGGAGGGCTTCCCGTGGGAAAAGGCCCCGCTGTTCCCTTAGGGATTCTTGAGTCCGGATGACAAGGTGAATGCACACACCGGGGCCACCTTTCCTAGGAAGCTCTGGAGAACCTGGTGCCGATGACGGGAGGTCAGCGGAGCTGCTAGAGGGACCCTCGGTGGGTGCGGACGCTGTGACCAGGCCAGTCGCGGCGAGGGTGGCGGCCCTGCTCACCTAGCGTGTGCTCGCTGACCTCCCCGTCAGTTTCTGTTCTCCTCGGACTCGGAGACTTGTGATGGCGAGGAGAGGAGGAGAGCTGACTCGGGAGCAGTAACGCAATCTACCCAGGAGAGAGGGAGAGCGGGAGGGCCTCCCCCTCCTTCCCCCCCCTCCCTCCCACCAAGGCCCTCTGCCTGGCGGATCTTCCCTCCGACCCTGTTCCTGACCCCTTCATCCTCCGAGTCAGGCGGACATAGTCGTGTCGGACCCTTTGGGACCCCATGGACTGCAGCCTGCCAGGCTCCTCTGTCCATGGGATTCTCCAGGCAAGAATACTGGAGTGGGTTGCCATGCCCTCCTCCAGGAGATCTTCCCCACCCAGGGATTGAACCTGCATCTCCTGCATTGCAGGCGGATTCCTTACCACTGAGCCACCAGGAAAGCCCCCTGCTATGATGTTAGACTTAAGAAATCAAATTTTCCCTCAAACCTGACTGGTATATATTCTTCAGTGAACTTTCCCAGCATATGCATTACTTGGTGATGTCCCTGGAATCCAGTCATGGGATACTATTATTATTTCTATGTTTCTCATTCCACATCTTTTTTAAAACAGTCTGATCATTTGACTACTTTACCATATTCACATAGAAAGCCATTCATTTTTATGATATTAAGCTCATGTCTATGTTATTAAACTAATTTGGCTTTTTCCAGAAACAGCCAGTCTGGTTGCTTATGATTGGATTATCTTTCAATATGTAGGAATTAATTATATTTCCTTATACTGGAGGGGAAAAAAGACTCTGGGATTGAGTATTCATATTTCTTTGTGATTTCCATATGTGACTTATTCTATAAGCACAAATAAAGTCATATCCTGTTCCCGTCTTGTGGTCACAGAGTCAGAATTTCTAGGACAGAGAAACCTTTTCATGATGATGCCTGAGGGTTGCCAAAGATAAAGGAGTCCTTGGAAACCGTTGCTAGGGTATTTTATTCTAGGTTACTTCCAGAGAGGTGGAGTAGGCGAGTGAAGGAGATAATTCTGTTCCAGGTTAAGCCAGGTATTTCCAAAGCTGGCATCACTGGTTGTGAGCCTGCATGCATATAAGCCATGTAGAGATGTGCTGAACTCAGAAATGGCAAAGTGCTTCTGTGCCATGAGCTTTTTTTAAAAAAATTGTTAACGGAGTGTGTGGAGAACTAGTGTTACCTCCTTAGGAGAGCTGTGAGGGGAGACGTCCAGTTTCAGCGTCTCCGGGCGCCCACCTGGGCTGGACCTGGCCTGCCCACATTGAGGCCAGGTCTCCCTGGCCTGGTGGTTTGCCTTTCTCTGCCTCAGTTTCCTTGTCTGAGAATGTATAGTGGTCTCCGTTCCAGAGGATGGTCATGAGGATTGAATGCGCTAACACAGGCCAGGACTAAGGGTGGTACCCAGCGCTGTGAAGGTGCTCAGCATCCATGTCACTGATAGCTGTTAGCAAAGCCCTGTCCCTGGTGACTGGCCAGGAGAGGGCAAGTACCTCCCTGGGTCACCTCCTGATCAGTGTGGGCGTCCTGCTCTGGGCAGTGTGTGGGCTCAGAGGGCAGTCGGGACATCTGACACAAGGGTGCTAAAGGCCGCAGGCCCGGCGAAAAGTCTGCCATGACGTCTACTTGCAGAGTGACCGCTTGGCATGATGCTGCACCCCTTCCTCTCCACACCTCACCACCGGGAGGTCTGACTGTGCCACTCTGCTTCACTGCGGAGTTTTCAGTACTTTAGCCTGGATACCTGCTTGTCCAGGTTTCTGCTTGTTTCTGTCTCACAATTTTTGTTTTCTGGGTTATTTCTTACCTTTCAATTTTAAGACGGGTTAGGGCTAGGCAAAACTTCCTTAATGAGAGTAGATTTGTTTTTGAAACAAATGGTTACATTAAGATTTTTCTGCACAAGGGAGACGTAAACGCGGGTCCCTGGAGAACCTCAAGCATGGCTGTGCTAGAATGCTCCGAACCTTCTAAGAGACTCGCCCCTTATCTGCACGCACACTCTTGTTTTTTTTTGGTCACCAAATGGCTTGTGCCGTGGACGGCAGTGTCGGCTGCTGCTGCTCTAAAGGCCGACATTTGTCTGACGAGTCTTGGCTTTAAAGCTTTATGCCGCCTGACTCGGAGCTGCCTTCCTAAGGCCGCTTCTGATGACACCCTGACAGGTGCCTCCTGTGGTTCAGCTCCCGGGGTCTATACCCCAGGACACTGAGGTGAGCCACCTGAACAGCCCGAGGCCTTCGGGTGCTTGAAGTTGGTGACCCCTGAGGCAGGCCGGCCCCGCCTGCAGAGCAGGGCTGTGCTACAGTGTTCAGTGTTCGTACACGCCTTTCAAAGCAATCTGCCTGATGTATAATTTAACCCCTGTGTCCGGGCTATTAAGTTAGATTCCTCCCATTGTCTGCCTGTTAGGGACAAGTCATCTTGACGTGCTTTTCTTTCCTGCCTGAGGGCAGATTTAATAACCCAGGGGAGGGGAGGGAGTTTAGCTGACTGGGTTTGGCTGCAGAATTTCTAGGGGTGAGCACGCCGACCTCAGTCTGCAGTCGGCTTGGAAGCGACTGAGCTGCCACTGACTCTGTGGGGAGGCCTCCATATACAGCTGTGCTGGGCGCTGGAGCCTGGACACGTGCTGTCCCTTGGTGCGGGGCAGTCAGAGTGCAGATCCCTAGGTCCCAGACTCACAAATGCTTTTTTAACCAAGTTAAATGCAGGCAGAAATGCTATTTATTTGTAAGGAAAATCAATAAAAAGCCATTTTTACAGCCATAGAAATTCAGCAAGCTTGAACAAGGGATTGCTTTTGCTTGGATTTTGGTATATGGAAACAAAAACCAAATAGTTGTTTGTGGAGGTCAAAGTTCAGCATCAGAGGCTCGCAGATGCAGGTGGAGAACTGGCCCGGGCCTTTGACCGAGACCGTGGGCATCTTCCTGCTTGAAAGGGACCCCCTTGATGTGGTTTCCTGTGTGGGGGAGCGCCGCCAGGATCGGGGAGGCTGGGGGTGCCCTGCGGCACAGGGAGGTGCTGTCAAGGGTCTGATGCCGCTGGCAGCCCCAGCTCCTCCGTGGGACTACATCCCCTTCAGCTTCCCTGAGTAGAAGATGTGGAGGGCCCCCCAGACTTGGTGGTGAATGGCGGTCTCCCGGGAGGATGCCCACTGGGCCAGCGGCCCACCCTGTGGGTGCTCTAGGCACCCTCCTGGTTTGGGGCAGGCGACCTGGTCTGGAAAGTTGCAGCTTGTCCTCCGGGGCCCCCGCCCATGTCCCTCTTTGCCCTGAACTGGCGCACCTCCCTTCTGCAGCGGCATCACCTGTCCCCGTGGCACTCCGCCCTGCCTTTCAGTCACCCCTTTTTAGAGCAGACTTTCTTGACCCCGCGTCTCCTGCCCTGTGCCCCCACGTCTGTGTCCTCCGGAGACTCCCAGGAAGGAGACTCCTTCCTCCCGCAGCACCCGTGTGTCAGCCTGTGGGCGCTCAGCACCGTCTCCCTCTGCCCGAGGTGGCCCCGCTGGGGGTCCTCTTTCTGCCCTCAGCCCCAACCTCAGCCACACACAGGGTCTCTGCCCGACACCAGGTGAGGTCGTGGTGAGGCCAGACAAGCCGAGACACCGGAGTCTGGAGCAGAGAAAGGTTGATGGTGGAGCCAAGCAGGGAGGGGCGGCTCATGCTCAGAAAACCTGACCTCCTTGATGGTTTTCAGGGAGACGCATTTAAAGGCAGAATGTGGGGGTGGGGGCCGCAGGTGGGTGGCGGTGCTCTGAAATCTGTGCTCAGCCCAGTGACCTTCCTCCACTCTAGTGGGGTCTTAGTTCCCAGAAGGACTCAGAACTTGCTACGGGTGAGCCTCCAGGGGCACCAGCCTGGCCCCAGCCTGGCCCCAGCCGCTCTGTTTCCTGGCCGCCCCTCCCTGTTCTCTGCACCCCCTCCCTGCCCTGACCTCTCCAGGGAATGTGCCCTTCGGTACTTCAGGGAAGGTCCTGGGGGCTGAAACCGGTTTCCTACAGATAAGAAGGCTTGGATAGAATTTGTAGCTCGAGGGCCCCAGAGGTTGCTTCTGGGCTTTGTGTTCCCTGATGCACCAGGATCCAGGTGGGAGGCAGGGAGGGCCCGGGGTGCTTGCTGTCCGAGTGTCCGTGCCACGGCTGGGGGGTGGACCTCTGAGCCGTGATGTCTGGGGGATGGGCCGGTCAGCAGGCCCTTTGCTTCGGTCAGCCGGGGTCCCGAGGCTGGCGCCCTGTCCCTCCCCGTCAGCGCCCTGCTGGGAGGCCCAGAGTGCCGGGACCGCAGCCGCAGACCCCTCCTTGGGCCGGGACCCCTCCTTGGGCCGGGACAGCTCGTAAACCTGTCCAGCGGTCGGACCGGCTGTTGATAAGATCCTCCAAGACGTGCCCTTGGGTGCTTCTGAAGGAAGCCATTTCCTTCAGAACCTGAATGGGTTAAGGACGGGCCTTGAAAGTCTTGTTGAGGCCACTTCACACCTTCGGAGTCTCCTTCCCTGGCAGTTTCTCAGCACAGTGAGGAGGAGGCCAGGGAGGTGTGCGGTCCTGCCGCTCACCTGATAAATGCTCGGGAAGGAAGTGACCTCCCCAGGGTCACAGCCCTCGGTCCCCTCACCTCTGGAGGGGCTTCCTGGCCTGGGGGAGCTTCCCCCATGCTCTGTCTGTGGTTCTTTCTGTTCATGGCGGCCAATCCTCCGCCGACAGGGACCCCAGGACTTGCCCCCTCTTTCCTCACATCCACCCCTCGGACCCCCGCCCGGAAAGGACCCTCTTCTGCGGTCTGGTTGTGAATGAGCGTTCCTAGCTGGTCCCCTGGAGGTCCTGGACCCCTGGAGCACAGAGTGCAGACCTTTTGGCTCAGATGCTTTCTGTTTTCTGGGGGCGGTTCCCCAGTGCCACTGGGTTCCTGTAGGTGTGCCCACCCTGTGAACGCTGAGAACCTTGTCTGAAAATGCAGGAGAGGAACCAGCCCTCCGATACGGTCGCGTCAGTTGTTCTGTGGCTTCAGAACTGCCTGAGTTTATGGCCGACATTTAAACGCAGGTGATTGTGTCCCAGGGGGTAAAGAATCCACCTGATATTACAGGAGATGCAAGAAGATTCCCTGGAGAAGGAAATGGCAACCAACTCCAATATTCTTGCCTGGGAATTCCCTGCACGGAGGACTGGCGGGCCACAGTGCTTGGGGTCACAAAGAGTCGGACACGCCTGAGCGGCTGAGCACAATTGTCAGCAAGTGTCCGCAAGTGTCCGGATTTCCCCACTGTTGCGAGAAAGGTGTGGCCTGGCCGTCCGGCACCGGGTAGCTGCCAATGGTTAACCACCTCCCACCCTTCACGGAGGGCTCAGCGCCCTGCCCTGCGGCTGCCCTGCCCCCCCGACCCCTGTCCACCAAGGGTACAGGCTCCTCCAGTTGGGGTGGACCCCTGAGCCCAAAGCAAGCTCCGTCCGTCGGTCAGTTAGAAGGCATCCGAGTGACTGGCCGTCGAGAGCAGAGCCTGGGCCCCGTGTCCCCTGGTGTGTGCGCTGATGCAGGGTGGGGGGAGCTTGGGGAGTTGGTCCAGCAGCATCCCTGGCAGGGGGCTCACTCATACTGCGCGTGGACCAGAAGACCCTCCACGGGCCATGTCAGGAGAGGGCTCTGGACTCCCGCTGATACCTTTCCGTTTGTTACCTGGGCATAGGCCAGGCCAGAGCCGGGGAGCGCTGTGGGCGAGTTAGTCGTTAGCTGCCTCTTCAAACCAACCCTATACATACTTTTCCCACCTTTTTAAATGGAGACGGAGGAAACTCACTGCCTCCGATCCGCCTCCTCTCAATGAGGGGTGTGCTGCTAACATTCACACGCACGTGTCCCGCTGTCCTGCCGTCTGGGTGTCTGTCAGTCACCCTCTCAGGATACAGCTCGTCCAGATGGACCCACTTCCAAGTTCTCGTTCTGCAAATGTTTAACCACCTCCCACCCTCCTGAGATTCTGTGGGCAAGATGTTTCCCGTTTCTCTGTGGTTTTCGCTTTGTCTTTGGTGGGTTTCAGAGTCTGCGCGCCCCCGGGGAGTGTCTGACAAGGTTTGGACATAGGCGGTGGAAGGAGCTGGTTTTCCTGGGGGACGGCCGTGTGTCCGCATCATCCGGCCGCAGTCAGCCCCCACACGACGCACCAGCTGGCCGCAGCTGTCAGGGGGTCTACACCGTCTGCTGTGTGTGCGGGTAAAACATGTTAACCAAGCTGGGTGGCCGCGGGTAAGAGGCTGCTGACTTCTGGTCACTTTGCTTCTGCCGTGCTGACCCTGGCGCCTGGCTCGCTGGCTCTGTGATGGGCTGAGGCCAGGGTCCCCATCCCCAGTGCCTCGCTGGGACTCACACCGGCGGCCGGCTTCCGTTTCCCTCACCTCTTACCTGCTGGGGGAGGCCTGCGTCTGCTCCAGGAGCCCCTCCCATGCCGGCCTGGCTGTGGCTGCGGGCGCGCGGAAGCGTGTGGCCTAGGAGGATGTGGAGGCTGCTGGTGAGTTTCCGCGGGGCTCATGGACTTTCCTGAGTCGTCCAGCCCACTGCTCTGGGCCGTGACCCGGGGGTAGCCCACCACCCCTCTGTCCCCTCCCTCCGCGTGCTGAGGGGCTCCCCCGCCACGTGGACGCCGGGCCTTCGCTTTGCCCATCCAGCGTCCTTCCTCCTCCACGCCTCTGTCCCGGTCTGAGGGCGGAGGCCCGCCTGAGATCCGCGTCGTGTCAACACACGTCTGGTCGTTGAGGACGAGGAGGCCGAGAATGTGGCTGAGGAGGGGGCGTCCTCGTGGTGAAAAGCTGGCATCGATGCTGGGGTTGTTCTAAGTTGCTCGTGGTGGGCCCTGAACCCGGTGGTGCTGTGTTTAAGCACCAGCATCTAAAATGCGAGGCCTGTCCTGGCTGCCAGAGCCGCCCAGGGCGGGCAGGCGGGTCCGCTGAGGCCCAGATGGCCACCTTCTCCTGCCCTCACGCGGCCGCTCCTGGGGCGGGGGGCAGAGTGAGTGGTCTCTGTCCCTCGTCCTGCGAGGACACGGTCCCGTCAGGGACGACGCCACCCTTAGGCCCACGTTTCATCTCCACTGCTGCCCCGGGTCCCGTCTCCAGCCACAGTCACACTGGGGCTTAGGGGTTCACCACGTGCGTTCAGGGGCACAGTTCTGTTCGTGGCTGAATACTGTTCAAGTCGGTGCGATTTAGATGGTTAGTGCTCACCCAGGTAGAGAACCGCAGAGGAGGCAGTTTGAAAAAGCGCGTTGTCTGTTGACTTTTATCAAACAGAAAGAAGTGTTCCCCAGAATCTGGGGGACTAACACAGAGGAAACGCGCAGCAGGAACGGGCACGCCTGCGGGCTGTGGAGAGGTTTAGGCCGTTGTTAGCGCCAACAGACCACGGTGCCCGCGACCCGAGCCCGTCGAGGCCCTGCGTGCCCCTGTCTTTTCTCTTTCCCCTGTGACCCCACGGACTGTGCCCGCGCGGAGGTACAGCTTTTGGGGGCTTGGTTTTTCAGTCTTCTAACTTTATAGAGGCTTTCCATGGCTAAGTCAAAGATCTCTCTTGGTAAATATCACGGTGCACTTGAAAATACGTGGGTTATTTTAAAATATCTTTTGCTATTGATTTCTCACATGATTCCACACGATAAGAGAACAGACTGTATGATTTCAACACCTTTAGACGGTGGAATTTTTGCACCTCGGTTCACGTTCCCATCCCTGGAGGCGGAAACCACAGCCCACTCCAGTATTCTTGCCTGGAGCATGCTGTGGACGGAGGAGCCTGGCGGGTACAGTCCGTGGGGTCGTGAAGAGTCGGACACGGCTGAGCGGCTGAGCGCGCGCTGGCACCAGCTGGGAGGCTCGGTAGGAGAGCGGTGGTTGGTGTCAAGTGTCATCTGGGTTCAGTTAGGACTAAATCCGCAGCGTCTGTCTCGTTGACGAGACGGGTGTCCCCCACGTAACTGGATTGGGTGGAGGGGGCTGGGAAGCGGAGGGGGCTGGGAAGCGGCTGGTCCCCGAGTCAGTGGGATCGGGTTTAGGGACCGTGCTATCGGCGGCTCTGTGCAGGGCAGCCTCTTCACCTCCAGCAGAATCAGAACGGGGTGGCTGGAAGGTGACCCCGAGCTGCCACGAGGGTGACAGGGATGTGGGGTCACCCTGTCACCCACACATCCTGGGCTTTCTCAGTGACCTGAAAGTTCCCAAGCGGGTACCGTGGATCTTTCCTTCTTAGGCTTCCCTTTAGCCACAGCCTGGTTCTCTCTCATGAAAAATCTGCTCAGGCTGTTACACACCCGTGTTGGAAAAGACCCTGATACGCTGGGCAGCTGGCACGGCCTCTGTGGTGCTGGGGGCTGGCCCCGTCTGCCTGATGCCAGGACTCTCGTTAAAGCTGCAGGACCGGGGTGAGGGGGCGCCCCCCTCTGTCTTCTCTGAACTGTCCGTGCGGTTGATGGAATCTGCCCCTCAAGATCAAGTTTATTTCTGGGCCTTGTGTGTCTGCCCCTGCCCGGCCTCGGTCCCTCCCACCTGCTCCCTCCCTGCTCCGGACAGACCCCGCTGTCACGGAAGGAGGCAGCCAGCCTGGCCTTGTGTTACGTAATCTCCCTCCTTCAGAGAAAAGAGGATTTCCTCCAGCCTATTTTCAGCAAAGGATTAGGGACAATGAAGTTCTGCCATTGGAGCGTCATCTGGATTTCTGTGTGATTTTTCAGAAGGGTCTCGGTGTCCTGCCCAGAAAACATGAGTTTTTAAATCATGGAATTAAAATTATTATTCCCTGGAACAAAGTCATGGGGCGATTATTGGTGCAGGACATAAGTGATCTGAGGGTAAGGCAGGCCTGGGTTTGTCCGTCCCTTTTAGATACTTTTCCTGAAAGGGATGGACAACTTACACGCAGGTGGAGTAATTTAACTTACCTTTTCTCTTTAGGAAGTGTTTGGAAACAGTAATTTAGATTTGGATCATATAGAGAAGCCATTAAAGTTGTAGATAACTGTGAGGTGTGTCCGTGCACTTTTTTGACTTGGGGATGCATCTGAAGTCAGCGTGTGTGTTAGAAAGCTGGGGTGACCATCCTCTGGTTAGAGTCTGCTTGTGTCCTCACGTCTGATGTTGTCCAGCTCTTCTGTTTTTCTGAACCGTGGAAACTCATGACATTGAAGCACAGGTGGGGGGCAAGCCTGGCAGATTCTAGCAGGGGGAGGCGTGCAATGTGGTCGGTGCACACTGGGTGCTCAGTGTTGCCGTTCACCAGATATCTGTTGACACTCTCTGTATGCACAGGGGACGCCAAGGGGGGCAAAATGCACAAACGCCCCGGCGGCCCTGGAGACGGCATTTTGGTTGTAGACGGCAAATAGGCACGTGGTAGGCTGGCTGCGTGTCAGGAAGGGCCGTGGATGAAAATGAGACGGGCAGGGTGTCAGAATGGGGGGCGGGGGGAAGGTGGGAGAGGTGACAGGAGCTGGGGCTGGGGGGGACAGGATGGCCCCGGGCCCGGGAATCACAGGGCTGGGGGTCCAGGTCTGATGGGGACAGGATGGCCCCAGGCCCGGGAATCACAGGGCTGGGGGTCCAGGTCTGGAGGGGACAGGATGGCCCCGGGCCGGGGAATCACAGGGCTGGAGGTCCAGGTCTGGGGGGGACAGGATGGCCCCGGGCCCGGGAATCACAGGGCTGGGGGTCCACGGAGGCCAGAGGTCAGCCCAGCGCGGTGGTGGTGGGAGGCAGAGGGCGGTGTGGCGGAGATGGTGTGTCACTGTCACGTTAATCAATAGGGCCACGTGGCCACCCCGAAAATTTCATTGCTTAAAACATGGAGTATGTATGTTACCTTTGATAAAGGTTAAAATTTGGTTTAAAATTATAAAGCACAAGGAACTGTACTCAGTACTCTGTGAGGACCTGTATGGGAAAGAACGTAAAAAGAGTGGCTGTATGTGTATGTATAACAGACTCACTTTGCTGTACCCTTGAAACTAACACAATATTGTAAGTCAATTGTATACTCCAATAAAAGTTCAAAAAAACGAATTAACATGGCCAAAGAGGAAGATGTGACATAATAAATTAGGATGGTTGTAACATTACAAAGAGGCACTGACCTATTGAATGAATGTATGGTAGGTTGGTTTATGGGCAGCTTTTTTTTATTGTGGTAAAATATACATAAGATTTACCATTTTAACCATTTCCAAATAGGCGTGTAATATAATCCATTGGCTTTGTTACATTTGCATAGTTATCATCACCATCCGTTTCTAAAAGTTTTTCATCTTCCCAAACAGAAACTGATTTATGGGCAGTTTTAAGTAGTTTATTCTACATTTGATATTGTATATCTTGCTTTTTTGGAAGCATTTTTTTTTTTTAATCAATGAAAAAGACCTTATCAGGGTCATGGGAAGACTTATTGAAACCTAAGCAGTGGTTAAATTTTAATGGAAAATGTACCCTTGGCAGAAGGATTTTTTTTCTTTTTTCTTTTAAATAATTGGTGATGGTAAGCTTTATTAAAATTTAAATACTTGAATGTGAGGATTCATTTGGGCTTTATGTTTTGCTTAATATGTGTTTCTTGAGAGCAGCCTGAGTGGTGATTATTGCTCCAGAGGAGAAAACCCAATACTTGTCATAAAACAAGTAACTCTGTAATGAGACAGAGTATCTCATAACTAAGAGTTGCATCTAGTTGGCAATACGTTCAAATAATATAGCTCATAATGATGTTTGTTTAATGGTGTTAGAAAGCCATATGCCTTTCTCCTAAGAAACAGGAATTACAGCACTTTATGAGAAATTTTCTTCCAGAAACTACAGTCTGTTGATTGACTTTGGATCAGATAAAAGTTTCTGTTTTGAGTTAAGCTATAATGTTTATTGCTTTACTGTCTAAAAAAAATTATTAAGAAATAGATGAAACTTAAATTTGAGGAATTTTTTTCTGTAAAATTGTTGGGTCTGTGACAAGCAGTTTCCTGTTATTCTGTCCCAAAGGTGATATGAGATTTTTTTTGTTCTTAAATTGAAATAATTGCTTGATTTCATAAAGTTCTGACACTTTTTAGAGCAGCGTGGTTTCAAAAGCAGGAAGTCCCGTTCTTACTAAGTACTTAATTGATTAACAAGAAACTTCCTTGCAACGTTGAACACTTCTGTCTCTTAAACAGTGTGGCTCGTTAAAAACCGCAGCTGTCACGAGCCGGCGAGGTGCCCTGCTGGGGCGTCGAAGTCCTCCGAGAGCGACTGAAAAGTTAAGATGAGCGAGTGCGGTGCGCGTCCTCGGCGACTCCGGCCTCGGCTTCCTGAAGACAGACGCTTGGCTGCCCTCAACCGTTACCCGTGCACGTCGCGGGGACGGCAGGCCTGGGGGCGGGGCCTCTCAGCCGTTACCTGCACGTCGCGGGGGCGTGGCCTCTCAGCCGTTACCTGCACGTCGCGGGGGCGGCAGGCCTGGGGGCGTGGCCTCTCAGCCGTTACCAGCACGTCGCGAGGGCGTCAGGGCTGGGGGCGTGGCCTCTCTCAGCCGTTACCTGCATGTGGCGGGGGCGGCAGGCCTGGGGGCGTGGCCTCTCAGGGTTACCTGCACGTCGCGGGGGCGGCAGGCCTGGGGGCGTGGCCTCTCTCAGGGTTACCTGCACGTCGCGGGGGCGGCAGGCCTGGGGGCGTGGCCTCTGTCAGGGTTACCTGCACGTCTCGAGGGCGGCAGGCCTGGCGGCGTGGCCTCTCTCAGCCGTTACCTGCACGTCGGGGGGGCGGCAGGGCTGGGGGCGTGGCTTCTCATCCCGTTACCCCTGTGCGTTCGCGGGGGCGTCAGGTCTGGGGGACGGTGGACGCTCGTCCGCACAGAGGCCTGCCCCTAGCCGGGACGAGGGCACCGGTCGTCGCTGGTCTCTCTCTTTTTTGGCCCAGCCTCCCTGCAGACGGGTCAGGCGCCTTCGGGCACTTTGTCAGCTGATGACTGACTGCCCGCCTGTGCCCGAGGAAAGAGCAGTTTGGTTCACGTCTTGACCTGGATGAAGGCTGCAGCCCGCGTTGACCCACGGCAGGTCCTGTGCTGGCCCGAGCTGCCCACTGCCACCTCCCTGGGCCCGCTGGCCCTGCGGGGACGGGGCCGTGGGGCCACCGGGGGCTTGGGGCATAGACCCCGGCCTGCCACCGGCCCAGCGTCCAGCGTGTTCATCCCGGCCACGGGTTGACCAGCCCTAGGCCTGTAACCAGCGAGGTGTTGAGAAGACTTCCTGCACAGACGTGCAGGCCCGGGAAGTGACGGTCCAGGCGCTGGCCTCAGGACCCTTCTGCAAAGCCACCTTCTCAGTAGATCCTGGATTCTGGCTTCAAGGCCGGGACGAGGCCTCCAGCGTGCAAAATCAACATGTCACTCTGTGGCCAGGGACGCTGTCGACACACTCCTGGAGTCCATGTCCTCGTTCATGAGCGTGGTTCACACGTACACACACACCTCTCCAGCCAGTGGAGTAACCGGGGAGGCAGGCGCAGTGCCCCCAGAGGACGAGTTGTGCTGGGGGGTAGAGACAGCTCTGGGAGCAAGGGGCCAGCCCTGCGTCTGGGGTGGTGTGGGGGCCCCCGGGCCGTGGGCGGCCACCTCTGCTGTCTCGGGGAGGTTCTGACCCCTGGGATCTGCAGCTGGTGTTCTCTGTGTGGCTGGGGGCACCAGGTGTTACATCTTTAATGAAAGGGGCGATGGAGGGGGTGGTTCTCAGGCGGCCAGCACGGTCCACGGGGAGACAACTGGTGGTGAAGGTCAGTTGTCAAGCCAGGGCCGGACGAGGCCCAGAGTCTGCTCCCCGCTGCCGTCGATGCCGCTCCTGGGGGGTCTCAGGTACCCTGGCCCCCCTTCCCGCACTCCCGGGCAGCGCTGCGTGGGTGGTGCTGGCAGTGGCAGAGCTCAGCGGAGCAGGCGGAGGGCCCACCTGCCCTTAAGTTAAGCTGGACAGAACCACAGGCAGGCCCCCTGGGCCCGGGGCCAAACCTGCACCCAGAAAGGGCTCAGTTCAGCCGTTCAGCTCAGTCACTCAGTCGTGTCCAACTCTTGGCGACCCCATGGACCACAGCATGCCAGGCCTCCCTGTCCATCACCAACTCCTGGAGTTTACTCAAACTCATGTCCATGGAGTCGGTGATTCTATCCAACCATCTCATCCTCTGTCGTCCCCTTCTCCTCCCACCTTCAATCTTTCCCAGCATCAGGGTCTTTTCAAATGAGTCAGCTCTTTGCATCAGGTGGCCAAAGGATTTGAGCTTCAGCTTCAGTATCATAAGTCCTTTCAATGAATACTCAGGACTGATTTCCTTTAGGATGGACTAGTTGGATCTCCTTGCAGTCCAAGGGACTCTCAAGAGTCTTCTCCAACACCACAGTTCAAAAGCATCACTTCTTCGGCGCTCAGCCTTCTTTATGGTCCAACTCTCACATCCATACATGACCACTGGAAAAACTATAGCCTTGACTAGACGGACCTTTGTTGGCAAAGTAATGTCTCTGCTTTTTAATATGCCGTCTAGGTTGGTCATAACGTTCCTTCCAAGGAGTAAGCATCTTTTAATTTCATGGCTGCAGTCACCATCTGCAGAAATTTTGGAGCCCCTCAAAATAAAGTCAGCCACTGTTTCCACTGTTTCCCCATCTATTTCCCATGAAGTGATGGATCTGGATGCCATGATCTTAGTTTTCTGAACGTTGAGTTTTAAGCCAACTTTTTCACTCTCCTCTTTCACTTTCATCAAGAGGCTCTTTAGTTCTTCTTCACTTTCTGCCATAAGGATGGTGTCATCTGCATATCTGAGTTTACTGATATTTCTCCCGGCAATCTTGATTCCAGCTTGTGCTTCCTCCAGCCCAGCGTTTCTCATGATGTACCCTGCATATAAGAAGTTAAATAAGCAGGGTGACAATATAAAGGCTTGATGTAATCCTTTTCCTATTTGGAACCAATCTGTTGTTCCATGTCCAGTTCTAACTGTTGCTTCCTGACCTGCACACAGATTTCTCAGGAGGCAGGTCAGGTGGTCTGGTATTCCCATCTCTTTCAGAATTTTCCACAATTTATTGTGATCCACACAGTCAGAGGCTTTGGCATAGTCCAAAAGCAGAAATAGATGTTTTTCTGGAATTCTCTTGCTTTTTCAGTGATCCAGTGGAGGTTGGCAATTTGATCTCTGGTTCCTCTGCCTTTTCTAAAACCAGGTTGAACATCTGGAAGTTCACGGTTCACGTATTGGGGAAGCCCGGCTTGGAGAATTTTGAGCATTACTTTACTAGCGTGTGAGATGAGTGCAATTGTGCGGTAGTTTGAGCATTCTTTGGCATTGCCTTTCTTAGGGATTGGAATGAAAACTGACCTTTTCCAGTCCTGTGGCCACTGCTGCATTTCCCAAATTTGCTGGCATATTGAGTGCAGCACTTTCACAGCCTCATCTTTTAGGATTTGAAATAGCTCAACTGGAATTCCATCACTCCACTAGCTTTGTTCATAGTGGTGCTTCCTAAGGCCCTTGACTTCACATTCCAGAATGTCTGGCTCTAGGTGAGTGATCACACCATCGTGATTATCTGGAAGTGGGTGGTTTTCTGGCAGCCGCTCTTGGAACCCAGAGCCCAGATAGACCTACCGTTGCCATGTGTTTGAATATCCAAACAAGATGCCTTTGGTTGCTGTGAACAGAAGTGTGAACGTTTAAAACAAGTTCAGTTGGATTTCTGCGGACTTGGGATATTTGTAAATTCATCCACACGGTATTATATAACAGAGTCCACAAAGCTCTCTGGTCTTTGTGGAATGATTTTTTTTTTTTAATTTCCTGGTTCTCATGGATGTAAGAATTCGTGTTATTGAGCACATTCAGATAGAAAGGAGCATTGCGCCGTGTGAATGGCAGTGTTGAGCCTTACGTGATCTTGTGGATTTCTGATTCTTGTTTAAGCTGTGGCTTCTTAAGGCCGCAGTTGTTCCAGGCAGAATGGAAATTTTATTCCTGTTTTGTTTGTGGGAAGATCACATTCTGGCCATTTAATCTTCTGCTGACAGCTAGCTGTTGATAAGGATGAAAGGAAACCAGATACCAGCTTGAGTGTCCCTGATTGAGGCCAGGAAGGCTAGGAATGCAGCCGCCAGCGGACGCCCAGGCTGGTGACGAGGACCAGGAGGCTCGCCGAGCGGGGGACTCCGGCCCCTCTGTCCCCCCATCCCGGGGCTTCTCCTGCTGCCCTCCCGCTCGCCATGCCCCACCCGCCCTTCTTCCTGCGAGACAGGCTGGTCTCCTTTCCCCCTTTCGCCCTCATCCCAGATCCTCGGGGCACCTTCTGGGTTCCGCCAGAGAAGTCCCCACCTCAGCTGGAGGAAGTGCCAGTGGCACTTTCCGGTTCCACCTCTAAGTCCCCGCGGGGCAGGGGTGACGGGAGGAAGGGGCAGAGCGGGGGCTGGCCTGGCTCCCCTTCCAGACCATCCTCCTCTTTCTGCTTCAGAAGGGGCCGCACGGGGGATGCGTGAAAGAGCAGAAACCGTAGTTTCGAGGAAGGCGGCCGGGGCGCCTGCCTGAGCCCCGTGCCTTCTGGACTCAGGTCCGCGGACACAGAAGCTTGGGCTTGGCGCCCTGCACCAAGGGGCGTGGTGGGCCTGGGGTGACTTGGGGGCTCAGGCTGTTCTGAGGACGGGAAAGTGAGAGCTCTCTGCTGCGGCTTGCACAAGAACGGGGTCCAAGGGTCGAGAGCAGAGAGGCTCCTGCTCGCGGAGAGATTGTTTCAAGTCTTAGCGAAATGAACAGGACAGAATGTCAGGTGCAAATTATGGCCTCACCTATTGGGGAATAAAAGCTGGTGAAATAGGTACGTGACATTGTATAGCTGGAAGAATCATTTTTCCTCCTGAATCATATCCGATTTTATTTCAGAATGCACGACTGGGCTCAAAGCAGACAGGGCTGCCCCATCACACAGTTTAGGTGGGTCGTGGCCCAGGAGGAGCCGCGGGTTTCTTTGGAAAACACAGTTTTAGAAAACATTTTAACACCCACACGTACTTGGGTTGAGAGTGCATATGCCCAGGTTGCAGCCTTCACGCCGCTGTGCAGCGCAGACGCTGCCGTGTGTCGCAGATGTTACGGTGTGAGCCACATGGTGTGTGTATTATGAGTGTCACTGTGCTACTCAAGTGTTTACAGGTTTGGGGTTTTGTTAATTCGTTTTCAGCTTCTCTGTACTGCTTGTAACGGCAAACCTATTTCCTCAAGTATCTGATGGTATTGAATTCATTAACTAATGGTGGTAGGTGAGAAAACAGGACATGTTATAAGCTGCCCTGGAAAGTTGAAAGCTGCGTCGTGTTAGAACAGGGCTGCCCACATCCTGCATGAGACCCTCCTTGCCTGTCTCTCTTCTCACCTTTTCTGTAAGAAGCACTCATGGCTTTGCTGTTGGAAAAAGGGATAAAAGCAACGGAAATAACGAAAGTATCTGGGTTTTTTTTTTTTTTTTGCAGCTTTAAGAATGTTAAATTAATTTTCCACTAATGATGTTCATTCTGTCTTTTATTTTTGCTGATAAAATTTTGTTAGCCAACTCGAACTGAACTTTTCCAGGTAACAGTTTTGTAACTTTACACACAGTCTGCACAACTAACTGAAAATACAGCTGCAAGTGTCCTTTGAAATCTCAGGGGTGACGGCAGCCTTTAGCGGGGTCCCACCTTCAAACTGTGTGCTGGACTCTGGGGAGCCGGGAGTCAGAGGAAGAGCCGAGGCCTGATTAGGTCTTGGAACCTTCTCCAGGGAGGTCGTCTGGGGGCCGTGCGATGGCCTTAGAGTTAGCGCTTACAGTGGAGCACAGGTGGATCAAAGGCCAGTGTTTCAGAACAGAATAGAATACTAAGCGCCCAGGGAGGCTTAAAATGTTGCTCTTGGTTTTAACAGAAAAGGCTTGTGCTGACAGTCCAAGCCTGATCTGCCCACACGTGTGCGGTGACTGGACATTGTGGGCTGCCATCTTGTCCGTGGCTGGCAGCGCCCACAGGCCGTGTGGCCAAGGTTCATCCTCCTGATGCACCAGGTAATTCAGTGATCCTCTGCTGCAGGTGTTTAAACTTGCAGAGAGGCAATTTGAAAACACAAATAAATAGAAAGTTCACTTCAGTTCAGTCGCTCAGTCGTGTCTGACTCTTTGCAACCCCATGAATCGCAGCACGCCAGGCCTCCCTGTCCATCACCAACTCCCGGAGTCTACCCAAACCCATGTCCATCGAGTCGGTGATGCCGTCCAACCATCTCATCCTCTGTCATCCCCTTCTCCTCCTGCCCCCAATCCTTCCCAGCATCAGAGTCTTTTCCAATGAGTCAGCTCTTCACATCAGGTGGCCAAAGTGTTGGAGTTTCAGCTTCAGCATCAGTCCTTCCAAAGAACACCCAGGACTGATCTCCTTTAGGATGGACTGGTTGGATCTCCTTGCAGTCCAAGGGACTCTCAAGAGTCTTCTCCAACACCACAGTTCAAAGGCATCAATTCTTTGGTGCTCAGCTTTCTTCACCGTCCAACTCTCACATCCATACATGACCACTGGGAAAACCATAGCCCTGACTAGATGGGCCTTTGTTGGCAAAGTAAAGTCTGTCCTTTATTTTTTTAAGTATAAAATTTTCCCATTTATTAGTTTGAAGCACTATTAAAATGTCAAAGATGAATTAACATGTAGACTATGGGAATAATCTATTTCCATCTTTAGGAATTTGCCTCAGGAACTCATGGTCCAAGTGTACAAAGATGATCATATTAAAATGTTCCCTCGTTTGATAGTAACTGTAAGTGGAGGACAGCCTTTAACAATTGCGCATCACTGTGTGACGCACCTATAACTTATCATATTCTACAGCAATACTTCAAAATAAACCAAAAATGAAATGTTCCCTGCCGCTTTGTTGACTGTAGTAATGAGAGCAGCTTTGCTCTGTGAACCGGTGCATTACCGACAGTTTGTGCAAAGGAATACAATGCAGACCTTTAAAGAGAGGGTGTAGATTTAGGCTTATTGATGTGAAAAGAGGTTTATACTGTATTAGGTGAAAAAAACATTCCAAACTGTGCATGTGACATGATCCTACTTTTAGTATATATGCCTTTGTATGGATTCATATAAATATATGCATAGAAAAAATGTGGAAAAGTGTACAAAGAAATGTCAGCTAGTGCTTGCCTCTGGGTGTCAAGGTTGTGGGTTATTGTTTTCATCTGTTTTATTGTCTGTGCTAAAAAGTTTTATCCCAATCATGTGTCGCTTTTGTAATCTGAAGAAGAGGGTAAAGCGTCTGCCGTTAAAGTGAGTGAACACAAGCAGCGGCGCTCGGGACGTTTTCTGCTGCTCCTGAGAGGGGACACTTGGTGGGTGGTGAGAGGTCCTAGCATGACAAGGAGATGAGCTTCCTGCCAGTGTGGGCAGGGCCTCCTGCGCTGCTGCTGCTGAAGTGGTCTGATAAAGAGCCCCCCACCCCACCCTGAGCATCCTGCAGTGCATTCACAGTCCCTGGGGGCGGGGACCAGCAGAGAGGTAGGTGAAGGCTGTGAGCGAGAGCCCCCCACCGCCCCCTACCCTCTGCCCTGCACAGGCCCACGGCTGTTGCAGAATGTAAATCCATTCTGACCTGAGGTCCCAGACAGAAGGCAGTGTGAGCTGAGAGCGAGGCGTGGAGGGCCGGGGTGGGGGGTGCTGATGAGACAGCCCCGCAGGGAGGCCGAGTTAGCTGTGGTCAGGCACACTCTCAGGGTCCCTTGTCTCCAGACCCTCCCCAGAGGCTGTTGCCCCAAGTTAGGCTCGTGTGAGCAGAGGAAGGAGTCTGTGTCCCGAGGCCCCGGGAGAGGTGGCCCCTCCTCGAGAGGAGCTACAGGCTGGCCTTCCGGAGCAGGTCTGACTCATTTCAGTTCAGTGGTCCTGGGTGGTGTGCCCAGTGGTCTGGAGTGAGGGGAACAGTCAGGCAAGTAAGCGATGGTGGCAGAGAGCTGTGATCTGCGCCCCCCGCCCCAGGTGGCAGAGAGCTGTGATCTGCGCCCCCCGCCCCAGACCGCAGCGTCCTGAGCCTGCAGGACCCCGGGCCTGTGATGCCCAGGGCACCAGGTTTACAGGTGCCACTTAAGATGATGAAAAGCGTGTCGTGGCCGAGGTGCGACCCCCACTTTCAGATGAGGAGGAGGGGCAGAGACTGGCTGCACCCCCAGCTCACACATCTGGTGCCACACCTGGGGAGTGAGTTCTGAGCTGGTGTCCTGACCCAGGTCAGTGCAGGCCCCTGCGGGTCAGGGCTCAGGGCCGAGGCGGCGCCAGGCCGGGGGACACCTGCTGTGGGTGCCGTCCTCAGCAGCCTCAGGTTCCATCGTTTACCTGTGCGTTTGAAAGTCGCTCAGTCGTGTCCGACTCTTTGGACCCCATGGGCTATACAGTCCATGGAATTCTCCAGGCCAGAATACTGGGGTGGGTAGCCCCTTCTCCAGGGGATCTTCCCAACCCGGGGATCGAACTCAGGTCTCCCGCATGGCAGGCGGATTCTTTACCAGCTGAGCCACCAGGAAAGACCCCCCGAGTGACTCCCAAACTCACTGTGAAAGTGCAGCCTGCACAATTCCAGTTTTTATGAAAGACACAGCTCTGCCCCAGGCTGTGGGAGCCGCGTCTGGGGGGCTGGGCGGGGCTCAGGCTTTCTGCCGCGTCCCCAGGGGTCTGGCCGGCTCTCCCCATCCTGAGGTGCCTGCTCCCCGGGAAGCTCCCCGGGCTGCCCCCTGGGCCTCAGCTGAGCCCAGCACCCACCCCAGCCTCCCCAGAGGTCGGCGTGTGGTGGGGACTCCAGCCTCTCCGTCAAGGCCCACCTGAGTCCCCTCAGGAGGTGAGGCTGAGTGAGTGGACACTGCCTGCCCAGGGGCTCCTGCAGCGTGTGAGCCTGGACAGAGAAGCCCGCCGGGATCCGGCTCTGTGGTTTGTTTCCAGAACCCTCCGCCCTCCTTTCCTGACCCACCCCCCTCTGGCTGCCGGCCACCCGCGTCCTTCTGTCCTTCTCCACCTGCTGCTCCTGCCCCCACCTGGCGTCCTGGCGGGTGTCTGGTCAGCGCCCTGTGGTTGGTCAGGGCCCTTCCCTGCCGGCCGGCCGAACCACGCCTGGTGGAGAGCTCGGGCTCCACCCCGCTTCCACCCTCGGGAGTCCGCGCTCAGCCTGTGTTTCAGGACCTCAAAGACCAGGTGCGGGCAGTTTTCTCCTCGGCGTGAAGTTAGGATGCAGGGAGGCACTGGTGAAGGAGCTCAGACACGGGAATTAGCTCTGGGCCCAGATCGTGGGGGTGGAGGTGGGCTCCCTCACTCGGCCAGCCTGTTCTCCGGCCCCGCAGGGCGTTCCAGAATTCAGCCCGGTCCTGACTCTGCCCACGGTGTCAGGTCCCGGGGGAGAGCACGTTCTGCTCCAGCCACGAGAACGAGTCCAGGCCTCCTGACCCTCCAGCTACAGCCAGAGGCCCCCACGCCCCCTCCTCAGGTTCAGTTAAATTGCTGGAGTGCTCAGAAACCTTTACTAACTAAATCACTAGTTATTAGAAAAGTATACAACCCAGTGTAACCCAGCAAGGGCTGTGAGCCTGCATCACAGTCACCCGGACTCAGAGAGCAGGTGTTTGCAGCAAAGTCCGGGTGTTCTGCAGGCGCCAGGCTGGGCGCCAGATCCACTCATGGGCGCGGAGGCGGGGTTCTTTAAGGGGAAGAACAGAGACTGGGATAAACATCATCTAGAAACCTTGCTTGATCTCAGTGCGGGGAGTCAGAGTGTCCCTGGTTTACGACTCTCAAGTCAGGTGGTCCTGGCTTGGGGGTCTGTTCACTCATCTCACCCCGGAGAGACAGCCTGAGTTTTCAGGTGGCGGTGGTTTTCGTCCATTAGCAGTGTTACCAGCGGCAGCGACCTCAGTCACCGACCCTGTGGATTCGCATTGGTGAGCACAGAACTGAGGTCATAGGGCATGAGATGGAAGAACGTTCTGGATGGAGAGGTGATCCATAAGCTCAGTGAGGGAACGAGGTTGCCTCAGGAAGAGCCGGATAGAAGAGGCGGGCAGGGCAAGGAGCGGGAGGGGTGGGCTGTGGGGGTCCAAACCACGGGTGTCCCTGCCTCCGCCTGCTCACCCGACGCCAGCCGGCAAGCTCTCCAAGCCCCAGCCTTTGGGGTTTCTGTGGAGGCCTGAGGTTGGGAAATCTTATGGAAAACTCTGGGCACATTGTAAAGTTTCATTTAACTGACATCTTTAGAACTCTTGCACGCTGACTACGAATTCTCTAAAATAACTCAGTGTTGTAGGTGGTGGTGTCGTGGTTTACTCAGTCGTGTCTGACTCTTTGTGACCCCATGGACTGCAGCACGCCAGGCCTCCCTGTCCATCACCAACTCCCGGAGCTTGCTCAGACTCATGCCCATCCAGTCAGTGATGCCGTCCAGCCATCCCATCCTCTGTCGCCCCCTTCCCCTTCCACCCGCAATCTCTCCCGGCCTCAGGGTGGCCTCTGTTTCTGGGGATCACTTGCTGCTCTGTTTTCAGCACCTTCAGCTGCACTGTTCACTTCGTTCACCCGATAACCAAGGCACACCCACTGGGCCAAGCACCGTGTTAGCTGCTGGGGACACAGGAAAAATCAGACAACAGGAAGAACTGCTCTGTTCCTGTAGGGACTGAAAACCTGGCACCGGGGCACAGTTCCGTCCTCTCACGGGAAGGACTCCTGTGGGGGTGGGGGGTGGGGGTCTCTCTGGGAGGGTCCTGCCCAGGCCACAGAGTTGGTTTCCTCCAGGGCCGCTGGGTGGTTTGGGGGGGCTTCTTCTCCTCCAATTCATGTTTCCAGAAGGAAGCTCTGGACCAAGAAGCCCCCCAGGGCCCAGCCGCAGGGCTGGGGGCATCTGTTAGGTGTGAACCCATACTTCTCATGTACTTTGCACAAGCGACTTGTCTCTGTGACACACTCCTGAAATAAGTAGTGGTTCCACTTAGGGTTCCTGCGACAGCCCCTCTCTGATGAGCAAAGGAGAAACATCCCTTTCCCGCTACCTTCTCCCTGGACCAGGGTTAGCAAGCTTTTTTGGAAAAGGGCAGATCTTTTGGGCTGAGGGGACCCAGTGTTTACAGTGTAGTAACTGCCCTGGGCTCTCGGGGCTCCTTGTTCAGAGGCACCGGCCGCTCTGCCGGCCGGCAGGAGGGTGTCCGGAGGTGGCATGTGGTCCGACGGGCTGTGCACGGCGAGGCTGCATGGACCACACAGGGCCCTGCATCGTCCCGGCCGCGGGAGGGGGGCTGTGGGCCCGTGAACTTGGTGACTTCTCGCCCCCACGCCCACTTGGCATCCGTCATGTTATCGGTTCCCACGTAGCTTTAACTAAAAATACTACTTATCGCTGTCTCCAGTGTTGTGTTCTCCATCTTTTTATCTCCATCACTTCATTGACGGGTTGCATTTCCTGGAGGAATAGGCATACACGACTCAAGATGCAGACGTGAAAGAAGATCATGGGGTGAAAACCTGTCTGGCCTGACCCCCCACCCCTGCTCTGGCCACTCAGGGCTGGCGGGCACACACACAAGGATGGGTAGAGCAGACCTCCACGCCGGCAGCATCGGGTGCTGTCTGTCTTCACGGATTCCCAGGCAGGGCTCTCATCCCTCCTGAAGCCCCGGGCAGGGCCCAGCTGGCCTGAGACCCACCCGGACAGAGCCTGAGGATGGGGGCCAGCCTTGGCCGTGTCGCCCAGGGGCTTGGGCCGCGGGGACCCCAGTCTGTGTCTGAGCCGACCTTCCGGGGCCGCTGCGGCCTCATAGATCGGAAACCACTCTGTGCGGCTCACGGGTCACCCAGTTCACGGTTCACCCGTGCCGCGAGGGTTTACCGGGGTGCTGCTCACGGGGGTCGCCCGCCGGCTGCGTTTCCCGCCCCGTTGTGGCCTTGGTCTGCGGTGCCGGCGCGGAGGACCTCCTCGGGTGCCCGCTGTTCTTAGTCTCCGGCTATCTTTAGCTGCTGCCGACAGGCCCCCTCCTCACGGGGGATCAGGAGATGGGGCAGCCACCTCCGGGCCCCCTCGAGGGCTAGCGGAGGAGCGCGAGGGTGGCGGCTCCCGCCCGCTGCCGTTCTGGTCAATAATGAATCTGAATTGACGCACGTTGGGAAAAACAGTCACGCTTCAATGGCTCGTAAGTGTGAACTGGCGAATCCTTTAGGTAGAACCGTAGTCCATGGTACTCCCCTGGTCAGTTCACACTTAAGACAGCCCAGCCTGATTCCCAGACGGGGGTCTCCGGGGAGAGGAGTGCAGGGCCACCTGCCTCCTGGTCTGTTTCCGGGCTGCGTGCCCCTGGCCCTGCGGAGAGGAGGTCGTCTTCACGGGAGGGAGGGTCACCCACCTCGGCAGCCTGACCATGGATGGGGGCCGCGGGTCTGTCCCGGTCACCCCCCAGGCAGCAGGACCCTGCGGGGGGAGCAGGAAATGCCAGCTCGGGGCCGGCCTGCTGGCCCCGCGTCAGCAGCGAGTTCTGTGGTCTTCATGTGCTGAGTCTGGGCCGCCCCCCGGAGCCCCAGGTAGGGGGGAGAGGCGTTGATGGGGGTGTCCAGGGCGTCAGGCCTCTCCTGATGTCGGAGAGCATCCTTGGAGCAGGGCCGCACGACGCTCAGCTTCAGCCTTGTCCACGCTGGTCCCTCGATTGAAGGGCGACATCCACGTGCTCATCCTCGAGGGAGGTGGGAGTCGGTCCCTCACACATCACTGTGTCTGTGATAAAGTCGCGGGTGGGAACATGGGGTGGACGCAGAGAAGACACAGGCGCCCTGCACCAGTGTGGGCTGAGGGCTGCGGAGCGGGGTGATAGAGGCGGGCTCCCATGGGGAAGGCAGCTGGGGCCCCCACACCTGACCTTGGAGCCGGAGGGGGCGGGGGGCGGGGTGGGCTGAGCCAGCCCGTCGGGGGAAGGAGAGGGGCCTGCGGGTGCCCAGGTGCCAGGGAAGCCCTGGGGGAGAAGCGCCTGGAGGGGGAGGCGGCCGGCACAGGGCGGTCCCTGAGTATGCCACGTCGCCCCACCACGGGCACTGACAGGGTACTCCTGCCGGAGCGGAGCCTGCTGCTGTTGCGAGGGTGGGTCTGCCCTTTCCCGTCCTAGCCTGTCGGCAGGGGTGTGTCTGTGTAGCTGGTGCCCTAAGCAGGCTTCTGCAGGTGAGTGGGGGCGTTGTTAGGACCCCACACAGTCTGACCCGTCTGCTGGTACACAGGCTTCATTCGGAGGAAGGTTAACTTGAACATCTTTTTTTTTTTTTTTTTTTGGAACATCTTTAAGTTAAAACAAATTCTGACTTATCGGTCAAAGAGCACGAACACTTTGCGTAAAACAAGAAGAAACACAAAATTTAAAAACTGTCATGTGTTGTGCTGAGCCTTGCTGAGTCCTGGCGGCGAGTCTCTCACGGCCCCTCTCCTCCCATCTTATTCTGTGTCTCTGCTCCGTCGCTTCCGCCCTCGGTGTTTAAAGCGAGAGAAGAACCAGCGCTGGCACGTCAGTTTTATGGGCTCATCTGCCTCGGCCTGATTAGAGTTTGTTTGACTCTGGAGGCAGGTGCTCAAGTGATTGACGCATGAGTGCCAGTTACCAGTGAGACCAGGAGTGCTGCACAGGAGGTGTCCCTGTTTCTCCCTGAAATGTGTGAAGTCTGAGGACTTCCCTGTGCAGTCCAGTGGTGAAGACTCCTTGCTTTCACTGTAGGGGCCCAAGTTCAGTCCCTGGTCAAGGAACTACATCCCAAATGCTGTTTGGTGCAGCCAAAAATAATAACAAATTAAAATGTGTTCGACTGTGTATACAGAGCAGACTTTACAAGATCTGAGCCCTACATTATGTACTTCCAGACTGGACTGAAGTAGGTTTGTCTTCAAGGAATTTGTAATAACTGAAAGGTGAAGATGAAAGTAAAATTTCTTTGTTTTTAACCTGCAGACGAAAACCTGGGCAGAAATCAGGTTTTCAAGTTGGGAGCCTCAGCCGTCAATCGTGGGTCCACCCCCAGGCCGTGGGGCAGCCAGGCGGAGGCTGTATTCACTGAAAGTAAATTTACTAACGCGATGGCTCGCCAGCGTGACCCAGTTAGCTCTTCAGCACCTCCTCTCAGGGTTGTCCCCTTCCGTAACTGCAGATTTCAGAGTGGAGACCAACACGAATCCGTCTCTTTGTCGGTGATGCTTTCTCCTGTCTCCGGGCCGCTGGCACCCGCCGCCCCGCTGCTGAGGGAGCGTCGCCCCAGGGTCGATGGGCCAGCGGCTCTGACAGCCACGCGTTGTTGTCAGCAGCCCTCAGGCCCCAGGATGCAGTGGAGTGCGGGGAGCCCCCGAGGAAGGAGGCCTGCTGATGCCCTCCGGTCTTCCTCCTTCAGGAAGGGTTTGGAGCAGCTTATGCAATTACATGCGACGAAAAGCAGGACATTGGAGAAGAAAAGTGTCAGCAGAGAGCCGGCGGCATCAGCTCTTCGTTTTCTTGCAGTTAAACTAAGGAGTGGAGTGTCCATCTGGGACTGGTAAGACGCTCTGCACGTTTATCGGGCAAAGCAAGCTCTTCATTCCAGGGAGAATGAATTAAAAGGAGCCGGGGAGACTGACTAGCTTCAGTTGCAATTTTGCTGATGCTCCCGAAATGCTCAGGTCGAGCTGTTCTTCTCTGAGTAACCGTGGATCCCACTGAGAATCACAGGTCTGCTTCCCCCCGTGTGGCCGTCGGTCTCCGTGTGACCCTTTTGCTCAAATCAGAGAACCCACGGTCGTCGTTTTTGGGGTTTGTGATAGCGAGACGTCGATAACGGGGAAGCTTGCAGTCAGGCGTGGGGACGCCTGCTGGAGCAGTTATGACCGAGCCAGCGGCGCGGGTTGCGGGGAAAGCCAGTCTTCACCTTTAAAAACCATTTTGTGCTGGTGTTAAAAGTGGCCGTTTTAGTCATGATACTGATACTACTCCTAACGAGTCAGACTGAACCCAGCCTCCAGTGAGGAGGTGGAATTTTGCCGCCTGCCTCTTTCAGGTAAGAAACGCCTTCCTGTTTGGCAAGAAACTTTGTAAAAGAGCCAGAAGTGTTGCTGTGTTTAACCTGACCTGGGTGGTTTGGAAGGTGTGATTTGAGTGTTTTTTCTGTGTTGACTGATCACGCTTTTCTTGAGTGATTTCAGGGACGGAGTTACAGGTGGTGCCTCCGAGCACCCTCATACCCCCGCCCCCAGCCCACCCCACCCCTGCCCCGTCCAGTGACCTCTGCTCCGTACACTCACCGAACCGCAGTCGCCTCTGCTGGCTTTTGCCGGGAGCGTGTGTTTTCAGGCGCCTGCCCTGCCCGCCCTGTGGTCATCCTGGCCTGCAGGCTGCAGTGCAGTGGGTCCCTCGTGTGCTCAGCTGTCATTCCAGGTGTGACTGCAGGAACCGTTTTCATATAAATCCTGCAAACTGACCACAGGACGCACAGGGGCCACCCTGTTCTTTTCCAAATGTGCTTCTAGCTTTAAAGGAACCTGAGTCACTTGAGGATGATTTCCAGAGCAGTCAGCTGTGGCCCCAGGTGGAGCCCAATTGAAAACTCTGAATAATGAGGAAACTATGTCTGAAAAGGTCACTGCAGTATTTCAGACAAGTGGGGGGAGCATGATGAGCTGTACCTCTGGTGGTTTGCCAGGTCAGAAAGAAGCAGAGGGAACCTGGAGGCAGGGTGTGGGGGTGACGGAGGGTCTCTCCCGACCCCCAGCTCTCCCTTCCACCCGTGTTCACTGTGCTCGCTGGGTCACGGTGCTGATGGGAGCCGAGCTTTGATCGCTGCTGGGAGGTGAGGCCGAGGCCACGCCGGGCAGAGGTGGGGGCCGCCACTGCCTGGTCCTGACCTCGCCGGCGGGCCTCCTGTCCGTCAGGGGGCGTCCCCCGGGCTGCGGTGATGCGGGCGGTGCTGAGTCCCCTGCCACGTGCGTCCCTCCAGCGCCCCGCCCGTCTGGTCCGCCCGCTGCCCCTCGGGGTGCGGCACCCTGCCTCTGGACACGGCGGACAGGCTCCCTGCCCTCTGCAGCTTCCTGTTTCCCTCCTTAGCTAAAGAAATAAACCCAAAACGAGCTTTCCCACGGTGCTGGTCTGGCTCACGTCTGTTATCCTTTTCTTTATCGCGTGACACGGTCCTGTGACCCCCGGGGAAGCTTGTGGCCCCCAGACTCCAGGTCCAGTCCTGCCACCCCGGACAGTCCCCAGGGCCCACTTCCTCAGCTGGGAGGGGAAACTCATCAGTACCCGTCTGTTTTCATGGTGGCCACCCTTATGGGTGGGCTTCCCTGTTGGCTCAAACAGTGAAGAATCTGCTTGCAACACAGGAGACCCGAAATCAATCCCTGGGTGGGAAAGGTCTCCTGGTAGAGGGAATGGCTACACACTCCAGGATTCTTGCCTGGAGAATCCCATGGACAGAGGAGCCTGGAGGGCTACAGTCCATGGGGTCGCACAGAGTCTGACCCAACTGAGCAACTACACACACACACACACACACACACACGCACACACACACACACACCCCCCTGATGGGTGGTGTCTATGGGGTCGCACAGAGTCTGACCCAACTGAGCAACTACACACACACACACACACACACACACACACACACACACACAGAGTCTGACCCAACTGAGCAACTACACACACACACACACACACACACACACACACACACACACACACACACACACCCCTGATGGGTGGTGTCTATGGGGTTGCACAGAGTCTGACCCAACTGAGCAACTACACACACACGCACACACACACACACACACACACACACACCCCTGACGGGTGGTGTCTCTTCGAGTCCTGCTGTCGTGTCTCTAGTGATTAGCGACGCTGAGCGTCTTTCCTGTCTTACTGACCATTCGGATGTGCTCTTGGTGTAAGTGTAGGTTCAGCTCCTTTGCCTATTTGTTTTGATTGGTTCTTTATTATTGTTGAGCTGTGATTGGTATTGTTTTTTTTCCCAGGTTCCTAAGTAGTGCTGATGTGCTGCCAGGGTTTGGAACCAGGGGTGTGTGTGTGTGTGTGTGTGTGTGTGTGTGCGCGCGTGCGTGTGCATACGCTTAGTGGCTCAGTCCAGTGATCTGATGTAAATCCAATCTGTAAGTAACAAGTTGGGGACTCTGGCTCTGTGTCGTGAGACCGCTGTGTGTCCTGGAGGGTGGGGGAGGCGTGGGAAGCTCTCCGGACAGCTGGCAGAGGAAGCCAGTCCCCGCTGTGTTGATGGGGGTGGGGAGGTGACCGAGGACAAGGGTGTGGACGAGGAGTGAGTGGTTCACCTCAGGTGCTGTTTAAAGCTTCAGCATAAATGGATTCTTGAGGGAGGCCAGTCAGGGATAAAAGGAGAACCCTGACCCCTGTCCTGATGGGGGATGGGAGAGAGTGGACAGTGAGGGTGATGGGCCCTGGTCCCCGTCCTGATGAGCCCGGGGGAGAGTGGACAGTGAGGGTGATGGGCCCTGACCCCTGTCCTGATGGGGGATGGGAGAGAGTGGACAGTGAGGGTGATGGGCCCTGGTCCCCGTCCTGATGAGCCCGGGGGAGAGTGGACGGTGAGGGTGATGGGCCCTGACCCCTGTCCTGATGGGGGATGGGAGAGAGTGGACAGTGAGGGTGATGGGCCCTGGTCCCCGTCCTGATGGGCCCGGGGGAGAGTGGACAGTGAGGGTGATGGGCCCTGACCCCTGTCCTGATGGGGGATGGGAGAGAGTGGACAGTGAGGGTGATGGGCCCTGGTCCCCGTCCTGATGGGCCCGGGGGAGAGTGGACAGTGAGGGTGATGGGCCCTGACCCCTGTCCTGATGGGGCCGAGGGAGAGTGGACAGTGAGGGTAATGGGCCCTGACCCCTGTCCTGATGGGGCCGGGGGAGAGTGGACAGTGAGGGTGATGGGCCCTGGTCCCCGTCCTGATGGGCCCAGGGGAGAGTGGACAGTGAGGGTGATGGGCCCTGACCCCTGTCCTGATGGGGGATGGGAGAGAGTGGACAGTGAGGGTGATGGGCCCTGGTCCCCGTCCTGATGAGCCCGGGGGAGAGTGGACAGTGAGGGTGATGGGCCCTGACCGACACCCGGGCCGCCTGCTGGACCACGGAGCTCTGACTGGCGAGCATTCACTCTGCTCAGCAAGCGGGCGATGGTGCCAAGATACTGCAAAAGCAAAATAGTTATTTTGGCAGTGTTTCAAAGAAATGAGGCTTTTCTTAGAGAGTGCATTATGTGCACATTTCACAGAGTCTTTGTAGCTTTTTCCAAAAAAAAAAAGTAGGACTGTGTGCAAAAAGAAGGAATAAGAGGAAACCGAAAGGAAGGAATGACTTCCTAAAACATTCGTGGGCAGAAGCTAGAAGCCATCACACAGGCCAGGGCAGGCCTTTATTACCTTTTAATTTTGATGATCATGCAGTAGATGTTTTTATTCTGAAGTAATTCTAAGCACGAATGCACCTTTAAGATTATGGGGATTTATGTTAATTTTTCTGTTAATCTGGGTAAGAAGTTGTGTTGTCAGTTTAGCCAGCTGTGTACATTAAAATATAATGCACACAGTATTTTAAAACCTTAATTATATCAGGCAGGAAATGCTGCCTGTGGGTCCACATCTTCAGTATTTGCACCATTAAAATTTCAGTCTGTGGTCAGCTCTGATTGCCACAAGGGCTGTAAGATCATTCTGGAGTCTTTGTAACACCTCAAATTTGTTAATTCAGCCATCTCTCCACCCCTTTTGCTTGCCTTACCCCTCCTTTCCCAGTGCACAGAGTGGTAATGCTTGCACGAGGCTCTGGGTGGGCGGATGCGGCCAGGTGACCCCCACGTCCCCAGCCATGGGGTAAGCTCTCTGTGTAGCTGGCCCCGCTCTCGGCCTTGACCTTCATCCCAGCAGGATCAGACTTGAGAGCCAGTTGGATCTGTCAGCCTGGCCCCGGCCTTCTATTTCTGGCCACATTCTCCTAAAAAAATGGAAGCTTTTGCTTTTTAGCATCTTGGAAAGACGGGATTATAAGCAGTTTTTTTATGAAATGTATCAGGCATGCAAAGAGCATGTGTAACGTATACAGAGCTAAATTGATTGTCACCAACAGCTGCACCACTCCCGGGGGTCCCTCCCGATCCTGTGAAAGAGCCAGGGTCCTGCACCCTGGCCACAGGGCGTAGCCGGGGAAGGTCTGGAGAGGGTTCTGTGTGAACCAGAGCCCAGCTGTGCGGGGGTGGCTGTTCTTGGGGTGAGTCTTGGTTTCCCTTTCGGTTTCATCCGTTCCACAGGTGTTGCTTGAGTGCCGGCCCTGCCCTGCGTATGCCGGTCAGTGGGGTCAGGGTCCCCTCGTGCACCCGTTTTGGTGAGAGTCAGGCAGTTGATGTGTAAAAACAGCAGCAGCTTTGTCGGGTGTGGGGCGGGGGCCACAGACAAGTGAGGCGGGAGGATGGGGGGCCCGTGATGACATGGAGCTGGCAGGCGGAGGGCATCTTTGAGCTCAGCCCTGGGTCACTACAGCAGCACCAACATCCCAGGCTGGGTCAGCAGTCCAGGGCCTGGTGGCCAGCTCTGGTGCAGAGCTGGGCGTGTGGGGACTCGGGGTGGAGCCCCTGTGTGTCGGGGGCAGAGCTGCCGCCCAGAGCGTGGATGGGCCCTGCTGACTGCCTGTGTTTCTATGTGAGGAAATTCACGAGGACGTTTGCTCGAAGATGCTCTGATCATACCCTTAGTTGCCTTCTAAGCGGCAGGCACACACCCTACTTTTCCACCAGACAGAACACGTGATGTAGTCTGACAGCCGGAAGAGTGTGGATGCCAACAGTTTACTTTGCGTCGCAGACAGCCACTGTCCTGACAGTGCCACAGAGGAGGCGTGGGTTCACCAGCCTGCGCCAGGATTTCCAGGAACGCCGGCCGGGGTGGGGGGCTCCTCCTGGCTCTGGCGGCCGCCGGCGAGGGGCTCTCTGTGGGCAAGTCCTCCAGAGTGAACGGGAGATGGAGAAACAGAGCTATTTACCGCTGCTGCGGCTTCAGGGTGGCTCAGTGGTAAAGAACCCGCCTGTCAGTGCAGGAGACGTAAGAGACACGGGTTCAGTCCTCGGGTGGGGAAGATCCCCTGGAGGAGGGCATGGCAACCCACTCCGGTATTCGTGCCTGGAGAATCCCGTGGACTGAGAGGAGCCTGGCGGGCTATGGTAGGCTCGTAGGGTCAACCCTCCGTAGGGTCTCAGAGTCGGACACAGCGGAAGCGACTGAGCCACGCACGCTGTGAAGAGACGCCGCGCCAGGTGATCTGCATGCCCGGCTCACACGCACATGAAACCCCAGGAGACTCACCCAGAGTCTCCTGATGAGAAGGATCAGAGCAGGACCGGATGACATGAAAAGGCAGCCGTGGGGAATCTGTCCTGGGCCTCAGTCGTCTGAGAATAAGGGTCTGCCAAAACCGCTGCTTGGACGCCATCTGCGTTTTATCTTCAGAATCACCTTACTTTGTAGACGGTTGTTTGGAGAAAGGAAGTGAGGGTAAGCTGACCTGGAAGCCAGGACCATGCCTGCAGCCGCAGACTCTTGCTCAGAAGCGCCTGAATAGTATTGAGTGTCAGGAGGAAATGGCACTCGGGAAACTAGGTTACCAGCGTGGACGCTCAGGAAGCTAGATTATCAGTGTTGAGACACAGGGAACCATGATCGGCAAATGCAACTGTCCACGAATCCTGTGTGGATTCCAAGGCAAAGATGTGTCAGGAAAGTGGCTGATTTATTCTTGTGGCTGAACATTTTGCGAAGAAAGTGGAGGACCGGGATTGTATGGTTGTGTGAACTTGTGGAGCATGCGGTTCATTGTCTCAAGGTTCTCGGAATTTTGCGTGTTCCACATAGCGGTTCTCACCGGGGGAGACTCCGTCATATCTTCTTTCTCTCAGTACGTCTGAGGGTCGCGCTATGTCAGACATGGTGTGGACACAGCTGGATGATACTCCCTTGTGGTTCAACCAGCATGTTTATGGACATCGGTCTCTAGTCTTCTGCAATTGCAGAAATTACCAGCCACAGTCACCAGCCTTGGAAATCAGCGGTGTTTTTGCACAGATGTCCCTGGAATGGACTTTCAGAGGCAGAGCCCCTGAGGCAGGAGGAATTGCCCCTTTTGTTCACTGTTTTGCATCTTCACCTGTGGTCATGACCACACTGGTTCTCACCCGCCTCACCTGTTCAATGCTGTTGTCCGCCAGGACCTCACGTGGGTCTCCAGCTTTGTGGTGGGGGGGCACCAAGTCCACCAAGACGGATGTGCCTAGGGGACCCAGAGTGGACCAGGCCTGATCATTTTAGCTCCGAGAAGCGCTCATCAAGCCCCAGGCTTCCTAGTCACTTCTGTCCTGTCGGCCCGGCTGCCAGCCCTCTGTGACGGCCTTGACGGTAAACACTTCAGGCTCCGAGGCCACGTGGCCTGTCCGCTTCGATCTGTCCTGCAGCGTGGGCGCAGCCGTGACAGCCCATGACAGACAAGAGTAAGACCTCGCTGTAGACGGTGACATTCCGCTCTTCTGTAATTGTCACATGTCAGGAGTAATTAGTTTTCCTTCAATTTTTTCAACTGTTTGAAGATGTAAAACCAGCACCAAAGCTGCAGGCCACGGTCCAACAAGCCCTGCTTTCCGGGTCAAAGGTGGCTGGATTTCGGCTTCCTCTGCCCAGCCTGGCTTCGGACCTTTCAGACTGGACCCAGCTTGAGCCAGTCTCACCTTCACCACGAGGGACCGATTTTCTCCCTTCCTCCGTGTCCTGCAGGCCCCGCTGGCCCTGATGGGTGAGCAGCTCCCGAGGGGCCTGTGGGGGAGTTCCCCGTGCCTCTGGCCTCGGACTCCTGTCTGCCATGGGGAACGAGGTGCCTGCCCTCAGGAGCTCCTGTCTGCTGTAGATCGAGGTGCCTGCCCTCGGAGCTCCCGTCTGCCATGGAGAACGAGGTGCCTGCCCTCGGAGCTCCTGTCTGCCATGGAGAACGAGGTGCCTGCCCTCAGGAGCTCCCGTCTGCTGTAGATCGAAGTACCTGCCCTCAGGACCGTTGAAAGGCTGGAACGTAGTTTCTGGCGGCAGCTGTTTGTGCTCTAGGTTTTGGTCTGTGTATGTCAAGGTGGGCTGTGGGACGGGTGTCATGTCCACGTGTGTGGCCACCGTGACCCCACGGCAGACACGGCCCTTTGCAGATGTGGGCAGGGGCCCAGGTCGTCCCTTGCTTGTGGTTAGTTTATGGTGACAGAGGTGTTGGGGCATCTTCCTGGGCTGTTTCTCGGGGTCCTTGTCAGCGAAGGGACGGCGTTTTTCTGGCTGTCATAAGGTTCAGGTGTGACAATGCACGTGGCTGAGAGGGCAGCGTTGGTGTGATCCTTGTGGTTCACACCTGTGCGTGTCCCTCCTGTAGCTCGTGAGACCCCAAAACTCTCCCAGAGTCCCCACTTCCCCCTCAGGTGGCTGTCCAGTGCAGTTAAAGCACTAGCCCGGCTGTGTGCAGGTAAAATGCTTGTGTTTGTTCCCTCGGCAAATGCCTGCTGGGCACCCTCCTCTCAGCCCACCTGGCCTCTGTGCCTTCTTTTTTAAGTGCAAGGGATTCAAAATGTACAGACCCTAAAAAAGCGCGGCTCCTCCCATCCAGGTGGCCGATACTGTGCGTCGCAGAAGTTGGTGGTCGTCTGTACTTGCACCCTGGGGTGATTTCCCAACAGGGAAGCGTGGTTAGAGCTGAGAACCTTCGCCAAGAACCCTAATCCTGACTTCGTTTTATTGCTGCCACTGCTGCTAAGTCGCTTCAGTCGTGTCCGACTCTGTGCGACCCCACAGATGGCAGCCCACCAGGCTCCCCATCCCTGGGATTCTCCAGGCAAGAACACTGGAGTGGGTTGCCATTTCCTTCTCCAGTGCATGAAAGGGAAAAGTGGAAGTGAAGTCGCTCAGTCGTGTCCGACTCTTAGTGACCCCGTGGACTGCAGCCCACCAGACTCCTCCGTCCATGGGATTTTCCAAGCAAGAGTACTGGAGTGGGGTGCCATTGCCTTCTCTGTCGATTTTATTATGATAATACTTAATTCTGTCTTGACATTACGTCATACTTATGCCATACAGCCAAACCCAAAATACAGATTAATACAACTTAACCCATAAAACAGGAAGCGGGGCCGACCCAGTTCTGTGGCCTCAGCCTGAGCCTCCAGCACACTGTGGGTCAGCGGACACGCTGCCCACACTTCGTGCAGGGCTGCGAGCGGGCTCTGTGCGGCTGTATACGGGGCGATTTGGGTCAGGCTGGCATCACTGCGCTCCCGAAGGTGAGAGAGGTGGTCCCCAGAGGCAGCAGCGAGCGAGCTCTGGGGTCTGCTGGGGCCGAGGCTCTGAGCTGTGTGACTCTCAGGACCTCAGGACTCGTCCGCCAGGGTCACACTGAGGTCGCTCACGGGGTCCTGCTTGTTCTTCCTCTGAGAGATAAGTCACACGCCCTTCGCAGGCGTGTGTGCCAGTGGTCTCTGATCAGCAGCCTGTGACCTGCCATCTGTCTGCTATCTGAGTCTGAAAACAGCCCTGGTCATCACCTCCATTTCGGGGCCAGGAGTCCCAGCGCAGGTGAGCCTCTCAAGGGGCATCCTCTCCAGCTCACTCAGGCGCCTGTGCTGGCTGGGTCCTCACGGCTGCTGCCCCCTAGCTTCTCCCTGGGGGTGCACACAGGACACCCCAAAATTGACTTGTTGAGTGCCGAGTTCTGTGAGAGGCTCGTCCAGAGGGCTCTGTCCCTGAACAGAGGAGGGGGTGACCCTCCCAGGCCGTCCACAGGGCTGCATCCTGGTCCTGGGTCCAGTGGTGGGAAGATGGGGATGTTCAAGCGTGTGGAGGACACGGGCCAAGGATAAGAATCAGTGTCTTTTGGGGGGAAGACGGGAATGAACATATACTAATTGTTTATCAGCTCTGCCATCTAGTAACTTACCAGAGTAAGTCACTGTACATTAGTGAGTTGTTTTAAAACGATCATACTTTAAATATCAGACTTCATTGAGATTTATTCCATAACCGTGAGAGCACCTGCTGTATACGAGATACTGAGCTGGAGGTCATATCGTGTATTCAGGCAAAAAATAAAAAGTCACTGCGGAAATCACAGTGAGTGTTACAGACGTGCTCTACAAGCTGTGGGGTTCGGGGTGCCCATGACCCCGCAGAGCCCTCAGGGTGGGGGTGGACATCTGAGTCTGGTTGTCAGACACGAGGCAACGTGTGTCCTGGCCTCCTGGCTGCCGTCCTGAGAGCAAACACTTAAAGCCCCTTCATTTCAGAGTCAGCGAGGTGAAAATGCCTGACCGCCCTTCAGGAGGGAAAGATGTTTGTCCCACCCGGCTCTCAGAGCGTCGCTGTCACTTTCCCAGCTTCCTCCCCGGGAACTGTGAAGACTGGGTGCTTTATTCAGGCCGAGGCTGACTTCTCTGTCCTTTCACGTGTGCATTTGGTGTTTCCGAACAGCAGTTCATTTTCAGGGCCTTGCAGGAAATTGGTGAAGGCCCCCAGGTGGAGCAGGCGGGACCCCCGTCCCCCTACCCGAGGCCCACCGGCCTGTGTGCTGGGCGAGGGGTGCTCATCCTGGCCGGGGCTGCCTGGGGCCGTCCGGACCCCCGTCCCCCACCCCCGAGGCCCACCCGCCTGTGTGCTGGCTGGGCGGGGGGTTCTCATCCTGGCCGGGGCTGCGGGGGCCGTCCGGACCCTGGTGCCCACCCTCCCCCCACGAGCCCCAGGACGCCTGATTCCTGTGACTTAGGCTGGCCTTGACTCTGACCCCTCGGTTATGTTAAGAGTTCATTGAACTCACCTACCAATAAAATTTCCCCGACATCATACTCGACTCAGCAGATATACTTTCATTTGATGGGAAAAACAGAGATAGGCGATCTTTATCTTGTGTTTGCCGTGTCAGAGATGCTTCCAAGATTATCCAGAGGGCTTGGAGCCTGTCTTGGAAGCTTGAAACAAAAGAAAACAAAACCTGTTTTCTTCGCAGACTCCGTTTTGTTCCAGTTTCGCCCAGCAGGAAGAATGGCACCATTGCTGAAATCGCCTGCTCTCACTTCTTACTCGGATAGCAACGTGTCAGTTGGGAAAAAAGGGCCAGGGGTGGGGGGCTTGTATGATCATCCTCTTCAAAACCATAGTGACCGACTTGGTAGGAAGTCAGCTGGCCTAAAACTCAACATTCAGAAAATGAAGATCATGGCATCCGGTCCCATCACTTCATGGCAAATAGATGGGGAAACAGTGGAACCAGTGAGAGACTTTATTTTGGGGGGCTCCAGAATCACTGCAGACAGTGACTGCAGCCATGAAATTAAAAGACACTTACTCCTTGGAAGGAAAGTTATGACCGACCTAGACAGCATATTAAAAAGCAGAGACATTACTTTGCCAACAAAAGTCTGTCTCGTCAAAGCTATGGCTTTTCCAGTGGTCATGTATGGATGTGAGAGTTGGACTATAAAGAAAGCTGAGCGCCAAAGAATTGATGCTTTTGAACTGGGTGTTGGAGAAGACTCTTGAGAGTCCCTTCTGCAAGGAGATCCAACCAGTCCATCCTAAAGGAGATCAGTCCTGAATATTCATTGGAAGGACTCATGCTGAAGCTGAAACTCTAATACTTTGGCCACCTCATGCGAAGAACTGAGTCATTTCAAAAGACCCTGATGCTGGGAAAGATTGAAGGCAGGAGGAGAAGGGGACGACAGAGGAGGGTTGGATGGCATCACCGACTCTATGGACAGGAGTTTGAGTCGACTCCGAGAGTTGGTGATGGACAGGGAGGCCCTGGCGTGCTGCAGTCCTTGGGGTCGCAGAGAGTCGGACACGACTGAGTGACAGATCTGAGCTGAAGAAGTTATGCATTTTTCATGTGAGTTGCTTTTCCCTTTAAAAAATAACTGCAGGCCGTGGAAGACACAACCTTGGTGATGCATCCTCGGCACTAATTCCCGTCCCCATCAGCTGGCGGGAGGGACGGCCAGCCTTGTGCGCGCACGCCTTGGGGCAGGCACTGCTCGGGGTTTGGGGGAAGAGAAGCGGGGCAGGCGCCGGTGTTGACAGCAGGGCTGGGCCCAGCCTCCCGTCTCCCAGCCTGTGCTCATGCTCGGTCCAGAGGTGGGGACAGAAGTCATCTGCCCTGTTTTTCTCTCGTCATCTGGAACTCACGAGAGTGCCGTCAGGCCCGTGCGCGTCTCGGGCTTCCTGAGGTCGAGGCTCCTGGTGCCGGGGCTGCCAGCGGGCTCAGAGCCACTCGCTGCCCGGCCGGATGCTGCTACAGCTCTTGGTGGTTTAACTAGAAAAGGCTTTTCAGACAGAAACCCAAACAGGTGGCGTCAGGGCTGTTTTCCACCATCATTTCGATATCTTTTTAGAGGTGCTGTCTCAACTTAAACACTCTTGCCTAGCCCCCCTCCGACCCCCCAAATTCATGCAGATGCTGAGGACACGTTCATAGCTGGACAGACTCCTCCTGCCTCTCAGACCCGGACGCCAGGCCCCGGACCGCATCTGTGCAGACAGTCACCAGGGCCGCAGTGCTCCCCGCGTGGTGTTTACTGCCGTGATGGGAACCGGACGAAATCAGGCTGAGATCCGAAGTGCTGAGGCTGAGGCAGGGCGAAGGCTAGTTACTGTGCAGTGAGTGTTGTGTATGTCGAGTCCACAGCCCTTTGTATTTGTTTTTATTTGTTTATCTTTCGGCCGTGCCACGTGGCTTTCCGGCTCTCAGTTCCCCGGCTGGGGCTGTACCCGGGCCACCGGGGAATACCCCACAGGCCGTTAGTGGGTGCTGGTGCTGGGATGATGCCTGCACCCACCACGCCGGGCAGACACCGGTGGGGCGGCCCCCAGGCCGGATGGCGAGGCTTGTTCTGGCTCTGCTGTCACAAAGACTAGAAACCCCTTGGCTCGGGTGGCGGCCCCGTGGTGTGGCTGCCTCCCACGGCCGCCCCAGGAAGGACAGCCCGTCTGCGCAACACGCCCATGCGCGTCCTTCACTTACTTGCCCAACCCTGAGTTTCTGACCCTGATGGAAGGTGGAAGCCGACAGTAAATACGATTCTTGTTGTGAAGGAGTTGTCATCTAGTCAAGATCGTGAAAACTAAGGAAATTTTTTCTTCTCCCCTAATTGCCCGTGGCTTCCCAGGTGGTTCAGTGGGGAAGAATCTGTCTGCCAACGCAGGCGATGCGAGATCTATCCCTTGGTCAGGAAGATCTCCTGGAGGAGGAAATGGCAACCCACTCCAGTGTTCTTGCTTGGGAAATCCCATGGACAGAGGGGCCTGATGGGCTATATAGTCCATGGGGTTGCAAAGAGTCGGACATGACTGAAGGACTGAGCACAACACAGTTATTTATCCGTCCAAGTGTGACCGCTTGGAATCTTATTTCGGCTCCTGGGCCTGACAGCCCTGGCTGGGGACCTGGATGGGGAACCAGACTCCTGGGTTTTTCCCTGGACTTGCTGCTTTGGGCAAATCCCTTCCTCCTGCTGGAACTTGATAGTTCCTTCATCTGTCCAGTTATGTGGTGGGGTCTTCAGATCAATTAATCAATCAGCCAGCAAGCTTATATCACCTAGGAACGGAAGTCAGATAGCATCTTTAAAAATACCAGCATCTTTAAAAATATACAGCATTTCGGCTGTGGGCAAAATCTGCAGGTGGGCAGATCTGCCTGCGTCATGGTGTAAAGCTCCATGCTATGAGACTAGGAGGGAAGTGACTGGCAGGAGGGGTGTGTGCGCCTGGATCATCGTGTCCATCGCCTGTGACCCACCTCCGTGAACCGGTGACAGAAAGAATCCCCGTAGAGAGCAGTAGAAAAGTGACATGGTGCCTGAAGTCCCCGAGGGTCAAGTTGCAGCAGCCGGCGAGGCCGGAGACTGTGTCCCCGGACAGTCCACTTGGCCGCATCAACAGCCCACGACAGCCGGTGGGAGGACCCGGGCGGCCTGCCAGAGGGCTGCGCCCTGGGGTGGGCTTCGGAACACGCTGACTCCCCCGAACGTGCCGGCCCGTGGTCCCGCTGCCTCTTCCAGGGTGACCCAGAGAGGTGGAGGCCCACGTGCGGACGTCTGCCTCCGCGTGAAAAACCTGGGGACAACGTCTCGGGTACGCGGGTCCCCCACATGCGCAGCTCAGGGCCTTGCGGGGCTTCAGAGGCCGGCCCTGTCTGTGCTCACCCCTCTGGACGAGCCTTGGCTCAGTCACTGTCATCGGGATCCTGTGGGACAGCTCGCGTGCTGCTGGCGTTTCCTCGTGAGGGGACTTTGGGAGGTGCTTGTTGACAGGAGGGGCCCCGGCTCTGACCGGGAGAAGCCCTCCAGGGAGGGGCAGGCAGGAGGCAGGGAGGCTCTGCCCCCAGCGGGCTGGCTCTCCCCCGCTGCCACCAGCTGACTGACCCAGACGGGGTCTCCGTCTCTTGTTGACGGGGATGCTGGAGGGAGCCCAGCTCAAGGACAGGCATTGAAGGGGTGACCCCAGGAGCCGCGTGATACCCCTTCCTCCCCTGGGCCGTGTAACCTGTCAATATTGTTCGGTTCAGAGGGGGCTGTGTGTATTTCTGTCGGTGTCAACGGAAATAGTCAGTAAACAATCTGTAATAGGAATAGAAAAGTTCTGTTTGAGCCAGACTGAGGATTACAGCACGGGAGATACTGATTGAAGAAGGATTTGAGGCTTATAAAGGCAAAACCCACCGAGTTAGGAAAGTCCTTTGTCAAGAATCAGGATCGGGGCTGCAGGAAGTGGGGTGCTTGTCAGGTGAGGACTGGCTGGGGTCTGAAACGGTTGCCTCGTTACACAGGGCGATCCCGGTGCCCTGCGGCTGCAGCTGGCAGTATTAGCCGCCCTCCCCAGGGGGATCTCCGGGCGCCCGACAGGCCTGTGGGGCAGGTGGCGTGAGGGCCCTCACCTCCGTTCCCCTGCAGCGTCCTGTTCTGGAAGCTTCTCTCCAGCCTCCTTGGCAGGCCTGGCCCGGGAAAGGCATCCTTCACCTAAACATCCTCTCCTCTGAGAGTGCTCGGTGACACAGCTGAGATTGAGAAATGGCCTCAAGAGTGGACAGAAAACAGCGACATTTCTCAAGTGGGCTTCCCGCACAGGAAGAAGCACTCAGGGCTGTTCTCAGGTTTGGGGAGTGAGTCACGGACGCCGAGGGCCACTCGTGCTGCGCGCTTGTCGGGAAGTGGGGGTGGATGGAGGCAGGGTGAGGCAGGTCACGCAGAGGCCGGACCCCCCACTGGGGGGAGGACGGGCCTCCTGATCCCCGGTGGGCTGCCCTGGGGAGGGGGCGGGGTGGGGGTCAGCGGGGCATCGGGAGCGTGGCTCCGGGAGCCGGGGACCCCACTCCCGGTCTTGGGGGTAGTCTCGGGGAGGCTGTGCACACAGACCGCAGAGCAGCCCCCGCACGCTCCCCCTTGGCTCCTGCCCCTGCCGGCTGGGCCCAGCTCTCAGGACGTGTTAGTGGCCCCCGGCGGTCACTGTCCTGAGGCGCAGACCACCGTGGGTTGGCCTCAGCCCCAGGCTCCGAGGCAGGCCTCTCCCCGCAAACAGAACCTTTGCCTCGGGCTTTCGGGGCCTTGCGCGGGTCCCAGGCAGCTGAGGGGCGCTTTCTGCAGATGCCATGATCCAGTCAGGTGGTGTTTCCACCGCACCGATGCCGTAATTCCCGATCAGCCTGCGGGGCCTTCACTCGGTTTATATTCAAGATGTAGAAAGTAAGCCTCCCGCGCAGTGGAAGGAGTGTGGCTCCAGCGGCAGAAAGCGTCCGTGGGCCCCAGCGCGTCCTGGGTGGGGACTCGGGGGTTGTTGGCTCTCTGCTCCTTCGTCTCTAGAAGGAGACAGTCTGTAGTGGGAAGAGTGTGCAGAGACCCCGCGGTCCTCCTGCCGGCCTCCGGGCGAGGGTCTCGGGCGCGGTTTGAAGCACAGGGGTTGCATGCGTGACGTTTGAGCATCTCTCCTGCGGGCTGGTCCCACCGGCCTTGAGCCCTGGTTTCTGCTGCCCGAGTGCTTGGCCGGTTCCTCTCTGCGATTGTTCTGGCTCCTTCAGCCACATTTATGCTGCAGAGGCTGCTGACGGTGCGTCGTCATGTGAAAGCTGGCGACGCACCAGGATGGGTTTCCATCACGAAGAGGGGCGGTTTCCAGGGGGCGCATCCGGAGAGGAACCCACAGCTCCCGCTGAGCTTCGCTGGGCAGGGGCGAGGGTGGGAACTGGACGGGACTCTGCCAGGCTGCCCGGCGGCTCCCCGCCTCCTGGGGACCTGGGCCTCGGTGCCCTTTTCGGTCCCTTCCTCACAAACGCCCCCCCGCCAGCACCAGCAGAGCCCCTCCAGCATGGGACCCGTCTAGCCTCTGACCTGCCCCCACCCCCACAAGCTTGAGGGGACACAGGGTCACTGTGGTCCTGATCATGGGAGCCCTGGCCTCCGGCTCAGGGCAGCAATTATCTGGTCGGTGACTCAGGACTCCCTGCTCTTTCTCTCTGGGGTGGGAGCTGAGGGGTTGGGCAGCAGTGGCTGACGGCCGGGCAGTGGGGCTGGAGCCGGCCGTCATAGTCTCCCTGATGGGCTGGCGCCAAGCTGGGTCCCCTCGGACGGCTGGGCAGGGGAGCGGGCTCTCCGCTGAGACCTAAGGGTGAGATTCTTCCTCCAGCGTGCGTAAGCCTTGTCTCTTTCTTAGAACTCTCTTGTTTCACCTCCTGGTCACTTGGCCCATCTTGTCCCCCCCGCCCCCAGCTTAGACTGGACTTGTTGCTTCTTGTAGGGCCGTTTCCTGACTTCTATGTGGGGATACTGCCCTTGCACCTGGCACAGAGGCCGCCCCCCACCAGGCAGGGGTGACCCGCCTCCCCAGCCAGTATCCAGGGGACCCACCTCGGCCTGCTTTCCAGGCAGCCAGGCCTCTGTGGCCCCCACGGGACAGGTGGCAACAGGTGACCCACAGGTGTGTGAGTTCAGCTAGAAGCTGCATCCCCTGTGGGGAGGGCTGACTCCCCCCAGGACCAGGGACGAGGCTCCATCTCTGCACGGGCACTGAGGATGCGCGTTGCAAGGGGTCACTGCAGGAGACTGGACAGAAACCCCCCGTGATCCCCTCTGCCGGTCTCACACTAAAGCCAAGGGAGTGATTTCAGCTGCTTCATACGCAGACCCGTCTGGAAACGCTGTTGCCACAGGCTTCGCTGCTGTCTCTGCTGCCATGTGCTTCACCAGGGCCAGGCAGCGGCGGCCAGTGCTCCCTCCATCCACCCCGCTCCCGACCTCCCGCTGGGCACCCCAGCGTGGGGCTCTGCTGCCTGTAACTGTGAAACTGGGCAAGCCTGGGGCAGCCAAGAGTCATCTGTGGTTAGAAGTTTTATTTTAACTTTGGTTCTGGACCCAGTAGATTACGGTTTAGGTTGGCGGCGTTTACCACTTTCCAGATGGTCAGTGTTGCGAGGTGAAGTGGACCATCACTGGTGCTTCTGTGACCCAGATGGTTCTGTGTTTAATAATATGTTCACGGCAGAAAAACGCCACTGAGAGCCCCGCAGAGGCCGGGAATTTGCCTGAGGAGGGAAAGCTCAGTTGCTCAGTCGTGTTCGACTCTTGGCAACCCCATGAGCCGTAGCCTGCCAGGCTCCTCTGTCTGTGGGGTTCCCCAGGCCAGAATACTGGAGCGGGCTGCCCTTTTCCTGGGGAGGAAGGGCCTGTCTTTCCCACTGAGTGTGGTCAGTGAAGGGGGGAGGGCTCCCGCAGAGGCCAAGGGTGCAGGTCCAGTGATGGGGGCACCTGGGTCCCTGCCTCCCCACATGAGGTCCGACTCTGCTCACAGGCCCCGGGAAGGCTGGTGATTCACACTGATCTGATCAGCTCATGGAGCGTGGTCTTAATCACTGCACCCGAGGAGGTTCTCAGAGGACAGTGAATACTTCCTGGGTGGATGGACGCCCTGTGGTATGGGGTGTGGGCAGTGTGGACAGCGGAGCCATACCGCACACTCGCCACGAGAAGCCGGAGCACCAGGGACGTGAGTGGGAGATGCCGGTGTTCAGAAACACCTCCTTACCCATCACACAAGAAGTGCTGGCTTTTAGAGCTGGAAACGCACCACAGAACAAGGAACGGCTTTGTCCTGAAAGTGGGGGAACCACCTCTGCAAAAGCTGATCTGGTGAACGGAGGCTGGGTTACACGCTTTCATTCCGGCCTGGCTGTGTAATTCGGCTAATAGGTTGTGTTTGTTTCAGCTGAAATTCGAAACTTCCATTAGTGACTGCCGCTGGCCGAGATTGATTTTCAGTGTATTTCAGACTCTCTTGCGTCCTTGTGAGCTTTCTGACTTGAATGCTCAGGCTGCCGTGCCCCAAATCCTAACACGGCCGATGGCAAGGTTGGTGAGGGCGAGACCGCTGCCCACACTTGGTTCCTCTGGTTCTCTAGCGATTTTGGGGGTCGCAGGAAGAGGGTGGGTTCCGAGTCCAGAAGCATCGTGTAGCAGAGATGGTGGGGCAGCATCTGCACGGGGGACGTCTGCGAATCCCTCCCACCCTCACTGCTGGGCCCCGCAGTCCAGGCAGGAGCCCGGCCACCGCACCTGAGGTGCTGACGCCCCATGAAGCCCCTGGAAGCGGGGTGCTCCCTCGGCCCGGGCCCAGAGAGCCAGGGTGCTCTGCGGCTGGCTTCACCCCGTCCCGCCTCGCTGTAATCGCTTCTTTTTGAGTTTCTCCAATCTTACCTGTTCTCCTTGGGATGTCCGTCGAGCTGTTTTATCCACTAGGAATTCCTGTCTTTGAAAAATCAGCCTTAAAGATGTTACTTGTTTTCCCTAAAATGGAAAGCATCTTGCGTTCTGGTGACATAGCAGTGAGAAGACGGGGTGGAAGTGGCTTCAGAGGCGTGAGGTTCCCTGCGTTGACTCTGGACGGGGTCTCTGCACCAACTCAAACAAGTGACGGGCGATGCTCGGGCCCTGGGAGCCTGTGGGGGACCCTGAGGGGCCGCTTTAGTGAGATAAAATTACTAGACCCTAAAATCTTCCTGTTCAAGAAGTCTAATTCAGTGGCTTTTAGTGCATTTACCAAGTTATGAAGCATCACCATGATCTAGTATTAAAGCATCTTCATTTCACGGAAGAAACCCAGTCCCCGAGTGACAGCCTCCCCCGCCCCTGGCAGCCTCGACGCTGTTTCTGTCTCCACGGATCTGCCTGTTTCAAACATTCCATGTACACAGATCGTCTGGAGTTTGGTCCTTCGTGTCTAGCCCCTGCCACCAGCCAGGGTTTGGCTGCATTTCCCTGAGGGCTGTTGACTTTGAGTATCTTTCCAGTGCCATTGGCCACTGCAGGTCTTGGAGAAACATCCAGTCAAATCCTCCTGCCCTACTCGCCATTTTATTATTGGCTGTGGTGGCCGTCTATCCCTGGCGCCAGTGCCTCGGCAGACATGACTTGCAAGTATTTTGTGGGGCATCCCCGAGGGCTGTGCAGGCGAAGCCTTGGCCTCCGGGACGTCTTGTGATTCCCCAGGAACATGGGAATCTGTGAGGCTGGATCCCACCCACCTCCCTACCTCTTCCGGAGGCAAGGGGCATATGTTCTTGGCTGGCTGACAGTCAGTCCCAGGCCGCCAGGGCTGCGGGCCCAGAGCGTGGGCTGAGCCATCCTGCTGTGATCCACGTGTTAACACAACTTACACGGAAGCTAATTTCGCCTAGATCTAGTCCTAGGAGTTTACTTTCAAAAAGTGCTGACACCTGCCGGTTTCTTACGCTGCCTGTTGTAAAACTAGACATCGGACGTCTTAGAGTCAGGGCTCCCGGTCCCTCCTGTCGCTGACCTCTCTGTCGCCCTGCCCCAGGAGATTCCGTGATCAGCCGTGACTCATCTTAGACCCTCGTGTGGCCTGACTTCCTCTGGTGTGCGTCACCCGGACACTGTGGTCACTGTTTGGTTCACGGCGGGCGGGGTTAAGAAATTGCTTAAGAGGCCAAGTCTGTTTTCATTGCTGAGCCTGCAGAGACCCAGAATCCCTTTGTATTACTTCTGGCGGGCTGGGCACAGAGACGCTGAGTGGCCCGTCCAGGCGCGCACAGCTGTCCGCATCTGTCAGGACGCGCTCGACGGCAGGCGGCGTGCGCAGAACCACGGCGGACAGGCGCTCCCGATGTCCCATCTGTGTCTTCTCTCTGCCTTTTGAACGAGTTTAACCTGCTTAGAGTTTGCACGTTTGTGCCTCTGCCGCACACGGGGCTCCCCCGGGGGAACTGATCCGAAACTGCCTGTCTTGCCTTGAGGCTCTTCGGCCGCTGTGACCTCAGGGAGCACCCTCTGTGGGCGCCACTGCGTCCTGACTGCCAAGCGGGGCCCGGCAGACTCCAGCGCAAGGCCCCCGACGTCGCTCCGTCCCTTGCGCTGTGACCTGTTCGGGGACTCAGGGAGCCGCCAGGGCCCCTGGGGGCTGTTTGTCGCCCTGTTTCTCTCCTCCGGGGCCAGCGCCAAGGCTCGCTCTTTCATACGGGGCTGAGGTGGTTGGTACGAGGTGCCTCCCGGAGGAGCTTGTGTTGCAGGGGGGCGAGTCCTGCTGGAGGTTGTGCTGGGCTTGCTTCCTGACCTCGTTCCACGAGCAGGAGTTGTGCCCTGACCCATACGGTTAGGGCAGCACCACGGAGCTGTATTCGAGGCTTCCAGTGGTCACATTAAAACCAGCCTGTGCCCAGGGAGTGAACCGGCTTTGAGAAACCTCCTTTCGACTTGCTCCCTGCGGGCTCCTTCTGAGCTGGGGCTTCCTGTCTGGGGGGTCCAGGCCCTGCCCTGCCACCCAAGGCTGCACCGTAGTCTCTCGTCCGTGGCTGCAGTGTCCTGGGCTCTCAGGGCTGAGAGCACACAGTCTAGCTGAGTGATCTTAGAAGGCTCTCCTGGGCGGGGGTGATCCTGAACATCTGGCACACAGCACTCGGAATAATGCAGAGATGGGCCAGACGCAGGTCATCTGCATTCCAGGAAGTCTTGTTCATGAGATTGTGCGGGGGCCGAGAGACCCTCTGGTCCGAGCTCACAGTTTTACATTATTCTCTCCTTAGAGACCTTTCCCCAAATCCTAGGATCACTCACTGTCTTTTCTCTTTGGAAGCCTTAGGGCTTTGCTGTCACGTTTTGTTTTTAAACGGGCCCGCGGTGTGTTTCCACTGACAGTCGGCTTTGCAGACCCCCTCGGCTCCCAGTGGGGTGCAGGTGGCACTTCCTTGAAGAGCTGGGGGGTGGGGGGAAGCACAGGTTCCTGAAGGGCCCGGGGAGATGGGTGGGGGCAGGGGTGGAGGTGGGGAGTGGGCGCCGACCTCCCTGGCCCCCACACAGACCAGCGTCAGAGCCGACCCCGGGCGCCGCCCACACTGACGGCTCTGTTTCCTGCCCGCAGTGTGCCGGGGAGGAGGACTGGGTGGACAGCCGGACGGTCTACGTGGGCCACCGGGAGCCCCCGCCGGGCGCCGAGGCTTACATCCCCCAGCGGTTCCCGGACAACAGGATCGTCTCCTCCAAGGTGAGCATCCACCTGGGGCTCCCCCGCGTGGCTCCTCGGGCACTCAGAACTCCCCGAAGCTGTGACCACCCGCCCCTGAGTAGCCAGGCTGCATGCTCGCCACCCCACCCCCATGGTTACCCCCCTGTTGAGACGAGGTGTCGCAGCACCTCCTCCTCACTTCCCATCTAACTGTGTCACGGTTCAGGGTCAGATTTGAAGTCTAGGGTTCAGATCCTCCCGGCGCCACCTGCCAGTCACACGCCAGGCTGGAGCGCCCTCCTCTGCAGAACAGACGGCACAGGGTTGCCAGTGCCACCAGCTTGTGAGCTCAGGTGCTGCTTGGTCTTGGTCCAGAGGAGGTACTTGGACGGGAAGCTGGAACCTAAGTCGGTAGCGGTGGACGTCCGTGGATTCAGACCGGGTGATGCTGAAGGCTAGACACACAATCATTCTCATTTAAAAACAGCTCAGGATGCGGAAAATAGAGCTTAGCTTGTAAGAAATAAATTTACAAACAGGTTTGGAGAATATGTTTGTGTATCCATGTTTTCTTGGAAAGAAAATGTTCATTTCTACCTTAAAAGACTGTCAGCAATGATTCCTTAAGTGCACAAACACCTATGCTCTCTAAGTTAAATTTCCAGCCTGATCTGTTATTGGTGATCAGTGTTCGATCCACGTTCTGTTCCCTTTCGAGCAGAACACGGTAGAAGGAGGAAAAATAAGAAACAACTCCAAATGCGTGATCCCTTTCCTTTGGTTCTGACCTCACACCGAGCCCCCCAGCCAGGGCCTTCTCGAACCTCAGCGGCCCACCCCGGTGCCCCAGACTCAAAGGCCGACGGCACGTCACCTGCCCACAACGTGGTGCTTTGGGGCGCACAATGCTTGTGGCCCCCAGCTCCGCCCTCAGTCGCCGCAGAATTAAACATCCAGCTCAGGCGATGCAGTCTCTCCTCCCCGTACAGAAGACTGAACTCCTGAGACCGCCAGGCTTGCCTTTCCGGGAGATCCGTGTGTTTTTAGGGCACCCGAGTGCACTGTGCCAGAGCCCCGCCGGGTACAAATGGCCACAGCCCCGCCGGCTTCCAGACACGCTGGGTTTCCTCTCCGCAGCCAGCGGAGCAGAGTGGCGCCAGGCCGTCCCTGTCTCCCCGGTGCCACATGAGGAGGGGGCAGCCAGGTGGGGCTGCTTCTCTGTCTGGGCCCCCTCCAGCCCACAGTGAGGACAGAACCCGGAGGGAAGCCCACGGTGAGGACAGAACCCAGGGGGAAGCCCACGGTGAGGACAGAACCCGGGAGGGAAGCCCACGGTGAGGACAGAACCCGGGAGGGAAGCCCACGGTGAGGACAGAACCCGGGGGGGATGAGAGCGGCCAGGACCAGCTCGGGGCTGACGACACACGCCCGGAGCGGATGCACGCCTGGGCTGCGGTGTGAGGGGACACGCGGCGGGGATTGTGCCCTAGACTCAGCACTCCCCTAGCTGTCTGATGGGAAAGCAATGCTCCGCCCGCCTCAGACGTCTCAGCTCCAGCACAGCAAGAAAGGACCCGCCTTGTTCCGTGCTGTCCTGCTCTGGGGTCAGCACTGAGGGCTGCGGTGTTAGGTTCCGTCCTCCTGATGGTATCAGCGTAGGTCAGAGTGCTACGCTGTGCCTGTTATACAAAGTATGACCTTATATTGTGGCCCGAGTGTCTGAGCAAGTATTTAGATCATTACGACTTAGCGGAGATCAACACTGTACGACTGGCCCACTATTATCTACTTGCCAGCTGTCATATGTGCAATAAAGGGCTTGTTTTACTTTATCCACACAGTACTGATGATCAGTGCAATCCTGGCTGTTTAAACTATCTCACTGGATTTTCAGTTTTCATGCTGTGCATTGTCAGAGGTTAACAACCCTTTTCCCACCATATTACTGATAATCAGCAGTAATAACTTATGATGGTCATTTATTCCGTAAAATATGTGGATCACACAATATAACGTCTAAGCTGCAGCACAGGCCTCCTACACCCGGTGGGAAAGTGGGAATGAAGTCATCATTTAGGTGGTTTTAAATTCCAGAAATCAAACCGGGGTCTCCTGCACTGCAGGAGGATTCTTTACCAGCTGAGCTACCAGGGAAACCCTCCTTATGGCCCACTTAAGACAAAATACATTTCTCTCACACACTTACAAAGATTGATTTGTTTGTGCTTTTTCTCAAGTTGTAGAATCTCAACGTCTCTGTCATTTCCGAGACCAGTTTGAGCCAGAACTCCCGTCCTCACCACGCTCCTTTAGGGCGCACGCTATTCAGAACTTCCTCCTCACCACGTTCCTTTAGGGCGCATGCTATTCAGAACTCCCGTCCTCACCACGCTCCTTTAAGGCTATTCTTTAATTTTTTCTTCTGGTCTCGCTGTGTGGCATGTGGGATCTTCAATCTCTGGCCAGGGATTGAACCCACGCTCCCTGCAGTGAAAGCTCCAAGTCCTAACCACTGGACCGTCAGAGAAGTCCTTGGCACACACTGCTCTTTTAATGGTTTTATAGACAGAAAGGGTAGAACTCAGACATTTTAATGGTGAAGCTATTCTTAAGCTACCTTGCATTACCCTGAATTATCTGGGACTGGGTAATTCAAACACGCTGCTTCGGAATCCATGTTCTGTGTTGGCAGTTTCTTTGTACAGTCAACAAGTTGGTAAAGTGTCTACAAACACTCTCAGCTTTGTATCAAAGACCAGTCATTTTCTACTTTGAAATCCAGGGCTGTCTGTCGTGTTGCAGAGTAACACTGCACAGTGTCAAGTGTGACCCTAATGAGTCCGTTCTGCTTCTCTTTCCTACAGTACACATTTTGGAACTTCATACCCAAGAACTTATTTGAACAATTCAGAAGAATAGCCAACTTTTACTTTCTTATCATATTTCTGGTACAGGTAAGGCTGGTTATCTCTTCCTGTTGCCCCAAATGTAAATACAAATAAGTGACATTTATTCTTGGATGACTGACTGGTTCGCTGACAAAGAGGAGCACGGACTTGGTGCCCCTTTATCTGCAGACCCTTCACCTGCCTTCTTCAAGGACAAGCGTGTTGGTTCAGAGAGACCTGTTCACTAGAACACGGGTGTGAGCCGGTCCGGCTGCCTTCTGGCCCGTCCTGCAGTCCTGATGGGAGGCCAGTAGCTCCTAACCTTGAGGGAGCCTCACCCACTAAGCTCCACGTTATTACACTCACCCGCTCCCCAAATCACGGTGTTGTTGTTGTTCAGTCACTCAGTCGTGTCCAAGTCTTTGCAACCCCATGAACTGCAGCACGCAAGGCTTCCCTGTCCTTCACTATCTCCCTAAATCATGTGGATGCTCCTAAAAAAGCATTAAAAGGGAGAGTTAAAGAAAGTGGAAACCGCAGTGAGGTGTGGATTAGGAAGCGGGTCGGGTGTGCTTTCAGATCGGCAGCCTAGCTTGTCTCCATCAGACAAAATACAGTGGAAGGCCTTTAAAAAATCTTCCCCACAGTCATTTATGCAAATAGTGTAGTCAGAGTGTGGCGCCAGGAGCAGAGGGCGGATTGGAGTAACACGTGCGCTGGAATTAGCCAGTGTCGTGGCTGCTGCCGACACTGCCGGCAGTGAGGAGAACTGCCCTCAGTTTGTAGTAAACGGGGATGGTTCACCTTGAATCCTTTCTCTCCAGCGGTGGGATGGAGTGGGGTGACAGCCAAGTGACTAACATGAGTCAGAGCGGATGCTAGGCGGTGTCCGGGGCCAGCCTGTCCGTCTGAAGCCCCTCGAGCGTTGCTGAAGGTGACCCACCGCTTCTGTTCCCTGCAGCTGATCATCGACACGCCCACGAGTCCGGTGACGAGCGGTCTCCCACTGTTCTTCGTCATCACCGTCACAGCCATCAAGCAGGTGAGCTTTGGAGATGCAGGCGGAGAGGAGGGTCCCACAGAGTGTCTGCGACAGGGGTCGCCTCTCATCCAAAGCAGAGTCTCCTGGCTTGTTTCAGCCAGTTCACGGGACGTTTGACTCACCTCTAAAAGTTCACGTTTGTAACTGGTTTGGATGGATTCTTGAGTTAAAACAAGGGAGGTTGTCTAATTTAGTGCTCATTTGCTGCCCTGAGAGTTCGAGGAGGAGCCTGTTGTTCTCACGTTGAAACACATGGAGGTGGCCCCTGAGTTGCTTGCCCGCTGTGTCCCCCGCTGCCCGGACCCCTAGGACTCGCTCCTGCAGAGGGTCTGAACGTGGCCCCGAACGTAGCACAGCCCGTGCATCCTGCCATTCTCTGCAACCCTGACTGAGGAGCCAGTGACTGAGAGTGGTTCGCCTGCTGTTCCCGTGACCTGTTCACTGGTGGTCAGTGCTTAACCATCAGCTCCGTCCAGTTCCCACCATCTTGGAAGGAAGCCGCGAGCCTCCCTCGGCACCCGCTCCTCCAGCCCCAGCCCTTGGCAACCACCAGTCCACTTTCAGCCTACTCTGGGCGTTTTGTATGAACAGAATCTTACCTTAGTGACCTTTTGTGTCTGGCTTATTTCACTGAGCATGTTTTCAAGGTTTATCCTCCTGTAGCGTGTATCAGTGATTCACTCATAGATGACTAATACTCCACCGTGCAGACAGACCACATTTTATTCATCCAGCATCCACGGGTGGGCATCTGGTGCTTCTGCTCTTCTGGCTCTTCCGGAGAACACTGTTAGAAACAGTCACACGGAAGCTTTGTGTGGACATAGCTTTTCAGCTCCCCTGCGTGCATACAGAGGAACAGAGTCGCTCTAATGTTGAAAGTATTTCCCAAAGTGCCCGCGGCCTTTGACATTCCCACAGCCGTGCGTGAGTTTCCAGTTTCTCCATGTTCCTGCTGAGGCTTGTTGTTCATCTTCCTTGTGACACTCGTCCTAGTGGATGTGAAGTGGTACCTGCTGTGGTTTTACATTTCCTTCATAAATAACGATGCTGGGCATCTTTTCATGAGCTTATTGGCCTTTTGTAAATTGGGCCAGTCATTGGCCCATTTTTAAATTGGATTCTCTCTTATCCCTGAGTTGTGAAAATTCTTTGTACGTTCTAGATACAAGCCCCTTATCTGCTGCAAACTTTTGAACACGATGACATTTGCATTGAAATAATTCCTGAAAGGCAGCATCTAAATTGTTGGTGGTCACATGGTTGCTGACAAAGCCATGCTTTTTGTGTTAGTCTCCAAATAAAAAATAAAAGCAGTGAACACACGTCACAGGAGACGTGGTGTACGTGGTGCCCCCGGGTGACGGGGGTGCACGTTAGAGCGACTCCTCCCGACCAAGAGAACGTGAGCGTCAGGCCAGCGCCTCTGCTGGTCTCCACGGTGAGAGCATCTGCACTGGTCAGGGTTTGATCCAGAACGGGAGCGGCATCGAAGGATTCCTTTGTGATCGTCTGGGCTTTGTCTTCCGCTCACCAGTGATCTGCACGTACAGATTTGAACGGCGATACGATTTAACCTGTTGCCCATGAAATTGGCTTTGAGTGTAGAAGTCTGAAGAGCAGATGGAATGAGAATGTGGTCGTGCAGGCGTCCGCACGTGATGATGGGGTGTGTCGGGCCATCTTGGGCACCGTGTGGGGAATCTAACGAGGACGAGCATACGGGGACAGTGTCACAGGTGGAGCCTGGGCTGAGCACTTGGCATATCCTGTGTGAGCCCCTGAGGGACAGGCCGGGGGGCTGGAGACCCCAGTCCTGACCTGAGCGGGCTCTGCCCCTAGGCCGTGGTGCCATCAGAGCCGAAAGCGCACGGAGCCCTCCCAAGAGCACCGTGACCGCGGCGCGGGGGGTGTCCGCGTCCCTAAGGGGGTGCCCTGGAGCGTCCTGCCCTGTGGCCATGGATTCTTGGGGGGGGTGGGGGGCGTGCGGGTGCCCAGCAGAGGGTGGTGGCCGCGGGTCCCGGGGGTGAGACCTGCCCGCCACCTCGGCCAGGACGCTGTGCCAGGCAGGTGGGGGCGCTGTCCTCCGCAGCCCAGGTCCTCCCTGGCTCCACCCGGGTCACAGGCCAGCAGCCCTGAAGGGCTTGAGGAGGTGGAGGATGCGGGGCTGTGCCCTTGCAGGACCGCTTGGCCCTCAGCGGCCCTGCCAGCCCCCCACCTGCGTGTTGCCCTGCCATCCTCCGGGCCGAGCCCTAGCTCTGGGGCCGCCTTCCTGCGTCCCCCTCAGCCCTGCTTGGGCGTCCTGTCCCCGCTCCGTGTGGAGACCCCCTTCCCCGGGGACCGCCGCCCGGCCTGCCCTGGGCACGGAGCAGCCCTTGAGTGCAGCCGCCCGGCCAGGGCGGGACGGGGGCTCACGGGCGTCTCCCTCCGTCCTGGCAGGGCTACGAGGACTGGCTGCGGCACAAGGCGGACAACGCCATGAACCGATGCCCCGTGCACTTCGTGCAGCACGGCCGGCTGGTGCGGAAGCAGAGCCGGAAGCTCCGGGTGAGTGCCTGCGGCCCGCAGCTGTGAGAAACGAGGGTCTTTCCTTTGGCAAAACTTCAGTCTGAGATGCTTTATCCGCTGGGTGCAGACCGCCCTCTTCCCCAAGTACTGCTCCGTCCATGTGAGCGCCTACCCCTGTGTTAAGCCTCTGTCTTCTGTGGGTTAATTTTTAAAGCTGGAATCGACTGCAGAGCAGGTTTAGGGTCGCAGCAAACTGAGCGGTAGGTGGGTCCGCCTCCAGGACTTGTCTTTACGTAGATGGAGTCACACAGTCTGCATCTGCCGGCCTGGGTTTCCGCTCACAGTCGAATTCCCTCGGGGCTCATCCAGGTTGGGCATCTGGATGCCTTTCTTTCCTTGCAGAGTCCGTGGCGGGTGGACCAGGTGGGGGCTGTTTCTCCAGGTCGGGCCATGATGAATAAAGCTGCTGTGAGCATCTGTGTAGAGGTGTTTTATGTGAATATAGTTTCCATTTCTCTGGTACAAAAGTCAGGAGTTCAGTTGCTGGGTCATCGTAGGAAATCCCATCTTAGTTGAGAAGGAACAGCCCAGCTGTTTCCCGGAGAGCCTGCCCGCTGTGTGTCCCCATATATGGATGGTGCTTTTAGTGTCCAGTTAAGATTTGTTTGCCCAGGCCTGGTGGCCAAAGGCTTTCTCCTGGTTTTTTTTTTCCCTTAAAGTTTTTATAGTTGTAGATTAAGTTCCTTGTCGATTTTGTGTTCCTTTCTACGTGAAAGTCGTTTTTGCCCAGGACTGCCCGAGTGCTTCAGCCTTGTCTGTTGGGAAGGCTGTCCCTCCTCCATCGAGTGGTTTTTGTACCTTTGTCCAGGGCTGGTTAAGCCCATTCTGTCGCGATGGTCTGTGCCAGTCCTCTGCTGGACCCACCCAGGCCTCTTCTCTGCGGCCACGTCCCAGGCTTCACGCCCATTGGGTGGCTCCTGGATGGAGATTTAAATATTGCGTGATATTTCTATCATCGCAAAATAGAGCATTGCAGAATGTTCTGTCCTCACTCCCTGTGGAGCGTCCAGGGTCTAAGCGTCCAGGGGTGTGTTGACCTCCCTGGTCTCTCCTGGGTTTGGGCCACATGCTCCGGAAGCGGCCCTTCTCAGCCGCGTTAACATCCACACACTTTTCTGCCGGTAACGCTGTGATGACGCCCATGGGAGCCCCCACCCAGAGGCCAGTTTCGCTTCACAGCGCTGTCTGTCATCTGTCCTGCAGGTCGGGGACATCGTTATGGTCAAGGAGGACGAGACCTTCCCCTGTGACCTGATCTTCCTGTCCAGCAGCCGTGCGGATGGGACCTGCCACGTTACCACCGCCAGCCTGGATGGGGAGTCCAGCCACAAAGTAACGTGCCTGTTCTCTGCCCGTGGGACCCCTCCCTCCCCCAAGAGCTGTGCTTGTGTGGCCGGAAGATACTCGGGCAGGGAGGCTCTGCGTCCAGGGAGCCCAGGGACTGTCCCTCTCATCTGCGTCTCCCTGATGCCCACTTTCTGCTTCCCACCCAGCACCCTAACCCTCAGCCTCTCCAGGGAACAGAAGCAAGTCCCTGTTCCTTTTTAGCTATTGTTTAGCGGGGGCATCCACTTAAGGATGTAAGGAAGACACTGTTGGGATTTTTCATTTTACTGGTCAAAATCAGTGACTTCACTAGACTGGAGTTGTGTGAAAACTGAGTCTAGATTTTGCCCGACTGTTACTTCAATGAGTGTCTTTTTGTGAAAGTGTCTTAGTAAGGATTGTCAGAAATTATGATTCATCTCTTACACTCAGTGTGGAGCTCTGTACTGGCAGCTGGTACTAAAAAAGTCTAATTAATGATCACAAACCACAAGCAGATCGCTATTAATTTTAAGGCTGTCACTGTTTTGAAAACATGGACACTTGCAGGGAGCTCATGAATGTGGGTCTGGCCCGCGGGTCCAGTGTTTCTGAGGCTCTGGTTCCCGTGGACACAGGAGCTTCCCTGAGGGGCAAGCCCTGAAGGGCACCCTGCTTCTCCCCCGTGGATGACCACGGTCTCATCACACGAAGCCCGTGGGGTCTCCACACTCACTGTCCCGTTTTCTACATCCCAAATCCCAGGGGAGGGAGCCTCGCGGCACAGTTGTCTGTACCGAGAGCAGTTTTGGGTGGAGTGTGCTCGGTGTTCAGGGGCCGTTGGAGCTTGAGGGGTCGTGTCCACTCCTCCCCAGCCCAGGCAAGCCATGCACACCCGACCGCGGGCAGTGGGCTGCCATCCGCACCCCCACCCACAGGGTCCCTGCCCAGACGCGGCCACCCCTCCCGGGAGCAGACGCCGCGAGCGTCCGGGGCATCACTCCGGTCAGGGCGAAGCCACGCCTGTCCACACAGGGCCCATGGCAGACGTCTGCGTGTTTGTGCTCCAGGGCTGGACGCACTGGAGCCGTCTCCTCGAGCAGAGGGGGGCGCCTGCCCTGGTCACACCTGCGGAGCTCTCCTGTCCATCAGATGCGGACAGAGCTCTCATGAGGACAGTTAGAAGCTCCCCAGTACTGGACGCACTGGAGCACCCACACGTTAGCCGAATGCTGTGATCGCGCCCCGTCACTCTGAATCCTCACACACTTGCCCGAACTTACTCATTGGGGTGCGGAGGAGACGGTGTCCTCCCAAGGCCGGCCCACCTGTCCACCATTCCTGGTGCCCTCAGGGCCCATCTTTGCAAAATGGGGTCCCAGACCAGCAGCCCTGGGATCCGCTTAGAAACGTGGTTCTCAGGCGCCACCCAGACCATCGGCCTCGGAAACTCTGGGGCAGGGCCAGGGCCATGGCCTCTAGTCTGGACAGATGAACCCAAATGTCTGCTTTTGGAGGAGAATTGGGTTGGTTGAGGACACTGGCTAAGCATGGAAGACTTTGCTGGCACCTCTAAAATGCAGGAATTACCCACGGTGGTACCTATAGTCCTGTAACACACTGTCCCATATGGTAACCAGGCTTTGTACTACACCGGGGCTGCCCTGGACGGGGACACGCTGACCCAGGACAGGGTCTCTCGCTGCGGGGAGTCTGCGTTGCTCGTTTGGGCTGTGACTCCCCGTGTCCTGTCCATCTGCAGACCCATTATGCGGTTCAGGATACAAAGGGGTTCCATTCAGAGGAGGACATCGACAGTCTCCACGCAACCATCGAGTGCGAGCAGCCCCAGCCCGACCTCTACAAGTAAGCTGGCCGCCTCCCCGACCCCCAGGGCCCGGCTCCTGGCTGGTTGGGGTGGGTGTACATCACCACAGAAGTCTGGTCCCCTTCCAATCTGTAGCTCTCTATACAGATGTTTGAAAAAGCTTCATGGAACTAAATGTGTTGGAGAAAAATGAATTTTCTGTGCTTTGAGGAGGTGATTTTAAGGAAACTCATTTAAGTCGTGGGCTAATTGGCGCAATTAAAAGCAGGGCGGGGAGGAAGTGTGGTTGAGCCCCCCTGCCCCCCATGTTCCTGGGAGGACCTCAGTCCTTCTTAGCGATGGGGGTACGGGGGCGGGGGGTTTCCTGCAGCCAGGGTCTCAGGTCCTGTTCCCCCCCACCCCCTACTGCCACGGCAGTGACCTGACTCTACCGCCCCCAGGTTCGTCGGCCGCATAAATGTTTACAACGATCAGAGTGACCCCGTGGTGAGGTGAGTTCTCTGCTTCTCCTGAACACTGGGGGTTCATCTCATATCGTTCAGTTAAACGTGGTTCTTTCCCTGATGAGAGCTGTTCATCGTCTCTGTCCAGTGGGCTTGAGGGAGAGTCCTGACTGACTGGAGGTCTGTTCTCTGTCCGTTGGCTGGTTTGAGGGGAGTCCTTTCTGACTAGGGTCTGGGCTCTGTCCCTTGGCTGGTTTGAGGGGGATCTTACCTGACTAGGGTCTGGGCTCTGTCCCTTGGCTGGTTTCTCTGGTGCACATGTCTGGATGTGTTAACACAGTAACGACACCGTGGAGAATGTTCTCCCAAGAGTCTGCTGAGAGCCCCATCACAGCCGGGCAGGGCAGGAGCCCCCCTCCCCAAGCAAGCAATGGGGAGGGTGCGGGTCCCCGTTAGAAACACCTTCTGTCACTGAACAGACTATGAGGCTGGAAGGCTTCTGGCTTGTAGGCTGTCAGATCGGCTGCGTGAATCTGCTCATGGTCATCGCTGGGCACCTCCTTGCCCTGGACGTTGGGGATGTGCCTCCCAAGGTCCCGTTCAGGTTCAGGCCCACGAGGGATGGGGAACCTGCTGCAGGGGATGGGCAGTTACCAGCACAGGTCCCAGGTGGGCATCCACACCCAGACCGCTGGTGGCTGGGAGCTGACTCAGCCCTGAGGCCTCAGACCCTACTCAGCTGGGGCTTGGGCTCTGCGGCCTCTGCTTCCCAGGCCTGGGGACATTTTACCTGCCCGAGGTCTCGAGGTCTACACTGAGGGGACTGCCTTTGAAGTTGCTCCTTTTCCACAAACCCTGCTGGTCAGAGAAATTATTTTTCTTCTAATTCAAACCGTCTCCAGATTGCCAGTGTCCTGGTATTACCATGTGTATTAAAGAAAACACTGGCCGAGAAGTAGAAAAGAAAATGGAAATTAATGCAAAATAAGCAGCTGTGGGGTTTCTCTCCTTGACGGGCTCCAGGAATCACTTGGTTTAAGGAAGCGGTTGGCGCCCTCTTACATGTTTTTATCCCCATCCTTCATCAGCAGGTTAGCAAGTGCTTTCCAGAACCTATGGAGGCCTTGCCTTGGTCTCTCTTAAATACATATTGTTCTAAAGGTGAATGCCTGGTTAGTGAGGAAAAACAACCTGGATTCCTGTGCCTGTGAGGATTAATTTGTATTTGAATGAGGGTGGACAGATTTAGCTGGCTCCATAGCACCAGTGGGTGAACCTAGAGAAGTCAGCACTGCAGGTTTTCCTTATTTGTACAAAGCTGAAGGCTGAGTCCCTTGAGAGAGAATTACTAACATGGTTTATATTGTGATACTTATTCTAGTTTAGCTTTTTTCAGTGTTTGTACTAAAGTCAGCAGACTTCTAGTATTTGGATGTCTAAAGGTGTTTATAAAGTTGTGGTGTGGACAGACATGAATCGTGGATCCGAGTCCTGGATCCTTTCTGACTGATGCTTCTTCATCCTCCTGTCCAAACCAGGAGCAAAGCACTTTTTAAAGGAAGTTATTTTTAGACTCCACAGAGACACTTTCTAGAGGGCGTTTGTTTCCATAAACACCTTGGACGTGAGCTGTCGTGTTTGCTGACAGAGGCCGACAGTGCTTGTAACAGAGACGGACAGCATGTGTGCACCTGGGCACCTCGTCCACGTGGCTGTCGGGCTAGGGGCCACGCCCTGAGACCACGGACAGCCCTGGGCAGACCCCTCGGGTCAGGGTGTCCCAGCCAGCATGCCACGCTGGGCAGTCCCTCTTTCTTGTCTTCACCCTGATGTGGTCCTGAGCCAGGTCAGCTGAGTACATGGGACGCATCTAAGTTTATAACGTTCAGTAAGTCCTCAGCCTCCCTTGGTAAAAGGAAATCAAATGCTGATTGAATGAAAAGCAAACTTTAGCAAATTTTTCCTTTCCCCCAAATCCCTTTACTCTCCAAAGAAAATCAGGAGAATATTGTAAATGGCAAAGTAGGGAATGTGAATCTGCTACTTATTCCCTTTCTACTCTTGGGAAATGAGAAGAAATGATTACTCGGTCAACAGAGGGGACCACCGGCCCCCGAACCCCTAAAGGCAGAGAGTTTGTCTGCTGGTCACTGTTGAGTCCTGAGTGCTTGTTTTTACACGAATGGTTTTTAACTTCCTCGGTCACTGTATCTGCCCGGGCACAGCAGTGCACGGGTCACTGCAGACTCACAGGCCAGCTGCGCCCAGGGTCTGGGGCTTGGCTGCGTGCTCGTGGGTGCCTCACTGGGCCCCCAGCACCTCTCTGAAAGCCAGATTGCATTAATGTGTGTGAAACTCCCCCAGGATGTGTTAGAAACAGCTCAGTGAGTCGCGGGCACCACTTGGCATCCCCAGTGCAGCCTCGGACGTGAAGCTTGTTGGGGCGGGTTTCCGGGCTGGTCTGTGGGTGGCACTTCTGGGAGGGGCCCTGGGGCTGCTGATGGTAAGAGCGGGGGCCCCATCACCCTTGCTGTCTCTAATGGAATGGAGTCAAAGCCTTGGGGGCCGTCCAGTGGGGCTGGGGCCCTGATGTAGCTGACTCTGTGGGAATCTCCCAGCAGACGGTTCTACCGTCCCCAGGGAAAGAGTGCCTGCCTTTCCTGGGACTTGGCTAGAGTTCATAGTCCAGATGCAAGCTGGTCTACACTGAGATGGTCTCCTCATGGAATGCAGTGTTGAGCCAGCGAGCTCCTCCTCCACTGTCCTAGTTCTGGCCGTCCTTCTCTTTGCAGGCCATTAGGATCGGAAAACCTGCTTCTTAGAGGAGCCACGCTAAAGAACACCGAGAAAATCTTCGGTAAATGTTTTAATTAGTGAATTATTAATAATAGCTTCTAAAACTAAGGGCGCCGTAAGCAGTTAAAATCCGTGGAGGTACCCTGGAAGTGTCTCTTTGTGCTTTGAGGTGCTGCGGATTTATGGTGGGGAAAATTGTCCTCACTAAAAAACCAGTCTCCACGCACAACCACAGTCCACAACAGGGACACGTCAGGGTGCTGCCTGCACACCAAGTGCCTGCAGTTTGTGACTCAGACGTGAAGTCATGTCCTGAAAGCATTCACACACTACGGTTCTGTAGGAAATTCTTCTAATGGCTGTGTTTCTCTGTTAGTATCTTCCATTTCCAGTGGGTTAATTTTTATGTTTTAACTGAAACAGCTAATACACAAGTGTGTCCTATTGTTGGGAAACCCAAATTACTAAAATCTGAACTTTTTTTTTAAAAAAGTGCAGATTGCTTTCTATGCAGGAAAAAAAAAGTACTTCTTTGGTCTAAAGAATTTTTTTGTATGACTTTTTATGAACAGCTAGCTTGTATGGTTTGTTGTGTCCAGAATCCCGCTTGCACCTCTCTGCAGGTGCCTTACTGTGTGGAGGAAGACAGACACAGCTGTGCTGCTGCTTCATTTTCTACTCTCTGCTTTACAGGTGTTGCTATTTACACGGGCATGGAGACCAAGATGGCACTGAACTATCAATCCAAGTCCCAGAAGCGATCTGCTGTTGAAAAGTAAGCTCGTGTATCCCGTGGCTTGAATCACATAAAAAGTCTACAGCCATACCACCCTATCATGCCCGATCTCATCTGAATCGTGTGAAAAATCTGTGACTTCCACTGTTGCAAACCCCCGCGGTTGTGAAATCATTTTTCTCTTGGTCTGATCAGCAACTCCTCATGAGGTCTGACAGATGGTTGGGCTGATTATTTAGATCTTAGATCGACTATCTTATTTCGTGGGGCTGTAGATGCCATGCACCCCAGCCACATCTGTAGACTCCCACATGAGTGCGGATACCTGGGGTCATGGGTCAAGGTCAGGACAGAGTTGAATTTGTAAGAAAACGTGGCCCAGGGTGGCATCTTCTTTGCCCCGCATTACAGTGAATCCCTAACCTGAGGTGGACAGCTGAGTGACCACACGTTGTGAAATAAAGAGGTATAGGCTCCTTAGTGATTTGGGGCTGACTGTTGGGTCACCGTTGCCTGCTGTTGGCAAGTCGACCTTGAAGTGGGATCCTGGGTCTCTGCCCACCTGTGGCTGCATCAGCTGTGAAGTTGGGCCGTCCGTTCTTATTAAGAAAGATGCTTAGTTTCCAGATGTCTGCATCGACAAATTGGTCTCAGAGATAGATACTGGAAAATCAAACCTTCTTCATAGGCTCCTAAGACACTGGCTAAGGTCTCAGCGCTTCTCCTGCTCAAGGCATTTGCTCCCACCCTCCCGCCTCCCCCCAGGTTGGGAACGCACTAGCCGATGCTTCGTGGCAGAAGACGTGGATTTCCGTGTGTTCTGTGAATTGAGAGCCCCAGACCATGCAGAAGCTCCCTGAGCAGGGCGGCCATGCCCTGCACTCCTGTCCGCCAGAGTTCCCTGCCCTCAGCTCTATCCCTGTGGCCCCAAACACTCACCAGCGCCCAGAGTGGACTCAGATGTAGATGAGCTTGCGTTTTGCGCTTTGACAGTTGGTCGGGGGGGGGGGGGGCTTTAAAACCCTTTGCTGTGTTGTTCCTGTCTGCTCGCAGCATGCTCATTCCGACATTGGTGAGAAAGCCGATGCCCAGCTCGGGTTCCTGGGGGAGCAGGCACTCAGTCTCCACGGCCATCTTGTGTTTCAGATCCATGAACGTGTTCCTCATTGTGTACCTGTGCATCCTCGTCAGCAAGGCGTTCATCAACACCGTCCTGAAGTACGTGTGGCAGAGCGAGCCGTTCCGGGACGAGCCGTGGTACAACCAGAAGACGGAGGCTGAGAGACAGAGGAACCTGGTACGGCAGAGGGGCCCCACGGGCGGGCGCTGTGGGCGCCTGGGGACACGGGATGATGAGATGTTGGTAGCAGACACACTGGTGACAGTGAAAGTATCAGCTGCATCCACACCCCACTCCCCGAACCACCCCCTCCCCACACACTGGTTGCTCCGCCTTCTTTGGGTATTTGAATATTCAGGTCTAGAAAGGTATCGGCTTCCATCCTAAATTCATAAGGACGAACCTTACATGTTGGGAGCACAGAGTCTTAACCACTGGGCCACCAGGCAAGTCCCCAGTGTGTTAATTTGATTAAATCTCCTCTACTTAGGGGCTTCCCTGGTGGCTCAGATGATAAGGCCTCTGCCTGCAATGCAGGAGACCTGGGTTCGATCCCTGGGTCGGGAAGATCCCCTGGAGAAGGAAATGGCAACCCACTCCAGCATTCTTGCCTGGAAAATCCCATGGTCGGAGGAGCCTGATAGGTTGCAGTCCATGGGGTCACAAAGAGTCGGACACGACTAAGCGACTTCCCTTCCACTTCCACTTCCTCTGCTTAAAACGGTACCGTTTTCTGGCTGGGCCTGCTGCACCTACCTGAGCCATATGCAGATCCCAACCTGGGCCCCTACCTCTTTCCTGTGCTCAGTCCAGCCTGCCAGGAGACTAAATGGCTCAGAAATAAGGACAAAACTAGACAGAAAAGCCGTTTGTCCAGACCTAAGCTTGGTCATTTGTCGGAATCGCAGAGGAAACTTAGAATAATCACACTGTTTGGTGTCCTCGGGGCTCTCAGCGGGAGGCCCCCCACTGTCTCCAGGTGTGACTCACAGGTGACCCAACCCCCCACCTCGCCCACCAGCAGCACAGGTTGGGGGCTGCTCTGTCCTGGGCGCCGAAGTGGCTGGACAGAGGAAAGCAGACAGCCCCGATGCCGCAGGTGGTCTTCACCTTTGGGTCTGAAGCACCTGTATTCAAAAACAGCACTTGCTGAGCTGTGCCAACTAAGCTGAGCTACCAGCTGTCGCAGTGCTGGCGGGCAGCCTAGCGGTGACACCATGCCCAACGCCGCGCCGTCTCAGTTCCTCAGAGCCTTCACGGACTTCCTGGCCTTCATGGTTCTCTTCAACTACATCATCCCCGTGTCCATGTACGTCACCGTGGAGATGCAGAAGTTCCTGGGCTCCTACTTCATCACCTGGGATGAGGAGATGTTTGACGAGGAGATGGGGGAAGGGCCGCTGGTCAACACCTCGGATCTGAACGAAGAGCTGGGGCAGGTCAGTGTCTCCGGAGCTGTCTTCTCTCACTTGCTGTTGGGGGAGCCCCTCGCGCCTGCGTCCTTGGGTTTCTAGAGGCCACGTGACTCTCAGCATGCAGGCAGACCCCCTGGGTGTTCGGAGGGGGCCGCTGCCATCCCTGAGCAGATACGACTTACACCCGAAAGACGGCAGCAGAGCGACTTCCCCTCTCTTGTGTGACAGTGACAGTGGTGGTCCCTTTGTGTCGACAAGTTAGGCAGACTCATGACACTCACTCACCGACATCAGCTCACCCGCGGCCTTTCTAAGTGGTGCAGGTTCCGGATTTCGAGGGCCTGAATTGGGGTGAATCAACAGTGAGCCCTTGGCTTCCCAGCCATCTTCTCAGTCCTCATGGCCCCAGGTCATCACTGTCAGGGTGGGCAGTGAGACTGAGCTTCAGACTCTGGTGTAGAGAGAGTTCGAAGCCCCTCCACTGAGCTGCTCCAGGCGGCCAGCTTGGGGCCTGAGCTCTCTGCACTGTCTTCACCTGCTAAGTGGGCATGATAACCAGGACCCGCCCTGCAGAGGGTCCTGTGGGCGGAGCATGTGGGTGGGAGCCCCGAGCAGGAGCTCCGTGGAGGGGGCGGAGGGTGGACTCACCTGGGCCCCTCGTGCACAGAGCTTGGTGGCGGGGAGGGATGGCGCCCTGTGGGGGTCCGAGCCCCTCGGGGGCAGCACTGCCAGCAGAGCCGCGTCCGCAGGTGGAGTACGTGTTCACGGACAAGACGGGCACCCTCACCGAGAACAACATGGAGTTCAAGGAGTGCTGCGTGGAGGGCCATGTGTACGTGCCCCACGCCGTCTGCAACGGCCAGGTGCTCCCCGACGCCTCCGCCATCGACATGATCGACGCCTCCCCGGGTGCCAGTGGGCGGGTAGGTGGTCGTGCTTCCCACCCTTGTCCTGCCCCCTCCCTTCCTCGGGCATGTCTCGGGACAGAGCAAGGGCACCTCCTATCCCGGGGTCTGGGACAGAACCGACTCTCCTGCGACTCGCAGGAAGAAAAGACGTGGGCATCTGTTCGGGCGCAAGGCATCCCCAGTGAGTCCGGCCGTCACGTCGGGGCTGGAGACAGCTCACGTCACGCTTGAGCTGGGTCACTGTGGGCTGAGAGTAGGGGACCCTTCAGACCGTGTGTGCTCACACATGATGGACACACTCACAGGGACACAGACGCGGACACACCTATACACCAGGCACACATACGTGCTCACACAAGCTGTACAGTTGTGCACACGCACGCACGTGGACATATACACACACAGCCTGGTGCTGAGGCTCCAGGTCTCTCTCCCTCCAGGAGGGGCCATTACCTTCGTCAGCGGTCACCCAGGAGGCCCTTCCAGAAACTTGAACCTGCCGCCCCCCTGAGCCTGTGTCCATCTTGTCTGGCCTGGACTCCACCCTCCGGAGGCAGAGCTAACCCCCCCCCCCCACCCCCGATGGCTGCAGGCTGTGCTTCATTGTTTGTCATCTTCTGTTTGGGTTCCTTCTGTCTTAAGCGGACGTGCTTAGAGCTGTGGGTGGGGCTGTGTTTCAGGAGCGGGAGGAGCTGTTTTTCCGGGCCGTCTGTCTGTGCCACACCATCCAGGTGAAGGACGATGACGAGGTGGACGGGCCCCAGAAGTCACCGGACTCAGGGAAGCGTTCTGCGTACATCTCGTCCTCGCCCGACGAGGTGGCCCTGGTTGAGGGCATCCAGAGGTGCGTGTCGGGCGACTCTGGTCCTGGAGGCGGGGGTGTTCTGGGCACTGTCCACCGTCACCATGGATGTGTCCTGGCAACATCCTGACCAGGCCCCTGGGCCTGGGGCGTTCCGCTAGGGTGGGGGCCAGGCGGTCACTGCCTTTGGGCTCAGGCCTTCCTCTGATCCCCACAGCAGTGGGCGTGGGTCCCTCCTGCTGTCTTAGATGGTAGTTTTCCCTGTTAACTTATGCAGTAAACTAGAGGCCATTGCAAACACTCACAGGCTTTTTTAAGATGCAGTCTTAGAATCCCTTATGACAAGTCTTCCTCGTCCATCCTAAAAAATTAACGTCCAGAGAGGTCAAGCAACTTCCACAAAGTCCCCCAGCGTGAGAAGGGCTGGGCTGGATGCTGGGGCTCTCTCGCTGCTCGCTCCTGTGAGTCCTGTCCCGCCAGCTCCTGCAGGTCTCTTTACTGGGACTTGTTGCTGCCTCGTGACATGGGGCTCTACGCAAACACTTGGGGAAACACTTCTCTCCAGATGCGTAATTCCAAGTCTTTCCATTCTCATCGCCGATAACCCTGATTTAACACCGAAGGTACGGGATTCACTGCACAGCACAGGGAACTAAGCCAGAACCTCATAATAACTTGTAGCTGAATATGAGCTGTGGAAAGAACCAAGTCACACCTCTGTACAGCTGAAGCTCACACCATGCCATAGTGTGAATCAACTGCCCTTCAGTTAAAAAATTAGTAAAGACACTAACCTCGCCCTTCACCGCCCTCGGAGCATGGGCATCGGGCACCTCTGTCTAATTGGAACCATGTTTTTGTCGTGGACTAAACACTGCATTTTTCCCTTGCAATTTGAAAGTGATATCAGGTGTGTATGTTGTGTATTCAACATACATATTCATGCGTACCTAGGGGAGATTGGTCAAAGCGAGTGAGATTCCTCTCTTCTTGGAAGACGAGCGCGCCAGCACTAAGGCACATCCAGTCACAGGGAGCACCCCCGAGCCACCCCTCCTTCAGCGGCCACCTCCCGCCAGGCCAGCAGGCCCGGGCCCACAGGCTCCAGTGTCTCTTGTTGTCAAGGCTGCTGCGGTGCTCGAGCGTGTATCTGCCTCCTGTAAGCTCCTTGTGTCCATAAGCCAGGCCCATTTTCTCTTGCCCATCGCTGGCCCGGTGTGGGCAGAGCTCCTGCACGTGCTGGTGCTGGAAGGATGTCACAAGTCGAGTGCCCTGCGGCCCCGTGTTGAGCTGGGCTGTGGTTTCCTTGTCAGTAGACCTAGCATCTGCTTGGAGATCGACAGGCTCCCAGAGTCCTAATTCTGACGTCGTAACCGACCTCTGAAGGGTCCCCTGATAGTAGAGACGGGGCCCAGTCCCCAGACCTGCTGCCCTTCAGAGCCACCAGTAGGAAGCAGCTCAGCACGTGTGAAGCGCCAAGCAGCCATTCCCAGGTCCAATTCCCTGGGCTCGTGGAGAATTTTTTGAGACGGTGAATAAATTCAGTACTGACTTTTCCATGCAGCTTACAGTCTCCGTTTTACTAGAAGCATTTCTTTTCCAAAAGGAAAGCTTTTCCAAAGTATGAAACAGAAGTATCTGTGAGGCGGAAATAGGTCCACATTAACCCCCGGGTTTGTCTGCCCTGCAGATTTGGCTTCACGTACCTGAGGCTGAAGGACAATTACATGGAGCTGCTGAACAGGGACAATGACATTGAGAGGTGAGCACACCGCTGGGTTGGAGGGGAATAGAGCATTGTCTTCCCAGTGTTTTCTTATCGGAGAAAATACCAAACTCTCTGTGACTCTTCCTCCCTCTTCTCGGTGACGACCCCAAGAACGTCGCCAGAACGCCCGGAGAATCTGAGTCGGACGCTTAGAGGAGAGGTTGGGTGGCGGTGGACCATCCGACAGGCTTGGGTGAAGCCATGCAGTGTCCGTTTTACTGCAGGAGTTCAGGAACCTTCTAGTTCATTCTGACACCCCGAGGCCATGCTCTGACCCCCACAAGGGGGAAGACATAAGCCTTCCCCCTGGCGTGGCCCAGGATGCTGCATCCTCAGAGCCCGTTCCCGGCCGTGGAGCGCGGGGTCCTGTAGAGACACTGAGAAGAGATGGGCAGGGGACGTTTCACTTTCCACATCGACCTTCAGGGACCGTCCAGCCTGAAAGTGCTGCCCGCAGACACGTGGTGTGTCTCGATTTTGACTTGGATGATGGGGTTTCCGTCTCTCCTTGGTAAATAAGCATTAGTGGGCTGTCACAGAGATGGCACAGTTGGTGAGGAGTATAACCTTTGGTGACGATGGTCTCAAAGAATGGGATTTTAAACTTTCGTTCTGGAAAAGTAGACTCCCAGGGTGTGGGGGAGGTGGTGAACCCTGACTCAGGCAGGGGCTTCTGGGTTCTCCAGCCACAGTCAGCCGAGGCTCTTCCCCAAAGCACTTGGGGGCCTCCCGGCGCCGTGGTGTGACCCCCGGGAGGGCAGTGACAGTGCTGTCGGGCTCCTGGTTTCCGGCTGGACAGGCAGGTGAGAGCACCTCTCAGGCCATCACCACCGCTCGTTGTGGCCGGGCAGCCTCACAGCCGTGCCTGGCTGACGACCCACCTGCTCCTTCAGGGGCCGTGTCACCCCTAACGGACGACCAGGGGAGGCTGGTCGTCACCCAGATGCTGTGACTCACGGAGCCAGATGATCGTCAAAATGAGTTTTCAATCTCTCTTTCAGGTTTGAGTTGCTGGAAATTTTGAGTTTTGATTCAGTAAGAAGGCGAATGAGTGTAATTGTCAAGTCGGCTACAGGTAGAAATTTCTTTCCCTTTGATTTGTCAAATGGTCCATTGTGGTTGTGCTTTATTCTGATGCCTAAACTCTGTGGGGCTCTAAGGATTTAACCGTGTCTTCTCCCTTTTAAACACAGATAAATCTGCACTAGCTGTTCACCTCCAGCCCTGTTTCGGCCCCAGCAACTTAGGCTGGGTTAGTCAGCCCTGGGTTTTCCCTCAAGGGGAAATCCAATGACCTGTCCCCAGGGTGCCTCCTCACCTGCCCCTCAGTTTACACACAAGGCAGCCTGCGGCCTGGGTGCCCCAACCTGTCCCCGCCTGCAGACCCTCCCCTGGTGTGGACTCTCCCTCCTCAGAGCCTCCCCTGGTCTGGACTCTCCCTCCTCAGACCTTCTCCCTGGTCTGGACTTTCCCTCCTCATAGCCTCCCCTGGTCTGGACTCTCCCTCCTCAGACCCTCCCCCTGGTCTGGACTCTCCTCCTCAGACCCATCCCTCGTCTGGACTCTCCTCCTCAGACCCTCCCCCTGGTCTGGACTCTCCTCCTCAGACCCATCCCTCGTCTGGACTCTCCTCCTCAGACCCTCCCCCTGGTCTGGACTCTCCCTCCTAAGAGCCTCCCCTGGTCTGGACTCTCCCTCCTCAGACCCTCCCCCTGGTCTGGACTCTCCCTTCTAAGAGCCTCCCCTGGTCTGGACTCTCCCTCCTCAGACCCTCCCCCTGGTCTCAACTCTCCCTCCTCAGACCCTCCCCTGGTCTGGACTCTCCTCCTCAGACCCATCCCTCGTCTGGACTTTCCTCCTCAGACCCTCCCCTGGCCTGGACTCTTCCTCCTCAGACCCTCCCCTGGTCTGGACTCTCCTCCTCAGACCCTCCCCTGGTCTGGACTCTCCTCCTCAGACCCTCCCCTGGTCTGGACTCTCCTCCTCAGACCCTCCCCCTGGTCTGGACTCTCCCTCCTCAGAGCCTCCCCTGGTCTGGACTCTCCTCCTCAGACCCTCCCCTGGTCTGGACTCTCCCTCCTCAGACCCTCCCCTGGTCTGGACTCTCCTCCTCAGACCCTCCCCTGGACTGGACTCTCCTCCTCAGACCCTCCCCTGGTCTGGACTCTCCTCCTCTGACCCTCCTCTGGTCTGGACTCTCCTCCTCAGACCCTCCCCTGGTCTGGACTCTCCTCCTCAGACCCTCCCCTGGTCTGGACTCTCCTCCTCAGACCCTCTCCCAGGACATCTCCTCGACCTCCTCTCGGAGGCCTTCATGGTTTCCTCAGCCTGATGAGCTGTCAGTTCTACCGTCCTTGCTGGCCTGCAGACATCCTGAATGGGCAACTACACTTGGTCAGCTGTGTGCCCGCCACCGCGCTGCTGAGCGCTCGGTGGACACCACTGGATTCTGCTCGCTATCTCGGTTTCCCGTGGCATCTTACCAGGAGATGTGGGATCTTACGCTCTCTTGTTTCTTGAAACTAGACCATACCAGGCTATGTTTTTCTCTTTGCAATCCTGCCCAGCGAGCAGGCAGACTGAGAGGCTGCCCTGAAAGTATAAACAGACCCAGCCTGCAGATGGTCCCAGGGCACGTGGGAGGGTTCCACGTCAGCGGGGTCCTCACACCGTGTCGACCAGAAGTGCCTGCTCTGTCTCCCAAGCTGGTGGGGACGTCCGGGTGCTGCTGAAGCCCATCTTTCAGCTGCATCCGGGAACCACGCTCCATGCCCTGGGGAACATGGCAAGTCGGGGCTGGTTCTCTGACCCGCGTGGCTCGCTCGCCTCCAGCCAGGTTATCAGATGTGACAGCTCCACCCACGAGACTCACACCAGTGACCGCCATGAAAGCTCAAGTACTTTATGTCGATGCTCCCAGAACACGTGGCCACGGGGTCGGTGGGACGTGGGAAGGGCTCTGCCCGTCGTGCTGGGAGACGAGTCCCTGGTCGCCCGTGCTGCCTCCGCTGCCTCTGGGCAGTGCTCGGCTTATCCAGGGTGAAGGTGTTTGGCTGCCAAAGTTCACACCATCAGGCTCCTTGTCCTGTGACTTCCCCCGTACAGATGTGAGGTCTAGGAGGTGAACCGTGTTGGGGGCAGTCCGTGAGCCGGCCGTCATGACCACCGCGGCGGGAAGTGACGCCCCCGCTGCTCACACACCGTCCTTCGCCCTGTCTGCCCGCTCTCCTGGACCGCCCGGAGCACCGTACTTGTACCCAGGGCTGGAATGCAGCATCTTCACAAACAGCTACACTTCGGCCATGAACAGCGTGGCCGAGCCTGGAGCAGGCGCTGGGGTGCGGGAAGGACTTGCGTCCTCAGCGATCGAGCTGTTGAAAGTCCTTTCCTCGAGGAGATTTCCTGGGGCACCTCTCGGGGCTTCATGGGAGAGGCTGGGCCATCGGAGCCCGCCGAGGCAGCAGTTAATCCACAGAGAGGCCGACTGTTTAAAGTGTGAAAGTCAAAGTGTTAGTCACTCAGTTGTGTCTGACTTTCTGTGACCCCATGGACTGTAGCCCACCAGGCTCCTCTGTGCATGGAATTCTCCAGGCAAGAATACTGGAGTGGGTTGCCATTCCCTTCTCCTTTAATTAAAGAAGTTATTCTCTAAGCAGTGATTCCTCCCCGGCGTTGACACCGGCCGCACGGAGTGACAGCCTCCTGGGCAGGACGGAGACCAGAGCCCCTGCAGCCCGGAGCTCAGCAACCCACCCTGGAGGCTCCTGCAGCCGCGGGCACTGCCCGACCCCAGGTGCCCACACAGTCAGTCACAGCACCCATGTGTGTGCGCTGCTCTGGAGGCATCACTTCTCGGTCCTTGACGAGACCGGAGATGCAGGAACTAAAGCTGCTGCCCAGTACTGTCTTCTCTGGTCCTCACATGTCGCCTTGAACTCCGGACCTTCTCTGCCTGCTTGACCACAGCTTTAGGCTAAACGCATCTCACACTCCAGTGGGTACAGAGGGAAGACAGGTCAGGACGGTGGGAAATCTGTCATTCACAAGCCATTACCATGAGTCCTCTGGGATTTTTCTAGAACAAAGAATTACTGTTCAAGACTACGTCACTATTCAGAGTTGGCTGGACCACAGAACTTGTTCTGTGTCATGTGATGTGTGAGCACTGCGTGGAAACCACAGCTGGTGCCCGCATGGATTCCGTGCCAGGCTGGCGGGTGCACGACCAGGAGTCCTGGGTCAAGGGGGCTGAGAATGAGCAGGCTTCTCCTCAGAGTTTGAGATTTCTGTCCGAAGACAAATTCGGAAGAGACCCAGGTCCCAGAGACAAACCCCTCGGTATTTCCACAAGCGAGCTGTGTGCTTTGCAGGCCAAGAGATTCCTTGTAAAAGAGGAGCCCTGGTGCCAGCAACCTGTGGTCAGCATGGGTGCCGTGTCCCCTCCACCCTGACCTGGATAAGGGAGAACCTTCCACCTCGGGGGAGGAGCCTGCCCCCCAGCACTGACACGTGTGTGGTGACTGGGGCGGTAGGTGGGGGTGGATAGTACTGCAGATGCTTCTTGTAACTCTTGTCCACTCAAAGGATGGTCCAATGGTCACGTCCGGTGCCCCAGCCGCTCACCGCCCCATTTGGGGTCGGCCACACCCTTGTATCCTTATACCCAACCCCCCAGCCCGGTCCTGCGGTGGTTTGCCCCTCACTCACATCCTTGCCAGGGCACTGGTGGAAGTGTCGGGAGGAAGGCTGCCTGGAGTCGCTGTCTGTCCTTCTTCCCGACTTCCCTGAGATGCTGGTGGTGTCGGAATAAGATGAGGCTTTGTGGGGTGAGAGTCTGTGGCTTTGACGTTCTCCCGACTTGACAGGTTAACTGGCCCATCGACATTTCCGCGACGGTCTCAGCACCGCTGCCCCTGGGTTTGTTTTTAATAAAAGCATCGTTTGAAAGATATCTCCATCTTCCCCACAGTGTGAGTCAATGAATGTCTTCTCTCTTGGTTTTCTAGGAGAAATTTACCTGTTTTGCAAAGGAGCAGATTCCTCCATATTTCCCCGAGTGATAGAAGGCAAAGTGGACCAGATCCGATCCAGAGTGGAGCGCAACGCGGTGGTGAGACGCCGGGGAGTGGGGGGGTCCTGGTGCCTCTTCTCCCGTGGGGGGTGGGGGCGCTCCTGCTGGGCGGTGGGAGGGCGCACTGCGGGGGGCCCGGCCACGTCCCCTCCAGTGGGGCACCGCCCCCCGCAGCCTTCCGTTGGTGTTTGGTGGCTGGAGTGGGGTGCGTTGTGTCCAGAATGACAAGCACAACGTGATGCTGTTGGGGAGAAGAGATCTTCGTCCTGAGGATTTCTAGGGACTGGCACTTTGTGTTGTGACCTCACCTGTTCGGTTTTCTTCCACATTTCACCTGAAGCGAGTACTCAGTCTGTTCTTAGGACATCAGAGCTTTGTCTCAGGACCACTGGTTGAACAATTCTCTCCCTGTTGGACGGCCTTGGCATCCTTGTAAAAAGTCACGTGGCCGCGTATGCAAATGTTCCCTTTTGGGCTCTCTGGTCCGTTCTGTTGGTCTCTGTCTGTCTTTACGCTAAGACCACACTGTTTTGGTTACTAATGTCTTTCCCGTGACTTTTGAAACCAGGAAACGTGAGTCCATCTTTCAGCCTTGTTCTTTTTTTACAAGATTATTGGTTATTCTGAGTCCCTTGAGATTCCACATGAATTTTAGGGCAGGTTTTCCCATTCCCACGAAATGTCATTGGGAGTTTTATCGGGTTGCACCAAACCTGTAGTTCATGTTGGATAGTGTTGTCATCATGGAATATTGTCTTGGAATTCATAAACATAGGACACCTTCCACCTGCTTAGGTCTTCCATGACTTCTTTCAGCAACGTATTGTAGTTTTCGGTCTACGAATCCTTCACCCACCCCCATGGTTTAACTCATTCTTAGGTATCTTATTCTTTTTGATGCTATTGTAAATGGAATTGTTTCTCTCAATTTCCTTCGTAGATTGTTTTCTTTTTGGATAGTTCGTGTATAGAATATGCAACTGTTTTGTATGCTGACTTTGTATTCTGCACCTTGACTGAATTCATCTGTTACTAGTTCCAGCGTTTTTGTCTGTGAAATCCTTTGAGTTTCTACATATAAAATCCTGTCATCTGAGAACAGAGGTAACTTTATTTCCTCCTTTCCAACTTGGATGCCTTCTTTTCTTACCTATTTGCTTAGCTAAGACTTCCAGTACCATGTTGAATAGAAGTGGCAAAGCAGTCATCTTATCTTGTCCCTGACCTTCGGGGGAGTAACTTTCACTCTTTCCTGACTGAGTGTGACGCTGGCTGAGTTTCCGTGTGTGGCTTTTATCAGGTTGAGGAAGTTCCTTCCCTTCTAGTTTGTTGAGTGGTTTAATCAGGAGAAGGGGGCGACAGAGGATGAGATGGTTGGATGACATCACCAACTCAGTGGACTTGAGTTTGAGCAAACCCGGGAGCTAGTGAAGCACAGGAAAGCCTGGCGTGCTGCGTTCCATGGGTCGCAAAGAGTCGGACACAACTTAGTGACTGAAAATAACGAGAATCATACAGAGGGATTGGGTTTCGTCAGATGCTGTTTTTTTCTCTTGCATCTGTTGAGTTCATCACATGAGCTTTTCCTCCTTTATTCTATTTGTGTCATATGTTACATTGATTTTCATACGCTGAATCAGCCTTGCATTCCTAGGATAAATCCCACTTGGTCATGTAAATAATCATTTGGATATGCTGTTGAATTCAGTTTACTGAAACTCTGTTGAAGACCTTTGCGTCTATGTTTGTAAGAGATAGTGACTAATTTTCTTTCCTTGCAATATGTTTGTCTGGCTTTGTGTGTCAGTGCTGTTTTATATACAGTGTCTAGGGTTTAAGTAGCATCATATTTAGCAGGAGGAATAGAGAAAAGCATTTCTACTCCATGTTTCCACAAGGGGAAGTCCCATATCTGCCTTGACAAACAAGGTTCTGTTTCTTTCTGAAGCTTCTGCTGACCGTTCACTCCAATTCTACATTCTGGGACAACTCTGGATTATTATCCTCTCATCTTTTATTACTAAAGTCTTGTCTTTTGATGGCCCTCTTTTGTATTATGTGTTCCCACGCTTACTAGTTTGAAAACTTGACAGTCGATCATGACTCTGTGTATTGAATGTGCTCGGGAGCAGTTCCGCTGCAGATGACTAGCGCTGTGGGCAGGGGTCTCTGGTTCTCCGGTTTGTCACCTCAGCTGGAGAGCGGATGTCAGGAAAGCTTCCGGGAGTGGCCCTCAGAGTCACAGTCAGGGCTGCTGTGCGTCCTGCAGGAGGGGCTCCGGACCTTGTGTGTGGCCTACAAGAGGCTCGTCCCGGAAGAGTACGAAGGCATCTGCAAGCTGCTGCAGGCCGCCAAGGTGGCGCTTCAGGACCGGGAGAAGAAATTAGCAGAAGCCTACGAGCGGATAGAGACAGAGCTGATCCTGCTCGGCGCCACGGCTGTGGAGGATCGGTAAAGACGCACTGCGCTTGTTCTCAGAAGCCGGGCTAGTGTGGTGGGGGGGCGGGGGCCGCCTGGGGCCGGGGGTGGGGCATCGTCAGGCTCTGCAGCTGCCTTGGGTGACGCACAGGGGTCAGGGGTCAGACCTGGGTGATACCGGACTTGCCCCCAGTAAGAGGCCTGTAAGGCACATTTTGCCAGAAGAAACCAGGAATGCCACCTAGTTATGAACAGGCGAGATACAGGGCTGTTTTTCAGCTCTGCTTTAGAATGGAATCAATAACGAATTCTCTTCCTAAATGAGTCCCTCGCTCTTTCCAGATACAAGTGTAAACATTTTAGACCTTAACAGTGTTTGTCATGACTCACTGAAGAAATTTACAACAGTGAAATAGAAGATTGCAAAAGCTCACCATAATAGCTGCTCAGATTACTGGCTACAGATTTTCACGACTGTGCACAGGAAGGGCTGACCTGTCCCAACTCTGCACGAGGGACGGGACAGAGCCATCTGTCCACTGTGTCGTCTGAAGAGCACAGGGAAAGGAACAGATCACAGTTTATTTTGAAGGAAAGAAAAAAAACACCCCGACCAGAGGAATGGAACAAACGCTTCAGGAACTGCTGAGCTTTTGTTTCCCATCAAGTCTGAAAGCATCTCTTTACTTGACATGTATTCATTCTTGTTGTGCTGGGCCTTGGCCGCATGCGAGGGCTTTCTCCAGCTGCAGCGGCGAGCAGGGGCTGCTCTCTAGTCGCGGTGCGGGGTTCTCGCTGCAGTGGCTTCTCCTGTTGCAAGGCACGGGCTCGAGGTGCCGGGGCTTCGGTAGTCGCGGCTCCTGGGCTCCAGAGCACAGCCTTAGCCGTTGGGCATGGGTTCAGTTGCTCCACGGCATGTGGGATCTTCCCAGACTAGGGATTGAACTGGTGGCCCCTGCTTTGCAAGGCAGATTCTTAACCACTGGACCACCAGGGAAGCCCCTCAGTTTAAAAGTCTTGAAGGTCTGTATTGGTCTAGGATTTAGAACCTGATCTCAAAACCTCCGTTTTTCCTGAGGTCGGCATTCCCAGGGTCTTCGGTCTCAGCAGACAGTTGGCCGACAGGCTGGTTTTGTTCTTATTTTAAGTCCTGACCCCTCTGCTCCTGGAAGCACGTCTCAGCACACAGCAGCTGCGATCACAGGACGGGTCGTGTGAGAGGACAAGGAGGGTGTTCAGGAGGGGGCTGCTTGTCTGGGGAGCGGGGACTGGTCCTTGGAGGAAGTAGGGGAAGCGGGAGGCTCTCATGAGCGGAGGGACCCTCGCCAGCCGAGGGCCTCTCCAGGGCCGTGGGAGCTGTTGGCCTCGGTGGGAAGCTGGGACCTCAGGTCACTGAAAGCGCACCCCCGCGGTGGTGAGACGGGGTGGCTTTGAAGTGGTTCTATTTGACCACGAGTTAGTTCTCTAAAATCTCTAGCCAGCGCCTTTACAGATCCCTCTAAACCTCGTTTACTTTTTCCTAAAACAGTGATGAAATCACAGATGTTTTTTCTATGTCTGGAATAGTAGGAAGTTTCCCCCAGGTTCTAACCAGATCAGCCCAGTTAGAATGCTTTCCTTTCCTTCCTCTCAGCACTGGACAGAAACACGTCACGACACATCCCTGATATACAGATGTCAACAGCTAGGCCTCTAAGATCTAGAAGACAGGGCAGCCCTCCCCACCCCCTACCCCCGCCCAGCCCCTGCCATGGGGCAGGCATGGCTTTGATGCCAGACTTCCATGGGTGGCAGGACAGCCTGACCAAGGTCCAGAGGGCCGTTTACCCTCATACACGTTGTGTGAGCTCGGCAAGCTTTGCATTCTCCACACATAGAACAGGGTCATCACACGGTCCTCCTCCCGTGAGGTTTTGGCAAAGGCAAGACATCTCAGGCAAGTGCTTCCTGCAGCGTCTGACACAGGGAGCCTGTGACACCAGTCAGCCAGTCCCAGGGTCACGGCTGGCATCCTCCTGTTTCACGTTCTTTAGGGGAACCTGGGCTCCAATTGGACAGGTGGCAAAATTAGGACATTTTATGTGCAAAGAAAAGGGGGTGAGTGTCACCTCTTTGCCAGGTCCCGTTTTCCCTAGTTCTGACTTTTCCTGGTTGGTGTTTATGAGGGTCCTCCTTATAATTGCCTAAAATCTTCTCTGAGCAGCAAGTCCTGCCAGACAGAAAACCGTGTGCTTGGCAAATGCCATTTTGCTCCTTAATATTCATCCCTGTGGATTATCTGGTATCAGGAAGCGTTTTGTTGTAAAAAGCTAATGTGAAAGTCAAAATGTTAGTCGCTCAGCCATATCCAATTCTTTGCAACGCCGTGGACTGTAGCCTGCCAGGCTCCTCTGTCCATGGGATTCTCCAGGCAAGAATACCTGAGTGGGTAGCTGTTTCCTTTTCCAGGGGATCTTCCTGACCCAAGGGTTGAACCTGGGGTGTTACAGGCAGATTCTTTGGCATCTGAGCCACCTGGGAACAGCTCCAGGTCCTTTACGGTAAATCACAGGTCAGCACCAGGGTGCTTTTTAACTTGGGGGTGAAAATCAAGACAGGGTAGCAGATCCCAAGTCCTTGGACTTCTCCAGCTTGGTTCGCTGGGCCATGCTGATGAGGGTGTGTTGCGCCCACCACCCCCCCAGGCTGCAGGAGAAGGCGGCCGACACCATCGAGGCTCTGCAGAAGGCCGGCATCAAGGTGTGGGTGCTCACGGGCGACAAGATGGAGACGGCGGCCGCCACCTGCTACGCCTGCAAGCTCTTCCGCAGGAACACGCAACTGCTGGAGGTCACCACCAAGCGGCTGGAGGAGCAGAGCCTGCACGACGTGCTCTTCGAGCTGAGCAAGACAGTGCTGCGCTGCAGCACCAGCCTCAACCGGGACAACTTCTCAGGGTAGGCGGGCGCCCTCCACGGGCAGGGCCGTGGCCTGCACTCCTTTGTGCAGACACGGTTCTGTCCTCTGGCCTCTGACAGCGTCCCGTGGTCGGGATCCTGACCGGAGCCGTGTCTTTTTAGCAACTGTGATGTGTCTTCTTGCGTGGAGGGTGTGTGTGTGTGTGCACCCATGCTCACTTGCAGACTGCAGACAGAGGGTACAGAGAGGCTCGATTCGTTGATTTACACGCTGTCGTGCATGAGGCAGTGACACTCAGGGGCTGTGCTCTGGATTCCTCGGGGCCTCTGCCAGAGCGGGGGTGGGGGGACAATGACACATGGTCGTTTGTCAAATGAGACAAAATGGTGTATACCCAAGAATTATTTCTTCCAAGAATGTTCACCAGTTTATTCACATTTTACCAACATTGTCCTTGCTGGTCTTAGATGCACGATCTGAGATTAGACTTCATTTGAACTCAAATTTTCATTAACTTAGGAAAAGCAAAGGGGGCTCTCTAATCATATACGAATTTAAAATTATTCATTCATAAATAGTAGAAAGCTATTTCCTTTTACCTGGTCTGCAGAATTCCTTTTGGGGCTTAGAGATGTTCCTTGTTATTTTGAAACCCAGCAAAGAGAAGTATTATGACCACATTCTTTCCAAGACAGGCAGAATAGCAAGGAGTTACCAGCTGTGGCCATCAGGACTGTGGGGCTGAGGTGGCCTGGGGGTCGGGAGGAAAGGCCAGTCTCTCCGGAGGGCTGAGGTGGCCTGGGGGTCGGGGGAAAAGGCCAGTGTCTCCAGATGGCTGAGGTGGCCTGGGGGTCGGGAGGAAAGGCCAGTATCTCCGGAGGGCTGAGGTGGCCTGGGGGTGGGGAGGAAAGGCCAGTCTGTCCGGAGGGCTGAGGTGGCCTGGGGGTCGGGAGGAAAGGCCAGTCTCTCCCGAGGGCTGAGGTGGCCTGGGGGTTGGGAGGAAAGGCCAGTCTCTCCAGAGGGCAGCATAGATGCTCTCCTGCTGTTGTGCTGCAACCTGCCCAAGAACCCACAGTTGTAACTGTCATTTGCTTTGCCCCAGTGAAATGAGAACACTAAGTTCACACATAATTTTAAAATGTAGTCAAAGGTCTTGCAGCCATGAGTCTAGACTGTCTTATTATTGACAAAACAAGAAAACCCACTTTCTTAGTCCTTGTTCCTGAATTTGTAGCGTCCATAGGTGTCCCCCAGAGTAGCTAGTCTCCTCGAATCTCTGGACTTGGTTACTGAGAGATGGCTCTGGTTTCTGTGACCTGACAGACTCTCAGCCGACATGCAGGACTACGGTTTAATCATCGATGGAGCCGCGCTGTCCTTGATCATGAAGCCTCGGGAGGACGGGAGCTCCAGCAACTACCGCGAGTTGTTCCTGGACATCTGCCGGAACTGCAGTGCCGTGCTCTGCTGCCGCATGGCCCCGCTGCAGAAGGCCCAGGTGTGCTGGGGGCGGGGCTGCAGAAGGCCCAGGTGTGCTGGGGGCGGGGCTGCAGAAGGCCCAGGTGTGCTGGGGGCGGGGCTGCAGAAGGCCCAGGTGTGCTGGGGGCGGGGCTGCAGAAGGCCCAGGTGTGCTGGGGGGGTGGGGCTGCAGAAGGCCCAGGTGTGCTGGGGGCGGGGCTGCAGAAGGCCCAGGTGTGCTGGGGGCGGGGCTGCAGAAGGCCCAGGTGTGCCCACGAGCTGTATCAACCTTGTGTAGTGATGTCCGGAATGGAACAAAAGGTGCTGTTTTGTCTCCACATGTTACCTTTTGGCTTCTTAAGTGACTTCTCAAACTTTTATACCAATTAGTGTTTCAGTCTTGAATCAAGACAGTCCATAGTTTCTCCCTCATCTTGTCTGTCTTACATCATGGAACATTATACTTATACGCATAAATATGACAAAAAAAAGACTGTGAAGAAACAGACTAAAAGTTTGGAAATTATTCATTGCATTGAGCTGTCAGATTTGGTTTTGCACACATGACAAATTTGAAACTTGAAAGAACAGCTTATTTAAAAAACAGATGCTTGATACGAGGCAACTTGGAATAGCACCATCTTCTAACCGAGCGCAGCGTTCACACACTGCCCCCCCCGTATTTAAATCTTTCTCCCCCACATTTAAGTGAGCGGGGCGGCCCCGGAAAATGGCTCGGTGAGCCTCTTGTCTCTGTCCTCAGCCCCCCTCAGCCTGCCCCTCTCATCTCCCTGCCTTCATTTCTTAGCTGCTTCTGCTGAAGTGTGTATCGTTTTTGACGTGAAGAAGGCTTTATGCTGTATGGATACAATGTACTGAATACGATAAATAATTCACTTTAAGCACTTAACTGTTTCATTTCCCTTGAGTGACTCTGACATCTCTGTCATTCTGCCTAGTTAGTGGATGACCTTTGCAAAAACAAAACAGAGATGACAAAGTCTGCATTCACTCCTTTTCCAGATTGTTAAGTTAATCAAGTTTTCAAAAGAGCACCCTATCACCTTGGCGATCGGCGACGGCGCGAATGACGTCAGCATGATCCTGGAGGCCCACGTGGGTGTCGGTAAGCCCCTGTGCTCTGCTCCCCTGCCTCCCGTGGTCACCGGGGTTTGTCCCCCAGCCGGACCAGGAGGGACACGGACAAGGCAGCACCGTAGAATTCAGACACGCGTTTAGGGCACGCCTGTGACGCGGAGCATTCGGGGCCGGAGGCCCACAGTGACGGCTCGGTCGAACCCCGCCTTGCCCGCCCCCGGGTCCACCCGTGAGGGGCAGAGGAGGGCTGATGCAGCGCGTGCGCTCCCGTCCTGCAGGCGTCATTGGGAAGGAAGGTCGTCAGGCTGCAAGGAACAGTGACTACGCAATACCCAAGTTTAAGCATTTAAAGAAGATGCTGCTTGTTCACGGGCATTTTTACTATGTCCGAATATCCGAGCTCGTGCAGTACTTCTTCTACAAGGTAGGAAGGCTCTCTCTGCTCCTCACTGTCTCGGGCAGGTAATGGTTTGGATGGAAGGCTGGCCGGCCGTGATGCCCCGAGGCTACCGGGGTGACTTGTCCCCGAGTAGAAGGAAGGGGTCCGTGGTAGGATTCCCAGGAGGAGGCGCCCAGCCCTCTTCTCTCAGAACTGAACATAGAACCACCGAGAGCCAAGCTGTGATGCGGTGGAGGAAGGGCCATTCTTTCAACGTCCCTTGAATGGGTTCCTCCTTCATTCTGCAATTTGATTCTCCACTGTCTACACTGACACCCAGGGTGCCTCCTCATTTCTCTGTTAGGAGTTCCCCTTTGCTCTGATCTCGGGGAGACCAGCCTGGTCCCGGGTGCACCATGGGGGCCCCTGAAGTGAGAGGAGTTTTAGAGTCGTTACCCATCTTGTAGGATGAGGGGCGCTTTGCCCGGGTGGAGTGTGTCATGGGCCAGCCTCTTAGGAACCCAGTGACGCCCCTTACACTGAGCCCTTGAACTAACAGGCATGTGGCTTGTCTTTCAGAACGTCTGCTTCATTTTCCCTCAGTTTTTATACCAGTTCTTCTGTGGGTTTTCACAGCAGGTGAGTCGTCAGCCTGGAGGTCGAGCTCCCCTGAGCCTCACCCCCTCTCCCCGAGTGGTGGGCGGAGGGTGGACAGTGGGGCGTGCAGGCCAGGTGACCCCCATTCCACCGCTGACCTGCTTTCACCTGAAGCAGCCAGACTGGAGAAAACTGAAGCTTGAAGATGGCGATCGAATTGCAGACTGTCCTGCAGCTTTTTGTTGCTGCAAGTTTGCAGTGGCAGGACTCGGGGCAGGGGGGTCAGCCGTGATGTTTATCCTGACCAGCCGACATCATGATGCTTTGAAAAGTGTCCTGAACCCTCAGTCTTTATGGAAGAGTGGCTCTGTGTGCATCTGAGAATTCTCGAGTTTGTAGGCCTCTCCAGAGGAAAAATACATGTGCATATCTAAACAAATTCTCCAAAAACCTCGTGGAGATGCCGGGCGCTGTTCTCACGTGCTTCTTGGCCCGCAGACCCTGTACGACACCGCCTACCTGACCCTCTACAACATCAGCTTCACCTCCCTCCCCATCCTGCTCTACAGCCTGATGGAGCAGCACATCGCCATGGACACGCTCAAGAGGGACCCAGCCCTCTACAGGTACCCCGCGCTCCGCGCCGCAGACGCAGAAAAGGACCGGGCAGCTGGGCCGCGGCGCCTGCAGATCACGCCTGGCTGAAGTACTTAAAGGCCAGAAACAAACAAAAACAAAACCCCAGACCACGCAGAGTTAGCCAACACACGCTCTTCCCCAGAAGGCTCCCCAGTTCACACAGGAAGCAGTGTGGCTTAAGTGGATATTCTCCAGATTTAGACAGAGAGGATTCATGCTACATTTGAAATGTACATGTTAAGCCAGTTTGTGTTTCCCTGTGATCCTTGTGAAAGAACTTGGGATGACAGTGTCTACACCCGTGGCCCCGGTGGATCCTGGCAGAGTCAAGTAGATGCCATTCAGGGAGAAAAAAAGTTAACAGAGCTGATCTCAGGGTGCTGTTTTCTGCTGAGAAGTATTTCTTATAACAAGGAAAGGATTCTTCTGCCATTTTAGAACTGCACCCCAGAATCTCTGGCTGAGTCAATGTGCTGCCATTATTGTGGCCTTTTAAATTAGGCGTGTTATTTGCAGAACATTTTAGACGCACATGTGGTTGTAAGGGGCTTCCCAGGTGGCTCAGTGGTAAAGAATCCACCTGCAAAGCAGGAGACCTGGGTTCCATCCCTGGGTGGGGACGATCCCCTGGAGGAGGGCATGGCAACCCACTCAGTATTCGGGCCTGGAGAATCCCACGGACAGAGGAGCCTGGTGGGCTACAGTCCATGGGGTCGCACAGAGTTGGACACGACTGAGCGACTCGGCATGTGGTTGTAAGAAACCGAGGAGAGACTCCCTGGAGGCTTTATCCAGTGTCCCCGTGGGGACGTCTGACTGACCGCCTGCAGCAGCACAGGACGGGGTCGCAGCTTGGGTCCCGACACCCCGCACCCTCCGCTCGCACTGCTCCTTGTTCCCATGCACGTGTGTGCTCACGTGTGCATGCACTTAACTCTGTGCAAGCTTTTCACGTGTGTGGTCCTCCGCCCACACAATCAGGACGCCTTGCCAGCCCCGTGGCCTTCACCAGAGCAATCTGCCATTAAATGAGCTCTGGGAGGGTTGCTGTCCTAGGTCATCCCTGCAGGCGACCGAACAGCAAGCCTGGAGCGTCCTGTGCATCTGACGATACGGGAGGAAGTCTAGGGAACAGGAGAACACCCCCTGTTTCAGACGCACTCCCGGAGGGAGTCCTGCCGCTCCTTCTCCCGAGCTGAGCTGACAGGTGCAGGGAGTCCCGTCGCATTTCATCACCAGTGGGTGCCAGGGTGCCTCACACCCTGTGTCCTTACTTCCAGAAGCAGGAGTGTGGACCCTGCCCTCTTTCTGCCCGTAGCGGTCTGCCAGTCCACTTTGAGGAATAAAGCATTCAAACAGGGATTGCCCAGGAAGGTCCCTGTGTAGTAAAGCGCTATGTATGGAAAACAGTTTGCCTCTGCTACCAGGGAGCTCAGGCGAGGGTCTGCTGGGCGCTCCAGCGTCAGGTGGGACCTTCCCGTCACACCGCCCGGTCGCTCCGCGCTCAGTGATCGGACCGTGGTGGTTTCAGTTAGGACGGCTGCGAGCTGCCCCAAGGCTCTCCTGGGGCCAGGTGCGCTCCTGAGAGAAGTGACAGGCGGTGTGTCCAGCAGCCGCAGAGTGTGACGTGTGGCCTGGGCGCGTGTGCAGACCTCGGGCCCACCTGCACCCCCTCGGCTCCACGGCTCACAGCGCGGGCGGTCAGCGCAGGTGGAGGCGGGGTCTGGGCCGAGAGCGCATGGACGGGCGGGGACCGGGAAGCCTATATGCATGGCTGGGCTGCCCCAGGCCCCACTCTGGAGCTTGGCCGAGTGGGTGTCAGTCGGGCCTCGTCCTCCTGCCTGCCGCCCCCTGGCCCCTGGCTCTGCCGCCTCGGGGCTCTCAGTGGGTCAGGGGCCCCCGGCGCGGCGAGGCGCCGGGTGGGCACGTCTGCGTGGGCGCCTCACCCAGCCCCACCTTTTCCTCCCTCAGGGACATCGCCAAGAACGCGCTCCTCCGCTGGCGCGTGTTCATCTACTGGACGCTCTTAGGCTTGTTCGACGCGCTGGTGTTTTTCTTCGGTGCTTACTTCATGTTTGAAAACACGACTGTGAGCAGCAACGGGCAGGTTCGTGCGGGGCTGGGCCGCGGTGACGGGGCTGCGGGGTCTGGGGCAAAGCTCGGGACGGCCCGCGGGGTCGGAGTCTGGGTGTCCACTGCGGATGGAGCGGACTTGCTGGCGGGGCTCTGCCCACTGTAGGGACAGCCTTCTCGGGGCGGGCGGGGTCCAGCGTTTTTAACTCGTATTTCACCGCCAGTTATTTAGGGATCCAACTCAGTCACCCAGACGTGGCCTGTTCAATCTGGGAAATAATTTGGTGTTTTTTCACCTTAGTGTTTGTTCACGCCCCTAGCTCAAGTCCTGTGTCCTTAGCGCCATGTGGTTCACGGTGTAGCTTCTGATAGACACTCAGCTCTCTGGGCTTTTGCATAATCTCTTGGGGTTGTTTTATTTGTATCTCGCTTTTTTTTTTTTCTGCCACGGCTTCCTTCCCACTCTCAGATAATGACCACCAACACACACATGGTAAGAAATCTGTGGGTGTGTCCTCTATGTTTTTGGAGTGCATTCCGAATAAAATATTTCTCGAAAATATTTTCCAACGTGACTCCCTCTGTGTGCTCTGTCAGTAGAAATGCTGTTAGCCAGTCCCCCCACGTCTGTAGGAGCAAGGTTGCCCCAGAGACCGTGTGTCCACCTGGGTCACTTCTGCTGGCAGTTCTCCCTGGATTTCCGTGTCGGGATCGCCCGCCGTGTCAGCGATGTTGGACTGGATCTGTGTGGTCTTCCCTTGCCCTAAATAAGTAGGAAGACACACAGGCAGGCGCAGCTGGGGATGCTCTGACCGTGGCCGACCCCTCGCTGTCTGGAGAGTCGGGAGGCTGCGGCCCCGGGCGTCCTGCTTCCAATCCGGTGTCCCAGGGTCGACAAAACAGAAGGGGGCTTTGAGCGGGGGTCCTGCTTGTCCTGCTGGACGGGGCGCCTCTCTGCCCGTCTCTCCCTCCGCGAGCAGGGGACCCCTGCTCGTCCTGCTGGATGGGGCGCCTCTCTGCCCGTCTCTCCCTCCACGTGTCTGGCCTGAAGTTCTGAGTCTGGCTGTGTGTCCTGGGCAACTTGTTTGCCTGTCGATTTCTCTGTTTCTGTTTTCTCGTGGCTGAAAAGGGCTGTTGTCTCTCATTGTAACTTAGACCAGCGTTTACTAAATTGAGGGTTTTTCAGAGCCTGACTGCACTTTTCTGAAGTCTTCCCATTTTTCGAGCCTTTGCTGTCCTAGTTTTAGCTGAGTGGCTCTTGGGTGCCGCCAGCCATGGTGGGGCTGACTCACACTGCCTCCCGGTTCTTCACCTCTTCACGGAGCTCTCCCTGGGGCCAGCGCTGAGCAAGCACCTGTGTGCATCTTGCAGAGCTCAGACTCCGTGTCCCGAGCACCGAGGCCCCCGGTTCCAGGTGTCACCCTTGCCCCCTGCAGTCACCCCCCTGGATAGTTTCCTGGTGTTAAAGCCGAGGAGACGGATGCTTAGGCAGATGCAGGGCGATGGCGGGAGACGGACGCTGAGGCAGACGCAGGGCGATGGCAGGAGTTACAGCAAGCTGGGGTGCGCGTTCAGTCCACGAGGCTGCCCCAGAGCCCTCCTCTCACGTCAGGAGGTAACGCGGCCAGCCCTGCCCCGCGAGCCCAAAGACGCGGGTGTGTGTTGGGGCAGGACACACACCCTGGACACGGACACGGGTCGCCGGGCAGCCGTGGGTGCACCTGGGCGGGGGATGCGTGTCCTCCGGCTGCTCTGTGGTCAGAGGTACTGGCCCGGGTGGTTTTGAGGTCCTTCCTGTGAGCCAAGGGCTTCTGCCAGTTCCTTTTCCTCTGCCCCTCACTCCCGAGGGTGCTCTGAGCCACACTCCAGGACCTGGATCCCAGCATCCAGAGGATCTTTCCTGAGATTCTCAAGCACCTTCCCCCCCACCCTGCAGCTGAGTGCCTTTGCTCAGCTGATCTTAGACAGAAGAGTTGGTTAGAACCTGGAACGATGACAGGAAGGGAGATGGAGGTAGAGAGGCCCCCAGTTGATGGGGACCCTGAGCTCTGAGGCCTGGGGGACAGAACCCGCAGGAGTCACGCACCGCCTGTCACGGGAGATGCTCCTGAGATGCCCAGTGATGTCAGCAAGCAGCCGGCAGGACAGTCCTGCAAAGCGAGGTGCTGGACGCGGGCGTTTGTCCACGGCTGGGCCTCAGGTCCCTGGTGCTCAGGGGACCGTGAAGCAACCTAAAGACTCAGAGGCATGAGAGCGAGACTAGTGCCAAGTGGCGTGAGGCCCACGGGGCCCAGGGTGGACCTTTGTCCCCAGGAGGACAGGAGCCCAGCATGCAGAGGCCCGGGGCTGAGAGCCCACAGCATCCATGGTCGAACTCTGGACCCAGACGTGGCTTCGTGTTCCAGACTGCTGATTCTTAGATGATTTCTGTGTGTCTGGCGGGTGGGAGGGTTGGATCACTCACAGAACTGAGAGCGTGTTATCGGCTGGTTCTGTGTCATTCCAGTTAAGCTGCAGCCAGAGCCGTGAGTCCAGGGCAGCCTCGGGGGCCGGTGGCACCCTTCGGCTCGGGCAGCAGGTGCTCGCTAACTGCAGCCTTGCAGCTGCCCTTCCAAGGAGGCCGCATCTTGCTGGTGGGACGGTCAGGTGGCGACCGCTGAGACCTCTGTCGACTCATAGGAATGTTCTTGGATCTATCGAAAGGACGATAGAATTGGTGACGACCTTTGAAACAGAGAAATTCAAGTTTGGAGCATTTTCCTCACAGACAAGAGCCGTGCTGTTTCGCAGATGAGAATAGAAGACAGTAATTCTACTGTAGTTGAACAGCAGGATATTCCCGGGTGGATTCTTGAAAGTTTAGGGTGCGTAGTAATAGAAGCCAGGAAGTTCGGAGAGCCGGCCTAGGGGCCCCGTCTGGCGGGGTGAGCACAGGGGCGCCCGAGGCTCCGCAAGGGTCCAAGTTGGCACATGGAGTGAGCGTGATAGACGGTCCTGCGACTGCGACCTTAAGGAAACGCAGGACATGTTGTGGAATCGTCTTATACGTAAAAACTGAGTCAGTCTGGGCCTTAGAGCTTCTATGAACAGGAAAATTTCCTGCAGAGCACTCATTCTCAGAGGAAAAGGGGGATTGTGAAGAGGAGGGATTAAAGCAGGACCTGGTCGTGGGGCGGTGGCAGCCAGAGCTGCCCCTCCTCATCCTCCCACGCGGCCCCGACGTTCCTAGCGCCCCCACGGGGACGCGGGGACACCCCGTGTGACGCTCCCCACGGGGACGCGGGGACACCCCGTGGATGACAGTGTCACCCCGTGTGACGCTCCCACAGGGACACAGTGTTACTTCAGGAAATCAGACCAGACGTAGGGCTTCACCAGGGACTGGGGAACTGACCTCACTTGGGAAAAGTCCCCTCCTCTGCACGACCCTTTGAGAGAGGGGGTTGGGCCCCAGTGAAGCCCCTGCTACAGATCGTAGAGATGAGGGCAGATGGTCTCAGTATCTCGGCCCGAGCTCTCCCGCAGGTGAGGAAGCCTGCAGGGGCTCCTGGAGCGTTACGTGACCGCGTCCTCATGAGCCGGGACGGCCAGCCCCCCCGCGTTGTCCCCGGGCCCACGCTCGCTGTTCTCTGATGTTTTAAGGGATCTTGGGGTTCCTGCCCAGCAGGGGTGGCAGACACGGGGCCTGGGGTGTAAGGAGGCAGAGGGCTGGCCCCGGGGGCTCAGAGGTTCTGCCTCACTGCACCGCCCCTCTCTGCTTCTGGCTGAAAACGGCAGCTTCCAGGGAGAGGACACGGGCGCCCCGTCCTCCCGCACCTGCTTGGCGTGCCCAGTGCAGACCGCCCCAGACCTTGCTTCCTGCCCCCAGCGTGAAGCCTTGAAGACAGAGTGCTGCTTTGGGGGTTTCCCGGCCTAGGCACGTCGCCATGGGGGGCCGCCCAGACCCCCGGCCCCCGCCTGCTGGAGGCCAGTGCCCCCCCGTCCATCAATGTCCCCAGACATGGCAGGTGTCCCCCAGCTCGGGACAGACGCCCCTCTGGTGAGAGCCACTGAGCAGTTTTGATCACGTTGATGAAGTGAAGAATCAAGTGATGAGAGGCCTTAGGTCCGTTTCCTACAAAAGTCCTAACGCTTCGGCTTTTCTGTAAGCAGATTCTGTCTCACTAAACGCATCACAAGCCGACAGCCCACACGCTCTCCTGAAGTGAGCTGCCTGTAGGGGTATTTCTTCGGCTGAGAACTCACCACGGTTCCAGCTTTCCGCGCTGTGACATGCAGCTTTGTGTCTCCTTAGAGGAGAACAGGCACTTTTCCCGAGAGGCACAGCTCACAGACCTGACAGACCAGAGCTGGGCTGGCCAGCTCTCGTGAAGCAGCATGTCCGAGAGCCTGGTTTGTCCCGGGGTGAAGACCCTTAGGTGTCCGGTGTTTCCTTCTGCTTCTGTCTGCGTCTCTGGGCGAGAAACGTGTTGTCTCCTGGACTGACGTGCGAGCTTCCCGCTGGCGAGCCCGTGTCTGTCGGGGGCCGCGCTGCCTGTCCAGGGCCCACCCTGGGCCTCTGTGCTCTGTCCTGTCTCCCCCGCTCCCTTTCTGTGAGTCCCACGGGGCCCCCCTTGTGACACTGCCCCCAGGAAGATGCCACCCGTGGTTTGTTGTCTGAGCCCTCAGGGTTTTGAGTTGGAAAGAGGACAGACGCACTCCACTAAGGCTCTCTTCGGCCACGCAGAGCGAGTCGGGTGGGGAGATGGGGTGAAGGGCTCGTCTCGATGAAACACGGGCCGGAGGAGCAGAGTGGGCGCCGTGCACGCTGAGACTGCAGCACTCAGGGTGTCCCGTCCGGCTCGTGGGGCGCCGAAGGGGAGACTCGGGCGGCCTGCAGGAAGGACTGGGTGCCCACGGACGCTGCCAGAGCCGGGGGCCGGGGGCCGGGGGCCTGGGTGCGGCCCACCCCCCATAACGGTGACACCAGGAGGTCCCCGCGTCTCTGGGGTTGGACGAGTTGGCTGCAGGTGGGTGGGGAGCTCGGACACTCGTGTCCAGTGTGAAAGAGGCGGTCTGTGTTAATAAGAGATGACTGGACTTCCTCTCCGCAGGTGTTTGGAAACTGGACGTTCGGGACCCTGGTGTTCACGGTGATGGTGTTCACAGTCACCCTGAAGGTACCTCCCTGAATGCACATGCTTCCTCCAGGCACGGTTGGCTGCCCAGTGTGCCGGGACCCTGACCCTGACCGTTGACCCTCAGCCTGCCGGGGTCCTCGCCCCACTGCTAACGTGGCCTCGGCCCCGAGGGGCGAGCTCAGAATTACGCAGCAGGGAAGGAGGGAAACGCCACGGCCCTTTCTGTGTGAAAGGACTGGAATTAGACTGCTTTTACGTGGCAAGCAGCCCGCCCCCAGTTTAGTCAAAGGACACTTTAACTGGAACAAATGCAAGCATTGTGGAAACCTGAGCTCGTTTTTAAAGTCAAGTCAGACTCTTCGTGGAGTGTCGTCATGAAGGTCCCCAATCCTACCAGCCTGGGTCAGAGAGGAGACAGGAAGTCCCAGAGCCGTGTGCCGGGCAGGAGCGTCTCCTGCGGGGGTGCCCTCCCATCCCGGGATCCGGGCACATTCGGGCAGGGTGAGCCTGAGGAGCCCTTCTCTGGAATCCGAGGTGTGTTTCTGCCACACAGGCCCCTGTAGACACTCTGGCTGAAGTTAGGGGTTTGTCTCTGCTTCCTGTTACCCACCGGCTTCCTTCCCCAGGGCTCAGGCCAACACGCCCAGGGGGCCCCACTGCTAACCGCCTTGTCTCTCTTCAGCTGGCGCTGGACACCCACTACTGGACCTGGATAAACCACTTTGTTATCTGGGGGTCGCTGCTGTTCTACGTCGTCTTTTCCCTCCTCTGGGGAGGAATTATCTGGTACGGATTTGATGATTTTTCAGTCGCCATCATATCACTAGTCCTGCAGTGCCTTTCAACGAGGCCTGAAAACTCACGCTCCTTACAAGCTGGTTCCCGTGTGCGGGTGCCGGCTGTGTGCCCGCTGTGTGCAGGAAGGGCTTCACGCCAGGGCCCAGGGGCCCACGGGGACGAGGCAGGGTGGTCTCCGCTCCCTCCCCCAGGTTCTCAGTGGGGGGGACAGGCTGCATCACGAGTGTGACGGGGGACAAACAGACCAAACCCTCCGGGGAGGGACCAATCAAAGGTCAGGGACAGCTTCCCGAGAAAAGCTGTTATTTAAACAGAAACTGGGAGAAAAACACCGACCTCATCCGGTGAGTGCTCTGGGCCGTGGCTCTGGGCTGAGGCAGAGCCATTCCTAAGGAAGGGAGCCCAGTACTCAAGTGCCCCGAGGCAGGCCTGGAAGGAAGGTTCCCCCGGAGACCATTAGGACTTTGACCCCAGCCCGACGCCGGGGAAGATTTTAAACAGGCGCCGCAGAGTCCAGTTGCACTTTTCGGAAGGTCACCGTGGTTGCCATGTTGAAAGTGCACCTGGGGGTGGACAGAGACTGACACAGTGGTCAGTCCTGACAAGGGCAGGCGGCGGCTGCGTTTGTCACAGGCGCGCCTCCGCCCACACTGTCCCTTCTGCTCAGGGTGTCCCGTCTAAGTGGCCGGCCTGGTGAGCTCCTATTCATCCCTCAGAACCCGGTGGCCCGCCGTGCTCCTCAGCCCTTCCTCCGGGTCGTGTCACAGGCAGGCATGTCCGCCTGGCCCCTGGGCACTTGTTCCCACCTGTCACACACGTGCAGGGGCTCCTGTAACGCCCCCCTCCCGTGAGGCGCAGCACATCCTGAGCAGGGCTGTGGCTGGGGGCGGTGAGCCTGGCCCCAGGCTCGCCCAGACGTGAGGCCGGAAGCGGTGTCCCGTCCACCTGGCCTCCCCGCTACTGCGCAGGGCTCGAGGGGAAGGGCAGGCGGCCCCCGGCCCCGGGGAGAGGCCCCTGGTCCATCCGGTCCCCGTGTGGAGGCTGCTGCGTGGTCATCCACCCGGCGGCCTGCTCCACTCCTGACCCCCAGTGGCCAGTCTGTGCATTACATGTCTGGGAAACGAGGAAAACCAGACCAGCTCTTGGTGGATTTCCGGCCACCCCACTCCTGGCCAGAGATCCCTGCGGCTCTAGTGAGCTTTCCAAGCAGCTGTGTAAGAGAAAGACTCCCTAGAAACCCCTCGGCCAGCTCCTGGGCCTGGACACGGGAGCATGAAGCTGTGAGACTCAGCTTTAGTGCAGTCACCGCCTATTTCTAAGGCTTCCCCGGTGGCTCAGGTGGTAAAGAATCTTCCTGCAATGCAGGAGACCCAGGTTTGATTCCTGGGTAGGGAAGATCCCCTGGAGAACGGAATGGCAGCCCCCTCAAGCATTCTTGCCTGGAGAATCCCATGGACAGAGGAGCCCGGCGGGTTACAGTCCACAGGGTCACACAGTCAGATAGGACTATTACTTTCACTTCACTGCCCGTCTCCAAAGGCACTCCTGGCCCACCTGGCAGGGAAGTCATTTCATTCTCTGTACTTTTACAGAAACGTTTAAAAATTATTTTGGCATAAGCTTGTGTTTAGCCGTTCTGCTGATAAGAACACTATCTTCTCTTTATTAATAGGTACTGAGCAAAACCCCCTGTTTCATGTTTAAAAGTCTTCCTGCTGCTCTGAAGCTGAACTTCTGGGGCTTGTTTCCCCCTTGGAATGACCTCATAGACCCCCCCCGTCCTTTGCTCACGCACGCTACATAGCGTTCAGGGCAGTCACGCCGTTCTGTGGAGAGAGGTCCCCCTGGTGGCCCGGTGGCGAGCACAGCGGGTGGACCGTGGCCGTCAGAGATGGACATGAACCCCGCCGGAGCAGGCAGCCCTCCGTGCGGGATTCGGGGGTCTCTGCCGGCTCCTCATCAGCCATCGTGCTGTGGTTTTCTTTCCCTGGACACTGCAGGCCCTTCCTCAATTATCAGAGGATGTACTACGTGTTCATACAGATGTTGTCCAGCGGCCCTGCCTGGCTGGCCATCGTCCTGCTCGTCACCGTCAGCCTGCTGCCCGACGTCCTCAAGAAGGTGCTATGCAGGCAGCTGTGGCCCAGTGCCACAGAGCGGGTGCAGGTACCCAGGGGTGGGGGGCGCGGCCGGGGCACCTGGGGGGCCGGGGAGGGCGCAGGAAAGGTGTTTAGTCCAGTGTTACTAACGGATTCCACGGTGAGACGTGATTTTACACCTGAACTAACCGTCCAGTGCTTAGACTTGGTCAGCTAGTCCCTGAGATAAGGAAAAGATTAAGCCAGTACAAAAGGCAAATTATTTTGTGTGAAGCTAATCAAGTTTTTTTGATTAATCCTTACTTCAAAGGTAAAATCGCTTTATGTTTAGGGATGGAAATATGGTTCAAACTTTAGCATTCATTTTGGGAAATTCTGGTCATGGGTAGGTAGGGCTGTTGTTTTCCGTGCTCCCAAGGGGACGCCAACAAGCTGAACTCTGGATTCAGGAGATGGGTGAGACGCTAAGGATACCCAGACCGGCGTCCAAACAGAGATGTGACCTGGAGCTTCTAGAGAGCTCTCAGGGAGCGGACATCTCCCACACCTCTTTACCCCTGTGACCCTGCACCCTCTCACCCGTGACCCCTCACCCCTGCACCCCCTCACCCCTGTGACCCCACACCCCAACACCATCATGACTCCACAGCCTCTCATCCCTGCACCCCCTCCCCCATGACCCTGCACCCCCTCCCCCGTGACCCCGCACCCTCCCCCGCACCCCTCCCCCATGACCCCGCACCCCTCCCCCCATGCCCCCGCACCCTCCCCCGTCCTGCCCTGACGCTGCGCCCTCGGGGGGGGGGGGGGGGGTGCTCTGAGAGCCAGAGGCCGCAGCAGGCCTTCCTGCAGCAACAGGCGCCTGTGCAGGTGAAGGGGGCAGGGCGTTCAGGTGTGACTGACAGGAGGGCAGGTGACCACAGGCGAGGGCGGCTCCCCCCACCCCGGTAGGAACGCAGGGCTCCCTGCAGTTAGTCATCAAGCACTGCACCCAGCTGTGGGCTGGAGCCTCTGTCTCTGCATTGGCCGCCCCCGGAGGTGACCGGTCAGGGGGCGAGCTCTCAGACCCCCAGGGCTGATTGCAGATGCTGCCCACGGTGCCTCAGCCGGGGGCCGCAGAGGGCTTAGAGCCGCCCCTGACTGGCAGCTTCAGGAGAGCTGCTCCGTGATCTCAGGCCATCCCAAGAGGGGCCGGGGGAGCGCCCGGGAGGTTTCCACCAGGCGGGGCCGCAGGGCCACTGTGCCCGGGTCTCCCGTGGCCACAGGGACTCCGGGTGCGGCCCCCGACTCACTGACTTTTCTTGTCTCTTCCCTTCTTGGTTCCTTTCATCTTCCGGCCTCTTTGCCCAAATCTTGTTTAACGATGTGCATGGCCTCCTGACCTCTGACCTCTGACCTCTGGGACCGGCAGACTAGGAACCAGTGCCTTTCTGTCGAGCAGCCCACCGTCTTTATGCTTTCTCAGACTTCCAGCAGTCTGACTTTCTAACGGAACAAGGTGACACTTTTCTGTCTTTCTGCATGTTTGGGACTTGATTGGAGGACCTCGCAGGGCTGACGGTTAAGCTCGGGAGCCGCGCACACAGGCCCTCCGGGGCCTCGGGTGTCGGGGACGTAGGGCGCCGGGCCATCTCCACCCACACGGCCGCCCGCTCCCTCCCTGGGGAGCCTCAGTGCCCCTCTGGCTGGGCGGCAGTTGTGAGGCTACTCCTGGTACCCACGCAGGCAGGGGCAGCTCCTGGGTCAGCATCAGCCTCGCCCTGGGGCCCAGAGGCAGGTCCCCCCTGTCCCTAGTGTGGTGCCCGCAGCACTGGCAGGACCATGGGCCCCGGGAGAGGCAGGCTTGGGCCCGGCCCCTGGACTGCAGACAAGCCGGGACAGGCGTGTTTGGGGTCAGCTGTCTGACCAAAGTCCCTCTTATCATTTTAAAAATATGTGATTGTTTTTGGAAAAAGACTCCACCTGTGCCTTAAACAGCATCTGTGGCTCTCTCTCAGGAGCACGGAGCGGTCACACCGTTTTCTGTGGCCGCCACCCAGGATAGGCTTCTCGCCTGGAGCCAAGGCTCTAAGGACACGCTTATCTGTTCTCGGTGGTCTGTGTCCCGATGTCCCACTCATGTGTCCCCACACTGGGCACACATTGAAGGCCTGTCCTTGAAGGTGTTACTGCTTTACCAGGCAGCTTGCTTAATAGGAAAATGCCTTAAACAACAACAAAAAAGGCCTTTTTTTCTTCTAATAATCATTCATCTTTTAAGTTCAAGTAATTATTGGCAATCAAAATTTTTCTAACTTGGTGCGTCAGAATTTGTTAGAATAAACTACATAATTCTATCTCACTGTTTACGCACTTGGAAACATTTAGGATGAAATTATTAGAAACATTTTAATAAGTCACAGGAGGTGCTTGTGAAACCAGATAAATCATGCCAACTCTGGGCTAAAAATAAATCCTTTGACGATCGATGGGGTTTATCAAGAGCTGGTTTGTTTCTGAGCCTTTGCAGAAGCTGGACTCTGCTGCTTGGCGAAGGGCTCTGAGCTCTGTGTGTCCGTGGCTGCGGCTGTGACCGCAAGGCATGCCAGCCCCTCCCAGGCGCCTGTAGCCAGTACCCAGCACACACACAGTCCATGCATTGTTGCTGCAAAACCAGCCAATTTCGGCAAAACTTTGGAGGAACAAACCCTTGGCTAGTGCTTGCATGGAACATGCTGCATTTGAGATGGGTGGCTTTTTCTTTTCTTCTGTCCTATTAAAGTGAAAACCACAGAGGCCACCAGGTCTCACATATAAACATGTGTGTGTACGTACACATGTATGGTATCTATATAAACATGTGTGTGTACGTACACATGTATGGTATCTATATATACTTGTGCATTTATTCTGTCCACACCCATGTGCACACACAGCTGTGTGTGTTTCCACTCCCGCAAAGAGCAACCACCCGAGCGCTGGTCTGCTTCGCCTCTTGCCCCCTGCCCCTCGCGCCTAGCCGGGGGCCTCTGCACCTCCAACTTTGTGCTTCTCCAGCTCCTGCAGTTCCCTTCGTCCGAGGCACTGAGAAATTCACACTACTTGACTAGAAAGACTCAGTGTTCGGACTAGAAACGCCTGACCCCGTTGGCCTGAGGCCCTGCCACCCCCCAACCTCCGGATTCGAGTTTCAGACCAGGATTCTTTTGTTTGACTGGAGATGGGGCCAAGGGACAGGGCCGGGCAGGCACACAGGGGCACAGAGGGACAGGCAGGCGGGTAGACAAGGACACAGGGACAGGCAGGGACAGACGGACAGGTAGGAACATACAGAGGGACAGACAGGCAGGCAGGCGGACAGACAGGGACGCAGGGACAGGCAGGTGCAGACAGAGGGACAGGCAGACAGAGAGCGGCCGGTGCAGAGCCCCTCGCTCGGGCCTGAGTGCCCTCAGGAGCAGCGCCCTTTCCAGACGGTCGGGGTGAGCGGCAGGGCCGTCAGCCCGGGGCCCCCCCGCACGCGTCCCCCTCGGCCGGGCGCGCGGCGCGGGCTCAGTGTCTGTCCTCGCCTTACAGAGGAGCCCGAGCCGCCCAGCCCCGGCCGACGCTGCGCCGAGCCCCGACCGGCCGCTGCTGACGGACCCTGAGCCTCGGCCGAGGCGCGAGTAGCCGGAGGATAGGTAACGGCCGCCCGCGGGCAGCCCGTGTGCTGTGCTCTTGCGGACCGCGCGCGTTTCCTCCAGAGCTTTGCCGTGCTGTGCCGTCTCTGTTAGGTTCACGGTGACAGAGAAAGACTTGCCCGCACGTGGGGTCCCCGGTAAGTGGGCCACCGGAGAGGCCGGCCTCCGGCGTGCACACACACCTGTGCGGTGCGCAGGCCCGCAGCGTCCTTCGGCGTCCGGAACTCAGCCTTCACGCTCATCCGCGGTGGTGGGCGTGGCTCCACCTGCAAGGTCCTCCAGGAAAGACCCCCTTTCGGAATAAACAAGGCGATCTGAGCCAGGCCGGGGCAGGCGTCCAGCTGCGCCTTCAGCATCCAGAGCGGGCATCTCCGGGCCGGCTTCCCCCTCCCTGCCCGTCCAGTCTGACCACCTGGGCCACCGACCGCGGGGGCCTCCGGCCGAGCGGTCCAGCGAGATGCGCGGTGGGAGGAGCCGCGCTCAGCTGGGGCCCGGGGAGGGGCCTCGTGTTTACACACCTTCCTGCGGGACGGTGGACGCAAGGAGCCGACGGACGGTCCACACGCCGCCCCGTGTCTGGCCCGGCTACGCTCGGGGGCGCCCCTGCCGGGGCAGCGAGGGCCGCGGCTGCGCTGGGTTCCGATGGGCGTTGGACGGGGTCCGCGCGGGGTCCCGGGACTGACTCTGCCCTTTCTGTTTCCGCAGACCTCGCGCTCCGCGTCAGGACCACCTCTGGGGAGTTACCCACTCGCTTCTCTGTAGTCTCCAGCCGCGGGCAGCGCCCTGGAAGGCGGGGAACCCTGGACCCCTCCCGCTCAGTCTCCCACCACCCGCGGCCCCAGGGGAGGCCACACGCAAGGGTCCAGCCGCGAAGGGCCGCGTGCTGTGTGCTGCTCTTGCGGCCGGAGCAGGAGGAAGACGGGACAGGCGTCCCCGAGCGGCGACCGGGAAGGACACGCACGAGCCCGCTACCCTCCCCGGCCCCGCGGCGATGGGAGCACCTCTGCTCGCGGGTCTCGGTCCGCTCCAGGCACGGCCGGGCCTCGCGGGCGGGGGTCCGGCCTGCTCCCTGCTCCCGAGCCCGACGCCTCTGCTTTCGGAGCGGCCCGCGGACGCCCCAGCACCGGCACCCCTCCCCGTCCCCGGCTGCACGGCGGGGGTCCGGCCCGTCAAGCACAGGTTCCAGGAGGAGCCCCTTCCCGCGCCGAGGGCGCAGGCGCGGCCTGCTGTTGTGGGAAGCGTGTTTCGGGGTGCGCGGGGCCGGCGGGGGTCTGGGCGCCGGGCCGGCCCCCGCTGTGGCGCTCAGGCCCCCACGGGGAGCGGCCTGTCGGGCGCTGGGCCCCCAGCTCCGTGCCGGCCCGGGAGACTTAGCAATACCGCCGCCCGCAGGCGGCTGCGCGGTGAACCCTGTAAAGGAGGAGAAACACTTCTCCATTTCTAGACGTAACCCGTTAGACGTAGCCTTAATGGTCCGTAAGGAAAACATTTCAGTCTGAGGTTCACACTTCAGACGGTACAACCGACAGCGCTGTAGGGGAGCGTCCCCGGAAGCCAAACGTCGCCCCCACTGGACGCCCCTGGGCCGAGGACGGTGCCGAGCCCGCCTGGGCCCGCGCCCGAGTCGCTGACCTGAGGGTTTGGGGACGTTCAGCCCGGGGGGTGCGCTGCCGCAGCGCCCACCCGTGAGGCGTTTGCTTGAACGAGGCGACGAGTTGACCGCAAGAGCCGGGCGCGCAGGCGGCACGGGAAGCGGGTGACGCACACGCGTACCAAAGAGGGGCGGGGCGGGGGGCGGGGCGTCCGCCCGAGGGCCCCGCCCCCTCGCCGTCGCTCCCGCCCGCGCCTGCGTGGGGCCCACACTAGGCCCTGCAAACCCCGGTGTGTGCGTTTTTACAGCCGTTTTTAAGAACCTAAAATGGGTATAAATGTCATACCTGTGGGGGGCAGACTCTCTGTATGTTTAGTTAACGAATTCTTTGTAATGTATTTTTTTAGAGATCTTAAAATTGCCTTTGCACTGAAGTATTTTCGTAGCTGTTTGTATCTCTTTAATTCGTTTGTTAACGTACCATATCTAATTTTTTAAGTATGTTTTTAAAGCTTTTATTGTTTAAGTTGAAGACATTTTGGCCACTTTACATTTAAATTCTGATGCACGTTTTGGCTGAGTGTCTCAGTGTGATGAGTGTGGATTTTCAGACTTGACTGTTCTCTGCACCGGTGCTGTTCTTGCTGTCTGCGGCGGCCGTGAGCAGTTCCGAGGCCTGTTTAGAGTCTGATCATTCGCTCCGCTCTGTCTTCACCGTTCATCGCAATCTCATCTGCTTGTTGTTCAGTTTTTAGTTTCTATCCTTCAGCCTTAAAATAGAAGCTTCTTGACGGTTCGCTGTCCTCTTTCTGCCTGTATCCAGACGGTTATCACTTACCTCGGATCGTTCAAGTCTCCTTAGGACAGTGACGGACTATTATTACACGCCCCAGTACGTCTTCTGAAAATTGTTCTGGAAGTTACCACGGGACCGTGCCTGATAATGTGAGATGGACCAGGGGCATGAGATGAGAAGCCAGGGGGGACGGGGAACCAGGGAACTGACATCTCAGACAAGACAATGCGACTGCCATCGGGCGGTGGGCAGTGCTTACTTGCCTTAACCTGACCTGGAAGCAAGTAATTTAAGCATCTTCCTTAGTTTTGAACATCTTACTCACAGCTGCACAATAACCACGTATTAACGTCTCCCGCGTTGGTCCGGATGCCTGGTTCCTGACCCGCAAGCCCTCCCCCGGAGCGAGCTGTCTGTCGGCGGCGTGGCTCCGGCCCGCAGGACCAGGGCCGGACTCGCCCAGCTGCAGCCGCGTCCCGGCTGGGAGAAGAGCCGCTCTCTCAGCCACTCCTGTTAGAACCCCGGTCCGCCCGTTCCCCTGCCCTCGACGCCACGGGCGGACACAGACCAAACGACCCCCAGAGGCTCGCTGGGGGCGGAGCTTCCGCAGTGACAGGTCGCAGACGCCTTGTGAGACTTTGCAGCTTGAACTACAGCAGTGCCTCGCACACAGTGTAACTATTCTTAAATTCATGGGCATCAACCAAAAGTTCAGGGCAACCTAAGGGAAATTTCCAGCCTTTTTCTTTAAAACCACTAAGTTCATCTGTTTTGCACTGATTATGAATAACGTAATGCAACCACTTCTGCTTATCTTAAAATTAATGGTATTTATTTAACAACTCAGTGTAACAGCTTGGTATGCACTTTCTTTTGGAAGTTTCCCATTTCTAACTTTAAAAACAGGAAAAATGTCAGCTGGCAAATGCATTCATTCTGTTTTGTTTTTTTTTAATAAGTTAGAGGGTAGGTGAATGGGAGTGAGAATCGTTTTGATGTCTATAAACAAAGCTTTAATGAAGACGTGTCGGAGTATTATTAAAGTGTGATTCTACTTTTACAGAAAAACTCTAAAGATCAGTTTATATAGCTTTATTTTTTACCTTATCGAAATATACAGAATTTTAATATGCATATATTGTCTCTGACTTAAAATTATGTGCGTCTGCATTGCTGTTTAAAATGTTCATTCATTATGTAATGTGATAAAAGAGAATCTTCGAAAATATATTTAACATGAATGGTATCTATAGGTATTGTCATCATAAATCCTGGAATTTATTTTTAAATTATTGAATATAGTAGGTGTGTTTAAGATAATAAATCAACCTCTGAACAGTAATGTTTAATTGATAATTTATTAATCTGCTTTGAAAAATTAAATGGTGAATTAAGCCAAATCTTAAATTTCTGTAAAATTTATTTTGTATGCTACTGTTTTTAACTTTTATTTCTGTAGATAAAGTATATCTTCATAATATTAATTACGATTGGACTTTTCTGCAGAATATCTAGGCAGGAGACCTCAATCTGCTTGCAATAGAGAAGAAAAAGTTCTGGTTTAGTTTCTTTATAAATTAAAGAGATCATAGACGTTGGTATTAAGTTTCTGCTAAGACCAGCTGCCGGGTAAACACTCTCCCAGTGAGTGTTTCTGTTTGAGACGAAGCCGTGGGAGCATCCGCTCTGGAACGTGTGGGATGGGGTGGCCGCAGGCCCACAGCTGCACCACCGGGGCGGAGGGCACAGAATAGGCCACTCAGCGCCAAGCCCTGTCCTTCCCGCTCCAGCTGCTCCCCGACTGTCCGCCAGAACCCGTACCCCGGGGTCTCCTCCGCCCCTCCTCTAGTCCACATCCCGGCCCCCACCCGCCAGGGCTCCTGGGCAGTTAGGAAAGAGGGTCCCGTGCTGCCCCCGTGGGTTCCTGCAGGCCCCAAGAGGCCACTAGTGCGGGTCCAGCGGCTCTGCCCCCCCCAGCCCCGCCCCTCTTCTCTGCTGGCCACTGCCACCCCTGTACTTCCTGTCTCTGAAAACTGACCCCCAAACACTCCACAGATCCTCACAAAGTCTCATTCCTGAGATTCTGACTCAGTTGGGGGACCAGGGTGGACCCTGAGAAAGGGCCTCGCTGGGCCGGGGCAGGGCGGCCCCCTCAAGGCTGACGGGTCCCTCAGAAGGCCTCTGGCTTCACCGGACACAGTTCTAAATTGGGGGCTTTTTCCCGGCCCCCAAATCACAAAGCAAGGCAAGTAACTCACCCCAAGTGGGCGACCTTGGCTGTCACAGACCACATAGCGGCCAGCACGCCAGTCGCTACAGGAAGTAGATGCCGCAGGTGAGTCGGGTCCCGGGGCTGCTGTCCGCTGGGGTCCAGTGTCCACACCTGCCTCGAGTGACGTGGACCTGTGACCACACTGACCCTGGCAGCTGGGGTAACCACGCTTCCCTTTCAAGTGAGTGAGGGTGCCCCGGCCTGAGGCCCTGCAGGTGTGAACAGCTGGATCCCACCAGTGTGCCTGTGAACACTGGGCTGTGTCCCAGTGTGATCAACACCTGCAATTATTAAGCTTCCTCTTTCAGGGAAAAATCTTAGAAATACACAATTTATCAGTTCCTTTCTTGGACTAAGAGGATACCCCTAAAATTGCATGATCATATTAACTTGCCCAGGGAAGATGCTCACCTTTGTAGCTGTTTATCACGTACAGTTGGAATAATTCAGGAGCATTTAGTCAGACGGCAAATGTCTAATTCATCATCCAGATACATGTATGAGCCCTAATAAAGCCCAACAGAGGCCCAGTGAAAATCGAGAGACCCATCGTCTGTAATCAGATGTGAAGACCAAACCTCACAGTTAGTGGGCAGTGTCAGGCCTAAGCCGACCTTAGAACCTGGAACCCTTAAGGCCCACAGCTCGCCCTGCAAGGCCTCCGTCCCTTCCTTGCACTGCGACCTCTGCTGACCCTCTCTGTTGACCAGCGCCGGCCGCAGGTGTTGCAGTTTTCGGTGCATCTTCTCGATTTGCTGAGCTTACTTCTCAGAGGTCACGGTTCAGCCGGAATTCAAAAAGCTATAGTGGATCAGACCAGCAGCAGCCTGCCAAGCAGTGACCATGGCTTTTCTCAGCACAAGCTTGGCTTTGGGAAGTGCTTTGGAGCTTCTTCTAAGTCCAACCATTGAGCTGGTTGTCCCAGTTGTTGTATAAAATCCACTTTTCATTGCACGTCACAATATGATTGAGAAATAGTTTGTTGTTGTTGTGTAGACGAAGAGAAGTGATTAAAACAGTGATTTTTTTGAGTTGCAGTCAGCTCACGAGGCACCCCCTCTTTGAGCTTTTTCACGTTTCCAGTTTGCTTCAGATGCCGAATGGCCGCAGAATGGTGGATGTTGAGTTCTTGGGCAACTTCTTGTGTAGTTGTAAGAGGATCAGCTTCAAAGATGGCTGTCACTCAGTTGGTTCTTGTCAACTTCCGATGGCCGGCCGCTATGCGCCTCGGCGTCAAGACTCACGTCCTGTGCAGAACTCCTTGACCCACCACTGCGCTGCACGTTCCTTAGCAGCTCCTGGGCTGAATGCGAGTTGTCTCCGCTGCTTTACGACCCATTTTGAACTCAAGAAAATCGCTGGAATTTGCTTTTTGTCTAACATCATTTCCATAGTCTAAATATAAAATAAACAGCAAGTAATAAGGTGTTAGCAAAAACCATAAATCGAGAAATACACATTAAAATGATGTATCACATAGTGACATTTATTAAAAATGTATTCCGATGTCAAACAGCAAATTTTAACAACGTAAAACTGCGATTACTTTCGCACGAACCTAACAGTTTGCTAGGGATGAGAGAAGGCTAAAACGCAGACTGCTGACACTGAACGTAGCAAACTGAAACCGCCCGGTGTCATTTCAGGGGGGCTCCGGAGAGCTCCGGCACCACAGTCCTTTAGGTCTCAGCGCCAAGGAGAATTCAGTGAGAGTAACGTGGTCGATACGTGATTTACTAGAACAGGATGTTCGTGAGGCTTACAAGTGAGCAGGCGAGAAGTACCAGGCTCTGAGCACTTGGCGGGCTACAGTTTTGTAATCAAAGGCAGAGTGGGGAGGAGGGAAGGACCTTGTCTTTCCCGAGTAGATGTCATGCTGCCATCAGCTCCTCCTCCAGCCTGGGTGGGTGAGTTTTCTTGTCCCTCCGTGGTCAAGCTAGGTCCACACATCACTGTTTTGCAGGCGTGCAGAGAGCATGGCCCAGGCACCATTAACTCAGTGAGCTCATCGGGCAGGAAGTGGGGCTCATGCACCATGGCTTTATTATTTTGGGCCTCATGCTTCTGTTGGGGGTTTTATGGTGGAGCAAGCTGCTTTATCAAGAAGTCGTTAGCTTACAGGGATTGCCCATATTTTCCTACTTACAATCCCCTAGTGAGATTAACTATTTCATCACCTATTACATCCATTCTGTCCCTGCAAAAACCTGGAAACGAGCCATGAGCGTGGCGCCTGCAGTTTGTCTCAGGACTGGGAAGAGGTGGGCGCTCCCCGTGGACAGGACGGTGCGGAAGGACCACCAGGCAGCCCAGCACCGCTTCCCACCTGCAGGTGGGTGCCGTCTGCCCACTCTGTCCCGGGGGGGGCCGCAGAAACAGGCACCACAGGCGGAGCTCAGCCTGGCGGCACCCTTGGGCTTCCAGGGAGGTCCGCTCACTCAGAGGCCTCCCAGCCTCAGGGCTCCTGGAGACCCATCCCTGTCTCCATCCCCACGTGGCGCCCACTCTGCCTGTCTGTATGTCAGCGTCCACTTTCCACAAGGACATCAGTCACCTCGGGTGAAGGCCCCACCCTGACGACCTTATTTTAGATAAATTGTGTCTGTAAAGGTCACATTCTAGAGTACCTGCAGTCAGGACCTCAACATATCTTTTTGGGGAGACACGATGCTCTGTTTTGGGGCCCTGCTGCAGGGCAGAAACAGTCGTGCTGCGTGTGAGGGGGAGCAGCGGGGGGGTGTTGGGGACGGAACTCAGCCGCCCCTCCTCACATCCCCACCCCGCTAACTCACCGTGGTCCACCGTGGCCCAGCGGGTCCCGGGGCTCCTGCCCACACTGGGCCGGGTGCTAAGCACCTCCTTCCCCCGTCTCATTAGTGTTCACAGCTTGACTCCACACTGGGGGTGAGCTCCAGGGGCCCTGGGAGCCCGCCTGGACCAGGTGGACTGCCCAGCAGCCAGCACGGGCCTGGGGCCATGTTGCTGCCTGAATAAACCCCAGGCTGGAGGCTCAGGGCCCCGCCCGCCCGCCCGGCAGCATTCCTTGGAGACTGGAGGGTCACCTGGCAGCCCTGCCTTTTGCTTCCAGGAGGAAAGCCGTGGGGGCAGGGCCAGCCAGCAGCCAAGAAGCTAGCCCCGAGAGGAGCACAACTCAGGAGGGCAGGCGCGGAGGCCGTGGCTGCTGGCAACCGGGCGCCCGTGTCTCCCCCAGCAGGTTGGTTCTGAGGCCCCAGGTACACGGGAGGAACCCCCTTCCCTGCCCCAGGGTCACCTCAGCACTCCAGAGGACCAGGCCCCCATCCAGCCTCCTGTGTGTCCCAGTTGCCCCTCACCCCTGGACCCAGAGGGCAGGGGCAGACACTGAGACGCTCAGGGGACCCTAGGCTGTGGGCAGCGGGACAGCCCTCCCCACTCGGGTGTCACTGCATGCGTGGTCAGTCGCTTCCGTCCATCCGACCCTCTGCGACCCCATGGACGGTAGCCCACCAGGCTCCTCTGTGCATGGGATTCTCCAGGCAAGAATGCTGAAGGGGAGGGATCTTCCCGACCCAGGGATCGAACCCACGTCTCCTGCCTTGCAGGTGAGTTCTTTATCCACTGAGCCACTTGGGATTACTTCCTGTAACACAGACTTCTTTGTGGGAGCGAGGCTTTCCACAGAGAAATTTACCTCAAAAGCCAAAGTCCCCAACTCCCTGAAGGGCCAAGGGCACGGTGACCAGGCAGAGACACAGCCCCAGGACACACCCAGGCCCAGGCCCAGGCCCAGGCCCGCGGGGGCTCCAGGCCACCTGCCCACCTGTGGGGCTAGAGCCTCGGCCCACGCCCGCGGGAGGGGCTGACCCCAGCGGGAGCGAACCCTGATTGTGATGGTAATTCCCGAGCCTCTGAGAGCTGCACAAAGGCCTGGCCAGGCCCTCAGGGACCCTGGCCAGCGAGGCGCCCCCCGGGCTTTTGTTCTGGGACTCGCCTGCTCTGAGTCAGGAGCCTTGAATCAGCGGAAACCGTCTCCGAGAGCACAGGCGTCCTGGGCCTCTGTCCTCCGCGTCCTCCTGGGCCAGCGACCGCGTCCCAAGGCCAGAGGCCTCGCCGTGGTAGTCTCCTACCTCGGTAGACCCTCTGCGGGACGCCCGCCTAGGGGCAGGTGCCGGGCTGCGGGCTCTGAACCTGAGCCTGCAGACCTGACCTGGGTCGGGGGTCACTGAGCGCTGCCTCTCCGTTCTGCACCCGCACATCTGGTTTCCCCGTCCTCCGGGCAGGCTGGCCAGGCGCCTCCCTCGGGATCTCAGGGCTCCGGTGACACCCAGCACAGCCCCTGGAGGGCACCCCCAGGACCCAGGGTCCCTGAGGTCATGGGAAACGGGGCCGCGGCCCCACAGCGCGGGTCAGGCCCCCACACCCGCGCATCCGACCGGCCCTTAGGGGAGAGGCCTCTGCCTCCACCCTGACTCTGCCAGGTGCTTGGGGCCTTCCCATCCCCGCTCGATCCTGGAAGGAAACCGTCCAGCTGAGGAAGGTCCTGCCTTGGCTTTGCTGTCCTCTCAGGCCAGCCTCCTTCCCGCGGCAGCCCTGCCTCCGAGCGTATGGGAGGTCCTGTCCACTCAGCAGCCCTGGCTCAGCCGCGCCCACCCCTGGGGGGGCCTGGCCACCCCGCCTGGGCTCCGGGGCACTGGCTAAGTGCGCGCTGACGTGCAAGGCGATGCTGTGTGTTGGGGATCACACTTTGAGGAGCAAAGTCCTGAAGAGGTTGGCGTGCCCTCGCCTGCAGGCCAGAGCCGTGCCCCCGGGCTCCTCTGGAGCCTTGGGGTTTGTATCTATTGCCCTCCCGACAGAACTCCGTGCTGGCCTTACTTGGATTTCCCGGTGTAGCCCACAGAATGCAGACGTTTGAAAGCGCCGGCTAAAATAAAGTTTACAGTTAGAGCAACACTCAGGATGTTTCAGCCTGTGCCCCTCTACTGGGGAACATGAGTTTCCCTGAACAAGGGGGACCACAGGGAAAAGGCCGGTCCTTTCCCTTTTCTTGAAAAAGCAGGGGCCCCCGCAGCTGCACCCTGAGACCAGTGAGAGATCGCCTGCTCCGCGCTGCGGTGGGGACGGTGACGGGGGACACGCGCGGGGGCGGGGCTCGGACGCCTCCCTCCCCCTCCCGCCCCCGGACCCTCGCCCGTCCCCCGTCGGCCCCTCCCCCAGGCCGGGGAGGAGGGGCTTCCGCGCACCTGCGGGCGGAGGACCGGGCGCGGGAGGACCGTCCCACGGCAGGTGTGCGCGGGCGGGGAGGCCGGGAAGAGGGGCCGACGCAGGAGGGTGGGGGGCGCGGACTCAGCGTCCCGGAGGCCGGCGGACCGGCCTGCGCGCTCCGATCGCCTCCCGTGACCGGTCTGCGCCGCTCACATCGCCTCCCGCCCAGCGTGCGCCTCCAGGGAGCCCCGGGGACCCGGCGGCGGGCGGAGCGGGGGCGCTGCGCGGTGTCCAGGGGCCGCCGGAGCGGGAGCGCGGGCTCCACGTGCGGGCGCCCCCATTGTCCGGCCAGGGTCCTCCGGCGCGGACACGTGTCACCGCCCGGCCCCTCCCAGAGCCGCACCCCGGCATCCCGACCCCCAGCAGGTGCTGGGCCGGGTGGGAGGCCGCTGTAGGCGCCTGCCTGAATCTGGACTTCCCGGCCACTGTCTGGCTGTTTTGCTTTTCAAACTGGCAGCGGAAAAGTAAGACTCAGCAGTTTTAAAATAAGGCCCTTTGCTCTTTCAACTCTAACGCTGTTCCTGCTAGTTTTTAAAAACTACCTTCCGTTCTCTGCAGCGCTGGACGCTTAAACAGGAGCCCACTGGGGTCAGGCCGAAGGAGACTTTTCTGGAGCAGGTGCAGCCTCTTAACTTTACTGGAAGCTTCCCACCCTGCCCGTAAGGGACCTCCCGCGAGCCCTGGACAGGGAAGGGGTTAAGGTGACCCTGAGGCTCGGCAGGATGTGTGGGGGTGGCCGTGGGAGGCCCCAGGATGTGTGACCACTGGGAGGGGCCAAGACAAAAATAGACGTGTGTCCCGGGGGTGCTGGCGCCGGAGTGTGTGCGTCCCTCCCAGGGGGTGGGGGACCCCACTGAACAGGTAGGTGAGTGGTGGGGGCCTGGGGGAGACTTTGCTGTGGAGGGTCTCCTAAAGTGCAGATCTGACCCAGTGGCCAGCCCAGAGCGGGTTCGGGGACCTGAGTTCTGAGCTCTGCTCCTGGCTCCTGGACCCACTGCGGCGGGGGAGACGGACAGACAGATGCTGCCGGCGGACCTGGGTGGGCGGCCAGAGGCCAGGTGCTCCAGGTCAGTCAGTCCAGAGGGGCAGGCAGAGGGGCTTGGCTGTGTTCTAGCACTTGTGTCCCTTGGGGCGGGGTGCGCCCCCCAGGTCCCCGGCTCACCGTCTGGCTGGGACCTGGGCGCAGCTATGATCGGGCCTCTGTGACCTCGGCCCCACCACCTGTGACTTGCCCCTCCTGGCAGCGATCTGGGGAAAGACTGGCAAGAGCAGCGGCCCTTCTGCACCAGAAGCCTGGGCACCTCCCTCTTTGTGACTGTCCCCAACTCTGGGGCGACTTTCTCTCCGGGAGACCTGCAGATCAGGAGGAGGGCGGAGGGGTCACCTGTTTGCGGAGCTCAGTGCTCTGAGGACACTCTGCCCCAGACGCAGCCCATCTTTCTCCCGAATCAGAGCCTCTTCCCTCCCCCAGCCCTGCCACTGCTGGGCGTCTCCTAATCTCAGGTTGTGGCTGTAACTGGTGTCGAGATCACCATTCCAGGAGGCTCTTTCTGCGTTTGGGGCTCAGCTGTGAAAACGGGAGATTTACCTGGGAAGCAGCATCTTGGTGATTGGAAGTGGAATGAAGGTCACTTGGACAGAAGAGCTTCCTGCTGTTAGGAACTTACGTACCTTTTGTAAAGTGGCATAAAGCCTGAAGTTGAAGGAGAGCATTTGTGTGAAGGGAATAAACTGCTCTGTTGGTGGCACCTGGCCGTCAGCTTAGGCTGCTCTGTGCTGAGAGGCTCCGGGAGAAGCTAGGAGTGTGAGAGGAGCAGTGACAGGAAGGTGGCATTCTGCTCCACACTCGGCTCAGCCTCCCGTTCTCAGGTCTACGCATTTCAGCCTCGCCTGAGCCCAGGAGAGCGGGGCGATGCTCTTCCCTGACAGGGGGAGATGCTGGCTGAGCACCAGCTGCAACCTGGACCTGGCCGAGGGCCCGGGGCCACGTCTGGAGCCGCCCAAGAGATGCTCAGTCCACCCATCCCTTGGAGAAGGCGGGTGGCGGCCCAGCCCTGCTCCCCGAGAAGGCACAGTTGGCCGTGTGGTCAGCATGAGGTGGCCGGCTGGACTGCCCAGCCGCCCATGGAGTCTGTGCTGGTGGAGCCGGTCTGCAGTACCTTGCCCTCAGGGATGACCGTGTCCTCTCCCTCTGGGCCTCCCCAAGTAAAACGTTTGGGACTTCAAGCCCGCAACGGTCTCCCGGACACCCTGCGGTTATTATTACCGAGGAACTCTCAGACACCCAGAGCTGGACCTCGACTTTGAGGTCAGAGGCCGCTCCTGAAGCACTTCATCCAGCATCAGCAGCGCCGTCGTCTCCAGGAAACCCGGCGCCTCGCCCAGAACCTCCCAGCGTCCCTCTGGAGCCCAGAGGACCAGTCCCTACGCAGCTCCACGGAGGTGACCCGGGAGCGGCCCAGGGTTCATCAGCCAAGCTTGTGCCCCAGTGGGTAACATGTCAGCGTGGGTGTAGGTCAGCGCTGGGGGCGTTCAGTCCAATCTGTTGAGAAAGCGAAGAACTGTATTTAAAGTACCGAGTTGAGCAACCACAGAAATCGGAACAAGTCAGATAGGAAGATCCGGGCGGGGACACAGAAGTGAGTAGCCGACCAACACCGAACGTCTCCACACCGTGTTCCTCCTCACTGGTCCGTTTCTCACTCAGAGCTTGGGGCTGGCGAAGGAACTCAGAGCAGGGCGACTCCCAAGGGGAAAGGCCCTTGTGTGATCCCACAAAATGGGCCTGCGGGGCAGGAGGTGGAGACCGGACCTCGTTGAGGTCACCCGTCCCCGGCATCCAACTGGACAGCCCTGCCTCCCCCCCGATGCCCTGGACAACGTGGTGGGTGTGAGTAGTGTTATAGAAGGAGGTCATTTGCTTACCTGAATGTGGACACAGTAGAAATTCTCTGGAGAAGAATTAATTTTAAATATCCCACATCCATTTCAGAATAAACACTGCCAAAGGTTGTACCTGGTGATTTGGGTTTTGTTCAAGGAAGCATGGCTGCTGTCTTTGCAGTGTGACCTGGTTTTCCTTCTAAGGTCTGTTTTTCACCCTGCAGACTCATGTTTGACTGTTGGAGGCTCATCCTGTGCAAGAAAACCGGAAGCGACGATGCTTCTTCAGCGCGAGGGTCCCATGAGGCCGAAGAGGAAGAAAGCGACCCTCGGGTGGACGTCCCTGACGTCATCAGGCTTGTTCCAGACCCTCTGGAGGGGCCATCCCCACCCGCAGGTAGGGCCAGCTGCCTCCTTCGGATCGGGATGGGGCCTCTGGTCCTCCTGGGAGACCAGCGTCCCAGGTCTGGGGCGGCAGCTCCCCGGGGCCCCAGGGCTGCCTGCACGTGGGGGCCTGGCTGGGTCCAGGGCCGTGGGTGAGACGGTCAGTCCGCATGCTTGCCCATTTGGCTTCCTGGTGGTGAGGCTGAGGCTGGCTCTGGTGAGCTCTCGGGAAGCTGTCTGGGTTTTAGAGCCCAGGGCTCCCTTTACCAGGTTTTCAGACTGAATTGCACAGTCATACAAAGGAATTGCTTGTCATCTCTAAACTCCTCTTATTCCAAGACTGTTTTCCCTCCCATTTCTTATTTTGAGTACGTTCTCTTTTTCTTCATTGGATTAGCTAATGGATCGATTTTGTGGATTTTGTTTCCAGCAGCCAGTTTTTAAGTGATTGTACCGACTTTCCAAGCACGTCCCCCTGAGCCCACCGAGCCCCCGTGCCGTCTCCCCTGCCATATGGCTCCGGCGCTCGTCTTCCCCGTGTCCCCGGGCCTTCATTCTCGCAGGAGCCACGTCCAGAGGTGCCGCAGAGCCCCCCCCCCAAGCCACCCTGCACCTGCACCAGCCCCTCGGGGCCCTTAGGGGCCCCTGGCTCTGGGCACCATCCTCACCTGGAGCCCGCTCCGGCTCCTCCTCACACCTCCGCCTGCAGGCCCCACGGCCGCTCTCCACATCAGCTCCTGCCCCTCGGGCCCCGCTGCCTCCCTGGGGTCTCCGGCTGACCCGCGTCGGCATGGAAGCGTGTCTCTGCTGTTCATTCTCTCATTCTCTCTCCATATGCGTGGAGACCACTTGATTGAACAGAATTTACCTGAAATGTATGAAATCGTAGAGGACTTTTAGTCTTTATGTATTTTCCTAATTGTGTATTCCAAAAGGTGACCATTAGGTCAGGTTTTGCAGTGTTTATGTTAAAATGCTATTTTCATGCCAAAAATATTAGAAGCTGTGGTTTTCCTTTGAAAAAACAGAAAGCGTATAAACTGCAGGTTTTGATGGTAGTTGTTACTGTACGTTTGTCTCCCTGTGGCCTCTATTTGTGGTCCTGTTTTGCCTGCTTTAAAATCTGGTCTGGACATTTAGCCTGGCGACGTCTTCAGTCACGCTCTGGGGACAGCATTCATTCATTCCATCAGCACCACCTGCAACTCTGAAATGCGGTTGTTTGCTTGTTAAATTAAGCAGACCATGAAATGGATTTGAGGTGCAGTATCCCTCTTCTCCATGCTTTGAAGGGCCCTACAACCCGTGTGATTTCTCTGTATAACTTCTCCTCCTTCAGAGAGCAAGGCTTGGCTGAACCACGCATCTCTCATCGCTCACGTTCCTTCTCTTCTTAAATAAGCAGACCTGCCTGCCAAGTAGCTTTGTGCCTCTGTAGGAAACGCTGTGCCTCCCAGTGACTGAAGCCTCTCTCATGACTTTTGCCACCTCTCTTGACCTGTCCCCCTGCAGCTGGGACCTTTTTTGTTTTCTGAGGCTGGAAACAGGAAGGCAGTCAGGACCCCTGGAGAGTTGGGCGGTTAAGGGGAAGGGAGTGAGGCCAGCAGGCCCAGGTGGCCTGGCTCACCTGCAGCGGGCAGGGCCTGCCTCTGTAGCCAGGAGGTGGGCAGGGGGAGCTGGGTCTCTAGGACTTGCGTCTGAGGTCAGTCAACGGGGCCGCCTCTCCTGTCTCGTGTGGCACAGACACGGACACCTGTGCAAGCCGTGCGTGGGGGTGGCCACCCGCACATATGCGTGGTCATTTATGGGCACTCGTGGGCACGCGTGTCTCGGGCCGAGCGGGACCCATGGGGTGTGGCTGATGGGGCGGTGGCGCCCTGCAGCCTACATGGAGGGTCGCTGGGTCCGCTGTACGCAGACGGAGGTGTCAGGCAGGTGGGGTCTGCTGGGCTTGCTGAGTGCACACGGCTCTGAACTGGGGGCAGCCTCGCGCTGGTGCGGGCAGGGCCTGGCTCGCCTGGGCCTTTGGGGGGTTGCCCACAGGCTTGGGGGGGGGTGCCCGGGTGCTGGCTCGCGAGCTCTGACAGGTCGGTGGGCGGGAGCGGGGGTCTGTCCTCTGGGCGTTCACCTGGGGGCAGGAGCTGGGGCAGGAGGGGCTCCCCAGGGAAGCAGAGCCCTCGCAGTAAAGCAGGCCCAGAGGGGCTCCCCGGGACTCGAGGGCCTGAGACCCAGCACAGCCTCTAGGAGCAGCGGGATGGGGTCCTGAGGTGTGAGAGGGGCGCACTCCAGGCTGTGGGGGCCTCCTCGTGACCCCCGGAGACTCTGTGGAGAAGAGAGGTCCCCAGGAGGACCCGCAGGCCAGGGGAGCCGCGGACACCCAGCCCACCCTGCGCCAACAACCCGCGGACTTCGAGACGGAGTCAGCGTCTGAGCTGCATCACGGCCACAGAGCTGCTGATTGTCCTGTGCTTGCGTTTAGACAAACGCGGAGTGTCTGGGTTTGCCTGAGATCGCACGTGGGGGAGAGACGCGGGGCGGGGCGGGCGTGGACGGCCGCAGGCCTTGCACTGTTCCACCGCTCCTGTATCTGAAGCCTGTGCTGTGAACGGAAGATCCCCCTGGAACGTCACTTGCGTGGCGGGGACCCCGACCCTCATCCTCGGCCATCGGTCAGCTCAGTTGGGGCCAGTTCTGGGCCCAGTCGCATCCCTGGGGACTCTTGGAGACAAGGGTTCTCCCGTCCAACCAGGCAAGCAGTTTCCAGACCCGAAAGTAAAGGAACGGTTTTCGCCTTTTCAAGTAAACCTGGGGCTTTTTCCCTCCTTAACAGCCGTGGTGACTCTGCTCCGAGTGCATTTTCAGCTGCAGCAGGCAGGTAGGATGGTCCAGTTTGCCTTTTCTCACGCGTGTGTGGGACACAGACTCTCAGGCCTCGTGGGCTTGCACTTGGCACCGGGAGTCGATGGTGTTGGAAAGAGCCTGGCAGCGATATAGACCTCCCCATGGTGGGGGTGGAAGCGAGTCGGCCTCGGGAAGGGGGTTGCTGGTCTGAGTGGACCCCCGGCCAGTGTGTGCAGGGGCTCTTCGCTCTCTGCCACACTCCGACCGCTCCCGGCTCCAGGGCGCCGTCTAAGTGGCCTTGCAGCACTGACTCGAGTCTGCCGGCACCTGAAGGGACCTGGCTCCTGGACTCGAGGGCCGCCAGGGGCTGTGCTGGCCGCGACCTCAGGCCGTTCGCCTTCCTGTCTGCCGTGCGTCAGCTGGCCGGCCAGCCGTGTCGCAGGCCTGCCGAGAGGCCAGGAAGTGGGACATGGACCTGTCAGTCACTGTCCGCCTGCTCTTAGGCGCATTAGCAAAATCTCTGCAGGAAACAGCGGGCGCTGAGCCAGAGCTCGTGCCCAGCTTAACTCTTCAACCCCCAGGATCCTGGGAAGCAGGCAGGGCCTCAGCCACGCGCAGGTCGGGATCCGTGGGGTAAGGGCCTCCGCGGCCTGTGTCCACCACCCCCCGGACAGCGGGGCAGGGACACGGCCTCCGTGCCCGCCTGGCTTCCTCCTGCAGAGCCTTCCTTTCCTCGGGAGCCAGTTTCCTGACATCCTCTCCGCTGGACGCCGCCACAGGATGCTGAGCCACAGGAGCCCGTCAGGGTGAGTGGGTGAGGGTGTAAGACACTGCGGCCACTTCAAAGCCGCTGGGCAGCTTCTTCCAACACGAAACGCTCCGCATGACCCGCAGCCTATGTATTCACCGGGACGCGCCGAAAACTCGTGGCTGCACAAACCCGCACCCGGGGGCTTAGGGCAGCTTATTCTGAGCTGCCAGACTGGTGCAACCCCGCCGCAGGTGACGGGTAAACAAAGCGTGGTCTGCCCGGGTGGTGATGCTGTTCAGGACGGATAGGGAATGAGCAGAGAAGACCCCAGGGCCGGGGGGCCGCTCGGCGCGACTGTGCTGCAGGACTCGGGACTCGTCAAACCCAGGGAACTTCACAGCACAAGGCTCGAACCTCAGTGGGTGCAGATGAAAAAGACGGTTGGGGGCGGGGGCCTCATGAAGAATGCAAATGCTCACTCGCTACAAATGTGTGGTCAGTGAGAGGGACACAAGTCAGTTGGGGGGCAGGGCGTCTGTTAGCCAAGGGCCAAGGGACCCCGGGGTTTGTGAACGGGGGTCACAAAGACAGTCAGTGACGTAACTGGGGCCCCTCGCCTGCCCCATGCCCTGTCTCCCCGGAGCTGGAAGAGAGCTGCAGCAGCCCTCTTAGGGCCGCAGACGAGCTCCCTGCCGGCACCTTGGTCTCGGATTTCCGGCTGGCGGCTCCGTGGGCCCGTGGGGCTCTGTTAGGCGGGCCCCAGGATTCTCGTGGTTTTCCTGCTGGTCATCTTCATGTAGTGCGGTTAAGCTCTGGTGAAAGCCTCTGATTTAATGCTGGTTATTTGGAAGAAGGTGTGTTTTGGGGAGAACAGAAGGAAGCAACAGGACAGCATGTGATTTATTCACCGGGGCAGGAAACTCGTGGGCGTTTTGTCATTTTCCTCAACTTGATAAAAAGGTTTCCCCTAATCTGAAAATAATCTGAAATGTTTTGCTAGAAAATGGTTGTGATTCAGCCACCCTAGGAGGTCATTTCTTAGATGTTTTCCTGCAAAACGCAGGCTATAAATACTTAATTCTTCGCCCTTGGGCAGGACCACGGTTACTCCTCCACGCCACTGTTTCTCTGAAGTTAATTCTTTCAAACTCCTGTTTAAAAGGCTCTAAGGAGTCAAGAGGAGAGAACACGGCAGGGAAGCTCTGGGTGGGCAGGCCTCGTCTTTGGGAGGAGTGTGAAGTGTCTTCCCGACACCTTTTTGGAAAATCTCCGGGAGGTGACGGCTGTGACTGTGCTTCTGTAAATCCAGGAGCTTTGTATCCACTGCGGGGTTGTGACCACAGATCCCAGAACCCAAACCAGTGTCCCGGAGGAAAGAGCCTTGGTTTCGCTTTAAGCGAAAACAGCCCCTTTGAAACCTGACCGAGTCCCTGACCTGGCAGCCACTGCTTAGTATGGATTGTCCACCTTTGTGTGGCTTGTACAACAGCCTGGCCACGTGTCCCACAAATGGACTCGCTTGCTCTGGGGAGCAGTGCAGAAGGAGGGGTGGGGGGTTCTGGGGGGCCTTCCTGAGGGGCGCGGGCATCCCTGGGCCACCCCGGGTGCTGAAGGCGGGAGCCCCAGTTGGGGGCCGGGGAGGCCTCCCCAGGCCCGTCATGCACGTGGGGACCTTTGTCGCCTTTGAGTTTGCATTTCCAAGCGCACCCGTGGACTTCGCCGAACGGCAGAAAGAGAGTTTGTTTTCCGCTCTGAGAACAGCCATGACCTGTCACTGGAGGGCTGCGCCTGGGAACCTGGCAGGAGGAGCAGGAACAGACCCGCGGGTCCTGGGGTTCGCAGCCTCGGCAGCCGTGAATTGGGGCCGGGTCCTCCCCGCCGCGGGCTGTCCGGCGCCTGTTGGGGTGTGGGCAGCACCCTGGCCTCTGCCCACGCCCAGCGGCACCCGCGTTGTGACAGCCAGGACGTCTCCTGACTGGGTCCTGTGGGCAGTCGCTCCCCACCCCCGCTCATGGTGTAACGTGCCATGTTTCTGGGCTCACGCACATGGACCCGAGTTTTGTCGACAAGAGTGTCCCGAGGGCGCGGGCAGGACGGGGCCCGCACGGGGGCCCCCAGCTTGGTCGCGTGACCCCAGCTCCTCTGCCGCCTGCCCCCGGGCCAGCAGGTGGCGCAGCTGAGCCGCCGAGGCTGGACCACCGCTCCTCTGGCCCAGGGCTGAAACGGAAGGATGCGGCCGCTCAGAGTGACTGGGACGCCTGGGCGCTCAGTTTGGACGGGCAGGGAGTCGGGTCTCCTCTCAAGGGGACTGAGGGTCCCAGGACGCCTTGAGACACGGGCTAGTTCACTGACCCGAGAGTCACCCGGAAGAGTCCACATGCGGGCAAGTGAGTTTACACGCGGGCTAGTGAGTTCAGACATGGCCGAGTGAGGTCACACGCAGGAGTTTGCACGCAGGCCACCCTTCCGCTCGGGGTGGCTCCTGGGTGAGCTCAGCACTGAGTTTCTCCGTCAGCTTCTGGGTTGTTGCAGGGAAAGTAGGAGAAAGTGACCTGTGACAAGCTGGACACCTTCCAGGAGGGGCCAGTGTGCCTGTGAATGTAGGTTGGCTCATATCAGCTTATTTAGACACAATCTGCATACACGTAGGCCTCAGAGATACTGTGGGTTCAGCTCCAGGCCAACCACAGTGAAGCGAATATCTCAGTGAGGTGCATCACGTGAATATTTTGGTTTCCCAGTATCTGTAAAAGCTTTGTTTATGCTCTACTGCAGTCTGTTAAGTGTGTAATAGCATTATGTCTGAATGAAAAAAAGGTATACTTTAAAACTTTATTGCTAAAAAAATGGCAATTACCCTCTGACTACCCAGGGCTGCCACAAACCTTCAGTTTGTAGAAAATGCAGCGTCTGCAAAGCACGATAAAAGGAGGTCGCGAAGCCGCTGACCCCACCGAGGACACGGAGCCCCGGGCTGGGGCAAGCGGGCGTGGTGACACCCGCAGGGAGCTTCTCAGAACAGAACTTGTCCCTGGGAACCTGGAGGGCAGCTGTGCCTTCCTGACAGTTGTGCTTCCTCTCAGGCAGTACAGGCCCCGTGGGCATCACGGGCTTGGGGGGTAGGACCAGGGAAATGGGGGGAGTGGAGCGCGAGCAGGCGGGATGTGAGCATAGGTCACTGTGCCTCCAGCTTGGTCCCCCGGGAGGCACCACATCACGGGGTGCGACGTCCAGAGCAGCCTGGGGACCACAGGAGCTCCAGGCCAGTGGGACCGTCTCCCACGATTCTGTAATGGTGGATACGTGACATCGTGGTTTGTTCAAACTCACCAACCGCTGACATGGAGAGTGAGCTGTGGTGAAAACTGCAGGTCTAGTTAATAGTAACACAGCGATGTTATTGGTCCAGCAGTCACAGCACGGGTACCACGCCAGTGGGGGCCAGTGGGGATGCTCTGCCGGTACCCTCTCTTCTCCTGTAAACCTCAAACTGCTCTGAAGGTTGAAGTCTTCCTTCTAAGTGCTTCTCGTGGGAGGTGGTGATTCTGCCCTCTGTCTTTAGCATGTCTTCTTTCGAGGTGTGTTAGAAGCTGTGATGACGCGTCTGAAGCGTGGGAAGCGCAGCCTTGCCTCCTGCATTGTTGTCTCGACCGGGGGCTGCGCTGTGTGAGCAGGAGCCCGTGCAGACAGCTGCTTGGGCAGGTCGTCTGTAGGTGTGGTGCTGGCTCGTCCTGCACACGGGCTGTGATGGAAGATGTCTGGCAGGTTTATACACACAGTACGTGAGGTGGTAAGAGAGGTGACTGCGTTGGTGCCAACCTCCTTCCTAGACTTACGAAGACGAGGCCCAGGCGTGTGCGTCGGCAGGACCGTGCTCACTGACACGGTATCAGCCATGTTTTTAATTCTTCAGGCCCGGGACCCCTCCGGCGGCATCCCGGTGGGTCCAGCCAGGTGGGCACCTGCAGCTGCCCCCTGCAGACTACCTGAGCTCTCCTCGGGGCCACCTTCTCTCTTCCAGGTGTCACGGTCCGAGGGGACTTCTCTTCGAAATGTTCATACCGCCCCATCCGTGTTGCTGAAATCCCCGAGCTCCTCGTGGCTGGCATCACAGTTCCATCACTTTCCATCGCAGCGTCCGGATGGGAGCAGGCACACCTTGCCCCCCAGTGAACTGTCTGACGGAGGCCGGCCAGCGTCCTCCCACAGACGCCCCTGAAATCACTTTTCTTCTTCTCCCAATAAAAGTGGCAGGAGCTTCACTCTCAAAGTCAGTGAAACAGGCGCGGCTGGGACCCTGGGACCCGCGGAGCCTGGCTGCCGGCTGGGTACCTCGCCAGCAGACAGACCCCAGACTCGGACTCTCTGTGAGTGCACGTGTCCTACCGAAACAAATGGGACATTGGGAAACGGGCCGGAAACGGCCAAGAGAGGCGGGGCACAGCTTCATTCCAGCCGCTCGGGAAGAGAGCTGCGTCTGTCCCAGCTCCTGGGACTTTGCTGTGCCGTGGGCCAGAGGCTTCCTTAAGGTCAGCGCCCCCACCACTGAGGTCAGGGCCCTCGTCAGGTCAGCCTCCTCCAGGCAGGGCCCCGCTCGTGCGGGAACTGAGAGGCGGCCTCCGCGTTGTCTGGAGTTTTTCTGAATGAACTCCCCCAGGGCCGGGGCGAGGGCTGTGTTCAAGGCGGTTGGGTCAGAAGAGATGCCTGTGCTTTGAGGTCACTTTAAAACTTAACCCACGAAAGACCACTGCAGGGGAGATGGGCCGACCTCTCCCTGGTCCTTCTCCTGAGGAAGGACAGAGCCCTGAACCGTACACGTGAGAGAAATGAGAGGTTCTGAGACGGAGGAGATCAGCTCAGTAAGGACACGGTGGGCCAGGCTGGCGCTGGGGGGACCTGCAGCTGGAAACACCCCGCCAGACCTGCCCTCTCCCCAAGGACCCGGGGAGGGAGGGCTGAGCTTCCGGGAAGCCCTGCTTCGCCCAGGCTGGACCCCACGGGAGAACCACCCTCCACCCTCCAGGCCCTGGGAGCGGCAGGACCCCAGCAGGCCCCTGCGCCCCATGACTGGTGACGGCTCCCATCCCAACGCCAACACGAGGTGGGTGCAGACCACGGAGGGAGACCTCGTGGGAGCCTGGACGCGCCCCCGCCCTGGGGCTCAGAGGAGGCCTAGTGGGCCCAGGACTTCACCACCACCCCAGGACGAGGCCACCCCCCACCGGGACAGTGGGCACATGGGGAGCCGAGTGCGGAGCCCCAAGCCCCCCAGCAGGGAGGTATCGGAGGAGGCCTGGTGGGCAGCCCGGACCGCCGCCTCAGCAGGGACAAGGCCCCCCGCCCCCAGCAGGAACAGGAGGCTGCCCTTCCCCGCCCTGTTGGAGCGCCCAGAGGAAGTCGGCCACGACAACAGACTTTTTAAAAACTCAGGAGTTTCATAACATACACCAAAGGCCCACATTTCCTTCAATAACCGGTTGTCATGTCGGGAACCAGGAAAACTTCAAACTGAGAGAAACTGCAAGAGACGTCAACACAGATGCGAGAGACGGCAGGACCATCGACAGAGGTCGAAGCCGCCGTCACAGAACGCTTCGCCGAGGAATACGAACACGCTGGAAAAGGGAAAACGGAGAAATCTCAGCAAAGAAATAGAAGATGGCAGGAAATGGAAGTTTCAGAAATGAAAATACGCTAACGAAAGAGAAATTCCCAGTCGGTGGGCTCAGCAACAAAAGGGAGGGGACAGCAGGAAGAACCTGTGAACCTGAAGACGGAATGACAGAAACCAGCAGCCCGAGCACCGCGGAGGAGACAGGCTGAGGGGGAACCAGGAGCCTGGGGGCCCGAGCGATTCTCCGTGATCCGACCTTCCGTCCTTGGAGTCTCAGGAGAGAAGGGGGAGCGGGCTGAAAATACTCAGATAAAGGCAGGAGGCGGCCCACTTTGGCAGAAGACACAAACCCAAATATCTAAGACGTTGATAGAACCCCAGTTAGAATAAAGTTTCCCCAAACCACACCAGGACATATAGTCAAACGTCTGAAAACTAAAGACAAAGAAAAATTTCTTAAAAAGCACAGACTACCACAACTCACTCTACAGGAAACAGGTTAACGTCTGAAGCTGTTACATCCATTGAGTTCACAATTTTAAAACTCTCAAAAAGAACCTCCAGATCAAGATGGTTTCACTAGGAACTCTACCAGGCATTAAAGAATGCCAGTTCCTCACACTCTCTTCCTGGTCATCTTATGAGGTAAGTATTACACTGATGCCCAAACTAGACAGAAACAAAAGAGAAAACTGTAGACCAACATCGCTCATGAATATACAAGCATCCATAGCAAAATGTCAGCAAACAGAATTAAGCGATGAATAGGAAGGATGATTCACCATGGCCAAGTTGGGTTTAATCCCAGAATGTCAGGCTGAATCAATATTTGAAAATTAATCAATGTAATCCGCCCTCTAATGAACTGAAGAAAAATCACATGGTCATTTCAATCAACGTAGAAAAAGTATTTGACAAAATTCAATACCCTTTTAGCAAAACAGGAATACAGAAGGGCGTCCTTAACTTGTCAATAAGTATTCACTGAGAACTCCCACGGCTGACGCTGACCGAGGGGTCAGAGCTGTGTTCTTCCCCACGGTCGGGAGCCGTGTTCTCAGCAGCAGATTGGAGGTTCAGCCGGTGCAGTGAGTCAGGAAGAGGAAGTAAGGAGATTGGCAAGGAAAAATGAAACAGTCCATATTTACAGACGACACGATTGTCTAACCATACAATCCCAAGGACTCTACAGAAACACTCCTAGAGCTAATAAGTGAGGTTAGCGAGGCTGCAGGATGCAAGATAAACACTGGAAAAATCTATTGTATTTCTCTGGATAGCAATGAACATGGACACCAAAGTTAAAAATACAATACCATTCACATATTCCCAAAAATTAAATACTTGGGTGCAGCTCCACAAAACCATGATCAGAGCTTGAAAACTAGAAAATGCTGACGAAAGAACTCAAAGATTTAAATAAACGGAGAGACACAATTTGTTTTCAGATCAGACATCTTAATATAGTAAAGATGTCAATTCTCTCCAAACCAGTGAGCAGAATTCCTATCAAAATCTCAACAAAAAAAAATTTATAGATATAGACAAGACTATCATAAAGTTTGTGTGAAAAGCCAGCAGAGCTAGGATGCCTAAAACATCTTGAATAAGAAGAAAGTAGCAGAAGTTATTGTGATACCAGGGATTATTCTGCCACAGTCATCAGGACGGGAGGAGTTGGTTGAGGGAAGGACAGTGGAGAAGAGAGAATTAGACGGTGAGCCCACTGATTGCTAACGAGGGTGGAGGAAAGACAGCCTTTCAGCACGTGGTCTGGAGCCGTCAGACATCAGAGGCAAGACGAGACAAACCAAAGACCACGACTTCCAGTTTCACACCTTATACAAAGATTAAGTCAAAATGGGTCACAGACTTAAACGTAAAACAAAGCTGTAAAACTTCAGGAAAAAATATAGTAGACGATACTCAGGACCTAGGAATAGAGAAAGAGTGCACAGACTTGATGCCAAAAACAGGGTAAAAGGAGAAATGGGCAAATTAGACTATCAGAATGAAAAGCGTATGCTCTCCAAAGGCCCCCGCTAAGATGAGCTACAGACAGGAGAAAATACCCGCAGACCACAAGCAAAGTCTCAAAGCACACCAGTATAAAAGCAAGCAATCCGGCAGAAAATGGAAGCACAAGTGAAGAGGTGCTGACAGCAGATGAGCACCTGAGGGGGGTCAGGGAAACAGAATCTCTGCGAGCCGCCCCGCACGCCGGCACGTGGGCTCACGTGAGGGCCATGACAGCTCCGGAAGCTGGGGTGCGGAAGCCGGCCTCGGTGTGGGGGGCGATGAATGTGCAGGGGCACAGCCATCTGGAAACTGCCTGCCAGGAAAACAACAGAACACACAGCCGTCATCCAACCCAGCAAACTGCACTCCTGGGCATTTACCCCAGAGGAAGGAAAACACTCACACGGGCTCATGCACACGCAAGTCTGTATCAGCTCGTTCACAGTGGCCCCAAACTAGTGCCCTTCAGCGGGTCAACAGCTAGAAAAAGCTGTGGTCCCTCCACGCCAGGGAGCACCAAGGACTCAGCAAGAACAGGGACAAGACCAGACCACTTGATGAAGCTCTGGAGATTCGGGCTGAGTGAAACGAGCTCATCCCACCAGGTTATGAGCTGAGTCCACTTGGGAACGTTCTTGACGCTGTGGAAATGGAGGACAGTGGTGGTTGCCAGGGTTCAGGAGGGGGTGGGAGGGAGTGGTGTGGGATGGGGAGTCCTGGGTGAGGGTGTCGATGTGCACGCCGTGATGCTGTGTTGCAACCACTGGGGGAACGGTCTTTTGGGGGGTATGTCTCACGGCTGCACGTGAATCTGCAGTCGGCTTCTAAAAAGGAGGTTAATAACCTGCAGCCCTAGCCCCTCACATGCGTGCGCTGTGTTACAAGCGCTGTGCCCGATGTAGAATCTTACTTGAAGTGGGAAGGGGGGAGGAGAGCTTTCCTTTAAGATGGCTCTGACCTTGACTGGCTTCAATTAAATATTTGCTATGGAGTTATAGGTTCAGATCCACAAGCGTAAATAGATGTCAAGGTAGGTTAACTCAATCTCAGCGACCTTGCTGTTGAACCATGGAAAATACTGCCTCTAAGTTAAGGCTTGAAAAAATGACATTTCTGGATTAAATCAGCTGTGTTAAAATATTCAGCATAGGCAAATCACCAGCCCAGTTCCAAGGTGATTGCTTCCTGCTGTGCAGGAGCCCGATGGGCTGTGTGTGAGCCACAGTCCCCACTGCCCCATCCCTCCCCCACTGCTCCTTCCCTCCCCCACTGTCCCCTCCCCTCCCCCACTGTCCCTCCCCTCCCCCACTGTCCCCTCCCCTCCCCCACTGCTCCTCCCCTCCCCCACTGTCCCTCTCCCACTGCCCCCACCCTCCCCACTGCCCCTCCCCCACTGTCCTCCCCTCCCCCACTGCCCCTCCCCCCCACTGTCCTCCCCTCCCCCACTGTCCCTCCCCCACTGCCCCTCCCCTCCCCACTGTCCCCTCCCCTCCCCCATTCCCCCTCCCCCACTGCCCCACCCTCCCCACTGCCCCTCCCCCACTGTCCCCTCCCCTCCCCCACTGCTCCTTCCCTCCCCCACTGCCCCTCCCCCACTGTCCTCCCCTCCCCCACTGTCCTCCCCTCCCCCACTGCCCCTCCCCCACTGTCCTCCCCTCCCCCACTGTCCCTCCCCCCCACTGTCCCTCCCCCCCCACTGTCCTCTCCCCCTCCCCCACTGCCCCTCCCCTCTCCACTGCCCCCACCCTCCCCCACTGTCCCCTCCCCTCCCCCATTTCCCCTCCCCCACTGTCCCCTCCCCTCCCCCACTGTCCTTCCTCCACTGCCTGGCGGGCACCATGGTGTCAATATGTGCGGTTCAGCCAGCCTCCCGGGTTGCTTCCTGCAGCCTCAGCGAGGAGCCTGCCCGCTGCATCTTTTCTGCTGACTGTATGACCACATCCCAGGGAGACACGGAGGCCCTGTCAGTGGCCCCGAGCCCCTGCAGAGCCTGTGGGCCTGCACCTCCTCTCCGGGGGCTTTGGTGTTCTGTGGATTGCTGCGTGGGGAGAGTCTGAGCGTGTGTGATAGAGTTAAAGCTGCCGCTGCTAATCTTCTAAATAGAGTGATAAAGCAGCTTCCTGATCACAGGTTGGCATGTTCTCCCGGGTTTACTGTTTTGGACCAGAGTCCCCGGGAGAGGAGTATAAACAGCGCCGAGTGCGTCAGCCCGGCCCAGAAGCCTGCCTTATCGCTGCCCTCCGTGACCCTATTGTGAGCGGCTTCCTCTCTGAGGATCTCAGCTCCGCAGTGGGGCGCAGGCCGCGGGCCACTCAGAAGGCAGGCGGCTGCTGTGGCCACCTGGGGAGCAGTTGGTGCCTCAGGCGTGCGGGGTGGTGCTGGGGTGCCCCCTCTTGGGGGGCCTCCTCCCCACGGGGAAGTGCGCGGCGCCTGGCTGGGGCTCTGTCTCGGCATCTGTACTTACTCCGTGTGGTCTTGGTGGAACGGACGCTTCCAGCCCTGACCTCTGCACCGTGGTGAAGGGCTGGCCACCGGACGCCCGTCCTCGAGGGGTCTGGCTTTGGTGTCCGTCTCTTCCGGGTCCAGCAGGCGAAGGTGGACACTAGCAGGCACGCACGGAGCCGCTGACGGTCCAGGGGGCTGTGGGAGCCTAAGACGGGGGCTGTGAGCTCGTCTCGAGGGCTCACCTCTGCAGAGGCACAAGGTTCAGTGGCAGAGACGGGGCGGAAGTGGAGCTGCTCCCCGGACGGGGACCAGGCAGTGGCAGGGCTGGGGAGGGGGCCGCCCACACGGACGACTGTGACCGCGTCCAGTGCCCTCCCGACAGGACCCTGTTGAGTCTCCTTCAGCCGCCCGCCTGGCCTTGCTCCATGGACTTGAAGTCCTGAGCTGCTTCCACCCTGGAGCTTTCTCTCGTTTGTCTTATCACCTGGTGAGGTTGTCAGTGCCCAGAGCACTGGTGGGGGGCTCAGAGTTCACCGCCTGGACCTCAAACACAGCTCAGCAACAGGAGGAAATGCCCCCCACCCCACCACCAGCTCCTTCTGGCCTCTGGCCCTGGGTCTCCCACTCTCTGCTCCAGCCCTTTACATCCAGGGCAGGAAGGCGGCCAAGGCCACTGCTGCCTTGAAGAGGGGACACCTGGGGCCACACGCGCACGCGCGCACACACACACACGCGCACACACACACACACACCCCACGTCCTCAGGCAACGCCTGCCTGAGACGTCCACCCTTAAAAATAGGAAATCCTGTCTTTTGTCACAATGTGGACAGACCTGGAGGACATTATGCTGAGTGATGTAAGCAGATAGCCAGGGACAAAGGCTGCGAGACCCACTTCGTGAGGTTTACTGGTCAGGCCTGCAGGTGCGGGCAGGGGGCTGCAGGGGGCTGCAGGGGAGGATACACGTGAGGAGGACAAGGACTTAGGGGACCAGGGGAGTGTGCTGGGATCAGACTGCTTGTGTCCCCCAAAATTCATATGTTGAAATTGCAGCACTCAAGGTGGAGGCGTTAGGAGATGGGGCCTCTGGGGTCATGAGGGTGGAGCCCCGAGAATGGGATTAGCGCCCTAGAGAAGGCCCCAGAGTGTCCCCAACCCCACCTCCCGTGTGAGGCCACAGTGAGGGGTCCTGGGGGGCTCCTCTCCAGACCCCTCCATGCAGGCGCCTGGGTGTGGCCTCCGGGACGGCGAGAGCTAAGTCTCTGTGGTCTCCGAGCCCCGGGCCCTGCGTCCTGTAGCCTCCAAGCTGTCTGGGGCGCGTGGGAGACGTACTGACCACTTTAAGCCTGAATGGGCAGAGCCTCTCTGACTTCGCGGCCAGTCGGGCCCAAGGAGACATGCAGGCCTGATGCCCCGGAGGACCCACCAAAGGTGCCTGCGGGGAGGCAGCCGGGCTGGACCCCAGTCTGGTAACACCCTTAGAATAAACGCAGAACCTGAGGAGGCTGGCGCTCCGGGTCCCTGCGAGCAGGAGGGGAGGTGCTGGGGGTCCCCCAGGTCCTGTCCTGCATGGGGGGCCTGCGGCCCCGCAGAGCAGGGCTGAGTCAGGGTGTAGCCCTTCCTGGGGAGAGTCCCCAACCTGCCCACTCTGGCTTGGATCAGAGGCTCTTGTGAAACTGCCCTTAAAAAGACCCTGTAAGTTGCAGAGGGGAAGATTACCAGCGGGGAAGCACCCTGAGTTTTGCGTTCCCTGTTAGAACCCACACCTGCCGCCCTCGGGAATGCAGTGACCCGGCCCCGAAAGGCAAAGCTGGAGACGCAGGCCCTGGCCCGTGGAGGTGACGGCTGACCTGGGCCTCCTGAGATAAGGCGCGGTCTGCAGGCTCCCTGAACTGGGCCGGGATCCTGCAGGCGTGAGGACCGGGGCCAGTGCCTTCCGTCCCTGCAGAGGGGGTCCTCCTGGGGACATTCTGCTCTGAGTCCAGCACTTGCCGGTTAGTGTTTGTCATTAGATCAGCCTCAGTCCCGTCTCCACGGCTCAGTCCTGACCTGAAACGTCCATCTCCACCCCCCCGCACCTGCCCCCCCACTCTCGGGGTGGAGGGGGTGCCCTTCACCCCCACTCCTCCGGCATCTCCCTGGGGCAGAGCTCGGCCAGGGACGGGACACACACACATGCTCCTGTGGGTGACCTGCTGGGCTGTCTCTTGGGAACCAGTGTGACCCCGCTCGAAGCCGATTCAACGGTGGCTGCCTCCCCTGGAGCCTCTGCACCACACCTCGGCCGGGGGACCCCTACCCCTTTTGTGTGGAAGCCCGTTTGGCCTCTCTCGTAAGCACACCCTGCCAGAGGTACAAGACGGAATTGGCTTCTGCATCCTGTGAGTTTAGGTGACGACGTGACACGGGTGTGTCGGGCACCACAGCGAGCGAGTTACCGTTTCCCTTCTGTGGGGAGAACCTTTACCACCTGCCCCGTGACAAGGCTGAGCCTCACGGTGCAGTGTCGGTGACGGCTGTGCCCACACTGTGCGCTGGAGCCCGGCACTGCCCCCGCTGGGACCGTGACCGCAGGCTTGTATCCTTGGAGCACCATCTCCGCCCAACACCTCATGCCCGCCCCCAGCCCTTGGCAGCTGTCATCCTACCATGTTTCTCTGAGTTTGATTTTTTAGATTCCACAAATGAGACCATGCAGCCTCTGACGTGTTTCCCTCAGCATCACCCCTCGGGGTCCCTGCACGTTACTAGTCTGCATTGCATTCTTTGTTATGGCTGAGCACTATTCCACTGTGTCTATGCAGCACACCTCATCTGTCCATTCATCCATCGACAGACACTTAGATTCCTCCCGTACCGTGGCTATTGTAAATAGTGCTGCAGTTACCATAGGGTACTTTTATCTTTATGAATTAACGTTCTTGATTTTTTTTTTTTTTTTGGAAAACGCCCAGAAATGGAATTCCTGGATCATGTGGCAGTCCTTAGTTTTCTGAGGCATTTTCATACTGTTTCCATAGTGGCTGCACCTATTCACATTCCCACCAACAGTGCACGGGGCTCCCTTTTCCTGCCTCTGCACAGCACTTGTCCTCCCGTCTTTCTGATGAGGTTGTTCTGGCAGCTGTGAGGTGGTACCTCCCCGGGTCTGGTCTGGTCTCTGACATCCGCAGCGTTGAGCACCACCCAGCGGTCCTCACACTGTGTCCTGGCCGCCCCACAGCTGGTCTCTCTCCCAGCAGGCCAGATGAATCCTGCCTTTTGTCTTCTGAATGTTCTGTCTGCATCTTTAGGCCTGAGATAGAGGAAAGGCAGCTGCCAGGGGCTTATCCCGGGGGCCCCTGGGGGGCAGGGACCCCCCACCCCCCATGGCCTGCTCATCAGGACGCAGGGGAGAGATGCCCGGGAGAGGCGGGTGTGTCCTGAGATCCCCGGGATGCCTTCCTCAGACGGACGCCGGCTTCGTGCCCCGGCTCACCGGTGTGGTCACAGGTGAAACTGTCCAAGGCTGTGGGTTCCTTCATAGCGTCCGCTTTTTCCCTGCTTCCCCGGCCCCGGCCCCATGTGGGATCCTCTGGTGCAGGACCCAGCTGCACCCCGGCCTGGCGGGCGGCTCCCGCTTCCTCCCAGCAGGCGTGTCTCCACCTCCCCCAGAGCCCCCACCTCAGACCCGACCTGCACCCTTCAGCTCTCCTATTTCTCGCCTCCCTTTCAGGCTGACTTTCCGGAACGGTTGCTAAGAGGGTGTGTTCGGTAGCCAGGGATCATCTTGCATTCTGCCTGGCCACCTGGGCGCCACGCCGCCTCTGCTCTCTGGGAGGCCCAGATGAGCCCGCACCCTTGGGACACTGAGGCGAAGCTTCTCTCTGCGGGGTGGGGTCTGGGCCATTACCTAACTGTCCTTTATTGAACTGAAGAGACTTAGGGGATGACATTCCAAATGATCCATGACAGTGCTTCCCTGAAGCCAACCCTGCTTTTTAGATCTGTGTTTATACACATCTGAGTTTGCATCCTGCCTCCGACACCTCTGTGTGTCCTTGGGCAAGTTACTGGATGTCTCTGTGCCTTATTCTATAAAACAGGGTAGAAACAGTGCCAGCCTCCTAGATCCCTGTGAAGATTAAATCAGTTCACACCAGGAAAGAGCTACTTAGGAGGGTCCCTGGAACACAGTAGAAGTGCTCTATAGCGTCTGATGGGATTGTTAGGACTGCTATACTTCAGTCAATAGTAAGTGACTTTTGTAGCAAGATACTGCCAAGTGTGCTATACTATAAAGAGAGAGTAAAAGTTTGATACAGACTCAGTGAGAGGAGAAAGGAGGGAGGGAGGGATGGTCAGGGGATCGTGGAGGCCGTAAGTCTGAGGCGTCCAGCGCAGCCACAGGGTGGGAACCCGGGAAGGGCTGAGTCTGGCCCTTCTGGAGGCAGAATTTCCTCTGCTTCGAGGACATCAGTCTTTTCCTCTTCGACTGATCGAACGAGGCCCATCTGCAACAGAGAGGGTGCTGGTCTACATGTTCACCTCGGCTACAAAACACCCTCAAAAGGACATCCAGACCGAACATCCGGGCACGGAGGCCAGCAGACTCAACCGTGAAGCCGCGCTGGAGTTAGCTGCTTGGTCCCTGAAATGCCCCAGAGCAAGGTGCTCCAGGGCACAAGAGGAAGGAAGCGGAGAGCCAGCGAGGGGGAACCCTGGATGTAGGGAACAGTGCTCAGCCGGAAAAGCACAGAGGGAGATAGTGCAGCTGGACATCGGAGGTCAACAAGCCCTTGGGGGCTTGCCACCTTCCTCTCCAAACCACCCCCCAACTGGGATGTGGGCACATCCTGTGTTGACATGAGCTGCCCACTTGAATTTCCCAACCCACTTAAGGAACCAGGCACCTGCTCCTCAAACACTCCCTCTGTAAGGTCAGCCCCCCGCTGCGGAGACACTGGTCAGGGTCCAGGGCGCACACAGGGTCCGTGCACCTCCCTGGGAAGTGGCGCTGGGCCCGGGCACACGCATGACTGGCTTCTGCAGGGCGCCGGGGTGTAGAATGCACTGGCTGGCTTCGTGCCAAGCATGGCGAGATCGCGGGCCGGAGCCTGGGCGCGCGCTTCCCTCCTGCGCCTCTCGGCCTTGGGCAGGTGGCGGCAGCCGGTCCACCGGACCACCGCTAACCCACCGACCCCCGCGGGGGCGGCGCGGGCGGCATGCGGCGGCGCGGGGAAGGCGCGCCCGGCTGCTGCGGCCTCTGCACCTGCCCGGGGGCGGCCGGAGGTAACGGCGGGCAGGCTCCGGACTCGCGCCCCGGCGGCTCCCTGCTCCGCTCCGGGGAGGGCGCAGAGACCCGGAGCTGGAGGGCTGGGCCGGGCTGCGGGCTGAGGTCCCGCGGGGCGCGCCGGTCCGCGGGGCTCCCAGGCGGCCGCGGGGTGCACTGGTCGGGTGCCCAGGTCGGCGCGGGGGAGCGCGCGCGGGACTGTCGAGGGGTCCGCGGGTGCGCGCGGGGGCCCGGAGCCGGCACCCGGGGTGCACTCGCGGAACGCCTTGCTCGCCGCGCGGGAGTGCGCTCGCTGGGTGCCCAGGTGGCTGCGGAGGGACGGGGCGCGCACCGCTTCCGCTTCCGCCGGGCAGCCCCCGCACGCGCCCCCTCGGCGGGCTCCGGACCAATCCCGGGCCGGCGGCGCGGCAGGCCCCCTCCCCAGCGCCCCCCTCCCCCGAAGCACCTCTGGTGCAGAGGAAGCCGGGGCTGCAGGACCGTTCTGCGCTGCGGAGAATGAGGTTCTGGCTGAGACATGAAGAGATGGCTCTGGAGGAAATGGTGCAGAGATTGAACGCGGTTTCCAAGCGCACTGGTAGGAGGAGCCGCCGGCCCCAAGCCCGTTCTCGAGCTTGACATCATGTGCTGAGTCTCGGGAGACGCGCCTGGTTTCTGTGTGGCAGGCTGCATTTCTTTTTTCCAAGCAGAGGTAACAGGACAGCGGAATGATGGCTCTGACCTGGCAGCTGGCGGGCTCCTTGGCCAGTCAGCCCGATTTTATTCCGCCTAGGAAGGTGGCCAGGATGGCAGATTGGTGATGGGCTTTCTGGGCGACCCCAGGTTTGTACGTGGAGCCGGGATCTGAAATCTGCTCATTCAGCCTGCGTTGGGCTGCGCGTGCTGCAGTCGCAGTGGAGATGGAAAAGGTGTTTGTGGCTCGGAAAGAATGTGAGCCCCGGCTTTCCAAGCGGGTGTGGGCCTGGGGGGGCGTCGAAGCTCGTTTTGAGGAGGGAGGGTCCGATCCACCAGGGAGTTTTTTCTCTACCAAATAGGATGTGAACCTAAGACAGATGCTGGAACGTGGCTTGGGTGTGGAGAGGGAGATGGCTGATCAGATGCTGTTTTCTGCACCAAGTAAAGAACGACTCACAGTTAGCTTTGAGGCCAAGTTCCGCTGCGTTTGCTTGGATTCAGGAGGGCCGTGCGCTGGCCAGGCTGGGTGCTGCCTTCGGTCGGTCACTTCTGAGCTTTCCTGCGCATGTGTAGGCCCCCTGTCATCGGGGCAAGTTCTCCTTGAAACGAAGAGGAGATGGTTGTACACCATTAAAAGTGAGCTGCCAGGTTTTTCCTGCTGTTGCTGTGTTGCGTCACGGACTATTGCCTCATCATCTAAGTCACACTTTGCCGAGAGGTTAGGTTCGATCAGTCACTTGGTTTAGGTGTGGTAACCCCCAGCACACACGCCACTCCTACCCCTCTATCGTAAGCGCGAGGCCCAACGGGTGTGAGAGCAGGGCAGTGGCAGGGTCAGTGTGAACACACTGGATGTGGTGGCCTGAGACCCTGGGGGTTGTCCGTGTTTAATGTGATTTTGGTGTTAAAAGTACTGGATTTGTGATAAATGGGTCAAAAGCACATCAAGCCCCTCTGCCATCTGCCCCTTGCTCTCAGGAGGGTGGCCCGCTGTTTGACGTGCGACTCCTGTTGTGCGTGGTGCAGCAGCTGAAGTGAGGGGTGCGGACCGGGTGCAGGACCGGGTACCCGCTCGCCCTGGAGGGAAGCATCCTCGTGCCCCGCGCTGGGCTGGAGTCAGGATTACAGAGCAGCGGGAACTGGTCCAAGGGGTGATGTCATCCCTGGGTCTTGGGGCTGGAGGCTTCCTGGTGAGCCAGGGAGACGCGTGTGCTCTCTGACGGTGAGAAGCCTGCCTTCCAGGAGTGGGGTGGCGCCGGGCACCCCCCAAACTGTGCGGACTGCCTCCTGGCTCTGCTTGTGTGTCCTCGGACACACTGGTGCTCCTACAGCTCCCCTCACACCAAGACTCTGAAACCCAGGTAAACGCCAGTCTGGTGAGCACCCGTCCGCTTGGTTGGGGGAGGATCTGCCTCCTCCCTCGGCACAAACCCACTTTCCACTCCCGCGGAGGGGGAGGTGACACCGGCGGGGGCTGAGACTGGACGCCTGGCGGTGTTGACAGGGCCGCCCGCCGAGCAGGGTGGGTCACACGTGCCCCCCGGGGCTACCGTGAGCCCCCCAGAAGCTCGGGTCTGTGTCCCCAGCACTGCTGCAGAGGAAGCCCCCCTGTGTAGCAGAAGGGCTCTGACTAGAGGTCACGGAGGTCACCTGGACGCTGCTTCAGGGCAGGGGTGGGGGCGCCGGGGCCTCCCAGGGCTGCACGGAGCTGGACCGCGTGGCCCACCCTAGGCTGACGGGGCTTGCTTTCTATTGCCACGGGGCCCCTCTGCTCGCTGATTTCAGCCCTGGGTTTATTGTCGCTCCCCCTCCTGCAGGACGTCATCTGGGTTAGTCCACCTGAGCGGGGGATGAAGCTTGCTGCCTGTGTGGTCAGTGAGGCTGCTGACCTTGGGAATTTAAATTCTCTGAGCTCGCTCTCTCTCAGTCTTTAACCACGAGCCCTTCCCATGGCCAAGGCTCCCCTTCTGTAGTAGGGCTGCTTTTCCAGCCTTTCCATTGTTTTGGTTTTCTCCCTAGATTAGTAAGTAGTGACAGAGTGAGAAACGTTTGAGAGAGAAATGCTAATGGATGGAGCCCATTAAGCCTCTCCCTGAAACAGAGGAGTGGTTCAGACCAGAGCGCCTGAACCTTCTGGAGGGAGTCATCACGGATCCTGGGCCGTCCCCGGACCCTGGGATCCAGGAAGGCAGGGGCCTGAGCTCTGTGGGTCTCAGGTGATGCTGATGGTGCCGGTCCAGGACCCTGACCTGGAGAACCGCTTGGCAGAAGGATCCCTAAATCTGGCACCCCCTCTCCCCTGGTTGACCGTGAGCAGTCAGCACTAGCCCCTGACATGCGTGGATGCACGCTTCATGCATCAAACTTGCATTGGTCGTCTATTTACATGTGGTAATATACATGCTTCAGTGTCTAGATGGATGGATGACGGTGGATGGATGAAAAGACAGTTGTTCAGTCATTTCTGACTCTTGCAGCCCCATGGAATATAGGCTCCTCTGTCCATGGGATTTCCCAGGCAGGAATCCTGCAGTGGGTTGCCATTTCCTTCTCCGGGTAAAAATACAAGCTCTGTCATATTTAAAGTGTTCATGCCCCCAGTGAGAACTCGCAGCTCCTGGCTCTTTGCATGTTGAAGGAACATCACTGGGCGTGAGTGACGAGGCTGCCTCACCCCTCCGGCCCGAGTGCAGCAGAGATGCTTGCCCTCTAGTCTGGCACCGTCCGTCTTCCCATCACTCACACCAACTTCACCAAGAAACTAATTCCAGCTGCCATCCCAGCTGCTCAGCTGGCCTCTCGGGCCAGGATGCCGTCCCGGGACCTTTGTCCAGCAGCATCTGGGTCCGTGGTATTTACGCGTCTGCTGCATTCCTTTTAAGGACCCGGGTGTCCCATGGCCGTGTCCTCCAGAAGCTGTATTCAAGCTTTCAGTTGCAGGCTGCTCAGTGGCTGAGCTGGTGTTTGATGTTCCCATCCTGCCTGAATCCCATGGTCTTCCCATCCTGTCACCAAGACCGCAGTTGCCTGAGCTTGTGAAAAGCTCAGCTGAAGCCAAGTCGTCCAGGTGATTGGTTTAAAGGCAGGAGGGGAGGTGAGAGGGTGGGCACCCCACACACACAGGAGGGGGGCCTCAGTCTCCCCATCTGTGAAGTGGGTCACGAGAGCTCCTGCCTCCAGGGTTGACATCACAGAAGCTCATGCGGATGGGCGCCCGGCTCACGGTCCCTGCCGCCATTACACGCTATTAACTGCGTTGTTCGACTAACCTCCCAGGGATGCGAGGCGGGGGTTCTCCCAGCGAGTGAGACGTGTCGGGGGGCGCTCAGGGAGCCGGGACCACACCCGTGGCTGGCAGAGGGGCCGGTGCATGAAGGGCAGCCAGCAGCACATCCCAGCCTCGTGCCCGGGGAGGGAGCCTGCAGCCTGGAGCCTTTGCTCGGCCCAGACCCACAGGCGCACACGTGTGCAAGGAAGTGGGTAGGAGACTCCAGGAAAGTGTGAAGCTGGAAGAAGAGCCGCTCTTCTTTCTCTGCTTCAGAGAGTGAGTGCCTTCTGTGTCTCTAAATGGAGTCTGAGCGGACGTTCTGGGTTTCTGCTTTGTTCCGTCACTGACTGTGCGACAGAAGCAAGTCCAGTTCCCGAAGCAGGGCCACTTCCTCGTCCTTGTCCTCGTCCTGCGTGGCCGCAGCACTCTTTCACCAAACGAGAGAACTGGAACCAACATGTCACCAAATGATGACTCCCGGGGATAGATACTAGGTGTGGTGGACTGGTGCCCTCTGTACAACTCACTTTTGTGAGAATGCTTTGTCTTTAAAAACAGAATGTTTTAGCCTCTTGATTCCTGAATCCTTAAGAAGGGGAACATGTTGTTTGATATTGTGAAAGTCACTCAGTCGTGTCTGACTCTTTGCGACCCTGTGGCCTACACAGTCCATGGACTTCTCCAGGCCAGAACACTGGAGTGGGTAGCCTATCTCTTCTCCAGGGGATCTTCCCAACCCAGGGATTGAACCCAGGTCTCCCACATTGCAGGCAGATTCTTTACCAGCTGAGCCACCAGGGAAGCCCTGATATTTAGATGATAACAAAACACGAAAGGCTGTTGAACGCGTAGAGATGGTGCGGCCCCATGGTTCACCTCCATCAGTTCTGAGAGGCCTAGAGTTCTGTCTGTCTTCTTGTCTGAAACCCTCCCTTACTACTGGCAGGATCACGTGTTCCTACGGCCTCTTTCATTCAGTCACTCCTGGACGCTGTGGGAGCGGAACCAGGCCGGGTCAGCACCTCGTGGAGTGGACGGTGAGGTTCTGTCTGGACCCGGGAGCTTCACCGGGCACAGTCCTCGGACCTGACCTTCACTCACCGTGATCGGTGTCAGACCGAGCGGTTCACGGGCGGCATGCTTTCCCCCAGGGAAACAAAGGAAAACCTTTACGTAAAATTTGGCCCGGCCGCATCCCAAACTGTGTCTTGGAAAGATTTTTGCAAACATAGCTTAGGGAGGACCTGAGTCACCTTGTCATCATTGTCAGTGTTGTAAGACCCAGGCAGCGCTGGTGGTAAAGGAGATGCCAGAGACCGGGTTCCGTCCCCGGGTCAGGAAGCCGCCCTGGAGAAGGGAATGGCAGCCCGCTCCAGTGTTCTTGCCTGGAGAAGCCCGTGGACAGAGGAGCCTGGGGCTACAGTCCGTGGGTCACAGAGTCGGACACGACTGAGCACGCACACACACACACACACACACAATCACGTGACCCGGGCATCACCTCCAGATGTCGTCGCGGTTGGTCTGTCAGGTGTGCCGTATCCTTTGTTTAAAGAAAGCAAGCATGTCATTTAAAAAGCTTGTTAAGAGTAACCAGTTCCAGACCCTACAGGCCTGCTTCTCCATGGACGGCTTTATTCCAGGTTACAGAAGCCTCCGAGTGTTGGAGCCATAGCAAGGCTACCCCCATCACCCAGCCCCCAGAGCTTCCTTTGTCAGAAGGAGGACGTGTCCCCAGAAGTGACAGGAAGCTTCACCCCTCGACGCCCCTACTAAATGCGGAGCAATTTAGGAGGGGCTGGCCGCCCGGCGGCCTTGGGAACCATCGCCAGGTGGGGCCCAGGCTGTCGCCGAGAGTGGAGCCAGTGACAAGCTGAGGTGGGGGGAGAGGAGGGCTGTCGGGGTGGCCTCTGCGGACCTCTGTGCTCACCAGGCGGACAGGAGAGCGGGCCTCCCGCCCCGTGCGGCGTGGCGCCTGCGGACCTCTGTGCTCTCCAGGCGGACAGGAGAGCGGGCCTCCCGCCCCGTGCGGCGTGGCGCCTGCGGACCTCTGTGCTCTCCAGGCGGACAGGAGAGCGGGCCTCCCGCCCCGTGCGGCGTGGCCCCTGCGGACCTCGGTGCCCGCCAGGCGGACAGGAGAGCGGGCCTCCCTCCCTGTGTGGCCAGGCACCCGCTCCAGGGAAGGCCCAGGAAGGGACGAAGCAGGAAGGGGGTGCTTGCCCGTGCCCTGCAGGGCTGGGGGCCGGGGCCCCTCAGGTTGCCCCATGTTCTGGCCTCCCGGGAACCCGCCGGCCCCGCAGGGGAGCCTGCTCTGTGCACGTGTCCCGAGAAGACGAGGGGCAGGCGGTCTACGCCGTGCCCAGCGCGGTCCGCAGGCTCGGATGGCACTGCTCCCAGCCCGCTTGCACCCTGGAAGGACCGACTCTTCAGTCCCCCAGCATCTCACTTGGCATCAGACCGACATCAAATGACCCTCCGCTCCCCTGGCATGAGTAGCTTGACTGTTTTACTGCCAAAAGCCTTAAATTGCTCCCACTCATTGATAGGAATTTCCTGGTAATTTGAGGCCATGTTGTATGACGTACACCCCTGGGCCCAGCAGCGCGAGTGCGGTTCCCAAGCGGCCTTCAGCGTCCCCGGCTGCTCACACGAGAGGGTGGCCAGCGTCCTGCGCGAAGCCCTAGCTCCCGGGTGTCTGTGATTTTTCACGGGGTCTTGGGAAGGAAGCGCCCACCGACTGCCAGGAACGTCCTGCAGAATCTCAGATGCTCAGGAATTCGAGGCTGTGAACGTCCAGGACAGAAACCCGCCTGTTGTGACCGAGGTCCCACGCAGAGCTGACTTAGGGGAAGTTTAGTTAGCAACACCTTTAAAACATAATCGGGTATTTAGGAGACAGCGGGTTAACCCCTGCGGCGCGGCAGGAGGCCTGTGTCTGGTCTTGAACCGTGTGGGTGTGCGTTCTGACTCACTGGCCTGACCCCCGGGGTTCAGGGTTCTTTGGGGCAACGGCACGCACATGGGGAGGGACACGGTTCAGGGTCGTGCTCACCGTAGGTCCCAGAGCCCGTGGGGGCTGCTCCCGTGGGCTGCGGGGACCCTTTCCGTGCAGCTGCCCCAAGGCCCCGCACCCTGGTCTCGGGGTGGCCTGTGTCCCGGACTTGCCACATCAAACGCACCATCTGTTTCCTCGGATCGTGAGCCAGGCCGGCCTCTCCGGGAATCCAGTGAGAAGATGCAAGCGTGGATGGCGTCTGCTCCAACGCGAGGTCGGTCGTGTTGGGAATGCCCATGCGAGGAGGTGAACCAAGGCCCCAGGAAGGGAGGCCCAGCTGCTCCCGGCGTGCCTGGTGCAGCACGCGCCCTGGGACAGTTCAGGGCTGCCCCAAGGCCTCATCGAGGGGCAGACTCAGAGCCTCTCTGTGGAAAGTGTCGCCGGCCAAACAAAGCCGCAATCGGTTTCCTCTCTGCGAGCTGCAGTGCCGGGCGGCGGAACTGCCGGTTTATTTCCAGAGCCCGGCCGCGTCCCCTGAGGCCCTCCTGCTCCTGCTGTTTGGACGTGAGGCTTCCTGAGTTTGGAAGGGTTTTGGCTCCATGGCCCCCGAGGCTGGGAGCTCCGTGCACAAGCCCACTCCTGAGGAAGGAGGAAGGAAACGCCCAGGACTTGCAAGTAGACAGCCTCGCCCAGAGGAGCCCCTGTCAGACCAGCAGGCGTGTCCTCCACACTCCTCCTGTGCCTGTCGGTGCCCGGCATTCTGGGGGCTGCAGCCTGGACGTGCGCATCGCCCCGAGGTCTCCCAGGGCCGTGTGACCGGCTCAGCGTGTCCTGGGGTCAGCCCGGCTCTTGAGTGTCCCCCGCAGAGCCCTGCAGGGCGGCCCTCGAGGGAGCTGGGGCTGAAGACTGGGAGCCACCGCTACCTCCTCGGTGGGGAGACTTCAGGACCATGGCTGAGAGGAGAGCGTCCCGCAGAGCCCGGGGGACCCCCCGGCGCTGGGTCCACCTGCTGCCCCTGCTGCAGCGCTGGAGGCGTCGCCAGGTGGCTTCGAGGTGCCCGCAGCCCGGTGAGGCGGGATGCGGTGGCCCCGTCCACGGGCGCGATGGGGGGGGGTGCCCTCGGTGGGCGGCGACTGTCTTCATGTTTCTTTGACCGAAACTCGTGTGCCACTCTAGCCTGTTAAGAAAGATAGGCTAGAGATGCCGTGTCGGTGGCCCCGACTGAGGCTGGAGCGTGGTCTTCCTTGGTTGACTCTGTGCTCTGGGCCCAGGACCCCGGACTCTGGCCGGGAGCACACTGGGGAGGACGCAGGAAGAAGTCTCGGCGGACGCGCAGGGGCGGTCTCAGGGCTCACGCTGGCCGCGGCGGGGGCAGGGCCCCCCTGGCTGACCCCTCTGTCCTGCCTCTCGGGCTGGAGCCCCCGCGTCCTCCAGGGACCGGGAGCCGGAGGGTGGTGCTGACCGTGGGGGTGCTCGGGGAGTCTGTGTGCAGACGCCCGTGTGGCTGCCGAGTGCAGGGCGTCAGTGGAGGTCAGAGCCGCCCTTCCTCTCCCACTCCTCGAGGGTCGTCCTCACCTGGCACGGGCGGGGAGTGTCTGGGGAGGACCCCAGGAGTCCCGGGTGGGGCTGACCGCGGTGGACTCAGCCCCTCGCTGACGGCTCGTGGCCGTGGTTCTGTGCTTGGCTCCATCTGTGCCCACGACTCAGGGCCTTTCGCCAGGAGTCTGCTGACTCCTGCGCTGACTCGGGGCTGGGAGTCGTCACCAGGGGCCTGTGTGCCCCGCCTGGCCCCAGGGCTATGTGTGTGGGCCGAGCCTCCCCCACCCTCCTCCCAAGTCTGCTGTGCGCCGGGCACTCCACACAGTGGGGGGGTGGTCCCCAAGTCACCTGACCGGACAGGCCCTGGCCTTGGGGATATGCACCCTGGCTGCTGGAGGGTGCCCAGGACCCCCAAGTCCTGGAAGGACTGAACTGTCCTGATGCTTGGAGGCCTTGTGGGGGGAGGGGAGGCTGGGGGCTGAGTCTGCCCCGCCCCTGCCCAGGCGTGGGGCAGGACAGGCAGACCTAGTGCTCCAGGGGCCCCTCGACGAGTGAGGCCCTGGGGCACTCCTCTCAGAAGTGGGGGCCCCAGGGTCCCGTCTGTGCGAAGCAGGGGTGGCTGTGAGCTGCAGAGATCTGCCCGGGGGTGGGAGAAGGGGCGGGGATGCGGCCAGAGCAGCTGCTTGGTTCCTGGTTAACAGGAGATGCCTCTGCTCTGTGCTCTGCCCATGGGTCCTCAGATCAGGGTGGATGACGGGTAGTTAAGGGCTCTGACAGGCGGCCCCTGGCGGTGTGGTTCCATGCAGCCTCACCTCCTCACATTGTCCACCACCCCCTGCCAACCTCTCCCCCACTTTCCACACCCTACCCCACTGCCCCCCCCACTGTCCACTCCTCCCTCACTGCCCACCCCTCCCCAAACTGCCCACCCCTCCCCCCACTGCCCACCCCTCCCTCACTGTCCACCCCCCTCACTGCCCACCCCTCCCTGCACTGCCCACCCCTCCCCCCACTGCCCCACCACTGTCCACTCCTCCCTCACTGCCCACCCCCCTCCCCCCACTGCCCCCCCACTGCCCACCCCTCCCCGCACTGTCCACCCCCCTCACTGTCCACCCCCCCTCACTGTCCACCCCTTCCCTGCTCTGCTCAGCCTGGCATCTTGGGGGTAAGTGTCCTTGACCTACAGGGACAATGCCGAGCCCGGGTGCCCACCCCTTCCCTTTGTCTGCTCTGGCCGCACTTGCCTTTTGCCTGTGAGTCTGTCCGGGCTCCTCCTCGCAGACCCGTCCACGATCGTGTCTGGGTTGGCCTGTCCTCTGCTTCTGGTGGAAAGAAGCCCCTTCAGGTTGGTGGTTGGTCCAAGTCCGCTTCCCGCTGCGAGTGAGGGCTCAGGAGACAGTGGCTGCGAGGCAAGGTGTGCTTTGATGGCCGGAGTGGACAGGAGCAGCTCGCGAAGAGGAAGTCAGGGACAGACTGCTGCGTCTGCGCTGTCCGTCCAAGGAGCCCCACCTTTCAGAAACCACCTTTCAGAAGCAGGACACTGTTGAGCGGTGGGGAGGGGCGTCCACTCTCGCCTCGGACACTTGGGACTGAGTCCCAACAAGCAGGGAAACCAGCTGTGTCCTGCAGATTTGAAAGTTCTCCACAGGGACGTTCCAGGTTGTCAGGGACTGTTTTACACAGAACCAGAACTGATTTTTTAAAAAGCAGTGAACACATCTGGGGTTTCCCAGGTGGCGCAGTGGTAAAAAACCTGCCTGCCAGTGCAGGAGATGCAAGGGACATGGGTCCCATCCCTGGGTCAGGAAGATCCCCTGGAGAAGGGAATGGCAACCCACTGCAGTGTTCTCGCCTGGAGAATCCCATGGACAGAGGAGCCTGGTGGGCTACAGTCCATGGGGTCACACAGAGTTGGACACAACTGGCCACACACACACACGTGAGGCATGTGAGTGAGCTGAGTGAGTCCGGAATTTCCCTTATGAGCTTCCCAGCAGCTGTAGCAAAAAGGGGAAATGTTTGGACGCAAGGTCACATGCACAAAAAAATAAAAGTTTCTTCTGGAAGGAATTCTAGAGGAACGCAGTTGACCTTTGAGTGTGCTAGCGGTGCTTAAACCCTCAAGGGGGTGTCTTTGGGATGTTTCCTGTCTTTTGGGAAATTGATGCACCTAAAGTTGTTGAATACGGCACTGACTGTGGGTAAGGCCCTTTCAGACGCGGCCGAGGTTTCAGCGTTTGCCTGGGCCCTCCACCTCTTCGGGAGAACCCTGTTACGCGGGGTCTGACCCGGGCCCAGACAGGCTCAGGGTCATCATGCTCCGGGCGCCAGGTCAGGGCCACGAGGCCGCCGTGCCGTGGGTCTGGGAGGCGGGGGCCGGAAGTGGGCAGTGAGGGTGGCCCGGAGCCCTGGGTTTCTTTCGGGCGGCCGCAGGTGCGCACATGTTTCGGGTCTCGCCCACAGCGGGTTTGACATTTGTGAACCTGGTTTTCATCCAGGAGTGGATGAAAGTGCAGACGCCGCGGGGACGGTCGTCCTGTTGGACCCTTGGAGAGCAGGCTGGGAGCTGGGGGGAGCTCCAAAGATGGACAGGGCATGTTTTCGTCTAAGTGCTTCTTCAGAGAACATCCTCACCTGGAGGGGTCTCCCTACGGGCTGTACTCACACCTGTGGGTGAGGAGACGCTTCACAGTCGAAGGAAATATGGTGATAATTAGTATTTCTGTTATTTTGAATTTCAAGCAACTTGGTTGAAGTCCCTGCTCTGGCCTCTGCGCTAAACTCCCTGATTTCCCCAGACTCGAGGAGGACGTGGTGGGAGAGTCAGGGGTGTGGGTCTGTGTGTGTGGGGTCAGGCGTGTGGGTCTGTGTGTGTGGGGTCAGGCGTGTGGGTCTGTGGGGGGTCAGGCGTGTGGGTCTGTGTGTGGGGGGTCAGGCGTGTGGGTCTGTGGGGGGGTCAGGCGTGTGGGTCTGTGGGGGGTCAGGCGTGTGGGTCTGTTGGGGGGGTCAGGCGTGTGGGTCTGTGTGGGGGTCAGGCGTGTGGGTCTGTGTGGGGGTCAGGCGTGTGGGTCTGTGTGGGGTCAGGCGTGTGGGTCTGTGAGGGGTCAGGCGTGTGGGTCTGTGGGGGGGGTCAGGTGTGGGGGTCTGTGTGTGGGTCTGTGTGGGGGTCAGGCGTGTGGGTCTGTGGGGGGTCAGGCGTGTGGGTCTGTGGGGGGTCAGGCATGTGGGTCTGTGTGGGGTCTCAGCCCCAAGTGTGGCCCCCCAGGCCCCATGGCCTGAGGGCTTGGCCTGGACTCTAGTGGTTAACTGAGCCTGGCTGGGTGCCTGCTGCTTGGGGTCGAGGGGTCCTGCCCTCCAGGCCCTGGACCGCGGGCCAGGAGCCCTCCCCCTGGTCCCCATGGTGGGCCGAGCAGGGCCCCGGATACCACCTTGTGCAGCGGAGCAGGCGTCCTCTGGATCTGAGGGGTCTCGGGGGGGGGGGGGCAGCCCCTTCGTGCCCACGCGGTTCTAGAGGTGCCGACCTTGGCTGACGTCTGGTGGGTGGAGGGGCCTTGGATGCACCTCATCGGACAAGCACGCCCAACTCCGCTTGCCCTGGATGTTGTCAGGCCAGCGAGGCCCGCGTCCTCTGATTGGCATGGCTGTGCTGACCTCAAGGCACCAGCTGAAGCGCAGAGGTGGCCCGGGCATTGCCCCGTGGCCAAGGGGGCTGCCTGGCACGGCCTGTGTGTGAGTCTGTGGGCGGGGTGAGGAGGCGCTGGCCGCTGGTGGGTCACCCCATGGTTCCAGGGTGAAGTGAAAGTGAAAAAAAAGCCAGCTGGCTGTGTGCAGGCGGTCGGGAGCAAAGTCCAGCGGGAGGAGGCGGCCGGGAAGCAGGCGCAGCGGGCCCTCGGCCATGGGGGACGGTGCGGCCGCCCGGATCTCCGTGGAGGAGATGAAGAGCTACTACCTGTACTGTGAGTGGTGCTCCTGGCTGCTCTCCGTGGCCGAGGGTGAGTGCAGGTGGCGTGCTGGGCCCAGGCCCGGCTCCGCAGAGTGGGCACGGTGCGTCCAGCTTCTCGTGGTGACGAGGGAGGGCGTCTGGGGGGCGTCTGGGGTTTCACGCACACACCGTACCCCCCGGCGTCTGGAACAGCTTGGGGACGGGGCTGTGGGTACGCGAGCCCTTCGCCCAGTTGTCCTCAGATGACCCTCCCTTTGGCCAGAAGCCCAAGCCTCGCCGGTCTGAGCCCCGCCATGAGAGCAGCCGGACCCCCCCTGGAGGGCACCCGGTGGGGAAGGTCCACGTAAGACGCAGAGCACAGCAAAGCCGTCGGCCGTGCGCTGCCTTCGAGCCCGTAACAGCGGCGGCCTCAGCGTGGTTCAGTCTCGGAGCTGCCCTGCAGCCACTCTCCAGCGGCTGGCAGTCCCCCCGGGCCACGCACTGACTGGGCCCCTCTCCAGGAGGCTGTGAGGGTAGTGGCTCCTCTGTGAGGGACACTCGGGGGCCGCCGTGACCCGGGCCTGGTCCGCTGTGAAGACACAGGCTGCTGCTTCCGCGGCGTCGCACGGGTGTGGCTCTGGCTCCCATGGGGTCCAGAGCTCTGCGTGTGTGAAGCATGGCATCCCTGCCTCACAGGAACCTCGCCCATTTTACAGATGGGGAGGGCCAGGTGCCAGTCGTTGGAAGCGGCATCGCTTGTCCTGGGCAGTCATCAGGACCGACAGCCGGGATCAGCTTCTTGGGTCTATGGGCCCCCTGGGCCCTGAGCTCGAGACGCCTGAGGCCCCAGCGCTGAGAAGCCTTGTCCCGACGCTCAGGTCCAGTCTCCGAGTGACCTGACCTCAGTGGGTCACTCTTGCCGATGCCCCTCTGGACACCAGCCCCCCGCCCTCGCCCCGGGGACGGCAGGGACTGTCCGCGCCGGGGGCCTGGGTCACATGCCTCTGCCCGGGTCTCACGTGGGCATGATGCAGTCTCCACCCGCCCCTTCCAGCACTTCCTGGAGACACGTTGGTCCTGTTGGCGCCGAAGGGTGGACACTGCAGCCCCGGATGGGTGGACACTGCCCAGGCCCCCCTGAACCCACCGGGCATGAGGTTAACCTGGGCCGTGCGGTTTCTGTTTTGATTCTTCTTCTTCTTCCTCTTTCGTTTAATGTCCAGCTTCCCCTCCTGGCCCTCTCAGAACCGCTGTTCCCGTGCAGCAGCATCAACAGAGCGGGCGCCCTTCTCATGTTTGGCTAAAAATACCCGACTGGTGGGTTAAAACTGACTCAGAGCAGCCACGGGGAAGTGAGACCCGACCTCCTGGGGCCACAGGCGTTGCCTCCCCTGGGTCTCAGAGCTCGGCCTCGTCCCCGAAGAGCAGGCGGCCCAGAGTGGAGGCTGGGGCCACGTCCCCGCCAGCTGCTGGCGTCACTCAGTGAGCGCGGGCGCGTCAGGGCCGGCCTGGCGGGGAAGCGACTGCTGTCAGGGGAACCCGCCCGGCCCCAGCCCGCCCGAGGGCCGTGGGCGGCAGGCGGAGGACAGGCTGTGAACAGTCTGTGCTGGGTGGGCCGCAGGGAGTGAGGCAGGGAGTGAGTCAGTGGGACGCTTCCCTGGGAGGCACTGCCATGTTTGGTGCGGTTCCGAGGGGCATACGGGGCGCCTGGCCACACGCGGCCGCTTGCCATGGACGTGACTGCCTCCGGCTGGACGCGGGCTGCTTCTGTGCTTCACCTGCCGTGTTTGCAGGCGGACATGATGTGGGAGCAGAAAAGGTTAAGAACCTGCAGTTTTGCGGTTTAAAAACCTGCGCCCAAACGCACAGAAGGGCAGAAAGAGAAGCAGTGGCGAGACCACCTGCTCATGCGCTTCTCTGCCTGGGGCCCCAGGAGGGAAGCGGGTCCACGCCTGTGGCCCAGCATGGGCGCCTCCGCTCAGGTCTCTGCAGCTCAGGGGCAGGCAGGGGCCCTCCACATCCTGCCCGGGGGCACCCAAGCTAGGGGACAGAGCAGAGGGCCCCCCAGGGGCTGGTGGGGGCGTGCAGGACCGGTGGGTCGGGGGCGGCAGAAGGTGGGGGTCCCCCTCGGGCCCGGGGCAGAGCTGGGAAGCCCCCCGGCCCCAGGTGCCCCCAACCCGGTGCCCAGGCAGCGTCCAGCATGTCCCTCCCGTCTTCTCTCGAGTCTGGACCCCTTCTCCTCCCGCCGAGACGGCACGTCCAGGGCCTCGCCCCCTTCTCCCCCCGAGAAGAATCAGGCGTCCCTTCTGAGCCCAGAGCGGTTTGGCCCAAGCTGCTAAGTGATTTTTAGTTACAGCCGTAGTTACATTTTTAGCACAAAGGTAAGAGGTGTTCCCAGGAGGCTTCGCCGGCGGTCCAGTGGTTGAGTCTGTGCTTCCACTGCAGGGGCCAGGGGTCAACCCCTGGTCAAGCAAGTAACATCCTGCCTGCCTCACACACAGCCAGAAAGTAGAATGAAAGCAGCAGCTGTGGCCGCCCACCTGGACCGAGCCCTCCGCCTCCCACGGCGGGGCACTTGGAGCCGTGGGACACCCGAGGCCCGTGAAGTGACGGGGAACAGCTTTGAGCAAGTGGAGCGCAGGCCACCCTCCCAGGGTCTTCTTGCCGCAGGTCGTCTCCTCCATCCCCGCTCCCGGGACTGCCTCTCTCCCACGTGCGGGTCTGAGGGCCCCCGGGCACCCTCCCCTGGTGCCATCCCCCGGTTCTCCGGAGCGCCCTGCCCAGGGGCCCAGGGGTGCATGTCCCCACAGCTCAGCACCTCCCGCCGCACCTCTGAGCCGCCGCCCCCTCGAAACTGCGCCAGCCCCGCAGGCACACCCAGCCCTGGCTCAGCGTCCCCACCCGCCTCCCGGTGCGGGCCGCCTTCCTCCGGGCCCGTGCCCGGGCTCCCGCTGTGCTTTAAGGGAACAAGCCAGCTCGGTGGTCGCCTTTAGCGTCCAGAATGCCCGAGGCCCCCGCGGCCCAGTCACCTCCGCACCCCCCAGATCCCACAGCAAAAGCCCCTTTGTGCCTCCAGGTGTGTGTGTGTGTTGAGGAGCCTTTCCTCTGGGATTGGGCGGCCCTCTGAGTCCCCACGCCTGCTGCCCACAGGCCGAGCCCCCAGGGGTCTGGGGCCCACGGGTGTCCTCGCTGGGCGGTGTTTGACGGACCCTGGGCCCAGCCGTACTTGCTGTGCCCTGCGCCTGCCCCTGCACCGCCCGGAATCGCCGAGCGTGAGATGGCAGGGTGTTGGTCTTCGGGGAGGCGGCCCTCCCGGGGCTCTGCCCAGGTGGCAGCTTGTGTGGAACAAGCCGAGCGTTGTTCCTGAGCCACGAGGGTGGGAGCCAGATAAACACCTTCTCGGCCCGCCCGCGAGGCCGCGATGCCATCTGCGCTCCTGTGTCTGCTCTTCCAATCTGGCGGGAGAGGCTTCCTGCTTAGCAGGGAGGTGGGTGGGGGCGCCCGGCCCCGCCCATAGCCCCACGGGCAGCACGTCTGCCCTACAGCCCATGGGAGAGTGAGCTGCCTCGTGCCACCTCCCATCCAAGCAGCCAGGCGCCCCAGCTTCCCCCAGCATCACCTCTGTCTGTCTTTCCGTCCCCACCACGTAAGGCTGTGGGACGCCCCCTGTGTAACTCCACGCGTGGTCGCTGTGTGATGCGAGAAACACAGGCCAGGGCAGAAGTGAGGGCCGAGCCGTTCCCGTGGCCGTATCTGGTCCCTCGGTGGGCGAGCCTGACCGTCCTGGCTGCGGTCGGGAAGGGAGGACGTCCCTGCAGAAGATGCCAGGATGCGGGATGCAGAGGGGCGGTAAACCACGGATCCGAGCGGTCTTCAGAGGATGGGGTGGCATGGCGCCGGGGCTGGTGGGGTCCGGGCCCCGGGGGCACTGGGTGTGTGCTGGACAGGCGGGTGACCGCACACCAGAATCAGGCTGTAGTCAGAAGGAAGGGGCGCCAGAGAGCAGGGAGAAGCACCTGCCCTGGGGCTGTGGGAGCTCATCCTGGCTGGCTCTGAGCGCGGCTCGTCGCGGATGCCGTGCAGACGTGCTTTGCTCCGACTTCACGGGCCCCTGTCTCCGCTGCCCACGAGGCAGTCAGGCCTCCCTGCACCCTCGCACTTGACCCCGCAGGCCGAGGTCAGACGTGCCGAGCCAGCACCCCCAGGCGCCTCCCCTCCAGCCGTGATCCCCGCAGCGCAGGAAGGAGGCAGGTGTCTGGGGTGTGCGTGCACGTGCACGTCACCATTGAGGGGTCTGGTCTGGCTGTTCTAGCTGCAGGGCAAGCAGGCAGGTGAGGCCTGGGGCGCGGAGAGGTGGCTGCTGGCCGGGTGGCTCCGGCCACAACAGCAACAAGCCCGCTCCTTTCCCCGAAAGGGCCCTGGGTCTTGGAGCGCAGCCCCGTGGCAGCCCTCCGCGACTCGGCCACGGACCGCGTGCCGATCATCTCAGGCTCCCCGTGGACTTGGGGCCGGGGGGCTAAGCCACCTTGGGTGGAAAGTGAGGAAGGGTCTGCCCTTCTGAGGGTCTGGAGCACACGGACAGCACTGACGGCCTGCCGGGTGTCCGTGGAGGGCGGGTGGATGGCAGACCCCACCCACTTTCACAGGAGACTGTAGTCCAGGCTCCAGACAAAACCAAAGTCATTGGAAAGCCCTAGGGGAAGGGGGCAGGCCGACCCGAAAGACCAGGACAATGGAGGGGTGGTGGGGGTGTCTCCCCCGTGAGCACGGCCTCGAGCCGGGGTGTTGGCCCAGGCTCCTGAGTGTGTGTGTGGACCGCGGCACCAGAGTGAGCTGAGAGCTGCCTGGGACCCTGTGCTGCTGACCCCCGCCTGCCTCTAGTCCCCCGGGCAGGGGTGGCACGTGGCCCAGGAGCGGGCCCAGCACACCCGGCCCAGGGTCTCACTGCCAAGTTCATGGCAGGAGCTCGAGGGGAAGCCTGGGGGCGAGGGGACGTGATGGCCAGCGGGGAGGACCACCGCTCGGGCTGGCCCCTCAGTGCCTGCCGTCATGCCGGGAAGCCTGCTTCTTATTCTGCGGCCATGGGTGAGCTTGAGGCTGGGAGGACACATTCAGCTCTGAGCTGAGTAGACGGGGCAGAGCCGGGCACCTTCCCCTAAAAGGTGGCAACCCGGGCTGTGAGGAGCACAGAGGCTCAGAGGGATGGAGGACGCAGAAGGGGGACCCGGAGGGAAGGAGGGGACGCGGAAGGGGCCCGCCAGGCCGAGCGAGGATGAGGCGCCCCCGGGAGGCTTTGCGGAGCAGGGACGCCTGCCGCACAGGTCGCCATGACGACGCTCCAGGGCCAGGTGGCGAGGCCTCAGCAAACAGGACACCTGTGAGTCAGGGACGGGGGCCCCTCCCTCTCTGTCACCAGCTGGCGCGGCTGCAGAGGGTGGCGGCCGGAGTCCGCTTGGGGCCCCGCACCTTCTGGGGCCTGGATCCGGCTATAAAGTCACACCTCCGGATGTTCTTGTGGGGTTCCGGGAGGGCCGTCTTGACCACGGGAGACTGTCCTGGGTTCGCTCATCTTGCGCCCCGGACGGGGAAGGATTAACAGCTAGTGTCTGTGACTGTGTGCGGGACCGGCAGGACGGGAGGCCGGGGTGCACCAGGGCGGCCCAAGCACTGTGTACTCAGAGCGTGGCTCCGTCTACACCGTGTGCTGAATGCTCATCGTGAGGCGGAATGCTGTGTCCTCAAACAACACGCCCTGTTTACGGTCAGGTCCCTGCCTGCGACTCTTTCCAGCTAAGGGAGCTCCTGCAGGGCAGTGGGGGTGCTGGACGCCCTTCCCCTCGGGAACAGAGGTTCTGCCCTGCCCCCGCCCCCTGCCCCCCGCCCAGACCCTAGGCCTGCCGTCAGCCTCCAGCTCCGCGTCCACTGTCTGCCCTTGTCCCCAACTCTCTGCAGCCTCTTCTGCCGCCGGCTCTTGCCCTTCTTGTGCTGGTGGCCTGCTGGGCAGAGCCATATAAAAGGGCCCTCTTTGTCAATCAGAAAGATGTGAGTAATTGAAAAATCACCAGCCCCCCCCACCTTGGAGAACCTTGGCTCCTTAAACAAACTCTCCCATGGAGCCCCGTGCCGGGTCCTGGGTGAGCTTGAGGGCCTGAAGCCGCGTGTCGGGGCGTCTGGCTGCCACTCCAGGCTCCGACTCAGCTGTGCCCGTGTGGCCTGTCACCCCCGGCCCAGGGCCGTCCTCGCGGACCCGCAGGGCGCTAGCTACTGAACTGTCCCCAGTGACCGCGGGGAGTGTGTGTGCCCTTTGGCCCCCTCTTGAGAGCGCAGCCTCAGGCGGACGTGAAAAGTAGGAACCAGACCCATGGCCTTAGAACCGTCAGCACATCGGGCAGACGTGAAAAGCAGGGACAGGACCCGTGGCCTTAGAACCGTCAGCACTGTGAGAAGGAAAGCCTGGTATGCTTCCAGGGGGAGTCTGTGGATGGGGGGGCACAGGGGGGCACCCAGGAGCTGATGCAGAGGTCTGAGGCCGAGGAGAGCCTCGTGCGGGTCGCCTGCGGCCCGAGTGCCACACCGGCAGGCTTTGGGGGCGCGGAGGGGGACAGGGGGCGAGGGTACTGGGGGCGTGGAGCGGAATGGAGGGGGGCAAGGGTCCGGGGGCGGCTGCTCCCCCGCCTCCCGCCCAGGATCTAGTCCCGTCCGTCGTGTGCGTTCTGTGCGTTCGCGGCAGGCACCCACACTGGGGCACAGCTGAGCCTGGGGTGCGGAGCTTGGCCCTGGGGGGCGTCCTGGAGCGGGGGCAGACGGCCTGAGGCTCGCATCACGGGGACCAGAGCTCCACAGCCATGGGGGGCAGGCTGAGGTGTTGAGACCTGTGGGCGTGCCCGTGGCCCTTGGCTCCGTGGGTCCGTGGGCCGGAGACCCCAAGAGGGATCTGTCCTCACACCTCCCCGACCGCAGCTGCTGCTGGGGAAGCTCCCCCACCCACCCCCTGCCTCCTCCGGGGACCCCGGAGTCTGGCTGCTCCTGCTGGACCTCACGCCTCGCCAGCCGCTGCTGCACGTTTGATGAATGGAGGAACCGATCACGTGCCTTTAGAGGGGAAACCTCCAAACCACTAACTCCTCTTTAAACTCCGTGCTGGAGTTCCTAAGGGCTCTGGTTTTAAAGCCAGGGCACATGCTTGTTTGGTGCAGACCACGCCGTGGTGCATTCAGGGTGGTTCTGCAGGAGCTCAGGGCAGGCACTGGGAGTCCGTCCACCAGTCTCCCCAGGCAGCAGGCCTCGGACCTCAGACAGCAGGCCAGGCGTGTGTCTCGCATTCGAGCACAGCCTGGAGGGAAACGAGAAAAGCAGATACTGTGTCGTGGGCTGGAGAAGGGCGCCCACAGTGGAGCCCAGGGGCCCAGAGCTTGGGCCCAGCGGCTGGGCACGGAGCGTGGCAACCGCCTGAGACGGTGACCGGAGCCTTCCCCTTGACTCAGTCGGTCAGGAGGGCACTGGTCAGGCCCCGGGTGCTCTGCAGTCGGGAAGAAAGGGCCACAGGAGCAGGCGAGAGGGATGGAGCCTCAGCAGCGTGACCTCGCCAAAGCACATCAGGGCTCTTTGAATGGCCACTCTCCGGCTCGCGTCACTCACTCCACAGGCGTCCTCCACGGCGCCAGATGCCCGAGGTGTCCCTCGGGCTGGAGCGGACTGCGCTTGGGCTGTCATGGTGTCTGCATCTCCGAGGAGTTGGATCGTGATCCTGGAGGCTGTGCTGAGACTAGCGCCGCCTGCAGTGTGAGCTGGGCGTGGGTGGGGCTCAGAGTCACCCCTGCTCTGCGGGAAGGTCCCTGGTCCCGGTGCCCCAGGAGCGGTGTGAGAGCTCGAGGGAGGAGGCCTGTCCAGTGTCAGCGGGAGGCCGTGAGAGGGAGGCCACAGAGGAGCTGTGAGGAGGGGGACATGGGACCCGTCCAGCGAAGATCAGGTCAGACCCAGAGCCACGTGACAGATGGTGGGGTGTGGACGGGGCGCGTGGTGCGCAGCGACCGCTGCCCCGGGTGGCTTGAGCAGCTGGACTCCAGGGCCTCTGCTAGGGGTCGAGGCCCCAGGGCCCAGACTGGGGGCGGGTGTGGTCGGCCACGTGCCTGGGATACAGAGGACGAGCCGCAATGCCCAAGGATACATGGCTACGGCCGGTCCCAGCCTGACCCGAGCACTGTCCTCTCCAGGTCCTCCAGCCTGGGCTGAGCCCCTGGGGTCCCTCCTGCTAGAGATCCGGTCCTTGGAGGGAGCACCGGGCCTCCTGGGAGCATCACACCACCTGCAGAACCCGACCTGCGCTTTAATGAGCTCCCCCAGACCCCACTCCCTGGGTGGGGGTGCCTCATTCAGAGTCTGCTTCCTGAGGACCGGAGGGGTTGCCCCGGGAGGTCTTGGCAGTTCCAGCCCCCAGGCCCTCCTGCCCACCCACCCACCCACCCGCCTGCCTGCAGGCTTAGGAACTGCTGAGCCCGGGGCCCCGCAGGGAGGGCTTGGACGGGCGGCGGGGAGGGAGCCGGCCCCGGGGAGCCCAGGCACCACCCCGCTGAGCGCAGTTTACTGGCTGCGAGCAGAACAGGCAGGCGGACCGCGGGCTCCAGGAGGGCCAACCCGAGGCCCCAGGGCAGAGCCGGGTCCTCGTCCGGCGGGTGGGTGCCCAGCATGGAGCGCGCGGCCGCCTCCCTTTGTGCGCCTGGCGCGGGCGTGCCCGGGCGGCGGGGCGCTGCCTCCTGACGCGGCCGGCGGGCGCCAGCATGAGCCTGAGCCTCCTCTCCCTGCTGTCGCGGGACCTGTCCGCGCTCTGGCTGCTCCTGAAGACCCGCACAGGTGGGCTGGGCGAGGGCGGGGGCCCTGGGGCCTGGACGCGGGACCTGCTCGGGAGCCCGGGCCGGCGGCGAGCCTGCAGGGGGCCTCCTGGATGGGCGGGCGGGCCGGGCCCCCCCTGCCTGTGCCCGTCCTCTCCCCCGTCCTGGGCAGCGCCTGCCAGCACCGGGGCACAGTCGCCGCTCAGCCTGGAAGCTCCTTTGTTCCGTTCCCAGAGACGTTGGGCATGGGGGTCTCCACGCCAGCAGGGGCCGGCCCAGCAGGGCCGGACAGGGGGGCGTTGCAGGGGGCAGTCTGGGGCTGGCGCCCCCGTACCTGCCCGGGGAGAGTCTCGCCTGTGGTGACCGAGAACAAAGAGATGGGCCCGTGTGGAGGCGCCTGGGTTTCCCTGTCACGTTTCTAGGGATGGAAGGTGCTCTTTGTGCAGGGCTTTGTTGAGAGTTCATCTTCCAATGGGTATTTCTGCTGAGGACTGAGGAGTAATTCATTAAATAGGTCTTCTGTAAATTGTAATGAATCAGCCACACCCTCCCCTTTGGTGTCTGAAGTTTCCAATTTCCTAAAGAGGAGACCGTGTGTGTGAATTTACTGGTGGATGAGGTTCAGAGAGTGAATGCTGGGGGTGGGGGTGCCAGGGCAGAAAATCAGTCATCACGTTCACACCCGGATCTCAGGGCTTGTCCTGGGGGTGAGAGTGCAGGCGTCGTGCTCCTCCCGGGGCGACGGCGTGTGGTGTCAGGATGACAAGGCTGGAATCTCGGAAGGCAGGCTTCTCGGGCTCAGGGCTTCGAGGTCTCCCCCCAGGGAAGCTAGCTCCCCGCCAGCTGCTGGGTCCTCCTTCGCGCCCACGTGGTTTTACTGCAGGGGACCCAAGGGCTGGAGGGCTTCGCCCCCCACTCTGTGGGAACAATCTGTTTTCCTACCAGAGAAGGTGTCTGTCCCTTTTCCCAGAGTCACTGGCACCAGTGGTGTGAGCCCCCTCCCTCGATGAGGCCCTGGACCCGCCCGCCCTGGTGGCCCTTCCCTACCGTGAACCCAATGCCACCTTCCACTCAACTTCCACTTGCGCCCGCTGTTTGCGGACAGGTCACGGCATCTCCCTGCCTCTCTCTCCTGTCTGTCTGTGCTGTTCCCTGTCTCTCCATGTCTTTCTCACCTGTCTTTGTCTTTCCCGTCTCCCATGTGTGCTGGCCCAGGGGCTCGGGCCGGTGGGCGTGTGTTTAAGTGGCGGCCTCCACTCATCAGGCAGATCCCGCAGGCCTGGGCGCCTGGAGAAGGACAGAACACTTCGGTGAGGACTGAGCCTCAGGCCCGGGGTGGAGGCGGGTGTTCGGCCGCGGGAAGGGCAGTGAGGGCCCAGGAGAGGGGCCTGGCCTGGCCCGGCTTGGGCGGCCCGACGGGCTCTGCCTGCGGTGACTCTGTGATCTCGGGTCCCTGCGTGTGGCTACCTGCCTGGTGGACCGGCTGGGCCCAGGAGCGGCACCCAGGGCAGGTTCGCCGAGGGCCAGGCGGGAGCGGGGTCACCGGAAGGAGCTACGTTTGTTGGTGAAGAAAGGTCCGCAGAGACCTGGCGCCCAGACTCCGCACGGACCCCACACCCGAGGCCCCCAGGCCACCCTGAGCCTCCCTCCCCTCCGTGCCTGGCCTGCCTGCCGCCCAGCCCTTGCTGAGTGGGTACACGCCTGGCGGGTATGTGTGAACCACCCCCGTCCAGCCCACCCAGGCTGGGCATTCAGAGTGCCGTGTGTCTAAACTGCTCCCAACATGGCCACCAGGCCTCCTGCTGAGTCCTGCCCCACACCCAGGTCTGGACCTGCTTCATGGGACCCCTCCCCAGGGAGGCCTCGCCGGGGAGGCCCAGGCCCTCCATTGGAGCTCTGCAGTCAGGGCCTGCCAGCCGCTCATGTGTCCCCTCTGGGCTGCGGCTGGGTGGGCAGGACCAGCCCCCGACACGCTCTCTCGGAGCCCCAGCACCGCGTGGTTGGATCTCCCAAAGCCTCTCTGTGGCCTCCATCGACCCCGCTATCTGTCCGTGAGAATAAGTTCAGTGCTGGATGTGCCACCATCAGATTTCTGATCTGCTGCTTCATCCAAAGATGCGTGTTTCCCTGAACTGTGCCCAGTAGCCCCCCGGCCCTTCAAGGCTCCCCTGCACCTCTTCCTCGCATGGGCGGCAGCGTGGACACTCAGCCTGCCCCACCCCCCATGCCTCGCCAGCTTCTCAGCCACATGCAGCGTCTTCAGGGCCCACGGCCTGCTTCCCAGTCACTCGGGGCACTGACTTTTGAATCCTTATTGGTTCCTGCCCTTCGGTTTTCGAACCTGCACGTGCTTGCCCTTCCCTGAGGACGAGTTTGGTCGAACATCTTCTCATATGGGGACTTTTATTTTAAAATACAGAAGGATTCACTTTCTGAGATCAGCAAATCAGGAGAATGTTGGTGACCTGAGTTAATGATGCATCGTACATGATGGGAACTGTTTGTGCCTAATCCAGTGACAAATAACTCCTTAAAAATACCCCGGGTGGGCTGTGAGAGCAGACTCAGCCCCGGTGGGTGTAGGTCTCCAGCATCCCGGAGGGTTAACCCCGAAGCTGTAGACCAGACCACAGGTTTTCATGGAGATGTCTCTCCTGCTGGACCGGACACTTGGGGAGCTGACCTGGCCCCCCCGGCCAAGGGCCAGGCCGGAGCTGTTCGCAGCCCCAGGCACGTTCCCCCCGCTTCGTGACCATCCCTCTGCACACGCTCTGCTCCAACCTGGAGACCCCTGGGGGTGGGGGGGGTCCTGGTGAGCTGGGACTCCCACCTGAGTGCGCTGGTGGAAGCCCCCAGACTTTTCACCTTGGACTCGGAAAGGGCATCACGGGTGTATTTTGATAGGAAACAAACAGAAGCCTTGGGTGTGGACGTTCAGCCAGATGTAAACAAGGAAGGGAATTAGCTCGCGATGGACTTAGCAGACTTCGCAGCCCAGGGCCTCTCACCAGCTGCGGACCCCTTCTCAGGAGCCCTGCTCAGCCTCCTGTCTCCTCACAGTGAGGTCCAAGGTCACCTGAGGGGCAGGAACCGGCCCCCGAACCTGAACACCAGGCTCCTGCTGGATCTGTGGGCCTTGACCCTGGCCACCACCTCCTGGGGTGGGTTTCCAGGGTTACCAGGGTCCACTCTGCGTCCTGCCAGCCCCGCCCGTATGTGTGTTCCCTGCCCGAGGTGGGGCTGGCAAACACAGCTACTCAGAGGCCCTTCCCGAAGACAGGACGGGCCAGAGGCCGCCCGCGATGCATTACGACATCCTCGTCCTAAAGAGAGAGAGTCTGGGAGTCAGTTTGCCAGAGGAAGGAAGTTTGCTGCTGGAGTCTGATTGTGTTAAGATGAAGCGGCGTAAAGATGAAAGCGTGGCCTCCCCCCCGCAACTGCCACCGACTCTCTGATGCTGCCCAGACCAAGCGGGACTCGGGACGGCTCTGTGGGCAGAGATTCCAACAGCAGGCGGGAAGGGGTCCTTCCCCTTTGTCCTCATGTACAACTGAGCTGGGTCTTCGGATGGCTGAGCCATGAGCTCAGCGAGGGGCCATTCCCACTGGCTCCTGACCGGGCAGCGGGCTCTGTGCCCTGGGACCCTGGGCACCCCCTCCCCCCGCCAGGCACCCAGCCCCTCCTGACCTCCCCCCAAACCCGCATCCCTCCCGCCTCAAAAGGCCCTGTGACGGGTCACAGCCTGCAGTTCTCGCACATGTCTGGGCCACAGGAAGGCTGGGGTCGGCAGTTTCTGTGAGGCGCTGTGCACACACACAGCGGGTCTGTGGAGGAGCTGGGCGTCCCCTGACCCTGACCCAGTGTGTAGCTCGACCCCGCTTCCCGTCCCCGACTGCAGAAGGGGCAGGCGGGCACCTCACTTCCTTCTCAAGCAGCCGCGGCCCCTCGAGTGGAGGATAAAGAAGCAAGTGTCTCACCCCCCAGCACCAGCCGTCCACGGGGGGCCACGTGACACACACTGCGGGCATCCATGGTGGCTGGAAACTGCCCGGTGGTTCTCAGCTCTCTGAGGGGCAGCCAGCGGCCGTCGAACATGGAGGAGTTGTGTCTGTTTGTCTTAATGGACCATGCAGGCAATCCTACTTTGAAACCTGAACTGCTGCCCGGGGATCGTCTCTGTGACATGCTTGTCTCGGGCGGCGGAGGCCAGCCTTGAGGAGCCCAGCATCCACACTCGACAGTATGGGCAGCGTGAAGCCTGGCTTCCCAGCCTCCATGCAGCTGCATGTCTGTCACACCCAACGCGTGTTGCAAACAAATGCGGTGTGACGGCCGTGATCCACCTTGTCTGGAATTAGAAACATTTCACGTTCTCTTGGCACAGTCGTTTTCAGCTGTTTTTCTCCCACAAAAGAAGCCATGCTGAGAGGTTTCCATGCGCAAGGAGGCTGCACTGCCCTGAGCTGCCGTGGACTGACTGGCGGAGCCTCTGCCCTGAGTGTGATGGGCGTGGACCCCTGCTCAGTCCTGGGGCCAGAGCTCTCAGGGTCCAAGGTCGTTGTGGCCCAAATCTGCAGCCTGTGAGGGGCCTGTGTCTTAATCCGGGTGTAGAAGAACTGACTTAAGCCATTTGCCAGTGACCAGCGAAAGTCGTGAGTGTCTGATCTCCAGGACACCCAGGCCTGCGGACACAGGACACGGGGGTCAGTCATGCGGTGCCAGCCAGGCAGCGCTAAGATGCAGGTCCCACGGGCCCAGCACCCTGGCCCTGTGGCCGCCCGCCGACGCCCCAGCACCGCACACATCCCTGTCCATGTCTGCGTTCCCAGGAGTCTTGCTAAACCTTTGTTTCTGGCTGATGTCTCAAGGCTGTACCTGGGTTGCTGCCGGCCCTGGTCTAGGACTTGCGGGCGTCAGCATCGGGCTGTGGATGGGCTCGGAGCCCTGCTCAGGGTCAGTGTCCGGCAGGGGTGAGGCGCCAGGTGTGTGTGTCTGGACCCACTGCGGTGGCCAGCTTTCCATTCTGACCAGTGAGTCATTGCGTAGACAGCAGGTGAGGGCCCCCGGGGATGGCCTGGGCCACTTCCAGGACATGGCTGTGCGCTTGCAGACCAAAGCAGCCTGCTCCCTGAGCAGCTGTCCCGGGCCATCCTCAGCCGCGGGCCCTGCTCTGCACCCCCGGCCTCCCTTCTGCCTGCCTGTCCCTGTCTGTCCATCCCTGCGCCTTTCTGCGTGCCTCTGACACACCACACGTTAAATATTGATGCCTCACTTGTGCGCTGAGAAACAAGGGTTTCTGTACCGGAAAGCGGAGCCCTCTCGGTGTCCGCGGTGGGCGGTCCCCGGTGACTGCGTGTCCGTCTGCTCTGTCCTCCCGCAGATGAGATCATGCACCACGACATCAGCCCGCTGTGTGCTGCCGACATCCGGGACCAGCTGCAGAAGCGCTTCGCTTACCTGTCGGGTGAGTGCCCAGGCCAGGCAGGGCGGGGCTCGGCTCAGGGGAGGGGCGGGGCTCGGGAGCGTGGGCGGGGCTGGGTACAGGGGGGGGGGGGCGGGGCGGGGCGGGGCGGGGTGAGGGGCGGGGCGGGGCGGGGCTCGGGGGCTCTGTGATCTCGCGGGGTGGAGCTCAGGGAGCGGGGCGGGGGGGCTGGGTGCAGGGGCGCGGGGCTCAGGGGCGGGGGGCGTGAGCTCAGGGGCGGGGCGTGGGCGGGATGCAGGGTGGGGCGGGGCTCAGGCGCGTGGGCGGGGGTGAGGGGCCGGGCGGGGGCGGGGGCGGGGGGGGCGCTCTGTAATCCCGCGGGGTGGAGCTCAGGGGGCGGGGTGCAGGGGCGCGGGGGCTCTGTGGCCTCGAGGTGGGATCTGGGGTCACCCGCCCCTGAGGCCCCGGGGGTGCCGACCGCTGCCCTCCGCTCTCCCCAGGCGGGCGGGGCCAGGACGGCAGCCCGGTCATCACCTTTCCCGACTACCCGGCCTTCGGCGACGTCCCAGACCAGGACTTCCAGAATGTCATGACCTACCTCACCAGCATCCCCAGGTGCGCGAGGGCCCCGATCCGTCCTCCGGGGGTTGCAGAGACTCCTCCACGGCCAGGAGGCCGGGGCCGGATGCAGTGCTGCCCGGGTGCCCCCCTGGGACGGGTGAGGCGTGGACCTCCCGCTCCAGCCGCCCCGCTGGGCCACAGGGAGTGGCCTGGCGGCTGATGCTTCTCTTTTTCGCAGTGCCAGAGGGGGAGGTGAGTGCAGGGCAGGCCCGCCCCCAGGGTGCGGTCAGCGTGCCCCCTCAGCCAAGTTCCGGGAGGCGGGTCACAGTGCGATGAACTGTCTAATCTAGGAGGCCGGCCAGACAGCAAGTGTGACCGCCGGTACCCAGTCAGCGTTGGCCCCTCACCTCCCAGTGTGGGGTGGGGGTGTTAGGATGGAAGAGCCCTTCCGCAGGACGTGGGTGGTGAGGGTCACTTGGCAGAAGGACCTAGACGGCACCACGAGGTGGGGTGGGGGGTCTGTGGTCACCGTCCCCTCTTTCTGTGGACCCAACTGGATGGGCCAGGCTCCGAGCAGCCGACCTGAGGTGGGTGGTCCAGCCACTGTCCTGGGAGTGACCAGTCTTCCTTAGGGCCCTCGGGCAGGCTGTGCCCCCTGAGGGACTTCATGGAGGCCTGCGATCTTGCGTCTCGTTTACCTTCACCCTTGGGTTTCCAGCCAGGAAGGCAGGCGTCGCGCCTGTCCCATGGACAAGGGCCCTGGACCTCAGGGGACATTGCTTGAGTGGGTTCAAGGGTCTGGAGAGGGCAGGAGGTGGGGCTGCCCGTGTGGAGTGGCACCGAGGGGTGTTTTAGGGTGGGGATTCGAGACAGTGGGTCTGGGTCTTGGCTTCCCAACAGGGGGACATGGAAAACCCACCCGGTCCTGAGGGTGGGAGGCCGGGGACAGGCCAGTAAGAGGAAGGGCGGCTACACTGGTTTCAGGGAGCCCAGGATTTAACAGGGAGACGGCCGGCTGTGAGCCAGACCATGGGCCCCAGTGGTCTCACTGGTCCTCCGGAGGGCGGGCTTCTGGCTAGCTCGGCAAGCTCCCCTCCGTGACGTCTCCAGGGCTGATGGCTCCATGTCCAGGAGGAGCGTGGCCCTCGGCCCCCTGTGACGCCCCTCCTGTGCGCCCCCCGTGAGCCTCGTCCCCTGTGGCTTGTCCCCCACCATCGCCTGAGAACCTCAGGCCCGTCCCAGGTCGGGCAGTGGAGCTCACAGCACAGTAAGGTTCATGTGGACACTGCCTAGGGAGGGTCTGAGTCCCTGTTCTCAGTCCTACACCTGGGAGCCGAGAGTGGTGCTGCCTGCCCCGGGTCGAGACGTCACCCACGCCCATGTTAGGTCCCTGCATGGAGCCAGCCAAGTGCCCACTCCTCCTCCCTGGCCCGTCGGCGGAGGAGTCAGAGACTTAGCAGGGATCTGCGAAGGTGGGTGGGCTGTGTGCCAGTCCTGGGGCTGGAGCGCCCGCGGCCGCCACGTTGCATCCCCGCCCCCTGCCCATTTCCCTCGCGCCCCCGTGCAGGGACGTGCGGCCCAGAGTCCTGAGGCCGGAAGTGGCCACAAGCCGTCTCTGTGGCTCCCCAGCCCCGGCCGAGGTGGTGGTGGGCCCTGGACCGAACGTCCGGTGGGCGGCCATCTGCATTGACCTCTCTGTGCTGAGCCAGGGGCCACGGGGGACTTCTGTGGTCTCCCTCTGCCCACTTAAGACGGTTCGCTGGGGTGACCTTCCCTGCCGGTGCAGGAATCTCAGGTTCCAGGTCATTTGCAGGCGTGGAAAAGGCAGAGGTCCCTTTCTTTCGGGCGGGTCAGAGGTGAGCCTTCTCTGGGCACAGCAGGCCAAGCCCCAACCCTCTTGGTCTCCCCTCCCTGGGTCACCGCCCCCGCTGGTGCTGCTGGTCCTCAGGCCACCCGGCCTCGGGGCCCTTGCTCTCACGCCCTCGGCCCGGGTGGCTCCTTTTCGAGTGCGGGCCCCCTCCTCCGGGGGGCTTTCCATCACATCCCAGTCCACTGGCGGCCCAGCTTCGCAAGCTGGAGCATCCCCGTTGGCTGGCACTCCGGGTCGGTCTGCGTCTGCCCAGCTCGCAGGTCAGACAGCGGCTCCTCAGTGAGCATTTGCTGTACAGACCGGCTTCGTCCACAGACAGAGTGAGGTCAGCCTAGGCCTGGGGGTCGGCGCCCCCATCCCTCACCCCAGCACCCCTGCCGCCCCTTCACGGGGACCGGCACCTTTGTCTCCCCCTTTTAAAGGGTTCTCACCCCAGCAGGGCGGAGCCTCCCAACCCTCATCTCCAAGGTTGCCCGCACGGTCCCTGCGAGATCCGCAAGCACGGCACATGCTTCCCTTTGTAGCTGAGGAGGGACTGTGTGTGACTGTGTCCCTGGGGACCTGTGGTGCGTGGACGTGCGTGTGGCCCAGACCCGCGGCTCTGTCTCCAGCTGGACGTGTGTACCGTGTGTATCGTGATGGTCACGCGTGTTTTGTTCACGGTCTCTTCCGGGTAAAGGATGTAGTCGGGAGTCCTGTGGACCGGATGCCCTTCCACCCGCAGTGAAATCCCACATTGGCACCGACTCGTCTTTCCTCAGCTGCATGAAGGGCCAGCGGGGGACGGGCTGCCCGACAGGCCGTCCAGGAGGCCACGGTCTGGGGGCCCTGCCCCTCACCCGGCCCCCCAGCGCTGTCAGTGGGGGTTCCTGGGGTGTGGTGGGGATCAGCCCTGTGTGAGGGAAACCGAGGTGCTGCCGCCCATCAGCTCACATGCTGCTGCGTTTCTGGAAGCTTCGGTGCACCTTTAAAGGTGGGGAGACACTCTGTGTCCACGGGTAAAGCAAGGCAGGGATGCTGCCCGCGGGGCCTCCGCATGGGACCCGGTGAGGGGCGGGCTGCCACCTGGTGGCCATGGCCGGTACTGCGGGCCCGAGTCTCCTAAACCAGGGAGTCCGGAGGCCGGGGAGGGGGCGCCTTTAGAAACCGCAGGCGGCACCAACTCCAGGCAGGCTGGGGACGATCTGCGACCAGGCGGGCTCTACAGTCCACGCAGGTCCAGTGGACGAGCCCCCGGCTTCCCAGACGCTGACTCCTACCATCACCAAACCAGCTTCCCTTAGTCCTCTGAAACCTTCCCTCCCCCATTCTCCGTCATCTCACGTGGGGCCAGGAGCGCCAGTGCAGGCCGCTGCATCCGGTTCATGGTCGCGGGTCATTCCGAAACTCTTGCCTGCTGGGCAGGCCTCGCCCAGATGCAGCGGACAGAAGAACTGGAAGCCCATTCCTGGTCTCCGGGAAAACGCCCCTCACACCTCCCTCCCTCCTTGCGGCAAAAGCTGACCCCCTCCCAGTGAAGGTGGCTACCAGAGGCCTCCCTGTGGGCACAGGTGCACACGTGCACACTCACACGCAGGGTCACAGTGTTGCCAACACTGAGATGTTCTCTGAAGGACCCACTTGGCCACCATACAGGATCCCTAGGGGCCTCCCACACCTGCCCGCCGGGTTTGGAAGGTAACATCTAAGAGTCACATTCCTGCCCACCTGCTGCCCCTCCCAAGCCCGGGGACCACAGGCCTGAGTCCCAGATGACTTGAGGCCGATAAGGACGCGGACTTTTTGTGGACCCGGCTCAGATCGCCCCTCTCCTGCAGGCAGAGGAGCCTCTCCCAGGCGGCTTTCATGGTGGGCCACGTTCACCCTGAGAATAGGTGCACGCACACAGGTCACCCCCACACAGGCGTGAGTGTGCTCACCACATGTGTACACACAGGTACAGGTGTACACGCCCTCACCACACGTGTGTACACACAAACGTACATGAGCTTATCATACATATGTGCACACAGATACAGGTGTACACATGCTCACCACACGTGTATATGCAGGTACAGGGGCACATGCACACACCACATGTGTGTACACACAGGTACAAGGGTACACACGCACACCACACGTCTGTACACAGAGGTACAGGGGTGCGTGCACTCACCACACATGTGTACACACAGGTACAGGTGTGTGCACACACACCACATGTGTGTACACACAGGTACAGGGGTGCATGCACTCACCATGTGTGTACACACCGGTACAGGTGTACACACGCTTGCCACATGTGTGTACACAAACATACATGTGCTTATCATACATGTGTGCACACAGATACAGGTGTACACACGCTCGCCACATGTATACGCAGGTACAGGGTTGCGTGCACGCACCACGTGTGTACACACACGCATACATGTGCTCACCACCCATGTGTGTGCACAAATACAGGTATACATTCTCACCACACGTGTGTGTGTGCACTCACCAAGCACGCATCACTTGTTTATGTTCACACTTGTACACACAAATGTGCATGTGCTCACCACACACATGTGCACACACAGGCATCAACACCACACACATGTATGCTCGTGCATGCATAGGAGTGAGTGTATACTGCACATCTGTGCACACACACCACACAAAAGCATGCAGACTACACACACGCACCCATCCCCACATGCAGTTTGTGTGGGCCGCATGACAGAAATGCGGGGTGCTTGTGGAAGGAGCAGGGTTTAAGTGCTGTTCTTAAGCTCCAACCCCACATTTGGGCCACACCTCATTCAGAGTCCTGCAGCCAGGCTGCCCCCGCCCCGTATGGCTGCCGGGCCACCCCGTCGAGCTCGCTAAGCTTTAGATCATCCAGCCTTCCGCTCCTGGCAGCACCTCACTTCTTGCTGTGGCTGTGACGTCCACGTGAATTTTCGGTTGACTTTTGCACATAAAGAGAGAAAATGGGCAGACGTGTCCCGAACAGCCCAGATGTGTGTAGACAGGCAGTGGCGCTCACCCTCCCCACAGGCTACCACGGAGAGCGCCTGGCTGCATCCCTGTGCAGATCTCCCCGAACCAGACCGCACGTGCCTGCCCAGCCCAGCCCCTTCCTGTCGACGGCCTGCGGCGGGCGCCCTGCCTGTGCTTCCGCGGCTGCCTCTGTTGTGGATGGACCGGGCACTGAGCCCCAGGCGGCGCTGCCTCGGCTTCCTGCCGTCAGAGCGGCCTTGCTCCCCGTCTGGCAGGTGGGGAGCTCTGCTGTAGTGGCCCTCAGGCCCTCGCGCTCACGTCCGCAGCAAGTGAAGGCTATTCTCACTGCCACCCACGGCTGGTGTCAGCCCATTGCCCTGTGTGTCTGAAGCTCAGGGTCCCCTCCCCACGGGGCAACCTCTCCCCGCGGGTTCTGTCTCCCCATCCCCCCGATCTTGTTCCCCTGGGGAGCCCGAGGCCGCCCGGCTCAGTCTGCTTTCTTTTATGCGATCTCTCTCCTGTCACTGCCATCCGGTGTCATTTAGTTTGAAAAATCAAAGTTAAATAAACGTGAAAGTTCAGTTCCCGGCCCGGCTGGCCGTCCTTCAGTTCCCAGGGGCCGGGGGCTGGGAAGCGTGGGATGTCCCCACCCGGGGGATACGCAGCGGTCATGTGCTGGTGTCCAGCTCGGAGCGGCCGGCCCTGCCCTTCGCCTGCGGGAGGAGGACAAGACCCGCCCGGGAGGAGGGGGCTCGCCCTGCGCTGCCGTGAGGGGTGTGGGAGCCCCTCCCTGGAGAGCCCAGGCTGACCCACCAGCCTGTGCACACGGCGGGGCTGTGTGCCCAGAGACCACCTCGGCTGGGGTTTCAGCTCCGGGAGGAGGGAGGCACCTGAGCAGCTCCAGCGAGCAGAGCAGACGGGCCCGCCCCAACCTGGAGCCTGCGCGCAAAACAGGTAACGTGGATTCCGAGGGTCCGCACGGGAGTCTGGTTTCCCGAGGGGTGCTGGGCTTACGCCGTCGGGAGAGCAATCACTCTGGTTACAAAGAGGTGGCCCGGTGTGTGTGTGTTTAATGTAGTTATGGAATCTATGTGCTTGATGGAGTTTCTCCGCCACCTGGTAGCTCAGTCAGTAAAGAATCCATCTGCAATGCAGGAGACCCCGGTTCCATCCCTGGGTCAGGAAGATCCCCTGGAGCAGGAAATGGCAACCCAGCCCAGGATTCTTGCCTGGAGAATCCCATGGACCGGGGAGCCTGGTGGGCTGCAGTCCACGGGGTCACAGAGTCGGACACGACTGGGCGACAGCACCAAGCCCGGTGCCTGCTGGGCCATGGCAGGGGGCACGGCCGTCCATGTGCCCGGGACGCCTGCCCTGTCCTGCTCTGCCCGTCGCGCATCTGACCCTGATGGGCACAGAGCCTGAGGACGGATGTGGTGCTGTCAGCCCGTGGAGGGCTTTGTGAAAGGTCCGAGGCTTTTCTTGCCGTTGAGCTCTGACAAGCTGACCAGTGTGAAGAGACCGTGCTGCACATGTGCTTAACAGGGCGGCTTTGAGTCAGGAGGGCAGAGGAGGGGCGGCCGGAACCAAGGCTGGGCCTGAGCTCTCGGGCCCTGCCCCACGTCCCCACGCTCAGACCCAGCGGGCAAGCCCAGGCCAGGGCACGGGCCCAGCCTCGTCTCTGTGACATTTGCAGCCTCCCAGACCGTGTCCAAGTGTGGGATGGAGGGAGAGAGAGACGGGCAAACCAGTGTGGCCGGGGGAGGGGGGCCTGGGAGTCGACTGTGCCTCCCCCACCCCACCCCATCTGGCCCCCCATCCCCTCCCCACGCCTGGCCCCCCATCCCCTCCCCCACCCAACCCCCAAGCCCCCCCCTCCCCTCCCCCATCCCATCCCCTCCCCCACCCCCATCCCGCCTGGCTCCCCCACCCCGCCTGGCCCCCCCATCCCCTCCCCCACCCAACCCCCAATCCCACCCATCCCTTCCCCCACCCCCATCCCGCCTGGCTCCCCCACCCCGCCTGGCCCCCCCATCCCCTCCCCCAACCCCACCTCCAGGCTGACCCAGACCCCAAGCCCCCCCTGGGAGCCCAGACCCAGACCTTTCCGCCCACGGGCCCTGGGGACCCACTTCCCCAACGCCTGTCCCCACCTGCCAGGCCTGATTCGGAACGGTCACCAGCCTGCCCGTACCTCCTTCCAGCCCCTCCCACAAGGGCCCGCCTGCTCCCCCACCCCAGCTCCAGGCCGAGTGGGCCCAAGAACACTGACCCTTCCCTGGGTCAAGGCCCACCGTGAGCCCTGTGGGCGGGGGTGGTGCCAGGCTGTGCCCGGAGTCCCCGAGTCTCCGCCTGACCCTGCTCTGTGATGTGTCGGGGTGAGAACAGGACGCAGGGGGCCCGGAGCTGGGCAGGGAGATGCGGGTACCTCAGGCCTGGTCTCCAGGCCCCCCGAGGGCTTAGCAGGCCTGGGGTGATGGAGGGGACACGCGAGCACGCGTGGCTCCCGGAACCAGAGTCTGCGGGAGCTCTGCGCCTGTTGGACCGTTCAGGCCAAAAGCGACTCATCAGCCTCACTCAGCGGCTGGGCAGCTGTCAGGAGGCTGGAGGTTACGTCTGTGTCCGCCTGGCCGTGTGCCTGGGTCCAGGGACTTGTCCCTGTGGCTGCAGCTTCCGGGTTCTCTGCTCCAATTTCCTCGTCTGCTACCTTCAGCGCAGTCCGCCCCAGGCCTGGCGCACGGGGACCCTGGGGGACCCACCTTTTCCGTGACCAAGCGTGAGCCATCCGCCCTCTCCCCCGTGTATGTGAGGTCACAGTCGGGGGCCGGGCAGACAGGGCCCTCCTGTGCACACAGGGTGGCAGACAGGCCCCGGGTGTTGAGCCCTGGCTCCTGGGGACGGGGCGCGTCATGCGGCCTGGCTCTGGGGCTGCAGTCATGGGGGTGGAGGGGGCCGTGGAGGGGCCCCGGGTCCTCACGTGAGGCGCCTCCTGCTACATCTGGTGGTGGAGCCATCGTGGCCCCGAGCCGGGTCGTGGGGTGGGGCGTCTCTGCCGTCTGCTTCTGGGGCTGGGCCCCCTCAAGGGGAGGGCCCTGCCTGGCCCGACACAGTCCAGGGTGGACGGGACAGAGGGGCTGCTTTGCCCTGCAGGGTGGACGCGGCCTGGGGGGTCTGAACGGGGAGCCAGACCGTGGGCGTCCTGTCTGTGCTCACCAGCTGTGTGACTCTGGGCAAGTGACTTGTCTGTCTGAGCCTGTCCGTGACTCCGGCTGCCTCTTGGGTCACTACAAGGGTTGGCGGAGGCACAGCCCGAGCTTCAGTGCAGGGGCCCGTGGGTGGGAGGGGCCCGTCCCTCCGGCTGCCCCGCCAGTCCCTGCTGGGCAGTGGCCAAGTGACCACAGGGCTCGAGCCTGTGTGTTTCCTAAACCAGGAGCGTGAGCTGCCTGCTCGACACCTGCTGGCCTAAAATCCCACCTTCCAGGCTCGTTTCCGTGAATCCAGGAGGTTCCGTGCGTCTCACCTGAACTGGTGATTTCAGAGGTGCCGGCTCCTCCCTGCTGTGTCTGTCGGTGCTGGCCATGACGCTGGTGTGTGCACTACGGCCGTAACAGGAGGCTTCGATGTCACAGAATTTTTACCGTCTGGCATTCAGACGCACAGAGCGAGTTAAAGACCCTGAGGGACTAGGTGGTGGGGGTGGCTGGGATGTGCGAGTGAGGCAGGCGGGGGAGTGGAGGCCCCGGGCCGCGTCCCACCGCCCGAGGCCAGGCTGCCGGCCCTGCTTGTTCCTGAACGGGACAGGCCGTCAGCACGGGGGCCACAGAGGAGACGTTCCAGGCCCAGAAGGAGCGGGGCCACAGGACAGCTGGTCAGGAAGTGGGGTGGGGGTTGCAGACACAGGCTGTGGAGGAGTGGCATGTGCTGGTCGTCAGGGGACAGCCTGTGACTTGTCCCCCCAAGAGGAGAGGGGCCGCTGGGCGATGGTCAGTCTCAGCAGAGGACCCTAACCCACACAGGTGTGCATACCCGCACAGGTGTGCGGGCACCTACACAGGAATGCCTGCTCCTGTACAGGTGTGCACGGCCCCACACAAGAGTGCAGGCACAGGTGTGACTGTGTGTCTCTGTCCCTGCTCTGAGATCAGGGAGGGTTTGGGCTGTTTCAGCTCACACTGTGTTACATAACGTTCGCAGCAGGCAGAATACTGCCACAGCCACATAAATTTATATGTATTCCATGTATTTCTGGGTTTTATTTAAACCCGCTGTGGCTCCCGGATATGTGCAGAGACTTGGCAATCAGCGCTCCCATCAGAGCCTAGGCTGCGCTCTCAGTCCTTTGCGGGATTGGCTGGCAGGCGCTGCTGCCCACGCTGGCTGGCGGGGCTGAAAGCGGGTCATCCCGCAGAAGCGCCTCCGGTTCGGCAGTGACTCAGGCATGTCGGGCTGAGCGGGACGGGCTGTCGTTCCCGGCCTCAGCATCTTTCTCACGGATGCTGCCGCGAGAAGCCGCCCGTCGTCTCCTGTCTCCGTTGGATGCTCACGCACCGCCAGGCGTCACGGGGGGCTCTCCCCAAGCTGTGGCCGTGCCATCAACCTCGACGGTGATTGTAGACCGTGGATGAGCCCCAGGGACCCCCATGCTGGGGCTGACGTGATGCCCAGGTCGTTGGCTCCCTGTGACGGGCTCGCTGGCGAATCCACGTGGAAGGGAAGCTGCCGGGCTCCAAGTGGGGCAGCTGGGCTCCGAGATGGAAGGGCCCGGCCCGCCTCTCTGTGCTGCGAGCTGCTTGGTGTCAGGGTGGGAAATGCAGCGCCAGTCTGTCCACCTCAGTCGGAGCGAGCCCCGCGAGGGAGGCGCCCGCCGAGCTTGGGGCAGCACTGCAGGCGGCTCTGTGCTCCTCTGGCCGTGGCACCCTGCGAAGCAGGAGTGGTGTCAGGGTTTCAGGGGCGGCCATTCACCCTGAGCTCTTCCCAGAGACGCGCCTCAGGGACAGCTGGACCTCCAGGTGCACACTGACCACACTCTCTCGTTTCAGCCTGCAGGACGCTGGCATTGGGTTCATCCTGGTCATAGACCGCAGGCAGGACAGATGGACCTCGGTCAAGGCGTCCATCCTGAGAATAGCGGTAAGTGTCAGTGCCAGGGCTGCGACCCCCATGCCTTCTGCAGGCGGGGAACACGGCCTTTCCTGCCCAGTGGCGCTTTGGGTCCTGGCCGGGGCTGCATGCATGGTGGGGCCCTAGGCCTAGGTGAGCGCCAGCTGGGGCCTGGGCAGGGCCAGCACACACCTCCCAGGGCTCCTTGAGCTGCTCGGGCACATGTGTTTGTGTGCACACATGTGTGCATACGTATACAAGTATGCACACGTGTGCGTGTGTGTACAAGTGTGCTCATGTGTGCAAGTGTGCATGTGTGTGCATGTGTGCATAAGTGTGTGTGTGTGTGTACAAGTGTGTGTGTGTGTGTGTGCATGCAAGTGTGTTCTCACATGGGTTAACTCTCAGGGGCTGTGTTATTACTTGAAAACAATGTCACCGCCTGGTTCGTGTCTGACGCTGAGTGTGTGAGTGTGTGAGTGACGTATGAGGTGGTCATTCTTGAGGGTGGCGAGTGTGTCACAGGGCACCTTCAGGCTACAGGTGTGGGGTTGCATTGACTAGCTTTTCCCATGTTGCTTTTTCCTTCTACACGGGCCATCTCTTCTTGAGTCTCATGACCAAGTCAGATTATCAGCCATCATCCTTGGCGGCCCTCGAGGCCACGTGGAGACCTCCCAGTCTGCAGACCGCAGCCGCCCTTCGAGGCAGAGGAGTGGGTGCCCTGCGGCGCTGGGCGCAGTTTTTAGCCGCGGGGTAGCTGGAGAGGGCGGTGCAGTCAGCAGAAAGCCTGCTCTTACTTTTGGCGCTGGCTTCCACCCCCGCTCAAGCTGGGTAGAGAGGTGGGGAGCACTTCTTGCTGCAGGGGGGACGGAAGGTGTGCTTGTCTGCAGCAGGGCGGCCCGGAGCACTGGCGCTGGGGGCTCAGGCCGCAACGCTGCGCTCTCCCGACCCCATGGGGTGACCCGCCCCCAGGCCCTTGTTCTGCGTCCTGTGCTGGCCCCTTTGAGGCTGCTGGGCTAGGGTCTGGGGGCAGGAGATCCGACTCCTCCTCCCGGTGCTCCAGCCCTGCCCCGACGTTCACCACCAGCAGTCCTGGTGCTCACCTGCCCCGGGTGCCGGCCCAGCCTCATCCTCCTGGAAAGTTGTCTCCCTCTTCCCCACGGGCGGCTCCTGTCCCTGCCCCGCCGGGTACACACCCTCCACATTGCTATTTACCTGAAACTAGTCTAAACGCTTGGGAGTGTTTCAGAAGAGTATAGTATAGCGTGTAGACAGTCACCATCAGCTCTCCTGTGCTTTTGAGTCCTCAGAATCTCACAGGGACTGTGTGCCACCACCAGCTAATTAGCCAGTGTGTCCATTTCATTATTTTAAGTTTTAAAGTGAATTTACACATGGTGTCACCTGCCCGGCCAAATTAAGGATTAGACTGTAACAGCCAGTGGGTCAGGTGCACAGAGGACTTATTAGAGGTGATTCTGGAGTCAGCAGGTTAGTCCTGGGCTGGATGGCAGTGAGTCTCCAGTCAAGCGTGCTGCTGTCTTGAGAGGTTGCATGGTTAGACTCACAATCCCAGGTCCAGTGATCGCCCAGGCCTTCTGCGTGCGTCTGTCTCCCTGGTGCGTCTTGGATGTGCACTGGTGTGCAGGGACGCAGCTAGCCGCTTCTCAGGGGATGCAGGTCCAGACCTCACGTCCTTGCCATTCCCTGCCCCGGGACGCCCTCCCCCAATGGCGGGGCGGCTGCCACGACGCCCTTCACAGCCCCAGCATCCCCCAGAGCAGCTCTCGCTCAGACCCTGCCTGGCCTCCCCTCCCAGTGGGGCACCCTCCCTGTCTGCACTCCGCAGTCCCTCAAGGTCAGGGCCAGCCCCATCCATCTTCGTGTGGCCGACACCCATCCCGGGCCCTGGGCGAGACAGGAGCCTCGTGAATACCTCCCCATCTAATCAGCCACTCCTGGTCAGTTAGCAAGGCTGACCAAAGGCAGGATTGTTTGGCAAGAACCAGACAAATTACTTTTAATAACAATCCCTGAGGTCCCCAGTGAGCCAGCAGGATGGCCCAGGGCAGACCAGCCGTCAGGCCACACTCTCCCATGGCCAAGTGTGAACATGGTCTTCTTCTCCACCAAGCTGATAATCAGGTGAACTTCTGAAGAGAGCTGGTGCATCTTTAAAACTTTGTTTTGTGAGAATCATAACTGATTTTTGCACTGATTCTGACAACAGTAAAAATGTAGGTTTGTTTCTATAAGCCTTACAGTTACCCAGTACTGCTTTGGAAACCCCAGAAGTTAGCATTTTCCAGCAAAATTGTCAAACATTCTCTTTGAACTCCAGTGCTTTTTCTTACAAGAATTTGCTGGTCATATTAATGCCCAAAGTCCTATTTATGTTTTCGGCACATTTATTGAGACACTGATGTATGCCTGGCATGGTGGGCGGTGCTGTGGATACATGGGGAAGCAAGAACCATGTAGACAGGTGGGCTGCAGACGGCTGACCCGGTGACTAGATGCCAGACCTTGCGGGGTGCAGGACACAGTCACGGGGGTGCGGACACTGCAAGCCCCACCTTGCTGCTCCCAGGGCCCCTGTCCCCGCCCACCCCGAGCCAGCGTGCGGGTCCATCTCCACCCTCACTCTGCGGGGGGCAGAGCTGGCACGCTGACGCCATCCCCCGCCATGCACTTATCTAGACTGGCAGCCCCACTGGCCTGTGCTTCATCCAAGGGGCTTGGGGGAGAGACCACCTGGCATCTGCTGGACCTCAGCCCGCGAGGGGGCCGCTGCAGGCCCTGGCGCTCCAGCCTGGACGGCTGCACTTTGCTGCCAGCGGCAGAGAGGCTGTTTACCCCATTGTGTTTGGCCGCTTGAGTGATCCTGGGTGCTTACATAACGCGCTGAATTTTGGGGCTGTTTTAAGCTGCCTTGTGTGCTATCTCGTGAGCTGAGCTTTCTCTCCTTTGGGGCACTCTTTCTCCTTGTTTGGACGCTTTCGGCTCAGCTTGGAAAGAAAAACAAGACGTTGGAGGGTCCACAGCCGAGTGCCCTAAGCTCAGACCTGCCGTGTCCCCACCGAGAGCAGAGCCCACCGCAGCTCTGAGCGGGCGTCAGGGCGACGGCGCTGGCTGCCTGTCAGTTCACGGTCACAGCCGTGGGCGAGACCCACGGCTCAGAGTGCAAACCTCGCTCTTTGCCCAAGAGCTGGCCCCGGATTTGGACCATCCTCTGATGGATGAGTCTTTTCTAAGATGCCGTGTTTACCCTTCCGGGGTTCCCTTCTTTTAAAGGGAAGGGACCCTTTCTTTTAAACATGACCGTGGGGAGGACACCACAGCAGAGGCTGCTGGTCTGTGTTTGGAACCTGACTAAGCCGAGCCTGCCCTCGAGCTCGTCCCGAAGGAAGCTGCGGTGAGAACCGTGTTCGGTCTGCAAGGGGCGGAGCTGCGGTCTGGCCTGTAAAGCCGATGCCCTCTGTGGGCAGAGAAGGGATGGACCGAAGTTCCTGAGACACCCGGGATTTGCAGGTCAGGCGGTGAATGTTCCCAATGTGGCAAATAGCAGTTTCCTCAGCCACGCTGGGGGCTCCCTCCTGGGCTTGGGTGACTCAGGTCTGAGCACCCCGCGGAGGGAAGTTGCGCGCCAGGAGGGCTTCCTGGCCGAGGTGACCCTGCTACATGGGTCCCCGTGAAGGCCCAGGTCTCGCAGAGCCTTGTGAGCCCAGACCACACCCGCCAGCAGGTGTGAATAAGGGCAGAAAAACTGTGCTGAAAAGTAGGGAACTATGACTTAGTGCTGCCTCCGGAAAGATGCTGAAGGCCGCTGTTCTGCAGTCGTGGGGGCCGGTCTCACGCCTGGTGTGGGGTCCACGGCCCTCTTGCTAACGGGGACCTGGAGCGCCTGCCGTGAGCTGCCTTCCTTCCACGTCCTCTCTCGCCACTGTCCGCGGCACCCAGCAGGGCCTGCTCCGGGGCTGACACAGGGGCTACGCGGTCCTGCTCTCCAGGGCTGTGACAGTGGGGACCGCGGGGCAGACGCGCCCGGGGCTGCAGACGGGACGACTCAGGAAGGCGGCTGGCAGGCAGGAGGTCAGGGCCGCCAGGCCAGAGGAACGGCTCGGGGTCGCGGGGTGGGGGAGACCAGCGGAGGTCCTGGCGTGCAGAGCCTCCAGGGAGCAAGAGGAGGGCCCAGGGGGGAGGCAGGGTTCTGGGACCTCCCGGGCCCCCAGCGGCCACGGGTGGAGCAGAGCACCGCTGAGCAGGTGTCCGGCCTGAGCGTGACTCTGGGGACTGAGGCCCGGGGCGGGGGCCAGGACCCCCGGCACGCCCTGGTGAGGGGGGCTCGCGCTCGGACGTGAGTGGCCTGAGCAGGAGGGGCAGCGAGGTCCAGCCAGGAGACATGTCTTGTTTGGAGCCCAGACGATGCTGTGGGGCCCCTGGGGAGACGCGGAGGCTGCGGGGAGTCAGGGGCCCCCAGAGACGGTGGGAGGGCAGCCCCTGGGACGTGGGCTTCAGAGACACACTGGCTGGATCCTCAGACACGGAGCCAGCCCCAGGCCTCTGGGACCCCCCGATGTGCCGGCGGGGACCCGGCAAGGAGGCCAGGGAGGGCGGACGTGCAAGCCATATCAGGCGGCTGAGGGGTCAGGGGCCCCCCCGCGGGCCGTGGTCGGGATCCTGGGTGTGTGGGCGGGTGGGGGTCGTCTCCGGATGTCCTGGGCAGGGGCTGTCCTGACTGCTGACGGCTCAGGAGGGTCCCAGCGCTTCCACGCGGGAAAGCGGGGTGGCGTCAGGTCCGGGCGAGAGGCAGAGAGAGGGGCCGCAGAGACCTGGCTGCATCTCTGTGCCTAGGGGCCCTGCCCCGCCCGCCCCGCGCCAGGGGCGGCCCCGCGGCCTCTCCTCACTCTCCTGTCACGTGAGGGGCTTGCTCTCAGACAGAGGACAGGGGACCAGGTGCTGGGCCCGGGGCTGACCAAGCGGCCATCTCAGCCTCGGCCTGGAGCTGGACGCTGAATGCTGCGGGTGGCCGGGAGCTGCGCCTGGCCCCGACGGGGAGGGCGCTCTGTTCCCCTCGTCCCAGACGGGAGTCCAGGGCGCAGAGGGCGACTCGTCCAGGGCCAGACACCTCGTCCACAGAGCTCACGTGCACACACCAGTCAGTTCATGTCCACGCGTGAGGGCGTGCGCCTGGGTGTGAGCTTGCTTCTCTATTTCTCTGTCTTGGGTCCTGTGTGCGTGTGGCTGTTTTCACTCCACCAGTGTCCTAGTTTCTGGGGACCATCATAACAGATACCATAGGGCACAGCAGGGCCCAGACGGCAGGGTCTCCTCTCTCCCCTCTGGAAGGGGGAGTCTGAGCCGGCTGGACCCTCTGCAGCTGTGAAGGGGTCTGTCTGTGCCCCGCAACGGCCTCTGGAGACCCTCGGCCAGTGGAAGCACCCCCAATCTGCTTGCATCCCCACATGGCATCCTCTGTGGGTCTCAATGCCCAAATGTCGCCTTTGGGGGGCATGTCTGGTCGGGGCCCGCCCTTACGACCTCATCCTGACTCAGTCACCTCTCTGAAGACCTTAAAGCCATTCTGAGGCGCTGGGGGCTTGGGCTCCAAAATAAGAGTGTGGGGACGCATGACTCAGCCGGAAGGGAAGGCCAAAGCTCTTCCTACAATTGATTTTTTATTTTATTTTTAAGTTTGTACTGAAGTGTAGCTGGTTTATAACATCATGGTGGTTTCAGATGTACAGCAAAGAGATTCAGTTATGCATATATATGAATATATGTATCTTTACATTCTCTTCCTTTCTAGGTTATTACAAGGTATTAAGCATAGTTCCCCAAAAGGTCAGAGCTTTTGACCTTTAAGATCACAAGCCACGTAACACAGTTGTTCCAAGTGGTGTGACTGTCCTTCTCCGTGAGGGGTGGCGATGCTCCAAGTGTGGTGTCTGTACCCAGCTCCGCCCCGGGCTGGCACCGGCGTGGGGGAGGCACCCGGTCCTCCCCGCCGGGGCCGCGGGCTGCTGTGGGCATGCGGACCCCAGATGGAGCACGGCCTGTGTCCCCACAGGCGTCCTTCCCCGCAAACCTGCAGCTCGTCCTTGTCCTGCGGCCAACCGGGTTCTTCCAGAGGACGCTCTCCGACCTCGCCTTCAGGTTCAACAGAGATGACTTTAAGATGAAGGTGCCGGTAAGTGCCCACCTCCTGTGAGGAGCGCCCACTCTGCTCGGGAATGGGACTGGGGAAGTGGGTGTGAGCGACCCCTCCTCCAGCCGCAGCGGGACCCCTGCCTCACCTGTTCACTCCAGCCGGCACAGGGCAGCCCCGGCGGCCGCCAGCTGTCACCTCCTCACTCCAGCCGGCACAGGGCAGCCCTGGCAGGCGCCAGCTGTCCTCGGAAAGCCAAGGCTGTGTGGATCCCTTAGAGGATGTGCACCCAGGAAGCTGCATTCCCTTGGGGAGGCCAGGCCATGTCGAGTCAGGTTCCCGGAGCAGGGCTGGGAGGGGCTGCCTGGCAGAGGACCCAGGGAGCACAGGGGCTCGTGCCCAGCACCTCGTGACCTCCCCAGCAAGACCTGCCAGGTTTCTCTTGAAACCTGAGAGCCCTAGTGTGGGCCACCATCCCCGAGGTCGGCTCTCCTGCACCGACGGAAGGGCCTTCACCGGCCAGGGGTCAGGTGTGCAGGCCCTGGGCTTTGGAGGGAAATGGGTGCACCCATCTCTGTAGCATCAGAAAGCCTCGGTTTCTGATGCTGAGGGTGGGTGTCTCCACCCTGAGTCCATGGTCGCCCTGCACCCGGCTGCGTGGGACCAAACCCATGAGTTCTCAGAACTCGGGTCCACAGGATCCATCGCCCATGATGCCCCTTCCCCGGCCCATCTCCGTCACCCTTCAGAACTCAGGAAGTACCGCCCAGGGAGGGCTGCTGCTGCAGTGGCTCCGTGTTGGTGTCCTGGGGCCCGTGCTGACCCAGCGCTGAGCAGAAAATGTTAAGAGGGCCGGTGGGTTCCAGCCTTTTCCTTGGTGGTTCACTTGACACGGAGCAGACGGAAATCACGGAGGAAGAGCCTTAAGTCCTTGAATAGCTGACTGACCCATCTCCATTCCTGTTGGCGTGAATCAGGGTGTTCTGGGCGAACGGCCTTGCTGGACAGCGAAGAGAGACCGATGTCTCTGCTGAAAGCTGGCACCGTAGCCAGTTCTTAAGAGAAGATGACATCTCAGTCGAGGGTCTCAACGTGGGCTCCCGGATGGCTGGGCGGGTGGTCCTCTGTAGTCTTAGCGGCACCCCGTCCCCTCCACCCGCCCCCACGTGGAGACAGTCAGCATTGACCCAGGGCGTGTTGGATGTCCCCTCGGCCTGGAGCAGGCTCAGTGTTTAATAAAACACGAGGTGGTGTTGAGTGGCGCGTGGACTGAGCCTCCAGGACCTCATTGGCAGCACCTGACAGTTTGCAAAGCAAAGGCGGTATTTTTATCCAAAGCTCACAGATGCAGTGACCTCAGAAGGGCAAGAGCAAGACAGGAAACAAAACTCATCCCATGTGGAAGAGCCTCCTGGGCCTCTGTTCTCCACAAAGACCGTGCTCAGCACCTGCCTCTGCCTCCATGCAGCCTGCTGGGCTTCGGCGGGAATGCAGACAGATGGGTGGCTTTGGAGTCTGTGTGGTTGCATAAACACTCGGGCCCCTTCACCCATCAGATGCCCCATGTCAGCAGAGCGCCTGGCTCCGTCCAGGGCTTTGCTTACCCTCGATGGCTGTCATCTGCTGAGACCGTGCACCCATTTCATGGACGGGAGAGCTGAGGCCCAGGGAGCATCACACCCTGCCTGCCTTGGAGAAGCTGGGAGGCCCCTCCATCTGGGTCTGTGGGGCAGTCTGCTTACGGCTGGTCTCATCCCGCCAGGTCATAATGCTGAGCTCAGTCCCAGAACTACACGGCTACATCGACAAGTCCCAGCTAACGGAGGACCTGGGCGGGACGCTGGCCTACTGCCACTCCAGGTGGCTCTGCCATCGCACAGTGAGTCCCTCACCCCCAGTGGCCCCAGGCTGCCCAGCAGTGTGGCTTCCGCCTGCTCCAAGGACCTGGTGCCGTTTCCCCGAGCTTTCTCCCTGAGCATGAGCTGACGGTCTCAGTGGACCTTGGCATCTGAAGGAGAAACGTCAGTCGTGTCGGGAGTGGCTTTCTGGGGCTCAGGAAGACGGGGACAGAGAAAAGCTGTAGCTGGGTTCTCAGCACTCCCCCTCAGGCGGGTGCAGAGCCCGCGGTCTGAGGCTGGGGGACCTCCCAAGGGGCTGGGCTGCGGTGGGGCTTCCAGGCCCAGGAGGGCGTGGTGCGCAGGCTTCGGGGTGATGGTCTCCTCCCCCACAGGCCATCGAGAGCTTCGCCCTCCTGGTCAAGCAGACGGCGCAGATGCTGCAGGCCTTTGGGACCGAGCTGGCCGAGACGGAGCTGCCCAATGACGTGCAGTCCACGAGCTCCGTGCTCCTTGCCCACACAGAGAAGAAGGACAGAGCCAAGGTGTGTGTGGGAGATCGGGTGGGGGGGAGGATGGAGGAGGAGGGGAGGAGGGGAGTCGGGCGGGATGGGTGGGAGGGGGGGAGGGGGGAGGGTTGGGTGGGGGAGGGGAGGGGAGGGCAGGGAGAGGGATGGGGCTGGGGGGGGGGGGGGGGGTGGGGGAGAGGGGGGGAGGGGGGTGGGGGGCGGTGGGTGGGGGAGTGGGGGGGCAGGGTGCAGGGGGGGGTGGGGGGGGGGGGGGGTGCTTGGGGGGGGGGGGGGGGGGGGGGGGTGGAGGGGGGGGGTGGGAGGGGGAGGGGGGGTGGGTGGGGGGGGGGCAAGGGGCAGGCAGGGGCAGGGGCAGGGGGTGCATCAGGTAAGAGGAGCCCAGGAGACCCCCCCGAGGTGGTTCTGGGCTCCCGAGAACCTGCTGGACCGTGACCCGCCCTTCAGAGCATCTCTGGTCGGGCTCCCGAGTCCTGCCTCATGGCCCTGCTGGTCCTGTGAGGAGATGGTGCCCCCCGGGGGAGCAGGCGGGAGGTGGTGGCTGACCCGGACGGCCGAGCTGACCTGCAGTCACAGCACACACTGGCCTCCTGATGAACACAACCAGGGTCGGCAAGGCGGCCTCACGCTGTGGGCTCTGAGTCAGAGGGGGCCCCGACCCACTGCTGATCCTTGGGTGCCCCACACGAGAGCCCCCCGCTCCCTCTGGGTGCAGAGCAGACACGCGGGGCCCTGGTTTCCTGTTACTCCTGCCCGCTGCCCAGGAGACCCGTAACCCTACCCTGCCCGCTCACCGCACTGGTGCCTCCCAGCACCCCCTCCTGGGGGCACCGGGCAGGCGGGCGGCAGAGGGTCCGGGGTGGGGGGCAGGCGGAGGTCGTCGTGGTGCCGCCTGACCCCTCAGGGGGCCGGGCTCCTCAGGGCCCCCACCTGGGGCCAAGTCTGAGGCTGGAGGCCTGGATGACGAGCCTGGACGTCCCGCAGGAGGACATGAGGCTGGCGCTGGTCGAGGGGCGGCGCGTCCTGGAGAGCATCCGCGAGCCACCAGCCCAGAGCCCGGAGCAGAGCCCCAACCAGGACCAGCTGGACAGTCAGAGCACCGTGCAGAGGTGAGGCGGGGAGACACGCGGCCCTGGGCCCCCAGCACACCCTCCACCATGGAGAGGCAAGCTCGGGCTCTGGGGAGACACGCAGTTGGAGAGTGGACTGGCTCCCCGCCACTTGGTGCTGCCAGGAGGGGAGCTTCACAGGCCCCCACCAGCGTGGCTGCTGCCCCTTCCCCAGGCTCCTGGCCCAGCTGAACGAGACCGAGGCCGCCTTTGACGAGTTTTGGGCAAAACATCAGCAAAAACTGGAGCAGTGCTTGCAGCTCCGGCATTTCGAGCAGGACTTCCGAGAGGTGAGCGGCCTTGGGGGCTGCAGGGGGTGCTGGTGCGAGTGATGCGCCCCGTGGGAACTGCTCGCGGCCTCGAGGAGCCGGGGGTCAGGTTGGAACCTCAGTGCAACGCGTACATCCTTCCAGACGGGATTCCTGCCCCTGTTCTCTCCTGCTTCACAGTTGTCTTAGCTGTTGCGGTTCCTTCGCCTCCCGTGTAAATGTCAGATAACCTAATCTATGTCTCCAAGAAAGTCCCGCTGGGTTTTATCAGGAATTAGGTTGAACTTGTGCCTCGCTTTGGGGAGAGCCAGCACTTTACTGCACTGACTCTTCAGTCAGTAAACGCTTATGTCTGTCCATCTGTTTAGATTTCCTTTGATGTCCTTCACCAGTGCTGTGTGGTTTGCACGAGTTCAGTACGTGTTTGGTTGGGTTCACATGTACATGTTTCATTTTTTGAGGAACCGTAGATGATGTTATGCTTTTTATTCCGGTGTCTTGTGTGTTCATTGCTGTCTGTGGAGATACAAGGTACTCTTGTGTATTTATCTTGTGTTTTGAAACCTTACCAAGCTCAATCCAGGCGCTGTTTTGTAGCGTTTCCACACAGACCATCAGGCCACGTGCAAACAGAAATGGCTTGATTCCTTCCTTTTCCATCTGCGTGTCTTTGTGTCTATTCTTTGTCTGCCCTGGTGCCCTGGAGCGCCCAACACTGGGATCACGGTGGCGAGAGTGGACGGCCCCCCCTGGGGCGCGGTCCCTGGGGGCGGTGTCCCTCACCAGTGTCACACCTGGAGAGTTGGCAGGAGGGTTTTGTGGATGCCCTGTCTCCGATCAAGGAAGTTCCCCTCTAGTCCCCCTTCCGAGGGGAGGCCCGGGCCCCCTCCCCTCCCTGCAGCCGGCTTCCACGGCACCTCCTCCGTCCCCCAGCCATGGTCTTCCCACTGTTCTCACTGCCTGGCCTCTCGCCCCCTGCCCCGTCTCAGGTCAAAGCCGCCCTGGATGTTCTGGCCCAGAAGGTCACGACCTTCACCGACGTGGGAAACAGCCTGGCGCACGTGCAGCACCTCCTGAAGGACCTGGCCGGCTTCGAGGAGAAGGCCAGTGTAAGCATGGACGTGGGCGCCAGTACTGCCGGGACACCATGCCCCAGTATCACCGTCCCACCGTGTGACCCCCAGCCCGCCCCCAGCGACTTTCAGCCCTCCCCCTGCCGACCCCCAGCCCGCCCCCAGCGACCCCCAGCCCGCCCCCCGCCCGAACCCCAGCCAGCCCCCACAGGCCTCCAGGCCACCCCCACCCCGCAGCCCACCCCCACCAACCCCCAACCTGCCCTGCCGACCCCAGCCTGCCCCGCCGACCCCGGCAGCAGGAGGTGCCCTCTGCCCCTCCCCCGGGAAGCTGAACTGATGTCTGGCGGCTCCACAGGCCGCAGTGCAGCGGGCCTGCGCGCTGTCCCAGGAGGGCGAGCGGCTCATCGAGCACAAACACTATGCCGTGGACTCCATCCGCCCCAAGTGCCACGAGCTCCGCCACCTATGCAACCAGTTTGCAGCCGACGTGGAGCGGAGGAGGGGGCTGCTGGGCAAGTCGCTGGAGCTGCACAGCCTCCTGGAGGCGGTAGGCCTGACCCCCAACCCTGACCCCCAACCCCCGACCCCACCCCTGGTCCTGCAGGGCCACTCGCACCGAGGCCAGACCACAGGTGCTGGGTGGAAAATGGCCCCCGGCCTCCCAAGGGCTTCTCCTCAGACCCAGATGGTCCTGCTCTAATACTGGTGATTCTAGGACTCACCTGCCACAAAAAACCCAGAGACGACCATCCAGCCAGTTCCCTGCACTTTGTCCTTAATGTGGCTGCATCCCATCCAGGGCAAGGCCCCTGGTTTCAGGCCCACGTCCCCGGGGAGCCCTCTGAACCTGGGCAGAACGTGCATGCTTCGTCCTGCAGATAGTCTCAGAGCACAGCGGTCAGCGGGCTGCCTGAGACACCAGGACAGCCTCCAAGGTGCCTTCTCCCCCTGCAGTCCATGAAGTGGTGTGATGAGGGCATCTACCTGCTGGCCTCGCAGCCTGTGGACAAGTGCCAGTCCCAGGATGGCGCCGAGGCCGCCCTCCAGGAGCTCGAGAGGTTTCTGGAGACGGGGGCAGAAAATAAGATCCAGGAGCTCAGTAAGATCGTCCAGGACTACGAGCCCATCCTCACCAAAGACCTGCTGGTGAGGGGACGACTCCCTGGGTACTCAGGAGGCAGAGGGCGGGGGCATTGCAGGACAGACGCTGCTCCCCTCCCTTTCCACCCCACAGGGTCCCTGCCTGCTGGGAGGCCTGTGCTCTGAGCCCTGGCCGCCCTCTGGGCCCCGCTTCCACCAGCCTCTGGACGCTGCTGGACCCCGACTGCTCGGTCCTGGCGCTGTCCACAGCCCCCCACCAGCCACCTCCTCCCTTGGTGCCCCCCCCACCCTCTGAGGGCAGAGCGGAGCCCGCGGGTGTCACGGTGACTCTCGGAGCATTACAGAGATGTCCTGCTGAGTCCAGCACGCCGTCCCCTTCTACAGGAGCATGTGCATAGGGTCTTCCAGAAGCAGGAGAGTGTGGAGGAGATGTTCCACCGCAGGCAGGCCAGCCTCAAGAAGCTGGCAGCCAAGCAGACGCGGCCCGTGCAGCCTGTGGCCCCCCGGCCGGAGGCGCTCACCAAGTCGCCCTGCCCCTCCCCGGGTACGAGCAGCACCTCACCCTGGGGAATGCCCCCGTCCATCCATCCCATTGTGTAAATAAAGTTTTATTGGCACTCAGGCCCCTCACTTGGTCCCTCTCAGCCGTGCTGCTCCCCGTTGTTGTGGCTGGGCTGGGTCCACCGTGGCTTCGAGGGCCTTTCCTGGGCTTGTCCCAGCTGTCTGTCCTCAGTGCTGTGGGCGGGATGGTTTTCCCTTTGTGTGACTTGGCCCTCCGCCCCTGAAACCTCCTGATTCCCCAGGCATACACCTTCTGGAAGGCAGAGCTGGGCCCTTCCTGTCACCTCCTGTCCCCAAAGCACACGGCCCTAGTGGCTGGCATGGCTCCCACCGTTTTCTGCAGCCCTGGCCAGTGTCGCCTGTCCACGCCAAGAGCCTCTGAGCCCAGCTCGTGGGCCCGTTCAGCCTCCAGGCGCAGAGTTCTCCCCTGTCACTGGGCCCCGGGCCCCGCTGTGAATGGCGAGCCCCGGGGGCTTCCAGCCGGCCTCCCACCACCGCCTCGTGTTCTGTGCTTCCCAGCTCGGCTGTGGGCTGCTCTCGGCTTTTCTCGATGCCCCTGCGCGCGCTTTCCGTCTCCAGGCCGTGAGATGCGAGGTCGCTCCCCTCCTTCCCTTTCTCTTCCCAAACCAGGCATCCGGAGGGGTTCTGAGAACCACAGTTCGGAGGGCAGTGCGCTCCGGAGGGGGCCTTACAGGAGGGCCAAGGTGAGCCCCGGCCCCGCCCCCACTCCGCGCCCCGCCCCCCACACCCGGCCCCGCCCCTCATTCCCCCTGGTCCCGCCCCTCACACACTGGCCCCGCTCCTCATTCCCCCTGGCCCCACCCCTCACTCCCCGGCCCCGCCCCCTCCCTCCCTGCTGGCTCCTCACCCCGGCCCCACCCCTCACTCTCCCGGCCCCCACCCCTCACTCCCCTCCCCCCGCGCCCTCACTCAATCCCCTCACCCCTACCCCCTCACTCCTCGGCCTCCCCTGCCCTCTCCCTGGCCAGGCTCTCCTGCCCCGCCCCCTCATTTCTCGGCCCCGCCCCACCCTGACCCCACCCCCTCACTCCCCCCCACCTACCCCGCCCTCTCCCCTCCATGTCCCCCCTGACCCCGCCCCCTCTGCCCCAGCCCCGCCCCTCACTCTTGACCCCGCCCCCTCACTCCCTGGCCCTTCCTCTCCCCTCCAGGTCCCCCTGGCCCCGCCCCCTCTGTCCCCCAGCCCCGCCGCTCTTGACCCCGCCCTCACTCCCTGGCCCTTCCTCCCCCCGCCCTCTCCCCTCCAGACCCTCCTGCCCCGCCCCCTCGCTGCCCCTGACCCCCGCCCCTCTGTCCCCCCCCCGCCCCCCTCTGTCCCCAGCCCCGCCCCTCACTCCCTGCCCCCGCCCCCTCGCTGCCCCTGACCCCGCCCCCATTCCCCGGGCCCCGCCCCTCCACACTCGCCCCTCCACACTCGCCCCTCCTGCTCCGCCCTTGAGGCCTCCTGTCCGCCCCAGAGGCAGAGGGCGGTCGGGCTCTGAAGCGGGCTCTTAAGCCTCACTTTCTGTCGCTGAAAGTGCGCCGCTTGGCCGGATTCTCTCTCCGCAGAGCGAGGTGAGCGAGGGCCGGCAGGGCCGCGGCGGCTCCACGGGGGACGAGGAGAGCCTGGCCGTCCTGCGGAGGTGGGCGGCTGCCTCCCCGGCCCACCCGGATCTCAGCCCTCACCCCGCCCCCGGGGGTTCTGCACGCCGAGGAGCGGAGGGGGCGGGACGCCCGCGCCCGCGGGAGGAGCAGCTCAGAGCAGAGCTGACCTCGAGGGTTACTGCGCAGGCGCTGGTGTCCGTCTGCGTGTTCCCCGGGAAGGCCACGTTTGCCCTGGCCCGCCTGGTGGCCCTGGGGCTTGCAGCAGCTGCGTTCTCCCTCCCTGAGCCCAGGGGACTCGACTCGGGGTCCCGGCCCTGGGTCTCAGGCCACATGTGCAGGGCCAGCCTCGCACCCGCCGCTGCCGCCAACCCTGCCCACAGCCTTTCCTGACTCTAGCTCCACGTGCTGGGCGCTGGGCGTCGCTCCTCTTTCTTGGCTCCCCCCACCCTCTCCTCCTGCCCCCCCCACCCTGTGGGGGGTCTGCTTGGCCCGCAGCCCCCCTTGCCCCGCACACTGCCCCCGCCTGCCAGGATGGCGCCTGTCCCTGCAGACATGCCCCTGGGCACTAAACTCTGGACTTCACACCAAGACCCTGCCCACGTCCCTCCTGTACTGGTGGTCACTCTCCCACAGACGCCACCCACCCCCGCCCCCGGGACTGCCGTCTGCACTCCTGTCCACTTGGAGACACTGCCCAGGCCGCACACTGCCCTCCCTCCACGGGGACAGCCTCTCTGCCAGTCCACACTGCCCTCTGCCCCCGGTGGCGAGGGAGCCCGAGCCTTTTCCTCCACGCCCCTCACCGCCCTGTGTGGAGGACAGGCACTTAGAACCGCCACGGGGCCTGGCGACGGGCTAGCAGTCGTTTGCTCATAGTCTCAACCCCAGCTCCGTTTTCTGTTTAAAAATGGGAATGTTGGTCGTAGGCAGTTAAAAGGTGATCCTGGTGCACACAGTGAGGTCTGACCCACCCGTTTGCAAGCCTATGCCCTCCTGGGCATCCCTAACCTGACAGCGCATAGCAGGCCCCCAGAGGTCACGCAGGCCCACTTCTTGTGGGAGGCTGGGGGGGGCCATGGAGCAGGGTCTTCTCCTGGGGGGGCTCTAGGCAGGGGACTTGGAACCGTGCGTGGTCTGGGGGTCAGGGCTCCTTTGGAGGCGACCAGTGGTAGCCGGGAGGCAGTGGGAAGCAGCTTGTACATGAGAGCATGCCCGCCCACAGGCATGTGATGAAGGAGCTTCTGGACACGGAGCGGGTCTATGTGGAGGAGCTGCTGTGCGTACTGGAGGTGAGGGTGGTCTCGTCCCACGACAGCCCTGCTGAGCTGGCTGGGAGCTAGAAACCCCGTTGGCTGTCCATCCTCGGGACCAGGGCACGTGGACGCAGGCACAGCTGCACTGGGACATGTTTGCAGGAAGAGGGAGGGGCTTCTGGGTGCAGAGACGCTCTGCCCCGGGGTCTGGGCCGTGCTCACAAGGGTGCAGGCACAGAGGTAATCCATCAGAACGCACATGTAAGCTTTGTCCCCTTCGTAGAAGATGTGCCTGAGTTTAAAAAGATTGAAAGGTAGTGAAATGGCTGGAGCCCCTGCCCGCCCCCCAAAAAAGTAACTGATGCTGCTTGTAACTCATTTGTATTTCTGTGCTTGTCCGCCTGGAATGAATTCCAGTAGACTTGATTCCTAAACCTGAGGCAGCATCACTTCCCCACTTGGCCTCGTGGAGCCCGCCTCCCGCGCTGACTGCTCCCTCCTCCACAGGGCTACGCTGCGGAGATGGACAACCCTTTAATGACTCATCTCATCTCGACTGGCCTTCAGAACAAGAAGGATGTCCTGTTTGGAAACATGGAAGAAATTTATCATTTTCATAACAGGTCGGGCCTTCCCTCAGGTCGCTGGAGGCCCCGCCTGCCGGAGCTTTGCCGGGGGAGAGCCTTTCCTCCCGTCAAGGGGGATAAGCAGACGGGCAGCAGGCTCTGGTGGGACGGGCCCAGGGCAGACCCCGAGCGGCAGTGAGTTACAAAGGGGCTGCGTGCACAGGGCCAAGCCCGTTCTCGTAAGGGATGGCCACAGCGCACACTCCTTCCTGCCCATCCCCGCTCCTGGAAGTGCCAGTGGCCTCTATGTGGCTTCGGGGAGACGACGGCAGTCCTTCTGGGGCCACTCACCCTCAGCGGTCTCGGGCTTGTGGGAAGATGAGTAGCGGATGCAGAGGGAATAGATGGGGGCAGAAGCCTGGGGTCCTGAGGAAGGCTGCCGTGCACGGGTCCCTCCAGCTTGCCCGCGGACAGGCCCGTGGCCGTGGGATCCAGCGCCATCTCCCTGGACGCCAAGGGCCCTGGGACTTCTGTCTGACCACATGCTTTTGCCCCTGTCCGTAGCCTCCGTCACCCGCAGCTTATAAAGGAAGTTAGGGTGAGCAGGTGGCCTGGGCCCTCCGGTCCCTCCACATCCTCGGCCCTGGCTCTCAGCTGCCCTCGGTGCCAGGATTTACCCGATAGACAGGTGGGAATCAGAAACCTGGACAAAAACTCAGCCCCAGGCTCAGGGTCAGCACCGCAGGGTGGAGGGTCCTGAGGGCAGGACCCTTGAATCTGCAGAAAGCCCCCCGAGCACTCGGGCTGCTGGGCCTCCAGAGGCCCCGTCTGCTGCTGCGGCCCCTTGGTCTGTGTCTGTTCTCCAGAAACAAGGCGTCCCCACGTGGCCGCAGCTGCATGTCCCTGAGCGTTCGGCACAATTGGGGCCCTGGGAGGGACAGGCGCGGGCTGCAGGCCCCAAAGTCCGACGGTGCGTCCCGAGTCGGGATGGGCGTCTGGAAGATGACCTGATATTTGGTGACGCTGCCTTCGTATCCTGGCTGTTCCATGGCCTGTCACGAGCCTTCTCGTCTAGGATCTTCCTGAGGGAGCTGGAGAGCTACACAGACTGCCCGGAGCTTGTCGGCAGATGCTTTCTGGAGCGGGTGCGTGCCTCGCAGATGTGTCCTCCCGCAGCCCTTACACCTGAAGTGGCTCCTTAAAGCCACAGTGGCTTTAAGTTCTGTCACAGTCCCCACCTGACCAACCGAGATTACAAGGACGGATGTTTTCAGTTTGGCTGAGACGCCGTGATGCTTTTTGTTAGGGCCGGAAGAGCACAGTTTACTTAAAGCCCAGTAATTAGCTCAAAAAAGAAAGAAACCTAGGACATCGGCTTTGAGAGCCGCCAGGATCACAGGGCATCCGAGTTCTGATCGCGAGTGTGCCGTGCTGACTGTCCTTGCCGGCGTCAGTTCCCTGCTGGTCCCTCGCACTAGCTGACCCTGGGCAGTCACGCGTGCTCTGAGGTATCAGTCACAGACGCGGGACCATCACTGGTCTGGGGATCGTGGACAGGCTCTGGGAGCAGGAGGATGGGGTGCAGGATGCCGTCCCTGGTGACCCTGACCCAGCAGCACACAAACATCAGCCAGAGGCCGAGACGCCTTGGCAGGAGCCGGTGCCGGGGGCAGAGGAGGTCTGGCGCGCCTCCTGGCGCTGAGATCTGGGGTAGGGGGTGTCACCAGCATCGGCACCTCCTGGGGACCCAGGGGCAGTGCAGGTGCTCAGACTGCACCCCCGACCTGTGGAATCCGGACCTCAGTGGGAGCGGCAGTTACCGTTTCATCAGCCCGCCGGCTGTCCTGACCCCCACGCACGTGCAGCAGAGTCCTTCACAGTCTGTGCCGGTCCTGTGTCTGTTTGTCTGTTACCTGAGGCCAAAGCCAGCCACATGGGCGAATGTGTCTAAGAGAGGCGCCAGAACTAGGGCAGCCCTGAGACACAGCTTCCGGGCGGCTGTTCCCTGGCTGCCCAGCCACAGCCGTGGCGTCTGAAACGCAGGTGGGGCCCGGACTCAGGGAGACGCCAGGCCCAGGGAGCTGGGCATCCCTGCCTGGAGGGCTGTGACTGGGCGTTGGGCTCTGCCCGCCCCGGGTGCCAAGACCCCTGTGACGCGGCCCCCTCCCTGGCAGATGGAGGAGTTCCAGATCTACGAGAAGTACTGTCAGAACAAGCCACGCTCCGAGAGCCTGTGGAGACAGTGCTCCGACTGCCCCTTCTTCCAGGTGTGTCCCGGGCCCGCGCGGGTGGTCCTCCATGGGCTGACGCTCGGGGGAGGGTGACAGCCGTCTAAGGGGGTTGTGGTGGGTGCAGGAGTGCCAGAAGAAGCTGGACCACAAGCTGAGCCTGGACTCCTACCTGCTGAAGCCAGTGCAGAGGATCACCAAGTACCAGCTGCTGCTCAAGGTGAGAGGCCGGGCATCCCCGGGAGTCCCCCCGCCTGGCCCGATGCCCCCTGCCCGGAGCCTGGCTCTGGTCTGGCCGCCCTCCCAGCCGCATACCACACAGTGGCAGTCGCCCCAGCCCATCCCTGAGCTCCGTGGTCTCTGGACACCTTCCTCCCAGGCCTTCTGTGGGGCCTGGGCTCCCCACACGCCTTTGTGAGGGCCTCCCGTGCGCTGACCGTCACCAGGGTCCAGGATCGGGAACAGAGGCAGGCAGACCCTGCCCCCAGAGCACACGCAAGGCTGCCTGTGTCCTGCTGTCCTTGGGGTCCAGCAGAGCAGATCCCCAAGGTCTGAGAGAGGGCGTGAAGAGCTGTGACAGAGCTCGTTTGTTCGGGGGTCAGGCCTGCAAGGAGGGGCTGTCGGAGATGTGAGCTGCAGCGGGTGCAGCTAGGCTGCTCAGGATAGGGTGCCGGGCCACAGGGGTGCTGGGCAATGGCTCAGGCAGGCTGACCAGCCCCCTAACCCTGCACCTAGGCGGGGGGTGAGTGCCCCCGGGCACACGCGATCTTGCCCCACCAGTGATGACCGCATAGGAGCCACACCCGTGTCCCAGGGCATCCCAGCCGCTCTCCCGGGAGGGGTGGGGCTCAGTGTCCAGTCAGGCAGTGACCCCCCCCGCACCCGCCCCCCCAGGAGATGCTGAAATACAGCAAGAGCTGCGAGGGTGCCGAGGACCTGCAGGAGGCCCTGAGCTCCATCCTGGGCATCCTCAAGGCTGTGAACGACTCCATGCACCTGATCGCCATCACCGGCTATGAGGTGAGGCTCCACCGGTCCTGCCAGCCTGGGGTGGGGCCTGAGGAGGCCCATCACGGGTGAGGGGTGCCCTGCACGCACGTCACCCAGAATCCCATCAAAACCCAGTTTGCGCGGCCGCCCTGCAGGTAGGTAGAAGCCCAGGTCGTTCCCACCCCAGGGTGCGTCTCAGCGCGGACAGGGCTCTGGAACCACCCCCTCCTGGTCCTCCCCTTCTCGCTGAGGCAGCACCTGACAGCGAGATCCCCCCTCCCCCTCCTGTGCACTCACACTGAGGCCACGCCCTGGTTCCTCTCCTCTTTGTAAATCCGTTCAGCACTCATCCTCTCTTTGCTTTTCCCTTTAATAGACTTTCTTTTGGGGGCAGTTCTGGGTTCACAGCGAGATGGAAAGGAGCATACAGGCCCTCCCACGCCCCCACCCCCCAGGTGCACATCAGCCCCCACAGCCCCACCTCCCGTCCGAGTCGGGCATCCATCTCAGCCAACGGGCTTCCACTGACCCTTCACCCAGAGTCCACAGCGCACGTCGGGGTCACTCTGTGGGTTTGCACAAGGGGGTGACCAGCATCCACCATGATAGCGTCCCACAGAGCAGTTCCCTGCCCCAAACATCTGCTGTTCATGGCTGCTGACCCCCTGCGGCCCCTGACCTTCCCACTACACTTGACTCTCCCGAGCGTTGGCTGTTGGGCCTCACGGGCCACAGCCCGGCCCCCAGACGGGCTTCTGCTCGGCCGCACGTCCGAGGCCCCAGGCCCCCCTGGGTGTTAACTATGCCTCCTTCCACCCCCTCCCAGGGGAACCTGAGCGACCTGGGGAGGCTGCTCATGCAGGGCTCCTTCAGTGTGTGGACCGACCACAAGAGGGGCCACGCCAAGGTGAAGGACCTGGCCCGCTTCAAGCCCATGCAGCGCCACCTGTTCCTGCACGAGAAGGCTGTGCTCTTCTGCAAGCGGCGGGAGGAGAATGGCGAGGGCTACGAGAAGGCGCCCTCCTACAGCTACAAGCAGTCCCTGAACGTGAGTGCCCCGGGCCGGGCACCCGCCTTCCGGGGAGGGTGCCCCACCGGAGGCCCACCCGCCCGCTCTGCCCTCACAGATGACAGCTGTTGGCATCACAGAGAATGTGAAAGGGGATGCGAAGAAGTTCGAGATCTGGTACAACGCCAGGGAGGAGGTGTACATCATCCAGGTGGGCCCCAGGGTCTGCCCGGCCCGTGCAGGTGCCAGTGAGCAGCTTCGGCCGAGGGCCGCCGTCTAGGACCCTCTGAGGTTTTATCTCCCAGAGGCGTCCCCTCACCCCCCAGCCCCGTTCATGTGGGGCTGCCCTGGGCTGTCAGTGATGGAGCCGAGCCCTGACGGGGAGCAGGGACCCTGCAGGGCAGAGGGGCTCTGGCGGCCCTGCTAGGACAGCAGGTCACAGTCCCGGCCCTGCTTCTGCGTGCCTGGACTCCGGGGCTGTGTGGGCAGCCCGTGTCACGCATGCACGCTGTCACACCCCTGCCTGGCTCTCGTACGGGAAGCGTGTCCTCACCTCCCCATGGTGGCGGGAGGTGGTGGAGGTGTCAGGGCATCCACACGTCTGGCAGAGACCCCGGGAGGGCGGCTCAGCCTGGGAGGCGCCTTGCCGCGTTGCCCGCCACAGTTCTGACACCCTTGGTGGTCTGGGCCCTGGCGACCTTGGGAGATGTGGCCCCAGGGCAGCGAGGAGGCCCCGGCGACCTGCACTGGTCACAGCTCACGGCACACCAGCCAGCTCGGCCAGCCGAGGGCCCGCAGAGCTGTGGCGGGAGCGGCCTCAGCTAGCGCCCAGCTTTGCACGAGCCCAGGGTCCTCAGAGCCCAGCGCCCGCCCGCACGGCCCTCAGCGCCCGGCGGTCAGCGCACCCTCGCCCGAGGGTTCCCGCTGAGTCAGTCAGAGAGCTCAGGGTGCAGGCCCGCCAGTCAGTGCACTCTCGCCCGAGGAGGGTCCTTCCTGCACCCCCAGTGCAGCACTGTCACCCCGGTTCCCACGTGTCCCGGGCACCCGCAGAGGGACACCCCGGCGCTCGTGGGCACACACTCACCCCTGGTCTGCTCTGGGGCGCAGGCACCCACTCCTGAAATCAAGGCCGCCTGGGTGAGCGAGATCCGGAAGGTGCTGACCAGCCAGCTGCAGGCATGCAGAGGTGAGGGCCTTTCCCCTGGGCGGCCCTCGGGGTGCGTTTGGTCCCTTGGAGCAGCCCCGACCCTTGGCCCTCCTGGAGGGGAGGGCACACGGCCCCAGGTCCTGACTGCGCCGGGACCCTGTCCCCACAGAGGCCAGCCAGCACCGCGCCCTTGAGCAGTCACAGAGCCTGCCCCTGCCTGCGCCGGCTGGCACCAGGTGAGGCCCCGCCGCGTGGGGGGTTCCCGGGGAACCAGCCAACCCGCGCCACCATGTCTCCCAGTCACTGAGTCCCCTGCCCAGGGCCCGGGGGTGCGTCCCGGGCTCACACGCTGCTGGTTGGTCCCGGCAGGTCAGCATCAAGGCCTGTGTCTCTGGCCCCCGCCTCAGGCAGAGCCCAGTCCCCGTGCCCCTGTTTTCCCCTGGGGAGGGGGCGGAAGTCCCATCACGATCAGCGCGGGGTGGGCGGCTGTCCCGAGAGCAGCCCCGCACCCGCGTGTCAGAGATAGCAGTGCCTCGGGTGGTCGGGTCCTAGGAGCAGGCTGGCTCAGAGCTGCAGGGCCCCCGGCGCGCGGGGGCGCGGGGGCGCGTCTCACACCGGCTTCCTTCCACCTTTTCTGCCCTCCTTTTTCCTCCGCTACTTTATCCGTTCAGCTTTTTTAATTTTTTATGTAAACCACGTCTGATTTTCTATGGAATAAGATAAGTCTGAATGAATAAACCACAGAACGATAGCTTTAAAGAAGAAAGGACACCCTGTGGGGGGAAAAAACAACAAAACCGCCCCTCCTTAGTAGCTGTGGAGTTGGGTGTCCCCCTTGGCTGCACCCAGAGTCTGGAGGCGCATGGCCACGGCCCCGCGGGGGGAGACACGTCGCCCGAGGGCTGGGGAGGCGCTCAGGGTCGTCCCCTCCACTTCCTCGGGGGCTTGTGACGCTGACGGCAACGCTGTCTCCCTTTTTCCACGTGTCTGACGTCACTAGTCCCTCAAAAGGGAACACGAGAAACATCAAAAAGTTAGAAGAAAGAAAAACGGACCCGCTGAGCCTGGAGGGATACGGGGGGCCAACGCCACTGCCGAGGGCCCCTGAGAAGGGCAAAGGTGGGTGCTGGGCGAGCCTGGAGCCCCGGGCCCCCCGAGAAGGGCCAAGGTGGCTGCTGGGCTGGGCCCTGAGTTCCGGGCCCCCCAAGAAGGGCCAAGGTGGGTGCTGGACTGGGCCCCGAGTTCCAAGCCTCTCAAGAAGGGTGAAGGTGGGTGCTGGGCTGGGCACCGAGTTCCAGGCCCCCCAAGAAGGGCAAAGGTGGGTGTTGGGCCGAGCCAGGAGCACCAGGCCCCCCAAGAAGGGCAAAGGTGGGTGCTGGGCTGGGCCCCGAGTTCCGGGCCCCCCGAGAAGGGCAAAGGTGGGTTCTGGGTGAGCCCGGAGCGCCTGGAGCGGTGTGGGTGCCCGCAGCAGGTGTGTCATAGGCAACCCCCGTGGCCCCGGGCAGGTCCGTGGCGACTGTGGGGCCTGGAAGGGGACCCGGCTGTGACTGCCCAGCGCCCCTGCACCGCCCTCTCTCCCCGCAGATGACACGGTCACTAGCTCTACCTCAGAAAGCTCTGCCCTTTCCAAAAAGCGCTTCACTCTGCAGAGCTTTGCTGCCCTCAAAGCCCAGAAAGGTAAAGGCGCTCGCCAACCCACGGCTTCCAGGCAGCTCGCGCCCTGGTTGTCTGTCATCACCCGCGGTGCCATGTTCATCCGTGTGGACCGTGTCAGGAGGGCGTCTGCCTCCTTCATCACAGGGGAGCATCTTCCACCCCGTCGCTCTCTGTCCCCGACGCTGGTGTGTCTGTCATCCGTGCGGCCAGAGCTCTTTTCGGGGCCTTTTCTTCGGGAAGGAGGAGGCGAGCGCTTCTAATGGAGGCCCGTCTTGGGGGCCCGAGTGTCCTTTGCCTTCTGGCCCAGCTCCTCCCGCGAGCCCGCCCTCTCCCACCGTTCCCTGTCAGGCCCCCTGGAGCATCGCTCCGCCTGCCAGACTTCGAGGCTTCACTTCCCTCTGGGCGGTTTGAACGCACAGGCAGGCTCAGAGTCTCCTGAGGGAGGTCTCAAAGCCCGCCAGGGCTCCTGGGCAGTGGATATACGGGAGAAACACGCCCAGAAGCTGCAGGCGGGTCGTTAGAGGGCTCCCTGCCAGACACTAAAAGACTAGAGGTCTTTTCACAGGCCTGACAAATTGTAGCTTTTTTTTTCAATTTACAAAATCATTTTAAATTGGCCTCAAACAAACAGACGGAAAGATGGACACAGCCTGGTCCTCACGTTCGCCGGGTTTGCAGAGCACGTGCACTGTGCGTGCTGCCCGCTGCCCGCGGGGTGCAAGACACAGACCCGGCTGCTTCCTAAAGCCACGCCGCCAACACCGCGTCATCTGCAGCCCTTCCCGCCCTCCCACGGGGACCGCTGCACCCCTGGGCCCTCCGCCTGCTAGCTTGGCTCGGAGTCCACAGAAGGCAGCTCTGGCCGCGGGTCTCATTGCAGCACGCGCTCCGTGTTCGCCGCCCGCGCGCGGCCCGGCACCTCACGCTCTCCTGTTCTGTCTCTGCCTCTCGCCCCTCTGCAGCTTCTCCCACCAGTCCCGACAAAAAAGCTAAGCGACAGCAAGTAAAGAGCGACCCCACGCCTTTTGGGTTACGAGGTAGAGTGGCTCACCTTCCGGACGGGGCCTGACGCCCGCCTCCCCGTCCGATTAGGGACCCTGTCTCGCCCTCACCTGTCATCTGAGCCACCCGGCCAAGTAGGTCCCTCCCAGCCAGGGGCAGAGTCAGTGTTTTTGTTCAAAACCTGACGCCTCAGCAACAGCTGCCCTGGTGCCGTCTCTCGCTTCTGGGTCCAGGGCCTCAGGCTGGGTGTGCCCAGCTCCGCAGAGCTGCCCACCGACTGCCCGGTGGTGCCAGGGACGGGCAGGGCTGTCTCCGCAGCGGCCGTGGGGCTGCGGGGCTCCCCGCCCCAGGCCCGTCCTGTCTGGCCGTTTGTCCCCACGCTTCTGGGGACGGCAGCCGTCGGAGCCCTCCCACCCGCGAGTCTCCTGGGTGGCTCCAGCTCTGTAGATGCATGGGGTCTGCTCCGCACTGAAACTCAGGCCTTGGCCCCTCTCGCCCCCGCGGCCCAGGAGACCCCAAGACCCCCGGCCCAGGTTGAGAGTCCGAGGTTCCCAGAGAGGATTTCACTGTGTGATTTGTCCGTTTCCCAAACAGCATGACGGTCCCTCAGGGGTGTGGCTGGACCCGACCCCATGCTCAGACCACTCAGGGCTGGCGGGCCCACCCCAGCCTCACAGGACAGTCTGTGCCCCAGGAACCCAGGCCGCGCCCTCCTGCAACCTGGGCAGAAGAGCCAGAGGCCACCCCTGGGCCCTCAGCCCCGCGGAACCCCGGGCACTGGGGAGAGGGGCTGCCTCCCACTCGGCTCCTGCGAGATGAGGTGGTCTCGTGTCCACAGAGGGGCGTTAGAGCCCTGAGCAAGCCCTGTGCTGCCAGCCCCCTCCCTCCTCTCCTCCCCGGCTCTCCTCCCCTCTCCCACTCCCCCTCCTCCCCCTCCCCTTCTTCCCCTCCCCTCCCCCTCCTCCCCCCCCCCCTTCTTCCCCTCCCCTCCCCCTCCTCCCCCTCCCCTTCCTTCCCCTCCCTCCCCCTCTCCTTCCCCTCCCCATCCCTTCTTCCCCCTCCCCCTCACCCCTCCCTCTCTCCTCCCCTCTCCTTCTTCCCCTCCCCTCCCCCACTCCCCCTCCTCCCCGTCCCCTTCTTTCCCTCCCCTCCCCTCCTCCCCCCTTCCCTCCCCCTACCTCTCCTTCCCCTCCCCCTTCTTCCTTTCCCCTCCTCCCCTCCCCTCCCCCCTCCCCCTTCTTCCCTTCCTCCTTTTCCCCCTCCCCTCCCTCTCCCCTCCCCCTTCCTCCCTCCCCTTCCCCTCCTCTCCCTCCCCTTCTTCCCCTCCCCTTCCCCTTCCCCCCCTCCCCCCTCTCCTCTCCTCTCCCCCTCTCCCCTCCCCTCCCCTTCCCCTCCCCTTTCCCCCTCCCCCTCCCTCTCCTTCCCCTCCCCTTCCCCATCCCTTCTTCCCTTCTCCCTCCTCCCCCTCCCTCCCTCCCCTCCCCCTTCTTCCCTTCCCCCTCCTCCCCCCTACGCCCCTCCCCGCCCCACTCCCCCTCCTCCCCTGTGTTCAGTCACTTCAGTCCACAGCAGGGCACAGTGAGGTTTTCTTGGCTTCCACTCTTGCCATCGCCAAGTGTCTAGGTTTTCTTGGCTTCCACTCTTGCCATCACCAAGTGTCTGCTTCCTGGAGCTTCATGAGCCCCTTCTCTGCAGTATCAATGCCAGTGGCTGTTTTACAGGCACGACAGGTCACCTTGGTCCGATGTCCTCCTCCAAGCCCCCAACCCTCACACGGCTGTGGGCTCAGCATTTCCCCCTTACTCCCGCCAGTGCTGACACGGGGACACCTCGCCCGGTACAGAGGGTCACTCAGAGGCCTCAGGTAGCCAGGCGTGACCAAAGGGCAGTGCTGCCCATCCCTGTGGCCCCTGGCCGGGTTTACAGGCGTTGGCGTCCAGGTGCCGTCCCTCAGCGCAGGAGCAGCATCGTCTTCCGCCCTCACTGTCCCCCGTCAGACCCGTGCTTCCGTTTGCCCGGGAGCCCCCCTCTGTCAGTGCTGGGCGAGGAGAGCAGACATTTGTGGCCAGCTGCCCAGCGCCGGGGCCTCTGGGGACCGAGCCCAGCATCCATCTGCGCTTCCCGCCTGGGCAGCCTGCAGACGTGCCCAAGTGGGCGGGAGGGTGCTGCGGTGGAAAACTCGCAGTTCCTGCTCCGCACACGGGCCCCAGCCACCAGGGCCGTGGGTCGCGCCCCGGTGGCTGCCCTCGAGGACACAGGGCAGTAGGGACGCTCGCCGAGGAGGGTTCGCGTGGCTTATAAAGCCCAGAAGAAGCGTCTTCCAGTGGCCTCCTGGCCACTCCCCTCTCCATCCCCAGCCCCGGCCGCCTGCCGCGGGGTGCTGACAGAAAGGGCCTTCCCTTGGCCGCAGACCTTGAGGAGGTCCTCACCGGAGCCTGTCCCTCTCTAGGCTGGAGCAAAACGTCCCACCCGTCAGAGACGCCTGAGGACAACGACGGCTGGTCCAGCACCGAAGAGCCCGTCAACTCCTCGGACGCGGAGGAGGAGGGCAGAGTGGGCCCCGGGAAGCTGGTAACCTTGGCTCTCACCTGGCTGGCCTGCTCCCCGCTGCACCCTCGGGGGCCAAGCTGCGGGAGGGTCCCCCCGGTGCGGGCCGCGTGCCTGCCTTCTGTTAGTTCACATCACGCCCGCTGTGCCCTTCAGGGGAGCTTTGCTAACTGCGCATGCGTCTGCACCTTAGCATTTAACAGAATTGCACCATCTTAGGTGCGAACTTGTCTTCAAAACAAAGTCCTGCTTTACCATGACCCCCAGGGAAGTGATTAAGCCGTCCGAGTCGGGACACACAGCGGTTATTTGCTGCCGCTCAGTGCTGCCCTGGTTCATGCCGGCTGTTTGCAGCACGCAGAGCACCGCAGAGAAGGAGGGGCAGACGCACGTAGTGCAGGAAACAGGCGTCTCAGGTGGCCGGGCGGCCTTGCCCGAGGAGGCCCGAGGGTGAGCGGGGCCAGCCAGGACCCCGGGGGGTCAGCGGGGGAACCTCAGCTGGAGGGCAGGCCTGGGGGGTGCCTCCTGCTCTCCGGGCAGCAGGAGGGCGCGAGGTGCTGCCCTGGGCCAGAGCGGGCCTGGGCAGGTGTCCAGGGAGGACAGTGTTGGCCCCCCACGAGGACAAGGGGCCCTGGCCCGGCTGTGCCCGTTTCCATGCCGGGCGGTGCGACCATTACACAGCTCAGCGGCATCCAGTCACGTCTCACTGCCTGTGAGGCTGGAGCCCCAGCGCCCCGGTAGGATGGCCTTCCCTTCGCGAGTCCACGCTGCTCAGCAGCTCCGTCCACAGAGATGCCGAGCACCTGCTGTGTGAGGCGCTGGCCGCCGGGCACCGAATGCAGACGGGGGACAAAGGGGACAGGAAGCCCCTCTCGTGGGTGAAAGACGAGCCCCAAGCTGAGCTCGTTCCGTGAGCGCAGGTGTGACCCAGGAAGGGGGCAGCAGGCGCAGAGGCCCTGCGGGGCCTGCGGTGACCAGGCACTGATGTGGCCGCAGTGCGGGCCCAGAGGGGCTGGGTGGGCTCTCGGGGGTCTGCGCGCTAGGCCCAGCATCCTCCTGGCCCAGGAGGCCTCCCCAGCTGAGGGCCACGGTGTATGGGGTGCCCTGCCATGCCTCCCCAGGTCCCCGGGAGGTACACCGTCGCCAGGCTGGACGAGAAGGGAGTCCCCGACGCGCTGGCCCTGAGAAGTGGGGACGAGGTGGAGCTGGTGCAGGAAGGAGACGAGGGCCTCTGGTAAGACCCCCGCCCCACGTGCCCTTTACCCGTGCGCCCAGACGCGCCCTCACCCGGCCCCTTGCAGGTGCGTGCGGAACCTGAGCTCCGGCGCTGAGGGCTGGGTGCCTGCCCGCAGCTTGTCCGCGCTCCTCTGCCAGGGCGGCCCTGCGGGCTGTCTGAGCAGCCCAGGTGAGCTCTGCACCCCACCCCACCACCCCAGTGAGTGCCCCCAGCCCTGTCAGTGCCCCCATCCCTGAGTGCCCCCAGCCCCGTGAGTGCCCCCAGCCCTGAGTGCCCCCAGCCCCGTGAGTGCCCCCAGCCCCGTGAGTGCCCCCCAGCCCTGAGTGCCCCAGCCCTGAGTGCCCCCAGCCCCATGAGTGCCCCCTAGTCGTGTGACTGCCCCCCCACCACCCCCTGTGAAGGCTCCCACCCCCCCCCGTAAGCCACCCCCCAGCCCCCAGAGCATCCAGTGAGGCCTGTGGTGATGGCAGGGCAGCTCGCGGGGCTGCGGGGTCTGGGCCTGTCCGGCGTGCCGCAGCCCTTGCCTGCTTGTCTGCAGAGTCCAGTGCGGGGTCTGCGGTGCTGAGCCCCTCGTCCAGCTGCAGTGAGAGCTGCACAGCTGCCCTCGCTGACCTGCAGGGGTAGCGCCTCGGCCACCCTGCCCACGGCGCTGGGAGCTTGCCTCTGCTGGGGTCACCTGCCCACGGAACCGCACCCGGAACCCAGCGCTGCTGCGGCCCCCCGAGGGCGAGGCGCCTTCCTGGGCCCAGGGTGGAGCGTGGCACCGGATCCCCTGGGAAGGGACGGACCGACCGCCGGTGGAAGGGCCCCGGCCGCCCCTCGGCCTCCACTGCAGCCGCTGCCTCCGGTCTTCAACATCTCCGGTCCGGGGCTGATGGCAGGAGCACGCGTCCTGTGGAGCTGCGTCCACGAGAAGTGGCTGAGGCCCCAGCTGATGGCTTGAGATGGGGGTGGGGATGGTTGGTCTTTTACACATTTTTTTTTAAGCAGGGATTAATCCTATGGCCGTTTTTCTGTGGTACTTCGGCCTCTGATCTTTACCAGGAATCACTGTGTTTACATGAAATGACAATTTGATACTGTATTTGATATAAAACTATTTTTTGTTACCGGGGTTTACATGGCACTGGGTGACTTGGAGGACATCTCGGGGAACGTGACAGCACTCTCTGAGGCCACCTGGCCCCAGGTTCAGGGGAGGGGGTCCCCGGGAGAGTCAGGCAGAGTTTCTACAGACCGGCGGTGAGAGACCGAGGAAATTCCTTCATCTGTGTAGGTTAATTTTCAAAAGAAAACGTAAGCTGTAATTTAAGACATGAACCTTCTTTTCTACAGAAGCGCGAGGGGACTCGGGTTTTCTAACACTGTTCACTGGTTTAGGGTACTTTTATTGTTCTTACCTGTAAAGATGCAGCCTCCGCAGGGTGTCGCCGGAGCCGACACGGGCCCAGGCGCCCAGGGCAGCCCTGAGCGCGGCCGCCCCCGCCCCGGGTCCCGTGTGGAAGCGCCGTGAGCTCGGGGGCAGAGTGCAGTTTATTCTACTTAAGGCAGAACTGGAAAGAAAACGCTTCCATTTTATGTTTTTGTGTGTGTTTCAGAAACAAATCCTGTTGTTTGGAAGTGCTTCTCTGTGTCTGCTTGGGGCGGATGTTTTTGTATGTGTGTATATATATCGATGTGTGTGTACATACGCGCCCGGCGCGGGCGGTGAGTTTATAGCCTCCAAGCTGCTGGCAGTGTCACTTCACGGCCCCCCGAGCCCCCGTCCGCCGGCAGGTCAGGCCTCTCTGAACCGTGTAGTAGACGGCGGGCAAGCGCCGCAGCTCCTCTCCGAAAGTGTGTAAGTTATTTGGAAAATGATGAGTCACATAATTTACTTAGTATATTGACTGTTCAGACACCGGGCTGCCGTCTCAGCCTGGGATTGTCCCCATTTCTGTGACCTCTTCCTCATAAAGGCACTTTAAAACTTCATTGTAAGTCACTGTTTTTTTGTTTTTTTTAACCTTGTGATGTAGAAATTTAAAAGTCAGAATTCTCTATTGTGTGGGTGGAATTTGAATAAATATCGGGCACTCTTGCAGTCTGTCTTCATATGTACAGGCACGGGGTCTGAAGCTGGGTGGTGGTGCTAGGGTCGCCCTCACTGGAACACCCCCAGGCCCAAACGGGAGTGAGCAGACCCCCAGGCTCTTCACAACGGCCTCCCTTCTCCCCACTGGGCCCCAGCACCAGTGCCCTCTCGCCCTCCTGCAGGAGCAGGACTAGGTGAGGTCCGCCCCTGCCTGACCACCGGTCCCTGAGAAGACCAGGCCGCTGGGGGAAAGGGTGCGACGCCGGGAGGAGCAGCGGCTCCTCGAAGCCGCGTGCCCCTGGGCTGCCGTGTCCCCTCCACCCTGCGGGGACCCTCCCCCGGACCTGAGGGCCTCTGCCCCTCGCATCCCGCTAATGCATGCTGATACCCGAGCCCACAGCTCATCTGTCTGTGGAAACCGGCTCGGTGATGCTTGGGGAAGCCACAGGAGGAGCCTTGTCCCCGCTCAGGATGCCGCGAGCGTGGCTCCAGACAGGCACAGCTCATCTCTGTTCAAGGGAAAGCAGGGGCTCCGGGCTGAGAGCAGCCCCTAAGATCCCCTTCTACCCGGAACGCCAGAAGGCAACCGGCCTAGAGACGGGGTCACTGCAGATGCAGCAGATTGAGATGCGGTCACTGCAGGCGCAGCAGGTTGAGACGGGGTCACAGTGTCTCCAGTCCAATGACTGGTGTCCTTAGAAGAAGCAGGAGATTCTCACACACAGAGGGCAGTAGAGGCAGAAACTGTCAGCGTGGCAGGGCCCAGAGGCCACTGGAGCCTCAGGAGCTGGAAGAGGCAGGAAGGACCCTCCCCAGAACCTCGGAGGAAACGAGGCCCTCCGACACCGGCAGCCAGACCTGGGACGGGTTAGTCCCTGTGGCTGGGAGCCTCGGGCACAGGGCTGGGTAGGCAGCTTAGAGAGGCACACGGGGAGCCCAATGACTGTGAGGCGCTTGGCCTGAGAAGGTGGTGGCCGGGGCGGGAGGAAGCCGGAGCACTGGCCGCTCACGGTGGCGGCGGCCCTTCTGGAGCCGTCACGGGACACAGGGCGCCCCAGCTGTCAGCCGCCCTTGCCAGTCCCCCTGCCCCGTGAGGGGAGTGAGGCTCAGAGGGGTGACCCCCTCCAGAGCTGGAGAAGACGGAGCCAGGACCCCCAGGGGGCTGAGCCCAGAGCAGCTACACCTGCCTCACGTGTCCCCAGGGGATCGGAGTCCCCCCACCTTCACAAACAAATTCCAATACACCTGCATCCTCAGCAACTGAGCAGTTACTGACAGTGATGAGCAGAGGGTCCAGAGGCCGTCAGTAGGGTGCTGGCTTCCTCTCGGGAAGGGAGCGCCCACGACGGCAGGGACAGCTGGGCCTCGTCACTCCCGCAAAGAGGAAGGCAGAGGGCAGGGGCCCCAGCCCACCGTCTACAGACGAGGCTGGACGCCCGAGGGAGCCTTGCAGGGAGACCGCCAGCCCAGGGTCCCCGGACATCCCAATTTTGTCCAGAAAGCCCAGGGTCCTGAGAAACCCTCCCGTGCCCAGCAGCCAGGGCAGCTGGTCACCTCCGCCTGCGGCCCCGGAGGCAGGAGGGCCCGAGGGACCAGCCCGGGGCTGAGACGTGGCAGGGGCTCCTCGGGGGCACACCCCTCCCCCGTGCTCCCCAAGCTGGGAAGCCAGGCGCCCAAGCCAGGAGGACCGCCCTGCGCCATGTTCTCGGTCACACCGCGGGCCTGCTGCCCTGTCGGGACCATCGCGGGGCGGTGGGCACAGCTCTTCCCCGGCAGCCGCACCGGAGCGGCGTACACCAGACACACGCACCCCGGAGTCTTGGGGATGGAGCCCTTGGGGCGGCCGGGCCCCAGCCCCCATCCGCAGGCCCCAGGCCAGGACCGCACCGCGGGTTTGGGAGGCCAGGCCCCCTCCCCCACTGTCTCTGGCTCTGGGAGAACTTTGCCCGCCTCCCACCCCCTGGAAAGTCAACAGACGGAGCGACCTAGGGCCTGGCCATGCTGTCCCAGGCCCGGGCACTGGCCCTCCTCTGCCTTCTGCTTGGCCTGCGGGGGTCCCTGCTGGCAGGTAAGTGGGGGGTCCCCATTAACCCCGTGGAAGGCCATCTGGCCCCAGAGCTGCCCCACGTGGTGGGCACTCCCGTCTGCCGGGAGCCTGGCTGGCAGGTCCTCTCGGACCTGCCTGGCTTTCAAAGGACGAGTGGAGCCCCTGGAGGCCAGGCCAGAGGGTCCTCCCCAGGGGGGTCCTCCCCAGGGGTCCTCCCCAGACGTCCGGGGACAGGCGCCCTGGCCACGGCGGGCCCTCCCCTGCCCTCACCGCCCCCAGGCCCAGACGTGGGCTCCGAGGTGACCCGTCTCCCGCTCTGCTCTCGGACCCTCGCGGGTGGACCCTCCCCAGGGACAGGGCGCAGACGCTGCGCCTTGATGCTCGGCCACCGTGGCGGTGACCACGACCCCCCCTGCAGACGCGGAGAGGCCTGAGCAGGAACAGGGGCGGGCGGCTCTGTGAGCGGTCACCACGCTGACTCCGCAGCCCCGACGGGTGGCCGACACTGTCCCCTGAAACCTGCCCACATCTGCCCCAGTCCCCATGGCCGGCCGCGGGGTCCCTGTCCACAGTTCTGCTCCGGTGCCGGCGGCGACCGAGTCCTTCCTGCTCACCTGGCGTGGCCGGGGCTGGGGCATTAGTGCTGCCAGTGACATGTCTCCAGCTCTCCCAGCAGCCGGGCGTCTGCAAGGCTGAGAGCATCTCCTTAGGATAAACTGGAAGTGAAGGGACCCGGTCAAGGGCGTGGACGTGTTGCTATAGTGTAACAAACACATTCCCTTCTCCTCGCATATGGAGCTTGTGCAGTGTTGCCTGCTGGCAGCCGTGAGGAACTCTCCTGCTGCAAACCCGCCGGGTGGGGGCTGGGAGGCCTGTGATGCCATCACGGGGGGTGGGGGGCAGGGTGGGAGGCCTGTGATGCCATCACCGGGGGGAAGGGGGGCAGGGGACAGGGCGGTGGGGACGGTGCCAGGACCCCCCGCGTCTCACAGCACGCCCCCCAGTCTTCCTGCCCCAGGAACAGGCCCTCAGCATCCTGCACCGGCCCCGGCGTGCCAACGGGTTCCTGGAGGAGCTGCGGCCGGGCTCGCTGGAGCGGGAGTGCAGGGAGGAGCTCTGCTCCTTCGAGGAGGCCCGTGAGATCTTCCGCAGCGAGGAGAGGACGGTGAGCTTGCCCGGGGAGCCGGGGGCGGATGGTGGGCTCTGGGCGCCGGGGGCCGGGGTCTCCCCGCGCCGTGACCTCCTGCGCATCCTCATCTCCTGTCCGGAAGCACAGTCTCCTGTCCGGAAGCACAGTCTCCTGTGCCCCCGCCCCCCCAAGGAAGGCCCCCCACCCCCGGAAGCCGTCCAGGCCCCACAGAGGGCTGCCTGTCCAGCGGCCCTCTGAGACCTCGGCCATCGAAGACCCATCAGAGCCCTCAGAGACCCCGGCCAGGGCCACCTCCAGGATGCGCAAGTCAGGAGGGCACACCTAGGGAGCCTGTTCCTCCCCCAGCCGGGCGAAGCGGGCGGAGCGGGCCTCCCCTCCCGTCCGTGAACAGGGAGATGCCTGCTGAAACTGTCTCCTTCCAGTGAAATGAACACCTTCCAGGGGGCTGAGCATCAGGAGGCCAGGAGACAAGACCCCGTCTCCCCGCACACTCGAGGGACACCCCACAAAGGACACACGTCTCACACGGAACACGCATCCCACACACAGGACATCCCACACAGGACACACGTCTCACACTCACAGGACACACATCTGACACGGGACATGCATCCCACGCACAGGACATCCCACACAGGACACACGTGACATGCACAGAACATGCACCTGACATGGCACACACGTCACACCCGCAGGGCGGGCTCACACGCCCTTCCCAGGTGCGCTAAGGATGGTCACCCCTTGAGTCTCTGTGTGTGTGTCTTAGTCGCTCAGTCGTGTCCAACCCTTTGCAACCCCATGGACTGTAGCCCTCCAGGCTCCTCTGTCCATGGGGAGTCTTCAGGAAAGAATACTGGAGTGGGTTGCCATGCCCTTCTCCAGGGGATCTTCCCCACCCAAGGACTGGACCAGCGTCTCTTGCATCCCCTGCACTGGCAGGCGGGTTCTTTACCACTAGCGCCAGCTGTGCTCAGTTGCTCGGTCGTGTCTGGCTCTGCGGCCCCATGGACTGTAGCCCACGAGGCTCCCCTGTCCATGAGATTCTGTAGGCAAGATCACTGGAGTGGGTTGTGGTTTTCAGAACCTTCCGACAGTTTTCACCTTGTTTTATTCTCACAGCAATGCTGTGAGCTGTTTTTCATTGGCCTAAAGATCCCTGGGGAACCTCTGTTAGTGAAGAGGCCCCTGAAACTGCAGGGCACCCGTGCGTGTCTCCCTCACATTCTCCTTGGTCAGCGGGTGTCTGGACAATCAGCGCAGAGTCGGGGGAGGCCCGGAAGCTGGAGGAGTGTGGGGTCTCATCCACATTCACAGCTCCGACATGGCAGGGCTGGGGCTGAAGCCTGGGGTTTGGACTTGGGAGAGGACGTTTGGACCTCTGTGGCCTTAGCAACGGGAGGGACGGATATTAGAGAAAAAACTCGCTTCCCTGGATGAACCCGCCCGTCTCCAGAGGAACGGTGTGGCTTTGGCCCCAGCCCATGCCCAGGGCCTCCCCGGCAGGGATGTAAACGCTTGTCCCAGCGCCCACGTCTCACACCGCTTCCTCTTGCTCCCTCAGAAGCTGTTCTGGGTTTCTTACAATGGTGAGTAGGTGACCGGCAGACCCCATCCGCCGCCAGCCCCCGTCAGCATCGTAACACCGACTCGCCCGCAGACAGGGACCAGTGTGCCTCGAGCCCCTGCCAGAACGGGGGCTCCTGCGAGGACCAGCTCCAGTCCTACATCTGCTTCTGCCCCCAGGGCTTCGAGGGCCGGAACTGCGAGACGGGTGAGGCTGCCAACTCACCAGGTGGGAGGGTAGCCTCGGTGCCCTCGCAGGCTTCCACCTGAGCGTCTTGGGTGCGGGGTTCTGGGTGCTGACCCGCTGGACGCCCTGGCTGCTTCTGGGCTCCAGGCAAGGCCGGGGGAGCCACCTGTCTCTGCCAGCTCCCCTGCTTCCTGGCGCGGTGGTCCTGCAGCCCCAGTGACCAATGTGCTCAGACATGGGACCCCCAGGCCCAGGTCTCACCCTCCTGGGTCGTCTGCAGGGTAGGCAGAGCTGGAGGCAGTGTGTCCCCTGACCCGGGAGCCCCAGGCCTGGGTCTCTGCCTCCTGGGTCCTCTGCGGGGTGTCCCCTGACCCGGGAGCCCCAGGCCCGGGCCTCACCCTCCTGGGTCATCTGCAGGGTGGGCAGAGCTGGAGGCAGTGTGTCCCCTGACCCGGGAGCTCCAGGCCTGGGTCTCTGCCTCCTGGGTCCTCTGCGGGGTGTCCCCTTCCTCCGCACAGGCCCAGCCCCTGGCCCAGGGAGGGGCAGCCCCCGGGCTTCCTGCCCTGACCAGGGGCCCCGTCAGCTCGGCCCTGCGTCCGCAGACAAGGAGAGCCAGCTGATCTGCGCCAATGACAATGGCGGCTGTGAGCAGTACTGCGGGGCTGACCCGGAGGCCGGGCGCTTCTGCTGGTGCCACGAGGGCTACGCGCTCCAGGCAGACGGGGTGTCCTGCGCGCCCACAGGTAACAGGCCCGGGGCCCAGGCCCAGGCTGTGTGCTTCCACTCCCGATGAGCCGCCACCACCCTGCTGCACGTCCTCTGTGGCTAAAAGGTGGGGGCCCAGCGGAGCATCACTCAGCCGCACCAGGGCGAGGGGGTGCTCTGGGCGGTGGGAGGAGGCGCCCCCGCCCCCCAGACACAGCAGCCGTCTCAAACGCTGTCCCTCTGGCCTGGGGCTTTCCCGGAGCCAGTTGGAAACCAAGAGCTGGGTCGGAGAGCAGCCGGGCTGCTTGAGCCGCTGCTCACCCCACGCAGCACATCCTGGGCCCTTTGGGGGCATTGGGCTGCTTGTCTCCCCCTCAATACACCAGCGGGACCCAGGCCCACGGGCCCTGCCGCTGGGCCCAGCAGCTCCCCCGGGGCCCCCGAAACCCTGGCCAGGAGGGTCACAGCTGCCAACACAGGGCGCTCGGCCGGTCCAGCCGCACGGCCTCCGTCACGCCCACGTCCTGCTGACTTCTGTCTCCCAGTGGAATATCCGTGCGGGAAAATACCTGTTCTGGAAAAAAGAAAGGACAGCATGCCCCAAGGGCGAATCGTGGGGGGCCACGTCTGCCCCAAAGGGGAGTGCCCCTGGCAGGTGAGGCTCCAGGCATGCGGCAGGCGGGGAGAGGGGAGGGGAGGGTCGTCGGGCCTGGGGGAGGGTGGAAGGAAGGGGAGGGTCGCCCCGCAGGTGAACCTCCAAGCCCGCTGCGGGAGCAGAGAGGACCCCACCCGGCATGTCCACCCTCTGGCCGGGCCCGCCAGCTCCCCGTCCCCCTGCCTGGATGGACGCAGCCTCCCCAGCAGCCCCCACGCGGGTGCAGGGAGGGGAGCCCCGGCGGCCATGACCGTGACGTGGACCCCCATGTGCCGCGCCCGCCAGGCCATGCTGAAGCTGAACGGGGCGCTGCTGTGCGGGGGCAGCCTGATCGGCCCGGCCTGGGTGGTCTCCGCCGCCCACTGCTTCGACAGGCTCCGGAGCTGGTGGAACCTGACCGCGGTGCTGGGTAGGTGGTCCGGGCGCTCCCCTTCCCCGCCCCGCAGAGCAGGCCCTCAGATGAGAGGCTTGGGGCCAAGATTCCAACCACCGCTCCCACAAGCAGTGACTTTCCCGGAAAGAGATGCAGGCAGTGTGTGGGCAGACCCCGCACCCCAGGGCCCCTGTGACCACCCCCTGCAGCCTCTCCCGCCCAGACACAGCCCTGGGGTGACACCGCTCCCACCAGGAGCCCCGCAGGGGTGCCCTCCCTGGGGTGCTCTGCCCGACGGGCTTATGTGATGACGGAGGCCCCAGGGGGTCAGGGGAACCAGGGCATCCCTCCTCACCCACCACAGCTGCCCGCCCGGACCCCCAGCACCTCCAGCACCTCTGGGTCCGGATTCGCCCCGACTTTCCTGCCAGCAGCCTCTGGGAGGATGCCTGTCCACCTGGGGGGGGGGGGGAATCCGCGCCCCCCGCCCCCAGGAAAGGAGGCCCTGGCCCACGCAGCGAGGGAGGTGACAGCAGACGGTCCTGGTGCCCCGCAGGCGAGCATGACATTGGCAGTGTCGAGGGCCCGGAGCAGGAGCGGCGGGTGGCGCGGGTCATCATCCCCGAGCAGTACGTGCCGGGCAAGACGGACCACGACGTGGCCCTGCTCCAGCTGGCGTGGCCCGTGGCCCTCGGTGACTACGTGGTGCCCCTCTGCCTGCCTGACCGGGCCTTCGCGGACGAGACACTGGCCTTCGTGCGCTTCTCGGCCATCAGCGGCTGGGGCCAGCTCCTGGAGCGCGGGGTCACCGCCCGCAAGCTCATGATGGTGCTGGTCCCCCGGCTGCTGACCCAGGACTGCCTGCAGCAGTCGCGCCAGAGGCCCGGCGGGCCCGCGGTCACCGACAACATGTTCTGTGCCGGCTACACGGACGGCAGCAAGGACGCCTGTAAGGGGGACAGCGGGGGCCCACACGCCACGCCCTTCCGGGGCACCTGGTACCTGACCGGCATCGTCAGCTGGGGCGAGGGCTGCGCGGCCGCCGGCCACTTTGGGGTCTATACACGGGTCTCCCGCTACACGGCCTGGCTCCGGCACCTGATGGGCCACCCGCCGCCAGCGCGGGGCCTCCACCGGATCCCGCTGCTGCCCTAGCCCCTGCCCTGCAAATAAAGCGGCCGTAGTGCCTGGCCCCTGGGCGGGCGCCAAAGCCGGAGATTTTCCTGTGGTTCCTGGGGCGAGGAAGCAGGGGAGGTGGAAACAGAGATGGAGAGAGGGGGAGACAGAGAGAGGGAGGGAGAGACGGAGGACAGGAGAGAGAGACACCCAAAGAGGGAGGGAGAGAGAAAGACCCAGAGTCAGAGGCGGACGGGGAGGGTGGCAGAGGGGGCGGTGCAGCCCGAGGGCTGGAGGCGCTGGAGACGCTGGAGGCGCCCGGACCGGAGGCGGAGCTCACGGGCAGCACAGGGCCGGTGCCCGTCCTCTTCCAGTCTGGCTCGGCGCTCACCCTAGCGCTTCATCTTCGTTCTGGGTAAATGTGAGCAGCCCTGTTCCCCACGGTGATCGGCCTCCCACGTCCCTCCGAGTGTGCGGCACACGCAGCCTCGCACGCTGCACCACAGGCGGGCCCGCCTCCTCCTGCCCTCCCTGCACGGTCCAGAGTCGTCCTCAGAGACCCTCATGCTGGCCCTCGAGCCGGGCTCCTCCACAGTCAACAGCTTTGCTGAAGTGAACTCTCATGTGAAGCCATTTCTGACACAGACGCTCTCCTGGGTTCGGGGGCTCTGGTCCCAACCCCGGGAGCCGCATGTCTCTCCCGGCTGAGGCCCTAGGAGACGACACTGGCATGAGGTCCGGCAGGGACCCTCCGCAGAACGCAGGCTCCCAGGTCCTGCCCGGCTCAGCAGGGTGGGGCAGGCCCCTCGACCTCCCTTCTGTTGAGCCCCTCAGGTGACTGGCACGCAGGCTGCGGGCGGGGAAGAGGGAGGAACCAGGGACCAGGGAGGGGAGCTCCAGGCCCCACCCGGGCCCGGCCCAGTGAGCGCCTGCCCCCTCGGGTCTCACCCGTCCAGCCCAGCACAGCACGCTTAGGGTGCTGGGCCATGCCCTGCTGGACAGTCCAGCCACGTCTTGTGTCCCATAACCAGGGCTGAGCGAGCCTGGCCACACATCTGGACACAGGTCCCCAGCCCACCCCTCCTCTACGCATCACCCAGGCTGCCCGAAATGGCAGCGCTGAGTCGCTGGGTCAGAGGCCGCCAGGCCGAAGAAGGGGCCGTCTGACCCGCAGACCCGGGTGCCCACCGCCCGGCCTCCACCGCCCCGGGCAGGCAGTTGTCTTTGGGGTTCTCCCTGGGCACACACATCACGCACCCTGACCCTGGGCCGGGCCCCCTGGGGCCACTCTGGCTCCAGCTCTGGCTGGCACCCTCAGCCTCGCCGCTAACCCTCTCTGCCCCCCATTTCATCTGTAAATGGGATCCCGCTTCCATGAAACCGGCACAGGCGGAATGAGGTGTGGGGAGGACGGGTCACCCAGCCGTGGATGGTGAAGTGGGTCATCCAGCGTCCGAGCGGCCCCAGCTCACAGCTCAGGCTGCAGACACTCGGGAGACTCTAGCCAAGATGCCCCAGGCCCCCAGAGGCCCCGAGCCCAGAGCCTCCTGTTTCTTCCTGAAGTGAAAGCTGGCTGGACTCCTCCTCCTGGAAGAGGAGGAGAGGGGGCTGAAGGGACCGGAGGGGCCTCACCGCGCCGGGCAACGTCAGGGAGCATCGCCCGCCCGGACCGCTGGGCACGGGAGTGGGGCAGAGGCTGACGCGGAGCCCAGCCTCACCCCACACGCCCTGCAGGGCAGAGACGGCGCAGAGAACAGGGGAGACGGGCCCGGGGCTGGCTCTGCCCGGCACAGCACGGGACCTCCCTTTACCACAGTGACCTCGCTGCCAAAGCCCAGCCCTGCCTGGGTGCCCAGCAGCAGCCTTTGGGGACATCACAGGCTCGCTCAGCCCACTGTTGCTTCCCCAGTGCCTCCTGTGTGCAGAGCCGCTCTCCAGGCTGGACACAGGCCTGGTGACCAGGCGTCCCACGTGGGGAGGGTCGGGCATGCTCGGCCAATGAGCCCCTCGCCTCCCAGGACAGCACCCGCCCGCTGGCAGCTCACGGACGTCCTCCTGCAGAGCCCCGCTCAGCCGCTGTGGCCCCGTCCCAGAGGGGCGCTTCCTGGCTGGGAGAGCAGCCCCCAGCCCGCTGCGGTGCCCTCACCTCCCGCCCAGCCTGGGAGAAAGCCCCGGGTCCTAACACCCCGTCCACACCGATGGCCATGGACGACGCCCCATCTCTCTCTAAACCTCAGTTTTCTGTCCTAGAAAAAGAAGATGGGACAATGAGGCTTGACTTTTATCACGGTCGTCAAGATGGGAACAGGGCTGGATGTGACTGTCTCAGAGCCACAAAACGGCGCGTCTCTGCTCAGAACAAACGCTCTGCGCACACACCAGGCCCCCGGACACAGCTTGGGATAAGGAGCTCGGGCGGGACCTCCCCAGGGCTGCAGGGGTCAGGGTGGGCCGCCCCCCGTCCCTGAACCCCCGCCCCCACAGGCCCAGGCTCCAACAGGAGGCCGTGATAAGCAGGCCGGGAGCCAGCCGCCCTCCAACCAGGGCGAGTGGACCTTGCCCCGGAGGCCTGTCGCGGCGGGGACGGACGGCTGTCCTCGGAAGGGCCCAGCATGGCGGGCCTGCTGCGCCTCGTCCTGCTCAGCACCGCCCTGGGTGGCCTCCTGCGGCCGGCGGGGAGCGGTAAGCGGCCCTCACCCTGCGGACCCGCCGGTGGCCCCCGGGGAGTAGGGAGGGGAGGGTCAGGGCGATGCCCTTGAACTTCCTGAGTGGAGAGTGGGTGCAAATCCCCTGTGGAAGCTCGGCCTGAGGTGCTGGCTGTGGTTTCAGCCTTGGGAGCTCAGGGCCAGGTGAGCCTCCCCGGGGGTGGGAAGTCGGCGGCGGATCAGAGCAGAAGGAAACGTGGACAGAGGGAGGGACAGAGGGACACGGGGCAGAGGGACAGACGGGAGGACATGGTGCCCGGGGCGGGGGCGCGGCAGGCAGAGACAGAGCCTCTGTCTGGGGGCGCCTGGGGGGGTCGCAGGCAGAGAGGGGCTTCCAAGGCAGGGAGGGAGACGAGGGCCCGTGCCACCCCCTCAGGCTGGCTCTGCCCGGGGAGGGGCTGCCCGACCCGAGACTGCACAGAGGGGGCTCTGGGCCTCCCGGGACCCAGGCCCGTGCTGAAGGCGGGGGAGCAGAGAGCGGAGAAGCGGCCCCAGGCCTGCCTGCGCGCTTGCCTTCCGGTGAGGGGTGAGGCGGAAGTCCAGGAGCCCGGGAGACGGGGAAGAGGAGCGGCAAGGAGGGCGGCCGCGCGGGGGAAGGGGGGTGGGCGGTGTCTCAAAGCAGGCGCTCGCTGCTGGGGAGGTCTGGGTGCGGGCGGCCCAGAGAGAGCAAGGCTGAGCCCGGGCTGGGGGAAAGCCAGGCGTCAGTAAAAGAAGGGCGTTTGGGAGAGAAAGTAGTTGGAGGTAAGACCAACCGGACGCTCGAGAGTTTCACCGGGTCTCTAAACTCACCCTGAGAGGGAGGGGTTGTCGCCTCCTGTCGCCAGCACTCAGTAGGCGACCTCAGGACGGCTTGACCCTGCAGTCCTGTGTTTCAGGGACAGGTCGGAAGATCTGAGACAGATAAGCGGGGACGCTCACTGTGGGGAGAGGTGAAAACGGAGAGCTCAGGACGTGAGCTGGGACGAGAAATACCAGCTGAGAGAGCCGGCTGTCTTAGGGAGAGACTCAGTTCAGCAGAACAGAGGCCGAGAGGCAGGCAGAGGGCCAGGGGAAGGAGCCGAGAGCCTCCCGTGGAAAGAGGGCAGGGCAGGCGAGGCAGCAGACGGGGGGCAGCGTGGGGACGGCTGAGCCAGACACGCGGAGAGGACCGGGGCCCCTCGGACCCCAGACGCTGTCGCGGGCAGGTCACAACTCCTTTGTGAGTCGCGAGATCAAGTTAGCCAGTCGTAAATGAAATGGGACGGAATCAAGCAGGAAGTTTTGTAACAGCTGCCGTTTCATAGAAAATAGCAGTGAGCGCCATTTCTTGAAACTTTTGTTTTACTCGTGGGTTTGTGTGTCCTGGCGTTTGAAACAATCACGCCTTTAAAACCACGTCACAACTCCCCACCCAGCACAGAGCTCAGACCTGGGGGAGGGGGCAGAGGGCACGGCTGAGCCTAGGATCCAGCGGCGGAGCGGCCCAGGAGGGCGCGGGGCTCGGCGCAGGGCGGGTGGCCCCGGGGGGAGCGGGCTCGGGGCGGGCGTCTGACCCGCCGCTCACGGGGTGCGTGGCCCGGGGCCCGGCCTGCACGTGGGCGAGCCCTTGACAGCCGCGTCCTCCCGCCCCAGTGTTCCTGCCCCGGGACCAGGCCCACAGCGTCCTGCAGAGAGCCCGCAGGGCCAACTCGTTCTTGGAGGAGGTGAAGAAGGGAAACCTGGAGCGAGAGTGCCGGGAGGAGGCCTGCTCGTACGAGGAGGCCCGCGAGGTCTTCGAGGACAACGAGCAGACGGTGAGGGGCGGTGTGGCCAGGACACGGGGCCAGTGAAGCACGAAGCACTGGGTCCTGGAAGGCGCTCTGGGCTGGGCTGCACACAGGGCCCCTGGGTGCGCGCTCTTCACCCAGACATCTGTGACCACACTTAGGGTCCAGGTCATCTTTTTAAGTAATAAGGGTAACTAACACTGGTAGACGTGCATGTTCCGCCCTTCTCCTCAGCATCATTTCCCAAACACTCTTCCTTACTTCCTTATAACTGCCATCCTTATAATTTTAAAGTGTCAAATTGTTAGTTTGCCTCAGCCATGCCCCACTGCCTGTGGGATCTTAATTCCCCAGCCAGGGACTGAACCTGCGCCCTCGGCAGTGAAAGCTCAGAATCTTGACCCCTGGACCACCGGGGAATCCCCTAAGTAACCCACATGCTAAAGGAGAAGCCTCAAGTGAAGCTAGAAAATACTTTCAGCTGAACAAAATGGATAGACAACGAAATCTGTGGGACGCAGCTAAACAGTGCTTATAGGGAAATTTATAGAATGACTGTGCTTACTGGGAAAGAAGTTCTCACAATGATAATTTAAGCTTCTACCTTAAGAAACACACAAAAAGGCAAACCCAAAAGAGGAGAAATCAGTAAAATTAAAGACATGCAAAACAATAGAGAAAATAAACTGATGAGATTCAACAAGACTGATAAAAAAGAACACACAGATCATATTAAGAATGAAAGAGGGAATATTACTACAGGCCCGGTCTGTGTTAAGAGAATAATAAGTGAATACTATGAAAAATTCTGTGCACAAATTTGGATAGAATTTGGACAATCTGGAGGGAATGGACCAATTCCTCAAAACTTTGGATTACCAAAGCATGTAATATGACAGAGGTACCTGCAGATTCAACTTCTTAGTTAAAACCCTTTTGAAAAGGAAACGTCAGGGCCCAGATGGTGTCACTGGTGTTTCACCAAACGTTTAAAGAAGAAAGAACACCAATTCTGTGTAATCTCCTCTAGAAAATAAAAGGAAACACTTGTAAGTTTGTTTTCAATCAGCATTACTCTGATGCCAAACCCCACGGAAACAGAGGAAAGAGGGAGGGAAGGACAGAGGTAGAAAGAAAAGAAGAAAGCCACACAGCGGCACTTCACACGAACCTCTCATAAAAATTCTCAACAAATTATCAGCAAATTGAATAAAGCAGATACAGATATGTATACAGAATAAATATAGATACAGATTTCTAAGAATATACAATGACCAAGCGGGTTTATCTAGAGCACACAAGTCTCGCTCAATATTTAAAAATCAGTAGCATGGACTTCCCTGGTGGCTCAGATGGTAAAGAATCCGCCTGCAATGCAGGTGACCCCAGTTCGATTCCTGGGTTGTGAAGATCCACTGGAGAAGGGAACGGCTCCCCACTCCAGCATCCTGGCCTGGAGAATTCCATGGGCCATGTAGTCCTTGGAGTCACAAAGAGTCGGGCAGGACTGAGCGGGCTTTCCTTCACTCACTCGGTGTCATCCATCGATTACACCCACATCATCGTGTCAGCTGATACAGAGAAGCTCTGGACAGGATGCAACAGCCATTCACAATTTCAAAGTCTTTCAGCAAATTACAACTAAAAAGGAACTCTTTCAACAACATAAAGATTATTAACAAGGAACCTGTACCTGCTACTGCAGTGAAAGCTGAATGCTTTCCCCTGATACTGGAGGAAGGCAAGGATGTCCACTGCCAACACTCCTGACCCATCACTGTACTGGAAGCCCTAGCCACGCAGAAGGTTTAACAATGAGTTAAGAAGAAGAAGAAATAAAACTACCCCTATTGGCCAGTGACATAATAATCTACATAGAAAATCCCATGGAATCTAAAAAAAACCTCCTAAAATATATGTGTCTCGCAAGGTCACATGGAGAAGGAAATGGCAACCCACTCCAGTATTCTTGCGTGGAGAATCCCAGGGACAAAGGAGCCTGGTGGGCTACAGTCCATGGAGTCACAAAGAGTCGGACACGACTGAGTGACTAACACAGCAAGGTCACAGACTACAAGGTCAGCACACAAATATTAATCATATTTCTGTGTAGTAGTAATGTACATGTGTGCATGCTCAGTCATGTCCGATTCTTTGCGGCCCGCCAGGCTCCTCTGTCCAAAGAACTTTCCAGGCAAGAATGCTGGAGTGGGTAGGTTTCCACTTCCTTCTCCAAGTAATGTACAGTTAGAAACTAAAAATTAGAAAAAAAAATTAATGCTACTTACTATTGGTCCAAAGAAAAATACCTATGTGTAAATCTAATAAAACATACACGATCTGTATGCTGAAATCTGCAAAATGCTATTGAAAGAAAGAGAACCTAAATAAGTAGACATAGAATGTTCATGGTTTGAAAGACAACATATTAAGACATTGATTTCTCCCAATTTGATATATAGATTTAATGCAATGCAAATCAAACTTCCATCAGATAGAGACAAGTTGATTCTAAAATTTGAAATATGGGAAAGCAAAGGAATTAGAATAACTAAAACAGTCTTGAGAAAGAAGATAAAGTTGGAGGAATCACACTACCTGATTTAAAGATTCATTGTAAAGTTACATTACTCACAGAGATATTGATGTGTGGTACTGATAAAGGAGTAAACACACAGATTGATAGAGCATAATAGAAAGTCCATAAATAGATCCACACAAACATGGCCAACTGATCTTGGACAAAGGCGCGTAAGCATTTCAGTGGAAAAAGAATACTTTTTCAAAAATGGTATTGGAGTAATTGTACATCCATATGCAAAAAAGGTCAGCTTTAAGCTAATTCTCACAACTACACAAAGTTAACTCAAAATGGATCACATAGCTGTAAAGATAAAACAGGGAACTTTTAGGAGAAAATTTTCTTGACACAAAGTTAAGTTAGGCAAAAATAATTAGACATGACACCAAAAGCATAATCCATGAAAGAAAATATAGATAAATTGGCCTTACTCTAAATTTAAAGCTTTTGCTCTGTGAAAAACATTGTTCAGAGAATGAAAATACAGTCTACTGACTAAGACAATATTTGCAAATCTCATATCTGCCAAAAGATTTGCACTCAGACTTTATAAAGAACTCCCACAACACAAGAGGAGAAAATAAACAATCCAGTTAAGTACAGTGAGCAACAGATTTGAACAGACATCTCACTGAAGAGCGCATGTGGATGGCAAATAAATACACGAGGAGATGCTCGACGGGCCTGGGCGCTGCAGAGACGCAGATGAAACCCACAGTGAGACGCCAGGACGCACCCGGGAGCAGCAACCCTGACAAGGAGTGAGTGCTGAGAAGGCCGTGCAGCGCGGGGCTCAGACACTGCCTGTGGGGTGCGGATGCTGCCGCCAGCCTGGAAAATCAGGTTCTGATCAAGTCACCACATGGCTGTGCAGTCTCGTTACCGGGTATTTACTGTAGAGAACTAAAAACCTTTTTTTTCACAAAAAACCTGTACAGAAACATTTATAGCATCTTTATTGATAACTGCCCCAAACTAGAAATAGTACAAAAGTCCTTGGTTGGGTGAATGGGTAAAACAAACTGGTACGCCACACCACAGAACACTCAGTTCAGTCCAGTTCAGTCCAGCTGCTCCGTCGTGTCCGACTCGCTGAGACCCATGGACTGCAGCACACCAGAGAACAAACTATCGATGCGCACTGTGGCTTGAATGAACCCTTAGCAATTACTGTCACTTGTCCTTGTGAATTTGTTACAGTGTTTGAATGAGATGCATAAAGTTTCTGACTTGCTTCTGAATCTAAGTAATTGCTTTAGAGATTTTCCTTCAGTTGCTCTTGTTTCAGCGAAGTTTCTCCAAACTGAAATTAGTGAAAAACAAACAAGCAAAACATATAGAAACTTCTACAGTTCAAGAAAAGTCATTTCGAATTAGAGTTGAAACAAATAATGTGAAAACCTTGATTGTGATCACATAATTAGTGATTTTGCTAGAATGAGCGGGGAAGGCAATGGCACCCCACTCCGGTACTCGTGCCTGGAGAATCCCAGGGACGGGGGAGCCTGGTGGGCTGCCGTCTATGGGGTCGCACAGAGTAGGACACGACTGAAGCGACTTAGCAGCAGCAGCAGCTAGAATGAAAGCTAAAAATGTAAAGTTAGTGTCACAAAATGTTTTCCAGATGCCATGTTCAATTGTTCGCAAGCAGGAAAATGGATGTTAGGAGATGATAATTTATTAGACCAACATGTTTAAAAAAAAGATGCTTAAAGCCACAGCTTTACAAATACAGGACATCTGAAAAAAAGAAATCCCTTTTAGATTGAATAGTTCTAGAGCAATTTGTCCCACAAAATGGTCTCTGTTTGGGAAATAGGCCATTCAATTGAGTTATCAGATTATGGCGGTTATTGGTACGAAATGCCTGTTTTCCCTAACGCACTTTAAAACCGTTTTTCCCTTTTAGGATGAATTCTGGAGTATATACAAAGGTGAGAACTTTTCTATTTTAATCCTAAGTGAGAAGGACTCATAAGGGTACTTAGACTGGGAGAGACTGTATTCACATTTTGAAGATGTTTCCTGAGTTTCCTTTCCTTCTTTCTGGTGTAAATTTTACTCATCTAAGACTTTTCCCTTCTGAGTGTTTCCTTAATAGTTATTGTCAAATAGTTTTTTATGGTAACTTTATTTAATTCTAGTTTTGTTAATTATATACATTTAAATCAGTTCATTCCCATCTGAGGATACCAAATTCCATGGTAACTTTTTAAAACCCAAGTATATTAGGTAAAAACAAAAAATAGAATCTGAAACATCGGGTCCTCTCATAAAGTAACCATCTTGGTTTAATGCTTATAGCATCTGAAATGGTATGAGTTATAATGATGTTTTCACTCTGGTAACGGTGTTCAGATTTCTCACAATGACAACTGGACCCGTCCCTGAATAACACTGCACACGTGCACCGAGAAACGCAGGGCGTGTTAGTGCTGGGCAGGGGCTCTCTCTTCTCCTTTTACACCCAGACGTTTGGCTCGGGCAGCTGACACCCTGCCCGTCGATGCTCAGCCCAGAGCAAGTGTCCGGTGATCACCCAGCCTCCAGGCTCCTGCTTGCTGCACCCACTCCCCCGCCCAGGGCTCCCCTCCCTGATGTAGAAATGTTGTCAGTGCTTGGAAAAGCACTGTCAAATGTCCCACCAAGAACTGGAAAGCTCAGTCAATAATCTAGCTAGATACATGCCTCATGTACATGTGGCCGCAGAGAGGGGGTGGGTAACAAAGTCCAGACAGGACAACTTGTTTGCAGGAAAACAGGAAGAACCCCAGGTTCATTCGAGTTACCTGAAAACGTGTGCCAAGACCAACACAGCGAGCTCACTTCCCTGACGCAGGGAGTTGCCTGCGAGTGTCTGTTTCTGAGTGCTTCCTTTGCAGATGGAGACCAGTGTGAAGGCCGCCCTTGCCTGAATCAGGGCCAGTGCAAAGACGGCCTCGGGGACTACACGTGCGCCTGCGCGGAAGGGTTCGAGGGCAAAAACTGCGAATTCTGTGAGTTCCTCTTCTCGGTGTGCCTTCCGGTCAGAGCTGCCCAGTGGGGAGGAGGGCGGGAGCCAGAGGCCCCGGGAGGGCCCGAGAGGCTGCCGGCAGCCCCCGTGGCTCAGCCTGGGCTCAGCAGGTTCTGCCACCGCAGCAGCGGAAAGGGCGTCACGGCCCCGGTGTGGGGGACAGGGGACCCCAGGCAGGTCCCTGCTCCTCTGAGCGGCTGCGGAGTGCGCATTCATGCAGGGCGGGACCCCTTAACGTGGGAGCAGGAACTGACGTCTCTCCGGCTTCTTGTGATTCTGGAAATTTGTGCAGTGTCAGTGCTGAGTGCTCGGGATTGTCCAAATCTGACACAAGTAATACTACATGGAAAAATCGCTGAGTTTTCCTAATACAATGATTACTTTTTAACAAAAATCAGGTTAGTATTGGACCAGTTTTCCCTAAGGAGAAAGCTTTGCACGTCTGCTTTTCGTTTCTGAACCTGTAATCCTGAGAGCACGCTCTCAGACTGGACACTTCAGAACTTTCCCAGCGGGAATATCAGTTGTGCCTCCACCCCTCTGCCATCCGGGGGCCCCCCGCCCTGCACCCCAAACCGTTTGGCTGACCCAGGGGCTGGCGGGCATGTTTTCTGAAGTTTCTTTAACGTTTACCCTGTGAGCGTCTTCTCATCAAAGCCCAGCAGTGAAGTGTAAAGCCGGGTGCCAGGGCGGCAGGGCTGATGGGTGTCAGGAGTCTGATGCTGGGCGCACTGGGGGCGGGTGATGTCCCTCCGCCAGGCTGCGAGGTCCCCTGTGCCCAGCACCTCTCGAGACCTGGGCGCTCTCTTGGGAGGCATGTGGCCTCCAACCCTTCACCAGCAGGGAAACAGGCTGCGGGTCTAGGTAACCCGCCCAGGTCACTCAGTCGTGATGGGCGGATGGCCGCCGGGAGCCAGCCTGGGTCCAGGAGCAGGCTGCCACGCCTCCCTTCCACCACACAGAGCCCAGATCCCAGGGCCTTTATGCCGCGGGGGACGGAGGCCTCAGAGGGGACCCCGCAGCCCCGCCAGCTCGGCACGAGGCCCACCTCCCTAGCCAGAGCCCCCCGCCCCTCCGAGGGCTGAACCTGAGACCCTCTGCCCCCAGGCCTTCCCCAGCAGCTTCCCAGGGCCTCAAGAAGCTGGGCCCCCACCCCGCGGGAGGCAGTGGGAGGGACGAGGGCCTGCCCAGGGTGCTGGCCTGGCCTCAGGGCCTCCCAGCCCTTTGGCCGGGCAGCGCCCTCAGCCCTGTGCCTCCCCGCAGCCACGCGTGAGCTCTGCAGCCTGGACAATGGGGGCTGCGATCAGTTCTGCAGGGAGGAGCGCGGCAACGTGCAGTGCTCCTGCGCCCGCGGCTACGTGCTGGGCGATGACAGCAAGTCCTGCGTGTCCACAGGTGGGGGGCTGCACAGGTGTGGACTGGGGGGTGTGGGGAGTGGGGGTACACAGGTGGGTTGCGGGGTGGTGAGGGCCAAGCCTCCGTGTGGGGAGCACAGTCTGGAGACAGACCTGCTGCTTCCGAGAGCCGTCTGAGGGACGGGCCTGTGACGTCCGTTCCAATGGGCATGTGGTGCGTGAGGGTGCACACAGCCCGGCCCCCAGCAAACCGTGGAGCTGCTGCCATGGTGCCTGGCACCCCAGGAAGGGCGTGTGCTTGGGAGGCTATAGTTACCATAACTGGAGCTGCGGGCCGGCCAAGGAGCCTCGGAGGGGGTGCAGGGGCCAGGGTGGACCCCGGGGCCCTCCAGGACTGATTGGCTGAAGTGGGTCACACAGTAATGGCTTTTCCCTTGATAAAGCTGGACACCACGCATCTGGCCCAGGAGCTCAGGCAGGGCTGAGTGAGGGCCCAGTGCCTGGGGGTTCTGGGGGTGGGCGAGCCGCTCCCCACAGTCACACATCCCGGGGGAGGTCCTGTCTGACCAGGACTCCCCCTTTGTGGGGTTGGATTGGGCCAGAGGACCTGAGACGCCACGGCCCTGGTCAGTGCAGCCTCCAGCAGGCTTCCCACTGGCCCCGAAGCACCGATCACTGGGGGTGGTTAGGAATGCAGAGTCCAGCCGCTGGCTGGGGAGGTGGGCAATTTCAGGGCAGTGGCAACTGTGCAAATTGAGCCTCTCATCAGGTGCAGAACAGTGAGATTAAGTTTCTGTTGGTAAAAAAAAAAAAAAAACTGAAGTCGCTCAGTCGTGTCCAACTCTTTGTGATCCCATGGACTGCAGCACGCCAGGCTTTCCTGCCCATCACCAACTCCTGGAGTTTACACAAACTCATGTCCATCAAGTTGGTGATGCCATCCAACCATCTCATCCTCTGTTGCCCCCTTCTCCTCCTGCCTTCAATCTTTCCCAGCATCAGAGTCTTTTCAAATGAGTCAGTTCTTCTCATCAGGTGGCCAAATCGGAGTTTTAGCTTCAGCATCAGTCCTTCCAATGAACACCCAGGACTGATTTCCTTTAGTATGGACTGGTTGGATCTCCTTGCAGTCCAAGGGACTCTCAAGAGTCTTCTCCAACACCACAGTTCAAAAGCATCAATTCTTCAGCCCTCAGCTTTCTTTATGGTCCAACTCTCACATCCATACATGACCACTGGAAAAACCATAGCCTTGACTAGATGGACCTTTGTTGGTAAAGTAATGTTTCTGCTTTTTAATACGCTGTCTAGGTTGGTCATAACTTTTCTTCCAAGGAGTCTTTCAATTTCATGGCTGCAGTCACCATCTGCAGTGATTTTGGAAGAAGTCTCTTCCAAGAAAATAAAGTCTGTCACTGTTTCCATGGTTTCCCCATCTGTTTGCCATGAAGTGATGGGACTGAATGCCATGATCTTAGTTTTTTGAATGTTGAGTTTTAAGCCAACTTTTTCACTCTCCTCTTTCAATTTCATCAAGAGGCTCTTTAGTTCTTCTTTGCTTTCTGCCATAAGGGTGGTGTCATCTGCATATCTGAGGTTATTGATATATCTCCCGGCAATCTTGATTCCAGCTTGTGCTTCCTCCAGCCCAGTGTTTCTCATGATGTACTCTGCATATAAGTTAAATAAGCAGGGTGACAATATACAGCCTTGACGTACTCCTTTTCCTGTTTGGAACCAGTCTGTTGTTCTATGTCCGGTTCTAACTGTTGCTTCTTGACCTGCATACAGATTTCTCACGAGGCAGGTCAGGCAGTCTTTTATTCTCATCTCTTTCAGAATTTTCCACAGTTTGTTGTGATCCACACAGTCAAAGGCTTTGGCATAGTCAATAAAGCAGAAATAGATGTTTTTCTGGAACTCTCTTGCTTTTTTGATGATCCAGTGGATGTTGGCAATTGATCTCTGGTTCCTCTGCCTTTTTTAACCCAGCTTGAACATCTGGAAGTTCACAGTTCACGTACTGTTGAAGCCTGGCTTGGAGAATTTTGAGCATTCCTTTGCTAGCATGTGAGATGAGTGCAATTGTGCAGTAGTATGAACATTCTTTGGCATTGCCTTTTTTGGGATTGGAATGAAAACTGACCTTTTCCAGTCCTGTGGTCACTGCTGAGTTTTCCAGATTTTCTGGCATACTGAATACAGCACTTTCACAGCATCATCTTTCAGGATTTGAAATAGGTCAACTGGAATTCCATCACCTCCACTAGCTTTGTTCGTAGTGATGCTTTCTAAGGCCCACTTGACTTCACATTCCAGGATGTCTGGCTCTAGGTGAGTGATCACACCATCGTGATTATCTGGGTCATGAAGATCATTTTTGTACAGTTCTTCTGTGTATTCTCGCCACCTCTTCTTAATCTCTTCTGCTTCTGTTAGGTCCATACCATTTCTGTCCTTTATTGTGCTCATCTTTGCATGAAATGTTTAAACTTAAGCTGGTCCAAAATTATTTTAATTGAAGCCATTTTTTTCTGACAAGCTTGCAAAAAAAATTTTTTTTAATTCCAGGAGTAATCACAGATCAATTTAAAATAAATTTTGATGTTTGAAAATAAAATTAGGTAAACTACTTCCTGGTGCAAAAAGATCTGTTCTAAGTCACAGACAAGCTGGTGCGGAATCTCCAGGGGCAGAGATTACAGATACTGACGTGGCAGCAGCTTGAGTCGCATGAAGGGCTCCACTCTTGTGAGCACTCCTGCGCCCTCGGCGGGCCTGCAGGGCCAGGGCCCCCAGGAGCCAGGTGCTGCTCGTCTGAGCTTAGACACACGAGGCGAGAGGGAAGCCTTGGGGCCCTGCAGGTCCTCGACTCTCCGCCCCCGTCCTGCCTCTCCCGCTCTGCCTCAGTTCCCCAGGCGGCGATCATACCACGAAAGGAGGCTTTTCATGGGCAGTGACACCTCCCCCATGCTGGGCACTTCTCAGGCTAGCTTGTGAAGCTCAGCACGGTGTTCCTTCTTCCCACAACACTTCTTTTTCTCTGGTGTGGTATTCGGTTCAGTTCAATCAGTTCAGTGGCTCAGTCGTGTCTGACTCTTTGCGACCGCATGGACTGCAGCACACCAGGCTTCCCTGTGCTTCACCATCTCCTGGAGCTTGCTCAAACTCATGTCCACTGAGTCGGTGATGCCATCCAACCATCTCATCCTCTGTCTTCCCCTTCTCCTCCTACTTTCAATCTTTCCCAAAATCAGGGTCTTTTCAAATGAGTCAGTTCTTCGCATCAGGTGGCTAAAGTATTGAAGTTTCAGCTTCAGCATCAGTCCTTCCAGTGAATATTCAGGACTGATCTCCTTTAGGATGGACTGGTTGGGTCTCCTTATGTTTAACACACACAGTAGAGTTAGCAGGGTTCGGGGCACGATGCACCCCAGTCCCCCTGTTCTGCCATCATGCTCTCGATGTATTAACAGCAGCCATGTCACCTGCTGCCCCACAGTCCTCTGTTCATCCACAGCCCCCTGACTTTTGCAAGCATCCCAGCAGATTGCAGAGGCCCTGTGACCCATTAGCACTGACCAGCCAGAGGTCAGGGCTCCCACCCGTGACCCATGCCTACCCAGCAGGACACAGGGCACTCCACTCCCCAAAGACTCCTTGTGGGCCCTGCCTTGTCCCCAGGCATGCTCCTCCGCCCACTCCTCCCACGGAGTGGGCCGTGTCCTCCTTGCCTGGCTGAGTCCGTGCACTTCTTCCAGAGCCCTTCCCCTGCGGGAAGTTCACACAGGGACGCAGCCGGCGGTGGGCCATCCACGCCGGCGAGGAAGTGCTCGACGCCAGCGAGCTGGAGCAGTACGACCCTGGAGACCTGGGCCCCACTGAGAGCTCCTGGCACCTGCTGGGCCTCAACAGGACCGAACCCAGCGCCGGGGAGGACGGCAACCAGCTGGTCCGGATAGTGGGCGGCAGGGACTGCGCGGAGGGCGAGTGCCCCTGGCAGGTAACTGTGGAGGCCTGGAGGCCAGGTGGGGGAGGCGTCCCCACCGGGCACTGCAGGCGGTCGAGGGGCTGCTGCGGGCGAACGGGCACCGCCGGAGGAGCCGGGGTTGAAAAGGCTGGGCCTCCGGCCTCTCGGTCACCACACCCACCCCCAGGCAGAGGAGGGGCCCCAGTCTGGGCCGTAGGGTGGGGTCTGCGGTCAGCGGGCGGCCCCCGAGGCCGGTGCGCGCTCTTGGGTTTCACGGGAGGCGAAGAGCCACTGTCCTTGTTTCACTGCTAATTTGAAAGATCCTTTCACCCAAACACCAAAGTCCTAATGAGGCAGATGGTGCCTCAGCAAACGTATATCCATTCATTTCCAAAGGTAAAAATATCACTCTTTGGTTGTCAATTTGGACTAAAGTTGCCAGACTTAGCAAGTGAAAGCACAGGCTTCCCTTTACATATGAATTTCACATAGACAATGAGCAACTTTTAACAGCACGTGTCCCACATGCCACACCGGACACACACTGGAGATGACTTGCTGTTTGCCTGAGTGGGTCTCACTGGGGCCTCGATTCCACCCGGATGCTTTGCTTGGACCTCAGGTTTTTAGTGTCCAGAGCCAAGATGGCTTCTCCTACAAGTGACGTTCCCAGAGCTGCGACAGTCCTCGGTAATGATGTCTGCTGGCCCATCGCTACACGCTGGGCCTGCGTCTGTCTGATATGTCACGAGCCCGCGGAAGGACACGCCACACCTAGCCAACGTCCCCAGAGAGTATGCTGCGGCTCATGGCGGCTCTGGGCATTTTGAGTGTCAGTCTGAAGGTGCCAGGGCCTCTTCCCCAACGTGTAATGTTGTCACCCAGGAAGGGTGGGAAGAATAAAGACCAGGAGGGCCTGGCTGGAGAGTCTGGAGCCTGCAGCACTGGTCACCTGGTGGGACCGTGGGGTCCACAGCAGGCCCACTCCGAGGACCAGCAGGGCTGGGCACCTGGTGGGACCGTGGGGTCCACGGTGGGCCCATTCCGAGGACCAGCAGGGCTGGGCACCTGGTGGGACCGTGGGGTCCACGGTGGGCCTGCTCTGAGAACCAGCAGGGGCTGGGCAGGACGGCCCGTGGGGGTGGGCGCGGGGGTGGGCACTGGGGCGTGCTGCCCCGGGCCTCGTTCTAGCCTGAAGACCACAGGAGCCCTTCTGTGGGGAGGCCCACGCAGGCGGGGGCGGGCAGGAGGCTGGTTAAGGGTAACCCTCCCAGGCGCCCGCCCCTCCCCAGGCTCTGCTGGTCAACGAGGAGAATGAGGTCTTCTGCGGGGGCACCATCCTGAGCGAGTTCTATATCCTCACGGCTGCCCACTGCCTGCACCAGGCCAAGAGGTTCACGGTGAGGGTCGGTAAGTGCCAGCCACGCCCACAGCGCCCTCCTCCTGTGTCAGACACTGGGACCGACAGAGGCTGGAAACACGAGGAGTTAAAGCCCTGAAACCCTGGGGGGGGGGGAGGGGAAGAGGGGCCCCCTCCTCCAGGAAGCCCGCCAGCACCCCCAGCAGTCTGAGCAGCTGCCACATTCCGTCTGGGGGTTAATTCCAATCACCCCCCTTCTCTGCCAGGTCTCAGAGCACCTGTGAGCACCCAGTGCAAGCCACAGACGTGAGCCACACCTGCAATTTCTAACTTGCTAGTCGCATTGCCTTTTCGTTGTGCACGTTACAGGTTTACAGGTGAATCCCATTCAGTAATGACAGATGCTGCCAGCCCCACATGCAGTCAGTTTTTGCAGTACTTGGGAGAGATTTCCAGTTATCTTCTTCATTCTGAGTCTGAGAATTGGCACTCATGGCACACGGGGGCTCTGACCAGTGCCCACCTGGCCCCGTGGCCAGGGGCGGTGGTGTCTGGCAGGTCAGACCTGGTGGCTGGTCCCACCCACGGGCGGACGAGGGGTCAATGACTGCTGACACCAGCCGGGAAGCAGAAGGCTGTCTCCCCGCCTCGTGCTTCTCTCCTATATTTCACATTGTCCAGTGACCACGTGCCAGGCTTTAAGCAGAAAGTATCACGACTACTTTAAGGTGTCAGCGACCTGCTGGCCCTGAGCTGATGGCCGTGTCCCGTCCTCAGGTGAAAGGAACACGGAGCAGGAGGAGGGCAACGAGATGGCCCACGAGGTGGAGATGACCGTGAAGCACTCCCGCTTCGTCAAGGAGACCTACGACTTCGACATCGCGGTGCTGAAGCTCAAGACGCCCATCCAGTTCCGGCGGAATGTGGCGCCCGCCTGCCTGCCTGAGAAAGACTGGGCGGAGGCCACGCTGATGACCCAGAAGACGGGTGTTGTCAGCGGCTTTGGGCGCACGCACGAGAAGGGCCGCCTGTCATCCACGCTCAAGATGCTGGAGGTGCCCTACGTGGACAGGAACAACTGCAAGCTGTCCAGCACCTTCACCATCACGTCCAACATGTTCTGCGCCGGCTACGACGCCCAGCCTGAGGACGCCTGCCAGGGCGACAGCGGTGGCCCCCACGTCACCCGCTTCAGGGACACCTACTTCGTCACCGGCATCGTCAGCTGGGGGGAAGGGTGCGCGCGCAAGGGGAAGTTCGGCGTCTACACCAACTGTATCCTCTCCTTAGCCTGGTTCTGTTCTTGCCCCTGGAAGCGGAAGTGAGACTCCAGGGGCCAGGCCTGGGGCCGCCTCCCGACCCCTGCTGGAGCGTCCCTGGGATTGGGGAAGCATGGCCCACACAAGGAGTCTCAGAGCCTGTCCTGTCCCCAGTGTGTCTCTCTGTCCTCAAAGGCCCCAGGCTGCGGTCCAGGCCGTTCAGGACTCTGCGGAGGTTCTGGGAGCTGGGCTGGGCGCTGGGTTGGGCGGGGGCTCCCCTCGAGGGCCCTCCCAGAAACGGCAGGCTCCCTGGGAAGAGGGGCCCAGAGGGCTTCCTGTTGCAAGGATGTTTTGACATTGACCTATCGGCTGGTTCTTTACCGGCTTCACGGCTGAGTCCCCGGGGCCCGGGCCCACAGACTCTGGAGCCCCGGACATGTCCCCCGGGGTGACTGTCCCCAGCTGGGGCTCTGAAGTCCCGGGTCCAGGCAGAGTCCAGAGCACTAACCTGGCTCTGATGAGTCCCCGCTGCCCCCCAGGGCCCCTTCATGCCAGGTGCACGCCGGGGGGCTGCGGGAGGGGGGCCCCTCCTCGAATGGTCTCGTCCCCAGGCCAAGCCCACCCACCTGCACCAGCTCCAGGCCCTCAACCCAAACAGTCAGGAAAATCAGATGTGCTTCTCAAAGACACAGTCACCTCAACAGGCCCTGCTGTTTCCCGTGCCAGTTGCCTTTTGCGTAACCCAACAAAGCAAAGTTTCAAAGTTCCATCCCAAGAGTCCCCGGGGTCACTGGACAGTTTTGTAAACAAGAGATATTGCAAGTTTGGAAAAATCAGTGGGAACAGGCTTCCCAGAAATGGTCAAACCAGAGGGTTTGTTCCCGAGTGTCCTGCCTTGACCTCTGCCAAGAGAGGCTCCACAGAGAAGGCCGTGGGGGCCAGGCTGGCATGGTGGGGCTGGGGCCTCTGGGCAGAGTGAACCCGGGGTCTCTGGGAAGAGTGAACCGGGTGGGCTCTTGAGCAGTGGCTGTTCAGAGTCCCAAGACAGCTCTGGGGACACCTGGCTCCCATCACGCTTGCGTCTCCCCTTGTTGGGGCTGAGCCTTCGGGTTACTGGGCAGGGGGGCTGGGCCCTGGGAAGGGAAGGCAGAGGCCCTCACCACCCACAGGCTGAGCCGTCCCTGCAGGAACCGGAGCTGGACTCGGAGCATCAGTGGGGGCTCGGGCTGCGCCGTGGGGAGCACGCTCTGGGCCTCGAAGGGCTGACTCAGCCTGGGAGGACCTGCCTCCCGAGGGAGGCGAGGCTGGTCTCAAGGTGGCCTGAGTTAGGCCTGTGCCCCAGGACAGCCAGTCTGCCGGGCGTCTCCGAGGAAGTCAGCTCTGGGGACAGGAGGAGCAGGAAGCTGACAGAGAGGAAACACGGGGGACGGGGTCTGAACGTCCTCCTGAAGTGGGGGCGCCCTCGCCCGCGGTCCCCGTGGGGGGGACACAGGAGCACAGAGGGGCACGGGGGGGCCCAGCGCTGGGGACGGGCACATGTAGGGTCCCTGAGGCCCCCGAGGGCCTGCCTGCAGCAGGTGCAGCCCCCAGCCCTCGGGGCTGGAGGGTGGGGCTCCATTCTAGACGGGCCCTCAGAACAGCCACTGTGCCACCCCAACGGGAACCCAGAGCCCCAGGGAAGGTCGTCCTGAACTACGAGCAGGACAGCGTGGCTCTGATCAAGCCAGCAAGTGGGGGTGTGCCCGCCAAGACGACGCCCAGAGCGGGCTCAGCCGGGCCTCCACGGTGCCCACATCCGAGAACGAGACTGCCTGGGAAACAGCCCTCACCAGAGTCTGAGGGAAACTCAGGGTGTGGGGGGGGCACGTGGGGTTCTCGCCAGGGACCTTACCAGGCGGGAACCCGACACACAGGGCGTGAGGGGATGGAAGGAGAGACCCAGCGACAGGGACAGACGGAGGCAGTGTCCCCGGTGGACTCCGGGCTGACCGCCCTGTGAGCGTGCGGCGTGCGTCTGCTGTCCCCTGGGACAGTCAGAGTCCTGCTCCCCTCGCGGTGCTGAGCGTGGTCCTCAGCAAGTGTCCGCACGTGGCACTTGGTGCCCCAGGGGAGCTGCTCTCCCCGGGAGGCGGTGGTGGGCTCCCCTGCCCTTGACTGAAGACCCGCAGGCCCGGCCTTGCGGACGTCCTGAGGCCGCCGAGGGTCTGCCTTAACCCCTCCCCGGGGGGCGCGGTCCGCCCCCTCGCTGTGCTCAGGTCTCTCCCGAGGCAGAGCCCGTGACCGGCTTGTCCTAAACGGCCCCGGGCTCTGTGCCGTCTTCTCTGCTGTCACTCTCAGCATCAGGGAGAGGTGACGCCCCCCAGCCTGCCCCCCACATCCTCGCCGGAACACGGACGCGCTCCCACTTCCGCCCCCACGAGCCAGCGCCGCTCCCCCTGCCTTGGGCTTCCATTTCTCCATGGTTTCCCCTCTGCTTTAAACAGAGAGAGGCGGGAGTGGAGCCTGCACGCAGCGCCCTGAACGCGCTGACGCAGTGTCCTCCGAGGGCAGCCTCTCTCTGCGGGGCCGGCTCCCTGCAGCCACGTGGCCGCCCTGCGCGTGGAGCCGGCGGGGACTTTGGCCGCAGGCTGACCATGGCCGGCTGCGTCCCGCCGCTGCTCACTGTCCTCGGGCTCCTCGCCCTCCTCGCCCCGCACGCCGCCCAGCCCACAGGTAAGTGCGCTCGGGCAGTGGGTGGGCACTCGGGGGCTTTGTCTGGGAGCTGAGGGGCCCCGGCAGGGCCAATGTAGTCTGCGCCCAGCTCCTGGTCTCTGCTATTCGTGACGAGTATGTCGAAAACAACCATGTTCTTCGGGGTCCCCAGGGGCCCAGACAGAGCTAGCTGCCAGGTCTGGGGCTCAGGACAGGATGGGGCACAGCTTCTGGGGAGCTCGGAGGGGACCCCAGCCCCTCCACACCCCCTACCCGGGACCCCATCCCCCTCCTCAACCTTGCTATACCTCTGAACCCAAACCAGCGACCCAGACGGGGGACCCTGGACCCCTGCCGCCCATGCGGCCACAGTGCCCACCCCCCACCTGGAGGCCAAAGTCAGGTTGCTGGGAGCTCAAAACACACCCTATTGCAGAGCTGCAGCACAAAAATCAGAAGGCAGATTTAGTTTTTTTTAACAGTTGTTGTGTGTTGAAACAGTAGTATTCTGGATCTGTCGGTTAGGTAAGTATATTATTAAAATGTCATAACCTCCTCACGGCCCGAGGGGACCCAGGAGGAGACCCCCGCCCAGCCTAGGCCACCCTTGGCACCGCTTGGAGGAAAGAGACACGGTCCCCGAGGGGGAGAGCCTCCTCCCAAGTCACTGCTGTTGGCCTGGGGTCTGGAAACGGCAGCAATCTCATGTCCTGTCTGCCTCGATGGCAGAGACACCGTCTTTCTCAAATCAGGCTCCTGTTTCAACCCACGGGCCAAACATGGTAAAAGGAAAACACACAAGGAAACAAGACAACCATGAACCTTCAGGAAAAAGAACAGAATCAGACACGGAACACAAGAGACGTGCAAGAAAGATACGAGGAGGAAACAAGAGACATCACAATGCTCACACAATGTGAAAAGGAATCTGATAGGACTTCTGGAATGGAAGCATATTCGCTTGAATATTCACTTTAAAATTCATTTAGTATGGATTTTAATATATAAAATCCATTGAATATAAAGTGAAAGTAAAATACTCACTTTAAAGTATATTCACTTTAAAATCCATTAAACAAATGAATCAGCACAGAGCATTTGGAAAACAGCTCCCCCTTACAGCAGAATGCAAAAGAAGGATTGGTAAAGTCGTTATTCCACAGGTGAAATGGTAATAACTGATTCAGGAGAAACTACTTCACTGATGTTGAAAACGTTCGGCTAAACACTATTGGGGAGGCAGGACATCCGCGTCTCAAAGCATCTTCCTCACCTGTGGACACCATCTGTGCAGTGTCCCCTAAACTTCATGTTCTCTCAGAACCTCAGTGTGACCTTCAGTTGGAAATAGGGTCTTTGCACATCATCCTCAATTAGTGAAAGGGAAAGTCACTCAGTCGTGTCCGACTCTGCGACCCCATGGACTATATACATATAGTCCATGGAATTCTCCAGGCCAGAATACTGGAGTGGGTAGCCTTTCCCTTCTCCAGATCTTCCCAAACCAGGGATCGAACCCAGGTCTCCCACACTGCAGGCAGATTCTTTACCAGCCGAGCCACCAGGGAAGCCCTAAATCCAATGATCGTAGTCCTTATAAGGAGTTTCCACACAGTCCTCCCTGATGTGGCCCTGGTCCCCATATTCCAGAACGGTGCTTAGAGCTTCAGACATCACATCTGTGTCCCAGGCAGCAGGATGTGGGGAGGGAGAAAGAAATGGCCAAGGGCCACACCAGTTGTCTTTTTTCAAGAAGGTTCCCAGGAGCTGCAACTTGGCCCTTCTGTTTGCATCTTGGTGGCCAGCGTTCGGTCACACGGCCACCCTCAGCACCAGGAAACCTGCATGGACCTTAGCATCTGGCCACGCAGCCGTGTGGCCAGCTAGAAATGGAGGGCTCTCGTCCTCGCAGAGGACCGCCCGGAGGCACAGCCTGCTCTCCGCCCCGTCCTCTCGGCCCCCGCCCTCCTGTTCTAAGCTCCGTCCTCCTCACCTGGCTGCACGTGAAGGGCCGGGGCCCGCTGTCAGGAGCAGGAGGACAACGTCTTCCCGGCCCGAGGGCCCCACGTGGGTCCGCCCGCCCATCGCCCAGAGCCGGGCTGTCGGCCCCCAGCCCCGCCGCGCCGAGGCGCCGACACCCCTGTCTCGCCCCGCAGTGTTCCTTCCCGCATCGAAAGCGCACGAACTTCTGGCCAGATGGAGGCGAGCCGGCTCCTGCCTCTTAGAAGAGCTCTTCGAGGGGCATTTAGAGAAGGAGTGCTTCGAGGAGATCTGCGTCTACGAGGAGGCGAGAGAAGTGTTTGAACACGACGAGTCCACGGTGCGTATCCCCGCCGCACCCACCGCCGTCCCACCGCTCTGCCGCCTCTGGGGGCGGGTTCTCTCGGAGAGACGCAATCACTGCGCGCATCCCCGCCCGCCACACCCACCCGCCGTCCCACCGCTCTGCTGCCTTAGGGGGCGTGTCCTCTCAGAGAGACGCAATCACTGCGCGCATCCCCGCCCGCCACACACCCACCCGCCGTCCCACCGCTCTGCGGCCTCTGGGGGCGTGTTCTCTCGGAGAGACGCAATCACTGCGCGCATCCCCGCCGCACCCACCCGCCGTCCCACCGCTCTGCTGCCTTAGGGGGCGTGTCCTCTCAGAGAGACGCAATCACCGCGCGCATCCCCACCACACCCACCGCCGCTCACCGCTCTGCGGCCTCTGGGGGCGTGTTCTCTCGGAGAGACGCAATCACTGCGCGCATCCCCGCCGCACCCACCCGCCGTCCCACCGCTCTGCCCCCTTAGGGGGCGTGTCCTCTCAGAGAGACGCAATCACCGCGCGCATCCCCGCCACACCCACCGCCCCTCACCGCTCTGCGGCCTCTGGGGGCGTGTTCTCTCGGAGAGACGCAATTAAGTAACCTACTCACGTACGCGGCAGGTTGATTTAACCCAGTTGTACAGACAAGGAATTGAACACTGCAGGGAAATCACCTTCCCCAGCCTGTGAGTGGGGGACCCTGATGGCAGCTTAGTCCCCCCAAGCCCTAAACTCTTCCCTCAGATTCAGCAAGCTAAGCCCACTGAGTAGCCGCACTCCTCGGAGAGGCCACCCAGCCTGTCAGGACTCTGACAGGATTTAGTATTTTTAATAGAGATGAGATGGCTTCAGTGTATCAACAACACGAAATCCTCCTTGGGACGCCTCCACAGTAAGAACATCTCTCATAATCAGCAACTTGGACCACAAGTGACGGCACGTACAGTAAAGGCCATGGCCGAGACCTCGCCGGTCTGTTACCAGAGGCTTGTCAGCGAGCAGACAGAGGGGCTGAATGTTTGTGCGTGAATTCTCAGAACAGCAAAATATGTGATATGCTTTACATATCAAGGCAGCAATATTTAAAGTTGACTTTGAACCAATGTTGACCTGTTTCTTGAATATATATATACATATTTTAGGGAGCTTCCTTCGTAGCTCAGTCAGTAGAGAGTCTGCCTGCAATGCAGGAGACCTGGGTTCGATCCCTGGGTCGGGAAGATCCCCTGGAGAAGGGAATGGCAACCCACTCCAGTATTCTTGCCTGGAGAATCCCATGGACAGAGGAGCCTAGTGGGTTACGGTCCATGGAGTCCCAAGAGTCTGACACAACTTATCGACCAAACCACCACCACATATATTTTAAGATCTATTTATGTATTCATGTGTTTTCGGCTGCGGCGGGCTTTCTCTCTCGTGGCAGGTGGGCCCCTCTCCCTTGAGGAGCTCAGGCTTCTCATGGCGGCGGCTCCTCTTGAGGAGCACAGCTCTGGGCTCGTGGGCTCCGCAGCTGCGGCCCTAGGGCGCTGGGCTCGCAGGCTTAGGTGCTCCGAGGCGCATGGGATCTTCCTGGGCCAGGGATGGAACGTGTGTCCTTTGCATCGGCAGGCGGACTCTTTACCATGGGACCAGGGAAGCCTTGCTCTAATATATTTTTTAACTTTTAAAATATATTTTCCTGGATGCCCATGTATAAGAACACTCCTCTGAAATAGACCATCTTTCATAGAACTGGGAGAAATGAAAACTTCCTGGTGAAGGGAAAGCTGGGCTCGCCTCCTGAGGCTGCAACCGCACTCGAGCCACTGGAAGCCGGGGATGGCGTGCGGCCTGCTCATGCGCTTACCTCCAGGCTTTAAGCCTGAGTAGTCTCCTACCTTTAGATGCCCCACCCAGAAACAACCCTCCCATACGGAATTTACAAATGTCCATCATAGTTGAATTGGCTTATAAAACAGAAAAAGGGTGTGTGTGAATCGCTCACATCTGCATCCCAGCACTCTGCGGAGTGGGGCCCTGGAGACAACTGGGAGGGAAGGAGAGGGCCCGGGAGGCCGTGGGGTCTGCGCTGCGTCTCAGCTGTTGACACTTTCTCTTCTCAAGTGGGTCACAGCAAATACACACCGGACAGGACGTGGAGCACACATTGCTGTGGATATTCAGTCGCTCAGTCCTGTCCTACTCTTGGGACTCGATGGACTGCAGCCCACCAGGCTCCTCTGTCCACGGGATTTCCCAGCAAGGATACTGGAGTGGGTTGCCATGCTCTCCTCCAGGGGATATTCCTGACCCAAGGATTAAACCCGCATCTCCTGCACTGCAGGCGGTTTCTTTACCACTGAGCCACCTGGGAAGCCCGGAACATATATTAAAGAGGTCGTTAAGTAGATGTAGAGAATTTCATAGTCTTTGTTTCAACCAGCATTTTCCTACTAAGTGAACAGAGTCAGCATTTTCTTATCCTCAAGCTCAGCCGCAGGAGAAGGTGGAGAACAGGTGTTTGATTTCTAACACTCTTATGTTCACTCGGACAGGATGAATTCTGGAGGACATACAGGGGTAAGTGTCTCCTCCACCCGCTGCCTCCTCTGCTTTTGGCTTCGATGGGAGGAGGCAGTCCGCTCTCTAGGGCTGAGAACTCGAGGCCAGAGGATTCCCAGTGTCCAGCCTTGGGCTCCTGGACCTTGACCCAAAGGAAGGGCCCCAGGCCCGCAGGGTGAGGGGGAAGCTCGCTCGCCCCCCAGGGGCTCCCGTGGGCCCTGTGCTGATGACCAGAAGCCGGTTAAGCTGAGGAAGGCAAGGCTTGCGGGTGCTGTCTGGGGGCCACGGTGACCGGGAGTCTCCAGGAGGCCTCTCGGCAAGGAGACGGGTTCTAGAGGGGCAGGCGGGCCGGCTGGGCCGGGGGCGTCAGGGGGTCACCCGCACGGGGCGTCCTCTCCGCAGGCGGCTCCCCGTGCGCCTCCCAGCCTTGCCTCAACAACGGGTCTTGCCAGGACTTCATCCGCGGCTACGCCTGCACCTGTGCCCCCGGCTACGAGGGCCCCAACTGCGCCTTCGGTGAGCCCCGCCTCTCCCCGGGACCCCGCTCCTCCCCGGGACCCCCGCTCCTTCCCCGTGATCCCCGCCCCTCCCCGGGAACCCCGGCCCTCCCATGGACCACCGCTCCTTCCCCCAGACCCCCACCCCTCCCCGGGACCCCGCCCCTCCCCAGGATCCGAGCCCCTCCCTCGAAACCCCGCCCCGGACCCCGCCCCTTCCCCGGAGCCCCGCCCCTTCCCCGGGACCCCCGCCTCTTCACCCGGACCCCGCCCCTCCCCGGGACCCCGCCCCTCCCCAGGATCCGAGCCCCTCCCTCGAAACCACGCCTCGGACCCCGCCCCTTCCCCGGGACCCCGCCCCTCCCCCCGGGGCCCCCGCTCCTTCCCCCCGAGGCCCCGCCCCTCCCCGGGACCCCCGCCTCTTCCCCCGGACCCCGCCCCTCCCCAGGATCCGAGCCCCTCCCTCGAAACCCCGCCCCGGACCCCGCCCCTTCCCCGGAGCCCCGCCCCTTCCCCGGGACCCCTGCCCCTCCCCCCGGGGCCCTCGCTCCTCCCCCCGAGGCCCCGCCCCTCCCGGGACCCCCGCCTCTTCACCCGGACCCCGCCCCTCCCCGGGACCCCGCCCCTCCCCAGGATCCGAGCCCCTCCCTCGAAACCACGCCCCGGACCCCGCCCCTTCCCCGGGACCCCGCCCCTCCCCCGGGACCCCTGCCCCTCCCCCCGGGGCCCCCGCTCCTTCCCCCCGAGGCCCCGCCTCTCCCCGGGACCCCCGCCCCGCCCCCGAGGGTGAGCACGAGGACGCCGTGGGAACCTGCTTCTCCCCTGGGAATCACCCTGTAAACGGCCGCCCTATTTCCCCGTGGGGTCCCTTCCTCTTCTCCCTGTTCCCGCCCCCACATTCAGACCATTCACTAGCTATTCTCCGGGCTCCTGGGTGACGGGTCCGGGGCTTAGCCCAAGAGGGCACGGCTCCCTGGGTCGTGGGTGCGAGAGCGTCCTCAGCTTCATCACCTGGTGTCCCTTAAACGTTGCGGGTTGGGGCGGCGGGGAGGGGGGCAGGGGGACAAAGCCGCTTCCCGCCAGAGACCCCTCATGCAGAAGTGAACTCGCTCGGTCCTCGATATTAAGGCGGAACCTGCCGGCGCTCTGCTCCAGCGGCCTCCCTGAGAGCTCGGCCCGGTGCTGGGAGGGCACCCCAAGTGCAGCGCGCCGAGCAGGGTTCCCAGCTTCACCCCACACGCGTCCCCTCCCCGTCCCGACCCCCACCTCGAAGAAGCCCCTTAAGAAGTCCGGCTGCCGTGGCGGGAAGTGAGCCCATAGAGGGACCACGCGGATTCTTGTGAGGGGCTCGCAGACCCTACCCCGCCCCCACCGGGCTCCATCCCCGTTCGTTCCTGACCCCGAATGGAAACGCTCACATGAGCGCGTCTGGAATGAAAAGCCAGAGCCCCACTGGAAACGCTCACATGAGCGCGTCTGGAATGAAAAGCCAGAGCCCCACGCTCAAGGATAGTTCAGTTCAGTCGGTCAGTCGTCTCGGACTCTTTGCAACCCCACGGACTGCACACACCAGGCCTCCCTGTCCATCACCAACTCCCAGAGCTTACTCAAACTCACGTCCTTTGAGTTGGTGATGCCATCCAACCATCTCATCCTCTGTTGTCCCCTTCTCCTCTTGCCCTCAATCTTTCTCAGCATCAGGATCTTTTCCAATGAGTCAGTTCTTCCCATCAGGTGGCCAAAGTATTGGAGTTTCAGCTTCAGCATCAGTCCTTCCAATGAACACTCAGGACTGATCTCCTTTAGGATGGACTAAAGGATAGTTCAGAATGGCTATTTCCTGGGTAACATTTCTGGTTCCCCTTTTTCTCTTTTTAGCTAAAAACGAATGTCACCCTCTGAGGCTGGATGGGTGTCAGCACTTCTGCCATCCGGGACCGGAGTCCTACACTTGCAGCTGTGCAAGGGGCCACAAGCTAGGCCGAGACCACAGGTCCTGCCTCCCCCACGGTGAGCCTCCCCCCCGGGCTTTCCTCTGCAGAGACTCTGAAAGCCCACCTCCCCTACTATGGCTGGTTGGGGGCGGGGAGGGGGCTTCCCAGCCCCTGCCAGGCTCCCCTACCCGCACCCCCCCACCATCTCTGAGAGCAGGTGTGGAATCCCACCTGCTCTGTGTATACATGAAGTATCTCAACCTAATGGGCACCACGGAGCAGGCTGGAAGGGTCAGCACCACGGTCACCCCACCGCCTGCCCTAGGAGGCACTGACCTTTCTTTCCGTGTGGCCGCCACAATGAAGACAGGTGCCCGTGTGGAACTCTCGACTCTGAGTGCTGCCAGAGGCCCCAGCGGAGCCAGCAGAACCTTCTGCCTTTCCCGTGGCAGGTAACAGAAACACATTTTAATCTTTTGTTACGTTTCACCCGTCTGTCATCTCTCCTTTTTTTGATTTAGGCGAACTATCTACAACCTCCACATTGCACTTCAAAGCACTTTCTCATGCTGAACTCTCAGCTTCAGTGTCGTATGTTTTAACTTTGCAGCACACGAAGTTATGATGTTGACCCTTCTCCCAAACTATTCCAAGCACTTCCCTTTATGCTCATCTGCTACTTTGACCAGTATTTTAGTCTTTTCTTGCTTTTCTAGTAACTCTACAAAATAAGCACTATTTTTAGTAATACTACCAATGTGGGTTTGGGTTTACCTCCATTTTGCGTTTTCCTTGCATCCCAGGCCTCTAATACAGACCACCCTGTTCTTCCTCAGCCCTGTCAGGAGAAACACCACGTTGGCCACAGACTTGACTTTAATTTTCTAGCAGCCACGTGCATAGAAAGCGGGTAAAATTAATTATGATGATGTGCTTTACTTACCGCAATACATCTACATATTATTTCAACACGTAATGAATAGTTTAAAAACTGAGATATTTACGTTTCCTCTTTCTACCTAAGTCTTGGCTCTCGGCCGTGTAGTGTACAGCATCTCTGAGTCGCAGCACATCCAGACTTGGACCAGTGGATCCCAAGTGCTCAGTAACCATAGAGACCATCATTTGACAGAAAGCTTTATGGGTTGCTCTAGCAACTGGGTTGCGCCCGGCCCCCTGCGCATGCCCGTGCACACTTGTGTGCAGGTGTGGAGTGGCATCTCCCTCCCCTGACACTTACATGAGTGTCCAGCGGGTGGAAGCAAGTGGCCGCTATGTGGAGGCCTGGCCAAGCCACAGCTCAGTGACCACCAGGACTGGAAGAAGGGTCAAGGGAGGGGAGCTCAAGTGAGGGGTGTGCCAGGGGTGGGGCTCAGTCTCCCCCGAACTGCACCTTTGCTGACTGCCCCCCCAACCCCACGCATCCGTCGCTCACCTCTCCCCTTCTCGTCCCCGCTCCACCCACTGAGGGAGCCTCAGTAATGGGTGGGTGCGCTGGGCTGGCTGGAGGGCGTGCACCCCACATTCTCAACCACGACACTGTGCTGCCCCAAATGCTGCAAACGGAGGCTAACTCGTTCTTGTCTGTTTTGGTTTTTAAAGGTAAAACTAACAAATTCTGAAGGAGAAGACTTCTGCGGGGGTGTTCTAATACAGGACAACTTTGTGCTGACAACAGCAAAATGCTCACTATTGTACACAAACATTAGTGTGAAAACAAGTGAGTACTTTGTCAGTTTTATAAGATGGCACCGGAAACAAAAACTATCCTATGCAGAAATAAAAAGAAGCACTTTAATCTAGAATTCTTGCTTCTAATGAAATCCAGACTCGGTTTAGCTTCCCACTGGTGAGCTCACTCATACAGTCAAAGCAACGGGACTAGCTAGCGGAATTCTGGGCACAGCACGCAGGCAATGCGGAATTTGACAGCCGAGGAAAGGGGCACTTGGTGTGACACTGAAGTGGAGCACCCAGACCTCCGTCCTTGCGGGTGGGGGCTGTGCTGTGAACTGCTCCATAGTGCTCCCTAGGACCCGTGAATACTGAATGCATTTTACCCCCCATCCTCAGACAGTTTTCAGTCAACAGGTCATCAGCCTAGAAAATGACTCCTCAACAGGCGAGTCTGATTTGCTTGGAGAGGTTCCTCCTAAATCTTCCTACTCTTCCGACCTTTTCAGCTTCCCCTCACTGTGCCCCCGCCGCGCCCCCAGGATGCCTCACTTGGTTTTGTAGAGAAGAGTGTGGGAGAGACCCCTCCCTGGGGTACTCTGGCTCCCTGGGCAGATGGCGCAGTGATGGCGCAGGACGGGCGGGGACGCGGGGGAAGGGGTGCAGGGAGTCGCCCTGAACCCCGGCCCTGCCTGCTTCCAGGTTCCAACTTCCAGGCGCACGTGCAGGGCGTCCACGTGCACACGAGGTTCGAGGCGGACACCGGGCACAACGACGTAGCCTTGCTGGACCTGGCGCGGCCCGTGCGCTGCCCTGACGCCGGGTGGCCCATCTGCATGGCCGACGCGGACTTTGCCGAGCGTGTCCTCCTGCTGCAGCCTGGCGTCCTGGGCGGCTGGACCCTCCGCGGCCGCAAGATGGTGCCCCTGCGGCTGCGGGTCACGCACATGGAGCCCGTGGAGTGCGGCCGGGCCCTCAATGCCACGGTGACCACGCGGACCGGCTGCGAGCGGGGCACGGCGGCCGGCGCAGGGCGGTGGGTGGCAGGCGGCGCGGTGGCCCGGGAGCACCGGGGCGTCTGGTTCCTTACCGGCCTGTTGGGCGCCGCGCCCCCTGAGGGGCCCGGGCCGCTCCTGCTCATCAAGGTCCCCAGATACGCGCTCTGGCTCCGGCAAGTCACTCAGCAGCCGGGCCTCATCAGTCCGAGAGGCTACCAGGGTCAGGGGCGCGATGGGGAACCGGTGCAGGGTGACCACGGTGGGCGGTGGGCGCCGACAGCCCTTCCTCCGGGACCTCTCGTCTGAACTGAGCCCCCAGGAGGGAGGCAGGTGCGTCCAACAATAAAAGCGGACCCTGAACAGCGCTTTCCTGAACCGGCTGTGGAACCGGGGTTCAATCCAACAGCAGCGACTCTGGGTTGAGGGGGGCGGGGATAGTTGCACAGCGACCTCCCAGCTATGCTGGGGACCGGGGGTGTGAAGCTCAGGGACCTGGCAGCACAGGGGAGGAAGGCGAACTAGGGCCTGTGCACGGCCCACGTCTGGGGCGGGAGCAGGCGAGCAGTTCTGCGTGGAGGGTCCGCCGGCCCCAAGAGGGCAGAGCGGCCCCTGAACCTGCAGCGTCCACACCAGCGAGTCCCACCCAGACTTCAGACCCCTTCCCCCAGACAGGACCCGCCCCGTCTGCGCCCAACTGATAGCGAAAGCACCTGGACGGACATCGTGTGCACTTCCGCCATCACGTCTAAGCCAGGAGGTGTCTGGCTCACCGAGGATGGAGGGGCGCTCACGGCTGAGCTCCCTGGACCCCAGGGTGGGGCCTCGAGGGCAGGTGGGACCGAGGCTCATGCACGAGGGACCGCACTGCTGGGGAAGGCAGGATTGTTTTAGGGGGTTAGAATTATGATTTATACCTTCTTCTGACTGGAAAATTGGCAGGATTTCAAAGTCTACTGTCCCTCCCTTGCCTTCCTCTGTTTCTGCCAAGGTCCTTTCAGAGAAATGGGCCAGTGCATCTGCAGATTGGCCAAAAAAAGTTAATTCTGGGGTTAAAGTATAATATCAGAAATTAAAGAGAGTGTTTTCAAATTGTTAGACTTAAAAATCTGAATTGTGTTTAAACTCCCAAACTGCAGTGGTATTATCTTCCAACTGTCTAAGGTCATCAGCCGCCCAGGATTTGAAATCTCGCAAAGGAGCACTGCAGTTTTACATGAATAATCCTGCAAAAATATCTGCACTCTTGCTGCTGACATTAATTTGCCATACAAATCTGTATTTGCTGGAGTAGAAACCCCATCTGGAAATTACGACAAACAGCGCAGGCAGACGTAGGACTCTCCCTGCAGTATTTATAGGCTGTACTTCCCTGGTGGCTCAGACAGTAAAGAATCTGCCTGCAGCACAAGAGATCTGGGTTGGACTCCTGGGTTGGGAAGATCCCCTGGAGAAGGGAATGGCTACCCACTCCAGTATTCTTGCCTGGAGAATTTCATGGACAGAGGAGCCTGGCAGGCTACAGTCCGTGGGGTCACAGAGAGTCGGACACAACCGAGGGACTCACATTTTCACTTCCACTGAACGCAAAGACCACCGCTGAGAATGCTGCAGGCCTGCAGGGCAGCTGAGACACAATGAAAACTGCTCATCCATCACGTTTACTTAATAAAATGGTTACAAATCACGAGGTAAGCAAACCAAAACAAAAAAACTCAAGAAAAGGGAGTGTGATTAGATGGCAGAGACGTCTGCTTCTCTGGCATCAGCGTTCTCAAGGCCAGGCCGACCGCTCCGCACAGGCTCCCAAACCAGTGGGAACGCAGGGCACTCGTGCCTGAGGCTCTGTTTCTTTGTTTGGCCAAGTACGACTTTGACCTCATGTTATCATTCGTTGTCACTCCTTGATTTTCAGTGTCACTACTTACTGGTCAAGAAAGCACCTGAAAGTGCTAAGAACACCCAGCTTTCCACACTACAAGATCCAGGCACATTCACAGAAGCCCAGGGTCGCCCTCCAGGGAGGACGTGGCTCTCAGCTGGAGGCCGTGCCCAACCCTGAGGAGCAGTGACGCTGTGAGGACAGCACCCCAGGAAACACGGAGAGATTGTCCCAGCCCGGCATCTGCGCCTTCCCCAGGCCACACTCTCCTGCTCAGGGGGCAGGTGGGGCTGGGGAGGCTGGTGGCCAGACACCCACGGCAGGCTGCCCCCAGCACACCCCATCCCCACACCCGAGTCTGCACGTGCCCAGGAGACCGGCTCAGAGTGGATCCAGCTCCACTTGGTTCTTTGGGGTCCTCGCTATTGGAACCCGGCTCCATCAGCCTGGAGAGGCCACCAAGTGCCAGGTGAGAGCCCAGGGCCGAACCGCCTTCAGGGTGGGTCACACAGCCCCGAAGAGCCCTCCAGATGAGCTGCATGGAGAAGCCGAGGACACGCTGCAGACTTCGGAGCAAACCAGGACGCTCCGTCTGGCTGCTGGAGGGGTGGATGCGGGGGCACAGACAGGAGGCCTCCGGCAGGCCTCAGGGAAGGGGTCCACGTCCCGCGGCAGCCCTTCTCCACACAAAGGCCACAGCCTCCTCCAGACTCGGCACCTCTGCAAAGATGAGCCACTCTAGTCCATGAAATTTTCCTCTTAGTAAGTTTTTGCATAAACAGAGGAAACGTGTGTAATCTGGGAAAAAAAAACAGCTATAGTACCTGGAAAATTTAAATCAAATTCAGCTTGTAAAAAGAAACATTAAGTTAACCAAACATTTTGATCACACAAAGTATTCAAATTTAACATAAAATTAGGTGCATCCCGGATAATACAATAAAGAATACGCCATCTGTATAAATTGAAACACCTTTCTTTTATAGAAACAGTTACAAAGACGCCTTCACAAACAGTCCTCTTGAGAAGTAAACAGCAGCTGCCTGGGAGACGGAGTGGCCTCCGGGGAGTGTCACCAGCAGCCCTGGCCAGTGGAGGCGGCAGTGCTGAAGGCCAAGTCCCAGGCCTTTGTGACGGGGACATTCGTCAGCCGTGACGCCAGAGAGGTCATTCCCAGGACGAGACCCAAGAGGCTCCGCTGCAGAGCACACGCTCCGGGCGGGAGGAGGACCAGGATCAGCCTGCCCCTGTCCTCGGGCCGGGGGCCGTCAGCACACTGTGGACAGTGGGGGGAAAGGGTTCTGCTTGCTGACAACCAGCTTCTGGTGCTGGTGTGAGATGTAGCCTTTGATGTGACCCTGAGGGACAGGAGAGAGGGGGGCTCATGACTCTGAAGGTCAAGGCTGTCATGGTGAATGAGCTGGAGCCAGGGCACAGCGCCCCTCCACCCACCACTTCAGCTATCATGCAGTCAGCTCGCTGAAAGGAAAATGAGCATGCGCGTGCATGCGCACGCACGCACACGCACACACACACACACACACACACACCAGCCCCACCACGCCCTCTGGGGACACGGCGGGTACCAGATCCCCCAGCCTGGATGGAGCCCACACACCATGTAGATGAGGTTGGCCAGGATGCACTGGACCTCGGCGATGTCCACGTCCTCCACCTGCATGAACTTCAAGGCCACCAGGAATGCGTCCAGGGACAGCTGGTGGGTCTTGAGCAACAAGTACCTGGAAGAGGCACAGAGCTCAGGCCGTTGCTGGCAGGACACGAGGACTGAGTCGGCAGGAGAACCTCTGCTTGGAAGGAACACAGCACCTCCCACCTGCCAGGTGCCTCGGAAAACAAGAGCTTCCGGGTGTCGCTTTGACTTTCCCATTTAAAGAGCCACCAGTACAAGCACACTTGACGATTTCCTTGAGTCTCAGATGCTTTCATTCTCACATTTAATACCCCTCAAGCTGGGAAGCACCTGACAACAGCCTATCAGGGATCTGACCACCAGCGGCCCTCGCTAACCTTGACGTGCTCCTCACAGCCAGGAGTCTGACCGAGATCCTGCTGGGACCAGGCCTTGGTCAAGAGCCCACTTCCGAATTCCACAAAGAAAAGTAACTTCCTGACACACAGGAGTGGCAGGAGGCTCAGTGGGTCATGAGTAAAGGAAACAGGCACCAGTGCCACACCCTGCCATCGTGTAGGTGGGCACTCAGGGCTGCTGTCGGAACTCCTGCAGAGTCCGCTCTTCACACAGCCCACGCTACTGCTGCCCCCACTCCCTCACCCAGGCCCTGGGCGCTCCCTCACCCGGGGCCTCCCTCACCCGGGCGTTCTCTCACCCAGGGACTCCCTCACCCAGGCCCTGGGCGCTCCCTCACCCGGGGCCTCCCTTACCCGGGGCCTGGGCCCTCCCTCACCCGGGCGTTCTCTCACCCAGGGACTCCCTCACCCAGGCCGTGGGTGCTCCCTCACCCGGGCCCCGGGCCCTCCCTCACCCGGGCGTTCTCTCAGCTGGGCGCTCCCTCGCCCGGGCGTTCTCTCAGCTGGGCGCTCCCTCGCCTGGGCCCTGGGCACCCCCTCCCTCGCCTGGGCCCTGGGCCCTCCCTCAGCTGCGCACTCCCCAGCCAGGACAACACCAGCACCAAGGCTAAGGGCTGCAGATCAACCTCATCCCACAGAATCAGGAAGGAAGGCTGTACTCACACTTTCTTAAAGAGATTCCTGTAGGTAATGATCTTCAGCTTCTCGAGGATGAGGAAGATGCCACAGCGGATGAAGAAGGTCTCATGCGCGGCCAGGGCCTCGTTCAGGAGGAGAAGGTTGCCTTCACTGGACCAGAGACGTGCAGCCGCAGGCAGGACGCCGCCCAGGACAGGAGACAGGACCCCATTAGTTCCCTTGCAACACGCGGGCCTCTGCACAGACTTTATATTCTAAGCAGTCCCCAAGGGAAGAGATGCAACTACCTCACAGCTCGGGTCACCTCCGCAAACTGCATGAGATGGTACTTCCTCAGAAGCGCAATGGTTGGCATGTGGCCCTGAGACAGAGTAATTTTCCAGAATAAGAACCTTCTCATTTTTAACAGAAATGTCTTTGATAAAACCTTTACCAAGTTTTAAAAACTTTTAACCCTTGTTTCTCAGACTTTCTTCCTAAGTCACTGAACAAAAAATGCGTCCTAGCCGACTGGAAAAAACAGACGCTGGTCCAGAAATCAGAGAACCGGGCACCAACACAGCTCCGCCAACAGTGTCCTGTGACCCGGACCTCGACGTTCTTGCTAGCGATCACAAGAGCGGGTGGCCCCGAAGGAACACCAGGCTGTGACTTAGGGACTCAGGCCCAGCTTCCAGAACAATGAGCTGAAAACCCAAGCCTGGCTGTTCCACAGAGTCGGGTGGGCCGTGGGGAGGGCGCGGCACCCTCTCCTCCCACCACAGGCTGCCCAGAGCTCGGTGAGTGTTAACTGTGTGTGTGCTGCTTTGACGATTTTTAAGAAACTTCAATGGGAGGAAAGGAAGCTCTATCACTGAGAGAGTGTTTTAGTCAATTAACTTGCTAGTTGTTTTTTTTTTTTTTACAAATACCAAAAACAACTTTCAGTGACCAAGTGAGACACGCAGACAGGCTGGAATGACCTTTTTCTTTCTTGGTTACTCCAGCTCTACTATTCTAGATTTTCAGGAGTAACAGACGTAACAGACACTATTTTACCCGTCTAACATATGTTAAACCTTTAAGTGAGGTAATTTTAGGAAAAAGGAAACAAAAACAGACAAGCCTTTCCAGAAGGATCTGGAAGTGTCAGTCATGGAGACAGTGGTTCGGGTCACACCTGAGGCTTGTTCCTCCTCTATTCTGGGGGTGCGCTCACATGTGGCTCAGACCGAGACCCACCACACACCACGGGCTACGCTGTGAAATGACTACTACACACTCCTTGTAGGGGACAGGTCCCCAGAGAGCCGGACAGACCACTTACCAGAAGCATCTTCACAGGAAGCAGGTAAATGAGGACCATTCTTTTGTTCTTCTGGCTGGAACGATGGCAGTGCTCAAAAGCAAAGGACAGGTACTCCTCAGCTGCAGAGTCGGCCACAGACATGGTCAGCACAGTCCCCGCCCTGTGCCTGGCGCTACACCCACCCTTACACAAGGGCCCAAAGGTTTCAGGGCTGACAACATCTACCATCAACATTAACAGATTATTTTCCACAGGGTCAGCTATTCAAAAATATCCAAAAGAGCACTCAGGGAAGATTCAGAGGAGAAGCAAAGCAATGTCTTCGAGACTTCAGCTGAGTGTACAGCTGACTTGAACAGGGCAGATGCCCTGCACACGGGTGTTTTCAATGGTAAACACTACGATATTGCTCCGTCTGTGGCTGCTGATCACGAATGCAGAGTAACCAAGGACACGGGGCTGACCATGAGTCAATTGTGGACTAACCCTCTCACTGTTCAGCTACTCCAACGCTTCATATTTTAGGGGAAAGAAAAAGGTAGGGGACCAAGCAAGGCAAGCCCTCTTTTAAAAGTTGTACATATAGAAAGCACGCTCCGGCAGCTGGTGATGGACAGGGAAGCCTGGCGTGCTGTTCATGGGGTCGCAAAGAGTCGGAACAACTCTAAGCGACTGAACTGATGTATTGAAAACTCTGTGAAAGGAAATGAAAGGTTGGCCTGTACAACCCCAAGGAATGAGAAAACAGAGCTCTCGTCACGAAAGAGCTGTTCTTTCTGTCATCAGAGCCTCTGTGGCTGCTGACATGGGGAGGGAAAAGGCTCTTATGTCTCATATGGTGCCTGACGTTACGTGGCTTCGCGTGTGAGTAACTCTCAAGGAAGTGAGTTTAAAAAGTCTGATCTGAGAATAAGAGAAGAGTCATAAAGGACCACCGCATACCAGCCACTCCAAACTTTCAGAAAAAAAAAATGGCTTCCTGATCTTGAGAAAGCGAAGGACACAAACCACATATCGTGGTTTAGTGAATGGGCAGCTCGGACGTGGCACTGACCCGCTGCCCCCAGCCACAGGCACAGAGGCTGACACCAGCGCAAGGGCATGTCCCCCACGGCTGGAGCCGAGCCACGAGCTGCCCAACCCCCACGTCCTGTGCCAACAGGACCCGCTGAGGCCACAGTGAAGCCCCGAGCGTGGCCCACACGTGGGACAGAGGTGCGTGGTTTCCTCCCCCAGGAAAGGACACAGGGGCGACCAGCTCATAGACCTGGTGCTGAGCAAGAAATGCAAATGGGATTTTCCTTTATGGAACCGACTTGGTGTCGGAGCAACGCTGCTTGGACGCAGTGGACACCACAACTGCCTCCGCACCAGAAGGCAAGCACGTGCTCTGGGCTTGGCAGCAGCGACGCACCTTGCTTGAAGTCGCTGTCGAACATGGCCTTGCGCCCCACGTAGTACCTGTAGGTCACCCTCTGGGCCGTGCTGTAGTCGTCCTTCAGGTTTGAGCTGTCGATGGCTCTGATGAGCGGTTTACACAGATGGAGCTTGTTGATCTAGAACAAGTAAGAATCTACTCCAGACGGTCTTCCAGATAAACAGGCAGGACAGCCTCCAACCCCTGGTCACTAAGGACATGCCTCCTGAGGTGGGTTCACATGATGAGAACTGAAGGCTCACTAAGGACATAGCACACCGCCGCTCCGCCCAGACCAGGCCACAGGGCAACGCCCACCTGCAGAGGGGCTGACTGGACACGCTCCCCACCGACCACACCATCGTCACACCCGGACCTGCGTGAGGTGCCAGCACTTGGCCCCCTGGAGCCTCAGAGGGTGGAGGTGAACACAGAGGACGCGTGTGGAGCACTGCAACAGTCCTTGCACCCAGAGGTCCTCAACCAGCACCAGCCCCCAGGACTGTGTGTGGCCAGTGGGACTGACCCTCAAGCCAGACCTGGCAGGCTGGCTGACAACGGACAGAAATGCTCTCTGGGAAGACAAGCAGAATTCAAGCAGAGTTTACCTTAAAATAAATCTTGAATAACTGATTCACCAGAAACAGCATTCCCCACTTCTTGGAATCCTCTATACCAGCACGACTGCAGGGGAAACAATGTTTTAAAGGTTACATAGGAAACAAAAATTTTATGTACAAATCACAAAGCAAACTTCCAAAACGAATTCACATCCTGAGATAAAACCCCACAGCTCAAGTCAAATTCATGAAAGAATGTAACACTACAGAGGAAGGCGTCTCCTCTGACAGGTGAACCTGGGGACGCGGCCCCAGGAGTTCTGACCCTGGCTGAGCATCTGGGGGCAGCAGATGAAAACCGCTGGGTCTGCAGTGATGCTGTGTAAGAGCGGACTGGTATCAAGCATTTGTGACACGTGGCTAAAGTACTTTCTCTTGTCATTACAACATCACAAACCACCGAGACACAGCTCAGGAATCTGAGAAAGCGGGAGACCCAGCGTGCCTGTCGTGTGGGCCCAGAGGCGCGGTGCCCGATGTGCGCTACGCACCAAAGAGGGCTCTTCTCTCTTACCCCTTACCGAGCAACGGACTACTCAAAGCAGAAACGACCATGGCCGTGGGGCTACGGCCGAGGCCGCCGCCCTGGACTCACGTGTCGCTGGCGCAGACGCGGAAGCAGCCCATCAGCAGCTCGGCTGCCTTCTCCAGCATGTCCCCCACCTTGCTCTTCCCCCTCTTCACCAGCTGCTGGTCCGCCTGACAGGAAGGAAAAGCCTTCACTTTTCATCTCCTCTTGATTCTTCGGTTAGAAAGAAACTCACCACACAGCCAGAAGCAAACACGTACAACCGAGGGGCGGCCCCCGGCTCCAGAGGCCCTCTAGGCTGTGCTGCAGTGCCCCTCAGAACCGCAGGGTCTACTGCTCATTCCAGCCTTTGACAAGCCAAACCGCTCTTCAACCAGTTCAAACCAGCGTGCTGCTCACCGAGTTCTTAAGCCTGAGTTCCCCAAGCCACGTGCTGCTAAGAAGCCTTTTCTTACTTGGCACAGACCCCCTGATCTGTCTCGCAGACGACACGGAGGGACAGTCCAGAGAAGGCAGCAGGTGGCACTGTGGGCACCTTGCCCGCGGCCCCACCGCAGCTCAGCCACTGTGTCCTCAACACACAGGCCCGCGTCCCCCCTCCGATGACCAGCACAGCGAGCTTCACTTCAGAGTCTGGGACGATGCAGTGACCATGTCAGTGAGTCTTGGTCCTTGAATACACACGTAGTTTTACTGTTCCTTGTGATGAAGCGGGAAGCACGCACGCAGCAGGGAGGGCTCTTTTTTAAGGTAAAGCTCCAGGGCCACTGTTGGGGCTGCAAGCTGGATGGGGAACAGACAGCTGCCGAGCCTGGCCGGCCAGCGAGGGCCACCGGCCCGCACGAGTCTCCGGAGAATGAAACAGGCCTGTCCCCCTAGGAAACACTGACGGCACGTGCCAATGACATATGCACTTTCAAGGAAAACTCCGAATTTTGGAAAACTTGTACTGACCACCAAGAGCTTGGTACCTTTTCATTACTTCCGGACGCCTCTCAGAAGGTCACTGGGGATGCTAACAAATGTCGAGTTTTCCTGGTTTTCATATTTTACATAATGAAATACATCAACATTTGGAATGTCTGAGCAGCTCAGTGACTGAAATGTTTCCAGATGATCAGCGTCGGACGTCACAAAATCCTGCAGGGAAGGAAGATCCATCCGCACTGCTGGGGTCGGAGGTCACACTGCCGTCCTCAGAGGCCACACTGTGACCAACAGTAAAAACCACTCCTGGAGCCTGAAAAGGTGCCGCTCAGACAAGGACGTCAGCCATCACCTGGAAAGGCTATCAGAACAGGCCTCCCACTTCCACCCACGTCTGCGTGAAGCCAGACTGCTTCACACGCTCAACCAGAACGATACCCCGCCGAGTGAACACAGGAGCAGATGCGAGAATCCGAGGGGCGCCCTTCTACTTAGGAGCCAGTGATGTTGCCACGTAAGAGGTCTATTGCTTTAGGTGCGTAAGGACGCTAAGGATTGACGTAAACTACACAAGCAGAAGCTTTCGGCGCCCTTATGGTTCTGTGTAAGTTACTTCGGTTCCACGGCTTCCATCTGAGGCTGTTTTACGTCTTCCATTTCTTTGTAGAGACGTCTGTTTCAGCACTTGCTCTGGGGGTTTCGCCACACGACGGCTGGCGGGGAATCCCATCCGGGACCCAGCTGGCTGTTCCTGAATCCAGGATGCCCAGAAGCCAAGAAGGACACGCAAGGAACGCGCTGCCCTGCCCTTCCCACCTCTCAGAGCCTCACCAGCCTTACAGTTCCCAGCAGCAGGGAGAGGAAACGCGTGCCTACGCCCAGGAGGCAGAACTTCTGGTACTTGCCCAGAACCAGAAGTTAGCGACAGCCTTTGAAGCGGTAAAGGGATGCGAGCACCAGAGTTAAGAACTGCTGCTCCCAGACTGGTTGATGTGCCACCCAGGGAAGTGGACGCGTCAAGTCTAGGCCTCTGCCTCCTCACAGCAGAGAGGCCCCCGGCTCCTCCGCGAGCCCACACCGAGGTGGCGCCGGGCCCGTCCTCACAGCAGGCGAGGACAGGCCCTCATCGGCGAGCCTCCTTTGTTGCTCTCTGCACCAGGTGCGTCCCGACCCCACGCATCCCTCAAAACTTGTGGGAAGAGCGACATGAAATTAAGCAACAGGTACCGTGAGTTTGGGTTTAAAACAATAGTGACAGAAACCGAACTTACATTATTGGCAAATATTCGAAGGTCCAGGGCCACTGCATACATGACAGGCAGAGCCCTATGGGGCAAAAAGAAGTGTGTGTGAGACTCTCGAGGTCAGAGGTCCCCTCACCAGAGCTGGGGACACCCAGGGCCCCCACCCGGAACGGAGGTCCCCACCCCCACGGCCCCGTGGCCGCCGCGGTCCCCCCTCCCCTTCCTTCCAGGAGCCGCAGCCCCTCCTGGTCTGTGCATCTGGCCAGAAGAGCTCCGCACCCGCTGACCCAGCCTCCCCAGAGGCCAGGGGCTCAGCCCTGACCGCTCCCACCCCACGCTGGGCCAGGAATTCTGCTTCCCCTCAGCCCCAGCACCACTTAAACGGCTCCATGAAAACAGACGCGTGGTTCAGAATGATCTCCTAACAGGGCCCAAGGTCTGGAACAGACAGATGTCGTCCAGAGACTTCTAAAACCTAGCCGGCAGTGTCAGTTTCATGTGTGAGACAGATCTTCAGTCAAAACTTTTTTTTGTAAAAGGTATCTGTAAGCCTTCAGTTACTTTAGTATAAACAAAATTTTAGTATTTACCAAGACTTTTAATAAATCCTAAGACAGTTTAAGATAGCCCAAATATTCTGTATCTGTCATCCCAATGAACTGTACTTGATCTACATCTTTTATCCAAGTTTAAAACCAAAAAGTGAAAGTGAAAGTTGCTCAGTCATATCCGACTCTTCGCAACCCCAAGGACTTCTCCAGGCCAGAATACTGGAGTGGGTGGCCATTCCCTCCTCCAAGGGATCTTCCCAACCCAGGGTTCAAACCCAGGTTTCCCGCATTGCAGGTGGATTCTTTACCAGCTGAGCCACCAGGGAAGCCCAAGGAAGATCAAAATTGACAGAGGAAAAAAAGTAGTATTTAATAAATATCTGAGGGCATGGAATGGCTGAAATAATACTTCATATTTACAGAAAAACATTGGAAATAATCTGGCTGACCTGCCATTTAAGTTTACACTGGCTATTAAAATTCCAGTATCTGTGTTGATATCATCCTATGTCAACACACAATATGAAATACCAACACAGAAAACACAATACATACTTATTTAGAGTAAATCTGTTAGAAACTTCTGCTTTTGATAAAGAGAAAAGCCATCTGCTCATTTCCAGCTCTTTCTGTTCATACTCACCAGTTTTCTTCTTTGTGGGCCTGAAATGCTCGTAGGAATGATGTACTATGTTAAGGAAGGTCCTACATAAAACGTTCAGGTGATGCTACAAGTCAAAGGCTGATGAACAACACGTTCTGAACTGTAAGGGCTCCAGCTGACCACTCAGAAGGTTATATACCACAGCAGTAGGTTCTCGAAGGGAAGAAAACACTTAAGCCACATTACAGACGCCTGAGTGTCATTCGGGATAAGTAAATACACCGATTTCACACATTTTTTCCCCAAAGTAAAAACAACACTAGTGTTTGAAGATTTTTTAAATTGGCAATTTCACACATTTTATTTGGTTTCTCTGAGTCCCAATCATCATAAGTTACATACAATGTGCTTAGAATCCCTAGTATAAAGTCTATTTTGTTGATTATGAAAGTCTTTAATTCAAACGAGGCTCAGTTGGTCAGCAGCCAGTTCTCCTCTGTGCACACTAAACAGGGTGACGGAAAAGTAAGCGCCTGGGGGGAGTTCCCTGGCAGTCCAGTGGTTAGGACTCGGTACCTTCACTGCTGGGACCTGGGCTACATCCCTGGTCAGGAAACTAAGATCCCACTAACCATGCAGTGAGGCAAAAAAAAAAAAGTCAACTGAAGTCTGGAGATGCACGCAAGCCCTAGAACACCCCCGGCCACAGCTGCAGCCAGGAGACATCCCTGAAGTGATGAGAGCCGGGGCCGGCCTGGCCAAGGCCCCAGTGGGCTCCCTCCTCCCCAGGCCCACCTACATCTGGGAGTTCTTCCGTTTCCACAAGGGGACTAACTCACCACTTAACTACACGCAATTGCTTTAAAGGCAACAAAACACTATTCTTCACAATTGAATTAAATAAAACTCTTAATCAGAACCAACGTTCTTCACTGCTACATAAGGGACTGGACACCAGTGTGAAAGTTCATACTAAATTTAAGTACCTGAGTGGAACAGCTAAATGAACTTCTCTTCCAAAGGTTTTAATTCTCCCTAATTAAAGGTATGACTCAAACTGGTCTGAGTTTTGAGATCTCACCCCTCAGGTAACCCGCCGCATCTGCCACACACTGAACAGTAACACACGACAAAAGATATTGGACGATGACGGTCTGGCACTTGTACGCCTCGACGAAGTCGTGGTTCCCCACCGCATACGTGCACCTGCAGAGGGAGCAGCGGGCACTGAGGGCGGGGGCAGGGCACGGAGAGCTGGGGGCGCACCATGCGGCTGCCCGGCTCACGGCCGTCACAAACGCCCTGCTCTCCACTGGCCCAGAGCGAAGCCGGAGCTCCTGCTCGCAGGTCACAAAGAAGCTCACAGGAGACCACTGGGTGTAAAAGGAAGTCTTTCAAGTCCCAGAAGGAGAAGCTGAGCTGCAGAGGTTCTGCTATTAACATGCCAGTGGCCCTCCCTGGGCATCAGTGGGCGAGGATGCTGCACCCAGATGCCTGCTGGCAGCGTCAGTATCAGTCAGTCCCTCCCTAAGCCCGAGCCTCATTGCACACAGCACAGATCTAGGAAGACGCTTGAGGAACACAGTGGCACTCCAACTCTTCCAGAGATCTCAGGGGGGCCAGGTCTGCTCCGCCCCTGCAGTCTCTGCCGGAGACACTGGTGGAGCGGGTCAGCAGGAGGACAGTCCAGACCACACGCTTTAGGACCCACGGCTTGGCCTGAGTCGAGGCTTCAGAGGTGAGAATAGCAGACGTGACCCATAAATAAAAAGCAAACTTTCATTTGCTCTGCTCTGATCCAGTTTCTTCTCCAGTTCAAGGCAAAGAGGTTAAAACCTGGGCGTTCCCACGAACAACGCAGGTCGACAGTGGGCTCCACACCCTCCTGAATAAAGGACCACCACACAGCCAGTGGAATGAGTATCAAATGCTTCTTCGAGCATTACACAGAAGACACACAGACACATGATCACCATTTCACTAACTTTTAAAACACACACGGTCCCTGAGATGGACAAGTTTATTAAATTTTAAAGTATTTTAAACTTCACAAGATTTTCACAGGTTTTACCAAAGTGCAATTACAAACATACTTTTCTACTTTTTCAAAGGAAATTTTTCAATGCTTCAAGATGGTGTAAAAACCCCTAATCAAGACAGCACCCTCCAGACTTGCTTGTTTTCCTACCTCGCCCACGGCTTACCTTAAGTGAGCTGCAAACATTTCATCATAAGGGGGCTCCAAGACTTGCTGACACTTCTCTTCTGGAGAGGCCATCTGCACGCCAGTAAGAACAACAGAAAAAAGAAAATTAACTGGGACAGAAAGAATGCAATGAGAAGGAGGAGATTCAGATAAACCTTTGTTTCAAGAGAATTTACACTTTACAGTTGACAGAAGCTCTTCACACTTGAGCAATTCAAAAAAAGGTTCATTACCTGCATACATGTCTATCAAGCCCGACCCACACACAGGAGATGAACATGGCCTGCTTTGTCTACCGCAGGTCAGGAAGCACTCTAGGCACGCTCACAGATGTCTCTGTGTATTTATTAAGCAGCTACGATGTGCCTAACGAAGGTAGGAAGGTCATGTGAGGTCGAAGGAGCTGGAGACGATGCCTGGGGGGGGGGGTGTCCTCACCACCTGCTTACAGACTGCCCACTCAGGAGTCCTGGGCGACGGCAGACACTCACCTGTCACCTGCCCTCTCCTCCCAGCGGCCAGATTTTAGATAATGCGCAACAGGATGGCTTACACAACAAGAAAGGGACCCGGGGACTCGACTCTGGCGCCGTCACTCTACTTGCATATCCATGTCAGTAAAAGCGAGGGGGCGAGGACGACACGGGAAAGGTCACCGCTCCACAGTCTCTGACGAGATGACTGAGTGGACGAAGGCCGTCAGTAGAGGAAGCCGCTGATGGGAGGTCAGGTGGGGTTTTGTGACGAAGGCATCAGCCTCAGGTCACATATGGGGCTGCCTGCCAGCAAGCAAACCTAGGAGCCACCACGGCTCCAGGCACTCTTTCAAAAGAAAGGTTCAGCTCCCAGATAGAACACATTCCGATACGTGACGGCAATCGATGAGGAAGCCGGCATTGCTTCAACAAGGCTCCAACAGCGCTTTCCACCGAGGCTTCTACCGGGATACCATCTAGCATCTAAATCAAGGGTGCTCACACTTGAGAGCAGGGGCTGGCAGACATTCGCACAAAGAGCCAGCAGGAAATGCTGCAGGCTCTACGGGCCCAGGTCTGCCTGCACGGCCACGGGCGCAAAACCTCCATGGCAGCACCACCACACAGCTGTGGGCTTCAGGGACAGATATGCCTGCCAGAGCCCGAGCCCACCGCCTGTCTGCCGATCACCTCACCACCCAGCTGCACTTGTCTGAGCCCAGGAGAGTCCTGCGGCAATTACAGGCAGGAAGACAAGCACAAACCTCAGCCCGGGTTCTGACACACAGTGCTCGATTAACGTTCAATAAATGAACTGAAATTAGGTAAATTGTGAAGGAACTTGGCGATTTTCAAACAGGAGCAGCAACAGTATTCTTCCCACTCACGCCCTAAACTAGGAAGGTGGTGACCCAGTGACCGTCTCAGACATCTGCATGACCCCCCACCTACCTGAAGCCGTGGGTTGGCAACATGAGGATGTTTGAAAGACACCAGCTCGGCAAGGGACGCCCCATCTCTGGTGTCAATTGCTTCATAGACCTGAAGCATTTGGGAAGAGAAGAGCTGTTAAGTGGAAAGTGAAACACTTAACCCCAACAGAACCTGGACAACACACTGCACCACTTTCCCTACTTTGAAAGGAGTGGACACATAATCAGTACCCTCCACAGTGAGCAAATCATCACTGTGTTTCAAAATGAGATCTTCTGGAGGCAAACAGGTGACTTACCATTAAAAACAATGAAAAAGCGGAATCAGCCAGTGGTCTATTATTTGCTTATTAAGAGGGTTAATTAGTCCAGTTTACTCAGTCATACTAATAAACATTTGAAGATCCACTTATACAGCTTATGAAAAAGCAAAACAAGCTTGAAAATCACATATGCCCAAATCTGGCAGGAGCTGCTTTGTTCTGCCAGCATCCAAGACGCCAACCAGAGACCCGACGGGCCTGTGCTCAGCGTGCTCAGGCACTTCAGTCATGTCCGACTCTCCACGACCCCACGGACCATGGCCCGCTAGGCTCCTCAGTCCACGGGATTCTCCAGGCAAGAGTATGGAGTGGGGTGCCAGTTCCTTCTCCAGTGATAAAGTAGGAAGTGAGTGAAGTGAGTGAAATGAAGCCACTCAGTCGTGTCTGACTCTTAGCGACCCCATGGGCTGTAGCCTACCAGGCTCCTCTGTCCATGGGATTTTCCAGGCAAGAGTACTGGAGTGGGTTGCCATTGCCTTTTCCTACGAGCTTATGAAGGTGAAATCAAACCCCAGACCCAAAAGCCAATGGAAGTTATCAGAGACCACAGGAAATGCAAGACATACGACTTGTCCACAGGTGGTCCTGGCCAAGGAGGCTGCAAAGGTGTGAATTAAGTCCAAGCTGACAGGGTCACTGAAATTCAAGATACGATAAACTTTGGAAGCAAAGGAATAGGCAGGTTCTGACTCAGACAGGAAATGGGTGAAACCTGGGCTAACAGAGACAGTGAGCCTGGTGTCAGAGCGTGGACTCTGGGGCCAGGATCCCTGGTCTGAATGTATCACCTACTTGCCCAGTGACCCTAGAGAGTCACTTAACTTGCTCTGTGAAATGGGGTTTATAATGGATCGACCTCCTAGGAAAAGTGATGGTAGCAAGCTACCTCCCCCAACTCTGCAGTTAGGTGTGGGCAAGAAAACTGTGAGAAATAAAAAAATGTACAGAAAATACAACGTTTATATACAAAAGATAAGGTATAAAAATGCATAAACTTCTAGAGAGGTTCTGTATCCACATTGGTTTTCACGTGTCTGTGTTCTTGTTCAACTTTATATAAACACTGATACTGAAAAATGCTAACTCTGCAAAGATAAGGCCAAGGTAGACATATCCTTAAAGAAGATGTCTTAGGCCTCGACCAGAGGACTGCAAACAAATCCATTATTCACATTCGTTCACATTATTTACGTTACATTTAAGCTTTAAGCTAAAACGAAAGCATCTGTTTGTATTTTCATTATTCTCGTGTTAACCAGTTTTCTCAATAACCATTAACCATTAACCATTAACCATTAAGCTAATGGTTCCAATCTTGTTATACTATATTCAACTGCCAACTAGATACCTTTGCCTGGTTGTCAACTGATACCTCCGGCACAACACGTCCACAATAATTTATTTTTCCTTCCAAATCGGTTCTGCTCATCTGCCGTCAAGCTAGAAACCTGGGAATGATTCTTGGTTCCTCCGGGTGCCCCAACCACACACCTTTACTCACTAAGTCCTGGCAGTCTTCAGATATTTTTTCAAGTCCACGCCCCCTCCCCTTTCCTTAATCCTATTACCAGGGTTCTAGCTCTGCGAATTAGCATAGCTCAGAGGAGAGACTGCGTCAGTCGTGTCCTAGTCTTGGCGACCCCATGGACTGTAGCCTGCCAGACCCCTCTGTCCATGGGATTCTCCAAGCAAGAATACTGGAATGGGCTGCCATTCCCTTCTCCAAGGGACCTTCCCGACCCAGGGATCGAACCTCGGGCTCCTGCATTGCAGGCGGGTTCTCTACCGTCTGAGCTATCAGGGAAGCCCGGCTGCCCGCAAAGACTGTAGGCTTTGAATCCGTCGATGCCTGTGTTCACGCTGTGCTCTTGCGTTTACAGGCTGTGTGGACACAGCCCCGAGAGACACAGTCACCGAAGGACGCAAGCCCGCTCGCAGGCGGCCCCCGGCTGTCTCCGTCCTCGGCTCCCACCGCCCCTACACCGAGGGCGCGGCCCCCGGGACACACACCGCGTCTGCCTGCCGTCTGGTGACCGACGGCGCGGGGGCAGCCGGCGAAAAGACCCTGCAGGCTCCCGCTGCAGCGCACGGGAAAAGGCAGCGGGCGGGCAGTCGGCAGGCGGTCCGCAGGCCGGGAACCTTACCTGCTGCAGGTACTGGTTGATGGTGATGTGCGCCATGGTCGCGCCCGCCGCCGCCGCCGCGCGTCACTTCCGGGCCGCGGTCCGGCCCCGACCCCGCGCCCCCGGCCCCGCCTTCCGCGCGCGTTGGTTCCGGAGGCGGTGTGTGCGCCGCAGCGCGAGCGCCGGGCCGGCATGGCGGCGCGCCCGGGCTGAGGACGACCGGGGGCTGCGCTGCTACTGCTCCCTTCCCCCCTCGCGCGACCGTCTCGTTGGCGCCGCGGGTGCCCGGGCCCGCCGCTCGCTCGGCTGCTGCGGGCTCCTCACGGGCCGCGGCGGACGCGCACTGCGGCGCCCGCGCGCTTGCGGCCGGGTCGGGCCGGGTCGGGGTCCGGCGCGCTCCGGGGCCTGAGGCGCGGGGTCGGGCCGGGCGGGCCGAGCGGGCGAACCGGGCGGCGGTTGGGCCGGGCCGGGGGCCTGGCCGAGGGCGCGCGGCCGAGGGAGGCCGGGGCGGAGGCCGGGCCGGGGCGGGCGGCGGGCGGGCGGAGGCCGCGGCCATGGCTGACGAGACCCCCCGGAAGGGCAGCTTCTCGGCGCTCGTCGGGCACACCAACGGCCTCACCAAGCCCGCGTCCCTCGCCGCGGCCGCCGTCAGCGCCAAGCCCGGCGGCGCCGGCGGCTCCAAGAAGCTCGTCATCAAGAATTTCCGAGGTGGGTGCGGGGCGGGCGGGGCCGGGCTCTCCCCCTCCGCTCGCCCCGCGGCCGCGGCCCCCAGGCGGGCGCCTCGGGCCCGGACCCGCCCGTCGGGAGCCCGCGCCTCAGCGTCCTCCCAGCTGGGGGCAGTTTCGGGCGGCTTCGGGGCTGAGTCTAGCTCTTCCGCGGCCGCCCGTTTGGGAGGCCCCTCGTTAAGTGCAAGAGCACCAAGGTGTTTGTTTTCTGTAAGCGCTGACACGACCATCGGTGTTCGATGTGTTTGCTCAGCAGAACGAGGGTGGGGTGGCTGCAGGGTCTGTTCCCCGAGAGATTTAGACGCGATGCCTTGTACTGGGGACAGTGTCCTGCGCGCCTCCGCTGCGTGTCTTGGAAGCGCTTTTCGGTAGAATGGCTTTAAAGCCGCGTGATTGTTGGCGCGGGCGCCCGTACCTGCTGACTCTCTGCGCTTACAGACAGACCGAGGTTGCCGGATAACTACACTCAGGACACCTGGCAGAAGCTTCACGAAGCCGTGACGGCCGTGCAAAGCAGGACCTCCATCCGCTACAACCTGGAGGAGCTCTATCAGGTGAGGCCCAAAGCGCTTCGCAGACTCCCCCCGAGATGGGAACCTTCTCTTGTCTGAGGGCGCTGGCGTCCTGTTCCCCGCTTCCCTGGCTCTCTTATAGTTGTCTAAACAGCGCAGTAACCCGGCTCCAGTGAAACGTGAGGCGGCCGTGGATTTTGTGGTCCTCGGTGTTGTTTCAGAGACAATAAGGAAGGAGGTAATAGAAATCCGAGTATCTGCCTCCGACAGGAACAGGAGGAGTTCTGTGGCATCCTGTCCCGAGTCAAGGAATGTCTTCTGTTTTTGGAAGTTGTGGGATTTTTATTTCATTTTCAGGCTTAAGCTGTTGAAAGGTATTTAAATTTAACCCATTTATAGGAGAGAAATGTGTTTCTAAGAGCCATGGGACTTTTAACATTTTCCAAATATGCAGCAAATTATTATCCGTTATGTTACATCTGAAGCTCTTATCTACGTTTTAGGTAATAGAGTAGCATTTCTATTAATATATCGCTTCTCTGTTAACAGACTTGAATTAAAATTTCTTTCCTCGGAGGGTGTGCGGGAGAATGCATACATGTGTATGTGTGGCTAAGTCCCTCTGCGGTTCACCTGAGACTACAGCAGCATCATTAATTGGCTGTACCCCAATATGACATAAAAAGTTTAAAGTTTGATAATTGTAAAAAAATAAATAAAACCTTTTCATGTTTACATAAACAATTACGTTATAAAAATTATGGAAACTGCAAAAAGTACATTGAAGAAAATGAAAATCCCCTATATTCCTGCCACCCAAAGAAGACTGCTGTTCACACTTTGATGAACATGTGTGCCTTCTTTGTCTTAAGTGTCAGTCTGTTGTGTGTTTTAACCACTTTATTAAGGTATGGAATGTGTCCTTGAGCAAGTTTTAACAGATGTGTCCACTTGTAGAACATTCCGTCACCACAGACAGTGCCTGGAGGCCCCTGTGCGGCGAGCCATCCCTCCTCACTCCCAGTCCTTGGCAATCACTGATTCGCCGTCTGTTGGTACATTCTGCCGTTTCTAGAACCTCATCTAAACAGAACCGTGCCTCTTACAGTCTCTTGTACCTGGCTCCTTTCGCTTAGGGTAATGCTTCTGCATTTGGCGTGGGCCTTTTGACAGTAACTGGTTTCTCTGTCGCTGAGTACTCTGGGTACCACGGTTGGTTATCCTGAGTTAATCGACGTCTGGGTTTCATAAGACATTTCGTAGCTTTTTCAAAGTGGCATCATGATTTTTTGTCTCTGCCAGTGGCGTGTGTGAGTTTTTAAGATGCTCCATGTCCATGCTAACGTCTGGTATTGTCAGTCTTTAATTTTTGCTGTTCTAGTTTGGTATGTAGTAGAACTTCACCTTGGCTTTAATTTGCAATTCCCTAATGATATTAAGTGTCTTTGCTTGTGCCCGGTGCCATTCCTTATACCTGCTTTACTGAAGAGTGTGTTCACATCTTCAGCTCGTTTCTTATGCTCTTGTTTATTTTCTTACCATCAAGTGTTGGGGGTTATTCTGTATTCTGGGTACATATCTTATACCAGATAGTTGCCTTGCACTTACATTTTCCCAGTTTACAACTTGCCTTTTGATTCTCTTAACTATGGCTTTCAGAGAGCAGAAGTTTTAAATTTTGATGAAGTCTTTGTATCAGTTTGGTCTTTTATGGCTTGTGCTTATAGTGTCTCTCTGAGAAGTCTTTGCCTAATCTAAGGTGAATGGGAAAGACTAGAGATCTCTTCAAGAAAATTAGAGATACCAAGAGAACATGTCATGCAAAGATGGGCTCGATAAAGGACAGAAATGGTATGGACCTAACAGAAGCAGAAGAGATTAAGAAGAGGTGGCAAGAATACACAGAAGACCTGTACAAAAAAGATCTTCACAACCCAGATAATCACAATGGTGTGATCACTCACCTAGAGCCAGACATCCTGGAATGTGAAGTCAAGTGGGCCTTAGAAAAGCATCACTACGAGCAAAGCTAGTGGAGTGATGGAATTCCAGTTGAGCTATTTCAAATCCTGAAAGATGATGCTGTGAAAGTGCTGCACTCAATATGCCAACAAATCTGGAAAACTCAGCAGTGGCCAAAGGACTGGAAAAGGGCAGTTTTCATTCCAATCCCAAAGAAAGGCAATGTCAAAGAATGCTCAAACTACTGCACAATTGCACTCATCTCACACGCTAGTAAAGTAATGCTCAAAATTCTCCAAGCCAGGCTTCGGCAATACGTGAACTGTGAACTTCCAGATGTTCAAGCTGGTTTTAGAAAAGGCAGAGGAACCAGAGATCAAATTGCCAACATCCGCTGGATCATCGAAAAAGCAAGAGAGTTCCAGAAAAACATCTATTTCTGCTTTATTGACTATGCCAAAGCCTTTGACTGTGTGGATCACAACAAATTCTGGAAAATTCTGAAAGAGATGGGAATACCAGACCATCTGACCTGTCTCTTGAGAAACCTGTATGCAGGTCAGGAAGCAACAGTTAGAAGTGGACATGGAACAACAGACTGGTTCCAAATAGGAAAAGGAGTACGTCAAGCCTGTATATTGTCACCCTGCTTATTTAACTTATATGCAGAGTACATCATGAGAAACGCTGGGCTGGAAGAAACACAAGCTGGAATCAAGATTGCCGGGAGAAATATCAATAACCTCAGATATGCGGATGACACCACCCTTATGGCAGAAAGTGAAGAAGAACTAAAGAGCCTCTTGATGAAAGTGAAAGAGGAGAGTGAAAAAGTTGGCTTAAAGCTCAACGTTGAGAAAACTAAGATCATGGCATCTGGTCCCATCACTTCATGGGAAATAGGTGGGGAAACAGTGGAAACAGTGTCAGACTTTATTTTTTTGGGCTCCAAAATCACTGCTGATGGTGATTGCAGCCATGAAATTACAAGACGCTTACTCCTTGGAGGGAAGATTATGACCAACCTAGATAGCATGTTGAAAAGCACAGACATTACTCTGCCAACAAAGGTCCATCTAGTCAAGGCTATGGTTTTTCCAGTGGTCATGTATGGATGTGAGAGTTGGATGGTGAAGAAAGCTGAGCGCTGAGGAATTGATGCTTTTGAACTGTGGTGTTGGAGAAGACTCTTGAGAGTCCCTTGGACTGCAAGGAGATCCAACCAGTCCATCCTAAAGGAGATCAGTCCTGGGTGTTCATTGGTAGGACTGATGCTGAAGCTGAAACTCCAATACTTTGGCCACCTCATTGCAAAGAGTTGACTCATTGGAAAAGACCCTGATGCTGGGAAGGATTGGGGGCAGGAGGAGAAGGGGACGACAGAGGATGAGCTGGTTGGATGGTATCACCGACTCAATGGACATGGGTTTGGGTAGACTCCGGGAGTTGGTGACGGACAAGGAGGCCTGGCATGCTGTGATTCATGGGGTCGCAAAGAGTCAGACACGACTGAGCAACTGAACTGAATCTAAGGTGGTATAGATTCTCTCTTTTATTTCCTTGTGGACGTTTTAGGGCCTTCAGTTTCGCATTTAGGTGTATTATCTGTTCGCAGGTGAGTTGTTGTATCTCCTGTGAGGTGTGAATCCAAGCTCATTGCCCTCCCTGTGGATGTCCACTTGGTCCAGTGCCGCGTGGCAAGGCGTCTGAACTCCCCCCGCAGCCGCTGTGTTCCTTCGTCAGAAATTGTGGTCCATGTGAGAGACTGAAGTCTCAAAGTCTGGAGCACTGACCCTCCGACTTTATTCTTTTTAGGATAAACTTGTTTTGGCTGTTCTAGGTCCATTGTATTTCCGTATGAATTTTAGAATCTGTTTGCCAATTTCTCAGAAAGGCGTTGTAGGGTTTCGGTTGGGATTCTGTGGAATTCTAGAGGAGCGTGGGGAGAGGTACGTCTTGACAGCACTGGCCCCAGCTGCTCACGAGGAGCGGCTCTCGCTCAGTTAGGTCTCAGCGATGTTTTCCAGTCCCTTGCACAGGTCTTGTGAAATTTATCCCTCAAAGCGGTTCATATTTTTATGGTGTTATAAAAGGTGGTAGAAATTTTAATTTCTTGATGGCACGTGTAAATAAATGATTTTATACATTGATCTTCTGTACTACTGTCTTGCTGATGGCACTTTTTTCTGGTAGCTTTTTTTGTAGATGCCGTTGGGTTTTCTGTACTGACCGACGAATAGAAGTGGCTTCACTGCTCCCTTCCTAACCTGCGTTCCTTTTAGTCCCTTTTCTTGCCTGATCACGCTGTTCAGAGCCGCTGATGGTTAATAGAAATGTGAAGAGCAGGTGCACTTGTTTTGTTCCCGGTCTTAGGAAAGAAAGCTTCTAGTCTTTCATCATTAACATCATGCGATGCTAGCTGTGGGTTTTTCCAGAATACGCATTATCAAGTTGAGGAAGTTCCTTTCTGTTCCTATTTTGCTGAGCATTTTTATCAGAAATACATGTTGGGTTTTGGTAAATTCTTCTGTGACTGTCGAGGTGGTCGTCTGATTTTTTGTTTTTTAGTTTGCTAATTACATTGATTGATTTTTCAAATCTTAGACTGGTCTTTCATTCTGGGATAAGTCCTGCTTGGTCATGAGTATTATCATTTTTTTATGTAGTGTTAGATTCAGTCTGCCAACCATTTGTTACTTTTTGTGTCTGTGATCACAGAGGATATTGATGTATTATTTTCATGTAGTGTCTGTGTCTGATTTTGGTGTCAGTAGTGTTGGCCTCAAAAAATGAATTGGAAATATTCCCTCCTTTTCATTTTCTGGAAGACTTTGTATAGAGTCGGTATTATTTCTCCCTGAATGTTTGAGAGAATGCCCCAGAGAAGCCGTCTTGGCTTTCTTGGTGGAAGGATTTTCAACTACAGATTTCCTTAGTGGATATGAAACTATTCAGTTTATCCACTTCTTTAAGTTCCTTGTTCTTCTGCAGTGTCTAATCTGCCATTAATGTCATCTGGTGTAATTTTCACCCCTGCATTGTTTTCTTGTCTAGGTGTTCAGTTTGAATCTTTTCTGTATCTTTTCTGTCTCTACTTTGTTGACGTGTGGACATGGTTGCAGCTCTTCTGCCTCCTGATCTGCCAAGTCTTCCATTCCGGGCTGCTTGGCGTGGTTGATTTTTCTCTCCAGTGGAGTTTTCCTCCCTTTTTGCCTGTGTGGTAGCTCTGACTGGATGCCAGACATTGTGGGTTTTGACTTGTGTGCTAGATGCTTTTGTGTTTCTGTGAATATGCTTGAGTTTTGTTCCCGACTTGGTTAAATTATTTGGAGTCAGTTTGACCTTTTGGACTGTTGCCTTTAAGGTGTGCCAGGCAGGGTTTTGTCCAGGACTAACTACCCCGCTGCCAACGCAGAACCTTCCTGAATCCTCAGCTCAGGGCGCCTGCTCTGCGGCCTGGATGCTGGACGCCCGAGTGGTCAATGCTTGTCTTCTGTCTGCCAAGGTCACTGCTTCTCAGAACCCACTGCTCAGTGCTTTGAAAATTGTGGTTTGTGGATTATTTCAGTAGCCGGTGACGCTTGTTCCTTTGCTTTGTCTGGGCCAGAAGCAAGTGTCCCACCACATGCCCAAACTCAGGGGCTTTTAATTTAGTAAATATTACATCTTCGAGCTAGGGCTCATTATTGCTCTTTTCCTGGAGATTTGACTGTCTGATATCAATTGGCCAGCGATTTCTTAGCTGGACTTTTACCCAGGATGTGTTTCATTACGGATACCTTAGATATTATCACGTATGGTGTTTCCAGGTGTCCTGGTGTTGTGTCTTGGGACCTTGAGGCTCAGGGTGCTTCCTCCCACAGTGGCACCGCTCCTCCCAGGGGGCGTCTCTGGAGGGCCTGTCGGGGCCAGTGGCTGGCCTTGGGAGGCAGGTGCACGGGTGGACGTCTGGCCGCTCAGAGCTTCAGAGTGGTATGTGTCTGCGCAGTGAGCCGCACAGGTCCCGTGACGCAGGTGGGGTGGGGAGAGTAGGTGACGTGGCCGGGAGGTTATCCTGGCGGCATGGACAGTGCTTGCCGTGGGGCCTCAGAATAGAGCCCTAGCTTCTCCTGTGGTGGTGTGGGACGCGCTTTGCCAGGGTCTTGTGTTCGAGTAATGGTCCTCCCCAGAGCTTGCCAGGTTGGTTCTGTTTGAGGAGGTTTTCAGGATACTGGAGGGAGGACCTCTTGTTTTGCCGTTGATCAGTTTCCCCAAAGTGGGTCTAGCATCTCCCTTGCAGGCACCCAGGCCTGACGAGGCCCTGTGGAAGCAGAGGGCGACAGCAGCCCGTCCGCACGGCCCGTCCGCATGGCCCGTCCGCGGTTTCTCACTTTGTTTTTGTGCTGGAAAGGGATATTCTGATCATGATGATGAACCAGTAGATCCACATCCCACTCGGTCTCTTTCTTCCTGTGATGCGAGGAGGAGGAGATTTTGAATGCGTAGATCTTTTCTGAACTGAGGTGTGAAATCCCAGCTCACTGGAGAAAGTGCATCTGGGGGTCTGCGTCTTAGTCCTATCCGTCAGCTCAGTGAAACCGCAGGAACCTGACCGTGTTCAGGAAGAGTTTCAGGGGAAGGCTGTGTGTTGATTTCAGACTAGATGTTTGTTTTGCTTTTGACCTTTTTAAAAATTGAAGTATTGTTGACTTACAGTGTTGTGCCAATCTCTGCAGTACAGCGCAGTGAGTCAGTTTACATACGTGTTCTTACATTTTACATATATATTCTTACATATACACACACGTACAACATATATATCCTTAGTGTTTTTTCACTGTGGTCTATCCCAGGGGGTTGGCTGTGGCTCCCTGTGCTCCACAGTGGCCCCTGTTGCTCATCCATCCTAAGGGTAAGAGTTTGCATCTGCCAATCACCAGCTCCCGGGGCGTCCCTCTCTGTCCCCCCTCCCCCTCTGCAACCACAAGTCTGACCTGTGTGGATTTCAGACTGGTTTTGATGCTCAGACTCAAACCTGTCACAGGGAACTCATGCTTGAGAAGACCCATACTGCTGGTGTTGAGTCCTGGGGTAAATGTCTCCATGACCCCTGTACCTGGTGAGCTTGGGGAAGGAGAGTGGGGTGGACTCAGGTGCTGATGTATCCACAAGGTGGATTCGGAAGAGCAAGGAGGCCCAGAAAGTGGGAGACAGGTGGACAGTTTATTTGATGGCCTGTTGGAGAGTGTAAATTAATCAAGAGTGAGTTCAGTACATAAGTTATTCAGAAACGTAATATTCAAGTTCAGATATCTTAGGCGTAACAGGAAGGAGTCTGTAATTCAGCAACTTGGTCACTCCTGGAAGTCAGCCCTTGGTATGAGGGAATCACGTCCAGGCTTGGGAGGGCGGGCGTCCTGTCCCCTGGGGTCTCCTTGGGGACCCCCACACTCAGGCCCAAGTCCTCGTTTCTTTTTTGTGCTGCTCTTTACTGGTTTCTTGTGGGTGGGAACCTGGGGAGACAGCGTCCTGTGGGGGCTTCTCCCGTGTGGTGAGCTTGTCGCGTTTAGACACGCCTGGCACCCACTTGGGGGACCAGGGCCGGGGCTGCTGGAGGAGGCAGCTTGGCCCCCACGTCCGAGGCTGAGGGGAAGGCCCTGGCCTCGTCGGTCTGTGGAACAGTCAGGGGTGTGGTTTCCCTGGGGCCCGGAGGGCGGTGTTTGTTTTTCACTTTTCCCCTTGGAGGCTGTTTTGCTCCTGGACGTGGGAGGCGCACGTGGGAGGCACTCTCTCAGGGTCACTGTTTTGCTGGGACATTCATCTGTCCTGACACAGATAAGCGTGTGGAGAGCGGGTGTGGTGCTGGGGAAAGGGAGGCGGGGCTGGGAGGCTGACGGCCTCCGAGCTGGCCAAGGAAAACCCTTTCAGTCTGGTGCCCATGGGACCTGGGTCCTGCTGCACCCCCTCTGGGCGCTGCGTCCCTTAGACCCCTGTGCTGCCCACACGGTCCCACGAGGGGCTTCGTGCACCCAGAGAAGGATTTCTAAATCTCCAAGTGTGACTAAACCTCCCGAACTAGTTCTGGGGAGAAGGGCCTGCGGCGTTCCTGCCCCACCGCCCCCCCCCCCCCCATGGGGGAGGCAGGTGACGGGGCGCCTGTAACACGAAGATGCCAGCAGTGACTCAGCAAAGGCTGGACGAGGGCGCCCAGCCCGCGGCTCTGGATTCCGAGTTAAAAACAGTCTCAGTGGACTTCATGTCAATAGAAAGCACGTGCCAAACAGGGCACATACAAGGGGGAGCTGGTTGCAGAATTCACCAAAAAGCTCGCAGCCAGGAAAAGGTTGTTTTGAGGACACTGAGATCTGCTTCAGGAATCAGAGCATTCAGAAAATGCTTCTGATAGACGCTCTTCTTTGAAGGACACACACCACTGAATTTATCTTGATTTTTACCAAAGAAAATATGTTTTCTTCATGTATTATAGTAAAAACTTACTTTGTAATAATTATATTTGTAATGATTAACTACTGGAACAAGTCTTTGTTAGGACATTATCCCCCTTTTTTTTAAGAGGGAAAAGGACAGTTGATCTTGGACTGAATTATAAAACCATTAAGTTTGAGAAAGGCAGTGAAGGATGTAGAAAGAAAAGGTGGATGGGAACCCCTTGCTCTCATTAAGACAGAATGTAAGGGAAAGGTATTCTTGTGTTCTTCATTATTATCATTATTCCATGTTCTCTTTTGAACTTTCTGAGTATGCATGTGTTTTGTATACTATATTATTGTCTTTATAGCTATAAAAATGTAAGTTGCCCTTATATTTGAGTAAAGAGTCTAAAATATGTCCGTTCTGTATATCCCGCATACTTTTTTAAACGGTTCAAAAATAGGCAGTAGAAAAACTACATTTCTCTTTATAGTATTTCATATTTGGATTGGATCAGATGCTGATTTTGTACATGAGATTTGAAAGAAAATTTTATTAGAACTGGTAAGAATATACAAGTATTATTTCTTTGATGTGGATCAATAATATTTTATGAAAATTGTTTCCACCCCAAACACTTGTTTCTTCATCAAGACAAGGTTAAGAGTCACCCCGCACTCGGGGCTTTAGTCCTTCAACTCCTTTTGGACTGTCGCCCACTCGTGAGCCTGAAGGGGCCTGGAGCTCCCGTTCCCTCCCCTGTCGGGTGCTCTCAGGGTCTGGAGCAGGCGTTTCCAGGCCTGGCTTCACATTGTGATCCTCGGGGTCAGCTCACTCTTCCCTGCAGCCCCACCGCAGACACGGGCCCGTGGGCTCAGGCCCATTTTGGTCCTCAAGTGAGTGGAGTGCAGCCAGGATCAGAGGCTGCTGAGCAGGGAGCCTGGGGGGTTCTGGAGAAGCCCGGCCTGGGGCGCGCCCCCTCGGGGCCCCCTGTCCTCAGACAGGCATTGGGGCGCCATCACGTCCGTGTTCTGGGTCCCTGCTGTTGGGGACCACTCTTTGCTGGTCTCTGGTGTTCCAACGATGCTTGCCCCGGATCACTGTTACGGTGTATTGCAGACTGTGTAAGTGGTGAAGGAACACCTTTCTGTTAGGATTTTAGCTGCGTATACAGATACGCTTTTTTACAGAACAAGTTTGTCATTCATAGTGAATAACTCATTTATGCCTTTTGTCTTCAGGCTGTTGAAAATCTTTGTTCCCACAAAGTTTCCCCAACGCTCTACCAGCAGCTGCGCCAGGTCTGCGAAGGCCACGTCCAAGCACAGATCCTTCAGTTTAGAGAATATCCTTTTTTTGATTTAGGCAATTCCCGTTCATTACCTAAATATTTTGAAACTGAACATTAATAGAATAAAGAATGAATGAATATACTTAATATTAAAAGCTCTTAAAATTCTCTTTTATTTATGGAAACAAAACCTTGCATTTATATCATACAACCCAACAAAACATTTTTTTGAAGTGGAATTTTTTTTACCGTTTAAACTTCTTTGCTGATCTGATTAAAGTGAGAGTGTCCCATTTATTAAGTCTGGTTTGAAGTATTTAGGGAAAGTTCTAAAAAATATCTTAAAGTTTGAGTTCTGCTATTCTTTATTCTTGTTCTTAAAACTCTCGTTAGTTTTTTGTGGTTTATAACCCAATTTCCACAAACTTGGCAACGTGAACCAACCTTTGTCTGTCTGCTCACAGTCTGCAGGTCGGAGGTGGCTCAGTGGTTTTCTGCTCAGGGCCTCGCTGGCTGAAACCATGCTGGACCTTTGATGTTGGTAGCAGACCCACTTCCACAGTGTCTGCAGAGCCTGGGGGCAGGACCAAGGCAGGGCAGGGAAGGGGACAGGGCGGGCACGAAGGGATGGGGCAGGTGAGTGCAGGCAGGTGCGTCACAGGTAGGCAGGGGTGTGTGGGGACTGAGAGACCACATTTGTGGCTTCTGAGCTTCCGGTCCTTCAGTATTCCGAGTACTAAATAACGTGCGGTAGTCTGGGGTGAAGAGAGCTGAAATTAAGGGGTAAAAATTGCAATAAATCCGCCGCTGTTTCTGCAGCTTTCCTTAGCGGGTCTGCACAGACTCACTGGACAGTGTGCTGTTTCTCAGGAAGATGAACACGTGCTGGCAGGACCACTGCAGACAGATGGTGAGCCTCCCGGCAGCTTCTGTGACGCTTGCATCCTGGGCCTCCGCCCTGCGCCGGCCTTGGTGCACTGGTCCCCTCAGGCCTCCTCTCCAGCCTCTGGCTCTGCCGGACCAACGGCGGTTTGGGCAGCTGGGGGTGATGCCCGCTTCTCATCCAGCTGGGTGGCTTTCTCACAGCGCGTGGCCTCGTCCCTTTTCTCTCACCCTTGGGGAAGGCAGCGGGTCGTGAGTGGGGCTGGGGGTCTGTCCTGTTCAGGGCCTTCAGACCACACACACTGGTAGCCCCGGGCCTGTGACTCCTGGTGAGCCTCTGAAGTTTTCTTTTCCTTGATCTCAGTTTGTGCCTGAGAATCAAGCCCGAATCCCAGGGCTTCCCAGTACCTATTGACAGCCAGGCTTAGACGTAGTGGATATATTGATTCTAATTTGACTTTATGTATGTGAGTTTTCAGGGTGACCTGGCTGAAAGTTAGGAGAGGGAGAGCAAAGGTAGTATCACTAGCTCTCCTGAGTAGGTTGAATGCTTTTGTTTCCTAACGGAGGTGAGTAGGGGACAAGAGAGTCTCTTCCGGGCCAAGCACCGCCTGAGTGAGAGCAACAGGCGAACGTCTGTCAGGAAGGTTCTGTTTCCATTGTGTGAGCAAACCTCCTTGACAGAGTCTGGGGAGCTCCCTGAGAGGAGAGTCCTAGGACCCTCACACCCCCTGAGCCTGCAGAGCCAGTTGAGGGCCTCATGCCCACGTACCGGGAAGGAATGCTTGAGCCCAGGCTAAAGAGATTGAGCACGTCAGTGAGGAAGGGACCGAGATCATACGTGCCTCGGAGGCCGAGTGCTGTGAAATCCCTCCCATCAGATTTTCTGGATGAAAGAGGAAAAGTCAGCACCAAGGGGAACAATTAGATTCAGGGGCATCAATCCTGAGGGTCTTGGTGAGGCAGCCGTGTTAGATCTGAGACAGAGGCATGACCGCTCAGAGGCCTGGGGTGGACTGACCCGGCCCTCTGCCCCCAGATCATGATCCGGAGCATCTTCCTGTTCCTGGACCGCACGTACGTGCTCCAGAACTCCACGCTGCCCTCCATCTGGTGAGTGTCTGTGCTGCGGCTGCTGTGCGTGCCTGACCGTCCGTCTGTCCTCCGTGCCCGCCGGGCCCCTCGGTGGACCTCAGCCCTGGGCGTCTGTCACTGAGGGGTGGCCGCCGAGCTGGCAGCTGGCAGTCCCGCGTGTTCTCCTGAGGGCGATGGAGTCTCGGGACAGGGCCGGCAGGCACAGAGTCACCACCATTCACCCTGCTCTGGGGGAGCCGGGCACGCAGTCCGTCCCATGCCACCTCCCAGTGCTCTGCAGATCAGCCATGCGCAGGGGCCCGGCTTCCACCTGCTCTGCACGCGTGGTCTTTGGGGGTACCATGTGAGCCAGGACCCTGCTCCCCCATTGCCGGATCCCCAGTTGCTGCCTCCTGGCCTTGGCCCTGAGCAGCTCAGCCTGTGTGCAGGAGCCTGTCCCTGGCTCACCTGCGGCCCTCTTGGCCTCTGTCCACACGGATGGTCACTCTTGATTCGGGTGCTGTGCCCGGGACACGCGGCTTGTGAGCGGTGGAGAGGGTGAGGGCACCTCCTGCCGGCTGAGTGGGAGCCACTTGAGCCGAGAGCTCAGCTTCCAGAAGTCGATGCCTGTGGCCACGGCCAGACTTCCTCCTGAATCCTCGAGCAACAGGCTGAGGACGGGTGATGGGCTCTGATTTGCATCCTCATTCTGTGGTCCTGTGGCACGGACAGACGGAGCAGCTGGAGCACGGGCTCGGGGGTCACCGAGGGTAGGAGACCCCAGGGCCCCGGGCAGGGTGGGGGGACCCACTGACTCACCCAGGAAACAGGCGGCCTGGATGAGAAATGCAAGGCGTGCCAGACTGTCAAAAAGGAAAATTAAAAAAAAAAATTGACGTGCACTAGCGAGTCAGCAAGTAAGTGTGTCTGGAGCTTTACCCAAAATTTGTAGAGTGAACCTAACACGTCTCATTGTTTCTCTTTGTGCAGGGACATGGGGTTAGAGCTGTTTAGAAACCACATCATCAGTGATAAAATGGTCCAGACGAAAACCATCGACGGCATCCTGCTGCTGGTCGAGCGGGAGCGGAGCGGCGAGGCGGTGGACCGGAGCCTGCTGCGCAGCCTGCTGGGCATGCTGTCCGATCTCCAGGTGGGCCCAGCCGCCGACCCCCCTGTAAACGGGGTCAGACCTTGGAGACCCACATCGTTCAAGTGTTGGCTGAAAACACAGGAGTGTTTGCCCTCTAGGAGGGTAACCACTCGGGCTGTCTCTGCCCCTGGGCCGAGAAGGAAGCCGCCCTCAAGCAGGGCCGTGGCAGTGCAGCCAGACGCTCTCGACATGGGGTCAGCCTTCAGGATGAGGCATTTCTTCACTGTAATCGGCCAGTAACTGCTCATTTTTTAGGTATATAAAGACTCATTTGAACTGAAATTTTTGGAAGAAACGAATTGTTTATATGCTGCAGAAGGCCAAAGGTTAATGCAAGAAAGAGAGGTGAGTCACCAAGACGTTTCTGAAGTGCCTTATTTCGTTTTCTTAGATGTGTATCCAAGTGTGATTTCTGAGTATCTGTCTTTTCACACACGCAGACAGTCTACTGAAAATCTTCTGAAAGCCAGAACCCAGTTTCAATTCTCAGTAGTGAGATTCTTTCTTAGTAATTTGAGGGTTTAATTTTTTTCCCCATTTTAGAAACTTTACTATTGCCAACTTCCCCCCCATTAAAAAGGCCAGAAAAACAGCTTCTGATTTACATGAAGGAGCTCAAGCTGAAACAAGATGATAAAAGATAATTTTGTGTGTGTGTGTTGCGGGGAGGGGTGCCTGTGCTGGGCAGTTTGCAGGATCTCAGTTCCCAGACCCGGGATTGAACTGTGCCCCCTGCAGTGGAAGCATGGAGTCCTAACCACTTGGCCGCCAGGGAATTCTCTAAAGATAATGTTTAAATATGAAAGATAAATCCGATATGTTAAAAATTTTCATCCGTGTGAGACATTGGAAAAAATGATCCTAAAAGCCGTGGGGGAATACCAGGTAATAGTAATAAAACCCCAAAGCCTCTGCAGCTGGTTTCTCATGTCTTAGAGCCCAGCCCAGAAAGAAGCCCCCAGGACCAGCTCAGGCTGGGGGCAGCTCACGTCGGAGGGCAGTCCGGCTACAACCCCAGGTTGGGGCCCCTGCTGTGCAGGCAGGTGGCGGCACAGACACCCTTCACCCCCGGAAACTCAGAGTGTGGTTTGAGATCTCCTGCTGCCACGCTGGGGCCTCTGGAGAAAGCGTGTGATTGGTGTTCGCTGGCCGCACCGTGCGTGGACCGGGGTGCTGTGTCCGGTCCCGGACCTTGTGTCCCTTCCCCACTCCTGTTAGTCAGCGTTCCAGTTTGGCTTGAGTGCAATTCTGCTTTTTCTTTTGCTAAAGCAGTGTTTGAACTTCTTGGGTCACATGAAGAATGTGTTTTGTTGCTGATGTGTTTAAATGTTCTTTCTGGAAGGTTCCAGAGTATCTTGACCACGTGAGTAAGCGCTTGGAGGAGGAGGCGGACCGTGTGATCACATACCTAGACCACAGCACACAGTGAGTGCGGCCCCCGGGGGTGACGTCCCCTCCACCCCCTGACACACGGAGTGGCTCACAGAGTCACTCGCTGCTCTCTGACCCCGGACGTATATTTGCTTCTTGAACAGTTTGCTTATTACTTGTGATTGTTCAGCAGTCGTAAGTCACACTGAGTGGCCTGTCTTGAGTTCCTATCCAAAGGAGTGATTCGGGCAGAGATACTTGGTGTCTTTTTACCATTTTTATGTTATGAATCTGTAATTTATAAAAATGTTAATGGGGTATGACTGCATGTAGGCAGTTTTGGTTGTAAACTCTGGTTGGACATCTGATGTACTGATAGAGCTGTAATTATTTTGCTACTCGGTCCCATTATTTTCTCATTTCATCTAATTTTTTTTCTCTAAATCGATGAGTATCTAGGGAGGAGTTCAAGGGGAAGTGTGTTGAGTGTCTGTGTCAGGCACCTAATGTTTATTCACGTGAGGAAGGGCAGAGCAGAAGCGCGGGAGATGGAAAGGAGAGATGTTTTTAGGAGAGAAAGTGCCAAACTGCAGGTTGTGGTAGGTCGTGGTGGGGGGGGGGGGGGGGGCGGTGAAAGGAAGGGACAGTGTGTCAGCTTGAGAGACTAGGGGGCCAGAGCAGAAGCGGGCTGCCCCCAGACGTGGAGCTGGAGGTGCCCTGGGAACCGTGGGGGTTGGAGGTGCAGGGAGGCAGAGGCTGTGTCTGGTGGGACACCCCCTGCAGCCCCTGGCGCTGGTCCCACAGCTGCCCCTTCGTGCCCTCCTGCGGGCTCACGTGCCCCTGTGCGCAGGTGCCGCATAAGAGCACCCCCCCCCAGTCTCACTTAGACGTGACCATGGGTTAAGCGAGGACTTGCAGAGAAGGGTGGTTCCCTGGGTCAGGGTTTTGAGGAGCACTGAGGCGGCTTCTGCAGTATCAGATGACTCAAAGGACACAGAGTAAACAGTGATTCTCGGAGGAAGCAGAGGGAAAAGGCCAGTAAAGGAGCCTCAGGCCGCACCCCCGCCCCAGGGCATCAGCACAGCTCAGACGCTGAGCCCTGGGTGCCTGGAGCCCATGTGGCTGCCGGCCTCTGTCAGTGTGGGGCTGCCATGAGGGTCCCGTGAGGTGGTGCAGAGAGAAGTCCCTCGAGTGGGCCCAAGGTTAGTAACTCCTAGGAGTGCAGCACGGCTCTGATCTCAGCGAGCAGAGGCCTGGGCCCCAGAAGGGCGGCCGTGTACCCTCATGCAGGGGACAACTCCACACGCCTGTCTCCAGATTTTCAGATTCTTTGTTGGGTGTGACATTCCCAGCCTCTATAAGGAGTCGGGTTTTGATGTGTGATCCTGGGAGGACGCAGGCAGAAGTGAGGGCAGAGGGGCAGCTGGGGGCGGCGGGGTTCTGTGGGACCCAGTGGGGTGGGACCCAGTGGGGCGGAACTCGGGGGCTGTCCAGGAGTCCCAGGGACTGGAGTGCAGCTGACCAGAGCGCAAGGGCCACCGGCAGCCGCCTCTGTGCTCGGCGCCCCGCCTGCTGCCGCCCTCCTCCCTGGACTCAGCGGCCCAAGGCCGGGTCAGCGCTGGCGTGGCCCCATCCCTCCTGGTTGACGGGCTCCTTGTGCCCCTGCCCCCCGCCCCCCCAGGAAACCGCTGATCGCCTGTGTGGAGAAGCAGCTCTTGGGAGAACATTTAACAGCGATTCTGCAGAAAGGTAGGTTTCCCACCTCTCGTGTGCACTGACCGCTTGTGCTGCATTCAGTAAGAGAGTCGGTGCAGTGCTGGGACAATGTGGGGATGTTCGCTGTAATACAGTCACCGTGAGCCATTGAGGGCGGTGGACCTCAGCCCGTGGGGGGACCTTGGTTACGAGCTGTATCGAAGGAGTGGGCAGGGACCACGGACGGTTCAGGCTAAAGTCACAGGAGTCCTCTTGGGGCTGAAAGACCCCAGCCTTTGGCAGGCAGACAGCCTTGCTGTGCTCAGGCCTGGGCTGACCACGAGCCTGGACGTGCGGTGGACAGCTGTGGGGCCCGAGGCTGCCCTCCTGCATGTGCAGTGGTCCCGGGGAGCGAGCAGACCTGGCTACGTGCCCCCCGTCCACCCTCCTGCCAAAGCTAACGCTGCCGTGTGATCTCAGGGCTGGACCACCTGCTGGACGAGAACCGAGTGCCAGATCTCACACAGATGTACCAGCTGTTCAGCCGTGTGCGGGGCGGCCAGCAGGCGCTGCTGCAGCACTGGAGCGACTACATCAAGGTGTGTGTGGCCCTCACCAGGGGGGCGCTGCCCAGGGCCCCAGAGCTACCTCTGCTCCTTCAAGGTCAGTGTGGGCCTGGCTGGACTTGCCCATCGCCTTCTGGGTCCCTCGAGCACACGGTCTTTGGGGTAAAGAGCACCCAGCTGTAAACGTTTTAAACGCTGCTGTCTGGCCCTGTGCTGTGAGCGTGAGCACCGGCGGAGTTCTACAGTTGTGATTTTCGAAAAGTCGCTCTTGTGAATCTGCTGTGGAAGCGTGACTTCGCGCTTGGCTCGGTGGGCACTGTTACCCACTGTGGTGTGTCTGGGTAGGGGGCATGCAGCTCTGTTTCCTAGAAACCCAGGATTTATGCACGTGTCAGTTAAGAAAGGCCACAGGAGCAGTCTGTGTGGTGCTGGCCTGCTCCTCGTGGTCCTGGGCTTGGGGGGGTGCACACGGCGAGTTGTAGGTGAGCTTGGGGTCCATCCGGGTGAGAAGACGGGGGAGCTGCGTCAGGGCCAGGGTCCTGGTCGTGCTGCCGCTCGGCTGGGGCCCGCGTGTCCGTGTCGGGGGCCAGGCTGAGCACAGGCACACGGTCACTCTTCTTGCTGCGCGCGGGTCTGTGACGATTAGGGAGAGGATTCACCTCAGCAAGAAAGGTGAGAGGGACGGCCAGGCCTGCGTGTGGAAGGCTTTACACGCACTCCCACCCCCAGGATCTCGTGCAGCTGTATCGAGCTGAGACGCATAAGCGACTCAGGCTGGGTCAGCGCTGGGCTTTACGCCAGGAAAGGCCATGGAGGTCAAGGGTTCTGCCACCCAGGGGTCCTGAAAGAACGGGCACAGGTCCTGACACGGAAGGGCACCTGTGCAGGAGACGTTGAATCGTGAACACTGCCCCAGGTGTCCGCTGAGGATGAGCCGTGACACTGTGCCCTCCACTCCTGCAGGTCGTACCAGGCCCCTCTCCAGAAGCCTCTGTACCACCTCACTTGAACCTTTTCACCAATTATCTGCCCCCATGTGCACCTTTTGACGTGGAGCTCCTTGAGTATCCTGTGAAAGCCAGTAGTTTGTATCATCAAATAGCCAACTATTATTGTCATACGGACTTCTAGTAATGTTTAAATAGCAGTTCTTAAATAAAAATGCAGGCTAAAAACCAGAGTCTAAACCACAGTTGAAAGTGAAAGAGAAAGAACTATGGTTAGGAAGTCTAAATAGGTGTAGAAGGGTAAGAGGATTAATTTCTGTTTGAGGGATTTATAAGTAAAAGTTCTTCCAGAAGCAGAATTGTAACCCTAAAGCTTAGTTGCATACCCACTTAATTTTTAGAATGTGGACTAAATTTCTGAAACTTCTGGAATGATTTAGTATTTAATATTGGAAGTGATTAATTTGTTAAACCATCATGACTGATAGCAGGAGAAAAACTGTGCTATGTCAGAGCCCTGTTGATGACTTGGTGTTTTTGCAGACTTTTGGGACAACGATTGTCATCAATCCTGAAAAAGATAAAGACATGGTGCAGGACCTGCTGGACTTCAAGGACCGCGTGGACCACGTGATAGACGTGTGCTTCCAGCGGAATGAGAAATTCATCAACCTGATGAAAGAGTCCTTCGAGACATTCATCAACAAGAGGCCCAATAAGCCTGCAGAGCTGATTGGTAGGAAAACACATGCGAGATAAAGCACAGCTCAAGCAGAGGTTTTCCTGAAAGTTCAGGCTCCTCATGAGGAGAACGAGAATGTGCCTTAGAAGGACAGCCTTTCCAAAACCACAGACACCAGCATGTGCTTATATGTGTATTAAATCCGCATGTGAGCACGTGGTAGTGGTTTTTGACAAAGTGGAGCCTGACGTCACAAGAGAAGGAAGAGACGAGCAGATTTATCCTAGTTTGCACGGCCCCCGGCTCCAGAGCTCTTTCTGCTCAGAAACTGGCCTGGGTTTGTCGTGTGGGAATGTTAGGAGGGTAACTGTTGACCTCTCGACGGTGCGTGACGGCATGGCTGTTAGTCCCGACCTTGTATCCTCCAGTCAGTATTATATGTGGTGGGATTGATTGGCATCTCTTTTAAATGATCCCTTTGTATACTTACTTCATGATAACGTCAAAATATATTCAGGATTCATAGAATCTCATCAGCGAGGCAGTTTTTTTGGAATTGTCCAGAGGCGGTGGGCAGGGAGATGTGAGGCGGTGGCACAGGACGGAGCTCCAGTGTGGGCTGTTGAAGGTGCCTGGTGGGAAAGTGAAGGTCACGATACAAGTGTGTGCATTTGCGATGTTTACAGAGCAATGAGGGGAAGAGCTGAGAAGAGCAGCAGGCGGGGAAGGTCAGATGCTCCTGTTTGACTTGGCCTTTGTGCCACTTTATAGACTGTGGTTTCTGTAAAGACACATTCAGACCCTCGGGAGCTTGGATTCTCCCTTCGGGCAGGTCGAGGCGGCCTGTGCATCTCAAAGCAGGAGGGCAGGCAGAGCCACTCTGTCCCTGCGAGAAGTGCTTCCGCGTAAGGAAGCCTTGCCCGCGCGGCTCAGCACATCCTGCTGCCCCAGTTTCTGGGGCAGTCGTGTGCCAGGAAGCCCCAGTGTGCGGCCACGGAGTGTGTTCTTCTGCCTTGAAAGCACGGATCTTAGAACATCAGGTGTTTGCCTTTTTGTTACATAATAATATGTCATTTTGGAAAAGTTCCAAGTGTTCAGTTTTTTCTTGGAGAAATTAAAGATCTTCCTTTTTGTATTTAGAATATGTATTGTATAGTGAATGCTTATTTTTCAATAATTTCATCTCTTACAGCAAAGCACGTAGACTCAAAACTGAGAGCAGGGAATAAGGAGGCAACGGACGAGGAGCTGGAGAGGATGCTGGACAAGGTCATGATCCTGTTCCGGTTCATCCACGGTGAGCTGGGCTCCGGGCGCATGTCCGTAGCGCCCAGCCAGCCCGTCTCTTCCCCACCCCGTCGACACAGGACCAGGGTGGTGGCTGCTGTGGACAGAGCAAGGGTGTTTGTGGGGATTCAGCGGAGAAAGAGCTGGTTCACGTGTGTGCGTGGTCGCCTCTTGGTCTGAGTCAGCCGCTGAGGTGAACGTTTTCACAGTAACTGTCAAATGTCTTACGTGATTCTTGGTTGCTTATAAATAGGTAAGGACGTGTTTGAAGCATTTTACAAAAAAGATTTGGCAAAAAGACTCCTGGTTGGAAAAAGTGCCTCTGTTGATGCTGAAAAATCTATGTTGTCAAAGCTGAAGCACGGTAAGCGCTGGGGCATGTGGGTGAGCACCCCCACGCAGGGCCTCCCCTGATGCTCACCCACCATCCACTTTGTCCAGAGTGTGGGGCCGCATTCACCAGCAAGCTGGAGGGTATGTTTAAGGACATGGAGCTCTCCAAGGACATCATGGTTCATTTCAAGCAGGCAAGTTGTGTTCTTTTCAAGTGAAACAGCTTTTTAAAAAATACGCAATTTTAATTTCTGTGAAATGATTATGTACATAAGAATGTGAACTGTGTAAAATCCTTGTCTTTAAAAATTACACTGTTACTGTCTCACACATTGAGAACACTTCAGGAGGAAGAAGAAACAGTCCCTGGGGACTCCCTGGCAGGGCAGCGGTTAGGACCCCAGGCTTCCCCTGCCGAGGGCCCAGGTTCAACCCTGGTCTGGGAGCTAGGGTCCTGCCAGCTGTGTGATGCAGTCGGAAAAAAGGAAAAGAAAAATAATCCGTAAAAGTGCCCTTGAAAGTCTGGCTTAAATGAGTTTAATGACCCATATTTGGGACAAAACTAAAGAGAAACATTCCCAGCAGCTTTAGAACAGGGTGTGTAGCTTCAGTAGACTGTGTTCCGGGGACTCAAACAAATGAAAACATAAGGTAAATGTGGTTTGGGAACGGGATCACCCGGCTTTAGTAGGTGAGCTCTCTTGGGGGGTCTGAAGTGACCCCCTGTCTTCGTTTCTCGTCTTTGCAGTACATGCAGAATCAGAGTGACCCAGGCTCCATAGACCTGACCGTGAACATCCTGACCATGGGCTACTGGCCGACGTACACACCCATGGAGGTGCACCTGACTCCAGAGGTGAGTGCTTTCAAGAACCTGCAGCCTAGTTTTCACACATTAGTGCTCCAGGGCCCCATGCACCTCAGGGAGTGTTGAAATCACACGCTCGCGGAAAACCCTGGCTATCTGTGTCATCTCTGGGAGCAGCGTTCACAGCAGACTCTCCTTGTCTCTGTCTTCCGGCAGCCCATCACGAAGGCACTGGTTTAAAAAGCTCCTGCATGGGAGCCTCGGGCTTCCTTGTCTGGCTGATCCTCCCACCCGTCGTACCAGAGCCAGGGCCTGAGAGGGCAGGGACAGCGTGTGTGTGGCTGACACGAGCCTCTGAGGGGGACAGGGTGTGCCTGCTGGCGTGGGGACAGCTGGGCCCAGGGCCTGGGCGCCTGGGCAGATGTGCTGCCGCCCGGATCCGCTCTCCTGTTCGCAGGGCAGAGTCTCCTGGAGTCCCCCGTTTCTACCCCTAGTCAGCCTCTGTCATGTCTTGTCCTTTTCCTCTTCCCTGTACCCCAAATGCACATGCTCCCTGGGGGCCCCCAGCTCCCTCCCTCTCAGCCTCCAGCCTGTGTCTCCAGTCCCCCCACCCCGGGACCATCACGGCCGTCCCAGACTCGGCGCCCCCTCCCACCGCTCCCCACTTGACGGGAAGGCTCTGCGCCCCTCCCCACACTCTGCCCGGCGCTCATGCTCCCAGCGCTGGTGGGACCCTGCAAGTAGACGCTCTTCCCCCGAAAACCTCCACACCCCGTCTGTCCCTGCTGGTTGACACTCGTCTCCCCCATCCCCCTCCAGCCGGGGCGTGCCTGCGCATGTGTGTGCTCCAGGGCTGGTCAGACCTGGAGGGATGGCAGGGACGGACCAGAGTCCCAGGGTCTCCCCTGGGGCGGGAGCAGCTGCAGCGAGGGTCGTCTCACCGGACGCAGCCAGACAAGAATGTGGGCTTTGACCACGCAGACCGCAGGCGCTAATGGGCGCAGAGGCTGCGGGAGGGGCCGAGGAAGCCTGCGGGGACTCGGGAGGGAGGTGGAGGCCACGTGCCCAGCAGGGCTGGCCGGGGTCAGGGCCCCACCACCCCTGGAAGGAGTTGTTGAAATGATGGCAGCACAGGGCCGCGTGCAGGTGGGTAGCTGTCAGTACGCGGAGCAGGCCTCATTCGGCCCAGCAGTGTCCTAGGAACTTGTGCACTGAGCTGTCGGTAGTGTCCAGGTAAGCGTGTGCGGCATGATCACACTCGTCTTCCTTTGCTGACAGATGATCAAGCTTCAGGAAGTGTTTAAGACGTTTTATCTGGGAAAGCACAGTGGGCGGAAGCTTCAGTGGCAGACGACGCTGGGCCACGCAGTGCTGAAAGCGGAGTTCAAGGAGGCAAGTCGCGTGTCTGTCACCTTTTCTGTTTTTGAAGCACGTTTACGAGAATGTCTTTAAATCGCCGTTAGGCTTTGGTACCAGAGAAAGAAAGGAAGGGACTGCTCATCGTAACTCAACGCTGGCTTTTCGAGGTCGGTGAAATGAAGTGGTCGAAGGGCTAATATGTTAATCAATAAAATTAATGATGTCTTCTCACCTGGTGTCTAGTTAGGAGTGTTCTAGCACACCCGCACACAGGCTCGTCAGGCGTTCGCAGGCTGGCAGACACACTTGCGTGGCTCCTGCTCTTTCAGGGGAAGAAGGAGTTCCAGGTGTCCCTGTTCCAAACGCTGGTGCTGCTTATGTTCAACGAAGGGGACGGCTTCAGCTTCGAGGACATCAAGATGGCCACTGGCATAGAGGACAGCGAGCTGCGGAGGACGCTGCAGTCCCTGGCCTGCGGCAAAGCCCGCGTCCTCCTCAAAAGTCCCAAAGGGAAGGAGGTGGAAGATGGAGACAAGTTCCTCTTCAACGCGGAGTTCAAGCACAAGCTCTTTCGGATAAAAATCAATCAGATTCAGATGAAGGAGACGGTACGTATCTGCTTCCTCCGCTTTCCCCGCTCACAGGGAATCGTAGGTCTATAGGAACTTCTCAACTCTCATTACACACTTGTGTTTGTGAGATGCTTTAGCGTAACTGTTTCTACTTTTATACTCAGGATAGGAGTGAAACTCAGGATGACACGCGTCTAACATTTAACTTCCTGTCCACACAAACGTGTGCTAGATGAGGTCTTTGTAGCCCATCTTCTGTCTGCATAGGAAGCGCCTCATTCCAGTCCTGGTGACTTGTCTTAACAGCTGTACCCACCCCTGACCATTCTCTCAGCCTCGCCGCTGGGCTCCGTGTTTAGGCTGAGCGTCTGTACCTTGGATGAGGCTCCCCAGGGTCACAGGTCCAGGCAGGCTGCCGGCCGCTGCCTTCAGGCACTCTACTGCAGAAGCCCTCGCACCTCAGGGCTGAGGTCCGGCAGGCGGGCACTATGGCCCTTTCGGGGAGGTGCTCCGTCCAGAGGGTGCGTCACAGACACTCCTGCACCTGCAGCAGACGCGGGTGTGCCGCCCCTCCGGGGGGCTCCGTGCTGCCCAGTGGGGAAGCGCTTTCAGAGCACACACAGCGAAATATACTTTGTGTTTTTAATGTTTTTGAGAGATGTCTGGATTGGTGTGGAGGTTTAGTGGGTGCCTTGAGGCCTGTCACGAGTTTAGTGCCCACAGCCTTGCTCCACCGTCCTTATGGCTCCGGATTCACCCAGAAGGACGGGAGGGCGTTGGGTGCCCAGGCTGCCCTTCCCGGGTGGCCTGTCTGTCACCTCTGTTTCCACAGCTGAGCTCTCCTGGAGTTGGCAGCTTTTTCCTCTGCTGCACACGCGTAAACCTTTCTTCCTGGGATTGTGCCTTGTGACATTTACTCGCACATCTTTTAAGCTGTTCCTGTGGTTTACCTTGGGCCTCCTTCCAGGTCAGGACTTGGTTTTCACGCGTGCAGAGTCGCACGTCTTGTGTCTTGAATCCGAGAGCACGGAACCCCTCTGCAGAGCCTAGCTGTGCCTCGGACCTGTCCTTTCCTTCAGCTGAGGTTCCCTGCCCAGCCCGCACTCACGCTCTCGGTCCCTGGCTTAGCTGTCTCGAGTCTCAACTCCTCACCCTGGACTTGCCGGGTCAGAGGACGTCAGCTTTGCTGACATGAGCGCTCGCCAGATTCCAGTCTGCGGCTCCTGGGGGTCCTGACCTCCCCACCTGCCTGTGCCCTCCACCCTGGGGGGCACGGGAGTGGTTCATGGCTGAGTTAGTGCGACTTTCTTTGATTCCCCTGAGCATCTTTATGCCGTTTAGGAGCTTGTACAGATTAGGTGCCTGTCCCGGTCCTCAGCTCTTCATTTTTAATGTGGGCTTAACAGCACCAGGGGGTGAGACTGAGGAGGAAGCGCCAGCGTCCGGCTCTCGGCCACGCGCCTGCAGCACGCCACTGGTCCTGCCCCGCGCTTCTGTGGGCCACCGCTGCTGTTTCTTTGTCTTTTTAATTAATTGCTTGAACTCATGTCCCGGGACATTTACTGTAATAGCCCTCCTCTGACTTGTAGGGAGTGTTCTGTTCACGTTGAGGGCACTGGTGGTGGGTGGTTCTGTCGTCCTGAGAGGGTTTTTCCCACATGAGTACAGTGGGATGTTCAGCCTGTTCCTCTGCAGTTTCTGACTTGAGGGTCAGCTTAAGGAAGACCTTCCTCTGACCCACATTTTAAAGAACATTTACTTCTATTGTTCCAGTAGTCTGTATGTTTCGGTTTTCCTCTGAAATATTTCTCTGAGTAGCTAGAAGTTATCTTAGCATCAAGAAAGCATTCCAGCCACTGTCCCTATTTTAAAACCTGAGTGGGTTCTCTGACAACCTACTAGAACTGTCACTTTTGTTAGAAATCAGGGTCGCACATTACCGGGCAGTTTCTTGTTTCTGTTTTTCAAGTCCTATTTCAAAGGCAGCACCCAAAGTCTTTTAATTGGTGTCACTGTTCCTATAAATTCACCGATTTTGTTGAAGTTCAGTGGTTTCCCTGGAACACAGCCGCAGAACAGAACAGGGGTCCCCGCAGTCTGGCCTGCCCTCCTCCCGGAGCTCGGCAGCCCCCACAGAGGAGGTGCCGGCACTGAGGCGGGCGGCGGGCCCTCTCCCGCAGGTGGAGGAGCAGGTCAGCACCACGGAGCGCGTGTTCCAGGACCGGCAGTACCAGATCGACGCCGCCATTGTCAGGGTCATGAAGATGAGGAAGACGCTGGGCCACAACCTGCTTGTCTCCGAGCTGTACAATCAGCTCAAGTTCCCAGTCAAGGTGAGCGGGCATCGGCGCGGCGAGTCGGTGCGTCCGCACGCCCTCGGCACAGCGCGTCCGGGTCTCGCGGCCTCTCGAGTCGGCCGTCTGTCCTCCGCCGTCGCCGTCACTCACCACAGAGGCCTCCTTCCGGGCGCGGCAAGAGAGCAGCTCCCCCGGTGCCTTGGTGGCCACAGCCCACCTCCTCCTCCCGCTGTGGTCCCGGCCCAGGCTCTCCGCCTCGGGGATGTTTCCCCGCTACTGTCGTCTGAGGACTCCCGGCAGGCGTCAGGGAGGTTCTCTGTGACTGTGGCGTCGCGCTTGGGTGGACCAGGCTGTGGACGGACGCCGGACGGGCCGGCAGGGGCCGTGTGTTCCACCAGGTTCCGCAGGCCCAGGGTGGGTGGGAGGGGGTCGGGGCCCCCTGCACCGGAGACCCGGACGTCCAGAGGCCGCAGGGCGAGGCCTGCCGCTGTCGGGGTGGAGAGCTGCGCCCTGAGGGCCGGGCCTCCCCTCCCCGCAGGGGGACAGCGTCCACCGGGGTGATTGTAGTGTCCCCTGGTGACGAGAGCACAGCGTGGGGCGCAGTCTCCTCACAGGACGCTCTGCAGGCTGAGGGGCCAGCGACCTTGGGGCCTGTTCACCCTCACCCGCATCACCCCTGACAGCTGCCCTGCTCGGAAGACCTCTGCTTACGCTACGATGTTGACGTCTTTGAAGCAGGGAGCTTTGTCCGAGTCGTCTTGTCATGAGCTTCTGGTCCTGCACAGATGTGTGTAGACGTGCGCCCTGATCACGTGACCCACGTGACCCGTGGGCTTCAGGCGTGCACCCTGATCACGTGACCCATGGGCTTCACAGGACCCACGGGCTTCAGGCGTACGCCCTGATCACGTGACCCATGGGCTTCACAGGACCCACAGGACCCGCGGGCTTCAGGCGTGCGCCCTGACCCACTCCCTCAACGTGAGCTGGACGCCCTCTGACTGGGGCCCTGCTTTTCTCTTCCAGCCTGGAGATCTGAAGAAGCGGATCGAGTCTCTCATCGACAGGGACTACATGGAGCGGGACAAGGACAGCCCGAATCAGTACCACTACGTGGCCTGAGCCTGCCGCGCCCTCAGGGAGAAGCCCCGCTCCTGTGCCCGAGCGAGCCGTGCGGCCGCTGCAGACTGCACAGAGGGGGCGGTCCTTGGGCCACTTTCCGGGCCCCAGGACGCACAGGTGCCTGTGCGGCTTCCCTCCAGTTCTTCCTCCGTTCTTTAGGCGTTTGATGGTTTCTGGGGCTCTGCAGAGTGGCTGAGGTTGGGCAGGCAGGCAGTCTCCTTTGTAAGCAGCATTCTTGTGCCAGAAGCTGATGTTGTGTGTGTGTGTGTGTGTGTGTGTGTATGTACGTGTGCGCAAGTATGAGACCCTCCGTGCTGCCTTCCATAGCTGCAGGACCACTGCGTGCTCCCGACACAAGTGCTTAGACCCAGAACAGGAGCCCCTGAGTGAACACGAGGGAGAACCTGTAGCGTACAGCTGATGAATTACGCAGCCTGCGTAGTAGCTTCTGTTCTGTTCCTCTGCAACAAGTTGTGACCTGTGAGGCCTGGTTTCTGGATGAGGTTCCTCGCGAGGCCTCCGCTTCATGGAGAGGTCATTCTGGCATGTGTGACGCCGCGAGCCCGTCCCTGTCTCCGTTTCATTTCCGCTGCGTTGCTTGTGACCTTTCTTTGTGAGGGTTTAGCGGGAGCGGTGTGTGTGTGTGCCATCTAAGGCTGCGCCTGGCAGCCCCTGTTCTCGGCAGGGGGGCGACTGCTGTTTGACTTTTTCTAATTGCGGTGTTTGTACGATGGCGACAGTCAAGTTTGGTTCTGTTTTCGCGGCCCTGGGCGGGTGGCTGTCCTCCGCGTGACCACTGTCAGCGCTTCAAGGAGACTGACGCGGCGCAGAGGTGGCCTCGTGGGCACCTGCTGTCACGTCGTGCGTGCGTAGGGGAGCCACGCTGCGGACGCTGGTTCGTGTGGTAACCACAGCAAAGATACTTTTGTGAGAACATTTAAAAGTACTTTATATTTTACATAATAGCATGTTTCGTTTTGATTAAAAGCTACCAAAGGAATTTTGATCATGGTCTAAGTGTTGAAAGCAATATTTTCTGGAATATACCAAGTTTATATCATTTGATTTTTGTGCTAAATTATTAAAAGATTCTCCCTTTTTGAAACATGCGTGTTTAAAATATGACATCTTACGGGTTTCCAGATGAACATCCTCACTCTCTGCGTGTCCTCCAGATGAGAACCCTCACTCGCTGCGTGTCCTCTTTCTCTCTCTGTAAATTTTCAGTTGTGAGTTCATCACACGTGGTCGATCAGAGACCAGTAGCTTCTGCTTCTTAGACTTTAAGTTCGATGTCTCTCAATTGTTGATACTGTAATTTAATGTAGACTTACTCTGAATAAAAGTAGTTTCAATTGGCCTTAAAATCACATTAATAAACCTGTGGTATGCACCCGACATATTGCTCCCCGCCCTTCAGCCCCTAAAGCCCCCTCCAGGACAGTGAGGCAGCAGCTGGCGCTTCCGCCTGACCTCAGTCTCACCCGCGCGATGCCCCGTGTCTGGTCCTCTCTTATTGTACTTAAAGGTCAGTGAAGTGAAACACACAGGAGGAAACGACTGAGAAGGGAAAGACAGAAGACCTCTTCAACTCGAAGGAAGGTGTCCCTTTTAACAGACACGGTGGGACATCCCGGGGGGCGGCCAGAGGCTGAGACTCCCGACGCGGAGGGCCTGGTTCAGTCCCTGCTCAGAACTAGATCACGCATGCCGCAGCACCGAGTTCACATGCTGAAACGAAGACCCCAGGCAGCCGAATAACTTTTTAAAAAAGACAGTCCCTTTAAAAAGACATGGTGATTCCCAAGTTACAGCAGGAAAGAGACTGGCTATGGAAGAAGAAAATCTGAGGTGCGTCTTATGTGGAGTGGAAAAAAGTCTAATGACTTAAGATGTCTCTTTTAAAAAACAAAGGTAAATGGCATTCTTAAAAATCTACGTGGGGAAAAGCTTTTAAAAACTGGCAAATTTGGGAGTAAAAATAAGGCAGTGCTGAATATTTTGGTGTGCACAGAGCTACAGGCCAGCCAGGTGTGGTGGTGAACCAGGAGGGGTGGGAGGTGGGCGCTCCTGGGGCGCAGGGTGCTCAGAGGCTGGTCTGGGGGGCAGGAGGGGCCGAAACGGGGTCAGAGCTGGAGGCCGGACCGGATGGGTCAGGAGGAGGACCACCCAGCGACTGTGACGCTCCTGGGCACTGGTGCTTGGCCCGCAGCCCTCAGGGTGGCGGTCCCTCAGGGAAACGGACCAGCACAGTGTTCCAAGATGCCCGTGTCTCAGACCCGCCAAAATCCACGTCCCTGCGACGCCCTGACACTTGCGGGGAGGGAGTTCTGATGCTGGAACAGCACATTCAGAAAAAAGTTCTGAATGTCCCTTGACAGGACGCAAAGGAGTGTGGTGCTGTGTCCCCTGGACAGGGTCCAGATGTGACGGAGCGGATGTCACGGCCACTGTGACGGGAGGGCCGTGGAGGGGGCAGAGCATGTGCACACACGTGTGTGCGTGCACGTGTGCAGAGTCACCTGGGTGTAACTGCAGCTATACCCCACGCTGGGCTTGCAGAGCCAAGGGAACCTGTTGACTGCACACACTTTCATACCTGCTGAATTTCGTCAAAACAAAATCTGTCAATAAAATCAATCGCGAATTGTTGGCAAACAGAACGAGCCCACGGGCCACACCCTGCCCTGGGAGGGGGGTTGGCCCGCCCCAGGGAGCCCAGGGCCCCCGGCCTAGCCTGCTGTGTCCTCCCTGCTTGCACCACAGGAATCTTGATCATGAGTCATACATACCTCCATCTTCTTGGCCCATGGACTTAACTGTTTCTCAAGAACGTCTGCTCTGAAAATGAAGACACGAAGGCCCACGCTCTTCCCCGTGATGGCTGCCTTCCAGCTTCCGGGAGCTCTTGTCAGAATGTGTGTATGTATAGTAGACTTTGCGTGTCTGGTCTGAGAGCTGCAAACACGCAGACGGCATCTGGGACCCGTTAACCCCCGGAGCCCAGGAGTGAAGTGCTGCTGTGACAGCTGAGGCTCTGGGCGGAGACAGTGGGCTCTCTTCTCCCAACCCCCGGCAGACCCGGGATGTTCTTGTCACGTTTTAACTTGCCTTATATTCAGACGCGTCCAGCTGTTTGTCTTCCCTGGATATTTTAAAATAACAATACAGCAATTTTTGATGCTATTGTCGTTAACATCAACGACTAAAAAAAACCCCACAAAATTTTGTCATCACCGTGATCAGCAATTTTCTTATTAAACTATCTGCACAAACCCAGCTCCTTCCCAAAGACCTTCTCAGAACTGCCTCCATCCGACCCTCCCTCCTTGGCTGGGGTCCCCCTCCCCGAACCCCAGCCTGCCTTCCCCTGTCTTCCGGTTGGTTTTACTGAAGTGAGCCTTGCAGGGCTTTCTCCGCCGGAAGGCGTGAGAGGACGGCATCCTGAATCGCGGCTCATCTGGCGGGCGCCTGAGCGCGGGCTGCATGTGAAGCTCTCGCCGAAGCCCTGACCCTCAGCGCTCGGAAGGCCTGCTCCCCGGCCCGCTGGGCTTCAGCTCTGAGCTCGGCCGCATTGTGTAACTTGGGCCGTTTCCCACAGAACTTTCGAAACCCTGTCTCAGGTTTCTCGGTTTCACAAGACTGCAGTGGGGCTTGTTTTCCTTTGTCCCGACAGGACTCTGAAGACTCCTGACTCACGTCCTGCTCTCACTTTCTGAGAGGGATTTGTACAGCACCCGGGTCAGGAGGTCCTGAATGGAAAACCACAGGCCCGCCCACCCGCCACCTCCGCTCCTCCGTGAACGTTCCGCTTCTGCTTCTGGTCAGTCTTCCCCTCGGTGGCCTCTAGACCAGGGTATCATTTCCTGTTTTCTGGCTGCTGTTGTGCAGTTGCTAAGTCTTGTCTCCTTGCAAACCCACTGACTGCCGCACACCAGGCTCCTCTGTCCTCCCGTCTCCCGGAGCTTACTCAAACTCATGTCCGTCGAGTCGATGATGCCATCCAACCATCTCATCCTCTGCCACCCCCTTCTCTTCCCACCCTCAGTCTTTCCCAGCATCAGGGTCTTTTCCGGTGAGTCAGCTCTGTCTGGGTGCTCACAGGTTTAATAGGAGAGTGTTGTTTGGTTTCCTTTTTTTTTTATGGCTATGATACTTTCTTGAAGTTCTGAGGGCACTAATTCAAATGTCTGGAGCCCTTTTCTCTTTCACCGAGTCCAGGGCAGGTTGTAACTTTCTCTGTGAGGAGAGAGATGGTAAACAGCTCCTGCTTTGTGGGCTGCCTCGAGTCTGTTACTTGCTCTCTTATTTTTAAATAACTTTACATAAAACCCATCCTTAGTTCTCCCACAGCCACCACGTGCTGAGGCTTTACCAACCCTCTCTGGAGTCGGGTGAGTGGTCCTGTGCGTCCCCCCGGCTCCCAGCACAGGACGCCCCCACATCTCTTGGTTGCTGCAGTACCTGTGACTGGTGCGTATTTGTATATCTGCTTGTATGCGAGTGTGTGTGTCTGAGTGTGTATGTGTGTACTCGTGGGCATTTATGTGTGTTTGCATGAGTGTTATCTGTGTGCCTGTGCGAGTTCTTGCAAAGACAGGAGGGCCGTGTATAAAGACAGGTGCAGACAGAGACACATGGGAAGCCGCAGATAAAAAGCTGAGGAGGTCTTAAGGGTCCCTACGGAGGAATCAACTCTCTGCAAATGGCGACCGCGCTGCACAGGCCGCCTGCCTCCCACACGGAGGCCCCAGGTTGGCAGAGCAGGGCTCATGGGCTGGGGCTGACGGTCAGGTGGCCCAGGCGTCAAGCCCGGCTCTGTTCCATCTGGTGCCCTTAAGAAAATCACTCGTGTGCTCTAAACCTTGGTTTTCTTATCTTCTAAAAGCTAATAATGCTGCTTATGGGGTTATTCCAGTCAATACGACGGTGCTTACAACAGAGCCACCAGCCAACGCACGTGACAAACACGGGCCATTCCTGGGTAAGAAGAACAAATTTGGTATAAATCTTAAATCTGCCCAAAGTGGACCAGGAAAGTGGGAGAGCAAGAACAATGAACAAATCAAATGGTCTCAACACGTCAATTAAAAGACGAAGGCTTCCAGGCTGGAGAGAAAAGTAAGAGCCAGATAGGTATACGCCGCCTGCAAGGAAGTCGGTTTAACACATAAAGACAGATGGGTTCAAAGTGAAAGGTGAAGAAAGCTTCACCATGAGAGCCAATCCCATGAAGCCACACACAGAAAGCAAGAGCACACGCATGCCTGCAGACATACTCACGCAAACACGCACATAAACGCCCATAAGTACACACACGCCCACAAAGCTGTGTGGCTAACTTAGTATCCAGTAGGCTTCAGTGACGGGGAAATCATTAGTCAGTGTAGAAGTTAGAGCCTTGGTTCTTTTTCTAGTTTCAATTTCGATTCCAATTCTCACACAAACGGTTTTGGCTCCACCAGCCCAAAGCTGCAGTTGTTTCAGCTACACGTGCAGAGGAACGGCTCCCTTTCTGGAGGGTCATGAAACCTTCAGACCCAGGACAAGACAATCATTAACTGCTGTCCAGTTTATCAAGGAAAAAACTCCTGGTGGATCGTCAGCTCTTAAACGTGCACGTGACCCCCAAATAATGGTCTGAGGTCTGGAGAAAGGGTCAAGGGTCAAGGGGTGGCATCACTATGTCTAGAGAAACTGAGGAACTGGGACCCAAAAGAGAACCATAAAAACAACAAACTGGACATTAGAACATTCACACTGACTGGTTAGGAATTACATGCATCCGGCCCCGAGCCGACCACAGACGAAAGGACCGATTCCAGCGAGGACAGAGAAACTGGTGCTCCCGCCTTTGGGGGCTCTCCGCCCCCTCGGTGTCTATGCTGAGGGCTCTGTACTCGGTCCTGTAAAACGAACTGCCTGCATGAGTGTTTGCGAGGGTGCAAAGTCCATTCTTCAGCTCCATGAACAGAGCTCGGTTCCCCATCTCATCAGGACTCGGAGGGTCTGCAGAGACCGAGAAGGCACTTCATAAAGACAGGCGCTCGCCAGCGCGTCCCTGAGCGCACAGAGCTCCAGTGACAGCTTCCCAGCACAGGCAAGAGCGCCCAACAGCAGTCAAGGCTTCAACCCCCTCCCTTCAGCGGCTGATAAGGAGGCACAGGAATGGGAAGGACACGAAACACCGTCAACGGCTCGACCTCGGGAACTGCAGGACCTTATGCTGAGCAGCACTCTTCGAACGGTGCGGGCACTCTCACCCAGGGCAGCACACGGTGTGTCACAGGACAAGTCTCCCTGCAGTAAAAGGGTTCAAATTATACAGAACGTGTCCTAGATCACAATGACATTAAAGCAGAAATCCAACCGAAAGACAAGTGGTAAATAACTAAATGTTTGGAAATCGAGCAATAATACGCTTCTAAATAAATAATCCAATAATTCTAACATAAACAGCGCACTTGACATAATCTATGCGTCAGAGAAAAATCACAAGGAAAATCAGAACATATTTTGAATTGAATGAATAAGAAAACAACAGACAAAAAATTTGTAAGATACAGCTTAAGAAATGCCTAGGGAATATTCATAGCTTCAGGTGCTTACATTTGAAAAGATGAAAGTTTTAACTACGATGATCTAAGCCTTAAAAAGCTAGAAAAAGGAGAGCAATTTCAATCCAAAGTAAAGAGAAGAAAGAAAGAATAAAGGTGAAAGTAGAAATCAAACCAGAGGGGAAGGACAGAGAAACCAGTGAAACCAGAACCCGGCTCTTTGAGAAGACCAACAAAACCGCTAACCCTTTAGCTAGACTAATCACAGAAAGAAAGAAAAGACCACTGTCAGGAATGAAAGGACAGGACAGCAGATCCTACATGGAACACTACGAATCAACTTATGCCAGTGATTGTACAGCTCAGATCACATGGTCTGCTGCTGCTGCTAAGTTGCTTCAGTCGTGTCCAGCTCTGTGCGACCCCATAGATGGCAGCCCACCAGGCTCCTCCGTCCCTGGGATTCTCCAGGCAAGAATACTGGAGTGGGTTGCCATTTCCTTCTCCAGTGCATGAAAGGGAAAAGTGAAACTGAAGTCGCTCAGTCGTGTCCGACTCTTAGCCACCCCATGGACTGCAGCCTACCAGGCTCCTCCATCCATGGGAGTTTCCAGGCAAGAGTACTGGAGTGGGCTGCCATTGCCTTCTCCGAGATCACATGGTCAAATACCACGAAATCTGCAAATTATCAAACTGGACACAAGAAGAAATAGAAAATAAAAATAGATCCATATCCATTAAAGATATTGAATTTGTAATTTTAAACCTTTCCACCAAGAAAACTCCAGAGACTATACCGGTGAATTCCATTTAACTGTCAAGAAAGAAATAATCTTACACAGTCTTTCAGAAATTTCTAGAAGAGGGACTAGTTCACAACTAACGAGCCCAGCGTCACCCTGATTGAAAAATCAGACAAAAATACCACAAGAAAATGCAGACCAATATCCTTTAACCAAATGTGAGCAATTTGAATACAGCAACATATGAAATCGATAATACACTGAAACCCCTTGAAGTTTTCCTCAAGAATGCAAGGTTGGTTTAACACTTGAAAATCTAAAAAAGGAAGAAACAAAACATAAAATCATCTCAACAGATTAAGAAGATTTTGATGAAATTGAACACTTGTTGATTTTAAAAATGACTCTCAGAAAAGTGGGAATAGAAAGAAACTTCCTTAACTTGAGAAAAGACATTTACAAAAGGTCAGGAAGATCCCCTGAAGGAGGGCATGGCAACCCACTCCAGTATTCTTGCCTGGAGAATCCCATGGACAGAGGAGCCTGCCGGGCAACAGTCCATGGGGTCACAAAGAGTCAGACACAATTGAGCAATTAAGCACAGCATCAGTTCAGTTCAATTCAGTTGCTCAGTCGTGTCCAACTCTTTGTGACCCCATGGACTGCAGCAGGCCGGGCCTCCCTGTCCATCACCAACTCCAGGAGCTTACTCAAACTCATGTCCATTGAGTCGGTGATGCCATCCCACCATCTCATCTTCTGTCGTCCCCTTCTCCTCCCGCCTTCAATCTTTCCCAGCATCAGGGTCTTTTCCAGTGAGTCAGTTCTTCGCATCAGGTAGCCAGAGTATTAGAATTTCAGCTTCAGCATCAGTCCTTCCAGTGAATATTCAGGACTGATCCCCTTTAGGATAGACTGGTTGGATCTCCTTGCAGTCCAAGGGACTCTCAAGAGTCTTCTCCAACACCACAGTTCAAAAGCATGAAATCTTTGATGCTCAGCTTTCTTTATAGTTCAACTCTCACATCCATACATGACTACTGGAAAAACCATAGCTTTGACTAGATGGACCTTTGTTGGCAAAGTGATGTTTTTTGTTGGCAAAGTAATGTCTCTGCTTTTTAATGCTTATGGAATTAGCATAATTATGGAATTATGCTTATGGAATTATGGGAAATGCTTATAGAAATTCAAAAAGCAAAAGTAGTTTTTTACAAGAACAGTTGGAGAACTTACTCTACCTAATTTCAAGGCTTTAATTATAAGGCTACAGTAGTGAAGATGTCATGGTATTGGTGACATCAACACATACACCGTCTGAATGGAACAGGGAGCATCACAATACGTTCACTTGTTTTCAACAGAGATGCCGAAGTGACTTAGTAGGTTAAGAAAAGCCTTTGCATTCATCACATGGGGAGAATGGACAGTAGCTCTTAACTCACACCACCTTCAAACTTAATTTGATCATACGCCTAATTGTAGAAGCTAAAACCATGAACTTTCTAGAAAAAAATGACAGAAAAATATTTACGATCTTGGGATATGCAAACATTTCTTAGGCTACAAAAAGCATGAAGCATAAAAAATACTGATAAACTGAGTTTTCATTCTGTGTAAAGCTTGCTTTTTAAAAGGTACTATTTCTATTAAAAAATAAAAAGGCAAGCCACATAATCGGGAAAATATTTACAATACATCAAAGTATCTGTATCCAGAACATATAAAAACACTTGTAATTCAATAACAAGAAAACCAGTAACCTATTTTTAAAAACAGGACAAAGTTTGAATATTTACCCAAAGAAGGTATGTGAATTAACAGGCACAAGAAAAGACCTATGAGCTCAATACTCATTAAGAAAATGCAAATCACAGTCACGATGAGGCAGCGTCAGGCAACTGTCGTAACTGTGAAACTTGTGCTGTTGTTTAGTCGAAAGTCATGCCCAGCTCTTTTGCAGCCCCATGGACTGTAGCCTCCAGGCTCCTCTGTCCATGGGGTTTTCTAGGCAAGAATACTGGAGTGGTTGCCATTTCCTTCTCCAATTCTTTAAAATTTAAAAGAAGGAAAGTTATGACCAACCTAGACAGCATATTAAAAAGCAGAGACGTTACTCTGCCAACAAAAGTCCGTCTAGTCAAGGCTATGGTTTTTCCAGTGGTCATGTATGGATGTGAGAGCTGGACGGTGAAGAAAGCTGAGCGCCGCAGAATTGATGCTTTTGAACTGTGGTGTTGGAGAAGACTCTTGAGAGTCCCTTGGACTGCAAGAAGATCCAACCAGTCCATCCTAAAGGAGATCAGTCCTGGGTGTTCATTGGAAGGACTGATGTTGAAGCTGAAACTCCAATACTTTGGCCACCTGATGCAAAGAGCTGACTCATTGGAAAAGACCCTGATGCTGGGAAAGATTGGGGGCGGGAGGAGAAGGGGACGACAGAGGATGAGATGGTTGGATGGCATCACCAACTCGATGGACGTGGGTTTCGGTGGACTCCAGGAGTTGGTGATGGACAGGGAGGCCTGGCGTGCTGCGATTCATGGGGTCGCAAAGAGTCGGACACAACTGAGCAACTGAACTGAACTGAACTGAATAATACCAAGTATTGGCAAGGATGTGGCGCTACTATTGGTGGGAACTTACAAACACAATGTACAACTACTTTGGAAAAGCCCTGGATAGTTTGTTTTTAAAGCTAAACATACACGGAGCATATGACCCAGCCACTCCTTTCCTAGGTATAATGCCGCCAAACTACTGGGAATAACCAAGGGTCCTTTGACAGGTGAATGGGTAGAAAGACTGGCAGATCCTTCTGGAATAAGCAGCTGTCAGCAATGAGAGGAATGAAGTAGTGGTTCACACAGCGCAGATGGGTCCAGACACGGAAAAGCACACACGGGACTCCATCTGCATGGAATTCTGCAGCACAAACACGTGAGGAACAGCGATAGAAGCAGACGCGCGGCCGCCTGGGTCAGGGATGAGGACGAGCCCGCGGGGATGGGAGGGGCCTCTGGGTGGTGAAGACGCTTTCTGTCTTGACTGGGGTGCAGGTCTCATGGGTGTTTGCTGTTGACCAAGAAACCGCAGAAGGCTTACGGGGGCCAAGAGTCACAAGGTGGTTCAGGCTGTCTGGCACGAGTCACAACTGGCTCTGACGGAAGGAAGGGTGTGTCTGTGAGGGGTCAGCCGTCACAGGTCACGCAGGGCAGGCGCTCGATGAGTGTCCTGAGTCTCTGGAACCTTGTGCAGATGTTCTAGAGGCCTGTGTCAAGACCAGGAGAGGTCCGAGTTTGGATCCCATCGGGGCTGAGACGCGCACAAGCCCCCCATCCTCCTCGGCCCCCCGTCCACTGGAGGCTCTCTTGGCAAGACTGGAGCCATTTTGACTGCCTTTCACAGTGCATTTGTCAAAACTCATCAAACTGCACACCTAAGGTGGTTTGTGTATTTAATATAAACTAATTTTCAAAAAGTCGATTTGCAAAAGCAGAAGTTACTGTCGTCCATGACTAGGAAGAGGCCCTGGGTGACCACGACTCGTTTCTCAAACAAGCTCAGGCTCAAGGCCCGCCCGCTGAGGCCAGGGTCACGGACAACGGCCGGGGGCATGGAACTGGAAACCTGCCGAGGCCGGAGTCACGCTCGTTCTCTGACTGAATCTGCTTTCCAAGAAAGCACGCTTTGGTTCTTTTTCAGGCGAGTTCCTCTTTTGTAACCATCTAAAAGGAAGCCTACCGTGGTTGAAAAATTTCAAGGGATCCATCAAAAGGAAGTTCTCCGAGAGGCGCCCGGAACGTGTATAAAAGGTGTTCTCGTTACGTTAGGCAGTGAAAAGTGTGAGCACCCGGAGTAGCCCTGAGGAGACGCAGATTTTTTAAAGTCTCTCGGGATGGGAGTCTTACCTCTTTCCCCACTTGTTACCATAGCTTTGAGTTGAAAGCACAGTTTGCTCTTTTTCTGACATGTTATTTGTTAACACTAACCTCACACTTAGCAGCCATGAGTCTCTTGCCTTTTATCAACGAACCAAAATTAAACATTCCTGAGTTAAACGGGCAAGAGAACTGGAGAATAGGAGCAAGAAACCTCGGTCCCTGGGGTGTGGAGCAGGCCAGGTCTCCCTCCGGCCACGCCGACTGAGCGCCGGGGGCCCTGGACTCGCCGGCTCCAGGCCGGGCAGCTCTGTGGCACCAGGTCCAAGGCTGGGAATCCTAACGTCTGTGAGCAGTGGTCCCTTCTGAGGGGACCTCCCAGGGAGTTCTTGGGCCAAGCAAAAAGGCTGCGTAACTTGTGTGAAATAGAAACAGGAGCCGAGATGCACCCTCTGTGACAGCCAAGGGAAGGAGGACCGTCCAGCCTGTTCCGTCCGGTCTGGACGTGCACACAGGCAGGTACACACTGAACATCACCGCTTCTTAACCTGGTCAGTTTAATCGGCACGAAAAATTAACCTCAGAGAAAATCACAAACAGATATTTTATCTTCAAGATATTTATCATAGTATTTGTGAGATAACAGAAACTATACATTATTAGTCCCAGGCCCTGGTTCCTGGCACAAGGCTCCAGAAACCCTTGGAATGTCCTGATAAGAACACTGGGCGCACCCTTAGTTTACTTATTTGGCTGCATTAGGTCTTAGTTACGATGTCTCTGTTGCATCACGTGGGGTCTTTATGTTGTGGCGAGCAGGCTCTCTGGTGGCTCCATGGCATGTGGGATCTTAGTTCCCCAACCAGGGATCAAACTGGGGACCCCTGCACTGCCAGATTCTTAACCGCTGGACCACCAGGGAAACCCCCGCATCTTTTAACATCAGGTCTCTGACCCTATTCCTGACACACACTTCCTAAACCCCTTGCAAGTTCCTGAATGCTAAGAGCTTCTTCTGTTGTCATGAGGTGACTCGAGGGGAGGTCCTGATGGCTCCTGGTCACTGTGGATTAGAAGCCGTGATTAGCAGCTTGGCCTTTCATCCCCACCCCAGCCTCGGGAAGGAAACAGGAGCTGGTGATCAAGTTAACCATCACATATGCCTCTGTGAGGAAACCTCCAGAAGGCCCAACAGCATGGGGTTCAGAGGGCGTCCAGGGTGGTGACCACAGGTGGCAGCCCAACTCCAGGGGACAGAAGCCGGGACTCCAGACCCTGGGGACCCGCCCCTGGGCTTCTCACCCCGTTCACCCGTGTCCTTCACTGCACCCCTCCCCACAGAAGGAACCAGGGAACGCGAGGAGCACTGATGCGAGCTCTGCAAGCCCTGCTAGCCAGTTAATGGAGGCTGAGTTGGGGGCTGGGACATCAGTTTCCAACAAGCCAGACCGAAAATGCGGGCCACCTGGGGATGCTCTTCTGGCGACCGGCTTCTGACGGGTGGGGCTGAGCCCCTGACCTGCAGGATGCCCGGCGTGGTGTCGGAGATGCTGTGAGTGGGGCAGCATGGAAGCAGACACACAGGAGCTGTGAGGTTTCCTAAACAGCGTTCCTTATATTTAGAGGGGAAGCTATCATTAAGGGAACTATCATTAAGTCAAACATTACACCAAATGATGTTACATTATTACTAAACGTGTTTTTATAGATTTTGTAATAGCATGGGAAAGTAATGGTTACAAATGCAAAAAGGGGAATACAGAATATGACAATAATTTAAAAAAATACTTATTTGGCTGTACCAGGTCTTAAAGGGTTTCAGCAGCAGGATCTTCAATCTTTGATGCAACATGTGAACTCCCAGTTGCAGAAGGTAGGCTCCAGTTCCCTGACCAGGGATCGAACCCCAGTCCCCTTTACTGGGAGCACAGAGTCTTAACCACTGGACCACTAGGGAGGTCCAAAAAACTGTATTTTTTCGAGTAGTTTTAGGTTCACAGCAAAATTGGAAATACAGACTTTCATTACCCCTCTGCCAGCCTCGACACACACCGCCTCCCCCACCAATGCACGGGGTGGGCATTGGTCCCTGCTGAGGAGCTCGCACACATCACCACCCAGAGTGCTCGGTTCACATTTAGAAGCTGCTCTGGGTCTGAGTTATTGCTCCAAAACCAGACAAAAGAATCATGAATCAGGCACGGATCCAACCTTCCTGCAGAGATGGTATTTTGGAGTAAGTATGAATCCATGAAGGAAAATTTCCTTACACGCCTGCTCCAGCTGAAAACAGGGAAGACGGAATGAGAAATGGCTGGGGAATTTCTCACGAGTCCAGTGGTTAAGACTCCATGCTTCCGCTGCAGGGGCCCGGGTTAGACCCCTGGTCAGGAACCTAAGATCCTGCGTGCCTCGAGATGAAACCCCACCCCTCAAAAACAAAGAAATCAAATCACCAATCCGCAAGCCCACCAGAATCACAGATCTACTGACCCACCAGGAAGCCGTGAGGACAGAGGTCTGAGGCTGGCAGGGACCTGCAATGGATGGGGCCAGCTAGCCACAGCCTGGCGTGGCCGCAGCCCCCGAGGAGAGGGCAGGGCTTCTCGGGTCTCTGTGCAGCCTGCAGTGAGGGCTCTGACTTAAGGGCCCAGGTGGGGCCTGAGACTCTGCAGCTGAACAGGCCAGGTGACGCCAATGCCACAGAGCCCACCCCAAAGTGCCTGAACAGAGGGCAAGACGGCCACTTACCAGCTCCCCAGGTCAAGCCACAGTTTGGGGTGTCCTCCAGGACACCAACTCATCAATGGTGTGCAAAGGGGACGGGGCCCTTAAACACCTTCAGAGACAACCTTCAGACCTCACTGGAGCCACAGGGAGCAAACTGGCCAAACAAAGATGCTGTTTGAACAACTGGGGAACCATGAACATCGACTGGAAGTTAATCACTGAGGAGCTGTTACGTTTTGTTCTTATGTTAGCCATAATAATGGCATTCTGCTTATGTAAAAGCTTTACATGAAAAGTAAAGTGTCCAGGGTTTGTTTTATAAAACTCAAGCTGGAAAACCAACCAAAACACAAAGCAGGTGAGGAGGGACGATAAACCGTGAAAGTAACAGGCGCCACAGGGTTCACCAGATTCTTTTTATTCAAATGTTCATAAAACAAGTCTGGAAAACGACAGCACTACACAACACGACTATTTTTCTCAGCGTATCTCAAGAAAAAGTATGTGCGCGTGCTTAGGTGTGTCCACCTCTTTGCGACCCCATGGACTGTAGCCTCCAGGCTCCTCTGTCCATGGGATTTCCCAGGCAAGAATATTGGAGTGGGTTGCCATTTCCTCCTCCAGGGGATCTTCCCACCCCAGGGATCAAAGCGGAGTATCCTGCATTGGCAGGCAGATTCTTTACCCGCTAGCACTACCTGGGAAGCTCAAGAAATAGTATAACTTAGAGCAAAGGAGAAAAAAAGGCAGACTGCTTGCTGGGCTGTTCTACTCAATTCCACATTCTTTCAACCATCACTCCTCTCCTTTGGACATGGAGCCCACACCTCTGGGGAAACTGGCGCTCCCAGCGCTGGAGGCGGGTCATGTCACAGGTAAAGAGGCCCTGCCTTTCACCTGGGAGCTTATACGGCTCATTGTTACCAAAGCCGATCCTTAAAGACATCATCCTGAGACTTCCCTCCTGGTTCAGTGGTCAGGACCCTGTGCTTCCGATGCAGAGGGCCTGGGTTTGATCCCTGGTCAGGGAACTAGATCCTGCATGCTGCAACCAGGACCTGGTAGGGCCAAATAAATATTTTTTTAAAAAGTAACAAAAATAAAAAGGCTGTCTCCAAAAGAATTCAGAAGGTGTGGAGTCCTTCGTGGTTTTCCACATCCTTCCTTCAGCCAGAATAGATTGGATCCCCTGGCGGTCCAGTGGTTCGGGCCCTGCGCTTCCACTGCAGGAGGCACGGGTTTGATCTCTGGTTGAGGAACTAAAATCCCAAGAGCCTCCGGGCTCAGCCAAAAAGAAAAAAAAAAAAATCAGACCCAGCCCTAATCAAGGATTCAAACAAAAAACAATACCAAACCAAAAACCCCACCATATTACTTCCCATACTGTATAAAAACGTAGCATCATAGAATTTTTGATAAATCTTTCATTTTCTTCCGTTTTTAAAAAGCCTTGTCCTTTTGCTGACACAAACTCCTTTGGGTCTTTTGTATTAGGCATCGGGACACAGAAAAAATGGGCTCTGAAGGCCTAAGAACATAAAACTGCCTCTGAAAGGACTCTGGGTAGCTCACCGTTTCCAAAAGGAACACAGAGCGATGTGAGGGGAGTGCAGGCATGAGGGGCAGCGGAAACCACAGCTGAGGGTGCGAGCCCGACCCCGTGAGGGCGGCGCTGGCCCTTCACCACCCAACACCGGTTCCTAGGCAGCCAGCTTCTCTGCCTCCCACATTCAGAGGATAAAATATTCTCTCAACACAAGAAGGGGCTTCCAAGCCAGAAAACCAACAATTAATAGGTCTTTTTGTTTTCATACTAAGATTATTTGGTAGTTTCTCACCATCAGGAAGTTCAAGAGAAAAGGGCAATGTTCTAGAATTATCCAATTACTCCTCAGCTTAGCACTCTATTCCATAAGGACAACGTGGGCTCAAATGATGACCTACTGGAGGAACATCATGTTACAGACTGTTGCTGCTGAAGGACGTCACGGTGATGGCACAGAGACCGAAGGTCAGCATCTCTTCTTTTCCCCAGCGCACCTGGCCAGACAGCGCTTCCCTCAAGTGAGGCCGCTGAGACTCGGCCCCAACCAGAATAGCAACAAACAGAAACCCGGAAAGACCCCAAAGACCTAACAAGACCTCAGCGAGCGAACTGACTCTTCAGTAGCAGTAGATTCCTGCCCCAGTGACCAGAACAGACTGTGGACTGAGAATGCAGACTGCCAAATCAGCATCAAAGGATGTCTCAGCCGTCACCCTTCAGTGAGTGCGGCCACCCCTGATGGTGCAGCCTGGGGAAACGCCCGCCATCCAGCAGGCGTGCACTGCAACCAGCCCGACGAGTCCTGAGGGATCGCAGCATGGGGAAGCACAGGACACTGGCCCCAGAGAGCTGGGGTGCAGGTCAAGGAAGAGACTTCAGCGAGCCCAGACTCCTGCATCTTCTCACACAGAGAAAAGCACTAAGTTCCTTAACTTGGGTTATCTGGTTTTCCTCAATTAACAATAATTTTCTGTCTGGATCACAATAAACTGTGGAAAATTCTGAAAGAGACAGGAATACCAGAACACCTGACCTGCCTCTTGAGAAACGTGTATGCAGGTCAGGAAGCAACAGTTAGAACTGGACATGGAACAACAGACTGGTTCCAAATAGGAAAAGGAGTACGTCAAGGCTGTATATTGTCACCCTGCTTGTTTAACTTACATGCAGAGTACATTATGAGAAACCCTGGGCTGGAAGAAGCACAAGCTGGAATCAAGATCGCCAGGAGAAATATTAATAACCTCTGATATGCAGATGACACCACCTTTATGGCAGAAAACGAAGAAGAACTAAAGAGCCTCTTGATGAAAGTGAAAGAGGAGAGTGAAAAAGTTGGCTTAAAGCTCAACGTTCAGAAAACTAAGATCATGGCATCCGGTCCCATCACTTCATGGCAGATAGATGGGGAAACAGTGGAAACAGTGGCTGACTTTATTTTTCTGGGCTCCAAAATCACTGCAGATGGTGATTGCAGGCAAGAAATTAAAAGATGCTTACTCCTTGGGAGGAAAGTTATGACCAACCTAGATAGCATATTGAAAAGCAGAGACATAACTTTGTCAACAAAGGTCTGTCTAGTCAAGGCTACGATTTTTCCAGTGATCATGTATGGATGTGAGAGTTGGACTATAAAGAAAGCTGAGCGCCGAAGAATTGATCCTTTTGAATTGTGGTGTTGGAGAAGACTCTTGAGAGTCCCTTGGACTGCAAGGAGATCCAACCAGTCCATCCTAAAGAAAATCAGTCCTGAAGATTCATTGGAAGGACTGATGCTGAAGCTGAAACTCCAATATTTTGGCCACCTGATTCGAAGAGCTGACTCATTGGAAAAGACCCTGATGCTGGGAAAGATTGAGGGCAGGAAGAGAAGGAAACAGAGGATGAGATGGTTGGATGGCATCACCGACTCAATGGACATGGGTTTGGGTGGACTCCGGGAGTTGGTGATGGACAAGGAGGCCTGACGTGCTGCAGTTCATGGGGTCACAAAGATCAGATACGAGTGACTGAACTGAACTAAACTTCTGACCTTTGGACTACCTGCCCGTTGTTGCAAAAACTCCTATACACCCTGGCTTTTTCTCTGGGCTATTTGAAATGCTGTCCCCCAAGCTTTACGTCCTAAAATTGTCAGAGGCATAAAAGGACAGCTCTCAACTTCTAGCTTGTGCATCTTTTCTTTAGTCAACAAAACCCCAACAAGCCTGGGGCTCCCCCACCCTCTTAACGTCCTCTCTCTTAAGTGAGGCCCCGCTGAGACTCTTCCCTGTCCAGAAGAGTAGCAAACAAAGATCCAGAAAGGTCTCTAAGTACGTAAACAAGACATCAGCGAATCCACACTGCAGTCTTCAAGCCTTTCAGTGTCAGACTTTCTCAGCTGACTGTGTGTTAGAAGCCGGAGGGGAAGCGCGGGAAAACCGGAAAGAAAGAAATAACAACAAGTAAAAGACAAAACCTACGGAAAGCAGCAAGTGGAAGGTCAGCAACAACACAACCCCAAGGGAATCACAGCCTAATTGGGCGAGGTGACGGTAGGCGGCTCCCGAGCGGGTGGTCGGAGGCGCTGAGGCCACAGCGGGCAGGGTGGACAGGGCAGGCGGGCCGCCTCTCCGCAGATGGCCGGCGGCGGGACGCAGTCCAGAAAAGAGGACCCAGCAATCCCGAGGCGAGCGGGGAACCAGGGCGTCAGCGAGAGGCACTTAGGGAAGGTTGTGGAAGCGGCGGGCGGGGGCTTCCTTTTCTAGGCGGTTTAGGGCTTCCCCGAACCTTCCGGGGGAGAAGGCAATGGCACCCCACTCCAGTACTCTTGCCTGGAAAATCCCATGGACAGAGGAGCTTGGTGGGCTGCAGTCCACGGGGTCGCTAAGAGTCGGACACGACTGAGCGAGTTCACTCTCACTTTTCACTCTCATGCACTGGAGAAGGAAATGGCAACCCACTCCAGTGTTCTTGCCTGGAGAATCCCAGGGATGGGGGAGCCTGGTGGGCTGCCGTCTGCGGGGTCGCACAGAGTCGGACACGACTGAAGCGACTTAGCAGCAGCAGAACCTTCCGAGCAGACGCTACCCCGCCCGACCCCTCTGGGACGCTCTAGGAGGGGTCGCAGCTGGCCGTCAGCCGGCCCTCCGCGGCCCCTCCACCCCGGACTGTGTCAGCCTTCCTTATGCCCGAGCTCTGCGTGCTTCCCGGTGTGTCCGCTACCCCGCCCTCGTGGAGACCCTCAGGAAGGGTGTCCACTTCCCCGCCCTCGTGGAGACCCTCAGCAAGACTGTCCACTTCCCCGCCCCCGGCCCCCACCGCGCCCTCGTGGAGACCCTCAGGAAGACTGTCCACTTCCCCGCCCTCCTCCAGGAGTCCCCCGACGCCGAGGCCCACTGTGTGGCGCGGCCGCCAAGGAGCGCCCACCCTCGGCCCACGGCGGGGAGCCGCAGTCCGGTTCGGGCCCGACGGCTCCGTGGGCAGGTAACCGGCCGCGTCCCCGCCCGCCCTCCGCTTTCGGCGACCCGAGACCCGACCAGTGTCGCGGGAGTGACCCGCGTCACGTGTCGCAGCGGTCACGTGCCGAGGACAGGTCACGTGCGAGGCGGGCGCGGGGCGGGGCCCGAGCTCGCTCGCTCTCGCGAGATCCGCGGGGGGGTCACGTGACGGCGCGGGAGCGGTGCGGCCTCACGTGACGGGCGCCGCCGGCCGCGGGGTCTTTTTCTCGCCGCGGGCGCAGCGCCGGGACCTGCTGCCCTCTCGCCCGCCCGGTCAGTCCCCGGCCCGCCCGCCCGCCCGGCCCGGCCCAACCGCCCCGCCCGCTCCCGCTCGCGCCCATGGCGGCCCCCGGCGGCGCCCGGCGACGGCCGCTGCTCCTGCTGCTGTTCGGTGAGAGGCCGGGCGGGGGCCGAGGGGCGCTGCGAGGGGCCGGCTGAGGGGCCGCTGGGCCTCGGGCGCGGGGGCTCCGGGGGCGCCGTCCGTCCCGGACGGGCCCGCGGCCGGGGTGCTCCGAGGGGACGGAGGGGCCCCCCGCGGCCGTCGGGCCCCAGAGCCCGCTTCTGGGGTCCGTGGGCGGGGGCTTGGCGGCTTCTCAGCGCTGCGGTTCGCCTCCTCACCGTGGGGCTCCGGTGGTCGCGGAGGGCTGCGGGCGGCTGCAGCGGGACGAGGACGGCGCGGGCCTCGGTCCCCGCGGGGGACAGGGCGGGCGGCGACCCCGGCCTCGGGAGCCCGTCCTGCGGGCTCCCTTGGCCCTGCCGGCCGGCACGGAGCGCTGACCTGTGTTCTGACGTCGCTCGCTGGCTTGCGTTCTCGTTAGCTTATAACGACCTCGTTACCCCGGGGAGGTTCAGGGAGCCCGCAGCGGACAAAGGGCCTGGCGTCACAGTGGCCGTGATCACGTCTAGCGAGGCGCCGTCGGAAGAGCGGCGTGTGTGTGACTCCAGAGCCCTGCGTGGTGCGGGTGTTTTCTCCGTTGAGGGATTTCGCGCTCATTTATTTGTCGTAACGAGAGAGAAACCGTGCTGACTTGAACAGGATCACCACCTGGTTTGATTTGACTTCAGGGCTGTTGAGAGCTCTCTCTGTGGCCCTTTCTCTCCTGGTCCCCAAGACGCGGGAAGGTGAAAGTGCTAGGATCTGAAAAGTGCTGGCGGACCGCCCTCGAGTTCAGCAGGCACAGAGGCACTTGCCACCCCTACCTGCTGGGAATTCCAGACGTTTGCTCTGAAATCCTGTTGGTGACAGAATGGATTTTGGTCTCAGGTTCTTGTTTTGCCTATTGTGTAAAATGCATTCTTTGAGCTGCAAGACCAGCCGCAAGGGGTGACCTTATTCCAGCAGCAAACCGGGAGCCTTGCTCTCCCTGGCGCGTGTCCTGAATTAGGTGAGGAGCTGCTGGGCGAGTCTTGTCGTGTCAGGGCGGCTGGCTGTTCTTTATTAGAAGAGCTTGCTTGCGTTACAAGTTTATTATTGTGTTTCATGTTGTAAAAACTCACCTGATGAAGAGAAAAATCCACAACTTCCCTACATTGATAGCTTGGAGTATCGTGCATATAATTAGTTTTTTGACGTCTGTTTTGTCATGTCTTTTAAGTTTTATATTTGGTTAAAAATCCGTTTTTTAAAAAAGGTTTGTTAGCTTGGATTTGGATCTGTTTAAAGTAATGTTTATTTTGTGGGATTCCCTGGTGGTCCAGTGGTTAAGACTCTGAGCTCCCAATGGAGGGAGCATGGGTTCGATCCCTGGTTGGGGAACTAAGATCCCACATGCTGTGTGTCCAATAAATAAAACAATCTAAAAAAAAAAAAGTAATGTTTATTTTAATACACAATTTCACCAAAAAGCATTTTTCTAAAGATGTTTCAGAGTTCCAAATTACAAAGTCATCCTGCCTTAGTAACTAGAAATTTGTTTCCTCTGAAAACTTTGTAGAAAGCTAGGCAAGTGTGAACTGAAACTTTTTGATACATACATCAAGTATTGCGTAATGGGACTCTTGACCGTTGATGTCACCGGGATGACCTTCCCCTTTCAAAATGAAGAACTGTTACTTAAAGAAGAGTTACCGATAATGTTACTCCGGATTGTGGGAGTTTGTCAGTTACCAGGTTGCCGATCGAATTCTTCACTAGGTTTGAAGTTTAAATGTTTTAGGTCCATAAGTTTGAATTGATATCTTAGATCCATGCCAGGCTGTGGTAGTGCTTTCTTCTCTGCGTGTCCGAAAGACGTGACTCCATGCACGGATGACGTACACTTCTTCTGGAGCATCTGTTCGGCTGTGTTGTGATTATTTTTATGCCTGTATCTTCCTTATCCTATAGCCTATCTCGGCCTCACACATTAAGTGCTCAGGACGTACAGACGTCCAGTTTGACAGCAGTGCCCCCTAGCAGAACACGGGTGTCAGCTGTTCGGAAATGTACACAGTAGTCTTAGAGGTTGTGGTTCTGTGTCAGGGGTGGCTCCTTGGTCTTTGTTTTTCTTCCTTTAAGTCTTCATAGGTGAGTATGTATCACTGGTTGTAAAAATAGTGGATTTAGAAGAATTGATCTTAGATTAGAAAGTGATTCCTTTTAAAAAGTTAATGAATTTATTGACTTGTTCCTCCAGATGGCAATCTCTTTCATATCTCAAGTGAATATGTCGTAATTTGAAACATAATCCTTGCTCACTGAGTGTGGGAGAGAACGTGTGGCTCAGGTGTGGCGAGCTCAGCAGGCAGGCGGTCTGAGTCAGCAGGCCCAGGCCCAGGTTGGCTCTGCCTGGCGGCAGTGTGACTCGAGCACAGCGGTGAACGCCTCTCTGCTTCGGACTCCCCATCGGTAGAAGGGGAGTCCTCACAGTGTCTGCCTATTAAAATCGTCACAGTCATTCAGTTACCTGCAAAGCCCAGTACGGCTGCTCGTTAAATGAAACACCTCTGCCGGTTTGTGTCAGGTGCCAAGGGTTCAGTGAAGAGTTTGGTAGGCGAAGCCTTGTGGCACGGAACCCGTCGGCAGTAACAAGTCTCTCTGAAGACCGGCCATGGCCCTGCTCTCAGTGCTCCGCTCGCTCCAGCTAACCTGATGCTGTGACAGCTCTCAAATGTCGGCTCGCTTCTTGTCACTTGACGGGTGCCGAAACTGAGGGTTTGGTGGTTCCTCCCAGCCCAGCTTGTCGGGCCAGTAGTGGCGGAGGAGTCTGTTTAAGATTGACCGCTCACCGCAGGCAGGCGTGCTCCCACAGCTTGTTTTAGAGGCTGGAATGTCTTCAGATGGAAGTTTTCTGAAGGAATAAGCTGCTTACCCCTCACAGGACCCTGGAGAGAGGATGGCGGCGAGTCCTGACTGAAGGGCTGCTTGTGGTGCAGCTTCTGACCTTCAGGAGGGACACTCCTCAAGTTACTGAAACATTCTGACTTGAGAAAGTGGTTTTATAGAGATAAAAAGAAACTTCTGACCATTCACATATATGTGTTCTCTTACAATCTTATGTTACAATGCTGCTGTAGACATTTTTCTCTTGACCAAAATTGGCTTGTGGTTTCTTGTTTTAATTGAAAAATTTCTGGGCCTCTCCAGAATACATATGGGCCTCTAGCGCTGCTGAAGGCTGTTTGAAGTTTGTTTTAGTAATATTTTTTGTTGTTGTTTTTTGAAAGCTCAGGCCCTCAGCATGTTTATTACTAAATGAGGGAATTATGTGATTGAAAAGTTATTTAACGTGAAGTGTTTTCTAGTGAAGGGCTTTGAATCAGTAGGAAGTGTTTGGTGATTTAAGGGACTCTTACAGGAGAGCAGCTTGGCAGGAGCTGACGCGGGAAGCAGTGGCCTGACCTGCTGAGCCCATGACGCGCACGGTGGCCGCCCAGGCCTGGGGCATCCGTGCGCACCGGGAGCTGGTTGGTGTCCAGCGTCTGCCCGTCTTCTGTGCCCGGGCTTTGCTTCTGCTGCTGGACCTGCGTTTGCCTGGCTGGCGTCTCAGCGGCTCTTGTGCATTTACCCTGTCGCTCTCAGAGGTGTCTTTAAAACTTTCAGTGTGTCAGAAATGAATCATGGGATTTTCTCTCCTCTGAAAAAAGCAGTATTCGTTTGTTGGAAATGATTTTAGGTCATCTTACTTGAGTGTTCTGAGGAGTAGCTTAAACATTTGTGAATCAGAACACACAAGACTGTCCTGACGCCCGGGTGGCCTCATTCTCCTGCAGCAGCTTTTCTCTCTGGCTCCAACTGGAGGCGGAGTGTGGGGGGTCTGTCTGTCCTCTCCGCTTTAGGCCTAAGTCATAGTTGCTCTGAGTATTTTATTTGGTGCCAGTCGCAAGGGTGGAGTGAGCTGGGCTCACTGGAGTCGCTTACACACGAGCGACAGGGGCCGCGTGCGGGGGAGCCAGCTGCCGCTCTCGGACTTCACCGCCGGGTCGAGGGCGCCCTCAGGGCTGTGGGAGGCAGGCGCGTCCCGTCCTGGTGCAGGGCGTGCAGGACCTGTGCTGCAGAAAGACAGAGGTGTGTCTCTTGGCACGTGGCCACACACACAGCACACACATGCTGGCTGAAAGCTGCTTGGGTTTAGAAGGGTCAGAACATCTATTCCTGCCCATCTGTGAGAGAACCAGGTGCTGAAGTGCATGGCTGTAAACTTACCTTTTGTGCCTCTGATCAGGGTGCACTTGTTGCTAAGCTTCCTGCTCGGGTGGTGGCCTGTGGCCCTGGCCCTGGCCCAGAGCAGCGGTCACACCCAGGCTGGAGGCCCTGCGACAGCTCTTGGCAGCGCGTGCAGAGGTGGCGTGGGGTCCTAAGGTCGCACAGCCAAGTCCAGAGCCATTGGAGTCACTGTGTTTTGAGGTCCTCTGGAGGTGGGTAAAGAACTCTGATCTTTGGGTCTGTGGCTTTTCCTGCCCTGTCAGCAGGTAAATCAGGCAACTCCTGCGCTGCAGCATGGGTCCGCCGTTTCTGTAGAGTGTCAGCGTTTGGTTCCAAGGTTCAAGTCCTCCCTCCAGGACCCTACCCCCGCCTCCCAGAGGTCCTCTGAGGAACCAGTGTGAGGCCGCCTAGGCCCAGGGTGACCCCAGATTGACACATGGATGGGGCGGCTTTCAAGAGGCCAGTGTCACAGTGGTGTGGGGCGACAGAAGCCCTGCAGACCCGGCCCTCGGAACCTGCACGTCCCGGTCTTTCTGGCAGTTAAGCGGCTTTCCCAGTAGCAGTCATGCTGCTACAACTGTAAGCCACAGACATTTTCAAAAAGTCACGTGGTGGTTTCTCTTTTTGGGAGTCAGCAGGCCTCGTGCACGGCGCGTCGGCAGTTTTTGTGGTGAAGAATGGCAACGGGACCGCCTGCATCCTGGCTGACTTCTCTGCTACCTTCCTGACCAGCTACGACACCAGGAGTGGGCCCCAGGTAGGAGAGCCCGGGCCTCCGCACCCTGCTGTGCGCGCCTAATGGGCCCGCTTAACCTCCTCGACACGTGTGTGTGTTCCGTGTCACACACTGCGGCGCCCCTTGGTGCCTGGGCGGTCTGTGCTCACTGAGTCACACAGACCATTGGGAACTCTGCTTTCGCTGTTTGATTGGGCCTTTTTCAGTTTTCCTCGATTATATTTCATAAGCACAGTGCAGTGCTTCATTATGTTAACTACACTGATTTGCTTGCCCATCACCTGTAGCTGAGTTCTCTTGTTCTTTTTATGCCTGGTGTGCAGCTCTGTGAATATAGCTTTTTTTGATCTGTTGATTTTGCTTTAGATAAACTTACGCTGCCGGAATCACGTGTGAACAGGTGTTGGAGGCGCGGTGTGACTGCCCTAGTTTGACTGGAGCGTCCCTTGTGGTTTTGTTACGGCAGCTCTGCAGAGGGTGGGCTGCTTGTTGCTGTCCGAGGTCCCTAACACATAAGCAGCGTTTCTCTGTTTTTTGTGCTGTACTTAGTCGCATCCAACTCGCTGCGACCCCGTGGACTGCAGCCTGCCAGGCTCCTCTGTCCATGACGTTTTGCAGACGAGAATACCGGAGTGGGTGCCGTTTCCTGCTCCCTCTCTGTTGATTGCTCCTCCGTTAATTACCTGTTTGTGGATTTTGCACTTCTGCCATTTACATTGGTTTTCGTAAATAGGTCCTTATATCAGATTTTGCTTTCAATGCTTTGTCGAAGCACCGTTTTTCCTTACCCATCTCCATGTCCACGGCACGCCGTCTGCTGGCACTTGGAGAGCAGTGGGGGCCCAGGACTGCCAGGAGGACGAGCGTTTCCTTCAGAGCCCCCTGGACACTCCAGCTGCCTGGACGCCAGTTGATGTAAATGGTCTTGTCAGACAGAAGGGGGCTGTGAGGACTTTGTCCACGGAGATGCCTCTAATCGTAAAGACTCGTCCAGGCACCTTTTAATTTCTCCTGGTTTGGGGTTGGAATTTTAAAGTATTGTTTCATTACATGTTAATCGTGTTATACAAGTGGGGTCATTTGTTTGCAGTAGTGTGACTTCCCACTTCACGAAATGTGTCTTTGTCACAGGTGTGGTCCGTCTGCGGGACAGGGCTGTGACAGCTTCTCACTCGCCACTCAGTTCAGTTCATGGAGATGGGCTTTGGTGGTTTTGTAGTTGTTTTGCTTATAATAGTTTAGCCAAACAATTTGCAGTAAACTTCATCTTTTCTTTGTTTAGAGAGACATGTTCTTTAAATAAATACTCTAGCAGTCACGAAGGTCTGAGAGTATCAGCTTACCTTGGAGCCCAGCATGAATTATTTCAGTTTATGTGATACCTTTATTTTCGTTCTTATATGAAGTGAAATTACATCAGTGGAGAAAATGTTAGTAATTAGGTCATCCTTATCTTACACTTGAATTACTTTTTGGTCTGTTACTTGACATAAAATACTTTCATGTCTTGTTTTTTGTCAGACGTATGCATTGATAGTGACGTCTGAGGGGGGAGCGGGTCTGGGTTCCCAGCTGTGGTGGTTTCTGAACTCTGTAGTAACCCGTTACTGTGCTGGTTCCAGACCAAGTCCTTGATGCTGCCAGCTGGTGCGCAAGTGTCAAACAGCAGCTCTTGCGGCAAAGAGAATGCTTCTGACTCCAGTCTTGTGATCACTTTTGGAAGAGGCCACACGCTGACCCTCACTTTCACCAGAAATGCAACACGTTACAAGGTCCAGCTGATGCGCTTTGCCTATAACTTGTCAGACACAGACACTTTCCCCAATTCGAGCTCCACAGGTAAGAACCAGTATGGACCAGTGATGAGGTGAAGAGAACTGGGTTGGGGAGTATCTAAATTGCTTTTAAGCAAGCACTTCAAGGGGTTAAAAACCGATTTTTTAAAATACAGGAGTCAAGACTGTGGAGTCCATGACGGACATCAAGGCCGACATCAATAAGACATACCGGTGTGTGAGCGACACCCAGGTGCACATGGGCAATGTGACGGCCACGCTCCGTAACACCGCCATCCAGGCCTACCTGTCCGGCAGCAACTTCAGCAGGGAGGGTGAGGACCCCTGCGGGGACCCGGTCCCAGGCCTCCCTGTGGGGACGGTGCCCTCCTCCCTGAGAGTGGGTTCAGACAGGGTCCAGGGCAAAGTAGGTGCACCCTCTGCCCTCGTCATGGAGTGGGTGGGGTCGGGGCGGCAGTCTCCACACAGAGACCTCGCCCACCACAGTCCTGCTCAGGCAGGCGGACCCGGGGTGCTGCTCAGGAAGCCTGCGCTCCCCTCCTGTGAAATGAGGGTGCTGACCTCTTGGGGGGTGTGCGGACCCAAGAGTCTCTTCAGAGAGCACCCTGGGCACCACACAGCCTTCTACCTCCGACTCCACATCCTGCTGGTCAGCTCACAGGTCACCGTCCCTTCTTGGGGGAAGGGTGGCATCCCCACCACTCTGCTCTGTGTGCCAGCCTTGCCTGGCGGCTCAGAGTGGCCGGGTTCTGGGCTGCATGGCAACCCCATGGCCCTCCCTGTGGCTGGCAGCAGGCATGGGCCCTCCTGCTCCAAGGGGCCTGCGAGGGCTTCAGGGCTCTGCACAGCCAGCAAAAGAAGGGTGGTGTTTGTGATCAGAAATTTAATGTTAAAAAAAAAAATCCGAAGAATGTTTCACAGCAGGTGACAGGCAGGCTTCCCGTGCCTGTGGCGGACCTTTTGCTGGGGAGCAGCCACGGTCCCTTGCCCTCCCACTCCCACAGCTGCTCCTGCGCTTACGTGGCGGGGCCAGGCGGGGACCGGCATCCATGGCCACAGTCTGCAGCAGCCACCGTCTGGCCCTCCTCAGAGGAGGCTTGCCAACCCGACCCCACGGGCACGTCAGTGGCGGGGCTGGGGCTGAAGGAAGCCCCATGTGACCGGGAGACGCATGGCCAGCCAGCCCAGTCACAGGGCTGAGGGTCAGGTCCTGAGGCCACCACGCGGCCCCGGTCAGGCCAGCCCGGAGGGTTCCGGCTGCACCCTCGGGCGGCGAGCGTGTGAGTTTGTGGGTGCGAGCCAGGGTCTGGGCGCTTGGGTGGGACCCGAGGCAGCAAGTCACATGCTTTTAGGAGCCAGGGTTTGCAGTTAGCAGCTGAGCGTGGGTTTCAGCAGAGGGAAGCAGCACAGACCCGGGAGGTCAGGCCGGGCAGGCGGCGGCGTCTGGTCTCCTGACCTGCCCAGGCCTGGACACGCCTCACCTGGACGGCTGCCTTCTCCTGCTTCTGAGGCCTCTGAACGCAGACCCAGAGACTAATGTTGTTAAGGTAAACAGCTGCCTTGTTTTTAGAGGACTGGTTTCAGAGCAGTTTTAGGTTCACACCAGAACAACAGAGCGTACAGATTCCACACGTAGCCTGGTCCCCACGCAGGTGCCGCCCCCACTGTCAGTGGCCACGTGGTGGTCACTCTCCAAGGAGGGATGGCACAGGCGTGAGGCCCCATCGCCAGTGCCCCCCACAGGGTTCTCTCCCTGCTGGGGTCGCCGGGTCCACCCGTGGCCCCTCATCTGCTAGTTGTGGCCTCCTGCCCGCCCTGGACAGGCCTGCAGCAGTTGTGGCCTGGGCACAGGGTCTGGCTCCGAGCTTGACCCACGGGGCTGCCCCTGCTGCCCTCCAGGGTACCCGGGGCTGCTGCCAGTCTGTGGCGCATGTCCAGTGTGTGTCCCCGCCCGGCCTGGGTGCTCCTGCTCCTCTGCTGGTGCCTCAGGACCGTGTCCAGCCCGGCACGCAGGCGCTCGGACAGTGTGTATGAACTGTCACCATTTCAAATGGCCTCGGAGACACCATCCTGACGGCACAGGACACAGTTGAGGTTTTGTTCCTGACCTCACGGGAGGTTTGTTCCGCTGGAGAGGGTGTCCTTGCAGGCAAGGGGCCGCCGAGGCCGGAGGGTTCCAGGAGCAGGGGGGGCTGGGAGTGCAGGCAGGAGTCGGGTGTCAGGCGCCTGCTAGGCCGGGACAGCCCACTCCCGCCCAGCGTTTCTGGAGCCCCGGCTCCCTGGAGGATGAGCACACTCACCCCGCTGTCCCCACAGAGACGCGCTGTGAGCAAGACCTGCCCACCCCAACCGCGCCACCTCAGCCCTCGCCCAGCCCAGCTCCCGCGAGCCCCACGGTGTTCAGGTACAGCGTGAATGGCACCAATGGGACTTGCTTGCTGGTCAGCATGGGGCTGCAGCTGAATGTCACCTACAGGACCGTCGACAACAAGGTGGGCTGGCCGGAGCCCTGCTCCCTGCACTGGGTCCCGGAGCAGGTCATGGGCGGTGTGTCCTGGGGTGCTCGGCTGGACCCCTATCCACCCGGGCTGCTGTCCTGAGGCCACAGCCTGAAGCTGCCGTCTCCTTGGGGCAGGTGTGTCAGCCCTGAGAGAGGGCGGTGTCCACCAGGTGCTCAGGGGTCTCTGCTCATCCTCAGAGATGACGATCTCCCTGAGGCCAAGGATCTGGGGTGGCTTTGAGAGATGGAGGCCTGCCCCTCCTGCAGGGATGAGAGCCGGGGGAGGCTGCCGGAAGTACAGAAACCGTCTGCATCCAGTGGTCTTCTGCATGGACTTCTGTCTTTCCTTCTGGTTTTGTTCCTGTGAATGGGCCTTGAAGCCACTGCCTCCTGGTCGCCTCTGCCTCTGTCTGCTCACAGCCCGGGGGCTGGCAGGAGGGGAGCTGACCTCTTGCTCTTCTCATAGACGGTGACCAGAGAGTTCAATGTCAACCCCAACAAGACCTCCTTCGGGGGGAACTGCTCTGCCACACTGGCGACTCTGGAGCTCCATGGTGAGAACATCCTGCTCCTGCTGCTCCAGTTCGCAATGGTGAGGGCCCCCTCGGCCCCTTGTCTGTGGGACCCCCGGCCCCCCAGCAGTGGTGAGGGCCCCCCGCCCCACTAGCCCCTTGTCTGCAGGACTCCCGGCCCCGCAGCCTGCATCCATCAGCAGAAACCTCACAGTAGCTGGTGGCGCTGCAGGGGCTGGGGTGACCCAAGGCTTCGGGTGCTGTCCCTGCCTTGTCCTGGAGCCGAGTCCCTGCACCCTCACTCTGCACACCTGCCCGGGACGAGTCCAGTCAGCAGGAGACTGGGGACACGCGTGGCTCACTGTGCGATGGACCGCTGCGCTTCTCCTGATACAAGCTTTCCTGGAAAGTTCGGTGTTGGCTTTTGGGGAGCATGGCTGCTTCAGCCCCTACCCTAGCAGACTCTGGCTCTGGGCAGGGACCGTAAAGAGCCAACTGGAGTTCTGTTCCCGAGACGACAGGCTGCCTTCTCGCTCCTGAGCACTGTGCAGCTGCCTCCTGAAGCTGGGGGCGCCAGCAGTCCCCGTCAGCAGCAGGTGATCCTCCAGTCTGATGGTGACCGTGTCCTTGTCTTCTCTAGAACGAGAGCTCCAGCCGGGTTTTCCTTCAGGGAGTCCAGCTGTACATGACTCTGCCCGACGCCAAAGGTGAGGCCCCCACCACCCCTCCGCGTGCCCTGCAGGTGCCCGGGGCGCTCACCCCACTGCCTTTGCAGACCACAGCTTCACGGCCACCAACAGCTCGCTGAGGGCGCTGCAGGTCGCTGCGGGGAACTCATACAGGTGCAACGCTGAGCAGCGCCTGCAGGTCACTAGCACCTTCTCCCTCAACGTGATCCGCGTGTGGGTGCAGGCGTTCCGTGTGGACGGGGGCAAGTTTGGGCCTGGTGAGTAGGTGGGGCGGTCAGGAGCAGGGCCCCCAGCGTCCTCTGCCTGCATCCCTGACTCCGTGGGCCAGCACGCCGCGGGTGCACCCATCACCCTTTGAGCAGGGCTGGGGAGGCTTTCCCCACGAGAGCCGTGGGTGCAGAGGGGGCGAGCCCGGCTGTCTGTCTCTTTGTCCCGCAGTGGAGGAGTGCCAGCTGGATGAGAACAGCATGCTGATCCCCATCGCCGTGGGCGGCGCCCTGGCGGGGCTGGTCCTCATCGTCCTCATCGCCTACCTGATTGGCCGGAAGAGGAGCCACGCTGGCTACCAGACCATCTAGCCACGGGCGCGGCCTCGGCCGCTTCCCTGGCTTAGATCACTGTCAGGGGCACTTTCTTACAAACTGGTTTTCATATCTGCTTTATTCAACGTGAAGTTCATCTGGCAACACTTACTATGCACACGAGAGTAACTATGGGAATGACGGTGTTAATTTTGCTAACTGGGTTAACTATTTTGCTAACTGGTTAAATGTTAATATTTACCAAAGTAGGACTATAAGGGGGTGGGGGGTAAGAGCTTTTCTAAACGGGCACAGGCTCCACTTTGCTTTGGCTTCTCAAGACCCTGGTGTTGGGGCTTTGCACTCTGAGGTAAGCCTCACAGGGGGAGGGTCTGGTCCAAGGCTTTGGTGAAGGCGGTGGCCGGGTGGTGAGCACGGAGGGCGAGATGCAGACCCGGCCCCTCAGTTCAACCTCGGTGGCCCCACCCGGCCTGGGTGCTAGGTCCCGGGTCCCACACTCTGCCTCGAGAGCTGACACTTTTTAAAATAGAAAACTGGGTGTTATTTTTATTTCCTTTTTTGTAAAGTGGTTTTCTGTTTTCTGTGGGAGGTTTGGGGTGATCCTCTGTCCGCACCGTGCACAGTAGTCGTTCCGCTCTGCTCATCGCTTGCAGCTCAGTGGACTGTGTGCCAAGGATCCCCTCTGGGATGCGTTGCCGTAACGATGCTAATAAAACGTCTGTTTGTCTGGGCTTCATGCTTTTGTCGGCTCCCGAGAGAGGTGGCAGTACGTGAGCTGGGTCAGCAGGTCAGCTTGGGGGGCTGTCCCAAGGCCAGCGACTCAAGAAAGGCCAGTCTCGAGAAAGTGGGTTAGGAGCCCGCTTTCTGGGGACAGATCTCTGGAAGACAGTTCCTTACCTGGTCCTATGAATTGGTGGCCAAGGGCGGGGGCGCTCAGGCCTGAGTAGACAGAGGCTGGCGTTGAGGGCAGCCTGCCTGTGGTGGCCCTGGGCAGCGGCCCCTTCCACCAGGCAGGGCAGGGCTGGGAGGCCGCGGTGTGGGGCAGGGCCCTGCCGCCCTGCAGGAGTCCAGGTGCAGGCCACGTGAGCTCCTTCCAACACGGCCGTCTCCTGGGGTGGGCGGCACCAGGCTGAGCCCAGCAGCTCGCCTGTCCCGCAGGGTCAGTCTCCACAGGACAGTGGGGTTTGGAGCCCCTGCCGGGGGACATGCCCCTCAAGGTGCAGCTGGTCTCCTCCCAGGAAACGCCCCGTTCCCCCGTCCCTGCCTGTGCCCACCTGTCCCCACGTCCTGGGCAGGGCACAGCCTGCCTGGGCGGGGGTTTCTCACCAGAGGTGGCCTCTGCAGAGGGAGGGAGACGGGACGGGCAGGGTGGAGGGCCGGGGCCTCCAGCCCCGAGAGGAGGGGTCTCACTGGGGCAGCTTCTCCCCCGGGCGTCGGGATGACGGCCCAGAGCGGACTCGCAGCCCCTCCGTCTCACCTGGTTCCCACACCGCTTGTGTAGTTTCAAAAAGTCACTGAAGAAGCTGTTAGATCGCAGGCTCACAGGAGCTGGCGCAACTCACACACACACGCCTCACATTTTAGTGTATCAGCGTATCAGGTAAAAATATATATTTAGAAACAATGACAGCGCCCAGTGAAGAGCACGCACAGGACAGCTCAGTCGCCAGTGGTCGCTCTGGCCGGAGGCGGCGGCTCGAGGCGGGCGTCAGCCCTGCGCCAGCAACCGCGCCCTGCAGCGCTCCCGCAGGCGGGCGATGCCGGCCCTGGACAGGCTCCCGGGCTCCGAGAATATTCTCTGGAACAGAAACGGGTTCGTTGAGACCTTCCCGGCTCCCGGTGGTGGCCGGGCAGAGGCCAGCGGTCAGTGAGCACAGGAAGGTCTCTTGTTGCAGACGTGTGATAAAGCTGAGCGAGGCCACTGGACAGAACTCCAGCATCAGCACAGACGCCTCCCGAGCGGCTGCACCGCCCCAGGCGGCCAGCGGGGGCGCTGGGGACCACCGCCCGCCGGACCTTTCCCCGGGAGGCGGTGGGGAGCCCTTCACCCCAAAGGCAAGGGGAGCCCAGGAGGGACAGGCCATGGGGAGCGGAGGAGGGCTTCCTGCAGGGTTGAGCAAGAACAGGCCGCTGGTGCCCCCCAAGTGCCTGCAGGGATTTCAGCAAAGCGGTCTGAGGACCGGGGAGGGAGGTCCCAGGGGGTGCGTGCAGCTGGGGCTCAGCTCCGTCAGTCCTCAGGCTGGGCCACGTCCTGGTTTCAGCCACTGAAAAGCTGAGGAAAGTGCCTGAGACAGGACGTCTGCCGCAGGGGAGACGGCACACAGGGTCCTGCCCCCTTACACTTGGGTCACTTTTAAAATTTTGAATGCAGCCCACGAAGTAAACATCTGATTCTGAAGTCAGAGGCTGTGAGCCACTGGAATTAAAATCGGGTAACATCCAGCTCCCACTCTTGCACTGGTTTTGTGCATGCCTGTGCGAAAGCCACATCAGTTACACCTGAGCCACTCGAGGTGTGCGGCTGAGTGTCAGCTCCGCGCCCTTGGGGTCACCTTCCTGCTGCTCATCTCCCAGCCCACTGCGTCCCCAGCCTCCACTTCCATCTCCATAAACCTGACTCCCCTAGGGGCCTTGCGTTAGTGGAATCAGTTTTTGTCCTTTTGTGACAATCACTGAACATGATGTCTCCAGGTTCACCCAGGGTGGAGCAGGTGTTGGGACTGCCCTCCCTCTTAAGGCTGAAGGCAGGCCCGCCGTGTGGGCGGACCACACTGTCCCCAGCCACTCGGGTGGCGCTGCAGGTTGTGCCCACACTGCGGCTGCTGTGACACTGGAGTGAACGTGGGTGGGCAGCATCTCCCAGAGGTCCTGCTTCCATCTCGTTTCGATAAAGACAGCAGTGGGATGGCTGGATCAGACAGTAGCTGTCTTTAGTTTTTGAGGAGCCTCCATACTGTGTCCCACGGTGGCTGCACCATTTTACACTCCTACCAACGGGGCACAAGGGTTCCCTGTTCACACGCCCACCAACACTTGTTACTTGGGGTCTTTTGGATGACAGCTATTCTGACAAGTGTGAGGTGACACATGGTTTTGATTTGCGTTTCCCTGATGATGAGCGAAGTGGCGCATCCTTGCATGTACCTGCTGGCTACCTGTATGTCTTCGGACGAAGGTCTACTCAGATCCTCTGCCCATTTTTAAATGGGATTCCTCAGCTCCGTATCCAGCTGAGGTCTCTGTGTCTGGACGTGGCCTGCACACACACGCTGCTGTTCTAGGGGTCACCTTTTCCTCTGCCACTGCTTCCCTTTGCTGCACAGAAGCTTTCAAGCCCCACGTGGTCCCAGTTTGCTATTTTTGCTTTTCTCGCCTGTGCTGAGTTCTTTGAGTTCTGCTGACTCTCATAGCAGTTCTGAAAACTACTCGGGGCCTAGGAGAGACTAGACTTGAGAAGCGGAAGCAAGAATGGACTCAGACTTGTTTCCAGTAAGAGAGAAACTGCCTCACCACAAGGAGAAGGGAAGGTGCCTGGGGGGCGAGGGGGGAACCCTGGGAGCAAGCCCCGGGTGACTCTGGCCGGAGAACAGACTCTTCAGAGGGTTAGCTGACCTCTTCCCATGACAGTGCTCCTAGCTTCCGTGTGGGATCTAGGAAATGCTAGATGTTCTTGGACAGAACTTCAGAGAGCTCTGATGCATAAACTGCAGCGTTGCAGAAATACACAAGTTTGTAGAGACCCCCAAGGAAATAAGACCACGGTCACTTCCCACCAGCGTCTGGTGAGCGGCCACACCTGCTGTGTGCAAAGATGTTTTACGCAGCACTTTTTCTGCCGTGTGGGGAGATGCTCCCCCTGCCTCACCCTTTGCGATCTCCTTGAGTCCACTCAGCTCACAGGGCCTAAGAGTGCGTCCAGGCTGGAACACCAGCCGCCCCACTGCGGACACACACCCACTGGCAACAGGCAGGCAGGCCACCCGCCCTCACTGAGCACCTGCTGCACTCGGGAGCCCCCTGCTCCTCCTCGGAAGCATCGCGCTGAGCTCAAGAACCAGATGCCAAAGCCACACAGTCTGAGCGTCCGCACCGCAGTCCAGCAGAGGCCAGGCCATGGGGACGTGGGCAGTGTGTGCAGGGCTGGGCTCCCTTCCGGGAGGTGACAACGTCTGGGCCCAGGGATGCAGATGCAGAAGCCCTAAGACTGCCTGAACCACCCAGGCCAAGGGGCTGGTTCTGAGGAAACTGAGTCCAGGGAGGCTCGGAGAAGGTGCCAGCAGCCTGGAGGCGGTAGGCACGCCACCACCGTTCCACATGGCGGCTGAGGGCGCGACGGGCCAGGCATTGCGGTCAGTGGCCCCTCCGGCCCCCCAGGGTCAGCCGTCCCCCTAAACCCCACCCGCCCTGCCCCCGAGGGCCTGTGGGACGCAGCACCCGGGTCATCAACTCAGATGATCTGTCTACACAGCCTGCACCAGGCCTGGAACCCAGCAGGGGGGGCCAAACGGGTGTGACCCCACCAGGGCGGGAGAGAAGGCAACAGCAGGGCTGAGGAGGGTGGGCCCACTGGCTCAGGGGGGCCCAGGATGGGGGGTCACCTCCCAGGCTCAGGAGAAACCAAGGAGCAGACCTCACAGGCTCCGGTGGGATCCCAGGTGGCACCGGCCCCCCAGCCGATGGCGTGGGGGACGCAGGGTGAGCACAGTGGTCTGCTGGCGCCCCTCCCCGGCTGCCCGCGGGCGCAGCCGACACCCACCTGCATGAAGGTGTGGCACTCGGTCACGAAGCGCCCCCTGGTGATCTCCTTGAACTTCTCACAGAGGTCGGGGACACTGGTGGCTTCCAGGATCGAGGCCTGGTGATGCTTGAGGAGGGTCAGCGCCACCCGGAAGATGATCTTGGACCCCTCGCTGAACAGGCAGTCCCAGATGCGCAGCACCGTCTGCAGAGGGAGAGGCGGGTCACCGCGTGGCCACGCCGCCAGCCCTGGGCCCAGCTGGGTGCCCTCACCTCCACGGGCAGGACATCCACAAACAGGCAGATGAACCAGCGGGACACGACCAGGGTCCACAGCACGCCGTGGCCGTCCATCAGTGCCGCCACTGCCGGCAGCTTCATCCTCACCAGCTCCCCGAGCACCTCCTGGTCCGTCTTCAGGCCCAGCATCGAGGGGCTGTAGTAATCTGCCGTGGGGCGAGGGTGCAGGGACGTGGGTCTCACAGCCGGGTGGCCGCAACCTGCGTGCCCCCTGAGCCAGGCAGTGGTGGGGGCCCCCCGGGACCCTTTCCAGAGGACAACCGAGGAGACAGGGACGCGGGGCCTCCTGGGAGCGACACCCAGAGAGAGTGAGGCCCCTGCTGGTGCCCATCACACCCGCCGCCCATCTGTCTTTTGAATGGACATTTTCTTGCCAAGGAACTTGCCAGCTTGTTAACATGGTGTATCATAATAGTGGTGTATTTAACCTAATGCTTGAACTCTGCCATAAAAGTTCAGTAACCAATCTGTGTAATAAGGTTTGGCCATTCACCGCGGCAAAGGGACAGACGTTCTTGCTAAGTATTTTCGTTAAAACAGAATCATTATGATCACTGACATCACAGTCACATCACCAGTTTTCAGGGTGCGCGCTAAACCGAGCCCAAGGCTGGAGAAGCCATTGGGTCATTAACACCTGGGGCCTGGGGTGCCCCTCCCCGCCACAGCCCCTGCCCCCACACCCCCACACCCCCACCCCTCCTGGCTGCAAGTCCAGCCCACCACCCCCTGCCCCTGACCAGCGGCACCCAGTCTGGCCCCGGGGGCAGGGGGGTGGCCTGAGCGGCTCAGAGGGGCAGGCGAGCGGATTTGCGGAACACAAGCTCAGCACATTCTCACCTTGGCTACAGAGGCCTTATGGCAGCTCCCAGAAGAGTCAAGGTCACCCCCCGAAGCTGCCACAGGCCCAAGCCGGTCACTGGGGGGGTCACTGAACCCCACCTGCTGCTCAGCCAAGAACACTGACAAACCCCGACGGCCAGCCCCACCTGCGGGATCCCATCTGCTCACAGAGGCTGGGAAACTTCTCAGGGGCCCCTGGTCCAGCCTCCCCTCCGGGGCCCGAGTCAGGCTTCTCCCAGGCCCCCCCCCTTGCACACAGCCCGGAGGTGTCCACTCTGGGGGTGATGGTGGAGGGGGCCCCGAGAGTCACCGCCCCAGGACGTGCCCCACCGCCCCCCTGGGCCTAGCTGTCCAGCTGCGGCACGGGAGCCCCCTGCTTCCCTTGTCGCAGGGCAAACAGGTGGGACTGGCTTTTTGGGAGGCGGATGCATTCGGTCATTAAGGGACAGACTCCTCCCTGAGGTGACATCCCAGACCCCCCCTCAGTCCCTGAAGTGGTTGGGGGCGCAACAGGGCTTTTCTGCAGGCTCAGGAGTCAGAGGGCAGACGGGTCCCTGGAAGAGACTCGAGCATAACTTTTTTGATGTAAAACAAGCCATTTTAGGTCTGGGTCATCCTGTGATCTAGGCCTTTGCAGAAGAAAAGGTCTCAGTCATTAGAGATTTTGTGGTGGTTCAGTCGCGCAGCCTGTCTGGCTCTGTGCAACCCCATGGACTGTACCCCACCAGGCTCCTCTGTCCATGGGATTCTCCAGGCAGGAACCCTGGAGGGAGCTGCCATTTCCTTCTCCAGGGATCTTCTCGATCCAGGGATCAAACCCGTGTCTCCTGGGTCTCCTGCACTGGCAAGCGGATTCTTTACCACTGAGCCACCTGGGAAGCCCAGGTATAGATTTTAAGGGGACAAAAGGTCGAAACACAGCTACAACCAGGCCGGGCTGACAACTGCCCCACAACAGAGACAACGAATCAGTGCAGACTCCCAGCTCTGTTTCCAAGGTAAAGATGAGCCTGAAGAACCGTCTCGAGCTGTTCCAGAATGCCGACCCCCTGGAGCGCTCAACCAGCAGGTCACAGGGAAGCTAAGAGAGACGGTGCTGCCCTCTGCTGCCCGTGGGCTGCGGGCCTGGTCCCGGGTCCATGCTGATCCTCCTGCCTCCAGCCCCAGCAGGACGACGCTCGAACGCTTAGGCTAACACAACTGTTTGCTGCTGGGGAGCCACTGTGTCGGGAGAGACCCCCGCACTCCCACCCTCCAGCCTGGTCGTTATCTCTTGGCTCCTCACCCACCACCAGGCGAGCCCAGTTTCGGGGAAATAGCGTGTCTGCACGTCAGCGGCTAGTCTTCCGCTGACTTGGGACCAGAGGGGAAACGTGAAGAAGTCCCGCAGGGGAGCCTTGTCTGAGCGGCTGTCAAGTGATAGATCAAACACCGATACCGATGCCTCTCCGGGGGTGGCAGAGTGCGGGGGGCCCAGCAAGGCGGCCCGGGACCCAGCCGTCACCACCTCGTTAGGGTCGCGCTCTCCCGGTCTCTGCTCCTCCTCGATCCGACTGCTCTGAACTCGCGGTGTCGCGGGCACTGGGGGGCAGCCTCCGGTGGCTGCACCCACACCACTGACATCCAGCTTCGTTCGGCGCTGAGACCTGGCCTCCCCGCCCCCAGGAGACCATGGTCGCCTCACCCCAACTCGGGGACCATTCAGGTCTATTTTGTAAACTGCCTGTTAGGCACATTGTTCACCTTCTTTTCTGTCAACCTGTGTCCACCTAGACTGTTAGGAATTCTTTACACGCTAATCGTATGGATCGCTTTTTACTCTGTGGATGATGCCTTGTGTCAAAATCAGTTTTTAATTTGAACATCATTAAAATGATCAATAGTGTCCTTTATGCTTTCTGAATTTTGTTCAAGGACGTCTTTCCTACTCTGGAATCATGATGCTGTTCTCTGTCTCGTCTCACGTTTCAAAGTTTTGTGTTCTCACACGTCTAGAATCTACCTGGAATTGAAGTAAGGGGCTAGTTTTGTTTTCTTCTCTACAGACAATCAACTGTCACGGAATGATGTTTTAAACAGTCTTTTCCCTGCTCCTTGACACATCTCACGTACCGAGTACAACAGATGGACAGACTTGTTCATCCCTCGCTAACCTAACAACTGTTACAGCACCTAATGCAACTCCAGCACTCTCCTCTCCAGGTTTCCCTGGTGGCCCAGCGGCAAAGAATCCACCTGCAATGCAGGAGACCCTGGTTTGATCCCTGGGTCAGGAAGATCCTCTGGAGAAGGGCATGGCAACCCACTCCAGTACTCACGCCTGGAGTACAGAGGAGCCTGGTGGGCTACTGTCCACGGGGTCACAAAGAGTCGGACGGGACTGAGGGACTAAACAACACAAGACTCTTCTTTCCAGCCTTCGTGATCCTTCCGTGCCATCAGGCCGTCCTCGCCCTCCTGGATAAACTCTTTAAGAAAATACTACTCTACATCCATTGCTCAACTCCGGGTGCTGACATCACTATTATTTTAATGAGATCTGTGTTCGTGTTCTTCCTGAGATCAGCCTGTACGACAGGAAGGATACACCAGCTTCACAACGCGAGTTGACGAGTTCATCTTTCCCTGTTTTCTGCAAGACTTATTTTTTAAAAAATGGGTTTAACTGAGGTGTTTTCGTCTGTGCATTTGGCCTTTCAGATGTCCTCTTTCCAGCTCTGTTGGCCTGCATTCATCTCTTCGCTGTACTCAAGCTCTCTTGTGGTTCTTGGAAGTCCCTGCGGCGGTTCCAATCTCGGCGCCCTTTCCACCTCTAGATTCCTCACCCCTTCTTCATCAGTCTTGTCAGACGTCTGTCTATCACAGCAGTTTCCCAAAGAAGCAGCTTCTGTCTCAGTTCACCTTTCCTATCGTGTCATTCTCTGTCGTTAACTTCCACTCTTCTGTGTGCGTGCTTGCGCGCCTGTATGCACGCAAACGCGGAGCAAGAAGCTGGAGAAGCGCACGCCACCCCGCTAACATGGGGCACGAGCACCCCCGAGCACGGGAGGGACGGGGACACGGAGGAGAGCGGCCACTGCTCCCCCTCAGTCGGCGCCGCCGCCTCGGAACTCCGGAGATGGGGGCGCGTCTGTGCAGCTTTGCTGTAATTAAGACAGAAGCAGCTAACGCAGGATGAGCACGTGCTGAAATGACCTGGCTTGTGCACCCAGAGGCCCGAGGACTCACACAGCCCTGCCCACCCCCAGCAGAGACGTGGCCCCTCCCCCCAGTCCTGACCGCTCATCTGGAGATTTCCTTTTGTTTTTGAAGCAAGACCCGTTTTGCTGTATTTTAGTTTGAGTGAATCTAACGGCTACTGGAAATGACATGTTCTGGACTTTAATTCTCTGTAATGAACCCCCCCCGGGGGGGGGGGCGCCTGGAGCCTTGCTGTCTGTTTCTCTAGGTCAGCCCTTCCCGCTTCCCAGCGCCATCCGTTCACCTGTTTCTCTCAGTTGCTGTTGCTGCCAGGCTTTAGGCTTTGTTCCCTGAAGCTCCCCAAATCCCCAGACGACACCAGGAAGTGGTCACGGTGGGGACCTCCATCATAACTGGGTCTCTGACATAACTGAGCCATCGGCTCAGCGGCGTCCAGGCTGAGACACGGCGCTGCCCGCGGGGTGGGGGTGGTGGGAGAGAGGCCGCTGCTCCCTTGGCCCCCACGCTGTGAGCATCTCAGCTCAACTCAGCTGCAGGAAGACTGCCAACCCCAGCTCTCAAACGACGCCGTATGTTTCGTCACACCCTGACTTGTCAGCAGCATCGTTACGGCAACACCAGAAAAGCGAGTAACTCTTACCACAGGACTCCACGCACCTGGGAGTATTCTGCCAACCAGGGCGTCCAACAGCCAGAAGGCTTCTTCTTCACTCTTAGTCACCAGGATCAGATACCCCGCGATGAAGTTCATCCCCTAAAATCAGACAAATGTCACCGGGATCAGACACCCCTCGATGAAGCTCATCCCCTGAAATCAGACAAACGAGGTGGCCCACGCTGACACCAGCTCCACCCCCAGACCCTGTAACTATGCAGCCGCTGCCCGCTAACTCCCATCTTGCTCGTCCTTCCCTAGAACGTGTGTGATTCTGGAATGACCGTCCAGGGTAGTGTCAGCCTCGCGGGCTCTGCCGTCGACAGACACATGCGCTCAGGCCTGCCTCTTGGACTCTGCCTTAGAACCAGGCAGGGTGCGTCCTCGTGAAACTCTCACCAGGAGAAACTATAGGGGTCGCTCGGGCGCCGCCTCCCACCGCTCTGAATGCCCAGCCGTCCTCTTGGGAGGCCTGGCCTCTGGCTCTGGGGCCGGGAGCGTGGGGATGGCACCCCCAGCCCTGCCCTCCTGCCCACACCCTCCGGACACCACGGCCTCCAGAGTGCACAGCAGGAGGGCCCGTCAGCCCAAGGATCGGCCCCGGGGCTCCCAACCCAGCTCCGCTCACGGTCTGGGCTGTGGACACGCGTCCCTTCGATGCTGCAGACACAGCACCTCCGGGGGTCGAGAACCGATCCCCGCCGCCTGACAGATCGCCCCAACGCCAGGAGGCCCGGCTGCCAGAGAGGCCCTGCATTCCGGGCCAGCCCGCCACACGCACTCACGCACACGTGCACACACACATGCACATGTACACACGTGGGCACGCGTATACCAGCGGCTCCGAGGCGACAGGGTGCTGGTCACCCGCATCCCGTAAACACAGCCTGTGTTCACGTCTGCCCCTCCCGCCCCCGCCGAGAAGCCCAGCCCGGGTCGGGGGGGACCCGGGAGCCCCGGCTGGGCGAGGCCCCGGTGGTCTGTGGAGGGCCCGGGGCTCACCTGGCAGTAGCCCACGCTGTGGTTGTGGTGCCCGTAGGCCAGCAGCACGTTGTACAGTGGCCCCTGCAGGCAGGGCTCCGCGTCCTTCCGGAAGCGCACGTTGTCGGGGAAGGTCCTGTTCATGTCTGCGGGGACCCGCAGCGCACTCAGGGCGTGAGCCGAGGCCGCCCCCGGGCCCCCAGCACCCTGCAGCCCTTTCTCTCCAATCAGCACCATCATCAGGCCCTCTGACGAGGCCAGGCTGCCGGGTCCCCAGCGTCTCCTCCCGTCCCCACGCCCCAAAGTGTGGGTGAAACGTGAGCAGTTTATACACAAAGCTTTGGAAAATTTCCCCAATTCTTAAGATTGAAAACAGAAGCAGGCAGGACACCCTGAGAGTTCCGTTGGGAGGTGAAGACAAAACTGAAAACTACCCAGGAGGCGCTAGTGGTCAAGAACCGCCTGTCAATGCAGGAGCCCTAAGAGATGTGGGTTTGATCCCTGGGTCGGGAAGATCCCCTGGAGGAGGAAACGGCAGCCCACTCCAGTATTCTTGCCTGGAGAATCCCATGGACAGAGGAGCCTGGTGGGCTACAGTCCGTGGGGTCGCAAAGAGTCGGACACGGCTGAAGTGACTTAGCACGGCACAGATAAACTCATCACCGCCAACTTCTGTCTGCAGAAGGGTGCCTGGCGGCCTCTTCCACCTCCAACACCTCCTTCCCGCTCCCCCCTACATTTCTGTGAACCTGCATCCAGGGCAGAGTGAGGGGGGCTGAAGGACACCCTCTGACCCTGCCTGGGTCAGAGCGGCGGTGTCGGCGAAGGGACACACGTGGACACCGTTGATAACTCAAGGCCTCCAGGCAGCTGCGGGAACTCGGCTCCCAAGCTCGGGCTCCCACCTTGCACCTGCCCACAAAGACCAGATCTGAGCCAAACAGCAAACGGGCTGCCTCAAAGCACGTAATTTTCAATCATATGTTTTTTACAAAAAAGCCTTCTTTTCCATGGAATTCCGAACATTCCCAAAACTGGCACCTATCAGGGAGAAATGAGTTTTTCACTAATTCAGACTAGACTGACCAACTGTGCTCCCTCCTGCATAACGATCTTTATGATAAGGAGCTTTAGCAGATGCTGAAATCTTTCTCCCCGCCCCCTGCACCGGAGGCAGACGCGGTGGATGTCCGGTCTGCGCTCAGGCGCACGCCGCGCCTGCTCTACTGACCCTGCGACTGACGCAGGCTCATTGGCAGCAGACCAGAGCGGCCGCGTGACCCGGCAACTCCACCCTGGGGTCTGTACCCAAAGCGCTGAACGAGGGTCTCGGAGAAGTACTTGACACCCTGTTCACACAGAATTCACTGTAGCCAGGGAGTGGAAGCAGCCCAGGTGTCCACGGACAGAAGACAGACACACACAGGATCTGGTCCAGCGTCAGGAAGGGCGAAGCCCTGACGCTCGCAGCGCGGGTGGACCTCCCGGACACTGTGCTCCGTGAAATCCGCCAGGTACAGAAGGACGGACACTGCGGATTCCACCCACAGGAAGCCTAGGAGAGTCAGACTCACAGAGACGGGCAGACGGTGGGAGCCAGGGCTGGGGGCTAGTGTAACGGGTCAGAGGCTCCCTTAGGAAAAATGAAATGCTAAACTGCACGTTGTGTCCATTTCACCGTGATTAAAAATAAAAGTATCTAAAAACTCTGCACCAAACAAAGCCTTTAAAATTCATTTTTCAGACAAAACACCACCCATCACTCGCGGTCTCTCCCTGCCCACGTTGGCACGGCTGGCCCTGCAGGTCACGGCGGCGTCTGTCCTGAGCCCTCCGGCCGGGGTTTTCTGGGGGGTCAGGGTGCGGCCGGCAGGCTCAGCGGCCCAGCGCCTTCCCCGCTGGAGCCCTGGGATCCCAGACCCCCACTCCTTACGTTGGGGACATGCCACTTTCTCACTGTCCCCAGTCAATCCAACCTCCCGGACATTTAAAGTAACCAACTTTTAAATGAAGCACTTTGTGTTTAACTTCGTCGTTCTCAGAAGCTGGCAAAATTGGAAAAGCAGATGGCTCTCCTAAAGATCGTTATTCAACTTAGGTTAAACATTTTTCTGAGGACTCTGAACTTGTGAGAGCCTGTGGGCCCGGCGTCTGTGGCCAGTGAGGACGCTGGAGGACGCGGGACGGGGCCAGGGCGTGAGCGTCTCTGGACACTCGGCATCGGGCACGAAGAGAGGACGCGGCGTGCGGCTTCCTGCGGCTGCGTCTGTGCGTCCTCGGGGTCACCCAGCCCAGGGCTGTTCTGACGGCTCGCTCAGCGGCCTCCTCACGGCCCTGGACGGTGTCTTCTCGGAAGAAACCCGCTTTTTCTGCCATTTTCCTTACCGCCTAGCTGCCCGCACAAGGATTTTCTGAACCAATTCAGATCACTGTCCTCCCATCAAATAAGCCCCCGTTTTGCTTCTCCTTTGAGAAAATGGGAATCAGGGGTGCGCCTTTGACGGCGTAGGTTTCTCACCCGCATCACGACCCGGGAGTCGGGGGCAGACACACTTCCCCTGGGGGAGGCGCCCCCGCCCGCAGGGCCGCCCCCACCCCGGGGGCCGCCTCACCTGTCCTGATGGCCTCCTCCAGGCCGGCGCTCGGCTCCCCCTGCAGGAGGCGCTGGTAGTAGCCGGGGTTCCGGTCCATCCGGGCCTGGGCTCCGCTCACCCCCATCCAGACGCGGGCCCGGTGCTCCAGCGGGACGCCCTTGCGGATGTAGCGCTTCACTGAGACGAGGGAAAGGGCAGCTTCAGACGGGCCCTGGTGGGGGCGGGGGCGCAGGGAGGGGCCCCCCTCCAGGTGTTTCCATTGATGGTGCCCACAAATCAGTAACGCGGACACGAAAAAGAGGCAGGACAGGCATGCCCCGCTCACGGGCACAGGCCCTCCTCACAGAAGTCCGCTCTCCCCTCACGCTGAGGGGCTGGGGGGCCGCAGCAGCCCGGCCTCCACCGCGGCAGTGGTGCAGGGACACGGGCCGCCCCGCAGCCTGGGCCGGACGCCACGGCCCTGAACGCAGGTCGGCACTGGCTCAGGCACCGGCTGTACCGAACAGAAAAAAATTACACCAACAGCGTCCTCCTTTACAATCGGAAAAAGCTGCTGAAGTCTTATACCTCAAGCTGACAGCCACCAGTCCACACGCTCCTGAAAGGGCCTCCCGGAGGCCAGGTCGCGTGCACCCACCACTCTCAGGAGGGTGTGCGGGACGGGAGTTTGCAGAGGCTGGGGGATGCCGAGGTAGGCCCAGAGGAAGGGAAGGACGGACCTGAACGCCACCCACCAGAGGCAGAGAAAGCCAAGAACCCTCTGCAGCTCGGAGGCACCCGTGCAGCTGGAGGGTCACGTGTGGCCAGAATGTCTTAGGCAGCGTGACGTGGTCATCCCGCTCCTGGACGTGATATTTCAGTCTATCAAACACAGCAGTCATTCAGCCGGACCGTCCCTTCAATCTCCTACTATTTACACACCACCTCAGGGCTCAGCATGCCCAGGGGTGCCCTGAATTAATCCTCCCTCAACCGCAAGGGGAGGGTCAGTCCTAGCTTTGGGCAGGGACCGCTCCCACTGAGATGGAGCAGAAGGAAGAGACGTACAGACATTCACGGTAACTTTACGGACAAACCACAAAGAGCTGAAATGGAAACACTGAGACAGGAATCACTTATGACAGCACCGCAAACCCTAACACGAGGAGAAGCACTTAGGTATAAACTCTAACAGGACGTCCGCAGGGAAATCAAAGAGCCAGAGAAACGGAGAGAGACGCCAACGCACCTCCAGGACCCCTCGACAGCCCTGCGGCCTCTTCCACTGCACCCCCCGCCGAGGCCTTCACCCACGTCCAGGCCTGCAGGTCAGCCACCCAGAACCACACAGGAGGGGACCCCGAAGGTGACCGGCTGTTCTAAACCTTGCACGTGGTGGGTATTACCTGACTGTGCGTCTGTCCACACTCACAGGGCTCTACACCGAGAAGAGTGAACTTCATTGCAAAGTTTTAAAAAATTAATATAAAGTACAGAAAGCAAAGTGCACGCTGGTTAACCCCCACTCCGGAGTCGGACGTGGCTAGGCAGCCCATACCTCGGGCATGCCTCGGTTTCCTTCCATCCCTGCAAAATGGAAGCAAAGCCCAGGGCCTGAAACGCAGTCAGGGCTTCAGACTCCCGGCTGGTTGTAAGAACAGCAACAATATCCGGAAGTTTCAGAGAAGAAGGGCTTCTGCTACTTCCACTACCTGTTATGTGACTTTACTCAGCTTCTCTGGAAAAGAAAGCAAGTGGTCTTCCCACCCTCAGAGCAAGGGAAGGGCTGATCCACTGTTCTTTCCAACATTTGGAGGAGTGTAAACTATGCGGCAGAAAGAGGGGGGAGATTTTTTTAAAGAGAAGCTCGACCCCAAAGAATAAACTCCCAGCTGTCTGCCCCGACAGTTAAGCAGGTTCCCAGGTTTTTTTATATTTGTCTTTAAACATGTCTCGCAATTGCACCCTCATTCAGATGGTGCTAACCCCCTCGCCCACTGGGCAGGAGGGGAAGAAGCGAACAGGAGGAGCTCCTCTCATCAAGGCCCTTCACGCCAGATGGACAGGGGCGCAGGGGCTCCTGGTGGACCTCCTCACCGACAAAGAAAAAAAAGCACGTACGCACAGCTAACACCCTCAAGCAGGCTAAGTTTCAGCGCTCATCTGCAGACGTGGACACAAGTCCTCTCAAAAGACAACACGCATAGAAGAGCCCAAAAGCAAGATGCAGGTGAGGAGCAGGGGCAGAGGTGGTCCTCCAGGCGTGGTGGCCGGGTTCAAGGTCGGGGCCCCAAACGGAGCTCCCACTGCCCACACGGGGCCCACATCCCTCAAGGCCTCCGTCCCACGGGACGTCACACAGCTGTGGACGCTACAGCCAGCCCAGAACGTCTGGCAGGAAGAAACTGTATTCCCATTTCCTGACTAAACAGCCAATCCTGTGTACGCCTGACCACTCCCTCGGAGCGCCACAGGTGCTGTGGGAGCCCCGGCCGTCACACCCGGAAGCCACACCAGCTCAGCGGCAACACCCCGGACTACAAAACCGTGTGAGCACACAGGCCCCTCACCAGATCTCCTAAAAGAACACCAGGCCACTATGCCCTCCAGCCCACCCGACAGTGAACCCCACCCCAGGCCAAGGCTCACCAGGAATCAAGTATATTTGCTCCTAAACCTGTTACACCATAATTACAAGGTTTAACAAACATTACATAAATTTAGAAAGGTAAAGCAAAAAGAAACAATGGCAGTTTCAATAAAACCAAATTAAATTTTCAGAAAGAGTTGATAGGTGCTCCAAAAAGGCAAGGGAAGTGAAGTGAAAGTCGCTCAGTCCTGTCCAACTCTTTGCGACCCCATGGCCTATACAGTCCATGGAATTCTCCAGACCAGAACACTGGAGTGGGTAGCCTTTCCCTTCTCCAGGGGATCTTCCCAACCTAGGGATCGAACCCAGGTCTCCTGCATTGCAGGCGGATTCTTTACTGGCTGAGTCACAGAGAAGCCCTAGGCAAAAGCAGAAACAAAGCAGAACCGTCACATCAGGTAACTACGGAAGTCAAGGAAGAGAGCGAAGGTCTGGAAGACTCTGCACTCAGATGGCTTCTACTCCCAACCCACGGGGAAACCAACGCTGGAAACCAGACACAGCGTTCAGTGCAGTTTCCACAATAGTCATGTATGGATGTGAGAGCTGGACCAACAAGAAGGCTGAGCGCCGAAGAGTTGATGCTTTTGAACTGTGGTGTGGAGAAGACTCTTGAGACTCCCTTGGACTGCAAGGAGATCCAACCCGTCCATCCTAAAGGAGATCAGTCCTGGGTGTTCATTGGAAGGACTGATGTTGAAGCTGAAACTCCAATACTTTGGCCACCTGATGCGAAGAGCTGACTCATTGGAAAAGACCCTGATGCTGGGAAAGATGGAAGGCAGGAGGAGAAGAGGACAACAGAGGATGAGATGGCTGGATGGCATCACCGACTCGATGGACGTGGGTTTGGGTGGGCTCTGGGAGTTGGTGATGGACAGGGAGGCCTGGTGTGCTGCAGTCCATGGGGTCGCAGAGTCGGACGCAACTTGGCGACTGAACAACAATGGTTTCCGTAGGAAAGATACAGAACTAGTGGGCCCTCGCTGTACAAAGAAAAGATGACAAGACAGACTCAAATGACAGAATCGAAGGGGAACTCACATCAACGCGTGTGTCACGTGAAAAGGTCATGAACGCGCACATCTCGCAGCAATTCTCTGTGGCGCTAACTGACCTCCAGGTCCCTGCTGGACAGGAGGCCTCCTCCTGCATGAAAGCAAACGGTGCCCCCTGTTCTGGGGGGGCACAGTCACCAGCCGCCCCCCTACGGGAGACGGGGGCCTGGGCAGCTGAGAAACTCGGGTCAATTCACACCTTCGAGCGTGACCAAAATGTTCTCCCACGTGCAAAAGGTAAGTCTATCTTTGTATTTTTATTTCCTTGTACATAACTTTAAAAAAACAAATCAAAAGAAAAAAACGAAGCCAAGGTCGGCTGGAAGCACGTTGACACGCAGCAGCAAGGCAGGCATGGCCCTCGGTACAATTAAAGACATCTGCCTTTCAATGACAGATGGCCCTTCAAAGGTAAAGCTTGATCTGCCTGCCCGCCCCCCCTTAAAAACTGACTTCTTTCCGCCTGGCCGAGCCCCGTGTGCCCCCCGTGGGGCCCTCCTCTGGGGGCCCTCCTCTCCTCACCCCTAATGCTCTGGTCACACAGCTCAGCCCCCGGTGGCTGGGACCCCTGTCCTCACCCCTTCGCTGCCATTAACGCCCTGTGTCAGGAAGTGTCAGGGACACTCCTGCCCACTCCTCACCTCCTGCGGGCAGGTCTGGCCTCTGTATCCTGAGCTGGGGAGCAGGCAGGCAAACACTTCATTCATTTATTCAACAAACAGCTAAGGGACCATCCAGCCAACCCAGCCAGCACAGAGGGATCTTTGATCCCAGCGCAGAAAACTAAGGATAAAATAAGTTAAGACGCACACGTGGAGGACCAGAGAGAGGCAAGGAGAGAGTGGGAAGTGGGGCTGCGGGGTGAGGATGGAAGGCTTCCTGGAGGAGGCGCTCCAATCCAGACCTGAAGGAGGCCGGGGACAGCCTGGGGCGGGGAAGACCCCCCAAGGAGAAGCCGGGGAGGAGCTGAAGGGTCCAGGGAGCGCCCCGTTTTCTCTCTGAAGGGGGCAGGGAGCGCTCGGGGCAGAAGCCGGCGGGAGCACTGCCCTGGCCGCTCGCTCTGAGGAGCAAGAACCCCGGCTTCTGGAAAGAGGGCCACGGGTGCCATGCGTCTCAAAGGGCAAGCAGGCCGCACGTCCAGGCGAGGAAAGGGGGGCCTCGCACCTGGACCGCGCAGCGCCCTCACCTGTGCGCCTGCGCGGGGCACGGCTGAGATGGGGGCAGCGCCCCGGGCCTCGAAGGAACCCCAGGTCCTGAGCTCCCCCGAGCGCACGGCACCGAGGACCAGATGACTTGTTGCGCGCCCGCTGGGTCAGGAGCCGAACTCACCGGTCATGCTCTTCCGGACACCACCGCCGCCCTTGAGAAGTCTGGACCATTTGATGGCTCTCCTGGCGAGGATCACCAGGTAGGTGGAAAAGAATTCTTCGTAAGCTGCATAATCGAAGTCCTCAGGCCTTTCAAACCCATACGGATCGATCCTACCATACAAAAAGGCCCAGAGTAAAGTTCCACGCGCACGTGGACGTGGGACCCTCGGCGCCCAGCCTCCCGATCCCTGCGTAGCGGCCGCCGGCCCCCTGCCCCCCACCCGGCGCCGCAGCAGAGGCGGCGGGCCGAGCGCGGGGCGCGCACGCAGCGCAGGGGCCGCCCAGGGGCGCGCAGGCGCCCGCACCGCCGCCCCGGCCCGCACCGCCGCCCCGGCCCCGCGCCCCCGGGCCGGGCCAGGGGCGCACGGACCCCCGCGCGCCTACCTGGGGACACGGGTCCCGCGCCGCTTGCGCGCGCCCCGCGACCTCCATGCCGGGAGGGGCGGGAGGGGGCGCCCGGGCCGCGGGGCCAGGGGTGCCAAGTTCACCTCCCGGGACTCGGGGCGCCTCGCGTCCTTCCGCCGGGCCGCGGGCGCCGGGGGGCGGGGCTGGGGGCGGGGAGGGGTGGGCACGTCTGGGGACCCGGAGGGCGGGGCGCGGCCCGGAGGGAGGGGGCGGGAGGGGCTGCACGGGCTGCACCTGCTTCTGCTCGCGGAGCCCGGAGCTTGGGAGGGGCGCGGCCTGGCCGGCCCCCGGCCCCCGGGGCGGGGAGGGAGGGGGATGGGCCCCCGGGCGGGGAGGGGGGGATGGGGGCCCCGGGCGGGGAGGGGGAGGGGCGTGGGGGGGTGGGCCCCCCCGGGCGGGGAGGGAGGGGGATGGGGGCCCGGGCGGGGAGGGGGGATGGGCCCCTGGCGGGGGGGAGGGGGATGGGGGCCCGGCGGGGAGGGAGGGGGGGCCCGGGAGTGGGATGTGCCCCCAGCCCCCGGGGGGTGGGGAGGGAGGGGGATGGGCCCCCCGGGCGGGGAGGGGGGATGGGCCCCTGGCGGGGGGGAGGGGGGATGGGGGCCCGGCGGGGAGGGAGGGGGCCCGGGAGTGGGATGTGCCCCCAGCCCCCAGGGTGGGGAGGGAGGGGGATGGGCCCCCGGGGGGGAGGGGGGGGGGGGGCCCCTGGCGGGGGGGAGGGGGATGGGGGCCCGGCGGGGAGGGAGGGGGACGGGGGCCCCGGGCGGGGAGGGAGGGGGCCCGGGAGTGGGATGTGCCCCAGGCGGGCAGAGGGGGCGCGGGGCGGGGGATGGACCCCCGGCGGGCAGAGGAGCCTGGGCCGGGCGAGGCTGAAGCCCCGGCCGGCACGTCGGGTCCCGCTGCCTCGCACCCCGCACCCCAGGGCCTCCCTGCCGCAGCCGAGGTGGGAGGAGGTGAGTGCAGTTTAGATTCTTCTGACAGCTGGCCAGGCGTCCGTGCCCCGCGGGTCCGAAGGCCGCGTCCCGACCTGTGACCACTGGTTTAATGTTCTTTTTACAGAAAACGATCGTCTTATTTTTAACTTGCTCTCTTTCAGCCTACACTTTCCGACCTGAAAATGACACACAAATAAGTGGATCTTAATTCGTGTGCCACCGTCCCCTCCCCCTCCCCGGCGGAATCAGCCTCTCCCTGCCGCCCACCGCCCCAAACCAGGCTCGGAAGGAGGGGTGCAGGCGCTCCCCTGCCCACAGCGGAGGGTGTGCTCCTGGAGGAGGCAGAGGCGCCCCCAAGGCCTCTCCCCAGAGACGCCCAGGATCTGGGGAGCGTGAGTCACCTGGGACAAAACAGACATGCCATCCGCCTGCGCGCCTTTTACTCCAAGGGACCCGCTGCAGACACCAACACAGTGGTCGCCACGACACGTGAGCACTGGGCCCCCGGCCCCGCAGCCCAGCAGTGTCCATGTGTGGCCTGAAAACTGCTTCTCGTATTGGGAGGCCATCGAGAATGTGTGCAAAGTGCATTTTGAATTTTGCTTTGAAAACAGAGAAGATTTTAAGGTCCTTTAAATTTAAGATGTAAGGGACTTTCGTAGCCCCCGCCCCGCCGCCCTCCGCCCCAGAATCCTAAGGGTTCTTTTTAAGAACTGGGCTCTGAATAGCAGAAGTCAGGCACATTGGAAAGGCACCACCCTACCGATGTCACGGCTGCGCGGCCCTCTCCACCAGGCCCAGCCCGTGGAGACACTGTCTCCCTGGGACTCTGATGTCGTTCCCGGTGGCGAGTGCCTGTAAGCTGGGTCTGGATGTGGTAGGTACAGCGCTGCAGGCATCCACTGCAAGTCTTGCAGGCTGTTGTGAACTCGCCTGTCCTTAGCATGGGTTTTTCCGGAGTATCCCATCGGAGGGCTAAGCAAGGAGCCTGGAAAGTAATTTTGGGGACACGCCTGCCCCAAACGGGGGACGTCTGTCTGTCCTTTTCCATGGAGGTCTGTAGGAAATTAGTGCTCAGTTGAACAGAAGCACAAAGACAGACCCCCCATTCGCTGGTTCCGGGGAAGTTCTCCAAGCCCTCTGCTTAGCTTGCTTCACGTTTGAAAGAAGACGCAGTGCCCCTTTCATGACCCCTCCTCGGCCTTCACCCCAGGTGCCTCCTGCAGACTCCGGTCCACAGGCGCGGTGACTGGTCCTTCCACCAGCGTGGGCCACCGGCTCACACAGTATCGACCCGTGCTGGTCTTAGAAATCATCGGGCACGCAGCCCCCCCTACCTGGTTCCCTCAGCCCCCTGTTTCCGCCCGTCCCAGCCCCTCTGCCCCCTAAACAGGGCAGCTCCCAGCTGGGGCAGGTGGCTCCCTACACCCCATCTCATCCTGACCTTTCTGTGGGCCCCACACGTTCCTACTGCCCGTCTCCAAGAGCACGTCTGGCATGAGCCCCCTGCCCCGGGCCCCAGGCGCTCTGGAGCAGCCCTGTTGGTGCAGCCTCCCTAGGCCTCTCTTCCTGACTCCTGCTGTCTCTGGTGGGTTCCAGCCGCTGTGTCCTGCCACGTCCTCACACCTGCCTGGTCCCAGCCCCACCGGAAACGCAGACCACGGATACGTGCTCTTGGACTTGAACATGATATTAGTACCCTGAGCAGGGGCATTTGGGGCCAATGAAACGTGGGTGAGTGTTAGATAAGAGGGGGCCCATCCAGGAAGCGTGGCGGGAGAGATACAGAGAGGAAGGACCCTTCCGGAGGCAGCCAGCGGTCACAGCCAGAGGGCCCTTCGAGGGCTGCCGGCCCGCCGCCAGCACCTGCCCGAGCCCCCTCCTCAGGAGCAAGAGGCAGCGGACCCCTGGGTCCTTGGCACCCCTCCACCAACCTGCAAATGCCCGCTGCCCTGAGCTTCCTGGGCATCCTCGCTGGCCAGATGCCCTTCCTTCAAAGCCGATGATTGTCCACAAGGGCAGGTCACGTCCACAGCCAGGGAGCTGGTTGTGCACGGTCGTTCCCTTAGGGTGGGGGTGTGCCCACACAGCCCCCCAAGCCGGCGCACGCCCACAGGGCCCCTGGAGTCCACTGCCCACGGTCAGGCTGTGTGAGGAACCAGCTTTGCAGCACTGAGGTTTCAGGCCCCACGTGAGAACCCCTGGCCAGGGGACGGGTCCTCGGCAGAGGCTCACCGGGAGGCCCCGAGGCCCCCCAACCCAGGGGCGCACGGAGCACCCCAGGCCCCCGTCTTCCTGCAGGACTCCCAGCTCTTGTTGCCTGATTGCAGGAACTGCTGCCGTTTGGATAAGATGTGCTGTCCGAGCACTTTAGTTCCAGGGGTGCCCATCCCCCCAGAGCTGACGGGGTGTCCAGGCAGCACCATTGATCACTGTGAGCCCCGAGGGCGGTGGAGGGTCACCACAGGTCAGGGTGGGCCGGCTGCCAGCCCCCCAACAGCCCACGGGAAGTGTCGCAACTCACACCCTTTCCCATAAAGTACGAAGTCAGGTTTTCTCTATTTTTGGCTGAAGAAGAGTAGATACGGGTAAAGTGATATGATATCTGGAGTTGGCTTTAAATGGACTCCAGCAAGAGGGAAAAGGAAGCAGTGGCTGGGAACACAGGCAGAATCACTGAAGATGGGTCTTTTCATGTCTGTTTGAATATTTCCATAATTAGTTTGGAAAGGTAAAGAGGAGACGTCCTGTTCCAGCCACTGGGGTGGCAGGGGACTGCTCTGGGGCCAGGCCTGTAGGGACGGCCGGATAGACGTGCTCAGAGGGTCCTCAGAGGCGCTTACACGGCTCCGGCCTTCCCGGGAGAGAAGGTGGGGGCCCGGCAGGGTCACAGATACACGATTAGGGACTGGGGGGGGGGCATAGGAAAGAGCCGAGTGAGGCAGCCTCAAGGCTTACAGTGACCCCGCCAGACAGCCCGTCTCCATGGAGCACTGGCCCGGGAGCCTGGACTTAAGGGCGTGTCATCTCCATGCCCCCTCCACCCTTTCCTCATCCCTGCGCGTGAGGTCCAGGGGGACTGATCTCGGGTGGCCTCAGCCTGCGGCGGCTTGGAGCCGGGCTTGGGTTCCCAGCCAGAGACTGAGGCCGGGGTCCTGCAGTGGAAGCACCGGACTGTAGCCACTAGACCAGGGGTCAGTGACCTGGCCCTGGCCCTTCAGCTTTGCAAAAAGAATTCCCACAAAGACAGAAGGCAGGGAAGCAAGTAAAGTGTTTATTAAGAGGAAAAAGAGTCCAGTATGCGTGGACAGACACATGGGCGGTCTCAGGGAGAGAGAAAGGCACTGAGTCAGGCCCTCATCGTGACTTGAATGGGGCATTTCGTCTGGGTTTCCTTTGGCCAGTCATTTTGATTTGCCTGGTTCACAGTCCATACTTGGTACATCTCAGAATCCTCCTATGTGCGTACACATCTCTTAGACAAGATGGCTTTACTGCAAAGGCGTCTGGGTAGAATATCCCTAGACATGACCCCCCTTTGGCCTCCAGGGAGTCTTTCTGTGCACATCTGGCCCGGGAGGTCTCCTGACCAGGAATCAGAGATGAGTGGTCTGGCAGGGCCCAGCCTCTCCCTTGGTTGTTCTGCTGTTCCCGTCTTGAGTTTGGTCAACAGAGAAATGAACCTGCAATTGCTTTGCCCTGGGGGCTGGGCCATCAGCCTCCTGCCGCAGGACCGCAGCGGGCACTGGACTGTCCCGGGCACAGCAGGCCACGCGCTTTCCCTGTGTGGGCCTCTTTTCAGGGGAAAGCACCCTCCCCAGGGCTGAAGGCGGGGTTTCAGGTCCTGGAAGCTCGCCCTGTAGGTGGGGACCCTGCACAGAGGGGCCGGATAGGCTAAGTCCATGGGGTCGCGAAGGAGTCGAACGTCACTGAGCTACTGAACAGCGGCTGCTGGCCCGGCTCTGCCAGCTCGTGCACAGAAGGACGGGGGAGAAAACCTCGGGGCAGGCCGCACCCCCGCCCCCAGCAGGAAATCCTATCCCTGTCCTTTGAAGAAGAAAAACAGGTCTAGGGAGCTGGCAGGTCCAAAGTGCTCCTGCCCTGCGGGTAGTGACGGCGCTGGCGGGGAGGCGGGGCAGCGACTGTAAAGCTGAGGCCCTTGCGGGCATCCTGTCTGGTCACCTGCAGCTGTTTGTTCTGCCTCCTCCCTCTCTGAACACAGATTTCCGAGTGTTGGGCACTTTGAGGCTCTGGGCCCTGTCCTGAGCTTGGGATATACTACAGGAGACAAGTTTCTAAGAGTGTTGCCTCTAAATAAGACACATCTTTGTAAGATACAAGGAGCATCTTGAAGAACCATGTCGTGGACACACAGGGACCACAGTGAGCTTTTGTAGACGTGACGGCTGCGAAAGGGAGCAGGTTCAGGAGGCCCCCCAGGAGGCGAGAGGGAGCAGGTTTGGGAGGCCCCCCCGGGAGGGACTAGGGTCTGTCCCGCGGGGAACTGACAGACCCGTCTTCAGGCCGGGCAGGCGTCCCCGCCCCGTCCTCCTCATCTTCCTTCCATCTCAGGAGCCCCACTGACCAGTGGCTTAAACAACAGGAGTTCATTTCTCCCCACCCCGGAGGCTGGGCCCAAGGCCGCGGTGGAGGCAGACCCCGCGTCTGGTGCGTACCCGGCCGCCTCCCCTGTGTGCCCGCGTGGCCGTCCCCTGGGCACATCTGTGTCCCGATCCCCTCTCACTAGGACACAGGTCAGACGGGATTAGGGCCACCCTAGTGATCTCATCTGACCTTAATCCCCTCTTTAGAGGCCCCGTCTCCAAACATGAGTCACATTCAAAGATATTTCTACTCTTGAAAAGTGACAAGGCTCTCAACTTTGGGATTTCAGAGCAATAATATAAAGAGAAAATACCCCAGATGCACGGTGTTCATACACCGGGGATGGGGCTGGCTCGTTCGTCACTGAGGTGGGGCCTGCTGGCGTTCATGCCTGCTCACGTGTGTCTGTGTGCAGGCATGACTCACGTCCCCGCTGGCAGCCCTGTCCGGAATGCCTCTGGAACTGTGACCTGGTTTCCTCTGGCTGAGAGGGAAGGCGATCTTTCCGCCTTGAAGGTTTTTCTGAAGGCTGTCCTTCCAGGAAGAACAGTCTCGAGCTCTGTTCCCGACGGTCTGAGCGCGGTCTCTGCCGTCTGCGCTGTGGACAGCAGCTCAGACCCAGGTCCTGCTTTGCTCTCCAACCGGGTCTCAGGGTGAGGGCCTTGGGACTTCCCAGGTCAGGAGCTGGTCAGGTGTGGGCGCCCTGAGGCCTTGGGATGTCCTGGACACGTGAAGGTGCGTGTCAGTGCCCCACGCCAGGAGCCTGATCCCTAGAGTGTTCGCTTTAAGAGACACACAGGTGCCGGAGCCAGCGTCACGCCAGGATTACAGGCACACAAGAGCAGGTCCTGCGGGGCCTTGGTGAGGGATCATTAGCCACCGGGTCTCATCCGGGGCACGGCGAGGGCCGGAAGGGCGGAAGCAAGTCTAGACCGTACGTTTTACTGGAAGAGTTTCCCTCTGGGGGGAGGGGAGGACTGGGAGCTGGGGGTTAGCAGGTGCAAAGTATTGTAAACGGGGTGAACCACAGGGCCCACCACACAGCTCAGGGAAGTGGATTCAGTGTCCTGAGATAAACCATCGTAGGAAAGAGCGTGAAAAAGGACGTGTGTGACTGAATCCCCTTGCTGCACAGCAGAAATTGACACTGTGATTGACTACACTCCAGCAAGATAAATTTAATAAATAAAATTTCCCTAGCACGGACAGGGCATGCCCTTCCCTCTCTGAGATGCTGGGACACTCTCTGAAGCTTCTGGGCAGGTTTGCATTCCCATGCCTTCTCCGGGCTGCGGCCGTCTCTGAAGTGTGGACATGGAGGAGGGTCCCCGTGTGGGGAACGTCCCCCCGGAGCCGGTCCGCACGATGCCACTTCCTCTCGTGGAGAAGACAGGAGTTTCACTTCTCCTGTGTGTGTCGCGGTCTGTCCTGGGGTCTTCCTCCAGACTCTCCGCAAGTTCCGGGAGGTGGACATTCTGCCCACGGATCCCAGGAGAAGGACACTGCTCTCTTGGCCACCCACCTCTGCGGGAGGTTTTCGGAGCTGGAGAACCCTTGGTTGTTCGGTTGGTTGTGAGGCTGGGGTGCGGCTTGGGGGTTTGGGGGAGCACAGACTCGCAGTCCCAGGGGAGCGACACCTCTGCTAGAGCTTCTGGTGGCCCCGAGACCACCTCCCTGCCTCCAGCACTGCGGAGCCGAGACCCCGCCCCTGTGGGCTCTGGTCCTGCGTCTTTTCCAGCCTCTCCTGCTCCTACTTTCCAGGGGCTCCAACGGGTTAGACTTTGGGGCATATTTCCTTCCAGACTTTCTAACCTGGGTAGGGAATAGAACAGCAGGTATGCATGCACACGTATGTACGATGCACACATACCTGACACATCTGTACATACGTGTACACGTGCACACACACACTCTGTTTAACGGGCCTCACTCTATACAACATTGGAGCCAGTCTTGAATCCTCAAGCCACCCTCACGCATTGCCCAGCCCGGCTCATCCTGGCTCCTCTCAGACCGGGGGAGTGAGTGTCGGATGTCCTGCCTCCATGCACCTCGGTGAGATCCGGAGTTAATCACAGGAGGAGGCGCCCCCCACCCAGGAGTTCATCCTCACGGCCCTTCTGCCTGACGATACGGACAAGACTTTCATCCACAGGGACTGCAGGGGAGGAGTGGCTGTGTCCACACGACCCCTGGAGGCAGGGACCCCTGCTCTTCCCCCCACCCCACCCGCCCTGCGGGCACACAGGGGAGGCCGCTCGCCGAGCGGGGGCCAGTCCTGGTCCCAAGCAGGGTCAGCTGCGGGGAGGGCGGCCCCACACCTGGGGCACCGAGCAGGTGAGCCCGAGCGCTCCGGCCCTGCCGTCGCCCACCCCACGAGCCCCCCGCACTGCACGCCCCCCGGGGGGGGGGGGGGAACCCAGGCCCCGCGGAGTTCCTGGGCCTGCAGTGCCCTCTGGTGGCTCTGGTGATGCCGGCTGGCCAGCCCAGAGCTGAGTGTGTGCCCAGCAGGTCTGAGCCCTCCCTCCGCCTGGTGACCTCGGCCGGAGACTCGGGGGTCAGTGGGGACCGCGGGCGCTGGGGCGGGTCACGGGGACGCGCGGGTCAGCAGCGTCACCGGGATTTAGGCAGGGCAGCCTCTCCCTGCCTCTTGACGCTGGGAGACAAAGAAGTGAGAGTGTCTCGGGTGCCTTTAGATTAACCGAGGCAACGGTGACGTGGACGAGGCCCTGTCACTTCCCACGGTCACCACAGCCGCCGGGGCCCAGAAAGTCGCAACTTCTTGTCTCGTTACTTATTGTCCATCAGCAGAGCGAGCGTGGAAACCAGCCTTTATTGGCTGCTTCCTTCAGGCTGTTTCTGAAAGACTTAAAATTCTCTGGCCGTGCGTTTCTGGTGCGTCCACACCTCCGCCACGGCCCCGCCTGGCCCAGGACTTGGTGATGAGCCTGGGCTCCGTCCAGGTTCCCGGTTTGAGCGCCCACGACCCTCTGACTTTGCCCCGGTCATTCGTGACAAACCCCTCTGGGCCTCACCCAGGTTTCTGCCAAGGTGGCACCTCTGGAGGTGAGGGAGACCAGTGCCCTGGTCAGAGGTGTCTCATATAATCACCATGCAACCTGTAACAGGGACAGAGTTTTACCTGAGCCAACTGAAGGCCGTAGGTGAGGCCCATCCTCCTGGGTTATGCGGGGAGTCCGTCCTGGAGAAGCACAGTTTTCAGCAGTTTTGTGGCTTGTCAGAACAAAGAACTTCAAGCAAGTCAGGGATATGTTCTTCCACGGTTAAAAAAAAAAAGTGGCACATGAGATCTTAGTTCCCTGATGAGGGATTGAACCTTCGTCCGCTACATTGGAAGTGCAGTCTTAACCACTGGACCTCCAGTGGACGGAGGTCCAACATGGATGCTCTTGACCTCCGGTCAAAGCGTCCCTTTCTGTAACAGTTAAAGCAGACGTACTCTGTGTCTGATGGGCTGCAGGGGGGCTGTTTTAGAGGCATCGAGCCCAGGTTGACTCGTGGCTGAGCCGGAGGGGTCTCCCCAGACCTGGGTATGGAGCGCTGCACCCCTCAGAGGCTCGGAGAGTGCAGTCCCAGCCCTGACCTCGGGGGCGGGCGGATGGAGGCTGAGTTAATCACCAGCAGCCCGTGAGTTCATCCATCCTGCCTGGTGACGGACCATCCGTGGGAGCCCGAGACATGGGGCTGAGAGTGCTGCGCTGCAGACACAGGGGCCCTGGGGGCCGACACGCTGCGGCCGCGCGGGGACAGGAGCCCGCCGGTCAGGACTTGTCCGGTCTGGGCCCGCCAGCCTCGTCGGCAGCCGTTCACCCACAACCTTTCTAGAAAGCTGGCCGTGGGAGCAAGGTGTTCCCTCGGCTTTGGGAGCCGCCCCAGAGCGGTGGGAACCCCAGTTTACAGAAGTGGGGGTGTTGGGGTCCAGCACTGCCTGCTGACCCTGGGGCTGAGCACAAATCTGTGAGGTGGACGGTGGACAAAATGAACCGACTGCAGGACCCGGCTGGCGTCCAAGGAACCGAGGGAGGGGCAGGCCGCGTGGGAAACCCGCGCCGGCTCTCAGTGCGGTGGGTGGGGAGCAAGGTTCCTGTTTCACGGGTTTGGGGCTCCTCCCTCCCTGCGGTCCGGGCTGAGCATCTGCTCTGAGCAGGCCTCCAGGAGAGCCCCCCACACGCACTCCTGTGGGGTCACGGTGACGTCCCCGACCTGCAAACCTGGCTCCTGTGACCATAACCCTTTGTTTCAAAAGCTTACCCAGAGGTGTGCCCTGACCTCTAACAGGTGGAGTCCTAGAACTTTCTGACAGACTACAGTTCTCAGGTGGTTTGAACAGAATCTCCCACTTTTTTTCTTGGGTCAACTGTTGGTCAGGTTTTCTGTGGAAATGAGAAAAGCCCATTTCCTTAGGCGCTTAGTCTTTCAGGGAAAAGGCCCGATGCTTGCACAGGCCGCAGGTGGATTCACACACTGGGTATCCTGGGGGCAACCCCTGAGCCAGGCCAGTCCTCGGGGATGCTTACACCTGCTCGTCTGAGAAGTCCTTCCTGGGCAGAAGGAGGGGGACATGGGGACCCCGACTCCTGCATCTCCAGGCGCCAAGGAGCGTGTCAGGAGAGGCTGGACACAGGGCCGCCCCCACACAAGCAGCGCTGGGCTCTGGAGCGCCAGGCCCAGGCTCCCACTGGTGGCCTCCCTGCCCGCCCTGGTGCTGCCCCCAGGCCCTGCTCTGGGCACTGCAGCCTCCCTGGATGTCCCAGGGAAGTGGCCACTGCCTCCCCCGGCCCCCGCTTCCCATGGGCGGCCCTTCCTCTTCTGGTGGCTCTGTCCAGCCCACTGGGCACCGGTGAGTCCCGGGAGGGCCGCTGCCCTCGTCCGAGCCCCCGGGGCCCCCCTGCGAAGCCTCTGCTCCTGCTTCCTGACTTGAGACCTGCCTCCCCCGCAGCCGTCAGAGGCGAGGACCAGGTGTGTGACGAGCCACACGTTTATTTCCTTTCTCAAAGTGATTTCCAGCTGAATAAAGTTAGTAGAAATTCAAAGGAAAGAATACCACAAAGTGTATTTAGTTAATTCTTGCCTAACGGATCACTTCAGAGTTAACTTATATACAAAGGAGGTTAAAACAAGGAACATTGAATCAACAGCTGAGGGTTAATATGTAATCAAATATTTAAAAAATCACGACCAAACAGCAAAGATGCCCTCGCTACACAAATACGCGACGCTGAATTTGTAAACTCCTGAGTGATGCTGTTCCTGACGGGACACCTGAAATAAAAACGCACTCCCGTGATTCCGGCAACAGCGTCTTCTCCGTGAGCAACACGCGCATACGCACGTGGGGCTCGCAGAGGGGTCTGTAAACAGTCAGAGCCTGAAAGTGCTGAATCAAGGTGAAAGATTAGCTCTTAAATGTGAGAAAGAGCACGTCAACCAAAACGTGGCCATAAACGTCGGCCACCCATTCGTCCACCCGCCGCGGCAACTGTTATTGCAGCCCAGGGCTCTCCAGGGTCTTTCTTCTGTAGACAAGACACCACGCTTGCAGTGCGAACACTTCCCCCACCAGCCACGCTCGAAGGACCTGGTGGTGCAGGACCAGGTGAACACTGACCCCAGCAAGTCCTTGGGGGTCTCCAGGACCAGGTGAACACTGACCCCCAGGAAGTCCTCGGGGGTCTCCAGGACCAGGTGAACACTGACCCCCAGCAAGTCCTCGGGGGTCTCCAGGACCAGGTGAACACTGACCCCAGCAAGTCCTCGGGGGTCTCCAGGACCAGGTGAACACTGACCCCCAAGAAGTCTTTGCGGGACTCCAGGACCAGGTGAACACTGACTCCAGCAACTCCTCGGGAGTCTCTCTGTTCTTTTCTGGGGGGTTGCTGAGCCGGGGTGCTGGGAGGACAGTGCAGCTGGCAGTGGGGAACGTGGAAGGTGGCCCCTCGGGTCACAGGCTCGGGGTCGGGTGAGGGGTTCAGGTCATGTTTCCACGACTCGAAGGGGCACCACTGGCTGCATCTAAGTGGACATTCTGGTCTGTTTAAAAATGCAACAAACCCCTTCTACTTCTCATTTTAAAAAGGGAACACCCAATGTACACAGCGTTTTTATCTCCTCCGTCTGTCTTTGCCAACCGTTGCCTCCAATCCTTCGTGGACCAAAGTATAAATCATTAAAAAGGATAAATCAGATGGTGCCGCCAGGCGCAGTAGGGGGCGGGCACCCCCAGCCCCACCCAAGGCACTGGCCGTGAGCAGGTGGGTCGAGGCCAGAGGGGTCAGGCCGGGGGCTCTGCTGGGCTCCCCGTGCCTCTGCCAAGGGGCCTGCGGGGTCTGCAGCTCAGGGAGGCCACCCCCAGGCCCGGCGCACGCCTCCTCTGACCCGGCTCCTGGAGGTGGGCGGCCCCGCGGCCAGCGCCCTCGGTCTGTCACTTGCCTGCACCTGTCCCGGCCCCAGCAGGACTCACAGGCCCGCGGACGCTGCTCTGACAGCCGTGGGGCAGATGACGTGACGCCCCTTTCCTCAGCAGGTCCTGAAGGAAAGCGCCCTTGGAGTCGTGCACCTGGAAGCAGCACCTAGAATGGCCTTTTCACAGCTCTGACGGTCAGTGTACACTGGGACGGACTCCCCGGGTCTGTGGGCTCTGGCCAGGCTGGGGGGCTGGAGCAGCCGTGCCCTGACCCCAGTGAGGCCTGGGCCCCTGACGCCACTCGGGGTCACTTTGGAGGCCTGTACTTGTCGCTGGCCCTGAGGATGGTCGGCCGAAAGGACAGCTCGAAGGACCTCTCGTCGCTGAAGCTCTGGGCTCTGTACTTGGCCAGGTGTGGCCCCTGCCTGCCGCTCCTCACCCCGGGGGCGTCTGGGGGCCCCTCCTGGGCAGGGACATGGGGCGCAAGGCTGCTCCCCAGCTTGGGTGTGGGCACTGCAGAACCTTGAGCTGGCCAGAGGCTGGGGGCTGCCGGATTCTGCCCCTTCTGGATGCTGGAGGGTGCCTGGATCTCCCCCTCCTGGGGGCTGGGGGCCGCCTGGCTCTGCTCCTTCTGGGGGCTGGGGGCTGCCTGGCTCCGCCCCTCCTGGATACTGGAGGGCGCCCGGCTCTGCCCCTTCCTAAGACTGGGGGACAGCCAGGTCTGCCCCTTCTGGATGCTGGAGGGTGCTTGGATCTCCCCCTCCTGGGGGCTGGGGGCCGCCTGGCTCTGCTCCTTCTGGGGGCTGGGGGCTGCCTGGCTCCGCCCCTCCTGGATACTGGAGGGCGCCCGGCTCTGCCCCTTCCTAAGACTGGGGGACAGCCAGGTCTGCCCCTTCTGGATGCTGGAGGGTGCCTGGATCTCCCCCTCCTGGGGGCTGGGAGCCGCCTGGCTCTGCTCCTCCTGCATACTGGAGGGTGCCCAGCTCTGCCCCTTCCTGAGGCTGGGGGCCGCCAGACTCTGCCCCTTCTGGATGCTCGAGGGTGCCTGGATCTCCCTCTCCCGAGGGCTGGGGGCTGCTGGACTCTGCCCCTCCCGGGGGCGGGGGGCCGTTGGACTCTGCCCTTTCTGGATGCTGGGGGCTTCTGGACTCTGCCCCTCCCTGGGGCAGGGGCCTGCTGGACTCTGCCCCTCTCCCAGTAGCGATCGGGGCCCTCCCTGGGCACCTCTGGGGGCTGGAACCTGGGGCGCCTCATTTCTGCCCGCAGCACGTGTCACTCCCCCCGAGCCGCTCGCGGGCCGTGCTGAGCTGGGGGGCACCGTCTGGCTCTCCTGGGCCTGTGCTGGGAGCACAGGGCTCCCCGAGGGGAGCGGGGCTTGGCTCTTCACAGCCGGGGCCCTCCACTCCTCCGGGGGAACCCTCGCGTGCCCCGCCTGCTGCCTCCGCGGGCGCGCTGGGCTCCTCCCAGCCCGCCTGCTGGGAGCCTCCTCTGGGGCTGCCTCCTCCTGGGGCCGGCTCCCAGCGTCCCTGGCCCCCCGCGAGCCAGGCCTCTCACCCCGAAGGCCTTCTCTCTTCCTTCCAGAACCATTCCGACTCACAGCCCCGGGGAACCCCTCGTCTTGCCCACGGCGACTTTCTCCCGTGCCCAGGCGGGCCCTCTCCCCTCCCACAACTTGCCCGGAAGCCTGGAGGTCAGGGTGCTTCGGAGCCGCCCTGTCGCCCCGTGGCCCATGTGCTGCGGTGGACGAGGGGGCAGGCTGGCTGGAAGGCCTGGCACCGAGGGGAAGGTGTTCACTGGACGAATGGCCCGTCCTGCCCTCCGCCTGCTGCTTCTCAGGAAGCTGCGGCCTCGGAGTCCCTGCCCCATGGCTCCCCCATGGCGCCGGCAGGCCCAGGACTGGACTTGGGGGCTCCGGGCTGTCCCCCCGAGGGCTCGGCCGCGCGGTGCCTGGGACTCTGCCTCCTGCCACCACCTTCACCCCGCCTGTGGCCACGTCACCTGCGGCCAGTTCACCCGGAGCCGCCGGGCAGGGCTGGACGGCCAGGGTCGGCGCGCCGGGGACCTCCTGAGGGGAGCCAGGCGGGGACCCCAAGGCCGTGCTGTGGCCGCCGGGCTGGAGAGCAGCCTCCTCGGCCAAGACACCCACGAGACCCGGGCCTGCAGGCCGCCCAGCCCCCCCACCCCCCCACTGCCCAGCTGCCCCGTTTCTGGGGCTCGGGGCGTCACCTGGCCCCGGGGCTGGGGGACTCCAGGAGGCCCCGCCGACCGGCGCCTGCCTGGGGGCTCTGACACTGGGCGGTGTCTGTTCATTTGAAGAGGAGGCTCTCTTCTCACCAAGATCACATCCGGCGCTCCCTGCAGCTGTCGGCACGTGCCAGGCTGACTCCAGGGGTGGCGGGGGCCCCCTGCGTCCTTCCTGCTCACTCGGGGGGCTCCTGTCCACGGGGCTCTGGCTCTTGGGCCTTGTCCCAGCCCCAGCCGGTGCCACTGGCCACGTGGGGACACACGTCCCGCTCCTGCTGTCTGGAGCCTTGGGCGCCAGCGCTTGCTGACCGCCGGGTGCACAGCCCCTGTGGCCCCTCCGATTGTTCCCTGAGGCGCTGGCATTGCCGCGTGGCTGTTCCTGCAGTTCTGACGGCCAAAGAGGCTCAGAACTCAGGAGGGACGCGTCCTCCCCATGAATGTCCTTGGGCTTCGGGAGCCAGTGTGAGGCCCCAGACCCTGGTCTGGCGTCCTTTCCTCCCAGGGAGCTGTTCTGTGGTTCTGTCGTGGGGACGGCAGCGGGGACATCTGGACCGCAGCCAGCGGTACCGCGTGGGGCCGCGAGCCTCAGCTCTGCCCCTGGGCCTTGCGGCGGCCAGGCGGCCAGGCTTGGTCCCGGTGGCGGTGCACCCCAGCTCCCGCTATCGGCCATGGAGGGACGTGGGATGCCTGGGTTTCCAGTCACACTGTCCCCGCCCAGAGGATCCCAGCCTTGGTCTCCTGACGCCCTCTGCGGGGTGGCGGGAGGGGGTGGCATCGTGTGGACCACCGGGAGTCTGACCGTGACCTGCGGGGGCTCCATGGCCGGCTGTGTGCGCCCGCGCGGCGCGGGCGGAGGGTGCGCTGAGCGCGGCCAGTGGGGGGATGTGTCCCGGCGCCTTCTCTTCTGGGAAACTCTCCTGGACAGCGAAGAGGGACTCCGGCATCAAGTCCACACTCTCCATGTCCATCTCGTCCTCTGAGCTGCAGACGGTCAGGGTCACCTCGGGGCCAGCCCCCGCACCACCTCCAGCGAGTCCTGGCCTCGGCCCCAGGCTTGCTTCCCTGGTCCCCTGAGCAGCCCCCGGACAACCTGGGCTGGCTAGTTCCAGCGCAGAGCTCGCAGGCTTGCCGCCAGGACGGGCTTCGCCCCTGGGGCAGGCGGCAGCGGGGGCTGCCCCGGGGACATACTGGGGCCCCACACCTGGGAGCCCCGTCTCCAGGCCGTCCCTGGAAGCTGCAAGCCGGGGCGTGGAGGGCTGCGGGGCCCGCCACCCCGGCCCTCTGCTCCCGCCGGGGGTCTCTGCCGCGTAGGCGGAGGTGCCCGTCTCCCCTCGGGGCGCAGGGCCCACGCCCGTGTGGGTGACTCGGGTGCCGTGGGACAGCCAGCTCCGCGGCCCGCAGACCACGGTGGCGACGCTGAAGGGCAGCGCGGGCTCGGTGGAGCAGGCCAGGAGGCGGGCGGGCGGCGCGCGCGCGGAGACAGCTGCTGGCCAGGGTGGCCACGCGGCAGACGCGCGGTTCCGGCCGGTGCAGCGGCCTCCGCGGCGGGCGCTTCTTCGCGCGCTCGTCCGCGCGCCGCGGCAGGAGGCCGGCCTCCGCGCACGAGCCGCCGCTGCGCGCGAACTTCTCACGCAGCCGGGCCAGCGCCGCGCTTCGCCCGCCGCCCGCCTTCGCCTTCGCCTTCGCGGCCGGGCCCCCGGCGCCTGCGGGCGGCTCCGCGGGAGGCTGCTCCGCGGCCTGCTTCTCCTCCGCGGCCAGGAACACCTTCAGGATGCTCTTCACCGAGCTCCTGCCCGTCGGGAGGGCCCGCGGCTTCTGGCGGCCCGGCGGCCCCCCCGGCCTTCTCCAGCAGCTTGTGGATGGTGGCCGCCACCAGGCTCCTGCCAGGGCCCTGCTTGTCCTTGAAGATCAGCCGCCCCACCTCCCGGGGTCCTCTTGAGGCGGGGCTCCCGGCCGCTGCCCATGAACCTGGCCCGGAGCAGCTGGAAGCGCGTGGGCCGCCGCTGGGCGTCCTGGGGCTCGGGGGCCCGGCTCGCCGCGCCCTGCGCCCTCCGCGCGGCTGGAGGCCCCGGGGGCGCGTCCTCGCGGTCGGTCAAGTAGAGCAGCAGGCTGCTGAGGACGGCGCGGGCCGCCGGGTTGCCCGTCACCCGGCCGACCTTCTTTTTCAGGGCTTGGACGTCGATGGGCGTTTTCTCGTTGCAAACCTTGCTGCTCCTGGGGCTGCAGGGAAAGAATGAATCGTCCCAGATTTTATCATCGTTTTTCTAGGGTGAGCCCGTACATCATTTCTTATGAGACGATCCCATTTAAAACACCCCAGGAAGCCCAGGAATGGGGCCTGGGTGCCGATGGGCTTAGCTTCTAGTTGTCCCAGCTTCTGCTCGGAGAGTCAGGGTCACCCACGCCCCTCTGGGCCACTGTGTCCCTTTCTGTTAACTGGTCATTGTTCTGACCCGGGCCCTCTGCAGAGCTTGGAGAGAGCACTTTGGAAAACTGCTTGCCCCTGCAGTGTTCACATTTTTTTAATGCGGGCCTTCCTGTTTGAAGCTAAAGGCAAAGGAGAAATGGAAAGATATACCCATTTGAATGCAGAGTTCCAAAGAATAGCAAGGAGAGATAAGAAAGCCTTCCTCAGTGATCAATGCAAAGAAACAGAGGAAAACAATAGAATGAGAAAGACTAGAGATCTCTTCAGGAAAATTAGAGATACCAAGGGAACATTTCATGCAAAGATGGGCTCAATAAAGGACAGAAATGGTATGGACCTGACAGAAGCAGAAGATATTAAGAAGACGTGACAAGAATACACAGAAGAACTGTACAAAAAAGATCTTCACAAACCAGATAACCACGATGTTGTGATCACTCACCTAGAGCCAGACATCCTGGAATGTGAAGTCAAGTGGGCCTTAGGAAGCATCACTATGAACAGAGCTAGTGGAGGTGGTAGAATTCCAGTTGAGCTATTTCAAATCCTAAAAGATGATGCTGTGAAAGTGCTATGCTCGATATGCCAGCACACTTGGAAAACTCAGCAGTGGCCACAGGACTGGAAAAGGTCAGTTTTTATTCCAATCCCAAAGAAAGGCAATGCCAAAGAATGCTCAAACTACCACACAATTGCACTCATCTCACACGCTAGTAAAGTAATGCTCAAAATTCTCCAAGCCAGGCTTCAACAGTACATGAACCATGAACTTCCAGAAGTTCAAGCTGGATTTAGAAAAGGCAGAGGAAATCAGAGATCAAATTGCCAACATCAGTTGTATCATCAAAAAAGCACGAGAGTTCCAGAAAAAGATCTACTTCAGCTTTATTGACTATGCCAAAGCCTTTGACTGTGTGGATCACAACAAATTCTGGAAAATTCTGAAAGAGATGGGAATACCAGATCACCTGACCTGCCTCCTGAGAAATCTGTATGCAGGTCAGGAAGCAACAGTTAGAACTGGACATGTAACAACAGACTGGTTCCAAATAGGAAAAGGAGTACGTCAAGGCTGTATATTGTCACCCTGCCTATTTAACTTATATGCAGAGTACATCATGCAAAATGGCAGTCTGGATGAAGCACAAGCTGGAATCAAGATTGCCAGGAGAAATATCAATAACCTCAGACACCACCCTAATGGCAGAAAGCGAAGAAGAACTAAAGAGCTCCTTGATGAAAGTGAAAGAGGAGAGTGAAAAAGTTGGCTTAAAGCTCAACATTCAGAAAACTAAGATCATGGCATCTGATCCCATCACTTCATGGCAAACAGATGGGGAAACCATGGAAACAGAGAGTTTATTTGGCGGGCTCCAAAATTACTGCAGATGGTGACTGCAACCATGAAATTAAAAGACACTTGCTCCTTGGAAGAAAAGTTATAACCAACCTAGAGAGCATATTAAAAAGCAGAGACATTACTTTGCCAACAAAGGTCCGTCTAGTCTAGGCTATGGTTTTCCCAGTGGTCATGTATGGATGTGAGAGTTGGACTATAAAGAAAGCTGAGCGCTGAAGAATTGATGCTTTTCAACTGTGGTGTTGGAGAAAAGACTCTTAAGAGTCCCTTGGACTGCAAGGAGATCCAACCAGTCCATCCTAAAGGAAATCAGTCCTGAATATTCATTGGAAGGACTGATGCTGAAACTGAAACTCCAATACTTTGGCCACCTGATGCAAAGAACTGACTCATAAGATTGGAGAAGACCCTGATGCTGGGAAAGATTGAAGGCGGGAGGAGAAGGGGGCGACAGAGGATGAGATGGTTGGATAGCATCACTGACTCGATGGACATGAGTTTGAGTAAGCTCCGGGAGTTGGAGATGGACAGGGAAGCCTGGTGTGCTGCAGTCCATGGGGTCGCAAAGAGTCAGACATGACTGAGCGACTGAACTGAGCTTTGTTTGCATAAGGTAGGAAAAAGCATAAGGAGTTATATTTTGTGGTTCTGTGGGTTCCTCTAACCGCACCGTGCCCTGACTCAGCCCCAGGGGAACGTCTGCAGCTCTGAGACTCTGCCCACTGTGGACAGTGGCACTCAGGCTCTGGAGGGTCTGGCAGGGGACACTCGGTTCCGGTCTCACTAGGGTGGGAGTGATGGGGGGCAGGGATGATGGAGTGGTGGCCCCAGAGCAGGAGTGGGTGGACTTCGCTGTGTGTGGAGGAAGGAGGGCTGAGGTCACCACCGGGGCCCGCCCCCCAGATCCCCTTGGAAACGCTCCCAGAGAAACCCCAAGACTGAGGGACCTGAGCCATCTCCTGCAGCCCTGTCCCTGAGGTCCCTTCACCCCAGCCTGGCCACTGACAGGCAGTGCCTCTACAGGATTCCTGGGGTGGGGGTCTCAGCCCCACGTCCAGACCAGACACTTTCCCCTGAGCGTGTCGGCCGAGTGCGGATGAAACCTCCTTCCTGGTGGGGCCCCAGCCTCTGCAGTGGTCGTTTGGCAAAGACGGGCCCAGAATGGCAGCCCCGCCCTCCCCCGCTGGCTGCTCATTCCCGGAGATGATCGGGACAGGGCGAGGATTACTGGGCTGTGTGAGGGCACGGGATACATGCTAAGTGGCTGATGTTGGGAGCAGCGGGCAGAGCCTTGGAAACCAGCACTTCTGAGTCTGCGGGGAGAAGTCTGTGGCAGGAAAGTGCTGGAGACGCAGCGGGCAGAGACACAGACAGAAAACGGGCTGGACGCAAGCCTGCGAACACACTTTCTCGTCCTTCTACTATTTTTGCAGAAGCGAGAGCTCTATTTTCAGAAGCTGCACACAAGCTTCTCTTAAAGGGCCATTGGGGGGGCTTCCGTGGCGGTGTGAGCCGCGGGCCCCTCGGTGAGCTGGGTGCACGCCCGCTGCCTGGGAGCGGATCTCAGACTAAGAGTTGCTCGTGTCCAGGCGGAGGGGGCTGGACGCGTCCGCGGACCTCTCCTGGGAACCCTGAGTTCACCGCGGTGCCATTACCCCACACAGAACGCGGCTTCACCCGTTAACCTCGGCCCCCAGAACCCAGAGCAGCTGGTCTCGGGCATTTCCCGCAGGTTCCCGGAGCGGCTGCGGCTGCCAGCCCAGGGCCCACCGTGAGAACCTCGTGGAGTGGGGCCTCTCCAGCCTTGGACCCTGACGTGGGGGACGAGCCTCCTCAGACAAGCCAGCCCTGAAGGCACCAAGCCCCAAGGGGGCGCAGTGACCACGGCTGGAAGCAGAGACAGCGGGTGGGGCTGCGGCCGAGCCGAGAGCTGAGCCCACAGGAGGGCCCGCGTCCTGGGCATGCGGGCAGCCATCCCGGCCGCGTCCTCTGCAGCAGCTGCCCCGGCCCTCCCCCGGCCCCCAGCTCCCGGCTCCCACCTCGGGGCCTCTGCAGCCTGCCCATCACAGGGGTCTGCCCAGCACCACCCCGAGGACTGGCCGGCCCCTGGCTTCGTGTCCAGCCCCCGGGGGTGGGCGTGACCAAGCCCATCCCAGGAGGAGAGGGGAACACATTTCTCCTGGGGGCCAGTGTAGTCAGTAGGGCTGCAGTAGACATTCCCAATGCGGTCCTGTCGGGAGCTCAGGCTCCCAAGAGGTCACTTGAAACACAGGATCACCAGTCGCCACCGGCGGCACCGCGTCCCACCCTGGCCAGTGCCCGGCCCCCACGGCCGTCACAGGTGGGCGGGACGCCGGGGTCCTCCACCCGGTCCTTGTCCTGAAAGGCAGTGGTGTCCAGCGCCTGCAGGGGCCACGCCGCCCACCAGGGCCCCTGTTCTGCCTCCCCGTGGGCCTGGCCTGGCCTGGGCCGGCTCTGCCGCCCGGCAGCGTGTGTCTGGGGCAGCGACTGGACGGCCCCACCCCCACGTCCCCTGAGATAAGGGTCTCCTGGGCACAGGCTGTCTCAAGCCCTGAGGGTTGGATACTATTTCAGGACCTGAGATTTAAATAGCAGAGTGCCGTGGGGATGCACCCATCATGCCTAGCAACAACTGCTGCTGGTGTGTCTGTGTGTGTGTGTCTGTGTCTCTATGTGTGTCTGTGTGTGTGTCTCTGCATGTCTGTGTCTCTATGCGTGTCTGTGTGTCCCTGTGCATGTCTGTGTGTCCCTGTGTGTGTGTGTCTGTGTCTCTATGTGTGTCTGTGTGTGTGTCTCTGCATGTCTGTGTCTCTATGCGTGTCTGTATGTCCCTGTGCGTGTCTGTGTGTCCCTGTGTGTGTCTGTGTGTCCCTGTGTGTGTCTGTGTGTGTCTCTGTCTGTGTTTCCGTGTGTCTGCGTGTCGTGAGAAGGAGAGAAGCCCCTGCAGTAAATGGGGCCTCGCGCGAGCACAGTAACAGTGGGTGAAGCTGGGCGAAGGGAACATGGATTCCTTGGGCTGTTTGCAATTTTGTGCTTGAAAATAGATGGGATGGGACGGGGGGAAGGAGAGCCACTGGCTTTGACAGGGGCCTTCCAGGGCCCGGAAAGCAGACCACCTGGGGCCAGGGGGACGCCTGGGCGCTGGCGGGGTGGGTGAGGCTCCGGGTCGAGGGCGACCTGCTGCTGCCTCTCCTGCAGGGCTGCCCTGTGGTCAGGCTCTGGCCGGCCAGCGTTTCCTTGCTTGTGTCCTGGGGGGCTGGCAGTTGAGGGCAGAAGCCCAAGGAGCTGGGCGTGGGCCTGGCCTGGACATCACCTTGTCTGCAGCTCGGCACTGGAACCTGAGCCCTGTCCAGGGAAGCCGAGGCCAAGCTGGTGGCTGGGCGCTGGAGCCCCCAGAAGGGTCGAGGCTGACCTCCCCCCACCACGCCAGAGTGCTCACGTCATATTTCCACTTCTTCACTGGGAACAGGTCAACACAGGGGGCCTCAACCCAGGTGGTCATGGTACTCCCACTGTCGCCCCAAGAATCCCTCCCACCTTCGGGGTGAGTCTCAGGGATGGAGTTTTCAAATTCCACGTTTCAGTGGAACATAAGGTTGGATATTTCCTGCTCCATCAGTTGGCATCTGGTTGGTATTTCCCTCCGTCTGCTCTGGGTGCTGGGTTCATAACTCATGGAGGGGTCAGGGAGGCTGGGGAGGGCCTGGGGGTGGGGGTTGGCTTGTTGGAGGGCCCTTCCCTGAAGCCATGGCGCAGAGTGTGAACCTGTGGCCCTCACACCCACGTCCTGACCAGCTGCGGAACCAAAATGCAGGAGGAAAATGGCCAACGGCATTTGGGGCAACGGAATTTCAGGCAAGAGCTGAAAAGATGGAGAGGGACTTGTGTGATGGTATAGGAAAATGTCCAGGGAAGTGTCAAGGGAAAAACGCCCAAAACAAGTCATAGGTAATGTGTGATTCCTACTTGTGGAGAGGAGTCGTATGTGTGGGTATCACAGAAATGCACGTGTGTGGCACCCCACTTACCCTCACTATATGTGTGCAGAGCCTTCTGGAAGGACATGTAGAAACCGTGACCCCTAACCCTGGTGACACCAGTCGGGTGAGGGTTCGAGGATCCTGGGTCCCGCATCCCAGTTTATGGGACTGGGTTTCTGAAGCTGTGTGCACGTAAATGCCATCAGCAAGTATTACATTTTAGAACATCTGAGTAGGGATGGGGTTCTCTTTCCTTTTATGATTGTTTTCAAGATTAGCGTTTCCCTGGAATAGGAAAAGGAAGCAGGGGGACGAATTTCCCTCTGATTTTATGGCCCTGAGGATCTCTGTGTGTTTTAACTTATAATCAGTCTGTAAGTAGACTCACTGCCTGATTCCCAAGGAGGCGGTTAGTTCTCCTGCATCGTCAGGAGGGTGGAGGCCCCACGGCTCCAGCCCAGCGGCTCCCAGTCCCCTGGGCACAGCAGCGTGGCTCTGACGGGAGGGCCGGGCATGCAGCACGGAGGCCGCATGGAAGCCCAACACGTCCTGCGCGCCTAGCCCAGGGTCGACTTACCTCAGCTGGCTTCCGTTCCTGGAAGACGACTCTGTTAATCTCCGCACCCCCGGCCCTGCCTGCACCCACGTGGCGGGGCCCCTGCCCTCCCCCGACTCTGACTGCCGAGTGTGAGTGTCCTGAGCAGTGAGGTTAGTTTGGTGGCTCAGAGCCGCAGCATGGAGCCCCCGGGTCGGAAGCGCGTGAGGCCAAGGGCTTGTCAGCACAGCCAGGGGCCCCGCGGGCCTGCGGCGGGCCAGCGGCCTCCACTGGAAACGCACCCACCCGGTCGCCATGGCCCGGGGCTTGGGGTGAGTGCCGTGCGTGTCTGGAGGGGACGCGCCTGACCGCTCCGCAGCAAGCCTTCACCCCGCGGGACCTGCTGCCCCATGACGGGCCCACCAAGCCGGCGAAGCGCAAGTTACGTGTCAGCCGCCACCCGCCGTTCTGCTCACACCAGCCGCTGCTTCACAAAGACTGTGGTCAAGGTTATTTTTAACAAGAGCAAGTGTCCTCGGGGAGAAGCAGGCCCCGCTCTGTCCTCAGCGGCGGCCCTGGGCAGGGCGGCCCCGGGGCTGCACGCAGCCCTGTTTCTAGGCGTCCTCTGTTAGTCACTCCCAGAGGGGTCGATGTTAAGCTCTGGCATGATTAAGCACGTGGGCTGGAGGTTAGACGAGCGCGTGGGGCGCCCCAAAGGCTCGGGCGGGGAGCGCTCTTCCTCTCCGTCTGGACACACCGCGGTGAGGATGCAGACGCAGCAGCTGCCCCCTGGGACTGGGGACCCAGAGGTGTGTGGGGTGGACAGGCACCGCTGAGAGCTGGAAAGCGGCCCTGCGGGACGCCCTGCAGCCCGACGCCGTCCCAGCTGAGCTGTCACGGTTAGTGCCGTCCAGTCAGTGAGCAGAGAGTGTTAGTTTTGCAACAGAATAAAATACACCGAGTGTCCAAGAGGCCCTTTGTGACCTTGTATTTGGAGGTCTGAGGCTGTCGGATGCAGAGTGACATCAGTAAGGCACGAAGCTTGGCCAGGGCAGGGAGAATACGCTCATCGGACAAACAATGTATTTTATGCAGCAGTTAGGCCCTGGGAACCGGGAGGGCGGGTTAAGATGACACAGGGGCTGCGTGTGGCCCCGGCGGGGAAGGCTTTACTTCTCCTGCGTGGACAAGCGGTGCAGCGCCTCGCCCAGGCGCCTCAGCTCTTCCTGATGCTCCAGCTCATGGTACAGGCCCACGGGGACGGCGTCCAGGCCGTGCAGCAGCCCGAACAGGCAGCCGGCGATGGCCCCAGTGGCCCCGCTCTCACCTGGAAGAGGCGGGACCCTCAGAGCTGCCCTGCGGTCCCCGCCCCCGGCCCCGAATCCCCTCACCAGGGGCCTGAGCCATCTCAGCCTCTGCCCTGACCTTGGAGGTAGCCCAGTGAGGGGGCGGGGTATCCCCTCTCCCTCCTGGGACGGCTGGACCCCCTGGCATGCAGAGGTCCTTGTAGCCCAGGGCCCGTCACTCAGGGGACAGCCTCCAAGGGGTGATGTCCCCACGGTGCCCCCCACCCGCTCACCTCACCTGCCAGTCTCCTCCTCCCGCCCGCGGGCGGCTCCTCACCTCCATGGAACATGGCACGGCGACACATCTCCGTCCAGCTGCCCTTGGCTCCCAGGAGGGCGTCATATGCGATCATGGGGGCGTCGTGGCCCCGTCGGCCCCCCCGACCCTCTGAGCTCCATTTCCTGTAGGTCTGGGGAAGGCACCACCGGTCAGAGGCCTGGCCTGGGCGACACCATGTGCCTCGGAGCACAGCTCCCCGGTCCATCCCTGCACTTATGTGACACCCCTGTGTCCAGGCACCGCCCCCGCTGTGGGTGGACAGTGGGCAGGAAAGGGCTGCTTCCCAGGGCTCTCACACCCCAGCCATCCCACAGACAAAGGTGGCGAATTTTGTGGCTCAGATGGCCGGCAAGGGGCCTGGAATGCTGTGGCTGGATGCCACTGCGGCCTGCGTGGGGCACGGGGACAAGCAAGGCCGGGCGGGGATGCTGTGTGTTTTCTGGGCTGCAGACCAGTCAGTGGACACGGTGGGAGCAATGGTGGCTCAAGCAGCTGGGGGCTCAGAGCAGGTCCCTCTGCCTGGGAGAGAAGACTGACAAGGGGCAGGGGCCAGACACAGCCAGGGAGATGGACGTGGGAAGGTCACACTCCTGCACCTTGGCAACAAAGCCAGGTCGGTTTGAGGCAGCAGTGTCTCCACAGGAAAAACAGCATGACTGAGTCTGTCTGCATCAGGGGACCCATGAGAGAGAAGTGAAAGGGCGGGAGGAAGCACTTGAAAAAGGAAGGGTGGGTGCTTCTTCCACTACTCCTTCCTGACACCTGGAATACAGGTGTGCTAGCTGGAGTGGGAGCAGCCAGTTTGGACTATGAGGCAAGTTCTCAGGATAGCAGAGCAGCCAAATAGGAAGACCCTCTCCTCACTGCAAGAGACTTCTGACCAGCTCTGAACACCCTTTCTGTGAGGATAATAAATGTCTGTCTTGGTTAAGCTATAGTTTCACAGGCTTTCTCTTGTGCTGCCTATCATGATCCCACTGATTTCAGCCACTTCAGGGGTTTTCTCAGCATGGGGAATGCCGCTGGCTTGCACCAATTTATTCATCTTAGACAACCCTATATCCCTCGTCTTCAGAAGAGATGAAGTGAGATGGACTATTTTTGCACAAATTGTGCTTATAATCAAGAGGATGAAAAGATAAAAGCAGTATCCATTTCAAACGGGCTTCCTGCATGAAGTCTCCCACAGCCCCCCAAATGCAGCTGCTCCCTCAGCTCACCTCCCTGGTTCCCCACAGGTGGGGGCGGTAGGCAGGACTTGGCCTGGGACCCCGGGCAGTGGACCCCACTTCTCCCACCCCACCCATCTCGGGCCCAAGAGCCTACTTTGTCCCGCTCCTCCGCGTCATAGCGGTCGGGAAAGCTGGCCTTGTTCCCGGTGTCCTCAATGATTTTTCTCTCTTCCAGGTAAAACTGCCACTTAGCTTCAAAGTAAAACCAGTGCTCCTGGTATTCTAAACACAAAGAGCAGGTAAGCAGGCTGTGCCCCCGTCCAGCCGGGTGCCGTGGGCAGCGATGGGGAGGGCCAGAGGCAGAGTCTGTGCCCCCGCCCAGCCAGGGGTGGAGGGGGGCCTGGCACCTGCTTTTAGCGATGGCTCCCCAAGTTAAAAATGTTCACGTGGTGGCTGCTTTGAGACACTATCAGGGGAGACGGAGACGGGAAAGGGTGCTCGATGATGGGCTGAACTGAGGCGGCCATCGCAAGAGCAAAGGGGCTTCTTGCGGAAATTCTGAACCTGAGTATTTTTATTAACTCAATGCTGTGCCTGCAATGTCAGGAGACAGGACATTCATTGCCCCTAATTAATGGCCTGACATCCAAGCCCCAGAGGCACTGGTGAATTTTCTGAATCATTAGCGCAGCTGCACTGGCTCATGGATGATGCCGGAGGTGGGAGGGGAACCCGCGTCTCAAGAACCCAGAGAGGGTCCCCACACTGGGCCTCCGGCCCTCCAGCCAGGTGGCACCACAGACCTTCTTCGTGGTGCCCTCTGCCTGCCACCCCCCGGGCCTGGCCACGCCGCTCTGCGTGTGGACGGAGCTCACCTGCCAGGTGCCGGATGGTCTTCTTGCAGTACTCCTCGGCCAGCGGCACCGTCCGAAGCATGTCGCGCCCCCACTGCTCCAGCTGCTTTCCCTGGATGGCGTACGCCGCAAACAGGGCGGTGCACAGGGACCCAAGGAAGCCTGGGGCGCGGGACAGATGGCCCAGGATGGCACCCCGCCCCACCCCGCTGGGGCCGCCACTCCCGAGCGTGGCTCCCGGTCACCCCGAGCCCCGCCCGCAGCCACCGCGGTGTCACCTGTGGGGTGGTTGTGCGTCATCCTGCCGCACTCCACGCTGACCTCCACCAGCGTCTCCAGCCTCTCCGGCTGCCAGTACCGCATCCCCACGCACATCGCCTTGGTGGCAGCGCCGAACCCCGAGCCTGCGTGGGGAACCGGCGTTCAGACCTCTGCCTGTAACCCCACCTAACCGGGACACGCACAGCAGCCTCTGTGCCCACGTTTATCATAGCATCGGTGAGTCAGAGACGGGGAAACTGCCCACATTCCTGACAAAGACGAGAGACGAAAGAAATCGCGTCGAGGCGCATGTTGGAACACACACAGCCGTGAAAGACGGGCTTTCCGCTGGGCTGGCGGCCGCTCCCAATGTGCTCCAACCGGGAAACGCAGGAGCCAGGCTGTGTGCACGCTGCACGCTCGGCCGTGTACGCCCCTCGTCCTGAAAGCTGCCGCCCTGAGGTACAGCTGACGGACAGTCGGCGGTGTGTGTTTAACAAATGCGTGTTGTCTTGACATGCTACCCCCAGGAAACCAGCACCCAAAGAAAAACCGCACACGTATCTGTCGCTCCAAAGTGTGCTTCTGCCCCCTTCTGCTGTTCTTACCAACCACAGATTAGTTTGCATTCCTAGAAACGTGTATAAACAGAACCATGTAGGAAGCAGTCTTTTTTGCCTGGCTTCCTTCACACAGCGTAACCGGGCTGAGTCGTCCGTGCTGTGTTTCTGTAGCTGGACTCTGCCATGTGGGTGGAGGGACCACAGCTGGTGTGTCCACTTCCAGCTGATGCACGTTTGAGTTGTCTCCAGTCTGAGGCTAATACAAATAAGGTGCTATGAACATTGATGACCAAGTCTCGTGTGGATAGATGCTTCTTCTTCTCTTGGGTAAACATCTCTGAGAGGAACGTTGAGTTCATACGTTGCATGAATGTTCAGTGTTGTGAGAAACTGCTGGACCAGTTTCTGAAGTAGCCACACCGCTGCATACCCCCCACCCTGGAATCTCCACCACATCCAGACACTACTGCCGACGTGAGCTCACCTGTGAGGCTGGGGGTGAACCTGTGAGGTTGGGGGTGAGCCTGTGAGGTTGGAGGCCTTACACCGTGGCTTCTGTGTCACTGTGTGACAACAGGTGTTGCTTCCTTGGCATTCACACATCTTCTCTGGTGAAGTGCTTGCTTAAGTAGTTTTCCCATCTTTGCATTGGGTTGCTTTTCTTATAATCAGGGATTTTAAATTAGTTGCTCATTCGTGGTTGCAGTGTGCCCTTGCCGCTGCACGTGAGCTTTCTCTGGCTGCGATGAGTAGGGCCTGCTCTCGAGTTGCGAGCTGTTGCAGTGGCTTCTAGGGTCTAGCGTTCGGGTTAAGTAGCTGTGCGCATGGGCTTAGTGCTCCACGGCATGTGGTATCCCCCCAGAGAAGTGAAGTCATTCAGTCGTGACCGACTCTTTGCGACCCCATGGACTGTAGCCCGCCAGGCCCCTCCATCCATTGGATTCTCCAGGAAAGAATACTGGAGTGGGTTGCCATTTCCTTCTCCAGGGGATCTCCCTGACCCAGGGATCAAACCGGGGTCCCCTGCGTTACAGGCAGACCCTTAACATCTGAGCCCCGTCTCCTTCAATGGCAGGCGGATTCGTAACCTCAGGACCAGCAGCGAAGTCCCTTATTATTAGGCTTTGAGAGTTCTTTAGGGCTTCCCTGATGGCTCGGTGGTAAAGAATCCACCTGCCAATGCAGCAGACATGGATTTGATCCCTGATCCGGGAAGACCCCACACGGTGTGGAGAAACTAAACTCACGCCCCACCACGACTGAGCCACGGCCGCAGCTGCTGAGGCCCGAGCACCCGGGGCCTGTGCTCACAGCAGGAGAGGCCCCTGCGCCCCCGCGAGAGGCGGTGCCCGCCCTCCCCGGCTGGAGAAAGCCCTCGGGGTGACGGAGACCCCGCATTGGCAAAAATAAGTAAAGAAACAAAATTACTTTTAAAACCATGTTCTTCACCTCCTTGGGGTTCGCATGCCTCACAGACTTGTGCCCGGCAGTGGGTTCTCCCAGCACGTGGCCTGCCTGCCCGGCCTCTTAGCAGCGGCGTCTGAGGCGGGAGAGGGCGCCCGGCGGGCTCCTGACCTCAGCTCCCCGGAGGGCTGTGCGCGGTTGGCACAGGGGCCTCTGCCGCTGTCGGCGGCCTCCCCGTGAGGACCGCTTCCTTCGCAGACTTGGTGCTGCCCGCGCGACCTCTGTCGGCCTGAGCGCCGTGGGGGTCCCGCCGCCCCGCCTCGGCGGTCCACGCGGGAGGCACGCCCCTTCTTTGCTGCTAGTTTTGAGCGATTTGCAGGCTGTGGGTCTTGCTGGAGGTTTTCGTTTGCTTGCTTCTTATGCTTGGAATTTATTGAGTTTCTGGGGCATGTGAGTTCCCTTCTTTAAAAATCTGCTTTGGAAAATTCTGGCCACAGCTTCCCCGCATGACGTTTGTTCTCCCCCCTCGTTCAAGGACCTAGTGCCTGGATCTGTCCCGTGGCTCCCTGACGCCCTTCCGCATTTTCGCTGCTCTTTCCTCTCCGTCCCACTGTGGGCAGTTCCCATCGGTCCCATCGCTCTGCCTTTCAAACTCACTAGTCTTTTCTTCTGAAACGTCTAATCTGCTGTCAATCTCAGTGAGTTGTAGACTCAGACACTGTAGTGTTTTTCTCTAGAGCTGTGATGTAGGTCTTTTGTATACTTACTTGTCTCTACTTAACTTTTCAAAAGTATAGAACACACACGATTTTATATCCTCACCTGACAGCTCTAATGACTGTCAGAGTTTGTAATTTCTGATTCACTGATATTTCTTTTTATTACGGACCGTATTTCCTGCTTCTTTATTTGCCAGTAGCATTTGACTTGATGGTATCCTTCAGCATCAGCCCAGAGGACGGGCCTGCCCTCGGTGTGAACCCAGAGGACGGGTCCAGGACCCCAGCAGCAGAGCCCTAGAGGGAGAGACCGCCTGACAGCATCACCCCACACAAGGTCATCACAGAGACAGACATTTTTGCAGGTGGTGTATGCTTTCCTTGGTCTTTTGGCTAAAAACACACATTTAAAAGGAAAGCAGTGGGAGATTATCCTTAAAGCAAACCACGGATGGAGACTGAGACGCCTGCCTCCCTGGTTGGCGCCCAGGCTGGGCCGGATCCCCGGGGGGCCCGTTGGGGGTGACACGCCAGGCCGTGTGCCAGAGGCCCTCCGGCCCCACCTCCTCAGAGGGAGAGGAAAGCCCCCTGACCTTTCTCGTTGAACGGCGTGTGCCACGCTAGGAGGTAGTTGTCCGGCTTCAGCTGGGAGCAGCCCTCCAGGGTGGCCGGGTCTGCCCGCTGCTCCGGGAGCTTCTCCAGGACGTCCACATAGCGCCGCACCATCTCACGGTAGAGGTCATCCAGGCACCAGAAGTCTGGGGAGGAAGGGGGAGTCAGAGGAGCCCCCAGCACGCAGCCCGCCCCCACTACAGGAGGGAGGCCCTGGGACCAGCTCCTCGGAGAGAACTGATCACAGACGCAGTGCGCTTTGGGTTTCATCTCATTTCAGACGCTGTTTATTTTTGCTATTACACATGAGAATCTACAAAGACCCGAGGTCTTCGTGCACAGCCGATGGCTCTGTCCACGAGGGGCCCGCTGGCCTGACAGCCGCCTGCTCCGCGGCCCTCAGGGCCCTTGGTCCAGGGCGCCCGGAGCCGACCTCCCATCCCAGCTGCCCGCTCCTCCCTCCAGCCAAGCAGCCACGCCAACCCCGCCCAGCCCCGTCCCCACTGCGAGCCCGTGGGAAGGCAGTATGGGGGCGAGCGTGTCCTTGGAATCTCAGGGTGCCAGGATGGGGTGCCAGGCACAGAGGCCTTGCTGACCAGCGTCCGGATGGCCTCACGTGCCCCCACTGCAGGGTCAGGCCCCCGTCTGCCTGCTGTAGGCTCAGCGAGGGGTCGTGAATGGGTTTTGAGCATCTCTGCCATTGAGTGAGTCCACAGCATGGTGGACAGAGGCCACACACCCTCCAAAGCTGGGGCCCGGGGGCCTGGTCACACAGAGAGCAGACGGGATGGTGCAGGCAGAGGGCGCGCCTGCCAGCGAGGCTGCCTGTGCAGGGCTGCGTGTGGCCCTCCCAGTGAAGCCCCGTCTCTGGGGGCCGTGGGGGTGCAGAAGGACACTGCCCCTCTCCCGCCCACCCTGGGTGCAGAGCCGGCAGCAGAGAACTGTGGGCATGAAACCCAGGTCGCCTTCGGCCCCGAGCAGGTGGGGAGGGCAGGCGCCCGAGTCTAGGCAGGGTGGGGGTGCAGCCGCGGGTCCCAGCGCTGCTCTGGGGGCTGCGCTGCAGGGGGAGTGGCTCCTGTCCACCCCCACCTCTCAGCAGTGGGGAGCGGCCTGGTGCGGTCTGCCGCTGCTTTGCCATGTTGCCTCAGTTCTGAGCTGGGCAGGGGTGCAGCAGGGTCCGGGTTGGCAGGCGTGAGTCCCCCCGTCCTGCGGACAGTGACGCCAGGTGACACTAGGTGACCCTGGCGACGTGGGGTGACACCACGTGGTGTTGGGTGACCCTGGCTGGGGAGGGGCAAGTCCAGGTTCTCTGTCACCTCCCCTACCGTCTCAGTCTAGGCTGAATAAGCCTGGCCCTTCTAGGCTCCCCTAAAATGAGTCGTTTTATTCTGGAATCACATTCTTTTTGAAGGGACAAAAGTTCCTTAAAAGCAAAACAGCAGCAAAAGCCTGTGAATCAATCCAGAATTCAGAGCCACAGACCCTCACGCCCTCTGGCCCGAGCGCCTCTGCGTGCTGACTCGGCCACTTAACTCACTTCCCTGTCTCTCCCGCCTGACAAATCCATGTACAAAGCCCCCTGTGAGCCTCCCAGCTAAAGTAGTGACAGAGAGAAGGCAGGAGACCCATCTGGAGTCACTTGGCAATAACGACGTTTCAAATGTCACCGCAGGAAGCGCGAGGGAGAGGATCGTGGGGCCTGGACAGCTCTCCGCTCTGCGGGGCCCTCCCACCCTGCAGGGCCCTGGACACCACGCCCCAGTCAGCGCCTGCTTCTGCTCAGCGCTGCCCGTCTCAGAGACACAGCTGCGTGGACATGGCGCGGGCGCACCCGCCGCTCCGCAGGGCCCGGCCCTGCCCTGCCCATAGCCGCACGCCTGGGGCGGTGAGCTCTGCCTGTCTTTGGAAATCACGTGAGGAGCCCCTGCCTGTCGGGTCCCTGAAACATCGCAGGTCCTGCAGCCCCAGGTAGGGGCTCGGGGCTCCAGAGGCAGGCCCAAGGCTGCCGGGCTTCTGTCTGCAGCACCGGGCCAATGACACAGCTCCTCTGAATCAGTTCCTTCATCTGTAATCTGCCGTAATAAAGTCGACCTGAAGGGTGACCTGAGGATGCGATGACAATACCCACGGTGAGACAGGCCCCACAGTCAGGGTCCACTGGCGCTGTGACTCACGTGGCTCAGTCAGTCCATTTAGTCCATTCAGTCGTGTCCGACTCTCTGCGACCCCATGGACTGCATCACGCCAGGCCTCCCTGTCCATCACTAATTCCCGGAGTTTACTCAAACTCATGTCCATTGAGTCGGTGATGCCATCCAACCATCTCATCCTCTGTCATCCCCTTCTCCTCCTGCCCTCAATCTTTCCCAGCATCAGGGTCTTTTCCAGTGAGTCAGCTCTTTGCATCACGTGGCCAAAGTACTGGAGTTTCAGCTTCAGCATAAGTCCTTCCAATGAATACTCAGGACTGATCTCCTTTAGGATAGACTGGTTGGATCTCCTTGCAGTCCAAGGGACTCTCAAGAGTCTTCTCCAACACCACAGTTCAAAAGCATCAGTTCTTCAGTGCTCAGCTTTCTTTATGGTCCAACTCTCACATCCATACATGACTACTGGAAAAACCATAGCTTCGACTAGATGAACCTTTGTAGGCAAAGTGATGTCTCTGCTTTTAAATACGCTGTCTAGGTTGGTCATAGCTTTCCTTCCAAGGAGCAAGTATCTTTTAATTTCATGGCTGCAGTCACCATCTGCATTGACTTTGGAGCCCAAGAAAATAAAGTCTGTCACTGTTTCCATTGTTTCGCCATCTATTTGCCATGCCCCTTACACAAGCTACAGTTTGTTATTAAAGAAAAAAGTTGGGCTGTTTGAAAACTAAACTTAGATGTTTAGGGGGTGAAAACACGTTCTGGGGGCACATACTTGCCTGAGTGTATCACGGTGACCCATGGGCCAGAGGGCATGGGTCCAGCTGTGCCCAAGCCCATCAGAACTTGGCCCGCTGCCCCTGGCTCCGGATCCACACGCTCCACCCAGGCGGATTCTGCCCTATTCCTGCCAAGGGGATGTGACTAGCTCCAACCCGGGAGAGCACGCTCTCCACAGGAGCCACGCCTGGAGTCCTGGGGCTGCAGTGCAGGCTGGAGACATGCCAGGGACTCAGCCAGGTGGGCGCCACAGGAAGGCGCAGGGATGGGACACAGAGGGCACGGGGCTGCCCAGAGCCTGCCCGGAAGCCTCACAATTGCCCCCCCTCCAGCCCACCACGGGATCTCAGAGTCTGCAGACTCAGAAGGACGGCTTGTCATGTCAACCTGCTGTGACACTATCTTATCTGAGGCTTAGTTCTCTGCCCGCTATTTGGAGCAGACGGCATTCCTGTGCAGTGACATCCGAGCTAAACCCGGCTCCCCGCACGGCTGGCGGGTGAGCACACACATTCCAGCCACTCAGAACCGCCTCAGGTTCTAATTTTGCAGTGACGTGCTCACCCTCTGACAGGTTTTCAACAGCAGTTACTTGTAAGGAGGCTGTGCCTCACCCAGACACCCGCTGCTTTTCTGAAATTCAGTACAAATGTATTCCTGAAATCAACCTGCTACTTAAGGAAACTCTGTCCCCTCCAAATCCAACCAACTTCATAGCATTTTCTTAGGACAACAGAGAATCTGCAGCAACTCTCCAAGCTAAATCCTGTTTTGGTAGATGGCATTTTAACCACAATTCATTGGAATTGAGAAGCAATTCCCCCCAAATATCATCTTAATCGGCCCAATTGCAAACTGGCTTATTATTTTATATATTTTTTCAGAAGCAAGCTAACTATTCACAGTGAGAAGTTGAGGCTTCCTCCCAAACAGGCCCAAAGTGAGCCATCTGATTGCATTTCACTCTGAATACACAGGCTCTGCCGAGGGAACGTTTACAAATGGAAACGTTTACAATGGAAAGTCTTGGTTTGAGAACCCGAGTCTGCAGGTGAGCAGAGTAAAGAGACAGTGTCGCCCGAGAGGCTGTCTTGGAATGCAGCGGAGGCACACCCCGTTTGCTGGGGAACCCCGGCCTGCCGGCTGCTCGCCCCGGGGCGCCCCCGCCCCCGCCCCGGCAGAGCCTCACCTGTGACGAGGGCCGCCGCCGTGGACATGTGCATGATCGTGTTGTCGCTCACCGGCCATGTCTCTGGCGAGAGCACGAGGTGGTCCAGCACCCCGCCTTTCCCCAGCTCCTCCTGGACCCTGGCGCCCGAGCCGCTGTTCTCCCTGGCGGCGTGCCCGCACCCCAGCGCATCCCCGACGGCCCCCAGCAGCATCGCAGCCTGAAACTTCTCCATGCCTGCCCCGGGGCTGCGGGCGCCTGCCGTGCGCTCTGCCTTCAGTCCGCTCTGCCTTCAGTCCACCCGGCTGACCTCCGGGCTGCTCATTGTGTCAGGAGCCTCCCCGAGTGGCAGGCACTCCTCCTCTGTCTCTGCAGGTGGCACCAATGAGAACACCGTCTGGACCGCAGCTCGCAGCCTCCCCCAGCCACGTGGGGCGGCAGTGTCTGTCCACAGCGTCTGGACAGAGCTGGCTCTTCCGTGGAGGCGTCTGCGACTCAAAACAGCCCCGGGCGGGCGAAGCCGCCACTCTGGGGAAGTCTGCCCAGTGAGCTGGAGGAAGCACATGCGTTTCTAGAGCTCCAGTGTGTAACCCCCACACCCAGACTCAATCCAGTCAATCACACCGTGTGCACCGGGCTCCCGCAGCCAGGCTGAGACCCCCGGGCCCCTGGCGCCTCTGGCCCCGCGACCCCCACCCCCGGGCCTCCACCCGTCCGCCTTGTCCTTGTGTCTTCGCGTTTCCTGGACTCGCAATCACACGGGGGGCCCTCGGCAGCCTGCGCCTGGCTCCTGCGCCCAGCACCCTGCTGGGACTCAGCTGTCACACGCGCAGCTTTGGTTTCTGGAGGGCGTGTGACTGTGGAGCATGTTGATGATAGAAATCTGCCACGCGGAAAGGAAGCAGCAGATGTAGCTGCAGTGACCTGGGCGTCCCCCAGCCCAGCGCTAGCAACACCTCCCTGACAGACACAGGCCGTTCCGTGTGGGCGGGATGCAGAGCCCCCACCCCCATTCCACGGGCAGTGTTCATGGCGGTGCTGAGGCTGGGGGTCAAGGTGTAAACCAGGGGTCTGGACCTGAAGCCCAGGGTCAGGAAAGCCACCATCTGTGTCCCCAGGCCCATGGTACCACAGGACCCGGTCCTATGTCAGACCAGGACACCAGGACGTGAGGAACACATCTGATAAAGTATCAGTAACAGCAAGATGCTAAGATCCTAAGATGCTAAGATGCTGAGATGCTGAGACGCTGAGACCCTGAGACCCTGAGACCCTGAGACGCTGAGACGCTGAGACGCTGAGACCCTGAGACGCTGAGATGCTAAGATACTAAGATGCTAAGATAAGTGAATGGTGCCATCTTCGCAGCCCGTGTTGAGAGTGAGGTTCTGGAACGTGACTCCAGCCTGCACGGTCCTGGGAGACCCTGAAGACAGGGCCTCACAGTCAGTGCCATCGGGTTGCTGGGCACGCAAGCTCCCTCCCTGAGGGCAGCCCTCTGACAGCTGCCCGCCGTGGGGAGAAGGGCACCACTGGGCAGAAACACTCATCGCTGAGGCAGACGTGCCGTCCTCAGAGGTACTCGGGGCAACTCCACACCGTTCGGCCGACGTGAGCCGAGAGGACGCGGGGAGGTGAGCCCGACATCTGCTGGGCCCTGGCCGTGTGCCGTGACTGTGGGGATGGCCACCCCAGCAGAGCCGGGAGCCGGAGACATACGTAACCTCCCTTGTAAGCTTCTACTAAGTTGACATCACACACCAACACGCATGATGTCACCACCACAGCAGGAGGTGGTGCTGCTCAGGCCAAGGAATCTCGGTGGGCACAGGGCGTCCACGTTTGTTCAACATCTCATTTGGCTAATCTGCATGTGTTCAATAGTATGTACAGTTTGCATGTCAGTGGGTCAGTTGGGTATACAATTCTTATCAGCCAAAGGAACTTCTGTGTATCTTGAGATTTCTGTGTATCATGAGATCTGTAACCGCCCACCTGAAGCAGGCATGCTCAGCGGGAGCTGCGTGACACCTAGAAAGGAGAGGAGAGGATTCAGGCCGCCCACTTGGGACGAGGCGGCAGGCCAGACACAGGTGGGAGGGCGCCGAGTGTGGCAGCTGCTCCCCTGACATGGGCGGAGGCCCTGACGCCGGGCGCACAGCGTCCGAGCGTCTGAGGCAGAGCGGAAAGCCACCGCGACACCAGCGAGAAGAACTTTGATGTTTGCGCGTCCTCGGCGCCTGCGTGGCACGCACGACGGAAACGTTTATGACAGGACGGACACCAGCCACGTGAAAGAGACCTTTCCAGTTGCTAAGCTCTGGCGTCTGCTGCTGAACAAGAAGGCCCTTGTGCACAGACTACCTTTCCCACATAGCCTTGAATCTCGAGAATGAAACAGTGCCGCAGACCTCATCATTCTCCTGGGCCTGAGTTCTACAACCTCTCTGAATGGAACTCGTGCACGCCAGAACCACGCCTTGGAGGACCCTGTACGATTGTCGAGGCTTCCGTTAAAGCTCTAAGAACCCCAAGCTTGTGGGCAGAGGCGGCCTGTGTTTGCTTTGAGGCCACAGCAGTGGGGCTTGGGGAGGTCAGCAACTTCCAGGCCCTGCACCTCGTGAGGGGCTGATCCCCGGACCCCACACCGCCCGCCGGGCTGGGTCTCTAGGCCTCAGGTCTGAGTGGCTCATACTTTTGGAAGCCAAACTAAACTGCACATTTCAGGCACACTTTCTGCAAATCTGAGTGAATTCCCCCAGTTTCTGTCTCATAGGCTGGGCTGTGGTGGAGCCACGGGTGTGCCGTGATGTGATTGTCCACGTTCGAGGTGCAGCCCAACACAGCGCTTCTCAAACCACCACACGAAGTCACTTCCAAGATAGGCAGGCGGGTCGCGGCGCCCCCCCGGACGGCACGCGGGACAGCCACCCTCCCAGCCCCCCAACTGGCCGTGACTCCCAGGAAGGAAAGGAGGTGGCGGGGGACACGCTGGAGGCTGGCGGCACGGGGCGCCGACACCCCCTCCACGTGCGCGTGACACGGTCTCCGGTTTGTGGCATTTTTAGGGACAACCACGTGTGTTTTATTCTGAATGTGACCACATATGAAGGGCAGGAGGGTGGATGGTAAGTACTCACATTACAGACGGTAGAAGGAGCCAACAGTTGATTTTTAAATTGAAATTTATCACAAAAGAAATAATTTCTCACAGAAAAATGTCTTTTTAAATGTAATAAAGTACATTTTTTTTTAAAAAGCATACTTTATGAAGCTCCTTAGGAAGCTGAACTGACTCTGTTAGCAGAAAATAGACCCGCTGACTTGCACACAGTTTAAAGTCGCTGTGCGAACCTCAGCAGCCCGTCGACCTGCAAAATCATCCCATGAACATCCAGAGAAGAGCGAGGTGAAAACAGAGCCGATAAATCTGGATAAACTCAAAACCTTACATCTTAATCCTGGACCAAATCTAAAAACTTCAGCGTCCACAATGGCCACCTTCTCAGGACGTGTTTCTGGCCGCCTGACTGGCGGTTTCTTAGGTGTGGTTACCGGACAGCCAGTGGTTGTGAGCGCACAGGGCTCGCCTGGATCTGAAGGTCAGAGACGGCAGGCGGGCTCCGCCCCCTCCACAATCAGGCGGAGGCTCCTACAGCAGCAGCCAGGGCCCGGTCTCCAGGCGCCCAGCCGTGATCTCGGAGGGTCTCCGTGCGGCACCAAGTCAGTAGCGCCTTCTCTAAGCAGCGGGAGAGGGTCTCCAGGCTCATGGCTGGTCAGGAAGAGATGGCGACAGGCACAGCTGACCAGCATCTCCTGCAGGGCGTGGTTCCCTTTCATGCAAATCCAGCTCAACTTTCTGCCGAGATATGACTGCCTTTACCACCTGTGACCACTGGCCGTGTGTATTCTACAAAATCATCTATGAGAACAGGCCATGCTCCTAAAGGAAAGCAAAAGATGTTTAAAAAATTGGCATTTTAGAATAACATTTTTTATAGTCAAAGAATTTTTCTCACAATCCAACATTTACAGCTCAAGAACTCAAATGATTTTAAATTTCTACACTTAACGAGTCAGTTAAGTGAAATTGCCCTCCTCAGCTCTGGCTGGCCCGGGCGGCAGGTGCTGGCGTGCTGGCATGCACGTGGCTGTGAGCACTGCCCACCGCCAGCCCTGCTGAGGCAGTCCGCGGTCACGTCCGGGCTGGGTAGAGGGGGCTGGGGGTGGACATCCTTTCCGAACAGGCAGCGCCCACAGTGCAGCAGGCGGGAGAACGTTCCCTGAGCCCTGAAACATCTGAGCTGGGGCCGCTGCAGCTGTGATCGTGCTCAGGTGAGAACACACAGGCTGGAACCCTCTGTGCTTCGGCAGCACGATGGAATAACCGCTGGCCATACTGGGGTCAGCAGGCCCCAGGGACCATCCTGCTTGTGGTCCTGCCTCGGAGCCTCTGCACACCCACCTTGAAAGCTTCAGCTCAGAAGAGGTCCTCCTGACTTTAAATGTGAGTGGTATTTTCTCTTGTGGGATTTACAGGATGTAACAAGTGAGTACTATTCACTTCATCACTCCTGTCTCACACACGGGGTCGGGCAGGGGTCATTGGGGACCCGCCTGCCCAGTGGCCATCACCTGAGGTCTGCGGACTTCGCCTACCTTCTTCATCATAGTTGGACATGTCATCTGCGATCATGTTTCCAAAATCTAGGAGAAGGTTCCAAGTGTCCCTTGGGATTGATCTTTTGTGATGCTCCTAAAACACAAGAGGAAAAACCAGCAGACTGCTGACCCAGATGGAGCTCTCAGCCTGGTGATCTCAGGACATAATCTGATCAGGAGTGAGGACCAGACCAACAATGTCAGAAGTTAATACAGCAACAGTGCTTTGGGTCAGTGTTAAGAGCTACATGATGCCAACGTGCAGATGCAGAAAGCAGACTTACTGAAACACAAAACAAGAATTATTGACTTTTATTTCAAATAGAAAGGCAGCAAAAACCTCTTTACCCAACCCTGAAACCAGTTCAGAAACAACGTTGTCAAGCGGCACCCTTATGCGTTTATTTCCTGTGAACCAGGCGGCTCTCCGAGGGGTGGGACGCTGCCATTACTGGACACTTCAGACGCTGGAGGACCTGTCCCTGCTCCTCAGGGGCCCCCAGCTGGAGAGCAGCCCCGGCCGCTCCCCTACCCCAGGTCTCCCGGAGGCTCCCAGCCCCCTAAGGCCTGTCTTTGCACATGTGAGTGCACGTGTCCACAGATGGCTCCCAAGCTTGTCTCACACCCCATACCACGGGCACACCACACATCACACGTGTGCTTCTGCTGCTGCTGCCCCCACACGCCCTGGGCCTCCTGCTGCACGTGTCTGGGGGGTCCCTCCCCAGGCTGCTCCTGGAGGGCTGTCCCACACCCCTCCCCTAGAAGGACTGGTCCTCACAGAGCAGGGGGACCCTGAGCAGCACAACACAGCAACCTCCCGCGGTCACGGCCGGGGCCGGCGCACTGCGCCTGGCCTCGGCCGTGGTCACCGCGTGGTCTCGGCCCACGAACGCCCCGGGGCGGGGACCACAGACGCACAGTCTGGAGGCAGCCTCGAGCAGCCCAGCCTGAGCCCTCGGGAGCAGAGCGTGGCCGCGGGTACGCTCCCTGTGCCCGCCGCTGGGGACTCTGGTTCCTCAGGGCCCACAGACAAGCCATCGGTAATTAGGATGGTGACCGCACCAGCTGATGCCTCACATGGGGACCCGGCAAGCAGGACGACACTTACCAACAAGAAGGTGTTCCAAAGATCTAGAAACTTAAACCTTCCAGATAACACCAGATTCCAGTATGTGACGGCCATTTCCAAATCTGGCAAAAAGAGAGGAAGCACTCAGTGAGTCCCAGCTCCTTTTTCCACGGCACAGGGACCACTTCTTGGCACGCTGGCATTCACTTACTCAGTAACACTCAGCAGTCTTAACCATGGTTACATGTGGGCTAAGGCTTACAGAACAGCTCCTGAAGCTGTGTACAGTTTGATGTGGTACCTTGGGGAAAATGGCTTTGGAAAACGATTTGTGTACTAGGATATTTGGATGTGTCAATAATTACCCCCTAATTAATCCATTACGAAGACTCTGCTTTTCTCGCGTACTGGGCTTTCTTGACAGCTGGACCGACCTGGGTATGATTAGCTGGCTGCGATTAACACATACCATTTATATATACATTTAAAAACCCAGCCCCATGCACTTTCTAAGTGATGAACTACAAGTTAAAAACTTGTTTAGAAAGGAAGGGACACAGTGCTTTCCAAATAGACCTTCCTTGCCATGGTAAGAACTAAAATGGAATCTGATTCAAAAGTCGATCCCGTAAGTATCATAAAGACTTGGGATTTCTTAAGGTGAAGCCAAGACTGATTAGCACGTTATTTGGTCACTAGTAAAAGTCAATGTCCTCATTTTTCCGTAGCTGGAAGGCAGCGATGATTTCACGTCTAGACAGACTGACGCCATGGGCTGCATCATAAGATGGGGTGTTAACGGACACAAAAGCTGAGCTTCAGGGCTGCAGGAGAGGGACTCGTTCTCCGCTCACTGCAAGGCTGGTATCGGTTTATTTCTGTATGATTGATACACCAGAACATCAAGGGGCTGCGAAGGTTACTTCTTGAAGCTGACAACCTTCAACCACGCTGGCTAGTGCTCACTGCTTTCAGCCGATAAAACAGCAGTCTTGTACTGGAATAATGCTTATGTGTGCGTGCCGGGAGAAAGAACGCAAAAAGCCGATAAGTAAATAGTCACGGTAACAAATTCTTTCAACGCAAGATATTCTACTAAACACCTTCCAAAAGATTTTCATCTAAATCTGGTTTGGTCCGACTTGGACAAAAGTCATAAAAGCTGAAGCTCTGATCTCAGGTTCCCAGGTCAATCATTAGAAATGGATGAGCAAGAAATACATGAGTAGTAGCCAACTTCAAATAAAATGCCTCTATTTCCTGTGTGTTTAATGTCCACGAGATAACTCAGTCTGAAATAACCTGGAGTCTTAGAAAGAAAGCAGTGGTCAGAAAACTTGAGGAATGGGTAGAAGAGAAGGCTGGCTGGACCTTACCTATGGGCCCGCATTCTGCTAAGTCTACTTCCTTGTCAGTTAGGAAAATCTACACTCAACTCATCTTAGTGAGGGAAAGTCTCACACTGAGAAATGCAGGCAAACCTGGGGAAGAAAGAAAAATAAAGCTTTATGGCAGACATTAAATCTGGTTACTTTTGGGTTCATTTGGTCCTAGAAACTCTTCTTATAAAGTTCCCGACGTGCATATTTGTAAAGCACACAACCCGTAGTAGATGCCTGCATTTTCAGAGACCCAGCATCACCTGAGTAAACACGCTGAGTGCTGTTCTGATGGATCCGGCCATTTGCAAAACAACAGCAAGACTCCAAGCCATAGAATTTGACAGCTGAAGTCAAGAACGAAACCTACTCTACTGACCGTGAAGGGATCATCAGAGCAAACCTACTCTACTGACCGTGAAGGGATCATCAGAGCAAACCTACTCTACTGACCGTGAAGGGATCATCAGAGCAAACCTACTCTACTGACCGTGAAGGGATCATCAGAGCAGCTATTTGCTTTCTAATAACCTCTGAAAAACCCTGCCTCCTGAGTAAGAAAACGATTATAAGATGTTCCTAAGTAAAATTTATGTCTGTGATGCTCCATTTACAATTAGATCATAAAGATGACCTTTCTGTCAAAAAAGAATCTTTGGGCTGTTGGAAAAATTAGCTAATAATAATGAAACTTTACTTCCTGAAAAACTATGATTTCTCAAAGCCAACTGATTGCAGACTCTAGCCAGTATAAATCCATGCTAAGTATCGTACATGAAAGCAAAGTGTCAAGGAGTTTTAATTACCTCCTCTACTAGGCTACAGAGAAGGCAATGGCACCCCACTCCAGTACTCTTGCCTGGAGAATCCCAGGGACGGGGGAGCCTGGTGGGCTGCCCTCTATGGGGTCGCACAGAGTTGGGCACGACTGAAGCGACTAAGCAGCAGCAGCAGCTACTAGGCTAAGGGGGCTTCCCTAGTAGCTCAGTTGGTAAGAATCCGCCTGCAATGCAGGAAACCCCAGTTTGATTCCTGGGTCAGGAAGATCCCCTGGAGAAGGGAACGTCTACCCACTCCAGTATTCTGGCCTGGAGAACTGCATGGACTGAACAGTCCATGGGGTCACAAAGAGTCGGACACGACTGAGTGACTTTAACTAGGCTAAAGAAGAGGAAATGGCGACCTACTCGAGTTTTCTTGCCTGGAAAGCCTCATGCACAGAGGATCTTGGTGAGGTACAGTCCATGGGGTTGCAAAGAGTCAGACAGGCCTGAGCAACTAAGCAGCACTAGGCTAAGGAACAACCACAAAACAAGATAGCCTCGCGCCTCTTACTGCACAACAGACACGCGGATCTGAAAGAAATGAAGCCTCAACCTGTAGGGTGTTTCTCCACCCCTTTCCACTGCTGTCCACACTTTTTTAGGAATTATAGGAACACTTGTATCAACCTCTTTAAATTACATTTAACCCTTCAGAAGACAGACAATGTCATATACTTTGGAAATTGTAAAATCAACTGTTCCATCTGGGGTTCACAGCTGTAAAATTGCTTTTTTTTTTTTTAATTGAAGTATAGTTGCTTTGTGAAGGACAGGGAAGCCTGGCATGCTGCAGTCCATGGAGCTGCAAAGAGTCAGACACAACTGAGTCACTGAGCAACAACAACGAGTAATAGTCGCTTTACGACGCTGCCGTTTCTCTGATGGAACAGCGTGATCGGTTCTGGGATTGCCCCCCTCCCATCCTGAACCTCTCTCCCACTCCCCCATGCTCATCTGGCTTTGTATCTTTTTTTAAAAAACCCTCAAGAAACCTTCTAAAAGAAAGTGTGATGTTTGTGAAGCCTCCAGGTATGTAATAATTTTCCTGAAGAGGCTTTTGTTCCCTTTAATACGATTTTATGTTCTTTCAATGAGTCTCAGGAAGCAAAGACACAAAATCAGTAACTGTTCCAATTCTTTAGTGACTGATTTCTGACAAACATCTTATTTGTCTATAGGCATAAAGTAGATAAGATAATGATTTCTTTTCTCAGTGAAGGAATTACAGGATAAACTATAGATTTCTCCTTTTCTGCTGCCTGATACTCAGGCAGAGCTACTTAAAATAGAGACTACACACGCTGGACTCCACGATAAAAAAGTGCTCAGAATACTTCTCCTCACACTGAACTTCATGACCAAAGAAAGTAAATTTGTAAATGTTAAAATAGGTGATTAACTTGGGCTAATTTACAACCTCTTAGAAGTTACAGTGAAATTTTAAAAGCATGTCAAATGCGATGACTTCAGATGGAACCGATGCTGTAGGATTCCCAGGCAGCTCCCACCTCCCCTGCCTGCAGCCCTGCAGCCGTCCAGCAGGATCACCGCCCTGCAGGGGAGCCCCGGTCAGCCAGGGCAGGCGGCGTCCAGCTGCAGCGGGAGCTCTGCTGGGCGTCTGAGCTGACCCGCATGGCACAGAGGGCTGCCCGGCGGAGCCCTGCAGAGCCCTGAGCCAAAGGATCGTACGCCATAGAAACGATGGCTGCTCGAAACCCTGAGTTTGAGGTTCTCTGTGACATGGCAACAAAACTAAGCGGACTTTATAATCCTCAAATAAACCAAAACCTCAAACCAGAAATACAAGCTGAAGATTGTCTGTATATACCACATACGGTAGTGGACAAGTAACATTTTGGCAAAATCATACATCTCTGAAAGAAGAAGAAAAATATAACCCAACACACATCAGAATTGGTTTAAGTAAGTTAACATTAAATCCCCAGCCCAGGACGAGGTTAATGTCACCTGGCCGCCAGATTGTCGGAAGTATTACCTGCCCGCGTCTCTAACCCATTAGACAATTACACATCAATAGAAGAGGACGCAGAGCGTCTGAAAATTACTTCCCATTTTAAATCGTATTTTTGGCTCCACACGTCAGGAGTGACTGCAGGCTGAGGGGCTGGAGTGCATGGGACTGTCCCAGCGGCGAGGGGCGCCCCTCAGTGGAGACCCCAGACGAGGGGAAGCCCTGCTGGCCACGCCCTCTCGTGCTGCCTGGCGTCTGGCAGGCATACTCACCTAGCCCCTTCTGCCCAGGGCTCCTAGCAAAGGTGAAGGTGACCTGGTAAAGGTCCTTGAACTTCGCCGTGGCCTTGAGCTCCTGCTCGTCCTGGCAGTAGGGCTTCCAGCTGCTCCGTGCTGTCACACTGGGACAGGACACAGAGCCTCACGCGGGCGTCGCGGGGCGGCAGGCAGCGCTCCAGCCTCCCCGCGCTCCGCTGCAGCCTGAGGCTCGGCTCTAAGGGCGGAGCTCTCGGGTCCCTTCTCTGGCTGGCTACAAGGGCTACAAAGGGCTAGCCCTGTTTGTGGTGATAACCCCACGCTCTGTGAAGAAACCAAACCCACTGATTTATATGGAGCATGGGCTGCACCTTAGTGAGGCCACTGGGCTTCCCAGGGGCGCAGTGGTTAAAGAACCCACCTGCCAGCACAGGAGACACAGGAGATGCAGTTTGACCCCTGGATCGGGAAGATCCCCTGGAGGAGGAAATGGCACCCCACTCCAGCATTCTTGCCCGGATAATCTCATGGACAGGGGAGCCTGGCAGGCTACAGTCCATGGGGTCGCAAAGAGTCGGACACAACTGAAGCGACTTACCACGCACACAGAGATGTCATTAAAAGAAAAAAACCCCACAGAAGCTGCAAGGCTCTCCTTGCCTGTGCAGGCTGGAACACAGCCAGGGGTGAGCCCTGCAGCTGGGGCCACGCAGAGACCAGCGCCCGGGCGTGATGGAGACGAGACAGGAAGACCTGGCCCCTCGCTGAGGGCAGAGCTGAGCTGACCTGCAGCCTGTACCGGCCCGGAGGAGACAGGCCCGCAGCACTCAGGCCACTGTATCCAGGGTGCACTGCATTACAGTGGGCCAGACTTAAAACAGCTAACACAGGAAAACAACTGTACCGCTTTAAAATTGAATTTTCCTCCAAAAAGTCAACAACCTTTAGGAATATTTAAAAGCCCTTACTAAAGCAGGCTTTAGAACAGCGAAACATAAAATCTGTCGTTTATTTTGGCTGCACGGCAAGGAAGAGGCTGCGAGCCACACGTCACTCACCCGCGTGCCCCGGTGCAGCAGGTCCCCGAGCCCACGCGGAGCTCGGTGTCTGGTGGGTAAGCGGGACCCCAGCCCCTCCCACCACAGCCCCGCTCCTCCAGGCCGTCACCCCTGCTCTTCTCCGCGCCTCCATCACAGCACTAGCGCTCCTTGGCAGATCAATCGGTTTTCCCTGCTTTGTAGTTAACAAATGGGAACTCCTGTGCTTTGTGTCTGGGTTTCTGTGCCAACGTTGTGTATGTGAGGCTCACCCGTGACATGTGGGCTCTGGTGGTTCATCTCCGTCGTCTCACAGCATGCCACTGCAGCCACGCTGCCACACCCCTGTGCTACAGGTAAGCATTTTGGCTGTTTCTAGTTTTCTGGTCACAAAGAATGTTAAAGGTTTCCATATGTGTATCCTGGCACACAAGTGAATGTGTTCTGAGGCAGACACCCACCCACGATTCCACAAGTCTTGTCAAACCCTTCTCCAGGGTGACTGCCCCTCCGCCACACTCGGCAGCTGTCCTAGAAGAGCGCCTGTGAGGTCTTGTTTTGATGTGCTCTTAGTCTGCAGCACCCCCACCCCACCCCATGAGTGAGGCCGAGTACCTGCTTGCATCTCCACCGGCCCCTTGGAAAGCATCTTCTGTGAAGGGCATGGTCACGTCTCCTGTCCGTTCTCCAATGGGTCAGCTTTTTCTTGTTTTGTGGGAATTCTCACGTCAGCAGAGTATCTCACGGCCCCGCCCCGCCTCCCCACCTGATGCCTCCTGGCGCTATTTCTGGTTAGCAGTTCTGATTTCAGGGCAGCACACTTGACTCGCTCGTCTTCTCTGCCGGGGTCTCTGATGATGTTTCACCACGTGCTACTGTGCGGCCGCAGGTACTCTATTTTCTAAGGTCCTCTGCCTTCGGCCTCTCGCACTGGGATCTACAGCTCACTGAACCGACTGTATGTTTGGTGTGAGGCAGAGACCAAGACCAACCTTCTCCCGTGAGAGGGTTAGTCACTCGGTCGTGTCCAACTCTTTGTGATCCCATTGCCTACAGCCCGCCAGGCTCCTCTCTCCATGGAATTCTCTAAGCAAGAATACTGGAGCGGGTGGCCATTTCCTTCTCCAGGAGATCTTCCCAACCAAGGGGTTGAACCTGGGTCTCCTACATTGCAGGTGAATTCTTTACCATCTGAGCCACCAGGGAAGCCACCTTTTCCCACACGACTAGCCAGTTCCCTCAGGACTCTTGTGTGAAAAGCCATTCCTTCTCCACATCTCTAAAAGGCTACCTCTGCCATAAATCAAGTGTTCTGGAAACACAGGTTTGTTTCCTGGCTCTCATCCTGCTCCACTCCATGTACTGCTAATCACTGAAAGTGCCACGTTCAGTTCAGTTCAGTCACTCAGTCGTGTCCAACTCTTTGCGACCCCATGGACCGCAGCACACCAGGCCTCCCTGTCCATCACCAACTCCCGGAGTTTCCCCAAACTCATGTCCATCCGGTGATGCCATCCAGCCATCTCATCCTCTGCCATCCCCTTCTCCTCCTGCCCCTAATCCTTCCCAGCATCAGGGTCTTTTCCAATGAGTCAACTCTTGGCATGAGGTGGCCAAAGTATTGGCGTTTCTGCAAGTGCCGTGTTACATACTGATAAAACATCCACCCCTCCCTTTTCTGTTACTACAGTAAATTATATTAATTGACTTTGTAATGTTAAACAGATCTTGCATTCCTGGACTACAACAAACTGTCATCACAATTTATCCTGATTTTTGGTTCACTCATTTTGGAGGCTTGATTTATTTTGATGACAATCTGGTTAGGATTTTTGCATATTCTGTTCATCATATGTCTTTTGATTCTTATGACTGAGAGCGCCTTATAATTTTCCCTTTTCAACATGTCCTTTCTAGGTCTTACTATCGAGGCTATGCTGGCCTCAAAACATGCTAGGAGTGTTTTTTCCTGTATTCTTCTCTGGTGTGAAACTGGTGTTATTCTCTTTGTTAAAAGTTGGGTAAGATGTGCCAGTGAGCCAATCATGGCCACGAGTTTTCTCCTTGAAAAGATTTTAAATTATGGGTTCTGATTCTCTTAAGAGTTGTGGAACTATGTCTTCACATGCGCATTTCAGTAAGTTGTCATTTTTTTAAAGAACTTTTGTATTTCATTTAAGCTTTCAGATTTATAAAGTTGTTCATAATACAATCTCATTTTATCTGTAGGGTCTATAGCAAGGTCCCCTTTCTTTCTATATGGCTTATGTGGCATTCATTACTTTACCGGTCTTCTCAAATATCAAGCTTTTGGCTTTATGAATCCTTTCTACCTATAGCTCTTTAAAAATATCATTAAATTACTGCCTGTTTAAAAATGTTAATTCCCTCTGTCTGCACTGAGTTTAATCTTCTGTTCTTTTCTCTACTTGCTGAGATGGGTGCTTTCCTTACTGAGTTTCAACTTTCTAAAATATGCATCTAAGAAGCTGACTCCTGCATGTTCTCATACAGTTTTACCACTCAAAATACTTTCTAATTTCTGTCGTAACTTCTTTCTCAACCCAAGGGTTATTCAGAGGTACAGTATCCACACAGATTTCAACTTAACTAGCTATCTTTTTGTTATATTCCTTTCTTAGTTGTATTGTGGTCAGAAAACATCCTCTGTATCACCCCAACCCTCGGACATTGTTGCATATTACCTTACGGCCCAGTTTACGGTCAATGTTCATAAATGTTCTGTCTTTTTGAAAAGAATATGTATTCCTCAACATCAAGGGCAATGTTCTGTTTCCTTTTCCGAATCTTCTATTTACTACTGATTTTCCATCCCCTTGAGTCTGCCCGTCGGTAAGATGTATGTATTTACTACTGATTTTCCATCCCCTGAGTCTGCCCGTTGGTAAGATGTGTGTATTTACTACTGATTTTCCATTCCCTGAGTCTGCCCGTCGGTAAGACGTGTGTGAGAAGATGGGAAGGTGTATTCCCCACTTTGCTTGCAGATTTCTATCATTTTCTTTAGAGTTTTAATTTCTGCTTTAAATAAACTATTACTGTCCTGGTAAAACAAAACTTTTATCATTAAGAGATGGTCTTCCGATTCCTCCTGCCTTCCCCCTTCCCCTTGCTCTTTAATTCATTCACACATGACCTTCCCCTCCTGCTGTCTCACTCATCTATATACTGGTGGGCTTGTCTGTGTCACAATGTCTCTAGTTGAGACATCATGTGAGTCTCCAGGGAATGTGATCCCAGGGGCTGATACCACCCTGCGCTGCCTGCCTTGGGCTGGAGCTGGGGAACCGGGAACTCACAGGATGTGTATCCAAAGAACTCCAGAGCCTTAAGATGGTAGAAGCAGAAAACCATGGTGATGACACTGACCAGACCTCTGCAGGACGAGTCTCCAGAGGATTCCCGGAGCTGACTGACCCTCCACTTTAAATGTTCTGTCCCCTGACCAGCAACTCAGAGGTGGTCTGAGGACACCAGTCCACCATCTTCCCAGGTTGCTGGCCTCCTGAGTAAAAGCACCTTTTCTTTTTCCACCAAAAAAAAAAAGAAAAAAAGAAAACAAAAACGTCCTTCATTATCTGTAGGGTTACTTTTTGCTTGGAAGCTTGTTTTAATACACTAACAGCCACATCAGCCTGCTTTTGGTTCATGTTTGCACACTACTGTAGACTGCCCCTCAAACTGTTTGTGCCCTTATGTCTTAGTTCTAACTACTGTAAACAGTATATACAGTAGTTGATTTTTAAAAACCCACCTAGCATTTAGTTCACTTACATTTAATGTGATTATGTAAATACAAACATTTTTAGGCTTAAATCTTCCATTTTATCATGGGCTTGCTATTTGTCCCGCCATAAGTTAATTTTCCTTGTGTCCTTTTTTCTTGGATTCTTTCCGATTGAATTTTGTTTTTATAGTGATTATAACAAAGAACAAATATTTTTCCCACTGTTTTATCTTTTTCATTTTCCCAACAGCATCGAAAGATGCTGTCTTTAACTTTGATCAAGTCCAACTTACCACTTTCTTCATTTATGCCTAGTACTTTTTCTGCCTTTTCTGAAAAAGCTTAACCCCGGGTTATAGTTTCTTAATCTTTGTCTAAAACTTTGTGGCTTCAGTGTCTCGCACAGGTCAACAATCTAGCCCCAACTAATTTTCAAGTATGGCATGAAGGAGGGACTGAGGTTAAGTTTTTTCATGTTTGCCCAATGTGTCAGCATCATTTGTTGAAAAGACTCTTTTTACTCCCATTGAAATAATAAACACTAACAATCTTGCAGTAGATGAACAATGTGGGAAGACGTTACTAACTCACGGAGACTCACTCTAAAGCCACAACAATTGAGAACATGTGGTGCTGGGTTAAAGACAGATAAAAAGCCTCATGGATACAGCAGGGAGACCCACACAGACAATCGTTTGGTTTTAAAAATGTCAAGGTATTTCATAAAGTTTATTCAGTTTATCTAAGAATCCTCAAGCACCCAAAGAAAAGGCGCAGAATTAACTGTTAAAGGCAGGTATTCTAACCACAGTCAGGAGTCAACAGCCAGGAAAAGCATGAAGAAATCGTAACGGAGCAGACAGAGAAGCCAGAGGATTTCTAGAGCTTAGCGCTATTAGGAGGCAAACAGTCCTTCACGTTCCTAAAAGCACAAGTTATTCTCCACGGCATAGTTCACTAACACATTCACAAAACTTTTGTTTAATATTTTAAATGGTACTTTCACCTTTAACTGCCCCATGAGGTGTGGAGAGAGAGCAAGCCACTGACCATCACTAACTTGTGACCTTAAATTATATTCTGTAAACTCCAGATAAGAGGGCGTGAGATGATATAAAAGCATTTTGGGAAGATTCATGCTCAAAATCTTTAAAACATGTATTTAAAGTTATGACACTTCATAGGCTAATAAGAATTTTAAAACTTTATTTGTACGATGTACTCCTAGGCAATATCTAAGCAATGCCATTAATTGTCTCCATGAGAAGCACTTATTTCCCAAAGCTCCCGTTTGGGGAGATTTTAACGGGTGGGGTGACTGCTCCAGCAGTCATGGGATGCTCTTTCAACGGGTCTTTCCGGTTCTAAGATCATTGGATCTTCTCTAGGCTTTCCAAGGTGCAAAGAATATGAACACATACGCGGTTACAACACTGTTATAAAGATACCTGTTGTTCAGCTGGTTTTATTCAACTGCTGGGAATGTGGTAAGATATTAGAAATAAAGTCTCATAGAACTTACCATCTTAACAGACTCCTGGGTTTAGTGAAAACAAGCACTCTGTCTGCAGAGCCTTAGAACATGTTTACCTAAGGCTTTCAAGCTCCTTTGGGAGCTAAAAATAAGTGAGTTTAAGTTGTCAACACTGAGACATCAGAGTGTCAGCAAGTCAGCAGGTCGGCTTCTACACACTTCATGAAACAGTGCTTAATGGTTAAAAGTTATTATGTTATGTGCTTTCATGTACTTCTCTGACTCACCTAATAAGTAAGAAACATCTCAAGGTATTAATGAACCTTTTACTACAACTCCAGGTAAAGAGACAAGTCGTATAAGCAAAAAGACAGAATAACATTTTATTCATGCAGCAACACAACAGATAATACGTTTAGTACGTTTAGTGCACAGTATTACGAAATACATTAAATGGCTGAAAACAAACAAGAACTCCTGGATGTTTATGACAACTCAAAACTGGAAAGAAAAAATTAAAAAGGAGAAAGTGTAACAAAAGGAATTAATCTGAATAAAAATACTGAACAAAACCTTAAGTGGAATTCAAAAGAAAAGCAAAAGGTTGAATAGTACAAATGCACAAGAAATTTGTAAAACGTACAAAGGACATAAATTGATATGAAATTTACAGGCCACTGAAAAATAATGTTGAAAATACTTTCCTTTCTGAAAAGGTTTAAACTGAGACCGGTTTACTTACCCAAGTTCTGTCATGCCGTCTACAAGTTCCTTTTTGCTAAATTCACATTGAGTTGCAGCCCTGAATTTCCACGCTATAACCAAAACTGTGATACTGGCAGCATCTAGGCTTAATCATCACAAAACTGTTGAATTCCATCCATTCCAATTTTATTTTCATCTTGTGGGTCTACAGTTAAAATTAAGGGAAAAATAAGTTAACTTGGATATTTTGAAAAGTATTACTACAGTGGGTGGAAAAAACGTCTTTTCAATACATCAATCAATGCACTGCTATTTTCAAGCATATATGAAAGAGATAGTAACAGATAATAACTTATCCAGAAAATACTCCTATTTTAAAGACCTAGGTTTCTGGGTTTTCAGGAGGAAAAACAAATCACTGAAACTTCTCTGAAGGTGTCATCATGAATAAAAATTTTGATTTCCCTAGAGTAAAATAAAAATTCCAGCTCACAGAATTGTAGCTTTGCCCAAAGGCAGACTGCTATGAAAAACACTGCATGGCGAAGTAGTCACAGTAGCTCAAGTTTTTATCACCACCTTGCCAGGGCAACAGTAAGACAAAGTATTTCTCAAAGGTGACTTCGTTTGTTATGGTGCTGACACCACTGCACAATGCTCATGTTTGCTCATTTAGTTTACACGCCCACGTTTAGCGGCCGAGAAATTCTGGCTTACCCCTCCCCTGATTTCTAGCTTAGAAATAAAACAAAGAAGTCAGCATTTTTGCAGGGAAAATCAAACACTGAAGCCTACTAAAGCATCAGCAAGAGTGCCCCGGTGAGGCCCCACGAGCTCGCCGGTCTCCGGACCCGCCTGGCAGTGACGTGCCACCTGCTGCTGCGGGAGGTGCCAGAGCAAGCCGTGGCACTTCACTCGGGGCAAGGTCAAGTGCAGCAGACTCTTCATCACCCAAGGGCGGACTCCTCAGTGGTCAGCACCACATCTAACGTATGTCGTTACCTGAGGAGACGGCTGGCCCCCGTCACTCGAGCAGTCACAAAGACCTCCAACTCTACGCTCCCACGTTGTGAGAGCGGGCTTACGGCACAGAGGCTCACGGCGTCCCGACTCAAGCCTGTGCTCCTAACACGGCACACGGTCAGCACAGGAAAATGGGTCTACCGCGCCCTCACCTAACAGCCATCCCGACAAACTTCACATGCGTCCTTTCTGGATGTGTTAAAGCAGCTTGGATGCACCCGTTCACCTGTGTACATTCTGTAATGACAGATGTTTGTCAACAGTTTCTAACTATATATTTGTTTTTAGAGCCAGAGACTGTGCCACGTGTTTATTTTAAATGATAAGAACGCATAAATAAAATCAAATGACGAAGGGATGAATCTTGAACTAAAGAATAAAGATAACTTTCACACAAAAATGTTTTAGCAAAGGCAGCTGCACATATCTGAATAACTTAAAAAATCTGCAGAGCATAGGAGTTACAAAATTAGCTCAGTAATTAACTTACCCCAAAAATTTAAAGCACACTGAAAACAATGTTCCTTTCTGGAGAACTACAAATACAAATCTGTTTTTTTAACCACAGTGCATGTTTCTGAACTAAGATTAAAAAGAGTGCCATTCTCAGTTGATTTTTTGTATCTAAATAGATTAAAATCACACAGTATATTTTCAGAAGTGGAAGATGAAAACAACACACAAGAACCCGAAGCCCAGGCAGCCTGCGTTCACGCCTGCTTAAATGAAGGTTTTCACTTTCTGCCTTCTATTTTTTTTAACTTTTGGAAACATAAGAGTAACCTTAGAAACTGCTAGAAAGAAAAAATAAGTCAACTCTTGAGCCACTGCCGCCTTCCCACTCAGCAGACCTGACACCTGATGCGGGACTCAGAGCCCGTGGAGCCGTCTAGATTTGCAGACTCACGGTGCAGGCTTACTTTGCAGCATGACTGTGTTTTGATAGGGAAAGCACCATTCTAAGTGCTGATTTCAAAAAAAAACAATCACTGTCTCCAACTGACAGCACAAGGTTTCGCTGCCAAGAGCTCTTCCAGAAGCTTCTGCCATTGGCACTGTTGCAGGACTCTGGTACCACCCACCGTGGAGGGCAGGGCGGCCTGCACCTCCTGTCAGAACTGCTCGGACGACATGGAGTAGCTCTCCAGCAGCCTTCCCACCAGATACTCCTGCCCAGTGGGAGTGCTGGGGACAAGTACTCTCATAGTGGGCATAGCCCCCTGGCCTGGACACCCAGCCTCCCACTAGTGACTCCCCACAGCTGACCCAGGCCGCGTACAGGAGGGCCCACGGCCCATCGGCCTTTAGACTCTGTGTGCCTTGTCCCACCCCAGCCTTGAGTGATCAGCAGCCACGTTCCGATCAAACTAACTAAACTGTATAGCTGACCATCAGCAAGGGAGGGGACTGTGCTCCTAACACGGCACATGGTCGGAGGCCTTGGGACACGGCGTGGAAAACTCCCAACCGCCACCCCACACCCTGGGCGTGCGGTGGCCCTGGCGCCCTTACCTTTGTTTCTGTTATACAGCCGCTCCAGTTTCCTCCTGTCCACAGAGGTGCTCATGGATTCCCTGTGAACAAGTTTGGGTACCGGAAGCAGTTGTCCGTGGCCAGGTCTGGTTTCTACTTGCTCTGTTCTAAGCAGTGGGCGCCCACTTCTCTTGCCAGCCTGATTTAATGCCATGAACTGGCGGACCTTGTCCTTCTGAGATGATTTAAGCTTATGCTCTGGGAAGCAAGAGAGGCAGGAAAGCCAATGAGGCCAGCCCAGAGAGCCGTTACAGCTCGATCACCAGCTCCTACATTGTATTTGGACTTAACTTCTCCTGGGTGACTGGACTGCACTTCAGAACTACAGAAATACAAAGCTTTGTTCCCCATCGGTTAAAAACACTAGACAGCCTTCTGAAAATTCAAATGACAGTATCTATATAGTAACAAATATGGAAAGTCTAAACTCCCCAAAATTAGAAAAATCAGTACTCTATGCAAAATACATTTTGATCTTTATCTGGTTCCCTTCGCATGAAGTAGGATGCTGTTTTTTTCTCTGAGTCTCAATGAAATCCTCCTTTATAACATACATGTACCATCTGATGAAGTGAGGCTGGAGGGTAACCCAAGGTCTGACCACAACACCACAGCCCACCTGTGGGTCCTCCTCGGTTTCAATTAATTTCAGGCCCTAATGACCAGAAGAAGGCCCTTAAGGTTTAGAAACATCATTATGTTAAGTTTTCCTCTAAAATTAGCAGAACACTGATGAAAACACATACATGTAACACACGTAACAAAAAACTGTGTGAAAAGTAACTTATAGAACTTCCAAAAGCAGGCACAAAAAGCCTGTGATGATTAAGTAAAGATACTAATAATGAGAAGTTCATGAACATGAGACAGAAATAAAATGGAAAAATAGGGCAGAGGCTGTGGGTGGGCAGTAAATAACAAAACTGCCACGTAACTGCACTATATATAGTATATGATGAAACCAAATAGTGTTTTGATGCTTCCAGATACCGGAACGGTTAAGGTTTTATTTATCGAAGGTAACCTGATGAAGACAACGGCAGAGATGACAGTGACTCACCAAGTCGGTAAATCAAAACGGACGCTCGTGCCTTCCCTGGCAGTCCAGCGGCCAAGACTTCACACTTCCACTGCAGAGGGCACGGGTTTGATCCCTGGTCGGGGAACTGAGATCCCACATGCTCCTGGTGTTGCCAAACTGTCCCCCTAAAACAAACCCAGACCCATCTACTAGACGCTAATACTTTACAAACACCAATAATACGATAAAGGGAAAAATCTTAGTTTTAAAAGGATTTATACTCCGTTTTGTTCAAAAAAAGATGACATAGCTTACAGAAGCACATAGAATAAGTTGTAACTTACAAAAACATGTAATTGGAAAACAAGATGTAGATGAAGAAATTAGGAGGAGGAAAAAAGACAAAAAAAGCCAGAGATAAGATACAGACACGCATACCATATATAAGAGCTGCAAGTGAGCTGAAAATTAGGCTCTGAGCTTCTCAGTGGCCAAAGGAAAGTAGAGAGGGGACAGTCCATGTCACCACTTTCTTCAGTTTCGGTGCCAGGAGGAGCTGGGCCACCTGGAGGTCACGCCTAAAAAATAAATTAAGGTCTATAAGTTGGTAGAACCACGGCCTACACTTTAAGCTCCGATGGACTTCACTAAGGCTCACCATGCCAAGGAAATTAAATTATTATCTGTGGCTTTTAAGGGAAGTGGGTGGGCTTTTCCTACATTTCATTGTCTTACCCTCTTAAAATGTACAAAATTCTTGAAATAAGAATGTGGATAATCTAGGAGAAACATCAGATAAATTCTCTAACCTATGGAAAAGGTCTCAAGCCTTTTAACTGTGACCTTGTGAAGAACAACTTCTGTGATGTGGGCATCAAGACTGAACATAAATCGAATGAAGATACGCCCTTAAAATGCCCTTCCAGAGACACCGAATACAACAAAATCTCCTCTTAGGGTCGCTTCCAAGGGCTTGACCCAGTTAATGGTGTAAGCTGAGTCACCCTGATGGTTCTGGGTTCAGCAGGTGGTGGTGGGGGGAAGGAGTCAGACCCAAGTGCCCCCCTTCACTCTCCCGCCTCTCCAACCTCTTCAGAAAGCCAGGCTCCTGCCCACGCAGCCCCTTCCCCTGGGGAAGCGCGGTCTCTGCTTTCCGGACCTGCTGGAACCTTCCTGGCTCTGACCGGATATTCTGCATCTCCTCCGCGGCTCTCCCTACGGCGGGGGTGTGTCCTCACGCCGCCGCTGCCCCCTGCATGTCCCTCCTGGACATGCCCGGAGCCCTCTCCCCAGCGTCCTGCTGCCAGGAGGGCGAAGGCCGCCCCGCCTCTCCCTGGCCGCCTTCCGATTCCGGGAGGGCACCCCGGTTTGCCGCTTCCGCACCTCTGGACGCCCCCCGCCCCGCTCACCGCGGAGCGCTCAGCTCGCACCGAGGAGCCGGGGCTGAGCGTCCACTTGGCTCAGCGTCCGACGCCCCCCCGGCCTGGTCCCGACCGCGGAGAAGGAGCTGGGACTCCGCGCCCGGGCCGGCCCCAGCGTTACCGGACCCGCGACCCCGCTTGCCGCACACGGACGGAACCCCTCCGGTACCGCGCTTCCACGACGCCTCAGAGCACAACCCGAGGCTCCAGAAGCTCCTTCCGAGCGCTCTCCCCACACGGCGCCGTCCGGCCGCAGGGCGCCGGGGAGGGCCCCGCCCTCGCTGTCCCCCGCCCCGGGCCCCGCCGCCGGTCTCCGACCGGGTGTTGCCTGCCCCGCCGCCGGCGGCCCCCCCCCCCCCACCTACCCTCGCCCCACAGCGCCCTTTTCGCGCCCGCCCGCCGCCTGCGCCGTCCCTGCCCGGGCCTGAGCCCGGACACCGTCCGGGGACGCAGGACTCCGACTCCCGGCGTGCCCCGCGCCGCCCGGGGGGCCGCCGGGATCCAGGCCGCGCTCGGCCTCCGACTCCCGGCGTGCCCCGCGCCGCCCGGGGGGTGGGGGGGTGGGCCCGAGACACTCGCGCAGACTCCGACTCCCGGCGTGCCCCGCGCCGCCCGGGGGCCGCCGGGATCCAGGCCGCGCGCAGATTCCGACTCCCGGCGTGCCCCGGGCCGCCCGGATCCAGGCCGCGCTCGGCCGCCGACTCCCGGCGTGCACCGAGCCTCCCGAGGCCGCCAGGATCCAGGCCGCGCGCAGACTCCGACTCCCGGCGTGCCCCGCGCCGCCCGGGGGCCGCCGGGATCCAGGCCGCGCTCGGCCCCCGACTCCCGGCGTGCCCCGCGCCGCCCGGGGGCCGCCCGGATCCAGGCCGCGCTCGGCCGCCGACTCCCGGCGTGCACCGAGCCTCCAGAGGCCGCAAGGATCCAGGCCGCGCGCAGACTCCGACTCCCGGCGTGCACCGCGCCGCCCGGGGGGGGGGGGCGAGACACTCGCGCAGGCTCCGACTCCCGGCGTGCACCGCGCCGCCCCGCCCCGCGCCGGGGACACCGCGCCCCGCCTCCTTAAAGGAGTGGCGACGCCCTCTCGGCCTCGTCGGCGCCGAGCGCGTTCCGGAGACGGCGGGCCGCCCGGGCCCTCTGGGTGTCTGACGTGGGCCCCGCCCTGGGGGCGGCCCTGCCGCCTGGAAAGGGATGCGGAGAGGTCGCCTCCCTGTCCTCCCCTCCGGAGAGCCGGACCCAGGACGCGCCGCGGCCGCAACGTCCGGGTGAGCGCTGCGCGGCGTGCGGCGCCGGGCCTCGGCGCGGCCTCAAGTGCGGCCCTCAGGGCTGCCCCTTCCTCCCCCTCCCTAGGGGTCTGGTCTCTCCCTGCCCGGGGGTCTGGGCTCCCCCCTCCCCGCGGTTATGGCTCCTACCTCCCCGGGGTTATGAGCTTCCCCACCCGGGGTTATGGGCTCCTCCCCTGGGGGTCTGGGCTCCTCCCTCCCCGGGGATCTGGGCTCCCCCTCCCCGCGGTTATGGCTCCTCCCTCCCCGGGGGTCTGGGCTCCCCCTCCCTAGGGGTCTGGTCTCTCCCTGCCCGGGGGTCTGGGCTCTCCCTGCCCGGGGGTCTGGGCTCCCCCTCCCTAGGGGTCTGGTCTCTCCCTGCCCGGGGGTCTGGTCTCTCCCTGCCCAGGGGTCTGGGCTCCTCCCTCCCCGGGGGTCTGGGCTCCCCCTCCCCGCGGTTATGGCTCCTCCCTCCGCGGGGGTCTGGCTTCCCCCTCCCCGGGGGTCTGGGCTCTCCCTGCCCGGGGGTCTGGGCTCCCCCTCCCCGGGGGTCTGGGCTCCCCCTCCCTAGGGGTCTGGTCTCTCCCTGCCCGGGGTTCTGGGCTCCCCCTCCCCGCGGTTATGGCTCCTCCCTCCCCGGGGTTATGAGCTTGCCCACCCGGGGTTATGGGCTCCTCCCCCGGGGGTCTGGGCTCCTCCCTCCCCGGGGGTCTGGCTCCCCCTCCCCGGTGTCTGGGCTCCTACCTCCCCGGGGTTATGGGTTCCCCCACCCGGGGTTATGGGCTCCTCCACCCGGGGTTATGGGCTCCTCCCCCGGGGGTCTGGGCTCCTCCCTCCCCTGGGGTCTGGCTCCCCCTCCCCGGTGTCTGGGCTCCTACCTCCCCGGGGTTATGGGCTCCCCCACCCGGGGATCTGATCCCCTCCCTCCCCGGGGGTCTGACTCCCCCCTTCCCGGTGTCTGGGCTCCTACCTCCCCGGGGTTATGGGCTCCCCTACCCCGGGGGTCTGGTCTCCCCGCTTCCGCCCAGAGCACTTCCTCCACTCTCGGGGTTCTGCCTCCCCGCCCCAGGCTTTGTGCCAAGGACGGTGCTGCACCTGAGCGCCTTTTCCATGCCCGCGCACCTGGTGGCGGATGCGGGGCGGAGAGGGCGAGATGGGAGCGCGGGCGGGGGTTGTGGACGTTGCGGGGCTGAACGGTCCCCACCCCCCTCTCCCGTCTCCCCTTTCCCCCCGGCCAGATCCTCGGCTCAGGTGTGCGGAGGAGCCGCTCCCCCCGCCCCGTTCCTGCGGGACCTCACCTGGGACTGGGAGCTCACGCGTGCTTGTCCAGGGGTCACGTCGCTCCCGGGTCCCTTGAGAAGGAAGCACAGCGTGGCCTCGAGTTGACGCCCGAGTCAGGGACAGCCCCCAAACCGACTTCAGGGAGCTACCCCGAGGAGGGGATCGTGGAGGGTGGCTGCCAGTCACGGGACAGGTGCCAGTGATTGGATTATGTATCGGAATACTGGATTTTGTACAGTTTAATTAACATTACATACTTTAAAATTTGTTATTGTCCATATGAATTTTCTTTCCTTCCTCTCTTGTTTTTTATTTTATTTTTATTACCCCTCCCCCTCTCTCTTGCTTTTTAATTTTCCAATCTTTTACTGATTAGAAATGAACTATAAGTTGTATTTACAGGATTATAAGTGCTTTATCTTTAAGAAATAGACTTTGCATCATCTAACTTGTTAAAGTTTAAAGTAGGCTTTTCAGGTAAAATCCTCCACAAATCACATTGAGTTAGGTTGCTTCCACCCCCAGTGTCTTTGCCTCCTACTTTGTTGCTGTTTTGTGCCTGGAAGCTCTGGTGGAATCCGGTCAAAATGCTCATGTCAAACCACCCACTGCAAATAACCCTCCTGCTTTCTTTTTTCCAGAGGTCCTGCACCTGCTAACCCTGATCCCGCCGGACCCTTGAGGCTCGCTCTGGAGTTCTTGCCTGGAGCTCTTGTGCCAGGTCAGGCCCCCTCCCCCAACTGGGGTTCAGCTGGGTGTGGAAATTTTAAGAATTCATTATAAGACCATAACAAGTCCACAGTGTATTTTTTTAATAATTAAAAATAGCAATAACAGGGACTTTCCTGGTGGTCCAATGGCTAAGATTCCAGGCTCCCAATGCAGGGGACCCACCTTCCATCCTTGGTCAATGAATTAGATCCCACATGCTGCAACTAAGACCCAGGACAGCCAAATAAGTAAATAAATAGAATTTTTAAAAGAGGAAAATATATGCCATTTATTAAAAAAAAAAATAGCGAAAACAAAATAATACCATTTACTGAAGAGAAAACATGTTATAACTTAGTAGTCCGTAGGATTTGGTAGTTGAATTTGAAGGTAAAATGAGAAGTTTATGAAGAAGGAGTGATTCATATTTTAAAAACATTTATCTGATCGTGCTAGGTCTTCTTTTGGAGAAGGCAGTGGCACCCCACTCCAGTACTCTTGCCTGGAGAATCCCATGGACGGAGGAGCCTGGTGGGCTGCAGTCCATGGGGTCGCGAAGAGTCGGACACGACTGAAGCAACTTAGCGGGTCTTTGTGGCTTGAGGGATCTTCAGCCTTTGTTGCAGCGTGTGAGACCCTGAGCTGTGGCCTGTGGGCTCCAGTTCCCTGGTCAGGGATTGCGGGTGGGCCCTTTTCCTTGGGAGCACAGAGTATCAGTCACTGAACCGCCAGTGAAGTCCTGCTTCATATTTTAAGGGTCTGTAAGTAATTTCAGCTTCATGTTCATAGACGTCTTTCTATCTAAAGATAGACGCTCTTTTCAGTGGACATTTTAATGACTAAGACTAAAATAAAATTCTCAAAGATTTCTCATTAAAGTGACTCTCCCCACCCCCTTCCCTGGGTGTTTTCGGGGGAGGGAAAACTAACTATAGGGACCTGTCTGCAGAAGGAACCATAGTGGACAAAGGGTGTTACTCCCGAACTAGCTGTGCAGCAATTTATTTTTCTGAAGTTTGAAATCTATAAAAGATTCACTTTATGTGATCTTTTGGAGAAAACGTGTGTGTCTACATATGTGCCATTAACTCAGCATCTGAAATTTGTGCCTCGGTTCTGAAAAACATTAAATACGTGCACATTTGAAGTTGAACTTGATTTCTTTCCCTCAAAACAGTAGAATCTTAGTATGTGAGTGATCAGCACATATTGCTGGCATCGCTGTGACTGGTTAGTGGTTGGTTGGTTCAAGGTGGCAACATTTACTTAAAGCTGTACTGAAACTACACGGGGAAGTCAGTAACTCGAACAGCCCTAGCTGTGTATCCTGTCTTGTCGGGAAGTGAGCTGTCCCGAGTCTGTGGTCCTCTGGGAGACATGGGGACCCAGAGGGTCTAAACACGTGCTCAACAGATTCCTGGCTGCTTCTTCAGAATGCTGGGCCAGCGTGCAGTCTTCAGTGGGTGACTTCCGATGGTCCTTCTGAACACGGGTCACTCTCCTGTCCCAGGGGCGGCCTCCTCAGTGTCTGCCCGGAATGGTCGCCCGCCCGACCGCGGGCTGCAGCCTCCTCAGGGTCTGCCCGGAATGGTCGCCCGCCCAACCGCAGGCTGCAGCCCTGCCGCTCCGCTGTGTGCCTCCGTGAGCTGGGCTGGTCCCCACTCTGTTGGCTGCGAGTTCTTGGTTTGTTTGGGATTCCTAGAAACGCACACTCTTATTTTTGCTGCATGTAACCTACTTTGCCTGGGAAGCCAGATTAAACTCATCAGAGCCGGGATTACCGGTAAAGTGAAACAGTCTTTGTACATTGTAGAATACCATGTGCGTCCCCGGAAACAGTGGGTTTTGCTTTCTCTCTGGTGTAAGGACTTGGGCCTTACTGCCCGGTCCAGGGGGTGCCAGGGCCGCCTTCCTGGGCTCTCCCATGTCTGCGCCTGTTCCGTGTCTTCCGTCCTCCTGCCTCTGTGGTCATCCTTTCTGGTCACCTCCTGCACATCCTCCACCTGCGCCTCGACCAGCCCTCTTCCAGGTGGCGCAGCCCCTGGCCCCACAGCTGGCGCTGAGACCCAGGCCCCCGTCCGGCCCATGTGCCCCACAGGCGGCGCTGAGACCCAGGCCCCCGTCCGGCCCGTGTTCCCCACAGGCGGCGCTGAGACCCAGGCACCTGTCCGGCCCATGTGCCCCACAGGCGGCGCTGAGACCCAGGTCCCCGTCCGGCCTGTGTGCCACACAGTCGGAGGGTGCCAGGCTTCTGCCAGAGGCTTCCCTGAGGGAGGAAGTGGAGGGGCCTGATCCGCTGTAGGGAAAACGCTCCAGTGTGGCTGTGGTTTGTGACTGTTTCTTTTGTGTCCTTGACATCTTGTTAGCCTGTACCTGTAGACTCGTGCTGGAAATCGGACCGAGGTCCAGGTGGCCCAGGAAAGCGGACGGTGCGGCCGAGCTGGCTGGTGACGCTTCAGCTCCACCTCTGGCCCCTGGAGCTGGTTCCTGGCTCCTCCTCTGTGATGGGGAAGTGGGTAGTGTCCCCCGGCCCTGAATGGGATTGGTTTGTGTCGTTTGCACATGGCAGATGTGATACATGCGTGAGGCTGAGTTTCCCTTAAAAAATTGCCTTTGAATTTGGCTGTAAGCTTCCAGGCACCGTACTCTACTTTCAGTATTGATTGTAATCTAGATGCCTTAAATAACTCAGATATGTCTATTCATCTAGGAAAAATAACATTTTCCTCAGAAAAGTGATAGCTTTTAGTGATTATGTAATACCTTAATCTCAATAGCAATGAATCATCCTTCAACTCTATGTGACAGTTCCTGTCTTCCTCAGCTGAACATGTGTATCTGAAATGCCCGCTCAGCGTAGCTGGAGTCCCTGGGCAGCTCGGCCCTGTCCCTGAGGCTGGATCATGAAGATGCCGGGGAGGAGCCCCTTCTGGATGTGGCTTCCGTTCCTGCAGCTGCTGGCGAGTGGCGCGGAGCTCGAGGGGGTGGCAGGGCCTGCTGTCGAGCTGCCCCGCGGCCAGGGGGCGGCTGTCCCCCAGAGGAGGCCGTGGGTTCTGGACGGCTGCAGGAGGCTCTCCGGGCTGCTGCGCCAGAAGGCCGCGGTTCTGAACAAGCTGGAGGACGCGATCAGAGCGGTGGAGAGGGACGCCGGCCTCTTGGACCAAGAGAAGCTGTTCCGGGTGCACACGCTTGAGATTTTCCAGAAGGAGCTGAATGAAAGTGAGAACTCAATCTTCCAGGCCGTCCATGGCCTCCAGAGAGCCCTGCAGGGCGACTACAGGGATGTGGCCAACATGAAGGAGAGCAGCCGGCAGCGCCTGGAGGCCCTGCGGGAGGCGGCCATCAAGGCAGGTCCGGGGCTGGGGCGGGCGCCGTGGCCGGGGCTGCGATCTGGTCCAGCAGGTGCAGGAGGGCCGGGCCCTTGGCGCCTCACTAAGCAGAGCCACACCTGAGCTCGCTGGGTCTCACGTGCGTCCCTGTGGGAAATCCCTGGGTCCTGAGAAGAGCAGCTGGCGCTCTGCAGTGACCCCGCAGGGAAACAGGCCCCCTGTACTGCTGCCAGCAAGTTGAGTCTCTGACAAGAACTTGTAGGGCGAAGGCTGATTTTCTTCAAGGCCTACATGCCAAAAACTAAAGTGTTAAGGTAGCTTTCAACAAATATATACGCTGGAATTAAGGGTTTTGATGAAGGATACTTTTAAAATGAGAAGAAACTGTTGTATCAGATGTAACATTTATAGAACCTTTTAAAGCTGTCAGTTACGCTGTCTGTTAAGGCAGACACTTTAAATATACAAAGTATCGTTATTCACCTTCGTGGAAAAGCTATGATATTATCACACAGCTTTAAAGTGAGAGGATACAGACTATTAATCGTTTTTCTACCCAAGAGTGGTGTTTCTGCTGGCGATAAGGTGATGGGGTATGTAGCCCCCCGAGGTGTGGTCCTCTGTCTGTCGTGAGACACAGGCCGCGACTGCCCCGAGCAAGTCACTGCCTCCAGGTGCCTCCCTGCCGTCCGTGACCGAAAGCGTCTGAGAGCGCGCCCCTGGTGTGCGCAGGCTGGCCGGGCTCCCTTCTCAATAAGCATCACTCTTCACTTCTCACGCACGAATAGGAGGAGACAGAATATGTGGAACTTCTGGCGGCAGAAAAACATCAAGCTGAAGCCCTTAAAAACATGCAGCATCGAAACAAAAGTCTGTCCATGCTGGACGAGATCCTTGAGGACGTGCGGAGGGCGGCGGACCGTCTGGAGCTGGAGATCGAGGAGCATGCCTTTGACGACAATAAGTCGGTGAGTGGCCCACGGCCCACCCTGTGGGGGGGTGTGGTTGCGACAGCTCGCACGTGTGTGTTAGCACAGACTGGAAATGCAGGTGGAATGGCAACACTGCGCCCCGGAAAGGGACTCGTGTGTCCCCCCAGATGTGCACCAGTTCCCCTGCTTGGCCCCGAGTCTGGCCATCATCCCACCCCCGCACCCCTGCCCCCCATGGCCCGTCTGCCTCCTGCCTGACAGAATCCTGGAGGCGTTCCTGTCTCTCTCTGCAGGATACGTGAATTTGAACACATCTGGCTGGTTTCAGTGACGTGACGTTGGTCCTTCCTGCAGGTCAAAGGGGTCAATTTTGAGGCGGTCCTGCGGGTGGAGGAGGAGGAGGCCAACCCTCAGCAGAACCTCAGCAGGCGGGAGGTGGAGGAGGACCTGGGTCTGAGCATGCTCATCGACTCCCAGAACAACCAGTACATCCTGACCCGGCCCCGGGACGCCACCATCCCGCGGGCCGACCACCACCTCATAAAGGTAGCCTGGCCCCCCGCCCTGCCCCCGTGATCGGATTCATGTGTTCTGGTTCTGTAGTTGTTAGACCCCTCGGGAACAAGCCACAGCTCCTCCCCGGACACTCTGGAGGCGCCGCGAACCGCCCCCCACTTCCTCGCCTCCGTCTCCCCTTGAGGGAAGGCAGGGCGCCGTCCCCCACTGGCCGGCGGCCCCCCCTTCTCCTGCTGACCGGTGTCTCTTGCCCTTGTGCAGGACATTGTCAGCATAGTGATGCTGTCCCTGCCTTGTGGCTGGCTCTGCACCACCATCGGGCTGCCGACCATGTTCGGTTACATCATCTGTGGCGTGCTGCTGGGGCCCTCCGGACTCAACAGTATCAAGGTCAGAACAGAATCTGCTGTGCAGGGCCTGCTGAGCTTGAATCGGTGAAGATGGCCATTTCTTATAAAGCACATCAGAGATGCCCTTTAGAATTTAGTAGGAAATCTCTAAAGCATAGAAACATTGTTTTGTTCATTAATGAGTGAGCAGGTTGCCCAGAGAAAATGACCCTGTTCACATTTTTAAAATGATATTTGTTTTAAAGATTTTCTGCGCAATAATACAGTGGATTGGATTATTCAGACCCTGAAAGGAGCTGAAAATGCTGGACTAAGGACTCTGCACGCTGAGAAGCTGAGTGCTGAGCAGTGATCAGGCTGTGGTGTCGTGTGGCCAGGGACGTATTGGGCAGCTCAGGCAGCTCCTGTGGAGGCCGTTTGCTGAGCAGCTCCTCTGACAGTGGGGAAAGAGTCCCCAGCCTTGTGGGCTTCGCGCTGTGTCTTCTCAGCAAAGCACAGTGTGGACACAAGGGAAAGAGAAAGCCAGGAAGCAGTGTCCTGGGCCCCTGCCGCGGCACCCCTAACACAGGGCATGGGAGGGCACGTCCACCCACCCTGCCCAACGCTGCCCTGCCACCTCGCCCGCCTCAGCCCAGGCTCCCATTGGACCACGCAGGCCAGGGCGGGAGGCCTTCACGCTGACTGGTCCTGACCTTGGACAGGTTGCCGGGTGAGAAGGGCCGTGCTGCCAGTCGAGAGCCCAAACTCGGCGGGGAGGCGAGCATGGCCGCCGTCTGGGAGCCTGGTTTTATTCATGACTTGGCCTTTAAGTAGCGGTTTTGGTGTGATGAGATGGCATAAAGGCTGTCGGTGGAAAATCCCCTCCCTGCCCTGTTCCACCCCTCCCTTTCCAGCACATCTGCCAACAGTGGAGACAAAGACGTATTTTCCTTTCCACTTTCTCTTAATAGCAAAGAATTGAGGCTAACAGCCAACTGGATACTATGAAAATTGTTCTTAATAAATAAGCTATACTATGGAAAAATAATATAATTACAATAGATAAAGATACCAAGATAAAAATCCAAGATCATACTAGCCAAAGTGGGAGTGGGTAATGCAGAAAGTGTAATTGTACATAACTGGACCCCAGTATTCATCTTTCCTAGTTGGGAATTAGTAGACTCAGTTTCCAAGTCAAGAAGTATAGGTTTAAGTATGTTACTTTAAAGTCAGGTTGCAGCCTCGTTTTCAAAAGGGGGGAAAAATAGTAGCAGTAAGAAAGTGTGAAAAGCAGAAGACATGAAAGAAGCAAGAGCAAACATGTTTTATAACAAATATATGTGGGATAAACTTTGCTATGAAAAGACACAGGTTCACAGATGGTGGCGGGAAAAAGCATACATTAAATGAGGTCGACTCAAAATGACTGAAGGTTGAGAGTGGAAGGAGGAAGACGCTGGCAGAAGTGGGCGGGTTGCTGGTGTTCACGGCCTGTGGACCATGGACGTGCCCGGCAGGGCCGGGGCAGCAACTGACGCACAAAACACTGGACAAACTGACAAGTTAGTGGCCGCCATGAAAACCTCAAATGTAAATAATGTACGTAGCACCAAACACACAAACAGCATTCTCTCTCGCGGTGCAGAGACATAGGGTAAACGCTCCTGTCCGTCAGGACCTGGGGGGCGCCAGCCGTAGTCCAGGGGGAATCCACACTCCCTCACCAGACCCAGGGAGAGTGAGACTCTCATCAGTTAAGCTTCAACCTCAGCATTAGTGCCTCCCCATCCGCACAGGACGCCAGTGGGAGGAAGTAGTAGAAATGTAGTGGCAGTTACTGAGCTTGCAAACACATGAATTCGTGAGCTAGAAAATAAATTAAAATTAAATAACTATATATAAATAAATCAAAATGTCCCTCCAGCTAATCGAGACAAAAGGCAGAAAGCACCACACTCGGGACGCCCAGATCTCAGATGTGGAGGAGGTCCAGATAGCTCGTTGGTTTTTTTTCTTTAAATACTGGGCTTTTGGGGACAGTCCCACTGAGTCTGTTAGGACAAGGTGATTCTGTGAATATCTTAAATACGTTAAGTTCCATGGTTTTGAAACTTGCTTGTTTCCAGTCGATTGTACAGGTGGAGACGTTCGGAGAGTTCGGCGTGTTCTTCACTCTCTTCCTCGTTGGCTTAGAGTTTTCCCCAGAGAAGCTGAGAAAGGTGAGTCCACCGTGGGCTGTGCTGCCCCCCTCCAGCTCAACACGCTGTGTGCTCAGCGGCAGCGTCCCTGGCTCGCCCAGTAGGGTAGAATGGGATGTTGTAGTTTGATATTTTTGGAACATACATTTCAAAAGATAAATGTTTTTTTAAAACAAGACTGGAATGGAAATACAATGAATAAATAGAATTAGCTTTTAGGTGTCTAATTCCAGACCAGGTCTGAGAAGGGATATGTTCAGACTTACTAACTTATGGGTCCCACCAACAGGGTCCAACTCTGCTAGAGGCTGAAATACCGTAGAGATTGAAAATTCAGTGTGTGACTCTGGGGGAAGTTCCTGGTTCTAATTCCTAAATGAGTGGCGGATTTTGACTTAACTGCTGTCACTGTAAGATGAAAATTTCTGAAAGATTAATAGTACACATTTTGGGCCATGTGGGGAGAAGGCAGTGGCACCCCACTCCAGTACTCTTGCCTGGAAAGTCCCATGGATGGAGGAGCCTGGTGGGCTGCAGTCCATGGGGTCGCTAAGAGTCGGACACGGCTGAGCAACTTCACTTTCACTTTTCACTTTTGTGCATTGGAGAAGGAAATGGCAACCCCCTCTAGTGTTCTTGCCTGGAAAATCCCAGGGACAGGTGGGCTGCCGTCTATGGGGTCGCACAGAGTCGGACACGACTTAGGTGACGCAGCAGCAGCAGCAGCAGCAGCAGGGCCGTGTGGATGAATAAACATGAAATCAGTGGAAGCTGCAGTTCCCCCTGAATGTCTTGGCTTTTAGAATGATTACTTGGAAAGCTGGCATATCCCAGAATGGAAATGGAGTTAGAGTAGAAGTAAATTAATGAAAAGCCACTTTGTGTTTGAACAGACACCTCACATAGGAGGAAAAAGCCGATGGGGACAGGATGGGGGTGGAGATGGACGCTACTGGTTGCAGGAAGGGCAGCTCCCGGACCCCTGGGTTTTCACATGTGTTCAGGTTACAGACGTTCACAGCAAACAGTAGTGTTACCTTGAGGGTGGGAGCAAGGAGGGGCAGTGTCTGGTCCCCTGTGTCCCTGGCGTAGCTGTCTTAGCCGCCAGTGTCCTCACCCAGGCCGTGAACACTGGGAAGATGCAGGTGTCCTCTGGCTCTGGAGTGCCATAATTTATCCTTTCCTGCACTGAGGTCTTCAGTGTCAGACGAGAGCAGTGTCACTCACCGTGACATTTCCCTATCTTTGTCGGGTGACATTTGAGATGCTTTGGGGGTTTTGCACCTGGTGCTGAACCTGAAGCTGGGCTCACAGGGCAAGTGTGTGTCCTGAGTCAGGGCAGGAGCCTGGGTGGGACTGGCCCCTACTGGGTGCCTTTGGGTCTGGGGTGAGCAGGGGTCTCTGACGGCCCCTCAGCTCCAACATCCCCAAGCGCCACTGAGCTCTGGCTGCTCCCCACCTGGTGGCCCTGACCCTCGACCTGCACCAGGGCACGTCCCACTGCTTTGTAGGCAGGCTCGCGGCTCGGCGTGTTAGCTCTGAGCTGACAGTTCTCTTGCTGTGTTGGGTACGCGTGGGAGATGACTGGTAGGGCTCTGAGGTGTTAGTAACTGGGGGCAGGTCCCCCTTGAGCCTTGTGTGAATTCTCCCAGATGCCTGGTTAGAGGCTGTTCAGAGGTGCCTGGCTCTGCAAGCTCTTTCCTGGGCCTTATGGCTGAGGACACATCTCTGTTCCGCCGTTGGGCGCCCTGGACTGTGTCATTTATCCTTAAGTCACCTGGGCCGCCCAGGTGTGTCCCAAGACCGACCCCCAGGACCCTGGACAGGTGCTGTTTCCGTTAGAAGAGGGGCTTTGGGGGTCCTCGGCTCCAGCTGTGTTCTGAGGATGGGGTGCACGTGGAGAGGGAGGGGGCGTGCTTAGTCCTTAACAGTGCTCAGTGGTCACGTGTGAGCATCCTCGGCTTTCCTGGTGTGTGCCCTGGGTTTACTGCAGAATTGTTTCCTGCGGGGCCTGCTGGTTCCTGAGCAGGTGCGCTTCTGCTCCTCGGGCCGTGGGCACTGAGGTATGTGTGCACATGCTCCTCGGGGCCATGGGCGCTGAGGTATATGTGCATGTGCTTCTCGGGGTATGTGTGCACGTGCTCCTCTGGGCCGTGGGCGCTGAGGCGAGTGCACACGTGCTCCTCGGGGCCGTGGGCGCTGAGGCGTGTGCGCGTGCTCCTCGGGGCCATGGGCGCTGAGGCGTGTGCGCGTGCTCCTCGGGGCCGTGGGCGCTGAGGCGTGTGCGCGTGCTCCTCCGGGCCTTGGGCGCTGAGGCGTGTGCGCGTGCTCCTCGGGGCCGTGGGCGCTGAGGCGTGTGCGCGTGCTCCTCGGGGCCGTGGGCGCTGAGGCGTGTGCCCGTGCTCCTCCGGGCCGTGGGCGCTGAGGCGTGTGCGCGTGCTCCTCCGGGCCGTGGGCGCTGAGGCGTGTGCGCGTGCTCCTCGGGGCCGTGGGCGCTGAGGCGTGTGCCCGTGCTCCTCCGGGCCGTGGGCGCTGAGGCGTGTGCGCGTGCTCCTCTGGGCTGTGGGCGCTGAGGCGCGTGTGCGCGTGCTCCTCGGGGCCGTGGGCGCTGAGGCGTGTGCGCGTCCTCCTTGGGGCCGTGGGTGCTGAGACGTGTGCATGCCCCTGTGCTCTCCCAGGTGTGGAAGATCTCCCTGCAGGGGCCCTGCTACATGACCCTGCTCATGGTGGCCTTCGGCTTGGTCTGGGGCCACCTTCTGCAGATCAGACCCACCCAGAGCGTCTTCATCTCTACCTGTCTGTCCTTGTCGAGCACACCTCTGGTGTCCAAGTTCCTCGTGGGCAGCGCCCGCAGCGACAAGGAAGGTAGGTGGGCCTGTGTTCTGAGTGGTGCTGAAGTTAAATGACTGGCGTCCACATGCTCTTGATGGTGTCTTCCCGAGCAGGCGACATCGACTATGGAGCGTTGCTGCTGGGGATGCTGGTGACGCAGGACGTGCAGCTGGGGCTGTTCATCGCCATCCTGCCCACACTCATCCAGGCGGGAGCTGGTGCACATGCCAGGTAAGGTTTCTGCCGTGCTTTAGTTCACAGTTTGCTTTTCTGGCTTCAGATCATTTGTTTATCAAAATACTGTTTAGCACTTTTTCCCAAAGACGTGGAACTTGTGCAGCACAGGCTGTGAGCGTAGTGACAGCCGTCACACTCCTGGGCTCAGATCCAGCTCCGGGGCTCAGGGCCTTCACTTTATTTCTTCCTTTCCAACCTGTATGCTTTGTCTTTCTTTTTCTTGCCTTATTGCACTGCTTAGAATTTCCAGTAATTTGTTGCATAAGATGGTAAGAGTAGGTGTCTTCGCTTCACCTGATCTTAAAGGGAGAGCATTCATTATTTTCTTTGTTTAGTGTGATGTTAACTGGGATTTTTGTAGTTATTCTTTATCAATCCTAGTTTGCTCAGAAGTTCTGTCTTGAGTGCATGTTGGATTTTGTCAGATGCTTTTCCTGCATCTACTGATGTGATTGTACGGCTCTTCTTTGCCCAGTTTATATGGTGGATTACATTGATTAATTTTTGAAAGTTGAACCAGCCTTGCATATCCAGAATAAATTCTACTTGGTTGTGGTATATAATTCTTTCTGTGCATTGCATCATCCAATCTGCTAGTATTTTGTGGAGGATGTTTGTGTCATGAGAGATACTGGCATGTAGTTCTCTGTTTACTCTCTCTATCTGGTTTGGTACTGGAGCGGCACTAGGCTGGTAAAAGTATTTGAGAGGGGTTCATTCCTCTTCTGTTTACTGTTTCTGGAAGACATTGCATGAAATTGCTGTTAAGTCTTCCCTAGATGTTTGGCACCATCTGGGTCTTGAGAGTTCCTTTTTGAGAGTTTTCTGGAATTAGAAATTCAACTTGCTTTATAGTTACAGGGCTGCTGGAATTATCTGTTCATATTGTTGAATTGTGCTAGTTCGGTTTTTTGAGGAATTGGCCCGTTCCATTTAATTTGTCAAATTGATAATTGTAGAGTTGTCTGTAGTATTTTATTTTCCTTTTGATGTCTGTAAGATCTGCAGTGATTTTCCCTATTTAATTCTTTATTAATCCTTCCTCAGAACCAGCTCTTTGTCTCACTGATCTGTTGTCTTTCTGTGGTTTCGCTTTTAATATCATTGTCTTCTACCCTCATTGGTATCACTTCTTCCCTTCTGTTCGCTTTAGGGTTATTTTGCTCTCTTTCTAGGTTCTTGGCGTGAACTCAGGTTGTTGACGTGAACCCTGTCTTCTTCTCTCCTCGGAGTGTTTAGTGCTGTGAATTTCCCCCGTGGCAGTGCTGGCTGCCCTCACTCATTTAGACATTTTGCATTTTTATTTTCATTCAGTTAAATGCATTTAAAATTTTTCCTTCGATACTTCCTCATTGACCTGTGGCTTGTTATAGAAATATGTTGCTTAATTTCCAAGTGTTTGGTGATTTTCCCGTTGTCTTTATTTTATTGATTTCTAGTTTGATTCCACTGCGGTAAGGGAACACACACTTTGTGTGACTTCGGCTCTCTCACATTTACTAAGGTTTGTCTTCTGGCCCCAGATACGGTCTGATAAATGCTTCAGAGTCACCTGAAAACAAAAGGTGCGTTTCTCTTTCTTTATCATCGCTGAGAGAGTACGCGCCTCTATCAGGTATTCCTGTCTGTGCACATGTCGTTCCGTCTTCCTGCATTCTTTCTTGCTGTGGTTCGGCTACCTGCTGAGGGAGGTGGTTTTGAAGCCTCAGTTGTAACTCCCTGTGTGTCTGCCTCTCCTTTCAGCTCCATCAGCTTTTGCTTTGTGTGTTTGGGGCTCTGTTGTTTGCTGCATTCACATTTCGTATCATTTTGTTTCTAGTAATTTTTCTTGCTCTGAAGTTCACTTTATCTGATATTAATACACATTGTCCCTCCCGATTTTTTTTATTCATGTGGACAGCAGTACATCTTTTCCTTCCTTCAACTTTCACCCTCTTGTACTGTTGTATTTGAAGTGAGTTTCTTACAGACCACATTTTGTTGGATGATGTTTTTATGATCAACTCAGCAAATCTCTGTCTTTCAGTTGGTGTATTGAGACCATTTACATTTAAGGTAAATAACTGTTACGTTAGGACTTAAGTCTTGATGTTTTATTTTGTTATCTCAGTTTCTTGTTCTTTTTCATCTCCCTTAGATCCCAGGGTTACTTGCTTATTTTTTAAGGATTCTGTCTTGGTTTGTTTAGAGTGATTTTTAATGTGTCGCTTTGTGTTTTTTCTTCTGTGACTCTTCGGGCATCACAGTGTCCCCACGTGGACTTGATCGTCACCGTCAGCATTTCACCACTTCCTGGAGAACGTTTCACGACTTCTGTGAAATGTGGATCCTATTTCCTTCCAGGGCTTTTTCCTCCCCTATTTTTTAAATGTAATTGTTGTATTTCATTTTTTCTCTACTTATGTCGAGTACCGTATCTGATGGCTTTTTAGTTTTGCTTCAATAATTAAATAGGATTTTTAAGTTTTATTTTATTTTGTCTACCTTGCCATGCAGCTTACAGGATATTAGTTCCCAGCTAGTGATTGAACCTGGGCCTCTGGCAGTGAAAGCTTGTAGTCCCAACCACTGGACTGCCAGGGGATTCCCCTGAAGTAGGATTTCTAAAGCTCGTGAGAGGCGTCCCCATTATACGCTGTGTGTTTACCCGTCTGACTCTCCTTCTCCTCTCTGCTGTGCTGCCCCCTTTCTGCTGGAGGACTCTGCTCTTTCTCGCCGTTAGTCTGCCGCGGGCAGCAGGCTCTCTGGGTTTCCCCATCTGAGCGTCTCCCTCCTTGGTCCTGTGGGACGTGGCCGGGCATCCGTCTGCGAGGGCGTTTCTTTCTTCTAGGGCCTGGACGTGCATGCTGCCCGTCTCTCACCTCTGACGCTCCAGCGAGAGCTTGGCTGTCCTTCGGATCCGCGTCTCTCCACGAGCAGTGCATGGTCTCTCTCCGGCTGCTTTTCTTTGTTTTTAGTTTTCGGACATTTACTGACAGGGTGTCCTGCTGTCTTCGTCGGGCTCACGGCGCACACGGCAGACGTCCATTTCTCATGGGTCTGAGGCTGGCGTCCTCTCAGACCGCTGTCTCCTGGTGTCCCTGGGCTGGCGGGGAGGTGGAGAGGCTGCAGCTCTCTGGCCTCTCCTGTGAGGCCACTAACCCACTGCTGCCCGACCTCCCAAAGGCCTCACCTCTCCATGGACAGCTGGGGCTGCAGCACCCGAACCTGTGAGCCTGTGACTCTCTCAGGGTTTACTGTGTACGGCATTCGTTCGGTTTCTTGGAGCCACAGGTCTCTGTCTCTTGCCTCATTCGGGAATTTCAGCCGTGGTCTCCTCAGGAGCTTCCAGTCCCCCTCAGCCCTCACTCTGGGGCCCCGCTGTGCAAACACGGCTCTCCTCGTGCCGCACGTGTCTCTGAGATGCTTCTTTGTCCGTCTGTCTTCTGCCTGTGGTTCAGACTGGGTAAATTCTGTCGGTTTGTCAAGTCCACGGGTCCCAGCCTCTGTCACCGCCTCCGTTGCTCTTCATCTCATCCAGCTTTGGTTAGTATGTTGTTTAGTTGTATAATTTCCATTTGATGCTTTTTTTTTTTAAACTTCTGTTTCGTTGCTCAGATTTTCTGGTTTTTTTTCCCCCTTTGTCTCAAGAGGATTTTCAATTGCTGTTGAATCATTTTTGTGACAGTTGCTTTAAAATCTTTGTCAGATAATTCTAACAATGACTGGTCTTGATGTTGGAATCTCACTCAAGTTGTGGTTTTCCTGATTCTTGGAGTTGTATATCTGATGAGTCTCTGATTCTTTACTCATTTTTAAAGCCAGAGGCCCCATATTGAGGTGTGGTGGGGCGTGGGGGGGGGTCATCTTCCTGCTGGGCCCCGCCCAGGTGGGGCTCAGACACGCCTGCCTCATCGCCTGGCGGCAGGTGGAACCATTTTGTATTTTATACATTTCCCTTTCGCGGATGTTGTGCTGAGTGTCAGCAAATCCAAAAGGGATCGGACCTTCATTCCACTCCCAGGTAGCTCAGCCCGGCAGGGAAGGTAGGAAGGGCAGCTGGTTAACTGAGATTCCCGGGGTGGAGGCCCCTGGCTCTCCACTGGCCAGCCCCACGGCCCGGGTGAGGGAGCTTCCTGAACATGCTGGACCTCTGTGTCCTAGCTGGCAGGATGCAGACGCGGTGGAAGTAGCCTGCCTCCTGGATGGTGTATGTGGGTCCCCAACAGGGGAGACTCTCGCAGCTGCGAGCACATCCCTCGGACGTGCAGGCGTCAGAGCCTGTTTAGCAGAAAGGCAAGCTGACTGGCTTGTCCCTTTGACCCTAAGTTCTCTGTCAGAAAAGCAACCTTAGCCACAACCTTATTTCTTCTGGCTACAGATTTTCAGGGTAACTGAACAAAATCTGGACAGAAAAAGGATTGTAACTTTAGCTGCAGGTCATTTGAGTTCTGTTTGGGACGTACAGTAAGTCACTCCCAGGAGAGGTGGGGCCTCCTCCCGAAAGGGAAGCAGAACCGAGGATGCTGGGTCCCCACAGAGCGCGGGCATCACTCGGGAACAGGCCCCTGCTGGCGAGACAGGTGCAGCTCACGCAGAGACTTGGAAAGCTGTTCTTTTTCTGTCTTCCTGATTTAAAACTCACCCAGTACAGGTCCTGGTCCCGTTGATTTCATTCCAGTTGAGTCACGAGATGCTATGTTGATTGAGAACTTTACTGACAAGGCAGAGCGCCCTGCGTTGCGTTAAGACTGGAAGGCAGCAGCATGCACAGTGTTTCTCAGGCGAGGCTGGGGCTGCCTGTGCCTCGGCTCTTCCACTCCAGGGCGTGAGCCCCGCAGAAACGGGAGCAGGTGGGGTGTCCCCAGGTGTCCCTGTGTGGGCGATGGCAGCACAGCCCTGCCCTGAATCACACACTGATGGGGATGAATTTTTCCTGAAAGTGTTTTACCACAGTCAACAGAAAAGCTCACGAGTGAGTGTCCGTGGCAGTATCAGTCATACTGCCTTCATTCTAAACAGCTTCGTGCAGAGTCCTTTTCTCTGTGACTGAATGACGGGGGGATTCGAGCTCTGGCTTGGGGTGCCGGACTGGCGCCCCCGGGTGGGGAGCCTGTGGTGTTCAGGGCGCGGTTGCCTCATGGAGGATTTCAGATGGGGGTTGATCCTGGTGAGGAATTTTATCATCTGCCCTTGACAAGGACACATAAGCTGTCAGCCATGGATTTTTGCATCCTATACAGTGTATCTGCTCCAGAGTGTTGATTGCAATACAATTCAGCTTCTATATTTGATTCAGGTAACTGAATTTCTGAGGTTAATGTTAAATGGGTTTTGTTCCAGGATTTAGGCGTGAATGTGTGCAATCTGGGTGATTTGCTCTGTCACCTTGAAAAGGAACGGGAGGTCTTTCCACTGGGCTTGGGCGTGCCTTGGGGAGAATAAGGCCTGTCTCTCTCCCCAGCGTCGCCATGGAGGCCCTGCGGCTCCTGGCCCTGGCTGGGCAGGTCCTCTTCTCGCTCGCCGCTGTTCTGCTCGTCTGTCTGGTGGTGAGGACCTACCTCGTGGGGCCTTACTGCCGGAAGCTGCACGCGGAGAGCAAAGGGAACAAAGAGATCCTGGTCCTGGGCATCTCCGCCTTCACCTTCCTCATGCTGACGGTAACACGCGGCCTCTCGGCACTCACGTGGTCGGGGCAGGGCTCTCTGGCTCACGCTGCTCACGGCGGGCACGCGTGAGACACTTGTTTTTGCCCGTGCACCGTCGTGCTCATGCTCCCGGCTGGGATGTGTCCGAGTGTCCATCCTACGTGCCTTACACCTGAAGTGAGAGTCAGTGTGGGACCATTTTCATTGTGTTTGATGAAAACAAGGTAGTTGGCAGCGTAACTTGCGCTGTGATGTGAGAGGCTCACATAGAGGCTGGTTTTGGATGCAGCCTTTCCAGCTGGTAAAGAATCTGCCTGCAATGTGGGAGACCTGGGTTCGATCCCTGGGTTGGGAAGATCCCCTGGAGAAGGAAATGGCTACCCACTCTAGTATTCTGGCCTGGAGAATTCCATGGACTCTATAGTCCATGGGGTCACAAAGAGGTGGACACGACTGAGCGACTTACGCATACACTTCCCAGCTGAGGGACAGGCTTCTTGTAAGGGAGAGCAGGTGTTCTGGGAGACCCTGTCAATAGTCCCAGTTGGGTGGCATCACCTGCAGGGCAGCTGCTGCACCCCTTGTGTTCAGCCGGTCAGGGTTCCTGTGCAGGGAGTCAGTCCTGTGGCTGTTCTGAGACTCCAGGCCTGAGGGCGCTGTTAGTCCACGGCGTCAGTGTTTGCGCTGCGCGGTGCGTGTCACGGTGTTTGGTATGGTGGCTGCGAGCCCTTTGTTCGCTCCCTCCTGGGCGTGTGATGGGCTCCAACACCGTTGTCTGTAGGGCCTGTGCTGCTCCTGTCTCTGGTTTAACCCAAGTTAAATGCACGTCTGTTCCCTCCCTCCAGGCGCCAGGGGGTGGGCATAGATTCCTATGCCATGTTTTTAATGCTCAGGAGTCAGGCAGTTTATTGGTCCACGATAGAGAAAGTGTATCACAAATACTTGTTCTCACTCAGAAATTCTACAGCGGTCTCCACGAATGGTGTTGCAACTGGTTTATGACCGTTCCCTCTCGCTTGTGGACAGTGACCTGACATTTGCTACCATGTCTTCTCCGGGGTCCTCCCAGGACGCTGGGCCGGGGCCAAGAAGTTGGCTTGTTGGGGTTTTATGGGGACTCCCAGCATGTCTGGGAGGCCCTCCGGTGTGAGTCTCTTGGCAGAGATGCTGCCGCGTGCGCCCGGCATGGCCTGTGTCCTTCCCCCCAGGTTACCGAGCTGCTCGACGTGTCCATGGAGCTGGGCTGCTTCCTGGCTGGAGCCCTGGTGTCCTCCCAGGGCCACGCGGTCGCCGAGGAGGTCGTGTCTTACGTGGAGCCCATCCGCGACTTCCTGGCCATCGTGTTCTTTGCGTCCATAGGTGACTGTCCGCCAGGGGTGATGCCCCCCACTGGGTCTTGTCTGTTCACCCATGTTTCTAGTAACAGTTTGTGCGGCAAAAACAGTTCCCATGGAGGCTGGGGACCGAGGGACTCTCACTGAGGAGGGAAGGTCTGAGCTGAGGGACGTGGGCTCCTAACAGGTGGTCCTGCATGGCCCCTGCTCAGCGGGGTGGCAGGTCTGTGTCACCGTGTCCACACCAAGTGTGGGGGGAAATTCTGATTTTGATACAAAAACCCAAACTGCGTGTTCAGGCTGCTGGCCTGGGAGCGTCCCCATGGGCGGGGGAACCAGCCTGGCCCCTCGCTTGGGCCTGGCACTGCGCGGTGGGCCCAGTCGGCCCCAGAGACGTCGAGTGCATGGCCGTGTCAACAGGCTCCTGGTTTGGTCCTGGTTCCTGAAGGCCAGGCCTGCTGTGCGGGGCTCTGGGTGGGATGGGCGGGGAGACCCCCTGTCCCTTCCTCTCTTGCGTGCGGGGGTACAGGGAGGCTGACCGCCTGGCCTCGGAGGGTCACCCGCCCTGTCCCTGCAGGCCTTCATGTGTTCCCCACCTTCGTGCTCTACGAGCTCACTGTCCTGCTGGTCCTCACGCTCTCGGTGGTGGTCATGAAGGTATGGTCGTGCTTGTGAGGTCCACTCTCTCTTGGTTTACCCGACACCCCGCCCGCCACTTCCTGCCTGTGTGACCCCTGCCTCCTCCCCCACCCTGCGCAGCTGGGACAGCTCGGGCTTCTTGGGTCAGGGTGAGCCTCCGTCTCTGACTCTGTTGAAAATGGGGACTTAGAAGCTGGGAGTGAGAAACTCTGGACCCTCCAGGGAAGCCTCGCTCTGTACTTTGTCTTGATCTGAGCTAAACCACAAACCCCACTCTTGTACCAAACATACATTTTAATGGCCCTGGAGAACTGTCTTGCCACTCTCCACTTGTGTCCTTTGTGGCTTCAAATTGTTGAAGTGCCTGTGTTAACACGCGACCTGGGAGCCAAGGGCGGAGGAGGGGTTTGCAGCAAAGGAGCTGCGCCCCCCCAAGCTGCTTTGCTCAGGCCTCACTCACAGTGTGTTAAGAGGACAGTTCCCTCCAGACCGCTTCTCCATACTCCGAGGCAGCAGGCCTGGGCTCTCCGGGGCGGGGGTGTCTCTGTGTCCTGCCGCGTGGCACTGCAGTGGGGGCTGGGCAGGCCGCTCTGGGCGTGACCCGCCTCCCCGGCAGTTCGTCCTGGCAGCCCTGGTCCTGTCCCTGCTCCTGCCCAAGACCAGCCAGTACGTCAAGTGGATCGTGGCCGCCGGGCTGGCCCAGGTCAGCGAGTTTGCACTGGTTCTGGGGAGCCGGGCACGCAGAGCCCGAGTCATCTCTCGGGAGGTGAGTCTGCCCCACTGCCTGGGAATGGGGGCAGGGGGCAGGGGTGCAGCTCGAGATCCCGGGGGCTCAGGGGAAGGGCTCCCCCTCCAGGATAGCCGCTGGACAGCACAGCAGTGGCTTGGAGACAGCCCTCCACGGCCCTACCCTGCCACAGGAAGCCCCGCCCCTGCCCCGCTGATGCCCTGCCCCACCATGGGGAGCCCCGCCCTGCCCTTCTGACGCCCCGCCCCACCATGGGGAGCCCCGCCTGCCCTGCTGACACCCCTCCCTGCCGCAGGAAGTCCCGCCCCTGCCCCATGACGCCCCCGCCCCACCACGGGGAGCCCCGCCCCTGCCCTGCTGACGCCCCTCCCTGCCGCAGGAAGTCCCGCCCCTGCCCTGCTGACGCCCCGCCCCACCACGGGGAGCCCCGCCCTGCCCTGCTGACACCCCTCCCCGCCGCAGGAAGTCCCGCCCCCCGCCCTGCTGACGCCCCGCCCCCGCAGGTGTACCTGCTTGTCCTGAGCGTGACCACGCTCAGCCTGCTCCTCGCCCCGCTGCTCTGGCGTGCTGCCATCGCCCGGTGCGCGCCCCGGCCGGAGAGGCGGTCCAGCCTCTGAGGACCGCGACCAGGCGACCGGCGGAGCTGTCACCTCTCCCAGACCTGTGGTGCCTGCACTGGAGAGTCTGGGGAGGCCGCGTCCATGTAACGCTGCCTTGGCGGTTGTGCCTGGATGTATGTGCCTTTTCTCCTGAAATTACCGTTAACTCCCTGTTGTTGTTCCATCACTTCGCGTGTTCTTTTGGTAAAGAAAAATTTAGGAGGCTTTTTTATTTATTGTGCAACTTTATTAAACGTTTCTGTGATGTGAGCTTTTAGTTCTGACAGTTTGGAAAGTTACTTTTAGTACTTAAAGTCTGTGTTTTCTAGAGACAAAGGTCTTTTAAATGTCTTTGCTTTTTATTACAATTTTAAAACACTTTCATGTCAGTTTTTATTAGGAATACCATTCCTTTAAAGTATTTGGTTTTGAATCATGAGAATATGCATTCTTAATAAAGATCTTTATGACCAAAATATAACTAATTGAAATTTATTGATTTTATTAGATTCTTGTATTGAGCTCATCTTCATCGATTTTTAAAATAAAGACGTGTCACCTGTTACCTCACTGTTTTAGAGATCAGATAGATGCACAGCTATCTGTGAAGGCTAATTTCAGACTTTGAATTCTAAAAGTGTATATTGGTGATTATGTGCCCCATTTTAGAAAATCATGCAGCTAAGGTCTGATACTTACAAAGCTTTCCCAAAGGGGTGCCTAAGTGGAGAGTTCCTATAAATATGGGCTTTAAGAGCCCAACAATTTGACCAGAACCCTTGGCATAGAGGGAGAGACATGTGAGGGGTGATCATGGATCATAGACATAAATTATGAGTTGCAGTAATATAAACTAAAACATTAAGATGAAGTAAATTGAACTAGTGTGAAGTAAATCAGTGGGGAAATTATGTAAATGTGCTTGTTTTTAGAAACCAGCATTGGTTTTATTCGTTTCTAAACCATTCCAGACGGTGCCACTCCCTCCGATCCTTGGGCACATGAACACTGAGGGCTGGGAGTGTTGCCTGAGGAGCCCGGCCCTCCTGCCCCCTGGTGACACTGCGCTTTGTCCACGTGCCTCTGCCTCCAGCATGCGTCCTCTCTGCTCTTGCATCTCCAGCACCCGTGACAGAGCCAGGAGCTCTTATGTCTTCCTGCGTGAAACCTGTTTGATGTGCTGGCATCGAGTGTTCCCTCAAATGTGGAGTTAATATCACTCTGAGTCTGAACTAATTAATAGACGTACCCTTTGTGACAAGAGGAAATGCTGTTGGAAAAGCCCTGTGCTTGGAGAGGCCTGGACCCTCAGCACTGCCCAGAGACATGAGGACTTTACCCGGACTGGGCCCACCCCGCTCTGGCCCCCGGACTGGGCCTTCTCACCTTCTACTCACCAGTGTCTTCACCCTCGCCTCTCTCTGTCCTTAGCGTCCATAAGGCTGCTCCAGTCTGCCCCATGGCGAGCTCACAAAGCCCTCTCTCAATCCCTGTCCTCACTCTCCCTTTCCCATGTAGACTCAGGAAGGCCCAGAGCCCCGCTAACCCCTGTGCGTGGGACTGCAGACCACCTGCCTCCCAGAATCAAGTGTTGACCCATCACCGTTTCCTCTGGGCCTGTGCATTGCGCAGCAGAAACATCAGGCCAGAAGGAAGTGGCATGATATACTTAAAAGACATACAACTCAGAATACTCTACTTAGTAAGGCTGTTATTCAGTTTGAAGGAGAAATGAAGTTTTACAGACAAGTCAGATTTTCTGCAGGACAGAGCACATGCTCGGCCACAAAACAAGTCTCCCTAAATTTAGGAAAACTGAAATCCTATCAAGCATCTTTCCAACCACAACAGTATGAGACTAGAAATCAACTGACAAAGAAAACTACAGAAACACAAACACATGGAGGCTAAACAACAACCGGGTCACCAAAGAAGTGAAAATACCGGGGACATGAAAACGGAAACAGTGACCCGAAAATCGGAGACGCAGCAAAGGCGGTTCTGAAAGAGAAGTCTATAGTGATACAAGCCTACCTCAGGAAACAAGGAAAATCTCAAATACTACTCTACAAAAACACTAAGTCAAAAAGATACGTGCATCTCTCTGTTCATTGTAGCATTATTTACTATAGCCAAGATATGGAAGCACCTAAGTGTCCAAGAGTGGACAAAGAAGGCATGGTGTTTTTATATACAGTGGAACACTGCTCAGCCATAAAAAAAACAAAAAACCTTGCCATTTGTGAGAACATAGATGGAACTAGAGGGTAGAGGGAGTGAAATACGCCAGAGAACGACAAATACTGTGTGATTTCACTTGTATGTGAACTTAAAAATGGAATGAACAAGCACAACCAAATAGAAAAATACAGAGAACAAACAGGTTGCCAGAGGGGAGGAGTATGAGGGAATGAGTGAAGTGAGGGAAACTAAGAGAAACAAACTTCCTGTTAAGAAACAAATGAGCCACAGGGTGAAATGCACAACGTGGGGAATATAGTCAAGAACTAATACCTTTGACAGGTTGTAACTAGACTTATAGTTGTGATCAATTCATAATGGATACAAGCATCAGATCACCGTGCTGTGCACCTGGAACTAGCATCGTATTGTTCAGGAGAACAGCAACCATGGCTACGGCACAAAGACGAGTTGCAGCAGGATCCCCGGGAGCAATGGGCGCCTGGGTCAGAGGAGGCGCGACCACGGCGCTCACACCAGTCCTCAGCAGCCTGACCAGACTCTCCCACGTGGGAGACAGGTTGTTACCTTGTTGAGGGCACTGATGTGCCGTGAGCGCTGACGTAGCCCTCTGGGACAGCCTGCAGGGATATGTAGGCAAACAGCAAAGGCCCCACGCCAAAGCCCTCAGTAGAGGAAGCACAGACTGGAGTCCAGTGTGCAGGTCAGAGCATGTGAATATAAAAGAGGTGTGTGTATCTGTGTGTGTGTCTGTGTGTGTGTGTGTGTGTGTCTGTGTGTGTGTGTCTGTGTGTGTGTGTGTGTTCTAGTAATATGATACATTTATTGATTTTCTTACGTTGAACTACCTCTGTATTCCTGGAATAAATGGTGTATAAGTTGAAAAATAGGAACCTACAAATCCTGGAAGCTCAGTGAATTCGAATATGATAAAGTCAGAGATCCACACTGAAACACTTTATAATCAAACTCAAAGGACAAAGACTGAGAATTGTGAAAGCAATGAGGTATGACTCATCACTTACAAAGGATCCTCAGTAAGATTAATAGCCAATTTTTCACTAGAAGCCACGGAGGGCAGTTGTTCAGTTGCTAAGTTGTGTCTGTCCAACTCTTGGCGACCCCATGAACTGCAACCTAGAAAAGACTAGAGATCGATTCAAGAAAATCAGAGATAGCAAGGAAACGTTTCATGCAAAGATGGACTCAATAAAGGACAGAAATGGTATGGACCTAACAGAAGCAGAAGATGTTAAGAAGAGGTGGCAAGAATACACAGAAGAACTGTACAAAAAAGATCTTCACGACCCATATAATCACGATGGTGTGATCACTCACCTAGAGCCAGACACCCTGGAATGTGAAGTCAAATGGGCCTTAGGAAGCATCACTACGAACAAAGCTAGTGGAGTGATGGAATTCCAGTTGAGCTAAATCCTAAAAGATGATGCTGTGAAAGTGCTGCACTCAATATGCCAGCAAATTTGGAAAACTCAGAAGTGGCCACAGGACTGGAAAAGGTCAGTTTTCATTCCAATCCCAAAGAAAGGCAAAGCCAAAGAATGCTCAAACTACCACACAATTGCACTCATCTCACACGCTAGTAAAGTAATGCTCAAAATTCTCCAAGCCGGGCTTCCCCAATACGTGAACCGTGAACTTCCAGATGTTCAAGCTGGTTTTAGAAAAGGCAGAGGAACCAGAGATCAAATTGCCAACATCCGCTGGGTCATTGAAAAAGCGAGAGAGTTCCAGAAAAACATCTATTTCTGCTTTATTGACTATGCCAAAGCCTTTGACTGTGTGGATCACAATAAACTGTGGAAAATTCTGAAAGAGATGGGAATACCAGACCATCTGACCTGTCTCTTGAGAAATCTGTATGCAGGTCAGGAAGCAACAATTAGAACTGGTAATGGAACAACAGACTGGTTCCAAATAGGAAAAGGAGTACATCAAAGCTGTATAGTGTCACCCTGCTTATTTAACGGGAAACCTCATGGACGGAGGAGCCTGGTAGGCTGCAGCCCATGGGATCGCAAAGAGTCGGACACGACTGAATGACTTCACTTCCACTTTTCACTTTCATGCCCTGGAGGAGGAAATGGCAACCCACTCCAGTATTCTTGCCTGGAGAATCCCAGGGATGGAGGAGCCTGGTGGGCTGCCGTCTATGGGGTCGCACAGAGTCGGACACGACTAACGCGACTTAGCAGCAGCAGCAGCAGCTTATTTAACTTATATGCAGAGTACCTCATGCGAAATGCCGGGCTGCATGAAGCACAAGCAGAAATCAAGATTGCCGGGAGAAATATCAATAATCTCAGATATGCAGATGACACCACCGTTATGGCAGAAAGTGAAGAACTAAAGAGCCTCTTGGTGAAAGTGAAAGAGGAGAGTGAAAAAGTTGGCTTAAAACTCAACAATCAGAAAACTAAGATCATGGCATCTGGTCCCATCCCTTCATGGCAGATAGATGGGGAAACAGTGGAAACAGTGACAGACTTTATTTTGGGGGGCTTCAAAATCACTGCAGATGGTGATTGCAGCCATGAAATTAAAAGACGCTTACTCCTTGGAAGAAAAATTATGACCAACCTAGACAGCATATTAAAAAGCAGAGACATTATTTTGCCAACAAAGGTCCGTCTAGTCAAGACTATGGTTTTTCCAGTGGTCATGTATGGTTTTGAGAGTTGGACTATAAAGACAGCTGAGCACTGAAGAACTGATGCTTTTGAACTGTGGTGTTGGGGAAGACTCTTGAGAGTCCCTTGGACTGCAAGGAGATCCAACCAGTCCATCCTAAAGGAGATCAGTCCTGAATATTCATTGGAAGGACTGATGCTGAAGCTGAAACTCCAATACTTTGGCCACTTGATGCGAAGAACTGACTCTGGAAAAGACTGATGCTGGGAAAGATTGAGGGCAGGAGGAGAAGGGGACGACAGAGGATGAGATGGTTGGATGGCATAACCGACTCTATGGACATGAGTTTGAGTAAGCTCTGGGAGATGGTGATGGACAAGGAGGCCTGGCGTGCTGCAGTCCATGGGGTCGCAAAGAGTCGGACATGACTGAGCGACTGAACTGAATTGAACTGAACTGTGACCTGCCAGGCTCCTCTGTCCTTTACTATCTCCTGGAGTTTCCTCAAACTCATGTCCATTGAGTCAGTGATGTCATCCAACCATCTCATCCTCTGTCTCCCCTTCTTCTCCTCCTGCCCTCAGTATTCCCCAGCATCAGGGTCTTATTCAGTGAGTTGCCTCTTCGCATTGGAGCTTCATTTTCAGCATCAGTCCTTCCAATGAATATTCAGGACAGATCTCCTTCAGGATGGACGGGTTGGATCTCCTTGCAGTCCAAGGGACTCCCAAGAGTCTTCTCCAACACCACAGCTCAAAAGCACCAGTTCTTCAACGCTCAGCCTTTTTTATGGTCCAACTCTCACATGCATACGTGACCACTGGAAAAGCCATAGCCTTGACTAGACGGACCTTTGTTGGCAAAACAATGTCTCTGCTTTTTAATGTGCCGTCTAGGTTGTCATAAGAGACTTCAATGGCCCACTTTTGTTTTTAAAAAGATGTTTCAGTTGAATTCATTTTTACTCATTTTTCACACTGGGTCTTTGTTGCTTTTGCTTGAGCTTTCTCTCGCTGCAGAGTTGGGGCTGTTCTTCGCCGTGGTTTGTGGGGTGCTCACTGCACTGGCTTCTCACCTTGTGGAACACAAGGTCCAACGTGCTTGGGCTTCAGTAGTTGTGTGCGGGCTTAGTTGCTCTGCGGCATGTCGGATCTTCCCGAACCAGGGATGGAACCCTGTGTTGGCAGGTGGATTCTTATCCACTGAGCTCCCATGGAGGTCCTCAATGCCCCTCTTTTGCTAGTGGATGGAACACCTGAGCAGAAGGCCCACAAGGAGGCAGAGGCCTGGCACAGGACTGTCTTTTGACCGAAGGGCTCAGCATACGGGGTCTTAGCTCCCTGACCAGGGATCAAACGGGCACCCCCTGCAGTGGATGCGTGGAGTCTACCTCCGACAGCCAGGGAAGTCCTGAGCTAGTTTCCATTTTTAAGACATCACTCTGGCTGCTGAAGAGAGGAGAGAGGAGGTAAAGGCTGGGAGAAGAGGAGATGGGCATTGTTTTCTCAGCCCTCAGTGAGGAAGATGACAGCTGGCCAGGGCGGAAAGCAGAACTCGAGACAGTTCAGACTGGTGATTTGTTTTAATTGGTGAGGACCAGTAAGGTGTTTGACTTCTGTCTACATTTCCAGTCTGAACAACTGGGTGGAGACAATTCATTTCCTGAGTGAGCTGGACCTGGGTGGGGAGGGGCTGGTTTGGGAGAAGCGTCGTGAGTTCACCATCCGTTGTATCACAGGACATTTTAAAGATCGGTCATCTTGCCCCCTTTTCTTACTGAGAAGTTGCGCTAGCTGACACTCCCATCAACGGCCACGAAACCGAGGTTTTAAATGGTTACCTTGACGGACTTTGTTTTCCAGTCATAAAATGGAAAAACTAGATGGAGAAAAATTACACCTTGGTCGTGTTGGAGGGTTTAGAGTGGGGAGAGGAAAGAAGGGATGAGAAGACTGTCTGGAATGGTATAGACAGAAATTTAGAGAAGTATCACACGCAGTTGCTTAGTCGTGCCCAACTCTTTGTGACCCCATGGACTGCATAGCTCACCGCGCTCCTCTGTCCATGGGATTTCCCAGGCAAGAGTACTGTAGTGGGTTGCCATTCCCTTCTCCAGACATTTCTCCAGACATATAGATTGTATGAAGAAAAATCACTGGATGCGCCCATTTTCCCCCCGGTTTTAGACTGTGGCCTCTAGTCCAGACTTTCCCAGCCGAGCCCTCTCCGATGCTCTTTCCGCCTCTCCTGGGTCCGGGCCCGTTCCGTCCTCTGTCCTTCTCTTCTTCCATCTCTTTCCTTTCAGAGGCTTCTCAGCCTGCAAAAACCCCTCAGGTCTTCATGTCCCCAGTGCCACCCCCAGCCCCACGCTGCTCTTCCTGGAGCCCCCAAACCACCAGTTTCCTGCCAACCTGTCCGCTGCCTGCCCTTCTGCCCCCCCCTCCTTGCCTCCCTTCAGCAGATCTTGGGCAGGCTTTGCTGCTGTACTTTATTGAAAACGCTCAGGTAAATATCAATTATCTGCTTGCCAAGCTGAACGACCTCTCTTCACCTGACACGGTTGATCTTCCCTCCTGTTTGAAATACCTCCTTTCTCGGTTCTGTAAGTCAGTCCACCCGTGTCACTAGTGACCACTTTTTATCTTTAGAGGTTGAATCAGCCAGCATTCCAGCCGGAATAGAGGGCCACCTGACCGCATTGTCTGCAGAGGTGGGTGTGGGCGGGGCAGGTGGCGAGTACCCTGGGGAGGGTCCACCGGCCTGGGTACGGAGGAGGGGCGGTGGACAGAGAGGGATGCGGACACAGCCGGCGGGCGGGGAGGAGGAGGCCCCCGTGGACCGACCTCTCCTGCCTCTCTCTCCTCCGGCGCGTCCTGGTGGCCGAATCGAGGGATGGGCAGAGTGGCCTGGAGGCGGGGTGGGGACGAGAGGCCAGCCGGCAGAGCGGAGGTGGGGGGGTCATCCTTCCCTGGAGCGTGTCCTCCGTCAGGGCCTGGAGACACCCCCAGAGTGCCCCGGCCTGTGCGCGCCCCCCGGCCAGTGCAGTCTGGACGGTCTCGCACCGTGAACGTCCACCCATGTCTCTGTCACATTCCTCTGCGGCCTGCGAGGCAGCTGTCAGAAACGCCCGCCCGGCTGCCCAGCCCCGTCCTCTGCCCAGCGGCCCAGCCCTCCGTCCCCCGGCCTTCGGGCCTTCGTCCGGGCGCCCGCGGCTGCCCCACTGTTCCCTGGGCAGCTGCATCACCTGCCTCTGCTCTCCGCTGCGGGCTCTTGCGCGCGGGAGGCTGCAGGTGTCCGAAGCAACTCGCCGTGGTCAGGAAATGTGGCCTCGTCATCAGTGGCAGGAGGCAAGTGCTGCGTGCCACCCTGGGAGCCCAGGGGCGCCGCTGCAGAAGCTGGAGTGGGGTGAGGCCCACCTGTGGTGAGGCCCACCTGTGCCGAGGGTCCAGGTTCTGAGCCCAGGGCCCCCATCCGCGGCTCCTTCCAGCTGTGCGCCATCTAGAACCCCTCCAGCCCCCGTGTGGCGTGCGCATGGGCACTGCTCGGTGTGTGGGCGCGCGGCTTCCTCGACCCTTGTTGCCTCTGAGCCCAGACCCCAAGCGACCTTGATTCGGCGGCCCTTCTCCACCTGCGCCGGCGATCTCAGCCCTTCTCCCCCACTCCCCACCACGGGGTTCACGTCTCTGAGACGCAAGTCTCTTGTCTCCAAACATCAGCTCCCTGCCCATTTCTTTGCAGACCTGGAAGTGCTTGGGCAGACAGAGGCCCAGAACCGTGCCTGCATTTTCTAGCGTCCCTCATGGCCAGGGGCGGCCCCCGCTAAGCCAGTAGGACTTTATGGTCGGAGTGTGTGCAGCCCCTCAAAGCTCACGGCCAGCTGGAGTGACCGGCGGGACCCCCCTCCTGTGGGGCGGCTCGCGGACCAGAGCACAGCCGCCCGCTCTCCAGGCCTACAGGAGCCTCTGCGGGCACCTCCCTGTCCACCTGGGAAGCCAGGGAGACCGCGAGCGGCACTCCTCAGGCAGGTGACCGGGCGTCACCGCACGTGCCCTTCTCTCCTTTCCGCGTTCCCCCCGCCAGGCGGTCTGTCTTCAGCTGAAGGCGGTCGTTAAGCCTGAGTTCTGAGCCCCTTCTGAGAGCCCCACCTTTCCCCTGGTGCACCCCGACCTCATGAGGTACACACTTTCAGCTTCTGCTTTTCTCTTGTTAACCTGTCTTTTATGGGGGCCGCAGCCTAGAGTGGAGGGGGAATTACTTCTCTTCCACTGCAGGTGGCATTCAGAGGTGGGGCCTTTGGGGGGAATTAGGTGCTGGAGCAGCGCCCTGCGAACGGGGTTAGCACTGTGTTAGGAGGGCTGGGCAGCAGCCTTTGCATGAGGCGGGAGCCATCTGTCAGCCAGGAAGCTGGCTCTCACCTGAACCCCCCAGGCTGACCCTGATCTTGGACTTCCAGCCTGCATAACCGTCAGAAATAATTTCTGTTGTTTATAAGCCACCAGTCTGGGGTTTTGTTGCAGCTGCCCTGCCTAAGACACGGATATAAGCAGCCACAGGCATTTTCCAAGATGTGTCCTTTTCTGCAGGAACACGTGAATCCTCACATGTGCACACTTGCACACACACCCCTCAGCTGCTCGTAGCCCATCTCAACAGCACCTTCGCTGTGAAGCCTTCCCTGATTGCCTGCAGGAGCCACGATGGTTCTGGCTCTCTGCTTCCACAATTCCCGTTTCTACCATGAAGGGAGCCTTGCCCCCGTCATGTTTGGTCGCACAGGAGTCTGGCTGTCCCGTTTAAGCGACCCTGTCTTATTAATCTGCACAGCATCAGCACGCTACCTGCACGTTCATGGCTCAGAAATGCTAGATGAGTGAGGAATGCAGGACAGGTAAATCTTTTGAAATTGTCGTTTGTCTTTTTAGCGAAGAATTGTATTTTTTCTACTTATTTCTCAGCTAAAGGGATTTGCGCATCAGAGAGGCTAAGATTACTTATCCAAGGTCATCTGACTTCCCTGCATCTCAGCTTCATCGTAGCAGGTGGGCTGGAGGGCCCTTCTCTGAATCAGCAAGTAAGAGGACAGCAGCGGGGAAGTGACCAGAGACGTGAAGTTCTACACAAAGTCAGGTTTCCCACAATCATGCTGTGGGCTCCTGGCTGGATTATATCGAGGAAGAAAAGAACACAAGGAGAGGTGGACGTTCAACGTCTCTGGTCACTTCCCTGCTGCTGTCCGCTTACCTTGCTGATTCAGAGAAGGGCCCTCCAGCCCATCTGCTACGATGAAGCTGAGATGCAGGGAAGTCAGACAACCTTGGATAAGTAATCTTAGCCCTGACGTTGTACGATTCGGTGGAAAACAACCTGTATAGCATCTTAACAGGAGCATTGGCAATTTGCCCGGATGAACACTGGGGTGGATTGTGGTTTATGGATAAAGGAATAAAAGGGATTTCTTTGAGTAAATTTGAGTCAGATTGGATGCCGTGACCTTCTAGAACTTGTCAGGTCCAAGGGGAGCTTTTCAAAGGACTGTGACTTCAGTCTGTAAGTGGTTGTGCAGATATTTAAGATTGAGCGATGCTAAAGGCATAGTAACACAAGAAGGCCAAGGACTGACTGTCTTTCCAAGAGGGCGGCTTGGTTTTGACCAGAAGTTTTCAAAAGGCGTCGTGAAGTAAAGGAGAGGGAGAAACACAGCCGCCTTCATGTGTCCAGGTGATGGGTGGGGCTCAGAAGTGGTGGCTTCTTTGAGGGGGGCCAGGGGCTTTTCCTGAGGCTTGTCAACAAGCCACCTGATTCACTTATATTTCCTGATATACAGAAAGAAGCAAGCAAACGAATTTTTCTAAAGATGCCTTTATTGCTATCTGGTCAAAGAAAGAGAAAATGTCACTAGTGCACGTGCAGAATCCCCCACCCAAGTCTCTGAGCCTGTCCCCTCCCTGCCTCCCTGCCTCTTGATGTCACCATTGCCATGGCCACCCAAGAAGGTGGAAAACTGAGAAAAGACCCGTCTTGGAGGAGGGAGCCGAAGACAAACTGGATATTTAACAGATTTAGAATTCAGATTTTCAAGGGATTAGAAAACTTTCTCTCTCTTTAAAGGAGAGTTTAATGGGGGTGGGGTAAGGCTCTGTATCAGGCACACAAAGAAAGGGGGTGCTGTGCCAGGTGGGGCGTTTTCCTGGGAAGCAGGGGTCAATGCCTTCTAGCGGAGCAGCACCATCTTCCCGTGGTGTCCTGAAAGACACAGTGACGATGCAGCCCCAGGGAGGAGGAGCAGGTCAACACTGGGTGGAAGGCTCACTAAAACCTGAACTTCTGGGACACTCCCCAGAGCAGACATGACTGATGGACACACGCATGGGGTTATCACCCGCCTAGGTCACATCTCTGCCAACCTAGGGGTTTCAAGGCGAGATGTGGTGAAAAACATTTGGATCTTCAACCAAAATTATGTTGTCCCCTTTCAACGCAGGCACGGGCGTTCTGTAGGGTAACTGACTATAGTGGCAGAGGTTCCGGGCAAACCAGAGGTTTATTTCAATGCTGCCGCAGCGCTTGCAAGCTGAGTGTTTCGCGAGTGATTTCTGTGCAGAGATGATTTTGAGAGCTAGTTATCCCCTGTAAATACCAGTCAACGACTGGACTCTTGACTCTGTGGGGAGAGGACTCGGGTTCGGACTCTGATCCTGTGTTTCTCCTCTCTCTGAGCGCCCAGCCCTTCACCCAGGAGCTTGTCCCTCTGTGCACCTGGGCCCCAGGGCTGGGAGGGGCTTCTGGCTGCTACGGGTCGGGGGGCGGTGAAGATTCCAACACAGTGAGAAAGATGGAATTTCTGGGAGAGAGCAGCGGGGCGAGGAGCACAGACTTTCTCAGAAACAGAACGAGGCCGGAGGTCCGGGCACCACGGGGCCTGCCCGTGGGGAGCTCTGCACGTTTCTCCACAGGGAGGTGGAGGTGTCCAGCCTGCAGGGACAGAGGAAGGTCCCTCCGAAGCCTTTTATTCCCCCCCCCGCTGCCCTGTTCCCATCACCCCTGTCACTCTAAGTGCAGTGTGCTGATCAGCAGAAAGAGTGGGAAGATTCCCACTTTTCAGGAAACCAACGCTAACTAAGGGTTAACAGTTCAAGACTGGAGCGGCTTTGCTAGAGAAGCAGGTTTGGTGCGATCAGCATGAGAGTGTTAAACTGTGAAACCGTCCAGGTGGCGTGTAAGGCACGCATCCACGCTCAAGCCCTCTCCACCCCATGAACTCTGGACTCGGCCCCCACGCTCTGCCTGCCCTGGCCCTGCTGATGGTGAACCGCCGAGGGCAAGTCGCCAGGGCTCAGACTCCACTCGCCCCAGTCCACCTGGCGATGAGGAACAGACCCGCACCCTTCCGTCCAGAGGACTCGGAATCTGGGCAGAGGCCGGGCATGGGCATGGAGACCTCGGGCAGGGCAGGAACAGGTGAGCCCCTGGCGGACAGGGCCCTCCACGCTGCGCGTGCACACACTGCCTCCTCTGAGCACCTGCGGGAGCACACGCCTGACCTCCGCTCCTTCCTGTGCACATACATATGCACCCGCTCAAACACACCTACAGGCACAAACCCTGCCTGCCTTTCTCCTCCGAGAGTGAGTACACACACTGCGTGCTACTTGAGCCCGCTCCTCCAAGGGTGCACATCTGTGCGCGCGGGCACACATGCGCGCGCGCGCGCGCACACACACACACACACACACACACACACACACACACACATACACTTGACTCCTGGCCTCTGTGTGCACACTGTTGCATCTATCCCCTACCCCTGGCTGTGCATACATGCGAGTGTACACCCATCCCTGGGCCTCGTGTGTATACACACTCATCTGCACACCTTCCACTGTTTCCCAAGTGCCTACGAAATGCATACACACCCCCAACCCAAGACCCCCAGGTGCATACACATCCACACACACCCGGCCTCTGTCCCCCGTGTGCGCACAGGTGCACACGTCTCAGTTCCTGTCCCCAGGGTGCACACACACGCACGCGCACCCCCATCCCTGTCCCCCGTGTGCGCACACGTGCACACATCCCTGACTCAGCTCCCCCGCGCGCGCACCGCCGCGTCCTGGACCAGGCCCTTCTCTCCATCCCCAGCCGGCGCGCGCGCACGCGGGCACGCGCCGGAGCAGCTCCTCTCCCCGGAGCGCGGGCCGCCGGGCGGGAGGAGCGGCGGGGGGAGGAGGAAGAGGAGGAGGAGGAGGGAGCCGAAGGCGCGAAAAGGCGCGCAGGCGCGCTGCGGGAGCCGGGCCGCCGCCCACGTCACCGCGCCGCGCACGTCACGCCGCCCGACGCTCGCAGGGTGAGCCCCGCGCCCGGCGCCTCGGCAGGGCAGGGACCCCGGCCGAGCGCCGCCGGGACCGCCGACCCCCGCCCGCCGCCCGCGGGAGCGCGCCCGCCGCCGCCCGCGCCGCCCGCCCGCCAGGTGCGGCGGGCCGGGGGTCCCCAGGGGGCGCGCGCCGGGCGCCCGGACCCGCCGCCCCCGCCCGTGCCGCGTGCGCCGCCCGGGTCCCCGCGCGCCGGGGCCGCCGCCTGGCGCCCAGGTGACCCCGGAGGGGGCGCGGGCCGGGGGCCCGGGCGGGGCCTGCGGGCGGCCTCCGGGCGGAGAGGCGCGCGCGTCCGCGCCGGCGGGGGTCGGGCGGGGCGGGCCGGGGCGCGCGGGGCCGGGGTCCGAGGTCCGCGGCGCGGGCCCCACCTGTCCGCCGACTGCCGTTCCGGCGAGCGGGGGGCGCTCGCGGGAGGCGGCCGCGGCCTAGTGACAGGCCGGAGGCCGGGGCCCCGGAAGCCCACCTGTCAGAGTCACCGGTCGGCCGGTGGTCGCGGGTGGGCCGGGGGCGTCCACGGGCAGCGCTTGCGCGCGAGGCCGCTCCGGGTGGGGGCTCGGGCCGCGGTGCCAGGCTGGTCCGCGCCGGGTCTTTGTGCGCCTCGGGGAGGCCGGCGGGCCGCCGGGTTGTGGACGCTTCCGTGCTTGAGATGACTTTAAAGTCCCCGAGTGGGGGGCGTTTCTGGGCCGCGCCCCCCGGGACGGAGTGTGGGCTTGGAGAGGACTGCCCCTTAGATGGGTGGTGATGCTGAGTGGCCGGTGTGTGTTGCCAACTTCTCATTTCAGCCTGGCTCATTCCTCCCCTCTCCTTCTTCTTACCAGGAAAACCATTTTTCTTTTCTGGAGGGTGACCATTACTAGCATCGATTTCACGGATCTGGTAACATGGCAAAAGATGTGAGTATGTGTGTCTGCTTGGTACTGGACCATTGTCTGACCAGCACTGTGTGCATGGCCACTCCCCACCTTGATTCACAGTGACCACACATAAACTGCGGGCGTGTTGGTGTTCAGACCTTTCAAGCAAAGAAAGTAAAGGTGAGGGCCAGGGACAGCCGGTGGAGCTGTGCTCGGCCTGAACGGTGCTGGCCTCCGCCTGGACCGCGCAGGCCTGAGCTGCGGCAAGCTGCGTCTCGAGGCTGGTCACTGCCACGTTCCTTGGTCTTTTGGAGGCTGGTTGACTTGTAAATCAGTCGGCGCTTTGTGGGAGGACACCCTGCCTGCGGAGGCGCTGGGCTGGCGGAGCCTCCCTGAGCACCTGCTTTGTGTGCCTTCTGGGAAGTTAGTTCAGCTTCCAGCCATGAAAGCCCTCAGCACTGGACTTGGCAACTGTTTTTCTCAGAAAAAATGAAATTTGGTGATAAAATGTGAACAATTCTGCTTTGTTTGCATTTGTCATGAAGCCATAGAACATAGTGAGTAAACTTTTTCACTTTTTGCAAGAAAGAGCTTTTAGGCCTCCACGCAGAGCTGATTTCATGGGCTGTGGAGCTCTGCCCTACCCGTGGTAGCATCAGTTAAATTCCCTGAGACCCCAGCTCTGTCCGTCAGTGTTTCTCAGAACATGCTATTCTGTGAATGTCAGGAGAGAGAGGCTGTTTACTTATTTACTCATCAGTTGCACGGAGTTGGAAATACAGCCCCAGGCACAGCCTGAGGCACAGCGTGTCCGTGTCTGTGGGGCCAGAGTAGCACACGGGGAGCCTTTTCATGGGGGGTGAGCTTGGCGTCTCGGGTGGCGTGTCTGGGGTGAATGTCATGACCTGCATGTGCCACGGGGGTGACTTACCGTCTCTGAGAGTCCACGGTCCCACCTGGTCCTCTGCTCTGTTTGCCCCAGGACGTAGGCGAGGCGGGGGCCGGGTTTGCCTGCCTTGCTGTGTGAACTCCCAAGGGTTCTGACTCCTCCGAGGCGCCTGGGGGACGTCAGGGCAGATGGTTGTCGCCCCGCCTGGCTGCAGGAGAAGTGCTGCCCAGCGGCCTTGTCCTCGGTCCCTCCTGGAGACGCAGCCCCACGGAGCGCAGGTGGCCCGGTGGTGGGTGGGGTGACACAGACCACCCTCCATGGGGTAAGGAGGTGCCTCTGTGGAGTAGGTGATACCGGCCTGAGAGCGGGGCGCAGGTGAGGTGGCCTCGCCTGTGCGGAGCTGAGCCTTCCGGTGTGCTGGAGCCAGGTCTCGCCTGGGCTGGTGGTCGGCGGATGGAGGCTTGGCCCCTCTCCTGCCGTCTGTGTCTGAGGCGCGTGTGACGTTTGAGTCTGGGAAGATGACTCTGCAGCCAGTGTTGACGGGCACAGGGGCAGAGCTCTGGGGGCTCCGTGGCGGCTGTCGGGGCCTGGGGGGCTGGAGTTGATGGTGGGGTCCCAGCGGAGGAGGTTGAGGGGTTGGGGAGGGGTGGCGTTGGACATCCCCGCTGTGCGGGCGGGTCTCCCTGGTGAGCTGGAGATGCTCCCTGCCCTGTTCCAGGCATTGGGCTCAGAACCCTGCACCTCTAAACCGTGGGCCCTGAGCTCCGTCTGCCTCACTCGGGGTGTGGGGTCTGCAGGAGTGGTGACGAGCAGGGTGGGCCCCAGTCGAGGAAGAAACGTGCTCTTCCCCTGAACCTAGAGGGTGGGGTGGGAGCCATGCTTGAGCTCTGAGCCGCCGCCTGTCCTGGGGCTTCTGTTTCTAGCGCACAGAGAGGTGTAAGCCTCGGTTGTTTAAGGAGACATGCAGACAAGACACTGTCATTCCTGTGTTTAGCCATCTCCTGTGATATGGAAAGCCCAGTGCCTCGGGGTTCGCTGCCACGTTCTCTTTGAAAAGTGGGTCTCGGCGCTGTCCTTGGCCCTGGTCTGTGGGGCTCACCGTGGAGCTCGGGGGCTGTCTTTCATGTGCACGTGGGGTATTTCCAGGAATCTGCAGTGAGACCCCCAGGTCAGCGAGTCCTGCGGGTGGGAGACTGTGGCATCGGGGGCGCTGTCCAGGGGTGCCTATTCCCTCCCCCATGAGAACCTGTCACCCTGGCGAGTGAGCATGTGGTTCATTGGTTTTTGATTTACGGAACTGGGTGTCTGTGGGTTTTATTTTGTGCCTCGGGTCTTGTGACAGGATCCTGATGGGGGGTTTTCAGTGTGCAAGATGCTCCTGGGGTGGAAATGCAGGCACAGGTTCCCATCTGACAGTGGAGACTGTCACTATCAGTTACATCTTGTGCTGAAGGCTGCAGTCGCGTGACTTACAGAGGGGATGGCATCTGACGTGTACTGAACGTGTGCGTGTCTGTACATGTGTGAGTGTGCAGGTATGTGCTGAGTGTGTGCACGTATGTGAGCATGTGTACGTGCCCGCCTGTGACGAGTGTGCACATGTGTGATGTGTGTACTGAGTGTGTACAATATGTGTACATGTGTGCTGGGCGTGTGCGTCACGTGTGTGCTGTGCACACACACACGTGTTGGGTGTGCACGCATGTGTGCTGAGTGTGTACATGCTGGGTGTGTGCGCACCAAGCGTGTGTATACCCAAGTGTGTTGAGTATGTGTGCTGAGCGTGTGTACATGTGTGCTGGGTGTGTGTGCATGTGATTACTGCGTACACACTTGAGTGTGTATATACGTGTGCCAAGCATGTGTGTGTACGTGGTGAGTGTGTGGTGCCCACATGCCCCTGCCTGGGCTGTCCCCCCTTCCAGTCTGTGGCCCCACGAGCGACTGGGAGCCCTTGGCCTTTGGAAGACTGTGGTTATAAAGGGCCTGCTTTGTGGCTCTGGTTGTTCTGGAACTGGGCGCAGGGCATTGGGGAGCCCAAGACAGCCCCCGACTCTCAGGGGAGGAGGGCGCAGGGCCGCCGTCCCCACTGGGAGGACCCGTCCGTGTCTTCGCCTAGTGTCACGCAGCTGTGCAATGAGCAGGGGCGGTCGCTGTGTGGAGGCACAGGCCTGCTTTTGCGCGGATGCTCCAGGACCCTCGTGTACCTCCGTCTCCCTCGGCTGTGGGAGCCGGGGTGGCCTTGTGCTGGCAGGAGAGCCTGGCTCGGCCTCGAGCTGGCCTGTGAGTCGTGGTCATAGCTGCTCTGTGGTTGCACGTGGTGTTCCGAGCTCATGACAATGTCCCGGGATCGTGCTATCGAGGGCAGGAAACCCAAAGAAACTGCGTTGAGCCTGAGCTCCCGAGGTCTGGCTCAGCAAGCTTGTCTAAAAACACACGTCCTAAGTGTTGCTTTCCAGTGGCCGGGGCAGCGGGCACCTGCTGGCCCTCAGGTCTTGCCGGGCTGAGCCGGCCGGGTGGTGAGCGGCCCTTTTCTTCCCGCCTGAGCGAGAGCGTCCAGCCCTCTCCGCTGAGCGCTGAGGCAGCACTGCTGTGCTTGTTCTTATGGTGGGTTTTCGTGTTTCAGAGTTAACATTTCCACACGAAATAAAATTGGAGAAACTCTGAGACGGTATAAACAGCAGAAAGTCACAGCTTAGTTATGAGTGTGGCCCTGGAGTGCCCGGCATGTCGCACCTGCTGCTGCCCGCGTCCTCACGGTTGGGCACCGCGCGGCCCCGTCCCTGGGCTGAGAGCGTCCCCAGGGCGTGCGGGGACCCAGCCTGGTGCACAGTGTGACCCCCAGGGGCTGTTAAAGCTGTTCTCTCTGCTGTTAAATGAGTCTCACTTTTCTTCAGCATAGAACGAGCGGCCGGCTCTCGCTCAGATGCCGGGCCTGGCTCCTCTCTCTGCAGTTCCGCGCTGTTTGTTAGGAGGGGCTGGGCTGGGGGCACAGCCCTGGGGTCACTCCCGGCGTGAGGGCCAGACCTCTGGGGCGTGGTGCTGCCTCGGCCCGGGCGGAGCGGGGACTCCCCGCAGCCCCTCCGTCAGCCGGCCGCCCACCGCCCAGCATCTGCCTGCACCGAGGGCCTGGCAGGAGCGGGCCGCCGGGGCGTCTGGGCCGTGGCCTGTCCAGGCTCTGAGCTGACACGCTGCGTGTGGTTCTGTGGATCCAGTTTGAAGCTGGTCTTTCTCTCAGCTTCTGTTGTTCGCGCTCAGGACTTGGTCCGTCGGAGTCCTGTTTTCTCAGGATCCGGTTTTAAAGGGGATTCTGGTTTGATGCAGCAAACCCCGTCCAGACACTGGGCTCGGAAACACAGCGCCTCCGACACCTGCTTCCCAGGGTCCTGTCCGCCAGGTTTGTACTGCCAAGGGCCTGGGCTGGGGCCGGGGCACAGCGCTGGACATACCTCGGGTGGGCCTCGGCCTGCAGACCAGGGACGCAGGCCGACCGCCTGGGCCTCCCTGCCCTGGAGACAGGCGAGGGCGTGCTGGCCCCTCACGGAGTGTCCTACTGCAGACTCGTCACCGGGGGCCTGGTGATGCAGCCGCTCCTCAGCGGGGAGCTTCCTTTGCTGGTTGATGGAGTCGCACCAGCAGGCTTTTCCGTCTTAGACCTCAGGTTTTCCATTTAGCAAAACTTCCACGAGGAGCAAACGTGAGCTACTTAAGCAGTTCAAGGAGCGTTTCTTGTGGTGTAAATGGGACGTGAGTTGTACCTGAATTGGAAAACCCAGGAAAGTGGGAGAAAGCAGTCGTCTCTCGGCCCATGTCTGAGAAGAATTGCTGGGAGCTTGTGTCGTCCCTCGTGGGGTGGACGCAGTCACACGTGGTGAAGGCGCGTTTCCCCGCGTGTGGGCGCCCTGAGCAGCCGCTGCTCCGGAGTCACTCTTTTTTTCTGCTACCTCATTTTTAGCGGCTGCATGTTTATTTGATCTGTTGGGGAATTATACGTGGTCAGTTATGAAAAGTGAGCTAAGACTGGAAAGAAAAAAATCAGACCTTCCCCTAAGCTCATCTCATAAAACTGAAACACGTGTGTGCGCCCCAGCCCCCTGGCATGGAACACAAGCCCTTTCTTGGTGAGCAGGTCTGCCCGTGTGTGTTTATCGCATAAACTGTGATGTATGATGCCAGCTTTGATTTCTATAGGCTGGAGGACATTTAAAGACCCTGAATGCTACTTTCTAGATTATTTGCAGTTTTCCCCAGGCTTTTAGTAACAGACACAAGCGGCACGAGTGGCTGTTTAGAAGTGAAACCATTGAGTGGTGGCCTGAGGCGCCAGTCTTGTGAGAGGCCCGAAAGGATGGGTTCACTTGCCACGGCCCCTCCGCTGTGGCCCCCACGGCCAGGCCACAGCCGAGGGACCTGGTGGTTTCCAGTTAAATCTCACGTTGGCACGAATCCACGACGATGACCCACTCTGGGTCCTCAGTAGAGCAACTGCACATGGACACGTGTGAACACCCGCTCAGACGACTTCCCCAGACGGGCGTGCCGGTCACACCTGCTTCCACCCATTTTAACGCCCTGTTGTCAGCACCAGATTTGATGATAACTTAAAAACCCACAAACTCACGCTGCTTGACGGATGAAGTTGTAAGTTGCTTTCAGTTTAGTTGCGTCTTTGGTTTGGAGGCTGGATGTGTCTCTGCATTGAGCGTCCCCCCCGCCCAGCTGTGTCCTCTGTCAGGCAGTGATTTCCTTGATTTCCACCCCAGGAATTAAGGACGTTCACGTGACCTTTGTCATCCTGCAGCACGAGGGGCGAGTGCACCATCGTTTCGGGCTGCGCCCTGGAGAGCACGCCTGCGTTCACAGCTGGACGGCTGGCGTGGGGAGCAGGTGGCCTCCAGGTGTCTGCACCCCTCGTGCCCCTCCGTCCTGGCGCAGCAAGGCCGAGGCCCGTCCGGATCCACGCTGCCCTCGGGGCCAGGGCTCGGCCGAGGCTGCCCCGCGACGCCCCGCCCTGTGCTTCCTGGGGTTAGACTTGAGGACCCGGCAGGGGTCTTCTCTTTCTGTTGTCTCATTTGTTTTTCAGAAAGATCAGGGTTTGAGTGGAAGTGTCTTGTGCTAAACAGACGGCGTCTCAATCGGGCCAGAGCTCCGGGGGTGAAGCCCCGCTCATGCAGCTGGGGGCCCAGGCGGCAAAGTCGGGGTGCAGCAGGGAGCCCGCCCCGTCTCCCTCTGTGCCCCCCGCCCTCTGGCCCTGGCTGCAGTGTCAGCGCCCCCGTGGGAGGTGGTGGTGGGGCTCGAGGGCAGGAGGCCTGCTGCGCTGGGGGCGGTGGCCGGGGCTCCCCGGGGGGCTGCGGCTGTGCACAGCTGGGCGACGTGGTCCGTCCCGGCATCAGGACCGCCCACGTGTCCGGCGCTCTGATTGAGCTGGAGCCCTGTGCTCAGGCCGCAGCGCCCGTCTGCTCTCCCAGCGGTCCCCCCGCGGTCACCCTCCCCGACCTCAGACGTGGTTGATGAAAGGACGTGCAGTTCAGTGATAAAAGCAGCACTGCATTGTCCCAAGGGCTGAGCTTAAAGGCGTAAACAGTCCTTTTCACGCGGGTGACGCAGCTGATCACGGTGGGTGGCCCCGCGTGCCCCGCGGCTGGCAGCTCAGCCCCGACGCCGTCTCACTGTGGTATTGTCCCCGCAGGCCGGTCTAATTGAAGCCAACGGGGAACTCAAGGTCTTCATAGACCAGAACCTCAGTCCTGGGAAAGGTAAGGGTGCCCGGCTCGACCTGTCCCCCTGCCGCGTGTCTCGGTGTCCCCAGCGCCGCAGCCTGCGTGGAGCTGCCCTTGGCCCCGGGGGCCCGGGCTCAGCGGCTGCGTTTACCTGGCTTGTAAGTCGCATGCGGTTTGTGGAGAGTCAGGGGAAGTGGAAGCGGATGAGGACGTGAGTGCAGCACGGGCACGTGCTTTCCTTCTGCCCCAGGGCAGCTCTGTGCACCCTGCCGGGACCCCCTTGAATGCGGGCGCCAGGGCCTCCAGCATGTGAGAGCGGCGGCAGCTCTGCGTGCACGATTGTGTCTGCAGTGAGTGGTGGATGTGTGCCCACTGCTGCGTCCCCTCGGCTCTGTGTCCGGGTGTCCGAGTGTGGGGGGGCAGTTTCCTTGCAGTCGCTCCTCCTGGGCAGGAACGTGCTGCTGCTGCAGGAGGAGCAGCGGGTGAGTCTGCGCCCATCTGCAGACGCGCAGGGAGGTGTCCGGGTGCGCTCAGTTCTAACTGAAGTTTTCTGAGAATCAGAGCTGTGAGCACCGGTTCTTGTGGTCCCACCAGAACATTCTTCGGGGGGGTAGGCAGCCCACAGAGTTTGGGAAGTTTGGGGGCACTCGCCAGGGACATTCCTGGTCTCAAGGGCGGGTGTGGCCGGCCGTCCTGCCCTGGGCCAGGAGCCTGCGCTTGGCTCCTGGGCCAGGGCTTCCTGCTTCCTGCCTGCCCAGGACTCGACGCTGGCGTCCATGCCAACCTCTCGTGGGGTTGGGGCTCTGCGGATGCAGGCCGCGGCTTCTCCAGCCTTCCCGCTGACTGGGAGGGGTCAGACTCCCGGGGCCTTGCCTGGCGCGCCCCCAGGAGCCCCCACCAGCTCCTGCCCGTGGGCTCGGCGGCCTCTCCCTGACGTGACCCGTGGCCTTGAGGGGCGGGGCATTCGCTGCCCACCCACGCCTGCAGCCCGGCCCCCTTCGCTCAGCCCCACCGTGACCAGTGACCACGTTGGCTCAGCAGCTTTGCTGCGACGCTCCAAGTCCATAGTACGTGGCGGCCTGTGCTTTCCTGGAACATCACAGATACTCAATAAAGGTCTTTCTGATGGAAGTTATAATTCACATTACTTTACTCTGTAGGCACTGTGTGTTGTGTTCTAGCAGAGTCACGGCTGAGAGGAGCTCGGTGAGTGTAGGAATGGTTCTGTCATTCCCAGTTTAAATAGCGGAGAGCAAGAGTGACAACGGAGATTTCTGTCGGTGCCCTCCCAGCCTTCAGCTCCTCAGCGGGAGCTCCCCCGCGGCTTCCCAGAGCCGGCTCTGGGCTGAGCTCGTCCCCGAGTCCCGGTGCCTCTCCAGCTGCACAGACGGAGGCTGAGCGCAGAGAGCTGGGGGTTCTCACGGGAGGGAGGCTGGTGGGGAGCAGCGGAAGCCGGGGCGTGCGGACGGAACGAGCACCTGCAAGGCCCTCTGTGGGGCTGAGGTGCGGGCACGGGGTGCCCTCCCCACTCCCGTGTCCCGCGTCATCCAGGACGGCCACCTTGGGAGCAGGCAGCTGGTGGGTGCCTGCTCTCCCCCCAGAGCAGCTGTGGCTGAGGGGGGCGTCCTCCGGGAGGGCGGGGAGCAGGCGCTGTCGGGGGCCAGGGACCGAGGTGGGGGGTCAGCAGCAGCCTGGCCGCGGGCGGGGCCGCATCCCGAGCCTGTCCTGAGCGCTAGAGGGACGGCTCTCGAGGGGACGAGCCGTGGCCCAGGCCCCCTCAGCGCTCACTCGCGCGGCCTTGGCTCTGGGGACTCGCACCTTCTACCCTGGTTCACTTTCTGGGACGTGTGCCGTTTGGTCACTATCCAGAACATGCGCTGTTTGATTTCATTTCTCTTGAGTGAGAGTGAAACCCTGATGATGCTCTGATCACTGGGAACATGAATTAAGAGAAGGGAGTTTGGCTGAGCTGTTTTCCTGTCCGTGGTTTGTAGATCGTTCATATTGATGGGTGACCTGGGCTTAGGGATAATTTGCAAAGTGCCAGCTCAGCTGTGTCAGGGCCGCGGCAGGGAGCCCTTATCCTGCTAAGCAGCAGACTAGTGGGAGCATCCAGTTTAAAATAGCACAGACGTGGCCCGCCCAGCGCTGGGGGCCTGGGGCTCACAGGCCGGTCACTGGGAAGCGCTGCTTCCGAGTGGTTTCCGGGCTCAGGCACGAGTCTCTGGGAAGCTGAGCTCCTGCTTGGCTGGACGAGGCAGTGTGTGCATGTCCCCGTGAATGTGGGACTATCTGTTAATTGCTGGGACTGGAGTCCCAAGCGTATGGGGCCACGGGTCAGGGCTTCTGGGCAGGGTGTCTGTGCCCGGGCAGTGAGCGCCCGCCCCCGCTCTGCACTGGCCAGGGTGCCCAGGGCTCCCTGCGTGGGTGGGCGGGTGCTGGGGTCACCGCCGCGCGCCCCACTGGCCCTGGGCTCCTTTCCTCTTCGTCTTCGGGCTTCATTGCTGCCCCAGTGAAGCAGAGTCTCACCTCTGTCCGGGTCGCGGGGGAGGGAAATGAAAGTGGAGCGTGCGGGCCCCTCGGGGGGTCGTCTCCAGCCGCCAGCGCCCGTGTGTAGCAGGTGCGTGACGGCAGCCGGGGCTCGAGGGGCTCCGGGGGCTCTCGGGACCCTCCTCCAACCTCTGGTCAACGACGCTCAGCGGCGGCCGTAGGTAACAGGAAGTGACGAGGCGGCAGCATCGTGCTTGGGAGATTCTGACTGTTCTGAATTGTCTTTTTTGACTGTAGGTAATTGGTACGCCTCAGAGACCTGCAGCGCCAAACACTATCGTGGTAGGAAGCCCACACACCCCTAACACTCACTTTGTCTCCCAGAACCAGCCTTCAGACCCCTCACCTTGGTCTGCCGGGTGAGCACTTGCCTAGAACTCCCCTCACCCAGCCTTTGCGTGCGCGTGGGCACCGGTGCGCCGGAGGAGCGGGCAGTGGCCCCGTGTGGGCCTGGAGAGGCCAGGCCGCCCTGCAGTTCTGGGGGTGGTGGCTCTGCTGAGGTGGTGGGCTCTGGCTTCTAAGCACATTGTTTGTGCTAGAAAGTACCGTTTGTGGAACCCCAGGAAACAGGCAGGTCTTCCAGCCTCTCCCCCTGCTGCTAAACGTGGCTGGTGGGCAGCCCTGTGCTGTGGTCACACTTGCCTTGATCCTTTCCTCCAAAGGAAAGTCACGTGAGACAGTTTCACTCAGAGGTCAGCTGTGCGACTCTCCTTAAAGACAAAAAGCCATTGGTTCTAAAGCAAAGATCGTCAGGCCCCGAAACCCCTCAGTGGGGAACCTGGGCGGCCCTTCCCCTGATGTGCCGACTTAGACAGTCAGGTGCGGGGTTTCCCTCCCGGCTGCCACATGGCCTCGTCTCAGCCGGGCCGCGCTTGCCCCAAATTCTGAAACTCGCAGCAAAACCCTCATAGCTCCTTACGTCCGACGACGTTTTTTTAAGAAGCGCCATTTAGCATCTGGACACCCGTCCGACGTGTGCCGGGTCCTGCCCTGCTGTTCCCTAGAGTTGGAGAGACGTGTGGGGCCCAGCCACGTGGAAGTTTGTCCTGCGGCCTTTCAAGGAGGGGGGCTCCCTGGACGGGGGCGGAGCCAGGCTCCCACTCCTCCTCTGTCAGGCACGGCCTGCGGGGGCCCCTGGCGGCACAAGCCGGCCCCCAGACGCGGGTGTGGCCGGCCTGCACTGCAAGCTGAGGCTGCGGCCGCTCTGTGGTGTCCCCGCAGGAAGCGCAACCGGAAAGGAGAGAAGAACGGGAAGGGGCTGCGTCACTTCTCCATGAAGGTGTGTGAGAAGGTGCAGCGCAAGGGGACCACGTCCTACAACGAGGTGGCCGACGAGCTGGTGGCCGAGTTCAGTGCGGCCGACAGCCACATCCTGCCCAGCGAGTCGGTGAGTGCGCTGGGCAGGCCGCCCCGCCGCCTCCCGAGGGTGCAGAGAGGCCCCTGAACCCTGGAGAGGCCGCCCCGTCCACATCCCGAGGGCGCAGAGAGGCCCTGGAACCCTAGAGAGGCCGCCCCGTCCACCTCCTGAGGGTGCAGAGAGGCCCCGGAACCCTGGAGAGGCTGCCCCGCCACCTCCCATGGGCGCAGAGCAGGCCCCAGAACCTTGGAGAGGCCGCCCCATCCACCTCCCGAGGGTGCAGAGAGGCCCCGGAACCCTGGAGAGGCCGCCCCACCGCCTCCCATGGGCTCAGAGCAGGCCCCAGAACCTTGGAGAGGCTGCCCTGTCCACCTCCTGAGGGCGCAGAGAGGCCCCAGAACCTTGGAGAGGCTGCCCCGTCTACCTCCCAAGGGTGCAGAGAGGCCCTGGAACCCTGGAGAGGCTGCCCCGCCACCTCCCGAGGGCGCAGAGAGGCCCCGGAACCCTTGGGAAGGATGTTTCCTGACCCGCTGGTGCCAGGAAGCTGTCGCATCCCTGCGGCATCCGCTCGCTCCCGTGGGCTGTGCGGGGGCCGCCCTGGGTGGGGGCAGCGTGTGGCCCCAGGTGTGTCCAGAGTCCGGTGCTCACGTGCTGCCCTGCACCTGGTCCTGGGCTGTCTGGAACCCCCAACGTCTCTGCCAGGCCTACGACCAGAAGAACATCCGGAGGCGTGTGTACGACGCACTGAACGTGCTCATGGCCATGAACATCATCTCCAAGGAGAAGAAGGAGATCAAGTGGATCGGCCTGCCCACCAACTCCGCCCAGGAGTGCCAGAGCCTGGAGGTGCCCAGCCACCGCCCGGGGTGCTGGGCGGGCCCGGGGTGCTGGGCGGGCCTGGGGTGCTGGGCACAGCCGTGTTGCCACTGGTGGTGACTTCAGGCAGGAGGCCACCGGCCTGGTGCGGGCACACTCTGCATCCACGCCCAGAGGAGGGGAAGCCGGGCGGAGGTGGCACGGTCCTGAGAGAGAGGAGCCGCCCACATGCCTGGCAGCATCTGCCTCGTTCTGGGCCCCTGGACCCCGTCAGGCTCAGGGCTCATGTCTTTGGTGACCGTGTGTTGCCTTGGATTTTAAAATGTTTCAGAAACGAACCGTGATGGTGTTTTGTTTTGGTGTTTGGTCTTTGAAGGTGGAGAGACAGAGAAGACTGGAAAGAATAAAACAGAAACAGTCGCAGCTTCAAGAGCTTATCCTGCAGGTGAGGGGCTCCTGCTGGGGAGGCCGCTTGGTGGTGCGGGCGCCACGAGCCCACAGTCTCTTCTCCGGGCATTTGGTTTTGGGCGTGTTTTCTCTGGCCGGCGGCTCCCTGGGCAGCCACTCTGACCTCTCGGGGGACCCAGCCTTCTTGGTGTTGGGTGGGGCTGGGCAGGGCTGTCGCGTATGCCCAGGGAGAGGCTAGCTGTTCAGTGGCCGCGGGTATGAGCGTGTGCCAATTGTGCATCTTTTTTAGCAAATCGCCTTCAAGAACCTGGTACAGAGGAACCGCCAGGCGGAGCAGCAGGCCAGCCGGCCACCTCCGCCCAACTCGGTCATCCACCTGCCTTTCATCATCGTGAACACCAGCAAGAAGACGGTCATCGACTGCAGCATCTCCAATGACAAGTAGGCCGTGTGGGAGGGGCTCTGGCCGGCGAGGGGGGGGAGGGGCCTGCCGGGCGCCGCGCTGCCTGTCTGACGGGTCACCAGGCGCTGCTCCCAGCGGAGGTGACTTGCGGGTTTCCCCCTCCCACTGCCTGTGTGTCCCCTGGGAAAGGAGGGCGGTGGGGCCCGTGAGGACTGCTGTCAGGACGGCAGGTGGCACCGGGGCCTGTCCGGGGGACGTCGCTGCCTCTGATCAGTGGGTTGTGTGGCCGGGGAAGGTTTGGGGGCTCGGGGCCCCAAGCCAGGTGTCCCACTCCGTCCTGGAGACGGTGCTTTTCTGACGGCGACCGTCGCCTCCAGGTTTGAGTACCTGTTCAATTTCGACAACACGTTTGAGATCCATGATGACATCGAGGTGCTGAAGCGCATGGGCATGGCCTGCGGGCTGGAGTCTGGGAGCTGCTCCCCCGAGGACCTGAGGGTGGCCAGGAGTTTGGTGCCGAAGGCACTGGAGCCCTACGTGACAGGTCAGCAGCCTGGGGGGGCGCCCGCCCGCCAGGGGAGCAGAAGCAAGGGAGCGGGCGCTGAGGGTGGGCGCGGAGTGCGGGGCGAGGTGCCTGTAGGGTCCTCAGCTGAGCCAGGGGTCCTGGCATCCGTCCTGCTACCCCCCGGCCAAGCTGGGGAGCCCGGCCAGGCGTGGTGGGGGGCTCTGGTGAGAGGAAAGGCCTCCCTGTGCCCCTCTGGTGTGGGTTCACCTGTGAGCCCCACGTTGGGTTGGCCTGTGGGCTCCTGAGGCCTGCAGGACGTCTGTGAAGCGGCTCCTGCCCGCTGACCCCCGACGCCAGCAGCTGCCCCGCTGACTCCCGCTGCCCACCTGTTCTTGGTGACGTGGTCACGCCGGGGGGAGGGGCGGGGGAGGCGTCCCGCCTTGGCCCGCTCTCTCTTGGAGGCCGTCTCCCCTCCTGGCCCTGCAGTGCCGTCATCGCCGCCCTCCGGCGGGGATGCCGAGGGGCCCGTCTCAGCCCGAATCCTGTGGCCTCTGCTTCGTGACATTCGCCTCGTTGTCTTTCTCTTTCCAGAAATGGCTCAGGGATCCCTCGGCGGTGTCTTTGTCGCATCGTCAGTGTCGACCTCTAACGGCACGAGGCTGTCTGCCAGGTAACTGCGCCCCCGGGACCCGCATGGCCACCCTCCCCGGGAGGCCCGGGTCTCGTGTGAGCGGCCTCCGTCCTGCTCAGAGGGGGGCTCCCTGCGCAGCGGACACCCCAGGGCCCCAGGGTCACCTGGAGCTCGTCCTCTGGGCAGAGAAGCTGTTTCTCCTGATGAGATTTTTTCCCCCAAAGATCAGTAGCTAGTACATGGATTTTATTTTTTATTAAAGTTACTCAGTGAAGTGGCGGCAAAACCACCTGGACCGCGTGGCTGGCAGCCTGAGTGACAGGCTGTCTCTCCATCTATTTTTTTTCCCATTTCTTTTCAACACGCTTGAAGTCACGATGTACACATGGTATTGCTGCTGCTTGTGCTTGTTTTACCATTTATTGCGTGTATTTCTCTACATGTTGAAGGAATTTTTATCTTTTCAGTCAAACTGTGTTTGACCCGTGACCTCACAGGCCCGTGGAGCAGAGTCATGTCAGGCCTCAGGGTTTCTCTTGGCTTTTTAGAGATAAGTGTAAGGTGATTTCAGTGTGAACATGGACAGAACACTGGTCTTGTGTAGTATCACGTTGTGCCTCATACATGTTTATATCAACCAACATTAAAGAATGTCTCATTTCTCATATACATGAAATCAGCAGCGTGTAGGTCCGACAAAACCGGATTGGCTAGTAAATCCTCTGTCCCCTGCTTCGGAGGCTCCGCGGCCACCGTGTCGTGTGGCCTCCGCGTGACCCCAGCTCAGCCGCAGGGGGGCTCCCCGTGAGGGTCCCAGCGCCCAGCCCCTCGCGGGGTTCCTGCACCTGGCTGCGCTTTGACAGAGGTTCGTTTGGTTTTAAGTTCTGAATCTGCCACTGTGCATAGCCCAGTCTGTAACATCTGAACGCTGGTTACTCCGGGAGGTGGAATTCAGGTATTTTCTAAACTTTCCTCTTTAAGAAATCCTTTCTATTAATGAACTTTCGGGCTCTTGTCAGTGTTTTAGCAAGATAAAAGCCAGTACCATTTTGGAAGAAAAGCTGGCCCCGGGGCCTGGTTTCCTGAGCCGCCCTCTCTGGTCGCGCATTCAGGTGGTTCCTGGCCGCAGGCAGCCACAGCTTCATGCCTCTGTTTTCCACTCTTTCCGACGTGGTCGCTAGATGGGGGTTTCCCAGATGCGGCGTTACTTTGTCAGAGAGCACGATACGTCATAGGTTTTGTTGGGCAGCGTCAGTAAATACCAGTGAAAGGTATTAAGAGACATGCGTGTGATTCTCTCTTAAAAGGAAAACACGTTGAGTATTAGGCACCGTGGGCACACCGTGAATGCACACGCGCGCATCACACGTCCCACTCTGTCCTTCCCGGGGGGCCGTGGCGGTCCCAGCAGGGGCTCTGGAGGAGGGCCTCCGGGCTTCAGTTGGCGTGCCTGGGCTTCTGGGTCTGACGCGGTGAGAAGCGGGAGCCCGCCGGGCGCTCGCGCTGTGGCGCTGTGCGAGGGCGATGGTGAGCTCAGCCTGGGAGAGGCCGTTTCCGTCTAACGCTGAGAAAGCCTGGGCCCCTCGGGGTGCTGTCCGCCCCCGCTGCGGCCCCTGACGCCCCTGTCCTTGCAGCGACCTGGCCAACGGCGCGGACGGGGCACTGGCCACGAGCTCCAGCGGGTCTCAGTACAGCGGGTCGCGGGTGGAGACGCCGGTGTCGTGCGTCGGCGAGGACGACGAGGACGACGAGGACTTCAACGAGAACGAGGAGGAGGACTGAGCGGCCGCCTGCGGCCGGAGCGCGCCGGGGGAGCCCTCCGTTCCGCCGTCCTCCTCGGAACAGATTGCCGACCCCCGGGTCCAGGGCGCTTTTGACCAGCCCCTCGCTGTGCTCCGGGGGGGTCCCGGCGAGCCGCCTGCGTTTGGCGCCGACGCACGACCTCTGCTCTTTCGGATTTTGTGTGTTTGTTTGCTGTTCTCTACATTCAGAGTTCATTTCGCCCCCTCACAGTTCGCCGAGTTTGCCGGAGAAGCTTTGCTGCCTCCATGCCGCCCGGTGGGCCCAGCGCAGCGCCCGGAGCGGGGGCGCCGTGGGCCCGGCAGACGCCCAGCTCTGCTTCTCCACGTTTTATTATGACTTTGTTTCCCTTAAATTATATTGACTGCGTGACTCCATCGGGTTTACACTCTGGTTTCGCTCTGTGTTGCAGCAAAGGGATTGCAAGGTCCCTTTTTGGTTTTGTTCTGTTTGGTCAAAGTTCACCGCCGTGCTGGCGCAGCTACGGAAGTGGAGGCTTGGAAGGGTGCGTTGCTTCTGGTAAAATTTGCCTGATTTCTTACAGGCGGCGTTTGGAAACTTTATTACATGGTTGTTTACACACTTATAAGCCTATCATTTAAAGACGTAGTGAAGCAAATGCCGTATTTGTTTCGCAAGCATCTTCCTGTAATCTGTTATAAAGGTGAAATTAAATATAGAGAGTGTTTTACCAGTTTTTTAACTCAAACTTTGTCAATCATTTTTAATAGTTCTTTTTTTACAAAAATCAAAAAGAACCTCAGGACAGGCAGTAGTCTCTCTCTCTCTTTTAAAATTTGTTCACCAGGAACCATTAACTGCACAGTTGCTGTTAGCTGCCTGTTCTAAAATAATAGTCTTTTTATTGGAACACAAACTTTTCTGTAATATTTTGTGGAATAAAGAGACTTTAATTGTTTGACTTGTTTAACTTGGCACTGTTAGTTTTTATTAATAAAGTGCGCATGGGCATTTTAAACAAGCCGTGTGTCCCTGTGATTTGGGATGCTCTCTGGAGCTCATTCTACCACCACCAGGCCCTTTTCTGCAGGGAGGAGTGGGTGCAGGCCCTGCGGTAGATACAGGACCCACCGCGGCTCCAGCCTGTCCTGCACTGCCCGAGGGGCGGGCAAGGAAAGTGGTCCTGAGGACACGGCCAAAATGGTGCCTCCTCTCTGTGGCTGGTGGTGGGGAGAGCGTTTGTTCCTTGTCTTGTTTTTGGAAGAGCCGTACTCATCACCTTGGGGCTTCCCAGGTGGCTCAGTGGTAAAGAGTCCACCTTCAATGCAGGAGACATGGGTTCTGTCCATGGATCAGGAAGATCCCCTGGAGGATGAAATGGCAACCCACTCCAGTTTTCTTGCCTGGAGAATTCCGTGGACAGAGGAGCCTAGTGGGCTGCAGTCCATGGGTTTGCAAAAAGTCAGACATGACCTGAATATAATCAGTCCTGAATATTCATTGGAAGGACTGGTGCTGAAGCTGAAGCTCCAATACTTTGGCCACCTGATGTGAAGAACGGACTCATTGGAAAAGACCCTGATTCTGGGTAGGATTGGGGGCGGGAGGAGAAGGGGACGACAGAGGATGAGATGGTCGGATGGCATCACCAACTCGATGGACATGGGTTTGGGTAGACTCCAGGAGTTGGTGATGGACAGGGAGGCCTGGCGTGCTGCAGTTCATGGGGTCGCAAAGAGTCGGACACGACTGAGCGACTGAACTGAACTGAACAGAGACACAACCTAGCATATGTGAATATTACCATTACCTTTAATGTTTGAATCCTTATGAAACATGACCTTTTCAGACACATCCCCAAAAGGTCAAAAGCGCAGGGAAGCGCGGGGTGGAAGGATGTGGGTGATGCCCTTGCAGGTGATGTGCCCACAGTAAGATGACCAGGTGAGTCATTCCTCGCCTTCCTCCTTGATCCCAGGAGCTGAAACAGATTTTAAGGCTTTGACTTTCAGAAAAAGAGTAAGGTGGTAAGATGGACAAGGTCAATGCTTTATTCAGGTTGTCTGAAGGTACTAGAGAAGGTTCAGTACAAGATTGTGGACTCGAGCAGTCCTGTCCCCCAGAGAGTGTGGCAGCTTATCCCGTCATCCCAACCGTGATGGACTTATGTGCTGAGGGATGTGGCAGAGGACGGGTCAGCGTCAGGGCCACGAGTGGGTGAGGATGGACCACGTGTGGGTGAAGGACGGGCCACATGTGGGTGAGGTGGGCCACGTGTGGGTGAGGACAGGCCACGTGTGGGTGAGGTGGGCCACGTGTGGGCGAGGATGGACCACGTGTGGGTGAAGGACGGGCCATGTGTGGGTGAGACGGGCCACGTGTGGGCGAGGACGGGCCACGTGTGGGTGAAGGATGGGCCACGTGTGGGTGAGACAGGCCACATGTGGGTGAGGACGGGCCACGTGTGGGCGAGGTGGGCCACGTGTGGGTGAGGACGGGCCACGTGTGGGTGAGGCAGGCCACGTGTGGGTGAGGATGGGCCATGTGTGGGTGGGGTGGGCCATGTGTGGGTGATGGCGGCCATGTGTGGGCGAGGACAGGCCACGTGTGGGTGAGGGCGTCCATGTGTGGGTGAGGACAGGCCACGTGTGGGTGAGGATGGGCCATGTGTGGGTGAGGGCGAGCCATGTGTGGATGACGACAGGACACGTGTGGGTGAAGGACGGGCCACGTGTGGGCGAGGTGGGCCACGTGTGGGTGGATGGGCCATGTGTGGGTGAGGCAGGCCACATTTGGGTGACGATGGGTCACGTGGATGAGGACAGTCCATGTGTGGGTGAGGGACAGTCACGTGTGGATGAGGGACAGTCACGTGTGGGTGAGGGACAGTTACGGGTGAGGTGGGCCACGTGTGGGTGGACGGGCCGTGTGTGGGCGAAGACAGGCCACGTGTGGGCGAGGACGGGCCATGTGTGGGCGAGGTGGGCCACGTGTGGGTGAGGATGGACCATGTGTGGGTGAGGACAGGCCACGTGTGGGTGAGGATGGACCATGTGTGGGTGAGGGCGAGCCATATGTGGATGACAACAGGACACGTGTGGGTGAAGGACGGGCCACGTGTGGGCAAGGTGGGCCACGTGTGGGTGGACGGGCCATGTGTGGGCAAGGATGGGCCATGTGTGGGTGAGGCAGGCCACGTTTGGGTGACTATGGGTCACGTGGATGAGGACAGTCCACATGTGGGTGAGGGACAGTCACGTGTGGGTGAGGCGGGCCATGTGTGTGTGAGGGTGGACCACGTGGGTGAGGACAGACCCACCACAGCTGCGTCCCCAGCGTGGTGCTCCTGCTCCTCCAGGGCACTGCGGAGCTGATACGTTCGGGGGCAGGGACTGAGGGTCTGTGGTGGGGGTGGGGAGCTTGGGCAAGGGTGAGACGCTGGCATCATCACCTCACCGCTCTTCCTGGCAGGCACTCGGCCCCAGCCTGGTCATCCTGGAGGGCCACACCTCAGGGCTTCCACACGGCATCCTTCCACCCTGTGTCCCCGTGGTGGTGGCCTGTGACCTCTTGGGGTGGGCACATTCATAAGCTGGTGACTCCTGAGTTCTGCAGACAGGACGGCCTGGGGCTAATCGGGCCAAGCCCTGACTCTGGTGGTAGCACAGCGGCAGTCCCTGGGGGGTGTCCACAAGCTCCTGCAAGTGCCCTGCAGGCACCTGAGGCCTCGGTGATGTTGGTGTGAGGCCTGGCGGGAGAAGCATCCAGACTTGAACCCAGACCTCTGACCTCTGACTCCAGAGTCCGGCTTCCCCTACCCTTGGGGCTGGTCAGCCTGTGTAGTCAGCAGCAACTTGACCGGCAGGTCCAGCCCTCTTGTCCAGGGGCGCCTCGTGGCCGGCCAGAGCTGGGTCTGAGGCCGTGTACTCCCCTTCCCACCCCCGGCAGGGACAGCCCCTCAGCAGCTGGACCGACCCGCCCCCTGAACTGAGTCGGTAGTCCCATGTCCCGGGGGTCTGTAGGGGGAGCCTGGGCAGGCTGCCTACTGTGCATGGACCCCACGGGCCCCCCACGGCCCCATCGAGGCCTTGGAGTCATTTCCAGGGTGACTGTACCCCTGACCTTTGACCTCTGGTATGTCACGGCATCCCTGAGGTGGCCTGGTCTCTGACCTGACATTTCCCAGGTGGCTCAGAGTTGCCGCCACAGGGTCAGCAGGGAGGACGTCCCCACCCCAGGTCCCCTGTCCCCCGGCTCTGGGGCTTCCTCCAGGGGCTCAGGGCTCTGGGTGACAGATAATAGCAGATATGTCGTTGGGACAGAATGTTCTGGTTTCAGGGTTTTCTGAACAGGTTGGGACTGGAAACCCCCGCCCTGGAGGTTGAGGGGGAGACCATGCTCTGAGGAAGGCCGCTTCTGGGGTCTGGGCTCCACCACGTGGCCACACCCTGCATCCTGGCTGCGTCCTTGGGGCAGCCCCTCCCATGCTGGTTCATAACTTCCCCGACTCGCCTTTGAAAGTGTTGTAGAAAGAGAATTTTGTAGTTAACTTTGTTAGTTCTTTTTAAGTTAATTCGGCTAACTGAATTTTAGTTCATTCAGTTTTTTAGTTAACTCTTCCCCATCATCAGGAAAGACGTGACTCTCTTATGTAGGTTAAGAGTGGATTTAATAAACTTGATTTTTACAGTTTAGGAGTTGTGTTTTTTAAAACCAGCGTCCAGAATGCCTGAAATCCTAAGTCACGTTTCTGGTGTCCATAGTCACGCATAGAAACAGTAAGTGGCAGTGAGAACGGCGCGGTGCATGTGGACGAGGTGAGTCCTCCCTCGTCTTAGCTGTGCAGCGGCTGCCTTATGGTCCTCATGTGAGCCTGTTTATCAAAGCTACAAATCTGCCTGAAAAGTAAGAGGTCTGATGGGATCCTGATGGTGCGAGCCTGGCGTGGGGCTATCTGGTGCGGAGCCACCCCGGTACTGGGTTCCGCCGGATGAGGCGTCGGGGTCACCCTGTGCCTGGGGGCCAGCCCGGGTCTCTACTTCTGGATCGTCAGCTTGAACTCCACCTTCCCCTCGTAAGGGTCGTGGGGGTTGTCGAAGGTCACGTGCTCCGCCAGGATCTTGCACACGACAACCACCTCTTTGTTCTTGGGGACGTTGAGGAGCTTCGCGGCCACCAGTGGGTTGCTGTAGTGGGGCTGAAGAGATGCTGGTTAGGGTCCTCGTGAGAGGGCAGCTGGGCGCGCGGCCAGGTGCTCGGCACACAAAGGCGGTGCTTGGCACGCAGAGGCGGAGCTCTCACGGAGCTATGGACGTCTCCTGCTTAGAAATGAGGAGACCCAGCCCAGAGGGACAGACCCGTGACTTCAAACTATTCCTGATTCAACTTCAACTATACCTGATAAAAATTAACGTAGAACAACACAGAGGATAAAGCAAGCAAGAGCTTCGGAGAAAATGATTTAAAGTGGATATGCAGTCGTCTATGGAGGCCCTTGGAAGGTAAATGATCAGATTTGATGTCAGTTTTGGGTGAGAACGAGAACGTGGGCTTGGGAGACCCCTGGAGGTTAAGTGGTTAGGGTGGGCTAAGTACAGCCTGGCTTCCTTTCACAGGCAAACGTCTCTGGCTGTCCCTTCATGAGTAGTGGCTGCTGTCGGGCCCTGGGGCCCACGTACCTGGGCCTTCTTCCCGTAGTAGGGGAAGTAGTGCAGGCTGTAGGAGCCGTTGGGCGGGAAGTACTCCACCTGCAGAGCCGGGGCATCCCGGTGCTGGTCCTGCGGGTGAGAGGACGCTGCGAGAAAGGCCAGACTGGGTGCATACACATGCGTGTGTACCCATGCATGCTCTGCACATGCGTATCCATGCATGCTCTGCACATGAGTCTGCATGTGTGCATGGGTGTTTGTGTGTGTGCATGTGTGCAAAGCAGATGACTGCACAAATAGCTGGCGTAAACCAGATCTAGTCTGTATCATCAACCAGGAATCCGTCCATGTTGTAACTTGTTAGTTCACAAGACCCCGGTGACTTACCAAAGTCGTACCTTCCAGATTAAACCCTCTTAGGATAAAGAAGGTGACGGGCCGAGTGTGTGGGGCTGGCAGCCCGCGAGGCCGTGTGGCCCGCCTGCCAAGACCAGGGCTGTGTCCTCCTGCTGCCGGAGCCACCCTCGTCCACTGTCAGGGTCAGCGCACGGCCCGACAGAGGCCAAGCCTGACCGAGAACAGGAAGGGGCACTCTGGTGTCTGCTAAAACCTCAGGTCAGCCTACCCGTGTGCCGTCAAGGAAGCTAAAAACAGAGCACAGGAGCAGGACGCACCCCGCACCCTGGGGGGCTTCACCAGTGTGGAGTCACCCTGGTGGGGCGCCCCTGCTGACAGCAAAGGGCCCGGGCCCAGGGCGTAATCGAGAAAGCAAACTTTAGAAAATATTCAGTGAAGACAAATTTAGATTTATCCATGTTATACTTAAAAACACATTTCGAGAAAAACTGGACTAAATCAGTGCCAATTCTTGGCAGCATGTAAACTACACTGTTAATCAACGGTGCTGGTGTTAATCAGCATTGTTTTGTAAATAAGGAAACAAGAGGACAAAAGAGGATGGTAGAAGTGCGTTGGGTTTTCCAAATTGCCACAGGCATCTTGAAGTGTGCTGGGGATACGCTGTCTCAGATGTTTTTTTGAAGCAAAACAAAGTGCTGGTTTTTCTTACTGGGTTTTCATCCCTGTGATAAAAACCACTTAGCGTAAAGCTTCTTGCCATCCGTGCACCTACTTTATTAGGCGACCCTTGAGATGTTTTTAGGAGAAACCTGATCAGTGTTTCCCAAGGGGTTCCTAGTCCAAACAGGACGGCCGTGGCCCGTGGGTCACTCACCAGGAAGGCGCAGTCCACCCTGGGGGCTGTGCTGTTGCCGGGGAGAAACTTGACGATCTGCAAGGGAGTGGCTGTGAGTGCGGGGCGGCAGGGAGGGCCTGGGGGTCCTGCTGTGAGGACTCGGCAGGTGTGCCCCTCCTGCTCCAAGCCCGGGCTGTGGTCTTGGCTGACAGGTGGCAGAGCCAGACGGTCGGCAGAGCCCAAGCCGCGACGTCTGCCTCCCGCACCTGTGCAGCCGCCCACCTGCGCCTCCCTGCCCCCCCACCTGGCTCCACCTCTGAAAGTCCCGGCCCCTGGGTGCACCTGCTGGTGCCCAGGGCCCAGGGTAGCACCCACCTCACTCACGGGGACCCCAGCCTTCCTGCTCTGGGTGCCCACCAGGGGACAGAACCTGGCTGGACCAGGCTGAGCATAGAGCACAGGTCTATGGCCTCCGCCGCCTCTCAGAGAGGAAAGTGAACAGTGTCACCCCTGCCAGATCCTGCGCCCCCTGGGTCCCTATCCATTGAAGGCAGCCTCCAGAGGTTTGCCAGGCCCTCTCGGTCCATCCCTCAGCACCTGGCCCAGGCGGGTTCCCAGGTGCCCTTCCCGTGCTGACCACCCGGCTTTTCCCAGCCGTCCTGCGCATAGGACTGCCCTGGGCTCCGCGGCTCGCTGCAGTCAAGCAGGTGGTGAGTCCGGACGGCCGCTTCCAGGTGAGGGGCTGCAGGGGCGGGGGGCAGGGGCCCTTCTCCCCTCCGGCCCCACACTGACCCTGTTCATCTTGATAACGAAGCATGGCTTTCCCTCTGCAAAACCGAAGGTGGAGTCCGGCCAGCCGGAGCAGTTCTGCAGCATGTCCGCTGTGAACTTGCAGGAGAACTTGGTGTGGTTCGGGGCCAGGAAGTGCTCCTGGAAGAAGTACCTCTCGGATGTGCAGTTGATGTTGTCCTCCTGGGCTGCAGGCGAGTAGCCTGGGGGGGACGCACCTGTGGTCCTGCCCGAGCAGCAGCCCACCTCCTACCCAGCTCCTTAGGAAAGGAGAGTGGAGACTGAGGCCCGAGTCACACCTTACCTGCCAGGAACTGCCGCAGGGCCTGTGTGAGCCCTGTCCAGGTCCTGTTGTCAGACACGTTGTAGGAGATGTCCAGGCCTTTGTCCCCGTAGGTGTCCGGCCTCAATGTCACCCCTGGGGAGAGGATACAATGCCCACGGTTTGGCTGCATGTTTAAGCCGTGTGCTGTGCTGCTGGCCTGGCCTGGGGAGGTGGCGCCCAGGATGCTGGGCCCAGGCCTTCGAAGGCCCCCACCCCGCTCCCCCGGTGCCCCCCGGGACACTGTGCAGTAGCCAGGGAGCCGCTCAGTTGCACGAGGCCTGGTTAGGCCCCGGGGCTCCCTCTGCAGGAGGCCCGCCTCACCCTGCCTGCCAGCCTGCGGGTTTGAGACAAAGTCTACCATGCTGTGCTTTCAAGCGTGTTGTCTACTAGGTCCTGTTCTGAGATTGCACTGAGATCCTCCACGTTTGATCCCTTTTGTTGATTCTAAAGACTGACCCCAGCTGTCACGAGGATTTGTGGATGATGCTCAGGGTGGCGGGCCCGCCCCCTCCAGGCACAGCCCAGCACTGCTGTTGGGTGGTCTTGGATTATTTTCCTCCTCGGAAAGCCTTAAGGATGCAGGGGTGACAAGCACTGAGTCGCTGGGCTGGAAAAGCTGAGCTTCCTTCAGCCCCCTTCCCGTCTCTCTCTTGTTTTGCTGTCTGCCCTCAGCCCGGGTTAATGGGCTGCGTGCGGAGGTCTTGGTCCAGATGCCGTCCCCAGGCTTCAGAGAGGCTGCCCGCCTGTCCCCGGCCCATGCGTCTCCCCAGCACTTCCCCTTGTTTAGGCACCGACTCAGCCCCATTACACGGGGAGTGGCCGCCCTCCTTAGATGAGGCTCCAGCCCCGGGTCTGCTGGCCTCCTGCCAGCGAGGAGGTGAGGGTCCTCTGGGAGAGAGGCCTCAGTGCTGGACGCCAGCCCCTACCTCCTGGTCCCCCGGTGCCCGTCCCTCCACGTCCTCCCCGAGGGGTCAGCGGAGCCGGGCCCGGCCGCCAGTTACCTGGCGACTTGAGCTGGTCCTGGTAGTCGGGCGTGTAGGGGTCGATGGTGCACATAAGCACATAGATGCAGAGGGCGAAGATGCCCGTCATGACCACGTAGAAGGCCACGTAGTAGAGGCTGATCCACACTGCGGGCAGAGGCGCGTCAGGTGCTAGGTCACCGGGAGCGTGCGTGCGCTCACCGCATCACCTCTCGGGTGGGCACTCCACCTGCTCCCGAACATTCTCACCCCAATACCCCTGCGCCCCTTCACATAAAAGTCTTGTTAAAAATAACAGTTTTAGGAACCTAGCTTTAAACCCGCTGCCCTGAAATCCAGGTCTGAGCCTCTGGGGCCTGTCCTCAGCTGCCCCCCACTCTCGGGTGCCTGGGGCCAGGGGTGTCAGGGCCTGGGCAGGCCTTCGGGGTCAGCCGGTGGGGACGGGAGGCTGGCGGGGCTTGGTCTGGGCCCCGGGACCACCAGCCCCTCGCAGCCACGGGGCGGCCCCTGCCCTCTCGCGGGCGCCCTGCACGGACCCCAGCGGGACAGCGTGCGGCCCAGCATCTGCCCGGTGTCCGGGTTCCAGCAGTAGCGCTGGAACTCCTCCATCCGCTGCGCGCACGACTTCTTCTCCTGCAGCGCTGCCATCGCTGCTCTGCTGCCACCCTGGCTGCGGGGAGGCCGCGCGCCTGGCTTTTATGCTCTCCTCCTCGGAGCCCAAGGGCACCGCGGTGCCCAGCTCAGGGAGGTCCCGGCAGGTGTTATCACGCCTGCCGTAAGGTGCCCTCCGCCGCCTCCCCGGGCATGTCGGGGCAGAGCCCCCACCGCCAGCCCCTCCTCACGCATGCCCTTGGCGGGGACTTTATCTGCTCTGATAATAATCGAGCAAGGAGACCAGCAGGCGCCCTGGAGGGGCCGTCAGGAGAGCAGGTCAGCGAGGCCGGACCTGGACCTGGAGCCCAGCCGTGGCCGAGAGGCTCGAGCAGAAGGGGCAGGAGCCTGAGGTCATGTTGGGGCGACGGCGGGGGTCCCGGAGGGGTGGGAGCTGGGGGCGTTCCTGTCGCTGTCACTCCTGCTGCGGGAGAGCCAAGCTCACCGGTGCCCCGGGGGGCGGGCTGGGGGCTCGGGGGTCCTGACACTCGAGCACAGCTTGGGTGACGACTCACGTGCTGCCCTGAGAGCCACAGAGGGGTCCACCACCCTGCAGCGAGACGTGCTTTTCAGACCGAACAATGCCAGGCCCTGGGCTTGCTGTTCAAAGGCAGGTTCTGACCCAGACGGGCCCGGTGGGCCGGGAGCTCCTGTGGGCCTCGCCTGTGGCTGCGGGACTGTAGCTGTGTCTGGGCAGTGGACACGCCTCCCGGAGCCACGTCCGAGCCACCTGGGGAGCCTTGGCAGCCTCTGACACCGGTCCCACCCCCGAGTTCCTGAGGGAGCTGACCTGCGGGGGGCCTGAGTGTCTGGACCACCCCCAGACCCCAGTGGTGTGTGGTCAGAACCAAGAAGCCTTGGTGGTCTGCGTAGCCGGGGCTGTGACCTTTGCTCCCCGGGGAGCAGACATCGCCCAGGGATGACACCCTCCTCCACGATGAGGCAGAAGAGGCAACGTCAGGCAGGTGTGATGGACCAACAGGCCCCTTCACAGACACCACGGCAGAAGTGGCTGGGTTGACGGGGATTGTGCAAAGCTCTAGCTGTCCATCCACTCTCCACTGTCACACTCGCTCTGAGGGACCCACAGGGTCAAATCAGAAGGTTTCTTCCAGGGTAAGATTCATGAAAAACCCTCCAGTCATTATGCCATTTTCTTTAGGATGATTTAGACTTTGTCAGCAAGATGATAAAAATTGACATGGAATTGTAGCATTTAGCTTGGACTGATAATTTCTTGGGTTTCTTGCTGGACGGGTCCTAGGTGCTTTCCTTCACACTGTTCACATCACAGCTTTGGAACTTCAGGGCAGCAGGAACGCAGAGTGTGGCCTCAGGCTTTGGTCTCACTGTCCACCCCGTGGAGCTGGGACCCCAAGCGAGGAGGCTCGAGGCGCAGGGCAGCAACTGTCGGACAGACTCTGTGCCACCCTGGCCTGGACAGTGCAGACGCTCTGGGGCTTAGTCTCGGAACTGAACCCTCCACACTTGGTCTCTGAATTCCCACAAGCATGAACGTGCGTGCTGAGCTGCACACGTGTTATCCCAATGACCTTCACGGGACATGTATGCATGGTGGTGGTGGGGGCACTGGGAGAGGGCAGCTTCCTGCCCAGCATGCCTGTGGGACAACTTGAGCAGATGACCCCCGAAAAGGGTGAGCCCCAGACCATGAGGGGCTCACCCAAGGTTCCCACCGGGGGGCCGTAAGGAGCGGGAGCTACACCTCCCCACTGCTGCTGGGGGCTCAGAGGAGTCAGCGGAAACTGACGGGCTAGACGACATGGAGCCGCCCAGGGTCAGTGGGTGATCACCGACCAGAGCGAGAGCCGGGAAGGTCTCAAAAGCAGTCAAGACAGGAGGGTCAACAGGTGTCAAAACCGGGGTGACAGAGGCTGGAATCATCGACAGGTTGTGAAGCTGCCACAGTGAAAATGCTTCGGCGAGCGGCTGTGAATGTGCTTGAGACAAATGGCAAAACAGAAGTAGGGAGTTTAAGGAAAGAAATCAAAGACACATAGAAGAACCAAATGGAAATTTTAGGTTAAAAACATACAGAAGCCAGACTAAAAAGCTCGAAGAATGTCTTCATCAGCAGAGGGGAGGGGAGAGGGGAAATCATCAGTGACACGAAAGAAAAAAAGAAGTTTCCAGGTTTGAACAAGTAGAAACTAGAGCCAGAAAAACCTGTGCAGAGGTCGGGGCCCAGCCGCGGTGCAGACCGACGCCCGCGTCGTCGGGGTCCTGCCCGGGGAAGGAAGGGGGCTGGGGAGTAACTCTTCAGACCCAAGAAGCTGAGAGAACGCTGACAAGGCACCCGCAATCCATGCCACGCTGCAATCACACTTCTGAATGTCAAAGACACACACAAGGAGCTCTAGAAAGCAACTGCTCAAAACAAAACGGAATTACTTAGGTGTTAATCTAATAAAACAGGCACAGGACTTTTATACTGAAAACCACATAGTGACAATGAGACAAAAGTCGACATAAATGGAGACACGTATTGTGTCACAGGTTGGAAGACTCTGCACAGATGTCAATACTCCCCAGACTGATACACTGCTTTAAAACGACTTCTATCAACACCCAAGCAAGATCTTTTTTTTTGTATCTAGGGATAAGGCTATTCTAAAATTTATTTAGAAAGGTGAAGGAACTAGAAAAGTTAAATATTTTATTCTTTATTTGGAATACTTACTTTTTGGAAAATATTTTTAAAATGAAAAATAAGGTAGGAAGACTTGGTCTACTCAACCTCAAGGCTCATGATATAAACACAGTCATCAAGACAGTGAGGAACAGAGACCAATAAACACAGCAGAAAACTCAGACATGGATTCACACACACGCGCCCACAGATTTTAACAAAGAAGTTCACCGGAGCAAAGATGACCTTCTTAGCACATGGAGCTTGAGCGACTGAACGTCCAACAACCCTGACCTAAGGGTTGCAAAAAAATTAACTCAAAATGGTCATGGATTTCATGTAAAAGTATAAAACTTTTAGAAAAAAAAAGTGAGAAAATCTTTAAGAACTAGGGTTAGACAGAGAGTTCTTAGACTTGACACCCAAATCACAATCTGTTAAAGAAAAAACTGAAAAATTGGACCTCAAATACAACAGCAGAAAAGCAAGCAGTCCAGTTAGAATATGGTCAAAAGATGTGAAGAGATATTTCACCAAAGAGGATTTGTAGATGGGAAATAAACAGTTGGATAAATGTTCAATGTAATTGGCCAGTAAGGAGATGCAAATTAAAACCACCACGGGGTACCACCTACCCCAAGAGCTGAAATAAAAAATAGCAACTCCAAATGCTGGTGAAGATGCTGAGAAACTGGGTCACTCATATGTTGCTGGTGGGGATGTAAAGTAGTACTTGTTGTTCAGTCGCTAAGTCATGTCCGACTCTCTGCAACCCCCTGGACTTCAGCACACCAGGCTTCCCTGTCCTTCACTATCTCTCAGAGTTTACTCAAACTTATGTCCATTGTGTTGGTGATGTTATCCAACCGTCTCATTCTGCACCATCTGGGGAAAATTTTGCCAGTTTCTTAAAAAATTAAACATGCAAATATTGCAAGTACCATGTGACCCAGCAATGCTCTTGGGCATTAATCCCAGAGAAATTAAATTTTATATCTGCATGGATATCTGTATGTTTATAGCAGCTTTATTTATGATAGTCCAAACTGGAATCAACCTAGATGTCCTTCAACAAGTGAATGATTAAACCAGCCATGGTCCACCCACACCGTGGAATACTACCCAGCGGTCCTACAGGTGCGTGCCTCCAGGGAGTCACGCTGAGTGAAAAGAGCCAGTCCCCAAAGTTATATAACGTGCAAGTCCACTTATGAGGAGTTGTTGCTTTTCAGCTGCTGAGTTGTGTCTGACTCCTTGCGACCTGTGCACTGCAACATATAGCATTCTTGAAATGACAGCTTTATGGAAATGGAGAACAGTTGAGTGGTTTTCAGGGTTCAGGAGAGTGTCAGGGAGGGAAGGGGGTGGGTGTCTATAAAAGGGGACCATGTGGTGTCGGGGGTCCTGAGTGTCGGCTGAGTCCACGTCGGTATACATGCTTCAATCCTGGGCTAAGTGGGGGAGATGCTGTCACTGGGGGATGGGGCAAAGGCACAGGGGTCTCTGCATTATTTCTTACAACTGCACGTGAGTCTACAGCTACTCTGAATAAAAACTTTAATTTTGTGTCCCAGGCGTGTCCCAGGCGCATCCCAGGCGCGTCCCAGGCGCGTCCCAGGCGTGTCCCAGGCGAGTCCCAGGCATGTCCCAGGTGAGTCCCAGGCATGTCCCTGGCCTCTTCATTCCCCTCTCTCCGTGGGGCCTCAACCCCAGGTGTAGTTGGTGTGTCCTGCGTCCCATTCTATTTTCACCTGGATGTTTGGCATATCTACCCCACCAGCCACACAGGTGAGGGCAGGGGCTGACGGCGAACTGATTCCTCGGCAAGCGCCAGGGTGACCTTAGGGAGGGGGCGCCACCAGCCTGACACCGCTGTTCTCAGTGTCAGGTTGGGACGGACGTCAGGGCTCACATACTGACCAGTCCCCTGGCCAATGTCTCGCCTGTGGACATCCAGGAAGTCTATTCCTAAACTATCATTTGCTGGTCTTTTCACTGATTGCTTTTCTAAAGACAAAAATGGCACACAGTGGGGAAAACCAGCCATGTTCGTGAACTGAGGTTCCTCCTGGGCCCCCTCCCTTCAGCTGGGCCCCTGTGTCCCCACCAGGAAACAGATGAGGGTCCGGCCCGCCTGCTCGGGCCAGCAGGCTGGACGGGGTGGCTCCCTTGCGGCAGGGCCTCCGGGCTCGCGAGGTAGGCCTGGGCCCAGCATGTCCTTCCTCGCAGGAAGGAGTGGGCAGCGCGGCCTGGCTAATCCGTCTGCGAGCAGCTTAGGGATTGTCTTTTTCTGGCACCTGCTCGCTGCCCTGAACATCCTCCACTCTGGCTGGGATTTACTCCGAGCTGCGTCAGCGGGCTTCCCGGGGCTCCCGCCACCCGGCCAGCCTCCCGTCCTAAAGGCGGGCACGGGCCACAGGCCAAGGGCAGCGGGTCAGGCCGGCTAGGGACGCGGGAGCCGGACGTGGAGAGAGCCCGGCGCCGGGATGGATTTCGGGTCCCTGGAGACGGTGGTGGCCAATTCAGCCTTCATCGCGGCCCGTGGCAGCTTCGACGCAAGCAGCGGCCCGGCCTCCCGGGACAGGAAGTACCTGGCCAGGCTCAAGCTGCCTCCGCTGTCCAAGTGCGAGGCGCTCCGGGCGAGCCTGGACCTGGGCTTCGAGGGCGTTTGCCTGGAGCAGCCCATTGGCAAGCGGCTCTTCCAGCAGTTCCTGCGGGCCCACGAGCAGCACGGGCCGGCCCTGCAGCTCTGGAGGGACGTCGAGGACTATGACACGGCCGATGATGCCCTGCGGCCGCAGAAGGCCCAGGCTATCCGGGAAGCGTACCTGGACCCCCAGGCCCAGCTCTTCTGTGGCTTCCTGGATGCGGAGACGGTGGTGCGGGCCCGGGAGGGGGCAGGGGACAGGCTCTTCCAGCCCCTGCTGCAGGCCGTCCTGGCGCACCTAGGCCAGGCCCCCTTCCAGGAGTTCCTGGACAGCCTCTACTTCCTGCGCTTCCTGCAGTGGAAGTGGCTGGAGGCCCAGCCCATGGGCGAGGACTGGTTCCTAGACTTCAGGGTGCTGGGGCGGGGCGGCTTCGGGGAGGTGTTCGCCTGCCAGATGAAGGCCACCGGCAAGCTGTACGCATGCAAGAAGCTAAACAAGAGGCGGCTGAAGAAGCGGAAGGGGTACCAGGTGGGCTGTGCTGCTCCAGGGGGCGGGCGGGCCCAGGCGCCCCGGGCCGGCTCACCCTGCGGTGGGCGCGCAGCGGCATGGCCCTGGGTGGGGGTCCGTCCCCTGCGCCCCCTGATCGGGCCCGCCTGTCTGCACAGCGGCCGAGTGCCTGGCCAGGGCTGCGGGCGCGGGTGAGGCTCCACGCTGGGCCTGCGGCTTGGCTTGTCTGGCTGCTCTGAGCTTCCAGCTCCGTGCCTGGGCTGGGCTGGGTGGCCATCCTCCTCGAACTGCGGCCTGGGCATCACTGGTGTGGGTGGTGTGCCACCTTTCTTGTCCTCCTCAGTCTGTCGGCGCCCCCACAAGATGCAGCAGTCAGTGCCGGGGAGGCTGGATCGGTTCCCCAGATCCTTCCTCCGGCTTCCCGGGACTCCCTGGTTGTGCAGTGAGGCTGCCCAGGGCGTCCCTGGGGCCGGGACGGGGAGGCCGGGGCGCCTGGCTCAGCGCTGGCCGGGTCCCGGGGGGACAGGGGTGGATAGGGTGCAGTGGCCCCCCCGCTCTGCCTCTGGCATCAGGCTCCGTTCGGCAGGATCAGAGAAAGCGGCTTAGTGTCTCGGATACTCATCTCCGGCCGTGCTCCGTCCAGCGCCGGCATTCCCGTGCTGGGGCGAACGGCAGCCACCCCGCAGCACCCTGCCCAGGGCCCCCCGATGGTGCTCTGCCCGATGGACTCTGGGGCAGGGGTTACCCTCGGGGCCATCTACCTGCAATTTTAACCCAGCCATTAGGGAACTAAGCTGCTTCTCTCCCGAGTTCAGGAACCTTGCTGACCTTTTACAGTAAAATCTGCCTGAGATCTTCCCATGCAGTGGAGAGAAAGGGCTTCCCCAATGAAGAAGCACCCTTCTCCTTGCCCAGCACAGCTTTTAGGAGCATGTTAAGCGGACTTCATAGGGTGTTAAGATAAGTATAGAAAGTGACCAGGGGTGTGGGGTGGCTCGGGAGGGTGCTGGCCAGTGGGACCTGGCTGATCTCCACAGTCCAGAGGAGAGGAGAGGGGTTGGGTCTGCAGAGGCGGAGCTGGAAGGGAAGGCCAGGGCTGACAGGTGCCCAGGGACCTGAGTGACCTCAGGGGCGTTTGCAAGGCTGGTGGTGGGAGCCCCCCTGCTCGAGGCCCCAGGAACCCTGAAGTCCCTGAGCATGACGGGTTCCCAGGCTGCATCCTGTCCCTGCGAAATCGGGCTTGGGAAGCGTGTCACTCAGTTACTTGCAACGGCTTGGTTGTTGCTGTTCAGTCACTCAGTCGTGTCTGACTCTTCGCGACCCCATGAACTGCAGCACGCCAGGCCTCCCTGTCCATCGCCAGCTCCCAGAGCTTATTCAAACTCATGTCCATTGAGTCAGTGATGCCATCCAGCCATCTCATCCTCTGTCGCCCCCTTCTCCTCCTGCCCTCAATCTTTCCCAGCATCAGGGTCTTTTCCAATGAATTACCTCTTCCCATCAGGTGGTCAAAGTGTTGGAGCTTCAGCATCAGTCCTTCCAATGAACACTCAGGACTGATCTCCTTTAGGATGGACTGGCTGGATCTCCATGCAGTCCAAGGGACTCTCAAGAGTCTTCTCCAACACCACAGTTCAAAAGCATCAATTCTTCAGCACTCAGCCTTCTTATTGTCCAAATCTCACATCCATACATGACCACTGGAAAAACCATAGCTTTGACTATACAGACCTTTGTCGGAAAAGTGATGTCTCTGCTTTTTAATATGCTGTCTAGGTTGGTCATAGCTTTTCTTCCAAGGAGCAAGTGTCTCTTAATTTCATGACTCCAGTCACCATCGCAGTGATTTTGGAGTCCAAAAAAGAAAATCTCGCTGATTCTACTTTTTCTCCTTTTATTTGTCATGAAGTGGTGAGACCAGATGCTATGATCTTACTTTCTTGAATGTTGAGTTTTAAGCCAGGTTTTTCACTGTCTCTTTCACCTTCTTCAAGAGGCTTTTTAGTTCCTCTTCACTTTCTGACTTTAGAGTGGTATCATCTGCATATCTGAGGTTGTTGATATTTCTCCTGGTGGTCCTGATTCCAGCTTGTGATTCATCCAGCCTGGCATTTCATGTGACGTACTCTGCATATAATTTACATAAACAGGGTGATACTATACAGTCTTGTCATACTGCTTTCCCAATTTTGGACCAATTGCTCTGTACAACCTCTTAAAAAATATATCTGCAACTCCGTGTCTTACTGGGACATTTTCCGGTTGGTGGACCTTGGCTGTTTGGGGTAGTTTTTCTTTCCTGCCTGAACCTGGGTGTTCGCCCCGCTCTGCAGGGCGCGATGGTAGAGAAGAAGATCCTGGCCAAGGTGCATAGCAGGTTCATCGTGTCGCTGGCCTACGCCTTCGAGACCAAGACGGACCTCTGCCTGGTGATGACCATCATGAATGGAGGCGACATCCGGTAAGGCTCCTCTCGGCCTCGTGGGAGCGGGGCCGGGAGGGCTTGTCTGACCGCGCAGGGTCTCTGGGGCCAGAGGGGCTGCTTCCACGTGCTGGCCTCCTCGAGCCTTTCTCTCTGTCTTCCGGTCCTCGAGGCGTCCGTGGTCTCAGTGAGATGTGGGGGCCCCGGGGGTGACGGCAGAGCTGGAAGCACGGTGTGGCGGATGTTGGAACCGCAGCTTGGCCGTCAGCCAGCAGGGAGAACCAGAGGGTCTGGATTTGTGGGAGACCCAGGGGCCCGAACCTGGGCTCTCTGGGGGGAAAGGCCTCGCCTGTTAGCTGGGCAGCTCGGCCACTCTTGGCCAGTGCTGGTCTGTGCGACAGGGATAAAGATGAACACCGGTGTTCCGTGGTTGCTGTGGAGAGTCAGCTAGGGCCTCTGAGACACTCAGGGACTCACACGTCCCTCCCGAGGGTGCAGGGCTGTCGCTGGGCCCGGCCCCCGGCCGGGTTCACTTGCCCTGGAATGCCCGGTGAGTTGTTGGTCCCCCTGCCAGGCGAGGGGCTGAGGCTCTGGCTGAGTCCCCTGTGCGCGTTCATGGAGGAGGAGCAAAGGGTCTGGAGCCTGCAAACAACAAGAGAACCACCTTGATGCTCCGCCTGCCTCCACCCACCCCCCGCGCCCTGCAGTGCGCTGGGGACGCAGCGTGAGGTCGTGTGGGCTCGGCCCTGGGCTGCACTGCATTGGGCACGTCGGCCTGTGCTCCGCACCATGCCGCACTGGCGAGGCCGCCCGCGTCCGCGTCCTGTCGTTCCCTCTGTGCCCCACACTGCGCTGTGCAGCACGGCGTTGCTATATGGTGCTATGTTTTTCTGCACCATACTCCGTTATACCAGGCTGCGCCCCATGCTGGAGCAGGGTCCTAGGCTCTGGGTCAGCTGCTCGCGTCGAGTGGGCCTCGGGCTGGTCATGGCCTGCCTGCACCTCCCTTTGCCTGGCTCCTTTGCTGGTGGCTGTAAAGTGGCTTTGGGGCCTGTTTCCCAGCCCTGTGGGCCAGGGCGGGGCGGGGGTGCCTGGGAGAACCGCCTGCTTCTGCTGGTAGCGGCTCTGGAGAGGGACGAAGAGGACTAAGGGGGCGAGGACACCAGGGCCGTGGCCCCGGCTCTGCCGCGGGCTCCTCAGGCTGGACGGCCTCAGAGGTCTCACCGTTTCCCCAAGATTTTACTTGCCGTCAGAACTGCAGGCCCATGCCGGTGGTTGTGCCAGAGAAGCATGGGTCCCACGCTGTCTGCCCCCAGGTACCACATCTACAACGTGGACGAGGAGAACCCCGGCTTCCAGGAGCCCCGCGCCGTCTTCTACACGGCCCAGATCGTCAGCGGCCTGGAGCATCTGCACCAGCGAAGCATCGTCTACCGAGACCTCAAGCCCGAGAACGTGCTGCTGGACGACGATGGTGCGCCGGGCTCCCTGCCCTGCCCGTCTCCCGGCCCGGCCTCCCCTCCCCCGACTCCCCTCTGCAGCCTGACAGGTCATCAATAGGGGAGGGACCAGCTTTGATAAATGCTGGTTATAGTTTCACAGCACAAAGACCCAGCTGACGTCTGTTTATTGTTCATTCAGTGATTATCCCCAAGTGAAATCTGGAGCCTGACTGGGCGCCCAGAGCTGCAGGGAATTGGTCCAGGCATCGGGAGTGTGTGGGGCTGTTAGTAAACACTTCGGGCTATGGCCGAGTCCTCACTCATCACTTTCCTTGCTGCCTCTGTGAGGAGTCAAACTGGGCTTCTTATCAGAAAGCAACTCCAGAGGCCGAGGCCTCCTGTAAGTGACTTTAGCGCCCCCTCCCCATCAGAGGCTGGACGGACACCCGACGTCCCCACGGGCCGAGGCTGCAGAGCTCGCGGAAGAGGCTGGCTGGGGGCCGGTGCCCCAGACTCCAGCTGCAGGCCCGCTGGACACCCCCGTCTGTCCACAGCGAGGAGCGGGGTCTCCTGTGTGTGCCTGTGCTGGGCTCGTGCACTCGTGCGTGCCTGGAGTGCACGTGTGTGTGTGCAGGAGCTGGCCAAGGCTCCGGCAGCTCCAGGAAGACCGCGGGCCTCGGTTCGTGGGGCCGTCGGTGACCTGAGCTCTTTGCTCTCCAGGCAACGTCCGCATTTCCGACCTTGGGCTGGCCGTGGAGCTGAAAGAAGGGCAGGGCAAGACCAAGGGCTACGCGGGGACCCCAGGTGAGGGCTCTCTGGAGGCGGGGCATGGTGAACGCTGGGGTGTCGGGAAACTGCTCCCTCATCCGAAGAGTAGGCAGGGAAACAGCTGGGGGGCCTGCACAGCTGTGCGGAAGTGGTACCTGCTCCCACCCTTGGGGACAGAAGCCCCCCAGCGCCGCTGTGGACAGAGCCTGGGGTCCACGCTGAGGGTTGCAGGGCAGAGGGAGGGGGCACTGGGCAGGGGCCGGGCAGGGGCTCAGCTGTGGGCATCCCGGGGGGCAGACGGGGAGATGGCCTCGGGGAGTGCCCGGCCCACCCCTCCCCACGCCACATGGCCACGAGGAGGCCGTGCAGTGGGGGCTGCCCTTGTCCAGAGCATGTGTGTGTGTTCACGTGAGCGTGTCTGGGGGGTCCTGCCCCCATCTCCTCTCACCCCCAACAGGTGGGAGCAGGGCTTCACAGTGGGGGACGGGGTGGGGGTCTCACCACTGGGGCCCCCGAGGGCGGGTGGGCACCCAGACTCGCACGCAGACCGCCGTGCCCTCCACGCTCCCGACAGCCCTGGGTTTCTGCAGGCTTTCTCAGCAGTCTGCTCTGGGGAGAAAGAGGGGGCCGGGGCCGGGGCCGCCGGGCTTTGTTCTGTCCCACCCTGTGCTCTCAGCTCCTTTGGAGGCTGTCTGTCCCCACGGTAGGTCTTTCTCATCCAGGGCTTTATTTAGGAAAAGGTTCTGTCTTGAATTTCTGGATCCTGGGCCAGATCTCTGCAGTTTCTCCCTGGGTGTGAGCGTGTGAGGCAGCCGCCTCTCGCCTCTTCCCGGGAATCGCGTCCTTAGGAGAACGCGCAGGGGCCCCTCTCCGGGGCCAAAACGAGGCCGCTGGACCGCAGGTGTGGCCCTCCCTGCGCGCGGGAGGCCCGGCGCGTGCAGGAGGCCCTGCGCGCGCGCGGGAGGCCCGGCGTGCGGATGCCCTGCGCGTGCGGGAGGCCCGGCGTGTGGGAGGCCCGGCGCGCGGGAGGCCCTGCGCGTGCGGGAGGCCCGGCGTGCGGGAGGCCCTGCGCGCGCGCGGGAGGCCCGGCGTGCGGATGCCCTGCGCGTGCGGGAGGCCCTGCGCGCGCGGGAGGCCCGGCGTGCGGATGCCCTGCGCGTGCGGGAGGCCCGGCGCGCGGGAGGCCCTGTGTGCGGGAGGCCCTGTGTGCGGGAGGCCCGGCGCGCGGGAGGCCCGGCGCGCGGGAGGCCCTGTGTGCGGGAGGCCCTGTGTGCGGGAGGCCCGGCGCGCGGGAGGCCCTGTGTGCGGGAGGCCCTGTGTGCGGGAGGCCCGGCGCGCGGGAGGCCCTGTGTGCGGGAGGCCCTGTGTGCGGGAGGCCCCGGCGCGCGGGAGGCCCTGTGTGCGGGAGGCCCTGTGTGCGGGAGGCCCGGCGTGCGGATGCCCTGCGCGTGCGGGAGGCCCTGCGCGCGCGGGAGGCCCGGCGTGCGGGAGGCCCGGCGCGCGGGAGGCCCTGCGCGTGCGGGAGGCCCGGCGTGTGGGAGGCCCGGCGCGCGGGAGGCCCTGCGCGTGCGGGAGGCCCGGCGTGCGGGAGGCCCTGCGCGCGCGGGAGGCCCGGCGTGCGGATGCCCTGCGCGTGCGGGAGGCCCTGCGCGCGCGGGAGGCCCGGCGTGCGGATGCCCTGCGCGTGCGGGAGGCCCTGTGTGCGGGAGGCCCGGCGTGCGGATGCCCTGCGCGTGCGGGAGGCCCGGTGTGCGGGAGGCCCGGCGCGCGGGAGGCCCTGTGTGCGGGAGGCCCTGTGTGCGGGAGGCCCGGCGCGCGGGAGGCCCTGTGTGCGGGAGGCCCTGTGTGCGGGAGGCCCGGCGCGCGGGAGGCCCTGTGTGCGGGAGGCCCTGTGTGCGGGAGGCCCGGCGCGCGGGAGGCCCTGCTGGCCGCCAGGGGGCGCCAGGCCTCGCCGGGCGGCGCTCCGTCCGCGGGCGGCGCAGAGCCGAGCCTTGGAGGTCAGGCGCCGGGTGTGGCCGCGAGCAGCCCCGCAGGGCCTGGGGTCAGGGGTGTCCAGTGAGGCCTCAGGGAGCCCTCCATCCCTGCTTCCCTGGCCCCGCTCCCTCCAGCCCCGGTCAGCTGCAGTCCACCCAAGTGGGCGCTCGCGTGACCCGCGCCGCGGGGAGAGGGAGACGGGAGGTTCCCGCGGAGGAGCTGACGCCCGGACTGAGCCCTGGTGACCTGCTCGGTCCTTCCTTCCCGCGGCGACGTTCACCGTCGCCACTGAAGACCGCGTCTGTGCGTCCGAGCGGGCGGCGGGCGGGCAGGGGCCAGCGGGCGGCCTGCCGCCCGGACGCTGCGTCTCCGCGGGCCCCTCCCGGACGCTCCGTGGGGGACGGTGGTTGGGGAGCCCGTGTTTCTTGAGTCTGCCGCACCTGGACGGCAGTGTAATTGCCAGATGAGAGGCTGCGTTCGGGGCCAGTGACTCTTCTGAACTTGACCTGCAGCCCCTGGGAGAATGTCCTGTGGTCACATCCCCCTTGGGAACTCGCCACAAACATGGGCAGACCCTGCAGGGCTCAGAGAGGCTGGAAACAGACACACTTTCAGCTTTGGTTTGGGGGGACGTCCAGTCATCCGGGCAGAGAAGCCCCCGACTTCCTGAGCACCCCTCTGCCCCAGGAGTGGACCATGGGCCCCGGATGCTGCCTGTCCACCTCCCCACGTGCCAGGCTGGCCTCTGCACTCGGCACCCAGGGATGGAGGCTGGGGCAGACCCTCAGGATGTCCCCTTCAACCCGTGGGGCCCAGCAAGTGACCCCAACCCCCCAGAGGTGGAACGCACAGGCCACCAGCGTCCAGTCCGCTCTTTGGACACTGGGGCTCCGGCCTCTCCTTTTGTGCCCCTTTGGGCAGCAACTGAGCGCCTGCCTCTGACCACAGCCCCGCTAACTCGCAGGCCCCTCGTGAGCCTCAGACACCTGCTCCATCTGCCGTGGGCGCCAAAGTGGGGCGAGACCCACCCCAGGTGGGGGGTCTCTCCTGGGAGCAGCCGTGCCTAGAGGACTCTCATGATGGGGGGCACCTCCCGGGGGCGGGGGTCTGCCCTATGTGTCACAGTGCGAGGACCCTGCTGGTTCCAGGGAGACAGGGTGTCTGCTCCTCTTGCTGGCCGCTGAGCCCCGCTCTTCCTGCCCAGGGTTCATGGCCCCTGAGCTCCTGCGGGGGGAGGAGTACGACTTCTCCGTGGATTACTTCGCACTGGGCGTCACGCTGTACGAGATGATCGCGGCCAGAGGGCCCTTCCGAGCCCGTGGAGAGAAGGTAGGAGCGCCAGTGGTCCTGTGTGTGTCGGTCACGGGAGCAGCGTCCCCCACTGACCTGGTGGTGGCCCTCTGTGGGGGAGCACTAGGCTCTCGGGGCAGGTCCACCCTGGGCAGAAGGAGGGGGGCATGGTGACGTCGTCCCTGGTCTCCAGACGCCAGCCCTGCCCCAGGAGCAGCTCGGCCTGGGGGCTCTCCTGCCCGGTGCCGACTGCAGGCCCTGCTCCAGGCATAGCAGCTTCCCTGGGTTTCCCGGGGCAGTGGGCACTGAGGGGCTCTGGGCCGGGCCTCCCTGGCCCACTCCTGTCCTGGGGGTGGCCCATCGTCTCCCTGGGGCTCTCTGCCCTGCCCAGCAGGGCCATGAGCAGAGGCCTTTCGGAGGCCCCGTCCATGTTCAGAACAAGAAGAGCAAAGCAGCCTGTCCCGTGGGCGCCACACCCCCCAGCTCGGAGCCGGGGTGAGGAGGCCTGGGGCCGACGGCACTGTAGAGAAGGCTCGTCTTCCGTGCCCGCGGCCCCTCGGCCTGCCCGGAGGTCTCAGCCATCCGTTTCTTCTGCTAGACCACCCAGTGGCACCCCTACCCAGTCCCCGCGCCTTTCCTGAGACAGTTGTGAGAACAAACCGGGTCCCCAAGAGCGAGGACCTCACCCTTGACAAACGCGTAGGGCTGTTCTGTGCCTGCGCCTCTGCCTGGAACCAGCGAGTCTCCCTGACCTCGGCTCCGAAGAGCAGGAGGATGGGGTCCACGCTGGCCTCGGGACCAAAGCCCCCTCAGGGCCTGTGCTGAGCCCACAGCCCTGCCAGGGTCCCTGTGTTCTGGGGAAAATCAACAAAAGGAGCTTTTACGAGAAAGTGAACTATCACGGGCTATCGATTCTCTGGTGCATCTGTGGTCCCTCCGCATATTCTGTGGTCCATCCTTGGTCTGTTCAATGGGGAGGAACGCTGGATACACCCATGACACGGACAGGTCTCAAACCTGTCACGATGAATGCAAGAATGTGGACCCAGAAGAGTGACTCTAGATGATCCCACCCCCATGAAGTTTTAGGAGTTTCAGGAAGGGCAAATCTGACCGACAGGGAGGACTGGTCAGCGTTTGGCTGAGGTGGGGTAGTGAATTCTGGGGTGATTGTCAGGGGGCTTCCTGCTGATGGAGCCGCTGGAAGTGGCTGTTAAACTCTGGGGAGCTGCTTGAACTGTGGCTCCACAGACCCCGCGGACTCCTGTCCCTTAGCGGCTGGAGGGGAAGGTCGTGGGGGTGCAAGTCTCTGCCTTCAAGGTTTCGTGCCCTGATCTTGAGACCGAGCCGGTACATGGGAGGGTGGTGTGCGCCCCTCCTGAGGGCGGGCCGCCTGGGCCTGCGGCACAGCTGTGTCTGCAGCTGCGGGGCGGCCGGGCGGCGGGAGGGGCCCTGCGGTGTGACTGGGCGGACGGTGCTGCACCCGCCGTGCAGGTGGAGAACAAGGAGCTGAAGCAGAGGGTCCTGGAGCAGGCGGTCACCTACCCCGACAAGTTCAGCCCGGCCAGCAGGGACTTCTGCGAGGCACTGCTGCAGAAGGACCCCGAGAAGCGCCTGGGGTTCCAGGATGGCTCCTGCAATGGGCTCCGCATGCAACCCCTCTTCAGAGACATCAGCTGGCGGCAGCTGGAGGCCGGTACTGCCCGCGGGGGGCTGGGGCTGGGTGAACCCTGTGGCCGCCCTGTCCCGTGGGCATCCGGAAGCTCAGTGTGAAGCCAGCGGTGCAGGTGGCCTGGGCAAAACTCCCGCAGCGTCCTCTGCCCGATGGTACCATGGGCCCCACCCCCGCTCGTCACAACAAGCCGGACCTTCTCGGGTCGGGCCTCTCGGGCGCCCTCGGAGGCAGCAAGGGCTGGACGGATCTTGTTGAAGGCACCCTGACCCGCCTTTGTGCTAAGCACCCGAACCCGCGGCTAGGCGCTTCCTTTAAGGAACCCACGAGCCAAGTCAAGCGGGGTTTCTCCAGTCACCATCCAACCTGAGTTTGCTGCGGGGTCTTTTGCGAGCAGATGCAAGTGAGCATGTGTGTGTGCGAGTGTGTGCACTTTACGAGTGTGTGCACACGTGTGTGCACGTGTGTCTGAGGGAGAGACATGTGGGACCCACCACACCCCCCGAGCCACATCCCAGGAGCTCGAGCCTGCGGCCTCACAGCCCAACGCTCCCGCAGGAGCCACCTTTGAGGGAAGGGTAGGGCGGAGGCAGCTCCGCCTGAACCGAAGGTGCCGGCACCTGGGGGGCCACCCAGACCAGCCCTGGGCGGGTTTGGCAGTGTGCAGGGGGTCCGGCAGCCTGAGTGGTCAGCACCCGGGAAGCTGGAGCTGGATGTTCATCCCGAGGCCACACCCAGCCGGGCTGAGCTGGCCTGGGGTCCACGCGGATGAGGGTGGGGCGAGAGGGGCAGGCGTTTATCCTGAGCGACTGGGTCTACCTGCAGCTGGAGCCCGGCACGGGGCTGGGGGCACGGCGGGGTGGGGGTGGTGAGGCTGGGACAGTGCCCACCTTCCCAAAGGGCTTCCAGGGAGGGCGGAGGGGGCGGCAGGTTCTGATGACAGGAGTCTGGAGTGGACTGAGTGCCCAGCCTCGCTCGGCACCCTGGGGTGGAGGGTGCACAGCCCATCTCCGCCAGGGCAGCGTTGGGGGGTGCAGACACACGGGGCTCTCGGCGAGTGGTCCCCCCAGCCCTGGCTGTCAGCTCAGGCCTGGGGTCTCCTGTCCGTCCGCAGGGATGCTGACCCCGCCCTTCATCCCAGACTCCAGGACCGTCTATGCGAAGAACATCCAGGATGTGGGTGCCTTCTCCACGGTCAAGGGCGTGGTCTTTGACAAAGCGGACACGGAATTCTTCCAGGAGTTCGCCTCGGGCACCTGCCCCATCCCCTGGCAGGAGGAGATGATCGAGACAGGCGTCTTCGGGGACCTGAACGTGTGGCGGCCCGACGGGCAGATGCCGGACGACATGAAGGGCATCTCCGGGCAGGAGGCAGCCCCCTCGTCCAAGTCGGGCATGTGCCTGGTTTCCTAGGCCGGCTGCAGTGCCCAGTGAGTCAGCGAGCCCTCCCACCAGCTGCTCAGCACAAGAGGAGGAGGCTGGTCCAGCCAGACCTCCCGCACTGGGTCAGGAGCGGGAAACAGTGGGAAACAGTGGGAAACAGTCCACTCTTTTGCACCATTTCACTCAAGAAGGATCCAGTGCTGGTTCCCGGATGGAGGCCACCGACGACGCACTGCTCTCCAGGTGCTGACGCAGACGGGCAGACTGGCGGCGGTTTGGGCAGCGGGAGAGGGGCTGGGCTGGGGTTCCTGGCACCTTCACAGCAGCTGGCCAGGCCCTGGCTTCTCAGGGCTGGTTCAGAGGTCGGCAAACGCTGGCCTCGGGGCTCGTGGGCCACCTGGAGAGGCCAGACTGGGAGCCTGGCCCGTTTCCCTCAGTGCCCAGCTCCTGCACCCACCCCAGCTGCTCACTCACTGGTGGGGCCGGGCTGGTCCCCACCCGCACATCAGGGCGCGGAGTCCCAGGCGTCCAGGAGGAGGGGAGGGCATGGGGCCCAGGAGTGAGACTGGCCGCCAGCCACCCTCCAGCTTCCCTTCCTCCTAAGACTGTCTCCTGCTGCTGCGTGCGAACCTGTGCGGCTGGGCAGCTGGGGCAGAGCGTCTCCCTGCAGGCCTGTGCGGCCGGGCGGCTGGGGCAGAGCATCTTCCTGCAGGCCTGCTCCCGCCCCACGCTGCCCCTGGGCCTGCAGAGCTTGGCCAGCTCCGGGCCGCTCTAGCTTTGTGGGCTTTGCTGCCTAATGGCCAGGCCAGGCTCCTCCCAGTCTTGAGCACCCCTCCCTCAGACCACATCAGTGCAGTTAGCGCCCCCGCCACCTGTGGCCCCCCGCCCTCGGGAGAGCGTGATCCTGAGAAGTCAGACTTCGGAGGCCGCGGTTCGGCCACCGGAAGCCATCGGCCCTGCCGGTCTGGAGCTGCTTCCCCGGCGGGTGTGGGCAGACAGACGGCTGTCCGTCGGCGCGAGAGGCCAGTCTGCTGGTGGGGATGTTTCAAGCGTGTCTTTGGCCCCTCGTGCACGGAGGACATTAAAGCCCTTTCGTGGTAAATGAACCTGCAGGATGGTTTTCTCTCCTGTACTCTGGTCACAGAACATCCTGGAAGGGCCCGGCAGAGCCGTCTGGCGCTGGTGGTCTGTGACCTGGAACTGCCACCCAGACACTGACGCCGGCTTCGTGTCCTAGGACAGGACATCATGATCGAGTGGCTGTGAGCCTCACTCCCTACAGCAGGGGCAGGGAGCGCCACTTCTGCTTTCTCAACCCATTTCATCTGCTCCGGCCCCGGTGGTCTGAACAGAGTGATTTAACCCTCAGGGGCCGGGTGTGGCCTGATGGGTGAGTCAGCACCCCCAGCAGGGCCCCCTCTGCCTTCCTCTCGCCCTTGAACGGCCAGACAGCTGGGGTACAGCTGAACTTCACATAAACAACAACTTTATAATGTGTGTCCCAAATATTGCATGGGACAGACTTACACTAAAAACTGATTCAGTATTTTTGGCATTTTAAATCCGGCATAGCTGAGGCAGGGGATACACTCGACCTACGGATCAGCAGTTATTCCAGGAACTAGTGGGTCTGTGTGGACACAGTCAGAGAAGCCATCACACGGGACCTCAGCTGTCTCTTTCTCGCGGTCTGCTCGGGGACCCCCACCTCGATAAAGTGACAGCCAGCCCCATGTATTCCACACAGGCAGCAAAAGTCCTGTAGTCACTCCACTTTTATTTTAAAAAGCTTTAAAACTTAAACTATCGCACAGAAAAAAACAAATCACCAAGGCCTACAACGATGGCAGGCTTCCCCACAGGCGCAAGGAGCCAGGCCTCCTGGTGCCCACTTGCCCCCTGCCCACCGGCCCCCTCGCTGGCACCCCTCACCCCCCCGCCCCCCCCCGCCCCCCCCCAGCGGTCCCCCACCTGCGCGCCCCCCTTACCCCCCGCCAGCCCCCCCACCCTGCCACCACTCTGCAGACACCGTATGCAGCGCCCAAAGCACCACCCAAAGCACAAAGTTAAACGCCCCATCGTGAGGCTGGGACTCTGATCCCTTCTCACGTCTTTCCCAGCTGAGCTGCAGGGATGGCCTCCCGCTCCCGGCCAGTCGAAACCTCCGGGCCTGAGCTGAGGCTGTGAGGGATGGTGCACAGGTCACTTCCTGGCTGGTGCTCACCGTGACGCTTCGTGTGTCTCCGGGACCTCTGCCGGGGGCTGTCTCGGTGCAGACCCCCCGATCAGGCACGTCTGGAGGGGTCTCGCTGTCACTCCAGCTGTCCCCTGCCGCGCTGGGCAGGGGACAGGCCAACCAGCCCAGATAACGGGGCTGCCTGCAGCCCCCAAATGCAGCAGCAGCAGCTCACCCGTCTGCCTCGGGCGGGTGACCGCTCCCCCAGGAGAAGCCCTCCTCCCTGGCTCTCTTGATCCTCTGTGCTTGAACCTCAGGATCCCTGCAGGGAGCAGGGTGGGCACTGGGGCCCTGTGGGCGTCCCCACGCCAGGAGCCCAAGGAGATGCCACTCTGCCACCCTGCGGTGTGCTCTGCCAGACCTGTAAGAATGTCCCCCACTGCCCCCCACCCTCACTGAGAATATTTCCTTATTGACCTGGAGAAGCTGAAAATGACTTCACTGAAACTTTTGTATTAATAAAAAACAAAATATGCAATTTCTATCCAAGTAGAAAAGGTAAAAACAAGTTTAAAAATAGGGGTGCACTCTCTAGATTGTGGCGTGGTCCTGGTGCACACTCTTCTTCAAAATCACACAGATGCACACGGACACACACATACATACAAACACGTGAACATGCATAGACATATGCACAAGCATGCACGTCCACACACACGTATATACACAAGTATACTATAAACACACACATACACATGCATTATATGACACACACATGCACACACTCATGCACTCACTTGCATACATATGCACACATATACACTCATGCACCAGCACACACTCATGTACACACATGCACACACACACACATGCACATGCATACATATACGCACACTCATGAACACATGCCCACATGTGCACATATATACATATGCGCACACACACAATAGCCTCATGCACACACATGCACACACAAGCACACTCATGCACACACACACGCACACTTTGTCCCCATCTCTCTCTAGATCCAGAGTTGCTGGCACAGCCCCGCAGCCTCCATGTCTGCACACTCGACTCTGCTCCCCGTCGGGGCAGGCCCTACTGGGACATAGGGGACAGAAGTCCGCTTTGTTTCTGAAGCTGCGTCCCACTCTTGTCTGAGTGGAGCTGAGACCCGGGAGAGGCAGGGCCGCCTTGAAGGAGGCCCCCCTCCAGGGCATCTCCAAGGAGATTCTGGGGCTATTCAAGTGACACGAGCCGATTCTGATAAACACAATAACTAACTAAACATAACGGCTAATAATCATGCCACCTGAGCTCAGCGAAGGCTGAGGTCACCGCCTGTTATTTCACGACAGGACCAGCCCCTGCGCAAGTATCCAGCCCCGCAGGTTGGGCCTGAGCAAAAACCTAGCGTCCACCTTACAGGGCTTCTGCCAGCCAAGAGAAGAATAATTTGAAAGGAAAACCTCAGTTTGAAAGCACAGGATTAAAATAAATATTCACCAGGCTCTCAGGCTTTATGCAGACAATTTCAAATGAAGATTAAATAGGCTTGATTTGATTTTGGAGAAACCAAACCTCACTCCCTCAGTGAGAGAGAACAAGGCTTTTGCAGGTCAGACGCCTTTCGTCCACGATGAAGGGCTGCGCGGAGAAAGCTTATCAAGGTCCAGGGCCTGAGACGATGGGGGTAGGGTCAGCCTGGGGGGCTCCCTGTCCCAGCTCCTTGTAGGCCCTGAGGGTCCAGGTCACCTGGGGCAGCCGCCTTTCCCTGGCACGTCAGTTTGATAAGGGCCACGGGTGGGAGGCCAGGCCTATGAGGGGCACGGCTCTGCCCACACAGGCATCGGCCTGCATGTCCAAGGAGACAGCAGATCCGAGGCCTGGAAGGCACCTTCCCTCTGGGGAGTTGGGGGTGGGCTTCCCGTGGGGACTGTGTGCCTGAAAGGTGAGCCCCCTGCTCAGGCTCGTTAGGGGCTGGGAGATCGCGGTTACATGCTTTCTGGCGAAGCCCAGAGTGCTCGTAACTTAATCCATTCGTGTCCCCGAGAGCATCTCCGTCTGGCGCATCCTCACTGCCTCACCGGGCGCAGGCGGGCCTGTGTCTCCTGGCCTCCGGTCTGCATTATTCATCCCCGGCTCCTGCAGGGCGATCGGTTACAGGCGTGCTCTGTGGTCTGCCCCGCGCCAGCTCCTGGGCTCCAGACCAGGCTCCCACACATGCTCCCTCAGTGACGAGGGTCCCGCCTGCACGGGGCTGAGGATCCCTGCATCTGGACCCCTCCAGGCCTGCGGCTGCCAAAGGGGCTTTGCGGCTGATTCGTGGGGGTCTTCTAATCCCTCTCTTTTCAGGGCTGACCCTGGTTTCAGAGCCTGCTGACCCCTCTCTGCTCAGGCGGATGGAGGTGACGGCTCCTCCTGGGGCAGGGCCGGGAGGGCCCCGCGGAGAGGGGCCTGGGAAGATCAGCTCCTCTTCCTCCTGTCTGGGGCTTAGCTGGCCCCCTCCATCAGCTCCTCCATGCTGGACGGATCTCTGGGGGCACAGGGGGCCTCCTCATGCTGCTCACGGACCCCTGGGCCCCTCAGACCTCTCCCTCCAGAGGCCCTGGTCTGAATTCCGGCACTGGGATTATTAATGGCCCCCGGGGGGTTCTGGTGCGAGACAAGGTCGCCACGCTGGTCATCAGGAAGCCTCGGTCTCCACTGGGGCCGGGTCACATCCCTGGGGATTCCCATTTCCTCTCTAGTAATGGTTCTCATGAATGCCATCATCATCATCTGCTCTATAACACAACAGCATGTTTTATTTCTCCTACTTCTCGCCTTTAAAGCTCTGAAAGGGCAGGTCTGTATGACTCATATTCAGGGTTCTCTTAGTATCATGAACACAAGGGAAATTCAGTAAATGTTTGTTGATTGCATGAACAAAAGATTAAATGTCTGCAGTCGGGTAAATACACGCTTTCCTATTTGGAGGACGTAATTGCACCTTGAAATGGGACTGATCTGGCACATATCTTGTTTCTGCCACTGACCAGCTACTTGACTTCAGAAAAGTGTTTAAACTCTTGGTGCCTCGGTTTCCTCATCTGTGAAATGGGTAGAATATTGTACCAATTAACGAAGGCAGATGTGATCAGGGTGAAGTGTCTGATACGTGTTCAACTAGCATCACCCTCGTCCCCAACCTCCACCTGCCCATCGAACCTGAAAGGTGAATCCAGGTTGGCTCAGGGCCTCGGGTGAGACCCTCTGAGGGGATGTGGCTGTTTCTGGAGGGAGTGGGGACCTGAGTTCAGGTGAGGGCAGTGGAGGTAGGGAACCTTGGAGTCTTCAAACATTTCACACACAGCAGGGAGGAACCTGGCGCTAGGGATTATGACTGTTTTAATCAATTATCTTCTCAACGTCAGTAATAATTGGTCCAGACTCTCCGACTGTCCTCAGACCAGTAGAAGACAGATTTCCTCATCTTCTCATAATTGCCTTTGCAAGAGCTAAATTAAATTATGTTTCAAAAATACCCTGATCCCAGACTATGGCTCCCTGCAGAGTTGGGCTGGGCACGGGTGTCCTCTGGCCGAGGCGGAGGCACCAGGGGTCGGTCAGTGTCGTTGGCCTCAGAGCCAGTGTCTCTGCAGTCGTGTCCTCAGAGCCAGTGTCTCTGCAGTCGTGTCATTTGGGCTCTTATGGGAGAGTCTGGTGGTGGATTCTAACGATGTCTGCCCCAGGTGCGCATGCAGAGTCTGCTCTTGGTCACGTCCATCTGCCTCCTGGACCTCAGTTTCCTCACCTGGGTGGAGGGATGGGGGACCCCTGATGGGGTGCCTTGGGGGGGGACCCGGACAGCTGCTGTGCACCTCAGGATCCCCTGCTCAGGGGCCCAGAGACAATTTCCAAAGACCTGCCCAGCTCCAGTGGCATCTAAAACCTCCTGCAGGAAATGTATTTATTGGAGAAGGTATCATTTCTGGCAACACAAGCACATTCTTTAAGAACGATTTCAGCAGATCTTTGGAACAACAGACACAGTATGAGGTCCATAGAGCTGTCCCACCACCTGCACCCTGTCCTGGTCTGCACCACGGTCACCCATCCCTGGACTTGAACCTCCTCTCAGGCCTCCTGGGCCCACCCTGCTGCCCTGCAAGTGCCCTCCCAGTGACCCTTCTGACGCAGGCTCAGCTGGGCACTCCCGTAAGGCCTCCTGCCGTCCCTGTGTGCCCGGCCACTCTCCTGGTCTGCCCAGGGCGTCTTTCCCAGACGGCTGCCTGGCCCCATGTCACGCCCTCGGGGTGGGCAGGACGCCTGCTCTGGTGGGGCCCGGAGCCTCCTCCCGGCCTCACACTGTCCCCCCTTTTGCAGCAGGCGTGGCCGCTCAGGCCCACATCGCCCTTGGGTACCGTATTTTTTCTTCATTGTCCCTTCTCTGCCGAGGGCCCACTGTACCAGGACCTCTGTCCCCTCGTCCATCAGTCCTTCCCAAGTGAAGGGGACGGTATCTAGGATGCAGAGTGGCTGTCCGTGCAGTTCACGCAGGGCACGTGTGGGTGAACAGTACTGCTTTTCACACTTACAAACCGTGCGCAGGTGGTGTTCCACTCGCCTCAACACCACGCACTCACGTTTTTGCTCCCCACTGCGTTCGAGTTTTTCCTGCTGGTGTCTGCAGCCCCACCACGCAGTGACCCTGGGCCTGGTCGCTGTTACACACAGAGCCATCTTGTGTGCAGACCCCACGTGCCAGGGCTTTCTCTCACAATGGAGCCCCTTCAGAACTACTGGGGTTCCTCACAGTGACTTCATTGGCAGATATTCTGAGTCGATGGGTCTGGGTTGAGCTCAGGGCAGCAGTAAATCTTTTAAAAAAGATCATTAGATGATTCTCTGGGCTTAGAACCACAGGTCTTGGGCGTGTCCTTAAATCTAAAGAATCTTAAACTCAAAGATCAATCAAGAAGACCCCTGGGGGAGGAAATGGCAGCCCACTCCAGTTTTCTTGCCTGGAGACGCCCCGGGATGCAGCCGCTCCCGCCGCCGGTGCCCAGGCCCCTGCCCTGCTGGACACGACAGGTGAGCGCGCAGGTGAGCCGGGCTCCGTTCCTCGGGTGCCGAGCTCCCACGGGCGCCCTCCCACCTCTTTCCCGAGGGTCCCGCCTGCGCGGGCCTCTGCCGTCTTTCTCCAGGGTCTTCTACCGCAGGCAGTAAAGCATGACCCCAGGACTTCCCTCCCAGCCTGATGCAGCCCAGCCGGGCTGGGACACAGGAGGCCGGCGCCTTTATTCTCTGCCGGGAGGCCGCCAGGAGGGGGCTGTTTTCCCGACGGGGAGGCGGGGAGACTTCCAAAGAGAAAAGGCTCCGGGATGGGGGCGGAGACACCTGGGTCCTGCAGGGCTTCGCGGACCATCTAGTCGGAAATGCGGGTTTCACCTCCCAGTCCTGCAAAGTCTTGGCAAAGCCTCTTTAAAAATCAGATTAATGATGTCACTTGAGTTTAAAATGATAACCGAGAAATCAGGCGTCTTTATAAAAGAAGCAGTTCTGTGACCAACACTCTCTAAAACCAAATGCAAACAGTTACTGATCATAACAGATAGTTGTTATTATAGTTATTAACTGCTTATGGTTATTGCCATTATTATATTAGAATGACTTGACTTAAAAATAACATTTTAGATTTTTCTTCTAAGGGGGAACTTTAAATTTAAAAAATGCTAAGAGTTGATTTTTTATTTAAAATACTAACCGTTAGTGCGGCTGGGACGGGATCATGGGCGTTTTCTACCCCACATTTCTGCAGTCACACCCTCGGGGGGTGTGCTGTGTAAAAGGGGAATAAAAGGGAAACTGTGGGCTGAGGGCATGTCCCTGAGTCGTGGTCTGTTTCCCTGGGATGGTTGCTTTGTCCCCACGGCCGCTGTTGAGAGTAGATGATTAAACAAGCTCCTTCTTTCTGGGCGGCCTGGGCCCTGCCCGCCGGGAGGGGGTGACTAGGTGACTGCCCCCCAGCTTTGTGATGCACCCTTCCAGCTGCACTCAGTGAAGAAGGTGCAGAGGGCGGGACAGTGACTGGGTCGACTCTGTCCTTGCACCTGGTCACTGAGCCGCTGAGGCTGGGAGGAGGCTGGGAGGGAGGCTGGGAGGAGGTTGGGAGGAGGCTGGGAAGGGGGGCTGGGAGGAGGCTGGAAGGGGGGCTGGGAGGAGGCTGGGAGGAGGTTGGGAGGAGGTTGGGAAGGGGGGCTGGGAGGAGGCTGGGAGGGGGGCTGGGAGGGAGGCTGGGAGAAGGTTGGGAGGAGGCTGGGAAGGAGGCTGGGAGGAGGTTGGGAAGGGGGCTGGGAGGGGGCTGGGAGGGGGGCTGGGAGGAGTTTGGGAGGAGGTTGGGAGGGAGGCTGGGAGGAGGTTGGGAGGAGGCTGGGAGGAGGTTGGGAAGGGGGCTGGGAGGGGGCTGGGAGGGGGGCTGGGAGGAGGTTGGGAGGAGGTTGGGAAAGGGGGCTGGGAGGAGGCTGGGAGGAGGTTGGGAAGGGGGGATGGGAGGGGGCTGGGAGGAGGGCTGGGAGGAGGTTGTGAGGGGAGGCTGAGAAAGGAGGCTGGGAGGGAGGCTGGGAGGGGAGAAGCATTGGGCTGAGCCATCTTAATGTTAGCACCAACCATGAAGCTCTAGCTATCACGCGCATCAAATCACATCCAGAATCCTCACCTATGCTCTCTCACTGCGCCCTATAGCAGTGAAGCCGCAGGCGAGCAGAGAGCTGTCATTATCCCCACCTTGCAGATCACTTGTGCATTCAGCCTGAGGGGATACAGGTGTGGGAACCCCATGTCAAGCAAGAACCCCATGCCCCTGCTCTCAGGGTCAGAGGGGTGGGGGCACCTGCAATCACTCAGCGTGTCTGGCATCCCCACAACATTTCGGGCACAGTTCATGTAAATTGCCAGCACAGCTCTAAGTGTAATAGTTGAGGTTTTAGCTGACAGGCAGGGCACAACCTTACGGGGCTTCAGTTATAACAATGCACACGTGAGACGGGACAGGATGGTTGAAGGAACAAGTCAGGGAGTCTGGTTTTTCCCTCCAGCACGGAGCCCCCCTCCTCTCTAAAACCTGACCTGAAAGGGCACATGTGTGATGGTGGTCAGGAGCACGGCCCACCTTCTTCTCTTGAACTCGTTTCTTCTTGTCTGATGTTTATGTGAAGCCCCACGTGTATAACGCGAGTGCAGGCTGGGGCCCTGCCTTGTTGTCTCTCTCGGGCCTGGAGCCCAGATACTGCAGCCTGTGCCACTGAATCGAGGCTGCTCAGAACCATCCCTGCCCCATCTGCTGTGTTCCCAGGCCTCACGTTCCCTCGGCAGCTGCGATGCGATCCTGACAAAAGGGCTGCTCGGGTCCTGTGCTGTTTACCATGTGGCGGGTTCACAGGGAAAGTCAGACTTGGGGAAACGCGGGGAAACGGCGCAGCTAGATTGAAGATGGTTCCGAGGAAGGAGACGCCTTTGACGAAGCCTGTCAGGACGTCACTAACAGACTTGACGAGGCCCCAGAAAAACCGTTCACCTGGTGGGTGCCCTCCGGTCCCCACTCATCATGCGGCTTCCTAAAGGGGCCGATCAAAGCGGAGCTGAGAGCCTTCGGAACCAGAGTGCCGTCACAGGGAGGCGAGGGGGTCAGCCAGACGCACCCACGGAGCTAAGAGACCTCCAACAGTCGGACCGGCGGTGTGAAGCAGGCACTGAGATGTCAGTTAATTATTTTGAGCATAATGAGCATATAATGCATTAAAATAGTAAAAATAGCAAAGCCCTCTGAGAAGGAGGGCGTTTGATAATTTCATCAAACACTTAGTCCCATAAAATTTCGTTTCAGACATCTTCCTGCTCTTAAAACACGCTTTACGACCGAGATTGGTCTGGGCCCTCGGAAAGAGCGGTCAAGGGTGCTGCCCAGAAGACAGCACGGCTGTGGGCTCCCCCGTGGGGCTCGGGGCTGGGCGGGGTGGCCCATGCATAGGAGAGGTGAGCCCCGGGCCAGATGGACAGGGCGGAGGCTAGAAGGGCCCCTCCGGCTGCTGGACGGTCCTGTGTCACTAGTGTGATTGTCACGTCAGTGTCCAAGGTAACAGCTTCGCTAATTTTCCAAACCGTAGAAGATGTGTTTTTAACTTTTGTGTCCTTTATTTCAATGTACCTGCCATTCTAAAGTTAATCACCCAGGACAGGATGTCGCCCGTGGGGAGGTGTCTGTCTTGCTCTCACTCACCCATTTTCAAAGTGGCTTTGCCTTTCCACGGCCTCTTCCCCCCACAAGACACCCCAGATCAGTTGTAACAGTTGACCTTTCGGTTTCCGGGGGAAACCAGCTTGTACTTGAATCCTTGGTTTCAAGCTTTAAATATATGCAAGGAAAAATAAGTGATTGCTTCTGTATGCTTGTGACTCTACCAGGAAGATGCAGCAAATAGCAGTGAATGAGGGAAAAGCCCTCCGTGGGGAACCCCAGGCCTGCTGGGTCCCAAAGGTGTGAGTCGTCCCCTTGTACCTGGGCTGTGCTTCCTGGGGACAATCCTCTAAATGGTTCACCCTCAACAGGTCTTATATATTTGCAATAAAAACTACCAGGAAATAGCAGTGAAAGAGCAGGTGAAGGGTGGAGGGCCTCCGGAATGAAGTGACCTTCCTGAGAGTTTCGCCCCAGCCAGGCCAGGGGGTAGAGCCAGGCTGACCAAGCGATTCTGAGCACATTGACTCAGGGATTCGGGTAATTTATTTCTGAGTACGTGACAATCTGGTTTTGGGTGGCATAGCCTTGGCCTGCCGTTAAGCTTTGCTGATGGGACTGCAGACAGAGCGTAAATCTTCAGATGCACAGTCCAGGGGGAGGCAGGTGACTGCTGCTGGCGGGGCCCGAGGTCATCTGAGATAGTATGTGTATGTCACTTGTATCTACCACTGTGTGACCCCATGGACTGTAGCTCGCCAGGCTTCTCTGTCCGTGGGATGGTCCAGATCGGAGATGGTGGTTGTGGTCAAATGCACATCTGCTTTCCAGCAAACACGTGTACACACGCACATCAATTTTGAAAACTTTGGTGAGGGAAGAAGCACCACGCTTTTCTTTCATCCCGTTTTGTTTTGGAGTCACAGGGATCAAGACAGCTAACTCTGCAACAAGCAAAACATACCAGCCTGGATGGGTTCTGTGTGGGTCTCTCATTGGCCCTCTGCCTGGCTGTCTTTACCTCTGTTGTGTGGTTGTTGATGACCACGTAGGGATGGGAGTAACTGAGATTTGATTACGGTAATAATTATTAGTATTACGATGACGGTTATTGTAAACAAGGCTTCTTGCCTTCCCTGAGACACGTGTGGGGAAGGTAGTTCCACACGAAACCCAGAAGTCAAGGCTTGCGGGAGGGAGGTGCCGGTGATGGAAGGGTTCCTCTCTTGCTTTCTTGAGTTCTGTGACTACAGATTCCAGGGCATCCACAGTAGTGCCTTGCAATCTGGAGATGTGATTCTGTTACCTAAGCAGAGTCTGGAGGTGGATGAGCCAGGGCTGCCTCTCTGCCCCGCCTCTCTCTGGGTGGGACTTCCCTTGTCGAGGTTCCCTCGCAGAGCAAAATGGCTGCAGGGGCTCTGTCTTTGTGCTCACACTCCAGGCTGTGGGAAGGATGAAGGGGAGGAAGGCAGAGGGAATGGTTCCTTCAAGCGATTTCCCGTAGGTTCCACCTGACACCCCTTGTTGAGATGGAGACTATTTGCTGAGGATGTAATTACCCAGCAGAAGAGGTTGGGAAATGCCATCTCTCAGCTGGCACGTTTCCACATTCAATAATGGGGGCCCGCTGACAAGGGGAGAGGGAGGCGGATGTGCAGGAGGGTGGTGGCGAGCTCTGCACACTTTTATACTTTCTGCGCCTCCCATTTGATGTCTTGCGAGTGGCGCTGAGCCGAGACCTAGAGTGGACCAGTGAGCCGGCCTGGCTTGGGGTGGAGCCCGGGACAAGGGTGCACCCACAGAGCAGCATGGCTTCATGGGCGGCCCGGAAGGGGCGGGTACCCTTGCTGTGCCCAGCCTGCTCAGGCTGGTCCAGGCCGGGCGCAGAGGTCCTCCGACCAGCCTTGGAGTTGAGGTGGGGTCCAGGTCTGGGGAGCACCAGGCAAGGAGCACCTGCTTGAGTGGCTGCCTGGTCATGGCCGGTGGCTGGGGCTGGGGTGGATGCCGGGAGCCGGCCCACGAGATCCCACCCGTGACAGAGTCATGAGCAAGAGGACTGATTTGAGCACGGCTTCTCAGCCCTCAGGGATTCTCGGAAGGCTGCCCCAGCGCTCACCTTAAAGATGAGATCTGTCTTTCTGATGTTTGCTACAATAAACCTCTTCTTGCTTTCTGTGACTTAGAAAAAAGGCTTTTCCTGATTCTCTTCTAAAATAGATCAATCTGAAGCCTCAATCGACAAGGCCCCTGAACGGTAGCACCCTAATAAAATTATCTAGGATATAGGGTATGCTAATCTAAATTCCTCTTGCTAGCGTATTGGTTTGCTTAATAAATATACCTGTGCCTTTGGAGCTAATGTGCATGGCTGCTCCTTAACAACAAAACAGCATTGAGAGCTTCCACACAAAAAGCCCCAACGGGCACAGAGCCCTTTGTAGAAAAAAAGGCTTATTAAGGAATATAAGAAATATTGCTTTATGAAACTGTTACTTAGTCTACATTTACTCACTGTGTTTTTGCTCTTAAGGTATTTAGCCTCTATAATGAAAGCATAATAGTTAGAGATTTATATAAATAAAAATTTAGCTTTAATACAAATAATAAGACGATTGTTAATTCAGCTGGCGATTTTGCTAAGCACTGACCCTGGTGCTACATTGTTTCATCTTGCTGTGCCATGACTTTATGGGACCACATTCTTCTCTGTTAGGCTTAAGGCATGAGATAGAGTACAGAAAACAGGTTTTACCTTGAAACTCTGAGTTTGTGAATCCTTTCTTTGTCACAATCCACTGTGTCTGTATTCTTTAAAAAAATGTAGCCCTGGTACTTTCTGTGCCTGATGCAAAAGTGTCCTGGCTGATCAACCCTTATCAGTAAAAGAGTCACCGGATGTTAGCAGGCCTCCAGGCCAGAAGATGATGCAAACAACTTAAACTTTTTGTAACTGAAAACACGAACAGTGTCCTGGTTCCGATCAGGGTCAAAAGCTGCTGACCCACTGATGTGACGCGGCGTGACTCTACACTTTACATTTGTCTCTATGTACAACTAAGAATATAAAAGCCGTCTTACAAACAACAAAATGAGAAGACATTTGGAGACGCAAAGACTCGCTGTGTCTTCTCATTCGCCGACGCCGTCCATCCTGAGGGAACCCCTGGACCAGCTGGAGCAGGACTCCGGCAGGGGGAGGGCTGGGGACTTGGGACCTGGGGAGGGCTCAGCTAGCCCGACTTTACTGAGAACCCGCTGTCTGCAGGCGCCATCCTAGGCAAGAGCGGGGCGTTGGGGAACGAGGCAGAGCCCCCTGCCCTCGCAGGGCCCATTGTCTGGGGGTCGGCGTTAGGGAAGTGGGCACAGAACACGTGGATGGTGACCGTGGCTAGAGACGCTCTGGGTGCAGCGGGGGCCTCAGGGGAGGGTGGCTGGGCTCCTGTTCTCATGCCAGTGGTCGGCGGGAGGCACGGGTGAGCGCGGCCGGGCGGGGGGACCAGTGGGGTCTGTGTGCCCTTCACGAGATGACAGCGAGGAAGCGGGCCAGACCTCAGGGTGGTCAGAGGAGGGGGTGGCGAGCGGTCCCGCTCTCAGGACTGGGGAGGGGAGGATGGAGGCAGACAATCACGGTCCCCCGGGGAGCGTGTCCCAGGCCCTGCCCGTGAGCAGAGGGCTGCAGGCAAGAGCCGTGGCTGCTGGGATGCCTGCGGGGTGCTGGGACCCTCCCTGAGCCCAGCGCCTTACCGCCCGGCTCCTCCTGTGTCCTCCCCCAGGAGGGTTTGTGAGAAGAAAGAAGACGACGCTGTGGTTTGTGGGGGCTCTGCTGCTGGTGTCCGCCTCCATCCTGACCGTCGGCCTGGCCGCGACCACGAGGACTGAGAACGTGACTGTGGGCGGCTACTATCCCGGCATCATTGTGAGTGTCGGGTCCCTGGGGGGTGGGTCTGGGGACCAGGATACAGATTTCCGTGTGGTGCTGACACACGCACCCCCAGCCCCACGGAGGTGGAAGTTTAGGTGATTGCCTGCATCGTCAGATGGCCCCGTGGTGTGCAAGGTCCTGAGAAGTGGGGGAGGGAAAGGAATCGGAGCCAAGGAGTGCGATAGGCCCTCACCAGGGTGTCCCCAGAGTCCCCAGAGGGAGCCAACCCTCTCGGAAACTGGACTCGGACTTTAAAAGAGGCCATGAAGCCTGGACGGAGGTACGCTGATACGACTGCATAGGAGCAGCAGAAAAATGAGCTGAGTGTGGTCCACATCTCTGCTTCTGGGCAGTGACCCCACGCGGCAAAGTCACAGCCTAGCCAGACCTGGCAACAGCAGCCCCCAAATCTGAGATCATCAAGACTCTGAACTATGAAGTCGTGCCCACTGTTGGCAGTAAAGTTTGCTTCTGATGTTGGCATCGCACTCGGAGCGCTTGTGGCATTGCCCTTTATCAGACGCGATGCCCGGGGTGGAGTCTCACACAGTGATTAACAGAGACCTTAAAAGTGAAGCTTGTTTAATTTCTTGCTAAAATTATTATCCAGATGAGCAGTGATGTTGATGACATCTTAGCAAGAATGAAAATATTTGCAAACATCCTCCCTTTCACCTTTGTATTATTCTTCATCTCTGCACCTTGTGCCGTATAAATCCACGCTGCCTTCCTGTGTACAGTTTATGAGTAAACCCCACGTCTGTGCGGATGGTGTTCTCAGTGAAATCTCTCGAGAATCTGGCTTCCTGGCCTGTGTCCTGGACGGGGCAGGGGGAGCTGGGGGCTGGTGGCTGTGAGGATGTGTCCTCCAGACGACCTGCAGTGTCAGGATGAATTGCAAGGAGGTTTTCCATGTTCTCCAAGCTTCGGTGGCTCAGGATTTCACCTTGAGGTCACCTTCAGAACATCCTGGGTGTGTTCAGAGCCTCGCTCTGCAGAGAACCTGACTCCTGGGCAATGACCAGGGTGAAACCGGCTTCAGCTGAATGGTTTTGCAAGCAAACTGTGGATGCAGCAGATGAGCTTGCCTCAAGGCGAATGAGGATGAGAGTCACTTCCGGGGACACGGCTCCAACCCTGCAGTGAAGGGCGTGTCTCAAGCAGAAACTGGGCGAGAGGGTGCAAACACCTCAACATTTTGGAAAGAGGATTTTTTTTCAGACCCCAAAACATGGAACTTAAGGCAACAAGAGACATTTTTAATTCATTTATATTGGAGGGGATTTTGCTCTTTTGGATGGTGGAGCAGGACTGCAATATTTGGAAGAAAATGCTTGTCTTTCCTTACTCCTTGAGAATTTTTAAATTACTGGTGAAAACTCCATCTGTGCGTTCATGTCTGTCTCATGGATGTCCTCACAGATAAGACATTCATGGACACAGGTAGGTCTGACGTTTAGTGCATTAAATTTGGTGCCATGGCGTTCGAGACGCCACAGCCCTCCTGGCCGCCCCACCCCCCCAGCTCCACACAGTCACTGGGAAGGCAGCGGGCAGGCAGAGCCCCGGGCACCGTCTGGCGGGCTCCAGTGCTGGGTCTCAGGCCACCCCGGGTGTCCGTGAGGGGCTTGTCTTCCACCGCCCTGAGCAGCAGCCCCCGGCATCGCTGGAACTCCACTCTTCAGAAATCAAGACATTCTGCTCGGGGTGGGCACGGTGGGGGTGAGGTGCCTGCACCCCTGGGTGCTGAGACGTGCACAGCCCGGGAGTTCACCCCTGCACCCGTGTCACCCGTGCCCGGGCGAAGAGCCAAGGCCGAGGGGCACGCGGACGGTCCCGGGAGTTCCCTGCCTGCCTGCTCGCCTGAGTGACGGGCGTCACCTTATCTGTGTCTGGAACAGCCTGGGTTCTGGCTTCCTGATCCTCCCCAAGGGGTCAGCTGTCCTCCTCCAACGGCCCAGGGGGAACCCTGGGATGGGCCTCCCTCTGACCCCCTGACACAGAGGATGGATCCCCATGAAGATGCTCTCCATGTTGGGTGGGGGCCTGTGACGCTCTTTTCCCGGAATCAATTTAACTAATGTGTTGTTCGTATCACTCAGTGTTCAACTCAGTGATGTGTTCAACTCAGATGTGTTCACTTCAGTCGTGTCCAACTCTTTGCGACCCCATGGACTGCAGCACACAGGCTTCCCTGTCCTTCACTATGTCTCAGAGCTTGCTCAAACTGATGTCCACTGAGTTGGTGATGCCATCCAGCCATCTCTTCCTCTGTCATCCCCTTCCCCTCCCGCCTTCAATCTTTCCCAGCATCAGGGTCTTTTCCAATGAATCGGCTCTTCTCATCAAGTGGCCAAAGTATTGGAGTTTCGGCTTCAGCATCAGTCCTTCCAATGAACACCCAGGACTGATCTCCTTTAGGATGGACTGGTTGGATCTCCTTGCTGTCCAAGGGACTCTCAAGAGTCTTCTCCAACACCACAGTTCAAAAGCATCAATTCTTTGGCGCTCAGCTTTCTTTATAGTCCAACTCTCACATCCACACATGACTCCTGGAAAAACCATAGCTTTGACTAGACAGACCTTTGTCAGCAAAGTGATGTTTCTGCTTTTTAATTCGCTGTCTAAGTTGTTCATAGCTTTTCTTCCAAGGAGCAAGCGTCTTTTAATTTCATGCTTGCCGTCATCATCCGCAGTGATTTTGGAGCCCAAGAAAATCAAGTCTGTCGCTGTAGGAGTTCAAGTATTTGAATGCAAGATGGGAACATGGTTGAGAACACAGCCGCTTTCCCTGTGATCACCGGCTCTGATGGCCCTCAGAGGCCCACCCACTGGGTGTGAGCTCCCCCCGCCTGCCCCCGCCCAGTGCTTCCGGCCCGGGGGTGGGGGTGGCCAGCCGTGCTCTCCGATGGGATGTCCTGAGGTGGGCGGTCACTGCTGCGTCCGCTCTAGGCTGTCAGGCCTGTAATCTGAGCGCTTTCTCCCTTGTTTTCCTTTGGTATCAGCTGGGCTTCGGATCTTTCTTGGGAATTATTGGCATCAACCTGGTGGAGAACAGAAAGCAAATGGTGAGTGTGTGTGTTGTCAAATATGGGCGGCGGGGGCGTGCGGGGGGAGTGTGGGGGGGGTGGGGGGGGTGTGTGGGGGGTGTGGGGGGTGTGGGGGGGGTGTGGGGGGGGCGTGTGGGGGGGGGTGGGGGGGAGTGGGGGGGGGCGTGGGGGGGGGGGGGGGGGGGGGCGGGGGGGGGGGTGGGGGGGGTGTGGGGGTGGGTGGGGGGAGTGTGGGGGGTGTGGGGGGGTGGGGGGGTGGGGGGGGGGAGTGTGGGGGGTGGGGGGGTGGGGGGGGGGGGGTGTGGGGTGGGGGGGAGTGTGGTGGAGTGTGGGGGCGGTGTGGGGAGGTGTAGGGGGGAGTGTGGGGCGTGGGGGGGGTGAGTCTGTGGGCTGGGGGGTGGGATGTGGGCGGGGGCATGTCCCCTTCTAGCTGTAGGCGTTCCTAGGAAAGCCCTGCCCCAATCCAGCACCCCAGAATCAGCCTCTAGCTTTGCAGTGTAAACCAGAGACTCGGGCCTGAGTGGGTGCCATTCACATCCTAGTCTAAGTGAGCCTCACCCCTGGGACCGTGGGTTATGTTCCACAGCCTCATGTGGTGTCTTAGCAGCTAAGGTTGGGGCACAGGAAGAAAAGTGTAGGGTTGGTCATTAGTTTAAGTCACTGTTTATAAACTTCAGGCAAAACCACGCACGTATGAGGATTTGTCCTTGATTCAGGAGCCCTCGAGTGTTCTCCTGCTTCTGGCGTATGACTGGGCAGAGAGAGGGTCAGTGGAAAGCCAGGAGGACTGTGTTCAGAGGGCTTTGCAGAGAGCACATCCACAGCCTCTGTGTGTCTGTGGGCTCTGCGTGCCAGCCTTGATCGGTGGTACAAACCTGATTTTTTATTGACTGTTTCCATTTGGAATCTGTTTTGCTGATGTGCCCTTCGGGAAATAGAGCTATAAGAATGCTCGTTAATTTTGCCTGTTCAGTGTGGCAGGCCTTCGTGAGGTTCAGAAGGGATGTGCCGTTTCTGCCTCATCTCAAATCATCGCCTCAGACCTTGCTGGGGTTTCCGCCTCTAACGTGCTTCCTTCTTCCTGCGGCGTCACCAGTGCCGCAGTGGCTGCCCTGAGCGTCCACGGTGTGTGAGGATGTGGGGAAGGCGGCGCCTCTTTGGAAAGCAGCCTGGCAGCTCCTCAGAGGGTTCCAGCCAGAGTCACCGCAGAGGACGGCGTGAGCTGCTCTGTCTGTGCCGGCCACGCTGGTGGGCGTGACGGGGGCTCGTCGTGGGGTTGCCTTTCCTTGATGAGTGGCGTTGAGCTGCTTTTCATGTTCTGGTTGGTTTTTCTACATCATTTTTTTGGGAAATGTTTATTCAGGTCCTTTGGCCATTTTTAAATTGGGTCACGTCTTGTTGTCAGTCCTTTATATATTCCAGACACAAGTCCCGTATCCGATAGATGACCTGCAGGCGCTCCACCCCATCCTGTGGGCTGTCTTCTCACCTTCTTGACGGTGTCCTTTGAGGCATAAAAGTTTTCAGTATTCAGTTCAGTTCAGTCTCTCAGTCGTGCCCAACTCTTTGCGACCCCATGGACCGCAGCACGCCAGGCCTCCCTGTCCATCACCAACTCCTGAGTCCACCCAAACCCATGTCCATCGAGTCAGTGATGCCATCCAGCCATCTCATCCTCTGTCGTCCCCTTCTCCTCCTGCCCCCAATCCTTCCCAGCATCAGGGTCTTTTCCAATGAGTCAGCTCTTCACATGAGGTGGCCAAAGTATTGGAGTTTCAGCTTCAACATCAGTCCTTCCAATGAACACCCAGGACTGATCTCCTTTAGGATGGACTGGTTGGATCTCCTTGCAGTCCAAGGGACTCTCAAGAGTCTTCTCCACACCACAGTTCAAAAGCATCAATTCTTCAGCACTCAGCTTTCTTTATAGTCCAACTCTCACATCCATACATGACTACTGGAAAAACCATAGCCTTGACTAGATGGACCTTTGTTGGCAAAATAATGTCTCTGTTTTTTAATATGCTGTCTAGGTTGGTCATAACTTTTCTTCCAAAGAGTAAGCGTCTTTTAAGGCTGCAGTCACCATCTGCAGTGATTTTGGAGCCCCCAAAATAAACTCTGCCACTATTTCCACTGTTTCCCCATCTATTTGCCTTGAAATGATGGGACCAGATGCCACGATCTTAGTTTTCTGAATGTTGAGGTGTTTTTTTTTTTATTTAATTTTATTTAGTTTTAAATTTTTGGCTGTATTGCATCTTCACTGCTCTGCGTGGTTTTTTTCTAATTGCAGCGAGCGGGGCTACTCTCTCTAGCTGCGGTACGTGGTCTTATTGCTGTGGCTTCCCTTGTTGCAGAGCACGCGGGCTTCAGTAGCTTGGTGACAGGCTTCGTTGCCCCACAGCATGTGGGATCTTCCTGGAGCAGGGATCGAACCCGTGTCTCCTGCATTGGCAGGTGGAGTCTTAGCCGCTGGACCACCAGAGAAGCCCCTGAATGTTGAGTTTTAAGCCAACTTTTTCACTCTCATCAAGAGGTTCTTTAGTTCTTCTTTACTTTATGCCATAAGGTGTTATCATCTGCATATCTGAGGTTATTGATATTTCTCCTGGCAATCTTGATTCCAGCTTGTGCTTCATCCAGCCCAGCGTTTCTCATGATGTACTCTGCATATAAGATAAATAAGCACAGTGACAATATACAGCCTTGACGTACTCCGGAGTTTTATCAGTTACATTTAAGTCTGGTCTGAGCATGTGTGCATAGTCGCTTCAGTCGTGTCTGACGCTTTGTGACTCTATGGACTGTGGCCCGTGAGGCTCCTCTGTCCATGGGATTCTCCAGGTAAGAATACTGGAGTGGGTTGCCATGCCCTCCTCCAGGGGATCTTCCCCATCCAGGGATCAAACCTGTCTCTGTTACGTCTCCTGCATTGCAGGCAGATTCTTTACCACTGAGAGTTGATCTTGTATGTAGCGTGAGATGGGTCCAACATTCCAGCTTTTGCGTGAGGTCTGTGGTCGTTCTCCTGTTCAGTGTGCGCATTCACAGCCCTCACTTTCCCTGGTCCTGGCTGGGCTGTGTCCCCTCTCACCTGGACCCTGTTGTCGGGGCAAAGTACCCCGTCTCCACCCAGCTCTGGGCAGCCCTCTTCATATCACAACCTTATCTGCTTGGTATTTGCATTTTAAAATCACCTGCCCTTGTTGGAATGTAGACGGTGGGCCCAGAGGAGATTCGAAGATGACCTTCTAGCTGCTGAGTAACAGCTCCCTCTTCTAGGAGAGGAGACCCCGACTGGACAGGGAGGTGCATTCACAACATAACCCAGAGCGTCCTATGGTTGCCAGGGCAACAGACACATTCCCCTCTGCAACATCTGTGGGGTCTGGCCACCCTCACACAGGAGAGGCACCTTCTGGGGTGAACGGTCCTTCTGCTAATGTTAAACCACTAGCAGCTGGCGGGGGCCGCGAGGCCTGGGAAGGATGAGGCGCTGTGACGGAGCCCTGAACACTCAGGTCTCGGCTGAGAGGACGCTCTCCTAATGCTTGTTCTGACAGGTTTCCTATTTCCAGCCGAGGGCTTGAGGAGAGGACTTGTGTCTTTCCCAGCACCGTTGCCTGGACCCTGGGTTCTCGGGCGGTCATCCCCAAGCCGAGTTTCTCACGCTTGTGATCCTGCTAGCCCTGACTCCTAATGTTTCCTGAAGGTTGATGAGGACGTTCAGGTCGTGGCACCCGTGCAAACCGAGTCAGGCCACGTTTATACCTCCACGGCAGGCGGGCGGCCCTGCGCGCCACAGTACCTTGGAAGTTGTGTGCTTTCTGTGAAGCCTGGAGGCAGTTGGGTGGAGGTGTGGCGTGAGGGTCTTTCGGCCGAGGCTTCAGGTCAGAGCCAGCTGCCAGCCAGGATGAGGAGCGCGGGTCTGTGAGGTCGTCAGGTGGTGCCCGAGGGCCTCACCGGGGCAGCGGGTCTGACGACGGCTCTGCTCACCCACCCGCTCGTGGTGAGACCGGCAGGGCCCCCGGCCCTGGGCCAGCACTCAGCTGAGGCACACGGGCTAGGCAGACACCCACTCCCAAGAGGCCCCAGTGACAGGGCTGGACGCAGGCCCGCTGGCCCAGCAGAGCCGTCTCTAGGGACAGCTCCGCTGCTCAGGGATGCCTCAGGGCCATGGGGGAGGGGGGGCGCCCCGGGGGGTCTGTGCCGCGGGCTGTGTGTCGGTCCCCTGGAGCAGGCTTGCCAGTTAGCTGTTGCACAGCGAGGAGGGGCTGCGAAGAGGGCGCCCGGCCGCCTGCCCCTTGGAACAGCCCTGTGCCCCCCGCCCCTCGGGACGGCCCCATGCCTCCTGCCCCTCGGGACAGCCCCGTGGTGTAAGTGGGCAGCCCTGTGCCCCCTGCCCCTCGGGACAGCCCCGGACCCTCTGCCCCTTGGGACAGCCCCTTGGCGTGAGCGGGCAGCCCTGTGCCCCTCGGGACGGCCCTGTGGCGTGAGCGGGCAGCCCCGTGCCTCCTGCCCCTTGGGACGGCCCCGTGGCATGAGCGGGCAACCCTGTGCCCCTCGGGACGGCCCCGTGGCATGAGCGGGCAGCCTTGTGCCCCTCGGGACAGCCCCGTGGCGTGAGCGGGCAGCTGCTGGCCACGTTCTCTCGAAGCTGAAGATGAGCTGCCATGTGCATGAGTGTCATGCTCTACTTGGCAGCTTGTTTTTCACAGGTTTGGGTGAAAGTTCCAATCACTTTACACACTTCCCAGGATGGAGTACATGCCCTCATGTTGTGGATTGCATGGCGCTGGGAGGTGTTCTGGTGCAGGGCTGACACCAGCGACTCCAACAGGAGGGCATGCAGGAATTTTCCACTTTTGCTATTTGTTTTCATAAAGCTGAAATCGTTTCACAACAAATATCGAACAAGTGTTACAGAGATGGCCGATCTGAGACGTGAGGACAGGTTCTCAGCCTCACGAATAACAGAAACGCGGGGAGTGAGAGTGAGGCTTGTCTGCTGTCAGATCGGAGGAGGCCCGTGGCGGAAGCGGGCAGCGTCCTTGGGGACATCAGGGGCGTGTGTCAGGCTGTGGGGGGACCCGCTCGTCCCGGGTTCTGGCCTGTGGAGACGCCCTGCCGTGTCCCTCGGCATCCGTGGCCCCTGGGTCCCCGAAGCCCGTCCTGCAGAAGCTCGTGTGTGAGCCCAGACTCTTCTGTGGAATGCGATCAGGGTCTTGGTAGCAGAGTTTGTTACAGCAAGAAACTGCCGTGCTCTGGGAGGCCCCGGCTCATCCACGAGGCTGTGTGGTGGGGCGACAGCTCCCTGTGTGCCTGCACCAGCCCTGAAACCCATGAAACAAACAAGCTACCGGGACAGGCCCTGCTTGGGGGGGCGTTGCTGTCCCGGCCGGCATGGAGGGTTTCCAGTGGCCATGGTGGGAGGTGAGGACCCCGCGGAGCTGCCGCGGGGTTCTGGGGGGACTCGGGACCTGAGCGGGGTGGGGTGCTGGAAGGTTCCGCGGCGCCCGAGCCTCTCCCGTCTCTGCTTCCAGCTGGTAGCGGCCATCGTGTTCATCAGCTTCGGCGTGGTGGCGGCCTTCTGCTGCGCTGTCGTGGACGGCATGTTCGCCGCTCGGCACATCGTGAGTTCTCTCTCCCCAGTCGTCCTGGATCAGGTTTCAGTTGCTCTGTGGGTTTAAGAAATCTTCAAAAGTTCAGTTTCGTTTTGCGGAGCCCAGCTGGGCGGCCCTCACTGTCTGCGTGCCCTTCTGCTGTCAGTCGCTGAGCTGTCCTGCCCCCTTTCCCCTTGCTGCCCCCACCGTGGCCAGGACGCATTAGACCCGAATTCCCCGCCTTCTCAGTGGCTCTGGGGTGAGCCGTGGTGCTCCTGCCCCATCCCCCCGGGGGGCTCTCGCTGGCCGCGGCCTCTCTCCTTCGGGCTCGGAGCCTGCGGTGACAGGTCTGAACTCTCCCCGGGTGGCTGCCCATCTGTGCTGAGGCCGCCCTTTCCACTTCCCTCCAGGAGCCCAGGCCCCTCCTGGCGGGCAGGTGCCAGTTCTACTCCAGCGGAGCTGGCTACCTACATGATGTCTACCAGATGGAGGTAAGGGCCAGAGCTGGTCCTCTCTCTGACCCGCGGCCTCTGCCCGGGGGCCACGGCCCTGGTCCACATCTGACCGTTCTGGCCCCAGCGTGTATCTGCCGCGTGTTCACCACGTGTCCAGTGAGGAGCCGGGCGTCTGCCATCACCCTCACCATGCAGTAACAGTAGCCCCGAGTCCACTTTTTCAGTCTGTATGGCTTTCTAGATGAGCCTTTGATTGACATAATTGGTGTAACACAAAGCTCGGACACTACGCTCCCATGGGTCCCAGCTCGCCGCCTGTCCGGGGCTGAGGACACAGGGCGCTTTCACTTCTGTTCTGGGAGCAACGGGGCTGTGGTGGCTGCATGGCCCCCTCTGTCCTGCCGTCTCTCATCTCACTGTCTTGTCTGTGAACATCGGTCAGTTTGGTTAAACACAGCCTCTGATGCTGTGTGCACAGGTCAGGCAGGAGGGGCGCAGGGTGGGTGGTGGGGAGAAGGCAGGAGCAGGGGCGTGGCTGAGGCCTCGTGGCTGCCGGGGACTCTGCCCTCAGGCAGAAGGGCCTCTGCTGCTGCCCGCCCACGCGGGGGGACACCCCTTCTCCGGGAGCCTGGCCTGCACTCCCAGAGGGAGCTTTGGGGCCTCGTCCCGGTCAGTGGGGCCACTGCCTGAGTCCCTGTCCTCACTCATGCACGTTCCTTCCCTTAAGCCCTCCCTAAGGTCCCTGGCCTCCCTCCACAGCCGGGTGGTCTCTGCCCCACGTGGGGGCGGCTGGCTCGTGACACTGGTCACAAAGCTCTGAGGAAGGAGGGGAGGCCTCTGCGGTGTGGGGACCGGCTTGGTCAGACCGAGCTGCAGGGAGGTGCGGAAGGGTCTCCCACCCAGAGGGGTCCCTCCCTGGAGGCACAGGGCCCTGTCCCCCACCTTGTCCAGCAGCAGGCGCTGGTCACCTGGTCCCTTGCCTCCCCCTGCAGGGAGGCCGTGTCGCCCACCAGCCAGGCGGGTCAGGAAACACTCACCCCGGAGGGGTGGCTGCCCGGCTTGGGGGCAGAGTGCTCCTCTCTGCTTGCAGGTCACCTGTCACTCCCCGAACGGTGGGTGTCCGCTGAAGGTGAAGAGCAACACCTGCTACTGCTGTGATCTCTACGACTGCCAGAGGTGAGAGGCTCCACGGACAGGGAGGTGCAGGCCTGGGGCCTGGGCAGGTGTGTCGGAGGAGGCCTCCTGGGGGTGCTGGGGGCCACGACCCTGCTTCTGGAGGGGCTGGGGTCAGGAATCACCACCCTCTCTGGCCCTGATTCCCTGGGGAGGGGCTGGCAGCAGGCGCAGGGCCCTGGGGTGTTTCAGAGCCGCGTTCCCTGCCCCCTGCCCGAGGCTGGAGGGGTTGCTCTGGGGTTTGGTCCAGCTCCTGGAGGTAAATCTCAGTTCTGTGGGAATCGCCCCCCCAAAGCCTAGGACCCCTGGAGTTTGGGCCTGCATGGGGCAGCGTGTCCTGCTCTGCTCAGAGGCCTGGGGCGCTCCCCGGTGAAAATGGCCTCAGGGTCCGCTGCCTGCTGCGTCTCCATGCAGAGGGCCCCGGGCCCCCCCTGCCCGGGCAGTGCCTCCGCGGCTGCGGGTGACGTGTGCCTCTTGCCGTGCAGCGCCCGGAGCCCCACCACCTACCACGAGTTCGTGGGCGTCGGCGCCTGCCGGGACGCGCTGCAGCTCTACTGGCTGCTCTGGGCCTCGGCTGCGCTCAATGTCCTGGGGCTGCTGCTGGGGGTCGTCACTGCCGCCATCCTGGGGGCCTTCAAGGATGTGGTGAGTGCACCCACCCCCGCCGTGCTGGCCACGGCCTCGGCCCTTCAGCCAGTCCTCCCTGCAGCGTGAGCGGCCTGAGCCTGCTTAGGGACCACGCCACCCTGGCTCCAGGCCTGTGGAATCCCAGCGCCTCCGGCCCCATGGGTCCGGGGCTCGGGCCTGCACTTACCCAGGCACAGGTGACTCCGTGTGCATCCCTGAGAGCCTGACTCAGTGTCTGGGCGGCTCTCCCCACGGCCGGTGTCCTCCGCAGGGGACCGGCTGCTCCAGGCCGTGTTCTCAAGCAGAGCCCGCGGGGCACTTCCCACAGCCGCCCCCATCCTTGGAGGTGCCGCACATGAGGCCTCGACACCCAGGAGCGCCCACAACCGCCCGCACCAGCAGCCACGCTCCCGTCACCCAGCTTTAGAGAAAAGGCAGTGTGAACGCACCTCCAAACGCCCCCACAGCCCAGACCCCAGCACCTCCCCCACTCAAACGGCCGACGGGCGGCTTGTTACCGCTGCCCTGGAGACTGGCCATTGCCCACGTCTTTCAGCTTAGCCTGGAGCCTCAAGAGCTATGACATGTTTCTGGAAGGTTTCCTGACCCCAGACGAATCCTGGAAGACCCTGGGAGACCTCGGTGCCCCCGTAACCACCCTTCTCCCCGGCTTCCACCCTGGGCCATGGAGACCCCAGGCCAGGCTTCTGCTTGGTCACAAGGCTCGGCAACCAGCCAGTCCTCTTGCCCCTGGGACGGCCGGGGTCTATGGGGCCCTCTCGGGGGGCTTATCCTGCTGTGGCCAGTCAGAGTGTTCCTGTGGCAAATCTCCGAGGACAGGGAGGTTAGTCTCGATGGGTGCAGAGAGTCTGGGCCCTGAGAGCCTGGTGGAGGCAGCTGGTCTATCCCCAGGCACGGTGGTCAGCCCGATGGGTGTCCCAGAAGGGGTCCTGTGCTCACTGAGTTTGTGATGAAACCGCTGCAGCTGCTCTGGGGAATATGGCAACCCCCCAGAAAGGCTGCTCGTTACACAGGACACAGCTGTGTGTAAGCCATGCGCTGGACAGCTTCATCTCGCAAACCCAGAGCTCTGAGGTGTTGGGAGAAGCAAGCAAAGTGACTCTTTAGAATTTACACCTATGAGTAGATGCTCTTGTAAGTGTGGTGCGTCTTATAATTGAAGAATTATCGTAAACAAAGACACTTCATGCGCCACCCAAAGGTCCCTGCTGTCAGGGCTCCAGAAGGCAGGTGCCAGGTGGGCTTTACTTCCATCAGAGGGAGACCCATCGGGAGGACGTGGACGCTGTCCCCTGGGGACTCCACAGGATGACGGCTGTCTCCTGAATGACCGCCGACCAGGGCTGCCCAGAGCCAGGCTCGGCCGACGCGTCTGTATCCTCTGCCGCAGGTCCCGCTGGCCCAGCTGGCCTACGGCCCGTCCACGGCACCTCGGGCCCTCTACGACCCCGCCCAGCAGATTCTGGCCTACACGGGCTTCCGCCCCGGGCCCCCCGCCGTCCCCACCTGCTCGTCCTACCCGCTGCCCCTCCAGGTAGGCCAAGTGCCTGGGGCGGGGCTCACGTCACGGCAGCCTTCACCTGGGACATGCTGCTTGGGTGGGACATGGGGGCAGGGGGCTTGGGCTGAAGGAGTGCGGGGGTGTGTGGCTTCCCCTCCTGATTAGGTGGGGGACAGTGCAGCTGGTGTGGACCAGCAAGGGGGGCGGGATGGCATGAGGGGTGCCCTGGGTGTCCCCAGGATGTTCGCCGGCCCCCGGGGTGCCTTTTGGGTGTCCTTTGCTCCTTGTGGCCCTGGAGACCCAGGCAGGTGAGCCTTTGGGGCCTCAGCTTTCCTAACCCCCATCCGGGGCCCCCAGAAGTTGGCTGCAGTTTCCTAGCCAGACCGACCGGGTGGGCCAGCTGCCTGGCCCCTGGGACGTGCCAGAGTCCCTGAGTGGAGCCTGCGGGTTTGCCAACCTCCAGCCATTCCTTACCCTCGACAGTGGCTACCCTGTAGGCTTCACTCTAACACACATCTGGTGGCCTTGGGTTGCTGTGGGAGGAGGCGCGTGGGGTGAAGCCTTATTCACAGAGAAGCATCGCCGGACCACCCACCAGCCACCAGCACACCCCCCAGCGTGACGGCCAAAATGCCCTCAGCTGTCGTCCCGTGGCCTCGGGGGGCAGAGGGCCTCCGTCTTGGGGGGTGGCCTTGGGGCATCCTCTGGTCTGTGTTGATGATGACGGGGGCCTGATCCGCTTTTACCAGCAGCACGTGTAGGAGCACAGGCCCACGCACAGCAGGAATCAGGCTTCGAGGAGATGCCAGATCCATAATGCTGTGTGTGTCTCGTCAGGAGGAAAAGGACAGATGGCTGTTCCAGCTCTGCTCCCAGCGGACAAAAAAAGGGGCTCTGCAAGGGTTCCGTCCAGTCACTGGCGGCGGAAAACACTCCTACATGACAGAGTGAGCGAGCAGCTGTTTTGAGCAGTTAGTCGAAAGAAAAATCGCAGAAGGGAACTCACCTTCCTTACTCCCTGGGCTGCCTGGTCAGGAAATGCAGGAATAAGGACTCACAGAGAATCAGCTCCTATCCTGTAACTAAGGGCCTTGCATGCTGTCACGAAGGGCCTTGCATCCTTTGCTAAAGGACTTTTTGTCTGCCTTCCTGATGGTCTCACTTCTGTGAGCAGAGCCTGGCTTAACTCTGCTCTGTGGTGGCTTCCTCCCTGGTTCCTGGTGGTTGTTCCTTGTTTCCTGGTGGTTTTCCCTGTGGTTCCTGGTGGTTTTCTCTGTGGTTCCTGGTGGTTTTCCCTGTGGTCTGTGGTGGTTTTCTCTGTGGTCCGTGGTGGTTTGCTCTGTGGTTCCTGGTGGTTTTCTCCTGGTTCCTGGTGGTTTTCTCCGTGGTTCCTGGTGGTTTTCTCCGTGGTTCCTGGTGGTTTTCTCCGTGGTTGCTGGTGGTTTTCCCTGTGGTTCCTGGTGGTTTTCCCTGTGGTCTGTGGTGGTTTTCCCTGTGGTTCCTGGTGGTTTTCCCTGTGGTTCCTGGTGGTTTTCTCTGTGGTTCCTGGTGGTTTTCCCTGTGGTCTGTGGTGGTTTTCCCTGTGGTTCCTGGTGGTTTTCCCTGTGGTTCCTGGTGGTTTTCCCTGTGGTTCCTGGTGGTTTTCTCCGTGGTTCCTGGTGGTTTTCTCTGTGGTTCCTGGTGGTTTTCCCTGTGGTTGCTGGTGGTTTTCCCTGTGGTTCCTGGTGGTTTTCCCTGTGGTTCCTGGTGGTTTTCCCTGTGGTTCCTGGTGGTTTTCTCCGTGGTTCCTGGTGGTTTTCTCCGTGGTTCCTGGTGGTTTTCTCTGTGGTTCCTGGTGGTTTTCCCTGTGGTTCCTGGTGGTTTTCCCTGTGGTTCCTGGTGGTTTTCCCTGTGGTCCATGGTGATCTGTTTGTTTCATGGTTCCTGGTCATTTACTCTGTGATCCTTATTGCTTTATCACGTGGTTCCTGCCAGTTCCTCTGTGGTTCCCACTGGACTATTCCGTGGTTTGTGTGCTTTGCTCCGTGGTTCTCTCAGTGGCTCATTTCCAATGAAGAACAGAGCGTGCAGTGCACAGTGGGGGCTGGGCTCCCTGCAGACCCGAGAGGATGTTCTCTGGAGATTTCCTCTGTCCTCCGAGGTCAGAAAGAAGCGTGAATTTGAGAGAGAGAAAGCAACAGAAGTGGGCAGGGGCCCAGGGCCCTTGGATCCCAGAGCCCCCTTAGAGGGTCTCCAGGAGGAGGGGCAGGCAGGCGGGTCCCCCCTGGCTCTGGGCTCCTGATGGGTGGAGAGCAAGGACCCACTCGGCCCCACCGCAGACCAGAGTCTGCATGAACTCACCTTGTCACATCGCAGAAGGGGTTGCTTGCTTTACTTACTTAATGTTGGTTTTAAACAGGCATTTTTAACCCTTAGAAGTTAAGAAAAAAAGAGAAATTAAAGAGGTTTGTTGGCTGGTGGAAAAAAACTGGAAGTTTTCTTCTTTAAAAGCTGTGCCGTGCCCCGACATTTTCTTTGCAGGATCACTTTGCATCCAGCTGTGTTAGTGTGGGTTCTCCTGAGATCCAGAGCCAACAGCTCGTCTGCGCAGAGTAGACATACAGAGAAATGTGTTTATAGATGAGGTGGTGCAGGCATAGACTTACAGGCAGAGAAATAGAGAGCTAGAGGAAGAGTCCCAAACCTGGAGGGCATGCCACAGGCTGGAGGCCCTGGGAAGAGCAGGTTTTGCAGTTTGCGTTTGAAGGTGTCTGGAGGCGGAATTCCCTCTGCTTGAGGACCCCAGTCATTTCCTCTTCAACTGATTGGATGAGGCCCACCTGCAACAGAGAGGGTGATATACTGGTCTACATGTTCATCATAGCTACACAACACCCTCAAGATGACACCTAGACAGTAGTCTGGCACCTGGGCACTGACCGTAGTCTAGCCAAGTTGATGCATAAAATTAACCATCACACACTATGGAAAACACTGATGTTCTTGGTTTTCCCCTTAAAATATGAAACGTTGAGTAAGCCCAGGGCCCCAGACGAGCTGGGCAGCCTTTTCCTAGGACAGGGTTCACGGTCTGTGTGTCCAGTGTCAGGTGGTCCACGGCCACCCTTCTGGGTGTCGAGACTGGTGCTCCACAGGCGAGGTGGGGGCCCCGTGGGGCGGAGTCAGGGCCTCCTGTGGCCCCTGGGAACACAGCCTCATCAGGAAGCAGTCACCGCGTGGGGGCCTGGGCCTGGGGGCTCAGCCCAAGTGGGCTCTGAGGGGCTCCCGTGGGCTGAGGAGGCTTTTCGGTTTGATTGCAGCTGCCCGGTGGCTTCGTGGCCTCATCCGGCTCCGACCTCCCTCTACGCGAGGACTCGCAGCCTCAACCCAGCTCCAGCTGCAGGCATCCCCCTAACGCCCCCACCCACCTCCTCGCCGGGGAGAAGCCCCCTCCCTATACGCCGTGATGCAGGGGGCGGAGACGGAAAACAGTAGTTCGGTCTGTTCAAGAACAAAGCAGCCCCCTTCCCACTGTGGCCGCCCCCCGGAGACCCTCCTGCAGACCCTCCCTGGCGCATCTGGGTGGGGGAGGCCAGGACCGTGCGGGGGACCCCGGTGGTGAGGCCGCTCCGCCCCCCACCCCGTGAGACCACACCCCCAGCTGAGCTACAATTCCCGCTGGAGCGGCGGGGCTCTGGCCTCACCGCTGACAGAGCAGTTTCATTTCTTTTCCGTCCTCCTCATCCGTCATCATGCACATTACTGAAGGCAGCATGGCTGTGTGCGCGGTGAGGGCCGCTTCCCGGGAGACGTGCGTGTCCCCGGGGAGGGCAGGGTGGCCACCCTCAGCGCGGCCCTCCTGGTGCGCGTCTGCCCAAGGGAAGTCCTCCCGGCTGGAGTATAAGCTCTGTGTCCACGACAGGCCGGGGGTCCGCGTGGGCTCCGCTCCAGTGCTGTCGGGGGTGGGGGGGCCGCGAGCTCCTGGGGCTGCGTCTGTCTTCAGTGAGGCGGCTGCGGGTCTGCTCCTCGGCGGGGGGACCCCACATGGGCCCCCGGCCTGCAGAGCAGGCGCCCCTAAGATGCCGGGTCTCTGCTGAGAAACCCCTGGAGGGGCTGCCTGGGAGCAGCTGTGCCCAGTATGGGCCGAGGGCAGCTCTGCCCGCGGCGACACGCCTGAGGAAGCAGGTGGGCGCAGGCCTGGGGCTGCTCAAACCCTGTCAGACCTGAGTTCCCAGTTACAGCCCGAGGAAAGGGGGCTGGGGAGGGGGCGGGGTGGGGGCGGGGTGAGGGGGAGGAGAGGGCGGGGCGGGGTGAGGGGCGGGGGGGGGGGAGGGCGGGGTGAGGGGGGGGGGGGGGGGGGGGGGGGGGGGGGGGGGGGGGGGCGGGGGGGGGGAGGGGAGGGCGGGGCGGGGAGGAGAGGGAGGGCGGGGGGAGGGGGGGGGGGCGGGGCGGGGAGGAGAGGGCGGGGCGGGGGGAGGAGAGGGCGGGGCGGGGAGGGGGGGGGGGGGGGGGGGGGGAGGGGAGGGGAGGAGGGGGGCGGGGGGGGGGCGGGGAGGGGCGGGGGAGGCGGCTGAGTCGCAACAGGACGCGGTCTCTGGCGCCCCCTGCCGGCGGGGACGCAGTTCGGTCCAACAGACCCGTTCCAGCCCCCACGTTCAGGACGGGTCCTCACGTTCACACACGTCTTCCTCTTCCGAGCGTGTGGACGCGTCCTTAGGGCAGGGAGGGACCCGTGCAGAGTCGGGCCCCGGGGTGAGCCGGCAGGGCGAGGGGGCACGGACTCCCTGGCCCCCGCACCCGGGGGTGGTGTCGGCCTGGTCCCCGTGTCTGTCGTCGGCAGTGTTGTGTCTACGGGAACGAGGTACATCGCTTCACTGAAAACATTTTCTCGCTAAAAAATACCTGAACAATCACAATAGTGACGTCAAAGCCCACTGATCGGGAGTCACTATACAACTGTCGTAAAGAGGCGGTTTGAGACACCACAGCAGTCACTGACAGGGGACACGGAGCCATGGAGTGAGCCAACGCTGCTGGGAACATGCGCCAGCAGGCCCGCTCCGCTCAGGGTGGCCGCAAGCCTTCCGTCGGCAACAGCAACAGAAAGCGCAGCGTGTGCAAAGCGCGGTAGCGCGAACACCTGTGTTCTGTCGACGTGGGCTCACGAGCCTAGTGTTGCAGGTCGGCCTGGTCCGATGGGCCCAGCTCGGCGCTGGCCTTGTGGCCTCTGTGGGCAGGATGCCCACCCCCGGCTGTCCTGGAATTTCAGTTCCGGAGGTTACAAACCCGGCAAGGCCACTCCTCATTAATTTGGAATTTTAGGTCAAAGTCACCGTGACCAATCCTGCTGAATTCTTTGACTCGCTTTGGGCATATTGTTAAAAAAACAAGCCCAGCAAAATTTAGGCGGAGTAATTCCATTGGCTGAGGTGGAGCCTGCGGCCACTGAGAAGCAGCGTGGAGGCTTTGAAACGTCCTCGCTCGGCCAGCCGGCCGGCTGACGAGTTAGCTTCTCTGCAAAGCTCTCCCTTCTGGGGGCGTCACGTCATGATGGCAGGCGTTTGGGGCCTGGAGAGGCCAAGTGTGCTCCCAGAGCCCCAGGACGGGCGCCCCTGTGCCCAAGGCGGGCTCTTGCAGGATGAGTCTGGCCCAGCCCTGAGACGGGCAGGTCATTTTCCACCAAAGAAACCTGGTTTGAACATCACGTGACACAAGGGCGCGTGAGAGGAGAATTCCCGTGGCTGTGTTTCGCTGCCTAGATTGCCGAGAACACGGAAAATGTCCTCGTTTCTGAGGCTCATAGGAACCAAACGGGCCTTGTTTAGCGTGAGGAAGGTCGTCTTACTACACACGACACTCGACAGCCCCTTCGAGTCCCCGGCTCTGCTCTGGCCCAGCAGGTGCCCCCGCGGCCCGGGCACTGGGCAGGGAAGGAAGGGGGCTTCCGGACCGCAGCTGGGAACAAACTGCCATCCCCTCCCTAACATGACCCGTCCTCATCACAAAGGCAAGGAGGCAAACTCCTGACTTTGCAAAAGTTACACGTATAAATTTAGGGACTTTGCAAAAAGAATTTCCTAGTCACTGAGACAATTGTTTATGTTGAGGAGTACGTCAGGATGTTGTGCACAAGTCAGGAGCCATCGAGTGACCCCGGTGGGCTGAGGGCCAGGGCCCGGCTCCTCCCTGCCCCCTGCAGGCGCCCCTGGCTTCCCGCCGCCCAGGGGAGCGGCCAGGAGCCGCCCCCCCGCCCCACCCACGCGTGTGTGCTCACTTCGCTTCACGTCAGGTGAGGCCCTGTCGTCCCACGTTCCCTTCGTGGCGTCTCTTTGCAGATGCACAGTCTGTCCACGCTTACTGAGGACACCCGGTGGACCTTGCAGGCACTTAGGGCTCTGCGTGTGTGGTGCCCACTGGCCTGCTCGGGGTTGGGGCGTGCCCATCCAGCCACCCTCCCTGATCGCCGCCCTGAATGCGTTAAAGAACGACGCAAACCATACCTCACAGTCCTGGATGGACAAGCGCTCCTTGGAGCCAGAGAGATCGTGTCTGTCTGGGGTCGGGTGGGCTCCAGGAGGAGTCTTCCTGTCTAGGGGATCCTTGATTTCACGGACTCGGTGTTTTGGGTTCAAAGTGCAGAAACACGTGATGTTCAAACGCCTGCAACCGTGTTGCTTGACAGTGAATTCTGGGCACAGGGCCGTGGGTCAGCAAGAGGGCTTCCCGCTCTGCCCGCAGCCGGCCTGGGCTCCGCGCTGCGGTGTGCGAACACCTTCACGCGTCCTGGAAGTGTCGGTCAAGGTGAGGATACTGCCTGACCCCAGGACCCTCCGCAGCCCCCAGGCTAAGCCTCTCAGGAGGGACCTGCCCCCCCCGCTGCCCTGTGGGGCGCTGGCATCCTGTCCTTTGGGGGCATCTGACCTGGTGCCCACTCTGCCAGGCAAGAGCAGGCGAGGAGAGGAGCCGCCGTTGGCGCTGAGCCCCAGAGCCGCTCTCGTGGGTAGCCGGCCCAGCACCTCCAGAGGCCAGGGCGCCGCGCCCGAGCGGAACCCCTGTGTCCACGGGCTGGGTGGTGCTCGAGACCAGGAAGGAGTTCTCTTTCCTCTCCTCCTTTGGTGCCCCATCCCGCCCCCTCAGTTTCTGCACTCAGATACGAGCCCCGAGCCGGGGGCATCCTGGAGCCAGAAATCCCATGACTGACTGGCAAACACCTGAGGTGCCAGGCCGCTGCCTTCCCCAACGGGCAAGACTTCTGTAACGGCAGAGCTCAGTGCGGGCCTCCGCTGGGGTCTGAGGAGGGAAACCAGACAGTCCCACCGGGCACCAGGGCTGACCCCTCGCGCTGCCTGAGGTCAGGATGTCCACCGGCCCCGTTGACGCATCCGGGGTCCCCACAGCAAGTGCCTCATCCGCCCAGAGTTTAAGAACTGAAGTGTTCAGTGGAGCCAGGGATCTGTGGTCCATGACGTCGATCCACTCAGTGGTTCCCGGACCCACACATGACTGGACGGGGAGGACCTTGGTCCAGGGCTGCAGGGAGTGAAGATGCAACCCCTGGACCGTCGGACCTGTCACTGACCCCTGGAGCAAATAGCAGACGCCCCAGAGCATGGGCTGACCTTTGACCTCTGACATGACCCCAGGTGGGGTCAGTGGCCTCAGCGTTTCCCCAGACTGTCCACACCTGCGTCTCCCAACCATGCTGTCTGCCCGCCAGGTATTTTTCAGCTCGCCTGGAGCTGATGAAAAGTATTAAATTCCAAAGCCAGCAATTTTGCTCTTGCCACAAAAATGTCTCTATCCCTCAGCCCAGCCACAAAGAATGTTAACAATTCAGCCCCAGCCTGCTGGTGGCTCAGGCCCCCTCCCTGGCCCCAGGACTCCCCCACCCTGCACACCCTGTGTGCCCCCTCCTGCCCTCTAGCCTCCAGGGCAGCTCCCTTGCCTGGCACATAGCACCTGCCCAGGCCTGGCCTCAGCGTGTTCTGGGCGCCCTTCCCAGGGACCATCTCCGCCAAGGCCTGTCAAGCCCAGAAGGCTCTCCCTGGGCCTGAAGCCCATGGGGTAACTGCTGCGCCCCCGGGCACCACCGTGGGGCAGGTCCCGGTGGGGCCTCTTCCCCACCCCTCCCTCTGCTGAGTGACTGGCCTCATCCTCGGTCACAGACAAGGAGGCGGGCTGGAGGCTGGGGCGTGGGAGGGCCAGGGAGGCTGTTGATGGGAACAGGGTTCCCTGCTGCCATGATGGAATGTTCTAGAACTGGACGTGAGTGCCGGCTGCACAGCCCTGTGAAGGTGCTAAAACCTGCTGAGGTGTGCACTGCTGGAGAGGGACCATTCTGGTGTGGGAGCTGGATCACAGAGGATGCGCTCTTCAGGCATGGCCGGGGGACCGTGTGTGCTCCGTGAGCAAGACGCCCGTCAGCAGCAGCGCTGGGAGGGACCCTCGTCTGCTGAGTGGCCCGCAGTCACCAGCGCCCCCCCTCCCGCCCGCCCTCCCCTGTTCGGACAGTCCTTCGCCCCCTCTGGGCGTGGGGAGAGTGCAGCGAGCTGGCGGGAGCAGGCCTGCCCTCCCGGTGCTGGGCGTGTGCCCAGCCGAGCGCCCTCCCGCCCCGAGAGGAGCGGGCAGGGCCTCAGTCGTCAGTGGCTCGTGGGTGGCACCTGCCTCTTTCCCTTTCCTCAAACATTTTAATCACGAAACTGAATGACGACTATAAATTGAACAGAAAGCACGCTGAAAACCCCGGTGTGAGCAACAGCTACTCAGAGCAGGCCCGTCACCGAGGCCGGGGCTGCCCCCCCACCCCGGCGCCCACCCACCTGCGGTTCCGCTGTGCGGCTTGTCCTCTGCTGAGCTGCGTGCCTGTGACAGACCCGCGGGGCTCCGCCCCTGAGACGGAGACCCATGACTGCCCCTTCGGCTGTGGGTGGCCTTGGCTGGTCTTGGGGTTCCTATGTGTATGTGGGGCTCCTAGTGTGGATTTAGGGTGCATGGAAGACTTGGACTTTGCTGGACAACGCCAAGCCCTGGTCCTCGGGGTCAGCCCAGACCAGTCTCAGCTCCAGGCTGCCAAGATCAGGTCCTGCTTGTTGCAAGAACCTTTCATAGCTGTGAATGCCTGGGTTCCTTCCTATGCTGTCTGTGCCCGCATTTCCCCCTTATAGATAAAGCTGGCCCCGTGGGCACACACCTTGGCCACTGGCACTTCCTGTCCTGTCCAGCCCGCCTGGTCTTCTGTTGGGTCATTGCTCTCACTGATTTGCAGGAGGAACGCTATCCTTTCTTGATTAACACGGTTACCCCACGTTAATCGGTCACCGTAGTTCCCGACGTTTCCTCTTCTCAGCTGGGCTTGTCACTCTCTTTATGGTGCCTTGATGAACAGATGTTCTTGATGAGCGGTTGGTTTGTTTTAAGTGGACTTTATTTTTTAGAGCAGTTTTAGAATCACAGCAAAATCGGCAGGAAGGCACAGAGACTCTACAGCCCCATCTGTGAAGAGACTGTCTTTGCCCCGTTGTGTCACCTTTAATCCTTTGTCAAAGATCAGGGGACTCTTTCTGTGGGTCCGTTTCTGGGCTCTCTGTTCTGTCCAGTGATCCATCGTTCACTCTTTGGCCATACCAGGCTGTACTGACTGCTGGAGCTTCATAGTCTCGAAGTTGGGTAGCTTCCTCCAACTTTCCTTTTCTTGAAGTTCTTGATTTTAACACAGCCCAATTTTTAAATATTTTTCTTTATCATGAGAGTATTTTGTTTTATTATATATTTTAAAGAAATACTTTTTTAAAAATCCTAGTTCATGAAAATACTCTTCTATCAAAGGGGTCAGCAAAGTTCCTCTGTAAAGGGACAGGCAGTACATGGTTCAGGTTTGGAGGGCCAGTAGCTGTGAATCCACTGTGAGTCCTGACTGTAGCAGCAGAGAAGCTGTAGAGAATTGGAAGTTAGTGGGCAGAAACGTGTGCCAATAAAGCTTTATTGACAAGAGCAGAGGTGCATCACAGAGGGCCCACTGGCTAGAGTTTTACCTTATCTTCTAAATGCTTTATAGATCACCTTTAGATTTTAATCTGTACTCTATGGGAGCTAATAGTATGTGTTGTGTGAACTGGAGTCAAATTTCCCATTTCTGTAGTGCAGAAGTGTCACAGGGGTGATGCCCCCATGGCATGTGCTGCAGCGTAAGAGACGTTTCTGCCATCTCAGTGTGTGTGTGTCTGTGTCTGTGTGTCTGGGGGGACAGCAGGCAGCGAGGGCAGAGGTTTCAATGCCACCAAATGCCCTAAGAACAGCCCTTCACACAACAACCATTATCAACTACTCCATTCTATCCGAAAAACAAACAAAAAAGGAAATGCAAACAAATATTACAGCTCTTCTGTTTAAAAAACAAAACACTGAGGTCAGCTCAGACCACATAAGACAGCAACACAATGTATCGAGCACAGTCAGACCCACCCGGCTCCTCCTCCATGGAGCACAGTCAGAACCACCCCAGCTCTTCCGTGGAGCACAGTCAGACCCATCCCACCTCCTCCGTGGAGCACAGTCAGAACCACCCCAGCTCTTCCTCCATGGAGCACAGTCAGATCCAATTCACCTCCTTCTCCATGCACAACAGTCAGGCCCAACCCACCTCCTCCTCCACGGAGCACAGTCGTATCTGTCCCACCTCCTCCTCCGTGGAGCACAGTCAGACCCACCCAGCTCCTCCTCCATGGAGCACAGTCAGATCCATCCCACCTCCTCCGTGGAGCACAGTCGGACCCACCCCAGTGCCTCCTCCATGGAGCACAGTCAGACCCATCCCACCTCCTCCGTGGAGCAGAGTCAGACCCACCCCAGTGCCTCCTCCGTGAAGCACAGTCAGAAACACAGTCAGACCCACCCCGGCTCATCCTTCATGGAGCACAGTCAGGATCACTCCACTTCCTCTTCCGTGGCACACAGTCAGATCCACCCCCACTTCCTTCTCCATGGATCACAGTCAGACCCACTCCAGCTTCTCCATGGAGCACAGTCAGACCCACTCCAGCTTCTCCTCCATGGAGCACATCCAGGCCCACCCCACCTCCTCCTCCATGGAGCACAGTCAGGCCCACCCCACCTCCTCCTCCGTGGACCACAGTCAGGCCCACCCTGGCTCCCCCTCATGAAGCTCTGTCTGCCCCAGCCTCACGCGCAGTCTGGCTCTGGAGGTGGTAGCAGTGGGACGCCAGCCTGGACAGCATAGCTGGGAGGTGTCTTGCAGCCTGTGGCTATGAACTGGCCATAAGCTTTTTCTTGGCCGTAGTTAGAACAACCCTTGGCGCCCAGTGGAAGTCTGTGTAAACCACATTAGGAAACAGACGGGGCCTCGCTCTCCCTAGAGGGAAGAAGAACCCGTGGCGGTCAGAGAGCCCCGGGAGCTGGCCTCCACCTGCGTCTGTGGTGTCTCGTCCCGGAGGTCAGCATGTGTCCTGTCTGCTCTCTGGACATCCTGGCCTCTGTGAGGGGGTGGGGGCGGCCAGGTGCGGGCTCCCAGCAGACTGAGGGAGCATTCCAGAACATTCCAGAGCTGTCTCCAGAGAGCTCAGCGGGAATGCTGTGGTACCAGGGCTGAGAGGTGGATCAGCCCGAGTGGCTTTGGGCTCCCGAGGCTGCACGTGGTCAGATGGTAAGCAGAAGAGGGTCTTCTGCAGGGCGCCGGCAGGACTGTGCTCGCCCCCCATTTCTCAGAGCTGTGCTGACCAGCTCCAGGAGGCCGTGGGTGGCGGGCAAGACCCGAGCTGGTGGTGCCCGTACAGTTGGCTGCCTGCCTGCCTGCTTCAGGACACACTTCGGGGTTTGGTGTCTAAAAAAATTAGTTTTTAGAAAAAAGTCTCAGTCTATCAGAGAAAACAGAATCAACTTTGGGATGGAGTCAAGCCAGCAGGTGCTGGAGACGCCCCTGGAGCCTCTGCTGTGATGGCCCCCGCAATCCTGGGCGTGTCCTGCTGCAGCTGCAAACCGCGGGCTAGGTCTCCCGAGACCAGTGGGTCCCACAGGTTCCCCATGGCTGCCCCCCACCCCTTACTCCTGGAGCCAGAGCGCGAGGCCTGCCCACTTGACCTCCTGCAGACCCGGCTCACTGCCCGGCCCCTCAAAATGAGCAAACAGGCCCCGGGTTTAACCAGAGAGCTGAGGCTGGGTGGGCGTGTCAGGGAGCCAGCGGCGCTGACCCGCCGTACTTCCAGCCCTGCCCCGTGAAGCGGCTCGGCCCCACCAGGGGGACCTCGGGCAGCAGGAGCAGGGGTGACGGCCCCTGGATTACGGATCCCCCCGACCGCTGATCCCTGACGGCCCCCGCGAAGCAGCAAGGAGCGGACACCGCCAACACGGAGCTAGAAAGGGTCTGTAAATATTTTATTTTTCCATAGTTTTAAGTCAGAAAGAAGCATCTGGTGATAAAAATAACAGAATCCTTTTCCCGGGTCCGCTCAGGCAGCGCTGAGGTTAGTCCTCTATGTACACGTATGTTACACGCGGGGAGGGAGGCCCCGCGGGGCTCACGGGCAAGGCTTCCGCGTGTCCGGCGCGGGCGGGCGCGGCCGCCCTCCTTCCGGGTCGAGGGCGTCTGCGGCCGGAAGCCTAGGCCGTGGGCTCGACGGGCGGGCAGGAGTGGGACGTGATGTCGCCGTGCTTGTAGGCGGCTTCGTCCAGGTCCAGCGCCTTCCGGTTGACCTCCAGCGTCATGCAGCCGCGGTAGAAGGCCGTGACCGGAGCCGAGGTCACGGGCACATCTGGGCCGTGGGGACAGAGCAAGCGCGTCTCAGCGGGCGCCCCGCCGCGTCTCTGGCAGAACGCCACTGTGCAGCTCGGCCACGAGCCCCGGCACGGCACCCCGACCCCCCAGGAGGACACACAGATAGTCACATCCATTAAATATCATCTCCTTGGACCGAATGAGTCATGCCCAGGGCTTCCAGGCTCTCTCATCCTCTTCAAAGCTCTGTTTACTAAAACTAAACGCAGCTGGAGTCTGGCGGCCAAGACAGCGATCTTCCGACGGCGACGAGTGGAGACCCGCCTGAGCGGTGGGAGGCCCAGCTTCTCCCACCCCCGCTACTCTGCCGGGATACCACCTCCCTATGCGGCGGAGGTGGGTTCACCTGGCCTGCAGCCAGGGCAGCTGGACACCAGGCCTCGGGGGCGGGGCACTGGAGCACCTGGCTCCCCGTGTGGCCCCTGGGCTGGCCCTCCCCGCTGGCCTTGGCCATACCCACCATCCGATACCCATGTGGGGTGTTCCTGGAGGGTGTGGGGTGGGGGACAGCTTCAGGCCGATGCTTGTCCCCCTAAGCATGCTGTCAGCCTGACCCCACAGCAGCTGGGCCAGGCCTGACACCCTGCAAGCACATGATGCTGCCACAGGCTGGCTCCGCCTGCCTCCCTTCCCCACAGAGCACCCGGCCTGCCTGGGGGCGCGAGTCGGGTCCCCTACCTGGCAGCCCCCCGATGAAGGTGAGCACAGAGCCCTCCAGGTGTCTCCCGAGGACGGCCAGCCGCTCCTGCAGCCCCGCTGGGCTCCCTTCACTCTGGCCCTGGGTGCCGTCCACCTCCAGGGTGGCCCTGTCCTTATTCACAGAGACAGTCACCACGTGCTCCTGGCCGTCGCAGACCTTGATCTCCATCAGGACCAGGGTGACACCCTCCACGGCCAGGACGACCAGCTGTGGGGAGAGGCACAGCTGACCGGGGTGGACGGGCCGGCGGCCACGTGCCCGCGGACCCTCCTGTCCTGCCGAGGTCTGTGGGTCTCCTGTGGGTAGGGTCGCTTACGGCCTGAGAGTGACAGGGACATGGCTTCTACACGTGTGAAGGAGGGGGCGACCCCCTGCAACATGATTGACGACCAACATAAAGCCGCACATCCCCGGGAGGGAGGTAGGGGAAACACTCTCCGGTCACAGGGACACACATGCATCGGCCTGGGCAGAGGTGACCAGGACTCCCACTGTGTCCATGTCTGGGCACAGGGCAGAGGTGACCGGGGCTCCCATCATGTCTGCAACCAGGACACAGGGCAGAGGTGACCATGGCTCCCATCGCGTCCATGGCCAGACACAGGGCAGAGGTGACCACGGCTCCCACCGTGTCCATGGCCAGGACACAGGGCAGAGGTGACCAGGGCTCCCACTGTGTCCATGCCTGGGCACAGGGCAGAGGTGACCAGGGCTCCCACCGCGTCCATGACTGGGACACAGGGCAGAGGTGACCAGGGCTCCCACTGTGTCTGCGGCCAGGACACAGGGCAGAGGTGACCAGGGCTCCCATCATGTCTGCAACCAGGACACAGAGCAGAGGTAACCACGGCTCCCACCACGTCCATGGCCGGGACACAGGGCAGAGGTGACCAGGGCTCCCACTGTGTCCATGGCTGGGCACAGGGCAGAGGTGACCAGGGCTCCCATCATGTCTGCAACCAGGACACAGAGCAGAGGTGACCACGGCTCCCAACATGTCCATGGCCGGGACACAGGGCAGAGGTGACCAGGGCTCCCACTGTGTCTGCGGCCGGGACACAGGGCAGAGGTGACTATGGCTCCCACCGCGTCCATGGCCGGGACACAGGGCAGAGGTGACCAGGGCTCCCACTGCGTCCATGGCCGGGACACAGGGCAGAGCTGCCCCTTGCATGTGACACTGCCACAGAAACCAGGAGAGGGGCCAAGCCTGGGTCTGTGCCCCTCAGCTTGCGCTGCAGTAAGAGGGGAGCTCATGGCTCCCGCAGGCAGGCTGACGTGGGGAACACAGCCCTCTCGGGACAGAGGCAGGAGAGGAAACCCATTTCCACTGCTCTTGCCTGTTCTCTGAGAAGACAGCCAGGGGGTGACCACAGTGGCAGTCGGGGGCAGGGCGGGGACTCCATGGAGGCGACGGCGGCCTGTCCAGGGGCGGATCCTCAGAGCCCTGCCTGCCTCCAGGGGCGGCCTGGCGAGGATCTGGGCCTGTCTGCACACTCACACACGTCATTTGGCTTAAATACAAGCGATTAATTCAAATCATCTACACCGCTGAGGGAGCAGGACGGTCTCCCCACTGCACAGCCAGCCTGCGGGACTCCAGCACCTTCCCTGAGCCACGAGAGGCCGGTGAGATGCTGCTGGGGGGGGTGGGGGGCGGGGCCGGCAGCGGCGAGCGGTACCTGCTTTTTGAGCTTCTTGGTGGAGTGGTAGTCGACCAGCGCCACGGAGAGGGCCACGGCCTGGCGGTCGCCCACCAGCGCGAGCAGCACCCCGGTGTCCGCGGCAGGGCGGACCCGAGCCACGGCCTCCACTGCCCAGGTGGTCTCCGTCCCGCCGGCCGGCGACTTCCGTGCTGCAAGGAAGGCTGCGCATCACCAGGCGGTCCAGACGGCGCGGTGGCGAGGCGGCGGGCTGGGCCCCCGCGGGGCCCTGGGCAAGCCGGTAGCTCGGGGCTCAGTGGCCCGGAGTCGGCCGTTTGGCCAGCAGCTGGGAACTGACAGGGAACCGGCATCGGACTCCAGAGGCCGGGCCCGCCCGAGCATGGTCACGCCGCCCACTCCCCAAAAACCCCCTAGAGTGACCACCGGGCCGCCCCACCCAATCTGGCCGGGACCACCCCCTGCGCGCCTGACTCCCCGCCCCCAGGACCGGAATGGGGTGGGGCTCAGCCCCCAGCCCGCCCACCGCACAGGCTCAGCTCCACAAACTGAAGGACCGGGAAGGGTTGGGAAGGCAGTAAAGACTGCGCCGGACACTGTGTCCAATCTTCCGCCCTGACCCTCACTTTTCCGCTCTAATCGACGCCTCTGCGAGGCAGGCGCTGCTTACAGGACACGTGTTACAGGACACGGTAGGCACGTGTGTGCGTCATGTATGTCATGCGCCAAAGCACCCTTGGTAGCCGCAGGGGGCCTGGGTCTCAGACGCAAACATCACCTCCCGTCTCCTCCCAGCTGAGCAACCGCTGCTTAAGGGGCTGGAAGGAAACCCTGCCCCCTTGGTTTCTGAGCGTTTCCACCTCTGGGGATGGCAGGTCGGCAAGGCCACTCGGGTCAGGCCTCGCCCTGTGCTGGACTCTTCCACCAGCGGACTGTGAGCCCCCTGAATCGTGTGCGGGTCCCCACCCCAGAGAGGGACGTAATGGTCAGTTCTGAAAACTGTTCACTGAACTAAATGCACACAGAATTGGAAAAAGCAACAAACAAACCCCCCAAACCCAGCCTTCTCCTCTGTTGCCAAGTTTCCCTGCATCCCTGATGGTGGGGAGAGGGGCGATCTCTGCGGAGTCCCCCCGACAAAGGTGGGGAGAGGGGCCTGGCTGCCAGAAGCGTGTTTGAGGGGCCAGTGCCTCAGCTCCCCTGGGGAGGTTTCCTTGGGGGCCGAGGGGGGTCACCTGCGTGCTGGGGCTTTAAGACCCACTGAGTCCAGAGCCTTGACCTGCCGCTGAGAACGGTGCCTCTAACTCCTGACACGTCCCTTCTGTGTTGTAACAAGGACAGGACGGCCCAGCCTAAGGAGCACGAGAGAGGCCAGTCCTGACTGCCATGCGGCCTCTGCCTCACAACCTGCAGATCTAAGCCCGCAGCCAGGCGGCTGTCTCCGTAGCAGGCACACAGGCAGGGGGGCCGTGCCGCAAGCGTGTTCCGTGTGACACTGGACACCACAAGGACGCCTGGTCTGCGTGCGCAGAAGCCAGCCCTGAAGGGGCGGCGTGCGCTCCGCACGAGCTGCAGTCAGGAGTGAAGGGTTCTCTTCAGCGACCCGGTGACGCTCGTGACAGGTAAAGCCAAGACAGAAATGGGGAGGGGGGAGCAGTTCCCACCTCTGACCCGAACAGAGCCTCCCTAAACTTGGGCCACGCAGGGTGGTGAGGGTCACGTGTGCGCCTTCAACCATGGCAGGCTCAGAGTCTGCAAACAGACAGACGCTGGCGGCATGCCGGGGGGGTGAGGCAGAGCCAGGAGGGGCTTGGGGAGGCAGCTGTGGCGGCCCCGCTAGGAGTCTGGCTGGAGGGGAGATGGAGGAGGGGAAGGGAGAGACCCCAGGGCCACCGGCTCCCGACACCTTGCCGCCCCGAGGAAAGAGGCTCACGGGTCCAGGCGCAGTGTCTCCCAGGACGTGACGCAGAGCCGCCCAACATCCTCAGGTCAAAGGCCGCCAAGGCCACGAGCCGAGGCACAGTGACGTTGCCTGAGGAAATCTGGGGAAATCCTGAGGCCAGACTCAAACGGAACCGCTGTGCCCCCCACTCCCCCGTAGTCCGCGCCATCCAGGCCAGCCCCTCGGGGCAGACGCGGCACTACCCGGTTTGGAACATCCACTTATTTCACGTAAAGCTGACGGCCAGGTGGCCCCTCATCAGCGTTCAAGGACGACCCACCTTTAAACTGTCGCTGACTAATACCAAAAGGGAAGCTCTCGTAGGCATTAAGGGCCCTGCTTTACAGAAGCAGGAGGGACTCTGGGCGAACCGCCATCCCCTGCAGCCACCCTGGCCCCTGGCTGCCCGCCCCGCCCAACCCCTCTCGCTGCTGTCACAGAAAAGCTCCTCTGTAGCTTCTGCAGCGGCTGGAAAAGCCTCAGTTCTCTGAGGCAGAGTCGTAGCTGGGGCCTCTCCCCGTCTCTTCCTGCTGAGCCTGGAGCACTGGACTCCTGGTGGTGCAGCCCCTCCCCACGGCCCACAGCGCTGTGACCGTAGATGTGCTCAAGCATGTCTCGTCTCAGAACCTTACTGGAAACTCCTGCTTCGAGCCCAGCATCCCCTGTCTCAGCCACAGGCCCTCCACCATCCCATTCTCCCCACAACCCAGCGCCCGGGCCGTCCCTCAGGCACCTGCCCGGGGAGGACTGGCTGCTGCTATGTGGTTTTGGGGAATTTCGGCCAGAAGGCTGAGTGTGGCTGTCCCCTCGCAGGAGCGGAGACTCACCGTAATCCAGGTGGAAGAAGGCAAACCCGCTCCCGGGGAAGAAGGACCCCTTCTCGATCACGGAGAAGCACTGCATCTTCACGTTGGCCTTGACCGTCTCCTGCACGGTGGTGTCCTCACCATCCAGCCAGTGCCAGCTTCTCAGGCAGCCGTCCAGACGTGGGTTCATCTGGAGACAGAGACCCCAGTGGCTCCCTGGTGCCGCCCGTCCTGTGGCGCCCTGCTGGTCACGCACGTGGCAATCCACCGCCCACGGGCATGGACTCTGCTGTGGGCAGTCGCTCTGCCCTGGACCTGCTCAGGGCTGCCCCAGCCCCCACTTGCGCCTGGTCCCCCCTCAGTTGGCAGGCTCGGGGCGCTGACCGCCATCTGGAAGGACGGGTGAGGGGACGTGAACACGCCTGTGCTCACGCCAGGTCCCTGGAGCAGGACTCCAGCTCAGCCGCACCTGCCGAGTGGCTCTGAGCAGGTCGGGCCAACCCAGCCTCGTCTGGAAAACCAGGAGGGACTCTGGGGTGTCGGACAGCCCTCAGCCCTTGGGGCGGGGGGAGACGCTGCGACACCGCCGCCCACTCGGGGCCTCAGCGTGCTGGACTCGTCTCCTGTCCGCTGTGGAAATCCGACTTGGAGCCAGGGGCTCTGGTCAGATGGCAGCACGCCGGGGGCGAGAAGGGACAGGACTTTGAGAAACGACAACACCGACCTCTCGTTAGGTTTTATTTCCCCTACGGGAACCTCAATAGCGTCAACAACCCAAAATGTTCTTGGGAACTGTCCACAGAAAGTGTTGAAAAGTAAGTTCATTGTTCTTTTTGTGAGAGAATAATTTCATTGTGATTTATCTCCTCTGCAAAATAGACGTTTCATGATCAATTCAGATGAAAACGCAAATCAATTTCATAGAAAGAGACAGTAAGGTACGTGAAATAGCTGCACCTGCGGCTTGTTATATTCTAGAGATGCCCTTTCTCCAGATCCTTCACCAGACCTGGTCAGTGTGGTTAACTGTCCTCCTCACCCCCCTGAGCTCGGACCCCAGGGACTAAGAACAAAGCTTACAGGCTGCACAAGGTCTTTCTCCTGGAAGGGGATGCCCCCCACGGTCAGGTTCAGATGGTACAGCCCTCTGTCCAGCTGGAACAGGTCCCCGGCCACGGCAATCTTCATCACAGCGTCCTTGTTCACCTTGATCACCAGGTTCCGCTCAAGCTCCTCGACAGAGATCTGAGGAGCACAGGCGCCATGAGGGTGGATGTGCACCTTCTGAAGGGGGGCCCAACCTGGGGTACCAATTCCCATCACCACCTGGGGGAGACCCCCAGCCTTGGGGGTCCAGGCTCACCACCACACTGCCTCCCTGGCATCCACGGTGTGGCTCCGGCCCCGCCAACTCCTCCAGGGGCCTTGTCCCCCTTCTTGCGAGGGGGCCTCCACTCCCCATTTCTGGGCCTGCATCAAGCCTTAGCCAGGGAGCTGCTTCAGGAGCCTGGGGTCACTGCCCCCGCGCAGCCCTGGGGTCTCTGCTCCACCCTGGCCCTTTGCCTCTCTGCCCTCAGCTGAGCACGTTTAGACGGGAGAACACTTTCTACCCTGGCATTTCCTGCAGCCAGGCAGTGCTCGGCACAGACTGGATGCTGAGTGAGCATATGAATTCTCTGTAAAACTGCCCCTCTCCCCTGCTCTCCTTGTAGGAAAGTTTAAAGCCTATCACTCTGGGCATGGTGCGTCTTCCTCAGCCCCAGTAGCCCCTGGTTTCCTTTCCAGCTCAGGTGGAGGAACATCCAGGTGTGGGGTCTGAGTTTGGCAAGACAGCAGAGTGGGGGGCGGGGGGTCTCGTGGGGGCCAGAGAGCAGACAGGTCATCACGGAGCTGGGCCTGTGGCTCAAGGGCCGGGTGTGTCTCGGGGTGAGCGGGGTGCTGGGGCCACACACCCACTGGTAGTGCCTCTCCCGGCCCCGCTCAGGACCCTCGTGCCCCTCAAGCTCGGGGCAGCGGGCTCCTACATGTGGAGCGTCCCCAACCCCGGGGACAGCTTCCCTGCAGAGCGACTATCTTATCTGTCCCCTTGCAGAAGGTCTCCTCCTGCTGTCGTGACAGTGCCTGGGGTTTAAGAGTGTAGGAGTGGAGGAGCTGGACCCACTGACGGGATGGAAACACTAGCAAACGTCTACAGTGCTTTTATTTGTGGAGGGCAGGGCAACTTTTTCCATTTTATCTTCACTTCTAAAGGAAAAAAGAATGCTTTTCCCATTTCTCTTTCAAGCACTTATTTCTAAAAGCCCAGTTCTAACTAGGGCGCCTCCAGTTTGGGAGGAAGCCTGTCTGTCACAGGCCACTTTGCCCCAGGCATCGTGGTACCAACAGAGCCGACGGCCGGAGGCCAGGCTCTGGGCGATCAGGGCGGCTCCATCGAGAGGCAGCCAAGCGTGAGCCCTGAAGGTCAGCAGGACTGGAGCGGGCCTGGAGGCAGAGCCCAGGATGCTGTTGGGCACGGCCGACGCTGACCCCCACTGACAGCACGTGGCAGCGGGGCAGGCACCCAGATCTTGGCCCGTTTTCAGCCTCCGTGCAGCTGACAGTCTGAACTGGAGGGTCCTTGGGAAGGGGAGCCCCGTGTGCTGCAGGGGGCCCAGTGGCCCTGCTGGCCTCAGTCCAGTGGCCCGGAGCCCCCACCCATAGTTGTGACAAACAGAAACATCTCCAGACACAGCTAGGTGTCCCCAGCGCAGCTTGTCCACTGGGGACTGTGGTCCCGGCAGTGGAAGCCCAGCTAAGCTTCTGTGATAACGCCCAGCAGGGTGCAGGCTTCCTGCCAGGGCCGCCCTGCTGGGGCCGTGCCCGCTGACCATCGAAAGAGTGAACGTGAGCATCGCGGGGTCCTGGGCAGGGCTGTGGGGGCCCCACTCACCGTCTGCCACGAGCCATGGTTGATGACGGGCCCGCTGCCGGTGACGCGGCCCACCCCCTGGTAGCGGAGCTGCAGCTCCAGCCGGCCAGCCCGCAGGCCCAGGACGATCCAGGTGCTGTCCCGGTGGCCTCCGGCGAAGAACAGGACACCCTCAGGGTCAAAGGTCCTGAAGTCGAACTCAGCCACCAGTCTGTGGGCCGGTGGGAACAAAAGGGTCACTGTAAGCTGCTGTGCGTGGCCGTTCCCAGCGCGGGCTGGCCCGGCCTGAGGGAAGTGCCAGGTGGGCAGGCCGGGAGCCATCGGCACGCTGACGCTGGCAGTGAGTTGCTGGGCAGGGAAGGCTGGCACCAGCTCTGAGACCCCGCGCGGCCACGCCGGACGGTGGGTGCCCCGACCAGGCAGCCTCGTGCCCATGGGCGTGGGCAGGGCCCGGCGTCCCCTTGGGGCCGGACGCCCTCTCACCTCGTGGGCTGCAGCCGTTTGAAGAGCAGTTTGATCACAGGCATCGCGCTGAACATGCGGCCCAGGTTACAGGGACTTCACGCTCTTGGCCACGTTGAAGGGCACGCAGGGCAGGATGTCCTGTCGGGGGGGGGGGGGGGGGCGGGCACAGCTGTCAGGCGGGAGCGCCGAAACCCCGGGGCCCTGCTGTCCCCGCCGGCCACCCGGGGCTACCTCGCAGGTGTTCATGTCCTGGGACAGCTTCAGGCCCCCGCGCCCGTCACAGTGGCAGGTGTAGCTCCCAGGGGAGTTGACACAGACCTGCTCGCAGCGCTTCTCCGTGCACTCGTCCATGTCTGCAGCCACAAGGAAGCCCCTGAGCCCGCAGGGCCGCCAGAGCCTGCCCCCACCACACCTTGGCAGATGTGAGGCCCAGCTTGGAGCCCCGGGCGGCCCAGACGCACGGCTCCTGCCCAGCTCCCACTGGGCCCGCCGGCTCCTTCCTGGGGACATGGTCGCGTGCTTGGATGGCGGCTGTCAGCATGGCCCGGTCGGCACACCAGGATGCCAGGCTCATGGTTCGGGCGTGGGTTTGTGCCCGGGACAGTGTCCGGGGTGGGGGAGCCGGGATGGCCTGGGGGGCCGGGGAGGCAGGCTGGGACCACCTGTCTCCTTCCTCGGGCAGGAGCAGCCACGGGCCCCAGGCAGGAAGGTGGTGGGAGGCAGCGTGGCTGGTGTCTGGGCCCCTGGGCACGGCTGGGCCAGGTGCACTGGCGACAGGAGAGAAGGCAGCTGCCCAAGAGCCAGGGCCCCGCCTGGTCCGTCTCCCTGTGTCTCTGAGGAGGGGCCAGTCACACAAGAGATGGGCCCTGTCACGTGTGTGCAGGTGAGGCAGGGGCCACGTCGCGTGTGTGGTGAGACTGGGGCCACATCACATGCATGCAGGTGAGACAGGGGCCATGTCACTTGCGTGCAGGTGAGGCAGGGGCCACGTTGCATGCGTGCAGGTGAGGTGGGGCCACGCGTGTGTGCACGTGAGGCAGGGCCACGCGTGCGTGCAGGTGAGGTAGGGGCCACGTCCACGTGTGTGCAGGTGAGATGAGCCACGTCGCGTGTTGCAGGTACTCGGACCCGCTGGGGCACGTGGCACACAGAGCTCCTGGAGTGTGGCACCCTGTGTGCGCGTGTGTGTCCCGTGTGGCCTCAGGTAGGTACCTCGGCAGCCCTTCTCCTGCGAGCTGAACACGTAGCCCTCATCGCAGATGCAGGAGTAGGAGCCCGGCAGATTCTGGCACCGCGCTGCCCCGCAGGCACCCGCGTCCGCACATTCGTCTACATCTGCAGGAAAAACCAGCTGCTTCAGGTCCACCAGGCCTGCTGGCGGCCGGCCCGGAAGGAGCTGCTGCCCGCTGGCCAGGAACCGCGGTGAGGCGGCCAGCTCTGCGGGGGGAGCCCGGACTGGCCTGGCAGGGTCAGTACAGCGCACCCCCTCCCCCTCTTCTCCTCCCCCTCCTCTTCTCCCCTCCCCTTTCCCCTCTCCCCCTCCCATCCTCTCCCTCCCTCCCCTCCCCCTCCCCCTCCCCCCTCTCCCCCCTCCCCTCCCATCCTCTCCCTCCTCTCCCCTCCTCTCCTTCCTCTCCCCCTCCCATCCTCTCCCTCCTCTCCCCCTCCCATCCTCCCCCTCCTCTCCCCCTCCCATCCTCCCCCTCCTCTCCCCTCCCCCCTACCCTCCCCCACCCCTCCTCTCCTTCCATCCTCTCCCTCCTCTCCCTCCCCCTCTCCCCTCCCCTTCCCTCCCCCACCCCTCCTCTCCCCCTCCATCCTCTCCCCCTTTCCCCTCCCCTGCCTCTCCCCCTCACATCCTCTCCCCTCTCCTTCTCCTCCTCTCCCCCTCTCCCCCTGCCTCTCCTCCTCACATCCTCTCCCTCCTCTCCCCTCCCCCTTCCCTCCCCCACCCCTCCTCCTCTCCCCCCCTCCTCTCCCCTTCCATCCTCTCCCCCCCTCCTCTGCCTCTCCCCCTCACATCCTCTCCCCTCTCCTTCTCCTCCTCTCCCCCCTCCCCCTCCTCTCTTTGTCTCCTCCCTTCCTTCCATCCACCGGGCTTTCAGCCTCAGCCCACAAGCAGGGCTGGGGGTGGGTGGGGAGTTTCTGATCAGGGCCTGGTTGAGAAGGCTGATTCCTGTCGCTGCAGGGCACTGGCTGGCCAGGTGCACAGAGTTGTTGCCGAATTCAAATGACAGCAGTCAAAGAAGGTAAAAAAGTACCTCTGGGGCCTTTTAACTCAAAGTCCCACCCTGCATCCCCAGACGCCCCCCCAACCACCAAGCTGACAGCATGGGCCTCACACTGAGGTCTGCCCAGGGAAAACCAGCACCACAGTCATGGTTAGTGACCTTTCGGGGTCTGTCCTGAGGCTCCCTTCCCTCTGCCACATGGCCAAACCAGTATCAGCAGGAGAAGCCTGAACCCAAGAACTGGCTCCTAAGGAGACAGAGAGAATTTCTAGAAGGTGCAACTGGTACTTCAAATAAGATCTGTCCGCAAAGACTCACAACTGCTCCTGACTTTGTCACAAGGGCAGCTTGGCACACAGGCTTTCAGATGTAGAAACCAAGATTCCTCCCAGAGACGGTGGGAATGATCCACGTGCTCCCTGCAAGGAGCCTGTAAACCCACAGGGCCCCACACTGTCAGGACTGATCTGCACCGAACTGCCCAACCCACTGGCACTGCAGGAGCCAGGCTGGGCCGACCCCACGTGGGCCGGGGTGGCAGTGGGTCCAGACCAGCCCCAGCTATTCAGGGGCGGGAGGTGCCATGCGGAGTCCCCAGGCGGGTAGGTACCACGCTCACACTGGGGGCCGCGGGCAGGCCCCCCTGCACCGTGCTGGCTCGGCAGTGCCAGCCCCCTGCCCTCAGCTGCCGAGACTTCACTACAACCATAGAGAAAGCTTGCAGCCCACCCTGCGGTCTTCCTCAACCTAACTGCCTCCACGAAAGCTCACGATGAGTGATGACCAGCCTCTGGGTGGTCTCCTGTCGGCAGCCAAGAAAGTGCCCAGAGACTCATCCACAAAGGCTGGGCAGCGCTTCAGGGCAGACCCTGGAGCCCACCCCACGGGCGCAGGGTCCCCACCCCCTCGCTCTCAGCATCTCAGGGCTGACCCCAGAGAACATGATGAGAAGGTGCCTCACTGCAGGGATCCTAAGGAAACAGTGATGCCAAGAGAAAGGGAGGTGTGGGCCAGCATCTGCAGGCACAGCCCAAAACCGGCGTCAGGGTGGGGCCCGTGCCATCAGGCTAAGTGGCAACCAGTCCTGCTAACGGGGGCGGCACAGAGCCCCGCCCCGCTGTCCTGTGGTCAGGGGTGCAGGACGCTGGGATTCACTCAGAGCCGGAGGCCGCCTCACCCGGGTGGTCTGTGAGGTAGCCCAGCGGTTCAAAGCCGGCCCTCGGGGTTTTCCTAAGAGGGCTCCTTCGCAGGGCTGAGACAGTGCCTGGAGCACCCACACGGACAGCACAGGGCTCCCCTAGAATCTGAGCCCCACAGTCTGGGCCGGCCCTCGGAACTGCCCCGGCAGCTGCGGGCACAGGAGAGGTTGAGCCTGAGTAGAGAAGGGCCCCCGGAGAAGTGAGGGGACAAGCCCTTGGGTCCCTGAGCACCGCCTCCCAGGCCCCACAACGACCACCCTGTGACATGGCCTGGCTGGAAGTGCGTTCTCAGAGGGAGGCAGACAGCTGTGAAGGGCGGGGGGGTGGAATGGGGTGGGAACCGCCACCAGGACACACGGATGCCTCCTGCATCTCGTCAGGCCTGGGAGGCACCGATGTGCACAGACTGGAAGTGGTTTTTCCAGACAAGAGCCGACCCGCGTCTGTGCTTGGGGCTCCAGGCCCCCTGGGCCCTGACCCCTCATGCTGCCGAGACAGATGGGAATCCATGGAGAGAGGGAGGCGGGCGGGCGAGGTGACCCTGGAGAGTGGGGTGAGAGAGGGGTGCCTCTAGGGAGTGGGCAGCTTGCAGTGGTTTCTTGGGGTGCCCCGGGTGCTGGGCCGTGGGGAGCCCCAGACCGACTGCAGAAGCAGGGGGGCAGGGTAGCTGCCCTCCTGCTTCACTCCAGAGCAGACCTTTCTTAGAGGAAGGCTGGTGACCGGGCCCTTGAGAAGCCAGTGGGGCGGGCGTGGTGAGGTCGGATCCTGGAGGCATCGAGCAGAACCCTACAGGCCCCCCACCCACCACGTACAAAACCGAGCAGTTACTGGTCAGGACGACAGTCACACTGCGTCGGATGCACGTCTCTGAGTAGGTTTACAGGGGCTGTAACTGCTGCCAGAGGCAAAGGGCAGACTGCAAAATGAGCAGACTGCAGACAGGACAGAAGCGCCTCCGGCCCGAGCAGGACTAAACCGGTGGCCTCGAGAGAACGGGATCCACACTATTGCTCCCGACAGTCTGTGTCTCTGTGGGCACCGGAATCTTTTGTTCACCCGTATGTGTAAGGAGGCAACTAAAACCGTCAGCGAAGATGCTCCAGGCCTACACAGACACGGTTCCCTGACAGCATGGTGCCCGTGTCAGCAGGAAGACGTTACAGAAGACAGACCTTCAGCTCAACCCCTCAGAGATGCAGCGATATTCTGTAAGTGTGGACTTGTGAGCAGCCCTTTGCAGCACTCTGCCCTCAGCAGGAAGCCCCGTTTCTCGTCACTTTAGCAAAACTGCGTTGTAACCGGCTTTTAACCAGGCCCCGCCCTGCTCGCGCATCTCTGGCCCAAGCACACCTTCACACAGTACCTTGTTTAACTCAATGATTCTTTCTGCGAATCAAAGAACTAGAAATAACAAAGAATAGATGACCAGATCCCTCCCCTAGCTTCCCCTTCAGTAACTTCACAAACTGTGACCAAACTGAGTAAGACAGCGCCTGGAGGGGCCACGAGGACAGACGGCCGGCCTGCGCGCCCTGCGGGTGCCGAGGACTCTGACCCCCACCTCAGGGCTTAATGAGACTCCTTCCTGTGCCCCTTTAAAAGCTCTCAAGGCCGAGCCGAGTCTTCGGAGGTGGTTTTGGGGGCTGCAGAGCCCACCATCTCCCCAAATTGTCAGCATTCTGACGAAAGGCACTTTCCTTTTCTACCATTTGTGAGCTCTGATTCTATAGCAGTGAGCAGTGGGACCCCAGGCGTCCTGCCCGCACCTCCCCACAAGGCGTCCCGGGCCCTGACGTGCACAGGAACGTCTGCAGGCTCCGCGGCTGGGAAGGAGGCCTGGCGACCACCCCACCCCCACTCCCCGAGCGGCAGGCAGGCCTCCCCAGCTGGGCTGGCTCCGTCCACAGATCTGAGTGAATCAGCCTGTGTCCCGGCTCTGGGGCCCGTGGCCACGGACAAGCCTGGGCATGTGCTGTGTCTGCAGGACGCCCGCCGCTCTCCCGCCCTCCCTCCAGAGCCAAGGAACCAGCCACAGCCTCAGCCTCCTGCAGAGGAGCCCAGCGACCGGGGCCTCAGCCTGCAGACTTCTGGCAACTGCGGAAGTGAACGGGCGAGAACAGAGGCCCGGGGGCCCTGGTCAGGCTCACCGTGGCAGGTCCGACTGTCCGGGGAGAGTGCGTAGCCGCCGTGGCAGGCGCACTGGAAGCTGCCCGGCCGGTTGTAGCAAATTTGGCTGCAGCCCCCGTTCTCCTGGCTGCATTCATTGGCATCTGGGGACAGGACACGGGGCCAGAGGTGACCCACAACCGCCTGGAACACTGGCGGCGTCTGCAGCCCAGCCCCACGGAATCCACTCTCAGATCCTGGGTTGGGGGCACAGGGGCCCAGTCCTGTGGCTGGATGGCAGGCTCTGAGGGACTCAGGGCTCCCTCTGCAGCGAGGGGCTGCCCGAGGGCTCTAACCAGGTCTCAGGGGTCTCCTGCAGCTTCTTTGCTGACCCAGCACGCTGTGAACTCAGGGAGGGCCGAGGTGAACCTGCTCTTGACTCCCTTCCCATCAGTGGGGGCCCAGACGGGTGGGGTAGCCTGCCTCAGGGAGGGTGTGGGCCCCCCCCCCCAGTGCCCTGGAAGAGCTGGCCTGGCTCGGGCACTGCTGGGGGCTCAGCACGGTGGCTTTTCAAGCTGGATGGCACCCTGCCCGGGGCAGCAGCAAGACACCCAGCACTGTCCAGACGTCCACACCCCCGGAAGGACTTGAGAGGCTGAGGGCCCCACCCGCCCATCTTCTTCTGGGAGCCGACCAGCGAGGGTCCTGTATCCCCACACAGCTGGCATCCCCCCAAAGTCTCCTCACTCCTGTCGCAGCCAGACAGGCTGGTGCAGCTGTGTCCCCTGGCAGGAGGGGAAGAGGAGGGCCAGAGCCCAGCCCTGTCAGCCCAGGCCCTTGGGCGGACCTGTGGGGGTATCCTGACACCCCTATCTCCCCAGGCAATGCAGCCTTACCTCTGTCACAAAGTCGCCCTGCCCAGCCGTCTTTGCACTGGCAGTAGAAGTTGCCCATGAGGTCCTGGCAGACTTGGGTCCCCTTCTTATCGCAGGGGTCTGGAGAGCACTGGTCAGGCAGCTCTGAGTGGAAAGCAAGGAGAAGGGGGCCCTGAGCTGAGAGAGTGCCGAGGCAGGTCCAAGGCACTGAGGTCCCCCCGCTCCGAACCCCACCTCCCCCAGAGGGGTCACAGACCAGGCCGGCCAGGCCCCGGCTGATCCCAGGAAACTCAGGTCAGCTTGGAGGGAGCGGCCGCCCACCCACCAGGCTAGGGGCTGAGGCTGCACCCTGGGGCCACAGGGGAGAGGGGAGGCCTGGCTGGGCCCCAGAGCCGGACAGACCTCCCAGGGAGTGGGTCACCGGGCCCCGGCAGGCACAGGAGGCTCAGGACCAGTGGCAGGTACAAGTCCCTCGCCCCCCGCCCAGCTTCCCCCGAGACTCAAACAGTGGCCCCTGCTTCCTGAGCACTCAGCAGCCCTGCATCCAGCTCACATGGAGGGTGCCCGGGACCCCTGGGCAGCGAGGGACATGTGCGGGGCCAGGCAGCTCCCAACCCGGATGGTCCAGCTGCCCCCGCCCCCGCAGCACCCAGCACATCAGAGGCCCCAGGGGAGGGGAAGCTGGATGGGTGTCCCCACTGGACACACTCGGTTAAAGACTTAAGTTATTGCAGAAGGACAAGCCCAAGTTCATTACGTTTGCCTGGAATTTGCCTAGAACGCCCAACATCGCCCCTTCCAAATCTCAAGGTCCCCAGGCCGAGAGGGCAACCCCGCCTTCTCCTGGGGGCAGACAACTCCCAGCAGGAAGAATTCCACCGGCTTTCATTTGCTGCCTTGGTGAGACGCTCATCTCTGGGGCAGAGTGTTTGCAGGTGTCCCAAGCTTCTGAGGAATTTGGTGGACACAGGCAGCCCGCGGACAGGCTCTGGGCTGAGTCCTGACCCAGGCCCCCGAAAGGAGGGAGGCGAGGGGTTATCTGCCTGCTGACGGTGGTGGGAGGGACAGAGGCTGCCCTGTGGACTGGAATGCGAGGCATCTGCTATGGTCAGTGGAGGCCAGTCTCATGGCTTCTGCTCCTTCCAAAAATGTGAGGGCAACGACAAGTTATACCCTGGGCAGGGCATGCTCAGAAGAGAAAGCATCGAGATGCTGCCCTCGTGGGGACGGTCGGGTCACAGACGGCTGCACCAAAGGCTGAGGGGGGCAGAGATAAAGTGTCTGCTCCATGGGACTCTCAGGCCAGAGCCAGGCCTGGAGTCAGGCTCAGCTGAGACACGTGTATGTGTGGATTGAAAGCCATGTGACAGGACACCAAAAATGTCAGTGTTACCGTATGATAATTTAAAGTAATAATAATAATAAAGATGCATGATGAGCTGGGGGGAATCTTGCTACCTTTACTACAGATGGCTAACCCGCAAAATCTATCAACAGCTCCTACAAACTGAGAAAGGCAGGCAAAGAATATGAACAAACCATTCGCAGAAAAAGAAACACATGAAGCTCAGCTTCACTCACGAGTAAGAAAAACTAAACTGAATGGATTGAGGGTCACTTCCCCGCTTTTCTACTGGAAGAGATAAAAAGTAAAAAGAAGTACATCTGGTTGGTGCAGGTATTGGTAGGGGTAATGGGCCAGGTCTGCGTCAAAACTGGGAAAGGACACAGCTTTCCTTCCGTACTTCCACTCCTAGGAGCTTACCCAGCAGAGGTGCTCAGGGAGACAAGGAGACCACTCTGGTTTGTTTGTTATAATAAAAAACTGGAAAGAGCCCAGGAGTCTGCCAGTGCACCCTGCTTACCAGGCATGCTGCCCACCAAGTGGGCTGAGAACATTCTCAGAACCAGTGACCGTGGTGAAAGGGGACTTGACTGACCAGGAGGTGGGTCCAGACGGGCCTTCCCTCCACCTGGCAAAGGTTTACACCTCATACCGCACATGCTTCAGTTCAGGGCAGAGGGGGCTGACCTCAGGCGGTGGCTCCGAAGGCCACAGGAACACTTGGGGCCCCTGGGAATGACCGCGAGGCCCCGAGACCCCAGACTCAGGGGCTGCGAGGCAGGAGCACACTTACTTTGCACGCAGGTGACGAAAGCTGGGTTCTTTTTGTACGGAGATCCATGTTTACTGATGCATTCTGCAAGACAGGGAGGGGGCGTCACCCTCTGACAGACGACGTGCTGCTCATGTGGACACAGAATTTAAACCCCAAAAATGAGCAGGTGCCTCCAACGGGCAGAGCTCTGTCCGGGCGGCGCCGGCGCCTGTAACCTTGAGGGGGGAGGCTCCTGCTATTGCACAGAAGGCTCTCTGGTGGCCCTCAGGATGCTCTCTGACCATGGCAGAGACCCGAGCTCCATCTCAACCTGACCCCTGTTTGGAACAGCGCCCTGGGTTTGCTGGAGACCGAGCTCCTCCTCCCCCGACACAGTCAACTGGGCCTCTACATGGGGCCGGGGCTGGGGAGGGACCATGCGCATCTGGGCAGAGTGGATGCTGAGCCACTTCACTGGCCTTTCAGGAGGCTGCTGCTGCTCAAGCAAATGTGGAGGACGTGGGCACGGGCAGTGGACAGCACCGGAGGTGGCCCAGGGGACCACGGTCACCCATTCCTGAGGAAACAAACCCACACACCCAGGAGCAAGGCCACATGGGGCCTGGGCTGGGCTGCTCAGGGCCGACCACGGTCCGCCCTGCTTGCCACCAGGTGTGCACCCCAGAGAGGCGCCTCTAAGAGGCTGCAAGGCCAACGGAAAGGTGACCAAAACACACTTGACGCAATTAGAAGGGAGAGCCCCGAGTACCTCTCTCGTTGCAAGTACAGACATCCCCAGAACCCTGAAAACAGCACTGCCCAAGGAGCAGTTCTCGTGGGGACTTCCAGATCACCCTGGAGAGCCTGGGCCGTCTTCCTCTCGCTCTCCCCCAAAGTCCAGCGGGGCTTTCCAGGCCCCCTCCCCCACACTCCCAGAGACATCGCTGCTTGACAGCCAAGGCAGTTTGCTTGCACAGTCTTGTCGTTCAGGTTAAGCAAAATCATTTCTAATGTTCTCAGCTTTAGTTACTCTTATGGTGTCAATGGCCACAGCCCACACAGACAAGAGCTCCCCGGGGTCTTCAGTAACGTCACGGGGGGAGTCCTGAGACTAAATCAACCGTATTCCCAGTTACCCAGCAAAGCCAGGAGTCAGAGTGGAGCGCAGGTTTGCCAACAACGACATTGGCTGCAGGGGACACTAGCGGTCACCACGGTGGGATGGACACAGGCCAGGGCTTTGCCCTGTGAGCCCACGAGGTCCCACCTCACTGTCATGGAGCTCTGTCCCTCCAGGAACAACTCGGCGACGAGACCTGAGCAACCTCTCCTCCAACACGTAACATGTCTCCTCAACTAGAGGAGGCCGTGATTTCAACTTACCTAAGTACCTTGGATAAAAGTACTCCTGTGGAAAGAGAAAAAGAAAAGCAGCGGTTAACTGGCAGAGTGCCCGGCGTCTGAGCACCCCCACGGCCCTGGAATAGGAACCTCCCCCTCCCCCTGGGAGGCAGGTGCAGAGGGCGAGGGGGGGACGGTCCAGAAAGCTGCTTTCTGCCTCTAAGACAGCAGGGAGGGCGAGGAGGGGCGGGAGGCCCAGGCCGCCCCAGGGCTTCTGCAGGGTGCTGGCGTGCTGAGACCCGGCCGGCGGTAACCAGCAGCCCAGTGCCATGGACAGCAGCCATACGACGTGGGTCAAGTTTCAGGATGATGAGAAACATGCCCGAAAGAACCCAGCCTCAGACCCCGGTGTGAGGATGCCCAGGAGCAACTGTGTTTGTAAACCACGGCCAGAAGAGGGCAGAGGGTGTGAAGGGCACGTCCTTTCACCCACGACTGCGAATTAGAATTACAAGGTCGGAGCTGGGCAGCCATAGGATGGGGTCACAGCAGCCCACCCCTGTCTCTGACGCCCCTCAGGGCTGATGGTGGAGCAGTTTGGTCCTAAATGCCCTCCCCGAGGAAACCACGTGACCCGATGTTACCAGCTTGCTGGTGTCTAATCCTCCCAGGAAGGTCGTTCTCATCAGCCCATTGTCACAGATGAGTAAGCTGAGGCTTCAGGCCAGCTGTGGAACGTGACTGAGGCCGCAGCCCTGCTTCCCCATGACCCTGTGTGTCACCTGCGCTCACTGGGCTGGGGTCCCAGGCCTGGGGGCGGGGTGGGGGCACCCTGTGCAGATACGGTCAGTTCATGCTTTTAGAAGTGAAAGCATGGTAGGGGTGCTCCTTGTAAAACGCTATCTTAAAAGAAAAGGAAAGACAGGACCAAGGCCAGGGCTTCTGAAGCACTTGGGAAGGTGACAGAGGCGGGCGGGTCGGGGGGAAGGGGCCTGCCCCCTGGCTCCCAGGCCCCCCTCCCACAAGCCGGGCTGCGTTTTCTCTTCCCAGTTTCAGTCCTGCACAGGTTGTCTCTGGGAACAGACAAGCAGGCAGGTTTGGGCTCCTGTGATGAGCGCTCTCGGGGTCCCCCGGGATCCCGTAGGTCGTGGCATCTTTCTGGGATTAGAGGGAGAGCAGAGGGCACTGGGTCTTGTCACATACGGAGGGGTTTGGTTCTGAAAGAGAAGACTGAGGGAGGGGGCAGGCAGGGCCGGCTCAGGGCAAGGAAGCCAAGGGTCGGACCAGGACCGGGCAGGAGGGAGCCTGTGGAGCAGGTGCCTGCCTCTCACAGGCGGCTGTGCAGCTGCAGCTTTGCAGGAGGATGTTCTCCACTTCCCCAAATCACGACTAGTTGATGGACACATGACATGTTTTAATACTGACCCTGCGGCTGTGAAAAAGCCCTCTCCCGGAGGAGTAAATGCAGGAACGTGTGGCCAAAGCTCCTTCCAGGAGCTGACCCAAGGCAGCGGGGCCCGCCCGGGTCTGCAGTGAGGCTGCCGTGGGCTCTGGCCATGTCCTGTGCCACGGCACAGCACATCTGAGCCTCCTCCTTCCCTCTGCTCCTCAGGATCCATCCCCCTAAGGGGAAAGGAGAGCCATTCACCCTGAGCTCCTCGGAGGCAGCCACGTCCCTGCGGGACCCAGGTGAGGCTGAGACACAGCCCTACCTTCCACCAGCCACGCACACTCCCCGTCCTGTGCACAGACGAGCCGGGGACACCCACTCCCAGCTCCACTGACCTCTGCAGACACTGCCCTCCAGACACGCTGTGTTGGGGGCGCCTGAGTGCTTTTGTCTGGAGTGTCTGGGACCCTTACCTGGGTCACACAACACAACAGGAGTCACACATCACATCGCAACAAATGAGGCTGTTTCTCAAACAGTGAGCTGAGAATTTACTTCCTTCAACAGATAGATATCTGCAATTTTAGTTCCAAAGATGTCTACTCTTTGTCAAAGCAGCCTGGGAACTGGCTGTCACGACAGTTCGCTTATCAACAGGGCGGACGCAGGCGTTCTCCCTGGGAACCAGTGGGGAGGGCCGGCCAAGGCCCGGCCAGGCCAGCGCTCACACCCCAGTCTCGTCTGGAGGCCGCCACTGCCCAGGCGCTGGGCCCGAGAGCATGAAGCTCAGAGGAGACCCTCCTGCAGGCGGGCGCCCAGACTCCCTCAGTGCCCGCAGACCCGAAGGACTCCACACATCTTCCTGGCAGTTTAGACAAAAGCCTTCTTCCCTTCCTTCCCCCAGTTCCTCTCCTGAGATTCTCCCAACTAGGCGCAGAAGACTCTATGAGACCGAAGGAAATGCGGACACTACTTCTCAGGCCACAGGCCTCCCGGATGCCCTAGGCCCTGCTCTCCTGGGGGCCCCCAGGCAGCCCGCGCGGGCACCGCACCCCCGCCGTCCTCAGACACTGATGCGCAGGCTGCAGGGAGGTCCTGGAACAAAGCCCTGACGTCACCAGCCAGAGGCATGGGTGACCTGGGGCCCACGGCAGCTCCACACGTGTGTGTGTGTGTGTGTGTGTGTGTGTGTGTGTGTGTGTGTGTGTGTGTGTGTGTGAATCCCGGGGCTGCAACACCCCTCCACCCCCACAGCCACCGCCTCCCACCCAGCCTGCCCCCGCGTGACAGGGGCCGGGAAGCCCAGTTCTCTGGGTCCCGGTCACATCAGTGTCAGGGCCTGGTCCAGGTGGCAGTGACTCTCGGGGGCGTGGAGATCCCAGCACCCTTAGCAGTGCCCCTCACTACTGAGAGCTTTCCTGCAGTCTGCCCCTGCCCCCGGCACATCCCTTCACACCGCCCCCCACGAGTCCCCACTGCCCCGGGCACCCGCGACACCCCAGCTGCTGGCAGGCCCAGGCCTCAGCAGGGCCTTGAGGCAGTTGCAGGCTGACGGGCTCCGGTGGATGGGAGACCCGAGGCCCAGGGTGGGGCACGAGCCAGGGACTGGAGGGGGCTGGTCCTTCCAAGCACAGGTTGTGAGAGTGCAGCTGAAAGACCCGCGTGCGACGCGTGTTGTGCAAAACCTCCTGGCGTGGCTCAGTACAGTATCTCCTGCCAGGCACGAAAATACTCTTGGAAATGGACCTCATAAAACAAGTTTGTTTCCAAATACTGCTCCCCCACAGCAGAGATTTGTAGCTGCTGTCCAGCATCCAATTCTCCCTTCATCCGCAGTAACAGAACTCTGGATTCAGTTAGAGCAACAGTGCAGCCAGATGCAGGACTGCACTTCCCAGCCGCCCTTGCAACTGGGTGTGGCTGTGCGACTACATCCTGGCCAATGGGATACACACAGGGAGCGAAACAGTAAAGAGAGTGAGGTGCTTTGGTTCTCTGGCCTCCTTGCTGGAATGCAGATGTGATGGCTGGTTCTCCAGCATCTTGCCCACTGTGCAAGGAGGCCTGGAAGACAAAGGCCATGCACTAGTGCAGTGGAGCACAAATAGGGCATGTAAGTCCCTGGGCCCCCACCGCTGAACAGCCCTGGGCAGCCTGCCTTCCACCTTTTACACGAGAGAGAAACACACTGTCTTATTTAAACCACTCTAATGAGGCCAAAGTACCAGGCTAACGGAATTTGAAAAAAGAGTGCAAATAGATGTGTCATGGCAAAGTGAAGAGTTCATGAGTCAGTGAGAAGGTTCTGGGAAGCGGCCAACGTGAAGGCCTTTCTTTCCTTCTCGTGTCCTCTCCTAGCAGAGGCCTCTCAGGGCTGCGGGCACTTCCCTTATGGCACTGGCTGATCATCCACAGCTTTGCTCGGAGACACCTTTGTTCTCAAGGCCAATGCAGCTATGATGCTCACCTGAGTGGCTGGGGTGCTCACTGGCAGGACTGGAAACAACTGGGCTGCACTGGGTCCTAAGCCTCCCGGGGTCCTAAGCCTCCCCGGGTGACAGGCCTCACCACACCCTCTGGTGGCACAGGAGTGACCCCACTGATGTCCAGGTGCTCTTCCTGGCAGCTGCGAATATGCTGGCAGGAGCTGAAAAAAGCAGGGATGGAGCCTCCTGGGGCCCCAGAAGAGTAAGCTCCCGCTGACACGTTACAGAGTGACAGGGAACAACGCGTCTTCCTCCAACTCTAGCGACGCTCCTGCCCCTCCGACCTGCCCCGGCCCACACGTGGTGGTTGGCCTTGGGGAGCTTGCACAGCATGGAGCCGGGGGAGGGACAATGCTGCCCACCTGCTGCCAACAGAGACATGCCCACCAGTCCCTGGCGAGCAGGGGGCATCCACCAGGAGCTCACGGAGCAGAAGGGCAGGGCAGGAGCCAGCAGACTCCGGGCAGGGATGAGGCCTCGTGGTCTGAGGAGCTGGGCAAGGGCACAGTGGGCGAGGGCTTGGGGGTCATCCCACACCCAACTCCTCCTTAAAAATTACATTAAAACATAATAACCTGCACTCTCCCAGGGTCACAATTTACAGGTGTACACACGTGGACTGCAGTGAAATCACTGGACTGAAGTAACCCCCACAGGGCCAAGGAACCCCAATATCTATACTGACTCTCAAACCACAGCGAAGTCTGCAGCCCAGAAATAGCTCCGACCTTGAGCTCAGAGGACACAGCACGAGGACATCCCACGCGCACGGGCAGAGCTGGAGCAAAGAGACAGCCTCGCTGGGTGTGTGACGCCCCAGCCCAGCCACGTGGAATCTCAAAAAACCAGGCTGTGGGCATCAGCTTCTTAAAGGGCGTCTTCTTCCTAAGTCCCACAGGCAGACCTGCAGCGTCCTTCAGAATATCTTTAGGTTTTCCACAGACGCTGAGCCCACAGGTGCAGTTGACGCATCATTTAGGGGCCTTCCCTGTCATTAGGCCGCAGGGCCCAGCTCCGCACTGGGCTGACCCCCCAGGACTAGCGAGTATGAGGGCTCAGGGGCAGCAAAGAGGGGCCAGACAGAGCTGTCCCTCCCCCAAGGCCATCTGGGGAGAGGCTGGCCCACCTGGGGGCCCCGCGTGCCACCCATCTAAACAGCGGTCTGCAGGCCTCTGGGTCGTGCGGAGGCAACTCCAGAGAAAATGCAACAAGCCAGACAACTCAGAGAACTCTCCCCTGCTGGCTTCCAGTGGAGGAAGACTGGGACGGACCGGGCCCTGGGGGACGCGTGGCCGCAGCGAGCAGAGGGCTTCCCGGACAGACAGGAGCTGGGGCTGAGTCTGCACCGGTGGTGCCTGGTCCCATCCTCGATGGACCCTTAGGGGGCAGAGAGGAGTATGTCTGAGCATCTAAGTGAGTGAGTGTTAGCGAGCTGCTGTCATGGTGGGGAGGGGCGTGGGGGTCAGGTGGGCCTTGGCTGTGCTGGAGGTCACTGGGGGTGACAAGGTCCCCCATCCCCTCCTGCTGGGACCCCATTTCTGTGCCCCTGAGATCCTTTAGGCCGCTGCAACAAGGGGAGACTTGAGGAGGGGTTTTCCCCTCCCTCGGGGATCCCTCCCCAAGCTGTTCCCTAGGATGCTGGGATCGGAGGAGACAGGTGTCCTTGGACGGCCAGCACAGCTCAAGAGAAGACCAGCGGTTCGCAGGGCTCTGAAACCCACTGCACCCAGAAAACCCTCCCGGTAGGGCATTCCTCACCATGGAGCCCCCACGTCTGAGGGGGAGTCAGGGGTGGAGGCGGGTGGAGAGAGACAGGGACAGATACTGCCAGAGAGAGACAGCGAGACAGGGACGTGAGGTCAGAAGTCAGGCTCCAGCTGCACCAGATGCTGAGAGACTCCGGGGTGTGACACTGGCCAAGCTGCGGACACGTGAGCATCGCCGTCTGCATCTCAAACAAACAAGGGGGTGGAGGACCAAGACCTGGAACCCCCTTCGACCTGCAGACCTCAGGCGGGCCCTGTGCTGGGAGGTGGAGAACTGGGCCTGGCCCGCGGGGTGGGCTGGGTGAGTCTTTCGTCCAGAATCCTTTCCTGAAGCCAAGGGCAGTGGTATGGGCTCTGGCACCCGCTTGCCTTGAAAGACCTAAGTAGGAAGGTGACTGTGCTGGGGTGGCGAGCTTTTGGAAGAACTCGGAGCCAGCAGGGCGCCTGGCACCCAGAGTCCTCAGGACAAGACCCCAGGAGGAGGGCAGTGCCGGGAAGACAGAGTAACAAGATAAGAAGGGAGTCTAACCCCAGGGCTCTAAGGGGGGGCAGCGTGGGACACTCCCCTGAGGCTGAAAGAATGTGGAGGAGACTATTCGTCCCTGGAGGGAAGCCTGGGAAGCACTGGGTGCGTCAGGAAGGCCCCAGGCTCCTTCCTCTCCAGGGCTCCGCAGCCCCTGGAATCAGGAAGGTGCCCACAGCTACCTGCTCAGAGGAGGGGCCCGTCTGCAGAGAGGAAGACGGCCCTGGGTGGAACAATTCGCCTGGGCAGGAAGCGCCCAGAATACGCCCAGCACAGAGAGCACCGCCTCCAGGGATTCCAGGGGGGGCACGCGGCCCAGAGGGCCGGCTCCATGTGCCGGAGCCCCCACCCAGCCAGGGCACAGGGCCGCCCCCACCTTCTGCCCCAGACAGGCTGCCCCTCTGCCAGAAGCAAAGGGCCCGTGGGAAAAGCTCCAGCAGGCGTGTGTGGCTGCGACGGGGCAGCCACATGGGGGACGTCCTGCGGCGGCTGGCGGGTGAGGACCGGCTGTCCCGGCGGCGGCCCCTTGAGCTGGCAGCGCTCTCAGCCCGGAGTCCGCGGCCTCCCCGTCACACATCAGGATGCATGGGCCCCCGCGACTTCCTGAACTAAGGCCAGGGCACCTCGTGGGGGTCACACCCACACATGATCACAAAGAGCCAGGAATCTGAAGGCAAGGAAGTGATGCTTCTCAGGAGAGCCCAGACTCTGAGGAGCCACGGGCAAGGTCACAGGACGGCCTCTCAACGCGCTGCTTTTCCAAAGGTTTATTAGCAGTGAGTTGTGTTTGCCGGGTCTCCCCCACCCCTGGGATCCAGGACCTCCTCAAAGTGAGGGAAAGGATGGTGTGGACGCCTGGAGGGGCATCTGGTCGACCAGAGCAGAGCCGGCCATGAGGACCCTAAGTACCAGCCCCAACACCCGACCCGAACTGGCTCCTCCAGAAGCCACCGCCCCTTGGTGAACGCAGAAGGAGCTGGTCTGCCCGGGAAGCTGGTAATAAAGGGAAAGGTGTGACTGTGATTCGGGGATGGGTCAGGAAGCAGGACAGGATTCTGGAAAATTACACGAGGCTTTGATGTGAAAGGAGTCCACGCATTCCCGATGGGGTGGATGGGGCGGGTGTGGGAGGCAACTCCCCCGGGAAGGGAGGTAGGACACCGGAGGGAGTGCAGAGTCCCTGTGTTAAAGTTGCTGCTGTGAGCGCTGCTGTCCTTGCCCTCACTTCATCCACCGCAGACAAGCTTCTGGAGCAGGGCATGGCCACCCACTCCAGTATTCCTGCCTGGAGACTCCCCACGGACAGAGGAGCCTGGTGGGCTACAGTTCATGGGGTCGCACACAGTCAGACACGACTGAGCGACTAAACACAGACAAGGTTATAACAAACCTAAGAACAGCTACAGCAGGGCGGGGTAGGCTCTGGGAAGGATGCACAGTGACCAGTGTGCAGTATGTCCAGCCAAGGCCTCTCCATCCTGCAGGAGCAGGGCCTGGGTGGGGCAGGGCTGGTGCGGACGGCGGCCTCACTGCCCTCAAGTCTGGTCACCTGCAAGCCCCATCCCACGCTCTGTACGAGCCAGTGTTCCAGGAACACACTTGTCACACACCCCGCAGCCGGGCAGTGACCCAGGCAGCCAGCACACAGCCCGCACGGGGCTTTGAGAAACGCTCCACAGAGCAAGCTCCCCGGGGCCACCAGACCTCATCATCATCAAAGAGACAGGAGGACAGGCAGAAGAGATGGGGCGGGGCAGAACTGCGGCTCACAACGGGTTAACACACACCGCTGCTGACACGGAGAGTCACCCGTCACGGCTCAGCCACTGCAGCCACGGGCTGTGCCAAGGCCAAGGAAGGGCACAGCCTGGCCATCGCCATCGAGCTTGTTTCAGAGGGGGGACCAAGGGGTGGGTCAAGCCAGCCAGTCAGAAACGCAAGTCACAGTAAAAGCCTGCATCCTTCGCAGTCATTTTTCATTGCACGAGACGCTTATTCCACCCCAGAATTCTTTAAAAGAAATATTCCAGTAGAACCAGAAACAGCTGCGAAATCATCCTGACCTCGGGGTGTGAAGTGAGGCAGGGGAGCCCGCCCCTCTATCAGTCCTACTTCCCCTCGGGGGGCTCCTGGGCACACACCCCAGCCTTTGCCCCACCTAAGATGGCACAGTGCACCCAGGGCCGCTCCCCGTGGTCGGCTGCCTGTCGCCCCACATTCTTCACGACATTATTAAAAGAAATTTGTCCTGAGCCAACACCTTAGGCTCCTGCAGTCGCCGCGGTTCCCAGGGTGTGCCCTGCGGCCGCCCGGCCCGCTCTCCCGCGTGTGCCAGCCCTGCTCCGTCCTCCCAGTCCTCCCAGCGTGGGACCTGCTGCCGGCGGCTTGGCCAGCCCTCGGCTTTGAAGCTGAGGCTCCGCGCCTCGAGATAGGGATCTGTGGACAGCCCCACCCCCAGCTCTAGTCCGGCCAAGGGGGCAGGGAGGCCGGGAACCGTTCCGGCTCCTCAACCGTTGATTTCGTTGACGTTTTAACCGGACCCTACGTTTTATTTACGTTTTAACCGGACCCTACGGCTTTCTGGTTGAGCTGTCAGAGCTGCAGTTTCCTTCAAGGCGGCTGCCTTCCGAGGCCTGCCGCGGGAAGTGGGTGCGGGCGTCCACAGGACACCCCGCGGACATCTGCCGCCCCTCCTCGGCCGAGGGGCGCCTGGCATCACTGGGAGAACAGGGGCTCGAAAGGAGGCGGCCTGAGGGTGGCCGGGGCGCGGCACACAGCGCCCTGCCCTTCCGCCGCCGCTGCCCGCCTCCCTGTGTAAGGGTCCGGTGTGCCTGCAGAAGGGTTTGCCGCAGACCCCCAGGCTCCCGCCCGTGCGCGCGCGGACGGTGTCCCCTGAAGGGTGGTGCCGCGGGAGCGGGGGTCGGGGGCACCCGCCTGCCCCCCCGTCCGCTCGCGGCCCCAAGGCGCCGGGCGCACGCCTCGCCGCCCCGCGCCGCCCCGCGCTCACCGTCTCGGGGTCGTTCTCGAACACCTCGCGGGCCTCCTCCCGGCTGCACAGCTCCTCGACGCACTCCCTCTCCAGGTGGCCCTGCTTGGCCTCCTCGAAGACCTGGTAGGCGCGGCGCTGCCTGGGCCTCAGGAACTGCGCCGCCTCGCGCGCCCGCAGCATCACGGCTTCCCGGGCGCGGGCGGAGGAGCGGGGGGAGAGAGCGGAGCGCGCCGTCAGCGCGGGGGCGCCGGGCCGGGGGCGGGGTGCTGGGGGGTCTCCCGGCCGGCGCGCCCGGCCCCCCGCGCGGTACTCACTGTGCGCCGACTCGGAGGCCAGCAGGAGCAGCAGCAGCGCGGTGCCCAGGGCGGCGGCGGGTCCGGGCGGCATGGCGCGGCGGGGCGGGGCGGGCCGGGGCCGCACTGAGACCGGGCCGGGAGCCGGGCGCGCGGTCAGAGCGCCCGCGGGGCCGCGGCTCCGGCCATGCTGTGCGGGCGGCTCTGAAGGTCACATCCCGGCGGCGGCCCCGCGGCGCTCGCGCGGGGCTGGGCGGGGGGGCGGCGGCGGGGGCGGGGCGCGCGCGGCAGGACGGGCTCGGGGCCGCGCGGGGCGGGCGGGGCGCGCCGGCCTCCCCGCCGGGCCGAGCCGGCTTCCTCGGGAAGATCAAAGCCCGGGGCGGGGGGGCGGCGGGTCCTCGGGGCGAAGGCGGGGAGGCCCCCCGGCCCCCGCGCCCGGGAGCTTCCCCCCAGTCGCGGGTTAAGTTTATGTAACCAGGCGGTGCGGCCGCGGAGAGGCGGTCACGCGGGTGCAGCCTGTCAGGTACAGACGGACATTTCCCAGCTTCAGACCTCTTGCCACCCATTCCCCAGTCGCGCCCCCAATCTCCGCGTCCTTGCCGAAGACTTCATTCCGGGGTAGTGTTCTCAAGACTACGTACCCACCAAAGGAGAGACAAACTGAAGTTAAAGCGAGCCCCGCCGGGGTCCGGGGAGCAGATCAGACGATGTCCTTTGGCAGTTTCAGTTTTCACGGTGATGACGTTGGAAAACCTCGAGGGCTCCCAGCAGCTATTTAAACCGAAAGCAGCGTTCTCTCCTTCTCAGAGACCAAGCGTTTCTGTCTCGTCCTGGAATATTTCGCAAAGTCACAAGCAGACACACACACACACACACACACACACAGACAAGCAAAACCAAAGCAGAGCAGCCCCCTCGGGGACCGGGGCCGCCTGCGGGGTCCTGACCGGAGCTCGCGCCCCCGCTGGACAGTGAAGGGGCGGCGAGGCACCCGACCCGACTCGAGTCCACACCCGCGCCCACCCCACCTTCCCTGGCGGGACGCCGAGCGCCGCTGCTCGCAGGTCCTTCAGGGCGAAGGTTTGAAGGGGGTAGTGAACGTGAATATGTTAATTTCAGGGAAAAGGATGTTCCCCGAACCTCTACGGAGAGAATTAACAATTTAATAGCCCGGACGTCTGCCCCTGTGTCTGCGCTCCGTTCCCAGCCTCTCACCTCAGCCAGGACTCCAAGGGCAGTGACTCAAAGCCGGCTTGGAACCGCAGGCGCTTACACTGAATACTGACCGCGTTATTGTTCCTGCTTGTCCTAACTGAGGAGGAGCACTGCCTTCAAAAATCTGGGTGAGGCAGAAAATCCTTTAGTCGTGATTTACAGCAGATCTTTAATTAATTGGTGGCAATTCTGTTATTGGAGGTCCCAGAGCTTCTTGGATCTGTGAGCTTAGTTTTCATCGAATTTGGAAAAACATTTGGCCATTATTTTTCAAACGCTGTTTTCTGTTTCTCAGACCTCTCCCTTCTCTTGGGAACCGCAGTGGCACATACCTACGGCTACTTGAAGTTTCCCCACAACTTACTGAATGTTCTTTTCTACATTTTTTTCTCTTTGTATGATTTTGACATTTTCTGCTGTTGGGCCTTCAAGTCCCCCAATCTCTTCTTTTGCAGCATCATATCCATCCATGCAGGGTCTTCTTCATCTCTGACGTTTGCTTCCGTCTCTGGAGCTTCGCCTGAAGCCTTTTCAGGCAGGAGCAGAGCTAATGCACGCCTGCTGCAGTCCCTCGGCGGGGTCCCTGGACCAGGGACACTCCAAAGCCTGTGAGCGCACGAGCCCTCCTCTGGCGGAAGGGACTGGAACCGTCCAGGCCCGTGAGAACCTGGGGGTCGGCACCTCTGATCATCTCAGGGGGTGCTTTCCCAGTCTTGGGAGTCTTCCTGAGATTGTAGCAGTTCAGCCAAAGAGGTCTCAGAAGCTCCTTCTCTGGGCGGCAGTCTCCTGGGAGAGAGTGGGTGGCTGGGCCCCCTCCGCACAGCGGGAGAGGCCTGGGCCCTCCGCCACCTGTGCTCTGCCCCGCGGGGTCCTCTCATCGCCTGCCGGCAGCACCTGCAGTACAGTCATTTGCTAGATGTGTCTGTCTCTGCAGTTGTTCCCGACTCTGCCTGGTAGATCAGACGGGAAGTTGAGTCTGGGCCACGCAACACTGTCTTGTCCAGAACAGAGCCCTCCAGACATAGTTTAATGATGGCTTTTTTTTTTCCCCCAAACCATGTTTTGCACCCACCGGTAGGTACTTGGGGCTTCCCTGGTGGCTCAGATGGTAGAGAACCTGCCTGCAACGCAGGAGACCTGGGTTCAGTTCCTGGTTTCAGCGTATTGTTAACCTGCAGTTTTGAACGACGCAGGGCAGAGGGTAGCAGAGTTTTGTCAGATGTGAGTTTTTATTTCCACTGCATTTCTCAGAGTACGTGCTGGATCCTGATGTAAAATGTATTTATTGCTGTGGGTTATGGTCCAAAAGTTTGAAAGATGCTGCTTACCATCGTGAGTCAACGTGGTCCGGCCCCACTGAGGTGAAAGTGCTGTTGTGGAAAAGTCCTTCAGGGTTTCCTGGGCTGCTTCCAGCTCAGCCCTGGGTCCCAGGACCCCCTCAGCCCAGGCAGACCAGGGTGGTCGCTCCCCCTACTCTGCCCCATTGGGGGTTCCCTGGCAGCCAGTGGTTTTGTGCCGAACTCTGTGTGAAGTGGTTTCGTGGCATGCTCTAGGGTCTTGCTGGAAACAACAGCCATTTCCAGGCGAGGCTGCTGAGGTAGCCTGGCCAACCCTGCTTGTCTAAAACTAGCGCCTCGGCCTGAGGCTGGGCCTGGGGGCGGACGGGGTGGGGGGCTCTGGGCCCAGACGCAGTTCACACCCCCGGGTAGCCTTCGGTGGTCACCTTTCTCTACCTGTTTCCTTATCCAGGACGCAGCGCAGATAAGGGTTGTAGGAGAGAAGGGGCCACGGTCTCCTTGTCTGTGTGTTTGGCTGGAGGGGCTGCTGCTGCTGCTCACCAGATGCTGGTTCAGCCCGGGGCATCCGCGCCCTCAGCTCTAGCACAAGAGCCGCGGGGGTCACTCGCCAGAGGCGCCTGTGGGGCTGAGTACACGGAGGCCGTGGCTCTTGGAGGATGACCGTGCTGCACTCCGGCAGGAGGCAGCTCCCCGACCCGCAGGCCTCGCAGGCTGGAGCACACACGCTCCGCGCCTGTTTGGGATGCAGCGTGGGCCCGGGGCGGCCTCCTGGGCTAACTGCCGGGACACCCGGGTTCAGAGGCGTGCCCACCAGGGCCAGTGTGGCTGCGTGTGGAGCCCATCGGTTAGGTTGGATGACCGAGAAGTCCAGGCCAGCGCTGACCTCGGGCCCTGGCGGTGCCGGACCCGCTGGCACCAGCAGGTGACGTGTCCTCCGGGAGCAGCGAGACGGTGCTGTCCTGAAACCCGAGGAGACACACGGTTCTGAGGGCCCCTGCTGGAGCTCTGGGGGTGCGCATGCTTGGCGTGAGTGGCCCCTGGCACCGTGTGCTCAGCTGCCCTGCAGGCAGGCAGAGCTCCCCGAAAGGGCAAGGCTTCTGGGCAGACGGGACGCCACAGGCCCTGTGTCCGTGCCCCGCAGGCAGGCAGGGCTCCCCGAAAGGGCAAGGCTGCTGGGCAGACGGGATGCCACAGGCCCCCGTGTCCACTAACAGAAGAGCTGCCGCAGCGGAGGTACAGACAAACACGCCGCAGCGGGACAGTTCACATCGTTAAAATCTGCGGATCACTAGCTTCTGTTCAGAACATTGGTTTTCCTTACTGGCCCATAAGATGTTTGTTAGAAAAATATGTAAGCTGGCTTAGACTGTATTCTAAAGATCTGAAACCCAGACGCAAAGGTCTTCCTTTGCTGCAGCGACCTCCTGGTGAAGTCACAGTTCATGGGGCTTCCTCCTCAGGCAGCGGCACTGGCAGGGCGGGGGGCTTGGGGGTCAGGGCAGAGCCCCTGCTCGCCGCCCCACAGAGCTCCAGGCGGACTTTCAGTCTTATCATCGGGACGAAGACTCGGATTTTGCAAAGCCTGAGAGGAAGTGTTCTTTTCACATCTACTCATCTCCCAAGCAGATTTTGTTAGCCGAGTAGGTCTGAACACGTTCCAAGCTGATTTTAAGTTGAGGCAGAGCAACCATGAGAGGACTGTTCCTGGGAGGGTCAGCGGTGGCTTCTTCTGGCAGGAAGCAGCCAGCAGGAAGGGCCTGGATGGGGCAGGAAGAGGCAAGGGAGGTGGGCGCGGGCGTGAGGCGGCCGAGAGCGGGCTGCGGACACACGGCCCCCTCCGTTGGTGCTGAGCTGTGGGCACACGGCCCCCTCCGTTGGTGCTGAGCTGTGGGCACACGGCCTTCTCCATCGGTGCTGAGTTGTGGGCTCTGCGGGGCCCGGGACCCTCCCGTCAGCCTCCCACCTTCTGCGACTCCCCAAGTCTCCGTGTAAGACTGACCCTGTGAGCAGTTCCCGTTTGCTGAAACACCACGGTCTCCACAGCTTTCAGGGCGCTGGGAAGCAGGGCTTGGAGCTGGCACCAGCCTGGAGTGCGGGTGATGCACGGTGGCCTGACCTCCGCTTGCCGCCTGGGTCCCCAGATGCATGCGCACAGCCACAGCGGCACAGAGCCCGTGGGTGAGGGGACGCGGCCTCCACGGGCGCATGGGCTGCCACGTGCCTGGGGACGTGTGGTTGACAGCGGCTACCTGTGGCGGGTGCAGGGGATGGTCCCTTTTTACTGTGTTCTTGCATCTCTGCACCTGTTCTCTTTTGCAGCAAGCATGAGTTCCTGCTACAACAAGCCCGTGAGTATCGAATGTTGGAGCCCCTGCTGGTGGGATACCCAGGTGCAGAGAGAGGGGCCTCCGTAGATGCAGAGGCCAGGCCGTGAGACCCACCCTGGCTTCGCGCACGGACGCAGCGCTTCCCCTGGTGTGAGGAGGCTGAGCGTGTGAGGCTGCCTCAGCCGGTGTCTCCGGCCAGTCGGGCCCAGGCTCAGAGGTGCTCAGGGCTGCTTGTCTGTTGGGCCGAGTTACTGGGTGGTTCTGTCTGAACAGCCATCAGGATCTTGAAGAAAGTTGAACGACTCGGTCTCTGCTGAGGCCAGGGGGTGGGCGCCCGGCCAGGTGCCAGGCCTGGCAGGCCTGCTGTGTCATTGATTGTCCAGCTGACAGAAAGGAGGGGGTCATGACAACAAGACAGTAGTGACATCCTCCGAGCTTGAAAGCCCCCCTCTGGTGACGGGTGCAGGTCAGTGCCCAGGCGGGTGGACCAGGTGGAGCTCCGGGCGGCTCCTCCCTGCCAACTGTCTGATGAGCTGCAGCCTGTGCCTCCTCCCCGAGTCATGCCAGCGGCTCCCCCTGTGGGGACCCGGGTCGGTCCTTTGTGGCCAGAAGCTGGGAGGGTGACACTCGGGTGTCTCGGTCTGATCTGCCTTCCAAGGCTGGTCTAACAGCGCCATGGGGAGGCCGCCTGAGGACCCCGGAGTCGTGTGCAGCCTCAGTTTTGAACCCACCACCTGCCGACAGAAACTGAATCTGGGTGGACACGGGTGAGACGTAAACAAAGGATTGTTTCCTAGATGAGCTGGTCTGAGCCTTAACCTTTACACAAACTGATGAGCTTTGCTTTCGTTAGTGAAAAAAACCCTGGTTCGGTGAGAGCTTGAAGACACCTAGAAATCTTCCCCTGGGGAGGATCAAAACCGCTCCCAGTGGCTGCGGGAGCCCAGGGGGTTGACCAGCTGCTTTAACACTTGTGGAGTTGGTTTCACCTTCAAGGACAGGCCAGGTGAGCGGTGACCTGTGAGGCCGTCCCCGTGCAGCCAAGACACCAGCGCGTGAACTTGGGTTCGTTTCCTGAGGTCAGCCGAGCCGGGAGGCCCGTCTCCGCAGGCCCGTGACCCCAGGTGCTGTTTGTCCTCTGTCTGTGGGCGTGACATGCTGTAGTTTGAAAAATTTCAAAACCTGACTCTCACGCAGATGCAGAAGGAACAAGTGTCAAATATTTATTCTCTCGTTAACGAGGGAATCAGTGAGTCAAGTTATTCCAGGAGCGTTTTAAGGACCTGGGTGTCCGCAGCCACTGAGGGATGAGTGCAGGGCTGCGGGGCTGGATACAAAGCTGGTGTGTGTCCCTCAGTGTCTCCTGGGAGGAGGTTACTTGCCCCTTGGCCGGTAAAGCTCTGAGTCCACAGTGACTCTGGAGCCTGACTCTGTGACCCACAGGGCGCCGGGCCCAGGTGAAGGCCTGGTGGGCTGGGCAAGGGGGCAGGGTGGCAGTGGGGGCTCGCCGCACGTGCTCTGGCCAGATCTCCAAGTCTGGGGTATTTTTCTCAACACAGATGGTGCTAGCCTCCCTGAGAAGAGGCCATCATACCGTCAGACAATGTGGTCTGTCCTCAAGTAGTCTTTAACCTGCTCCGGCTGGTGACTGGAGCTGTGACTCCAGGTAACAGGAAAGCTGGTTCACAGGCCTGATGCCCTCACAGTGGGGTCCCCCATTCACAAACCCCTGGATCAGTGCCCACCTACAACAGTGGGCCTGCAGGTGCCTCCCTGAGGACCACTCATCCTCAGAGTGGGCCGGCTTGCTGAACCATTCTTTGATGCTTGATGGAAAGCGAGAAAATTCTTGTTGGAATCTCTGTTTGGAAGCCAAGAATAGATGCGTAGGCTGTTGCATGTGTAAATCGAATTCCAGGTGGTGAATTTGGTCCTGTTCTTAGACTCCACGGTTAGCGGCGCCACCTCTGCTGCTCCGTCCCTGGTGGTGTGCTGTGGAATTTGCTGGTGTTTGGTGCTCAGGGACCCTCAGACCTGGAGGTGGGCCTTCCTGATCGGTGCAGGCGGGTGCTGGCTGCACACGCTTCCCCCACCCGTCCTGGCCCTCTGCGAGCAGAAGGGGAGCCTCGGGGTCTGCTTCCCTCCCTGAAAGTCACGAGGGTCTCGGGGCTTGAACGTGGAGGTGACTCTGTGGTACAGGCCAGCCACCCCCATCTTCACAGGTAGCGCTGTGTCCCCTGGGGAGGCCTGTCTGTCCTCTGTCCAGGGCATGTCTCCCGGGTGACGCCCTGGTATTTAGTCACCTTCCCACCCCGCTCCCCCTGCAACTCGTGAAGCCCAAGGTTGCAAGCAGCCTGTTTGCTTGATGAGGACATTTCCCGGGAGCTGAGCAGGGTCTCCAAACGTCCGGCTTCCAGGTGACCGTCTCGGGTGAGTGAGAGCCGAGGCTCTGCGCTCGGTGGGGGCGGCACTCACTTCAGAATATGGAGCGAGGCCTTCCTCCCGTCCAGGCTGTTGAGCTCTGGGACGTGTGTGATTCATGTTCCACATGAAATCACATCTCCTTCTCCTGCTTTTTATCAAAAGAGGCAAGGGAAACAACCAATTAGTTATGGTTGCTCTTGCTGCCAGACGCTCTGTGATCACGGAGGACGGAGCCGAGCGGGGCCTGGACACCCTCCATCCCTCAGCCCCCAGGGCGCAGAGGTTGTATTCTGGTGCCGAGAATGAGTTCATGCCGTCCAGGGATTTAACAGAACGGATGACTTGCTGCCCTTGCGCTCGATGCTCGTGTGGTTTCCAAGTGTGAGGCGGGTGGCCCGGAGCTGCCGCTATGTGGGGGGGATGCAGAGGCGGACACGGGCCCGAGCCGCTGCCCCCTTCTCCAGGCCGCTGCCCTCCCTCCACCTGGCAGGCTCCCCACGGGAGGCTGGCACCCCCATCTGCCGCCTGCTGGTCAGGGACCACGGCACTGAAGAGGGGCTCTACGGGTGAGCAGCCCAGACAGGCTGCAGGACGCTGTGTGCAAATTGAGCGCATCTTTGTAAACTGGAGAGGACTTGGCAAGCACTGAGTGTCGTGTCGGTGCTGGAAATCCAGGTCCGTGGTGTCTGAGGACCGCGATGTCCCCAGGGGAGGTGGGGGACCCAGCTACCTCTTGAGGGTCAGTTGCATTTTGAGCACTTTCATCACACTAGTTTGCTTTCATTCCCGTTTTGCAGACAGGGGATGTGAGGCTCAGAGAGGGTGAGCATCTTGCCTGGTGTCAGAGGCAGAAGTGGTTGGGCTGAGTTGGAATCCAGTTCAGCGTCTCTCCGGTCTTGCAGTGACTCCAGGTCTGTGGGGGAGGGTGTGGATGAGCTCTGTCATCTTTCACGTGAACAGGAACCGCCGTGTCACAGCTGGGGAGCGTGTCCTGCTCCTGGTGGGTCCAGGTGGTTCGCTCAGTGTTAAGGTCACTTGTTCTCTGTATGCGACACCTTTAGGAAAGGAATCATCCACTGAGGTGAAGTTCACGAGGACTGAGCATTTCAGTGTGGCGAGCAGTGAGTTCACAGCATTGCACGACCTCTGTGTAGTTCCAGAACATTCCATCCATACACGGAAGCCCTCCCCCAGCCCCTGCCTACCGTGTTGCAGGACCGTGTGACCTGTGTCCTGGGTGAGGTTCTGCTCACCCTCGGCTGGCGTTTCCAGGGTTCACCCCATTGTGGTGCATGTGGGGCTCTGTTCCTTTCGTGGCTGGGGAGGAGTCCACTGTGTGTATGGACCACGTTTTGTTTGCATCTTCATCAGTTGAGGGACGCGTGGGTTGTGTCTACTCTTCAGCTGCTGTGAGTGATGCTGCTGTGAATGTTGATGTGTCCACTGTATTTTCTTGTATTTCCTATGTGTCCCCATAAACACGGCTGTCTTTTTTCAGTTAATGGTTAATTTTTTTAGAAGTGCATCTTGAAAATATTATCAGTGCCTTTATTTCCATTCCATTAAATTCAATATGGTTAAATTACATAAATTTTTTTGATATAAATAAAATATTTAAACTTATAATATTGTGAGTTTCAACGTACCTGCTTTTCAGTTTTTCAATATCTTCCTCAAAGACTTCTCATGTTCCAGAGAAACTACTAAACACACACAAATGCACATGTCCAGAGGTGTGTGTCTTGCTTCTGTCTCAGGCCCCGATGTGGCTTTGCCGGCTCTCACTGCCTGGCACTGGGGGCACTGAAGGAGGGGGGGGTGCGGGTTGGAGGAAGCAAAGCATCATCGTCACCGTGGTAATTACCAATAATTGGTTTCTGCCAGGGCCCACAGGTGTCCTCCCGACTCTGAAGGAAGCGCCTGCAGGAAGCTTGGCTGTGTGAGCTTGGTGCTGGGCCCTGGTGGCTTCTCGCTGACACGGGGCGTGGGCACCATGGTGCCATCTCGTCCCTCCTCAGGGGCGCCTGCTCGCCCACGCCTCTGTCCTGTGGCTCAGCTCTCACGCGGTCTCGGCCCACACAGCCCGGCCCTCCTCCCCGTGCTCCCGCCCTGGGGACCCAGCAGCCGCAGGCTGTCCCTGGGGCCCGTCGCCTCCGTCCCGAGCAGTGCCCGCATCCAGCCATGACTCAGGCAATCCGTTCCCAGGCCGCTCGGCCTCCTGGGCCCCGAGGCTCTGGGGGCCGCTGTTTACCTGAGGCCTTGCCCATTGGCTGGGCTGCAGAAATCAGGGTTCCACCTGACCCAAGTCTCCACCGGACTTCCTGTTTCTGGTTCTGAGATTTGGGCCAAAGGCCACAGAGCGAGTGGATAAAGGACCGTTTGACCTCGCTGACACTTCAGGGGCCTGAGAGGAAGCGCTGCAGCGTGTTTAAAGCGGGAGAGCGGCTGCAGGTCCCACGGCCTGTCTGGCACGGGGCCCAGCCTGGGCGCGGCCACCCCCCCAGTGGTGATGGAGCCCGGAGCCCCGAGGGGCGACAGGCCACCCGTGTGCGGCCCCCGACGGGCCCCCGGTCTTTCCAAGCGAGACCCGTCTCTGGGGCTGGAATGCAGCAGAGGAAACGCTTTTGTGCAGCACAGCTTATCTGATTTCCCAGCTTGTTGCTCCATCTTATCAAAACAGGCCGCTTCCTGTGTTACCCAAGGCGGGGAGGTGTGAGCGGGCTGGAGCCACAGCCATAGGGAAAGCCCGGTGTCAGAGGAGGTGGCCCTCTGCCCCTGGTCTGGACGGGACGGGCGGTTTGGGGCTTGGATTGTGAGGACACTGGGTGAGGGACACGGCAGGCTGGATGAGGGGAGGCCCTTCACCAGCTGGCCCTCCCCCTTCGAGCTGCCCTCAGTGTGGTGCCCGGCGGGAGGCAGGCCTGGAGGACGGCGGAGGAGGACGCGTGTGCATGGCTTGAGATGGACGTGTAAACCGCCAGGGTGTGTTTTCCCCAGATCATTGTGAGTGAGCCGCCTCGAGGACCCCTCGTCCACCTAGGTGGAGGCTGTGCGCCCTTCCCAAGGGCAGAGCCCGACCCTCGGCCTGCGTCCAAGTGGCCCCGCAGAGGAACCGGCACCCAGAGTGGTCCGTGTGGCGGAGGGGGCTCCACACGCGCTGGGACCGTGGACCGTGCACAGCCAGCGCACCCCCACTGCAAGGATCCGGCCCGCCGCCGGCCGTGTTTTGTCTACACCCCACCCACTTCCTCATAGGGTTATTTTAAGCCAGTCCTAGACGTCATATTATTTTATCTGTAAATATTTCAGAAAGTATTTCTAAAAGCTAGATAAGAACTAAAAACACCCCACAAAACCACAACTCATATTTTGCAATGAAAATAAGTGACAGTGATTCCTCCCGGTCATCAGATATCAGAGTGCAGATTTCCCCGGTTGTTTCCCCGGCTGTTTCTTGCTGTCTCAGCGACTCTTTTGCTATCTTCTGGTCCAGGCCAGGCTCTGGGCTGGGCGCAGGCAGGGGTCAGGGGTGGCCCAGGACACCTCGGGGGGCATACCCGAGCCAGAGGATGGGGCCCATACCTCCAGGAACTTGGCCACCCTTCAAGCGAGTGCCTGGGGGAGTGTCTGTGCCCAAGAGTGGAGGTGGGGTGTGTGGAGGGTGCAGAGGCCACATGGAGAGGTGGCCTGGGACCCCGCACTGGGGCCATGACAGCTCCCCTGGATGAACGTGACTGAGGCTACAAGCACGTGAAGTGTTCATGGGAGCTGGCTGCCCGGAAGCCTTCCTTCCCAGGGATCTGCAGTGACCCCTGCCCCCAAGCCCCCTCGCCCATCAGCCCACCTGTGGGAGTACCTGGTGTCAGCAGGAAGTCCTGAAGTTCAGCTCAGCATGTGCACGGCTGTGACCTCCACTCTGCCCCTGAGTCCCCGACCCTCCAGGCTTGCAGTCCTCATCCTGAGAGGAGGTGGGGACAGGTCCACACGAGCTCCGGGCATTGGTCGAGTCCGCAGTCAGGGTCAGCTCCCTGCAGCCCCACCGTGCAGCCCCCAGACCTTGAGGCCTCCCTGACTCCAACCCACCTGCCTCCCTCCTTTCCTTGTCAGGACTAGTGAGGTTATGCTCGTCCCCGGGCCATCGGTACTGTCGCCTGCCTCAGATCCTCCACGTCCACAGAGTCCCATCGGTCACAAGGGCGCATTCACGGATCGGGGGTTCGGTTCGGTTGGGGGGGGGGGGGGGGCGTTACCCCGAACAGCTTCGCACCAGGTGAGCAGATGCCTTCCCAGGGTGCCCTCAGGCTCGGGGGCTCCCAGGTCCGTCAGGTAGTTTTATGAGATTCTGTGCTGGCGTGAACGGTTTGAGGCGACGTTCTGATAAAACAGTTGTGTCATCAACCCTTGATAAGACATACAGTCATAGTTCCTGTGAGAAGTGACCTTTCAGATGCAGACATTCATGTGCTGGGGCTGCCCCGCGTCTGTGGCCGTCTCCTCCAGAGACAGGATTCTGGGCCTTGGATCCGCCCGTGCTCCAGGGCAGGGTGGGCTCGGGGAATTCGGGGTCAGGGTCATGGTGCAGTTGCCATCCGCTCTCCTGGGGGATCATGCGTTAGAGACTCGGGGCCCGTCAACTGTGCCCCCCGAGTCCTGCAGCCCCCACCGCATCCTCACCTGGACCCTCTCCTGGGCTTCTTGCCTCCATTCACTGAGTTGACGATTATTTACCAAGTTCACATCATCGTCCTCCAGGAACCATGGGAGATGTGGAGACGAGAGGCATAAAATAAATCAAAATTTTAAACATAGGGCCTTTTGCAAAGAACTTACCTTCTTTAACGGGGCAGATCTTAACCAATAAATTGTCCAGATGACACAGCTGGAGTGTGGGTCCTGACAGCACTGTGAGAATCTGCACTGGGGGAGGTGGCCTCCTCCCACCTGGGGTGGGCCTGGGGGAGGAGACGAGCCTCGGAGAGGGGGCTCCAGCTCCAGCCCACGAGGATGCATGGGGCATGTGCCCTGAGTGGGGACTGAGGCCAGGGCTGGAGGCAGGGTTCTGAGGGAGACCGCGGGCGTCTCCAAAGTGACTTACCCGAAGGAGCCCCTCGTGGCTCCCGAGTCTGACCGGCTTACCCCATGAGCAGCGGAGTCCAGCCACAGCCTGTGGACGCGGCTCTCAGGCGGTCAAGGTGAGGGCTTCAGCTGAGGCCAAAGGGGTCGTCAGCAGGACAAGCTTGTTGCCTGCCGGTTCGCTGAGCAGAGGGCCAGTGTGGCACGCTGGAGCTATGCTCGCCAAACCCCTTCGTGTTTCGGGGGAAGGGAAGGCGCAGGACGAGCATCCACTAGCCCAGCCTTTTATCTGCTCAGACTTGATGACAGCTAGAGGCGGCGTGTCCACTTGAGAAGCTGAGATGAATGGACCGTTGACCTTTGGCGTCGCTGAGATGCTCGTCATCTTTGCTGAAGTACTGCACCGGCTCCCCCTCCGCCGCGTGCCGGGGATTAGGGGGCGATCATCTCACCTTGCTTCCCATCTTAAGAGAAAACTGTTTGCTGTTTCACTGTAATCATTATATCAAGTGTAGATTCTTTAAATGCCCTTTATCAGCTGAAGTAATTATCCTGCATTCTGCTGTGTTCTTCTAATGTGGGTTCATCTAGTTTGCTGGGTTTTTAAAATCGTGAAAGTTGAATTTTTTCAAAGGCTTTCTGTACATGTGTCCCCACACATCTCAACGACCGTATGGTTAATTTGTTTCTATAACCCTGTAAACAACATAAATTGATTTTTAATTAAATTTTTAAACTTTGAGGTAATTGAAGATTCAGCCTCAGTTGTAAACAGTAAAGCAGAGAGACTGTGCCCTCTTCCGCCTTCCCCTCCAGCACAGTGCTGCAGCCAGGGCGCCGAGGGCGGCGGGGGCTGGGGTGGCAGGGATGCCGAGGCCGGCGGGGGCACGGAGGCTGGCGAGGGGCACCGAGGGTGGCAGGGGGCGCGGAGGCCGGTGGGGGGGGGCGGCGGGGGTGGGGTGGGCGGGGGTGCCGAGGCCGGCGGGGGCACGGAGGCTGGCGGGCACCGAGGGTGGCAGGGGCACGGAGGCCGGCGGGGGCTGGGGTGGCGGGGGGTGCCGAGGCCGGCGGGGGCACGGAGGCTGGCGGGCACCGAGGGTGGCAGGGGCGTGGAGGCCGGCGGGGGCTGGGGGGTGGTGGTGGGGGCGCCGAGGCCAGCAGAGCCAGAGAACAGCTCCGTCGTCACAAGGGTCCCGCAGGTGCCTGCCTTCTGCAATGCTCCGGTACCTGCGAGCCCTTGGTTTTATGTTGTGTCTGGAATTTATACTTGTTATGTTTGGAAACACGGGTTCATGGGGCGCGACTGCCACGAAGTGGAGCCTGTTCTTCTCTGTCCCTTTTATACGCGAAGGAAATGACTGTTCTTTGGTCAAGTGTACAGAAACCCCCCCATTTTTCTGCATTTATGAGGTTTATTTCAAAGGCTGTTTGCGTGTGAGAGAGCTCTGTTCATCCGGACAGTAGCAAATGTAAGTTATTAGTGTCGGGCTGTAAGGGTGTCGTGCGCGCTAAGTGGCTTCAGTCGTGTCTGACTCGGTGAGTCCTGACGGACTGTAGCCGCCAGGCTCCTCTGTCCTTGAGATTCCCCAGGCAAGAGTACTGGTGAGGGTTGCCATTCGCTTCTGCAAGGGGCCTTCCCGGCCCAGGGACGGGACCCACATCTCTTCTGTCTCCTTCATTGGCAGGCAGGCTCTTTACCACTAGCACCACCCGGGAAGCCCCGGGCTGTAAGGGTATCATCTGACAGAGTTTAAAACGATGCTGTTAATTTTACTAGCCTTTCTCCAGTCCTTTGGATTTTGCATCCAGAGAGGTGACCAGATTTCCCTTAGAGCAGTCTTTTTCCTTTCAAGATTGTAAAGTTGTAAAAACACGTGACAGCAGAAAACTCATGTTTCCATCTAAGGCTTTTCTTCTTTCCTTCCTTCCTTTCTTCCTCCAAATTTAAATTCTTGCTTCATCTGAAATGTGTTCTAATACATGGGGTGAAGAATAAAGTGTAGGAATTTTGTTTTACCCAGATGGATAGTTTATTGAATGAGTTATCACTTAAATATCTTGTTTTGACTTCGCAGTGTTAGCCTTTTCTTTTAAGGGTTGCTATACCTGTTTCACAGATGAGGTATCTGAGATCAAGTTAAATAAGTTATTCAAGGTCTCAGAGCTAAAACCTTTGTGAAGCCAGAGTCGAGTCAGGCTTGCAGGCTCCAGGGCCACCCTCGTCCCCCTTTCTAGCTGAAAACCCCGTCTGATGTCAGAGCTCTGCAGGTCCTCGGGACCCTATCCCCAGGGCGACTGGTTCAGAAGAAACGCTGGCAGCACAGACGTCTGTGGTTTCGGGTCTGAGCTGCCTTGTAGGAGGCATTGTTCTTATAGGAGTGTCCTTGTGGCCTGAGACAGCTGAACGTCCTTGGATGACCTAAGGCAGGTCATCCTTCACCAGATTTGGCTTCAGGACACCCTGACAAGACTCTGGAGTTGATTGCGGAATCATGTATTACCATCTGAGATGCACCAATTGGATTCAGATGGAAAAGTTGGAAGAAGTAGGAAGACTCCTGCCTCAGAGACAGGCGTGAAGGAGTTGGCTGGCCGCGAGGACGTTCCTTCCCTTTGCCCGCTTTTTTGTGGTGGGAGAAGGGTGCTGTGCTGAGAGGTGAGAGGGAGAGAGCAGTTGGCTTGGCAGATGGGCGGAGCCGGGGGGAACGCTGCTCCTCGCAGCGCCGGCACCCCAGAGGGCCAGCATGGGTCAGGTCCCCGTCTACGGCAGCTGGCTGACTGTGGTGCCCGACCCATGCGCATGGCATGCAGTTAACTGGGAGATGCAGGGGTTCATGGTGCAGGACCACTGCCCGCTGCAAGGGAGCAGACGGCCCCCAGCCCACTCATGGATCCCAATACAGTAGACGCAGGAATGCAGGCTCGGTTGCTGTCCATTCAGTGAAGGACCCGCAAAAATGATGCTAGCAGCTCTTTGCTGTGTGGGAGGTGAGCCTGTCAGTTAAGTGGAGCTGGGGTCCAGGCTGGTAGGCCCTGTCTGCTGGGACAAAGTCAAACGCTCCACCCCGATGCACCTTGCGGGGTCTTTGCTGGTGAGAGACAGTCTTCAAACATGCGAACAGCAGTGATTGAAGGTTTAGAGATTTATTTGGATGGAAGTTATTTTCGAGGTTATCAGACATTTTAACTATTAAGAGCTGGGGCAGAAGTAAAGCAAAGAGGATGAGGAAGAGGCTATGTGGAGGGAAATCGTTCCAAAGAATAACTGACAATTTGGAACTTTAAGCAGAGTCTAGTTTTGGATGAGAGAGCCAACCAGAGAAGAGAATCCAAGACCTTAGCTGAGTCTTCTTGGGCAGTTTGGTTAATCCCAGTCAGGACACTGCTCCTGGACCGTGCATCCTGATGGGTGTGGAGACTTGGGAGGTAAAACTTGCGTAGAATGGATTATAAAGCATTGATAAATCGATCATCCTATGTAGCCTTCATGTTTACCCGATGGTTCAGTGGTAAAGAATCCACCTGCAAATGCAGGAGACTGAGGTTTGATCCCTGGGTCGAGAAGATCCCCTGGAGAAGGAGATGGTAACCCACCCCAGTATTCTTCCCTGGGAAATCCCATGGACAGAGGAGCCTGGAGGGCTACAGCCCACAGGGTTGCAAAAGAGCCCCACACGACTTAGCGACTAAACCACAGCCACGATGTGACCTTCACCCCCTTTTCAATGACTCCCCGCAGCCCCCTGGGGAGCCAGGGCTCTGCTGCTTCCTTTGCAGGCATGGGTCTGCTCTTAAACCTGGCGAGGGTGGACGCATGCCAAGTGTGGCCCTGCCTGTGCAGCCACCCTTGTTGTCCTGGCTCAGGAGGGAAGGTGGGTCCTTTGGGATGCTGAGTCACTGTCCTCCCATTTCAGAGCATCCGGACGGAGACGCTGTGCTTCTGTTGTTGGGCCACGTGTGGACGAGTTCCCGGTTCCCTGGGGGAGGGGCTGGGTTCGGGAGGGGGACCCCAGCAGTGCTCACAAAAGGGCCAGCAGGAGGTTCCCAAAGAACATGGAGAACACAGGACACGTGGGAGCCTCAGGCTCAATCGCGAGGTCCACCCATGGCTGGTGGTGACCAGGGCTCAGAGTCAACAGAGTCACTGTCCAGACAGGCCAGGGGCTGGGGGCCGCAGAAACAGCTGCAGGATGCTGCGAATCCCCTGGCCCGGTCTAGAAGCAGATTCCTGTCGCTGAGATGTCCTTTTTTCCCTGCAGCACAGCAGGAGCTTAGATGCTCTGAACTGTCAACACAACAAAGGCTTTTGGCTCATGTGGGCCTGAGGTTCTTATTTCAAACTTGAAAGGATGTGGAGTAAGAATACATCATCGCTAATTGGACCTCAGGCTCCAACAAAGCAAAAATAAGCCTTATTGTAACCACCCACAGACTGAAGGAAGATGAAAGCCGTCCTCTGAGATTAGGGACCACAGGCAGAGCCGCCCCCTCCGGCCGAGTTGGCCCTGAAGGTCTCAGCGTCTCCAGTGACCAGGTGCCTGGCTGCCCCCACAGCCTCGCACCCCACTCTTGGTAGCAGCCTCTCTTTTCTCCTGCCTGTGGAACCTGCAGCGTTGTTCAGGAAGCAAAATATATCAAGCTGTACGGGAAGCAATGAAAAATCAATAATTAGAGCCAAGTTTCCAAGAAAGAGATGAGAATACTGTCACATGTCCTGTGAGTGCTTTGTTCTCTATGCGGCGGGAGCTTTTCCCGCCCTGGGACCTCGGGTCTGCAGGCCCCTGCCCCCCACCCAGCAGGTGCCTCTTCAGGGTGGGTCCCCACCCCCGCTCACAGGCTCGGACTTCCTGGGGAGGACTGCACCTGCGCTGAGGATTCCAAGCTTCCTGTGCATATTTTCCAGCACCCAGGATATTGGCTGCAATAGCAGGTGCTCCATGAATAGGGGAAAAAATCGTAATTCTCTTGGTGGACCCTTCGTAAACTCTAGGTAATGCCTGGTTTACTTTTTTTTCACAGCTCCTCAGGGTAGAAAAATAAACTTTTATCCAAAACTCTCCACCAGAATGCCAGTGTTTCAATATTCGAAAAGATTTTAATTAAAAACACCAGTTTGGTATAAGGCCAAGCAAGAAACAGACATCAAAAGTCGTAAAGACATTTACATCTTTGTGCCCGGAGATATTCATACAGGACAGTATTATGGATAATTGTGAAAAATACAAGCAAGTCAAGCGTCCAAGTGGGAGGTTATTAGTTGACCCTTGGTGGGTTCTGTTGATGGACGGAGGTAAAGCAGTGGACACTAGTGCTGATCCAGAGTTAATGACATTCGTCCGTCCAGCCACGAGTGACAGTCAGGTGTTCTGTGTAATAATAAGGTTGCACCTGTGATGTACGGGAACAACTATCTTTTTCTTGAACTATGATGGGCTTCCTTGGTGGCTCAGCAATAAAGAATCCACCTGCCAATGCAGGAGACTCGAGTTTGGTCCCTGGGTTGGGAAGATCTCCCGGAGGAGGGAATGGCAACCCATCCCGTCAGTCTTGCCTGGAGAACCCCATGGACGGAGGAGCCTGGAGGGCGTTAGTCCACGGGGAGGCGAAGAGTCACACTCGAGTTAGCGACTAACAACAGCAACACGAGATAAAATTTCTCAAAGAAAACGTGGCAAAAATGTTCACTGCAGTTTTCTCCGGGTGATTTCTTCTCTTTTTCGTTTTTTTTTTTTGTTTTTTTGCTTTCCCGCTTTCCCTGTGATGAACATTTACGATGGCTTCAGCTTGTGAGTGTTCTCTGCTCGCGGACACGTGATTCCTGTCGGGGCCCTTCGCCGACGCCCTGAACATTCCTGGGGCGGGGCGGGGCCTGTGGGCGGGCCTGTGGGCGGGGTAGGTGGGCGGGGCCGGTGGGGGCGGGGCCGGTGGGCGGGGCGGGGGCGGTGGGCGGGGTCGGTGGGCGGGGCGGGGTCGGTGGGCGGGGCGGGGCCCGTGGGCGGGGCGGGGCCCGTGGGCGGGGGCTGTGGCCGCCCCGCCCCCCCCCGTGTCTCCGGAGCCGACCCCGCGGCCCCAGCCCCAGGCAGCAGATGCGGAAACAGGCGGGAAGGCACGCAGTGCTGGCAGGTCCTGCCTCCCAGGGCAGCCTTCATGGGGGAATTACTGTGTTTGGTCTGTTCACGGTGTTCCTGGAAGAGGCGTGAATCATTTGCTCACAGCTCCATTGTCTCGCTGCATACTTTCCCTGTGAGGTTGCCGCCGGTGGCCCGGCAGCCTGCCCACCGCAGCCTGAGCCTCGGAGTCTCCAAAGACGGTCTGTCGGAGTGTCTGAGTGTCTGCCTCTCTGGGGAGGTGCACATGTGGCTTTGCACTCACTTTCCCCAAACAAGACTCCTGGCAAAGGCAGAGGACCTTTGTTGGTGACTTTGGTTATCAGTGCCTTATTGGAGCATTTTCTGAAAGAAACTGACCCAGGAAAATGGCCAGGAGAGCTAGTCTTGGGAAAAATGCTCAGATGAAGCCAGGATGATACCCCAAATGTGTGCGTGCGCCCTCAGTCGCCTGTCAGTCACGTCTGACTCTTTGCTCCCCCAAGGACTGCAGCCCACAAGGCTCCTCTGTCCACAGGATTTGCCAGGCAAGAATACTGAAGTGGGTGCCATTTCCTCCTCTAGGGATCTTCCTGACCCAGGGATCAAACTCCTGTCTCCTGTGCTGGCAGGTGGATTCTTTACCACTGAGCCACCTGTGAACCCACCACCAATAAGAATAACTAAGTCGTGTCCAACTCTTTGTGACCCCATGGACTGTAGCCTACCAGGCTCCTCTGTCCATGGGATTTTCCAGACAAGAGTACTGGAGTGGGGTGCCATTTCTTTCTCCAGGGGATCTTCCTGACCCAGGGATCAAACCTGGGTCTCCAGCATTGCAGGCAGTCGCTTTACCATCTGAGCCACCAGGGAAGCCCCAATAATACTACCCCTAATAAAAAACAACAAAAGTCCAGCACAAGACTCTCCAAAAATAATGAGGCATTTGGAGAAAAAGACCGTTCCTGTCCAATTGCCCATATGTGTCCTGAGGTGGGGGCACCTAGGGGTGGGGGAGGAAGGAAGGAATCTTCGCGGAGACCATGTGCTGAGCAGGAAGCCTCCAAACCCATGCTGTCACTCAAGCTCTGATGAATTCACACTATTTTAAAGGGAGAGAAAAGTCAAGGTTCATAAACGTGAGACAGGTCACTGGTATTCAAATACCATGGTTATAATCGCAGTGGATGTTTTAAGAGAGCAAGCAAAGATGCAGGATTGATAACACTCCAGAAGCACTGAGAAGTACAGAAAGATGATGCCCCTAAAGGAACCAGTAGAATCTGAAAGTTTTCACTTGTAGATATGAGGGCAGTCGCAGTGGAGGAACCAGAATAACAAAACGGTCGTGACAATAATTGCTGTCTACAGGATGTGATGCATGTGCTGTCTTGTTTAAGCCCACAGCAGTCCCACGGGAGAGGCGTCTTGTATCGAGTGTACAAATAAGGAGACTGAAGCATCCAGCGACTGGGTGTCTTGCACAAGATCAGATAGTTAATAAGCAGTCAAGTCCACGTGTCAACCCACACATGACTTTCAAGCCCTTACCAGCAATGTGGAAACGGATTCAGAAGCTGGTTCCAGAAACTTTCCAAAAGTAAATCTTGGCAAGGATACTATAGCTAACCTTGCCCAAACGCAACGTTGAAAGGAAGACTCCACCCCCATCTGCAACCCCAGGCACCTACTTGTCAAATTTTATATTTGAAGAAAGGAGAAAGGATCATAGAAATGCCCATGAGGAAATGAGAGGGGCTATCTGAGCACTCACTCCCCAGACTTCTGAACCGAAAATGCTTGGGGGATGTTAAGCAAGCACTTCCAGCGTGTCCCTCTCCACTGCGTGTCCCAGTAACCACAAGAGCCGTCCACTTAGATATGAAGCCAGAGCCAGATGGACCATTACCAGGAGGTGGCATCTGGTCAGGTGTAGCCAGAGGCTTGTCCCAGCCTGCCCTGGTCACTCAACCTCACAGACATGTAGTCCATGGTCTGCCTGTTTGGACTCCCTGGAACCCACTTATGGTGCTGAGGTGGGGGTTACTCTGTTTCAGAATAAGTGGTGCATTTATAGAAAGCACTGTGCGAAGGTGTTTCAAGGTATTTACAAGCAATGAAAACACAGATACAACATAACGGTGTTTATAACATGAGCCCAAGCATTATTTCATACAGGAGTGTTTCTCAAATTTCAGTCTTTTGCATGTTAATTCCAGTTTGGCCATATCTGAGTATCTGCCATATCTAAAAAATATTGATATTTTTAGTATTTACTTCATGCACCTTTACTAGATTAAAATTTTAAATACATCCAGTGCCACCTGAAAATATATCTATAAAAATTGGAGAAGACCCTAATGCTGGGTAGGATTGGGGGCAGGAGGAGAAGGGGACGACAGAGGATGAGATGGTTGGATGGCATCACTGACTCGATGGACATGGGTTTGGATAGACTCCGGGAGTTGGTGATGGACAGAGAGGCCTGGCGTGCTGCAATACATGGGGTCGCAAAGAGTCGGACACGACTGAGCGACTGAACTGAACTGAAAATAAAACGTATCCATCTACGGACCATCTCAAACTCCTGGTAGACTTCCTCCACACTCTGAGACTGGAGGAGATAGGTCATTGCCTTCCTCTGGAAAGAAGGGGTAGCACAGAACAAGAAGAGCGGGGTGTGTGGCCGAGGGCAGTCAGAGAGAAAATCCCCTGCACCCCCCCAGCATAGAAACACGGCTGCAGCATCTCCACGCTGGTGTCATCCTCCTCGTTTTGGTGGGGAAATCATCAATCAAAAAAATACAGGCAAGTCCCACTTGAAATCTTGGAAAGGAAAGCTGGCTGTAGTAGGTAATTTCTTATCCCAAGTAAATGTTTGCAGTAATAGGACTTCTGATGGGGCACATCTGATATGGAATGTTGTTGTTTACTTGCTAAATCGTATCCGACTCTTTGTGACCCCATGGACTCCAGCATAGCTGGCTTCCCTGTCCTTCACCGTCTCCCAGAATTTGCTCAAACTCAGGTCCATTGAGTCGGTGATGCCATCCAAATCCATGTGCGCTGCGCACCATTTGAGAAACAAGAAAGACACAAGTAAGGAAATAAAATCATTGAGGGGTCACCACTGTCAGGACCTTCACTCATAGTTGATATCTTAACACATATTTGGATGCATGAATATGCGTGTCATATCAACATATGCATGCATACGTCCTCGTGTGTGTGTGCGTGCACAGTCATGTCCAATTCTGTGACTCATGGACGGTAGCCCGCTAGGCTCCTCTGTCCACGGGATTTTCCAGGCAAGAAGATAGGTGGGTTACCATTTCCTACTCAGGGGATCTTCCCAATCCAGGGTGCAAACCCAAGTCTCCTGCATTGGCAGGCGGATTCTTTACCACTGAGCCACCTGGGAAACCCCCATATCAACATATACATTTTGCAAAAATGTGTTTGCACTATCCCCTTTTGTGCAACATGCTTTTTCTACTTAGCAATATTGTTAGCACTTTTCAAGTTTACTAAAAACTCCTCTGAAATATTATCCTTAAGAGTTGATGGTATTTCCTAAGTGGAAATGAGAACTGATCTGGCTGGTACCGGGCCATGGGCCTCTACACCTGGTGCCCCGTTCACTGCAGCTTTCATGTCAGGCACAGACGCCCAGACACACGCTAGCTGCGGTGCACATTTGGCCAAAACGAAGCATCTGTGGTGGGTTACCACCATCACGGCTCCCTGCTTCCCCCACGCTTTTCCCTTATCAGACCAAACATTCCAACAAATAAAAGGGCCGCGAGAGCGTGCTGTGTCCTCCAGACACACTCTCTTTCATGCCCTGCTGTGGAGTTCTGTGTTTTCACCCGCTCTACAAATGTGTACACCGTGGGGTTTTATGTGTTTATACGTCTCTGTTTTTATGCACTTGGATCTACCATTCTCCCCATCTCTGGTTCTGCTTTTGGTATTCCGGTTACATCTCTCAACGTGCTCAAGTCTTTGCCTTACAAAACCTGTTGCCTCAATATAAGTTTTGTCACATTTCTTGACCTAATTAATCCTGAGGTTTAATGAACTGTGTTGTTATTGTACATGGATCCTCCGCCCTCACCATTCCTGGCTACCTGGTTGTTTAGCATCTGGAAGGGCTCTGTGTATTCATTCTGTTACCCATCATTGTCACTTCCTTTTTGTCTTAGTAATTGTGAGTCCATTCTTTTGGGTGTTTGGGAAAGTTTTTTGACTTGAAGCTCTGATTCTAGAATCAACCAGAGCTGTGTTTACATTCTTAATACACCATTTGCTGCATCCAGGTCCCCCCCACCCCGAGCTTTATTAAGATATAATTAACAACAGTGTGTAAGTTTAAGCTGTATAGCGTGATGATTCAACGCATGTATCTATTGCAAAATGACCACCACTAAGGTTAGCTGACATGTGTCACCTCACATAGTGGCCACATTGTTCCGAGTATGCTAAGAACATTTAACATTTACTCTCAGCAAACTTCACATATTCAACACAGTGTTGTTAACTGCGGGTGCTGCTGTGGGCTGCCCATCAGACCCCTGGAACTTATTCATCTTATAACGGAAAGCTTGCATCCTGTGACCAACAACTCCTGAAGCTCCCAGCCCCTGTGGGGAGCACCATCCCACTCTCTGTTTTTGCGAGCTGGACGTTTTAGAGCTCCTCCTATAGGTGAGATCATACTGTGTTTTCCTTTCTCTGACTGACTTATTTCACTTGGCATAATGGTCTCAAGTTTTATCCATGTTATGGAAAATGGCAGAATTTGTCTCTTCTTTATGGCTGAATAATTATTATCCAGTCCGTTGTTCAGTCACTAAGTCATGTCTGACTCTTTGCAACCCCATGGACTGCAGCATGCCAGGCTTCCCTGTCCATCGCCAACTCCCAGAGCTTGCTCAAACTCATGTCCATTGAGTCAGTGATGCCATCCAACCATCTCGTCCTCTGTTACCCCTTTGTCCTCCTGCCTTCAATCTTTCCCAGCCTCAGGATCTTTTCCAATGAGTCAGCTCTTCGCATCAGGTGGCCAAAAGATTGGAGGTTCAGCATCAGTCCTTCTCAGATGGTAAACAGTCTGCCTGCAATGGAGACCCAGGTTCGATCCCTGGGTCGGGAAGATCCCCTGGAGAACGGAATGGCAACCCACTCCAGTATTTTTGTCTGGAGAAGTCCATGGACAGAGGAGCCTGGCAGGCTACTGTCCATGTGGACGTGACTGAGTGATTATCCATTTTACATATGCATGATTATCCAATATACATCAGTGTGTATACTTATGATAATCATGGATAAGTAAAATGTGAAATATGTGATAAATATATTTATATATGTATGTTACAATGTATGCACTTATAACCATAATGTGATATTCACCTATCAACAGATACCTAAGTTGTTTCCATGTCTTGTCAATGCCATTCCCACCAACAATGCAGGAAGCTTCCTTTTCTCCACATCCTCACCAACACTTGTTACTTGCCTATTTCACAATAACCATTCTGACAGTGTGAGGAGATATCTTTCTGTGGTTTTGACTTGCATTTCACTGATGACTAGTGATGCTGAGCATCTTTCCATGTGCCTGTTGACCATTGTCCAAAGTGCGTTGTCTTTGGACAGTGTGTATTTAGGTCCTTTGCCCATTTTTAAATTAAATTATTTGCTTTGCTGTTGAGTTATATGAGTTCCTTACAGCAATACCCCTTACCAAAAACATGATTTGCAAACATTTCCCCCATTCTGTAGGCTGCCTTTTTGCTTTGTTGATTATTTCCTCTGCTGTGCAGAAGTTTTTACTTTGATGTAGTCTGACTTGTTTATTTTTGGCTTTTGCCGCTTGTGCTTTAGGTATCAAATCCCAAAACCTTTGCCAAGACCGGTGTCAAGGAGCTTTCCCTCTGTGTTTTCGAGGAGTTCCACAGTTCCATCCAGTCTGAGTCGACTTTGGTGCCCGACGTGAGACGGGGGTCCAGCGTCGTTGTTCCGTATGTGGACGTCCCGTTTTCCCGATGCCACTCCCTATCTTCTGAAAGCCTTGTCTCCTTGTGTGTAAAATGTTAGCGGTCAAACCTGCCTCCCAGGGCCCCGACAATGTGTGTGGAACCATCACACAGGCATCGTAGAGACGTCACGTATAAACGGTAAGAGCTTTGTTTCCTCTCCCCACCCTCCCTTTGACTTCTGATGTCCCAGCTCTGATTTATTTCTGTTTTGCTCCTGCTGCATCAGGTGGGACTTCTAGACCGCTGAGTACAGTGGACACAGGCGTCCTGCCAGGGCCCTGATGACACTAGGAAAGTGTGCTTCACCCGGAGACCCCGCTCCGTCCCTGCTTCATCTTCTCATCAGGAGCCCCTCCGGGTGCACAGTCCACAGTCACCTCCCATCCTGGACTTGAAGTCTGAGATGCTTCAGTCTGCACACGCTGCAGTCCAAGAGCCTGACCTGGGCTCCGTGCCGCATGGATTGGATGTTCAGTCGTAAGCCCCTCAATGCAAGCTTACTCCACACAAGCCCAGAGTGGTCTCCAGGACCAGCTGGGCTCAGGGTCCGGGACTCCTGTCTGGGTCCATCGTGCGAGTTACCCTTCTCTGCCTGGGGGTCTCCACCTCCCCCCACCCCCACTCGCCCCAGTGGAAGGATTTGCCCTGGGCAGTTGGCCCAATGATGCAGTGAGACTTTCCTCCCCACCCCCTTCTCTTTGCTTATCTCTAAGTCTAAAGAAATGTTGACATGTGTTGGGCAAAAACATCTGGGCAGCTTCCAGGTAGAGGCAGGCTTGTCTTCCTGGAGAGGATTTATGAGTTCAGACATGCAGCCAAGAGATGAGAATAAACCTGGCAAGTAGCACACGTTCAAGAGACTTTCCCACCAAAGTAAAAGGCAAAAACATGTTAAGGATATTTCCTTTTATTTTCCGTTGTCAATATTTTTTCATCAGATAGTGTTGCTAAATCACATCAATGTCTTTTCAATGTAGGGGAAAAAACAAATATTCCTTTTCTGATTTACTTCCTTTTTGTTTTCTTAATGTTGTTTTTCCAAAGGCAAAGGTGTTGAAATTTTGATGAAGTCCAATTTATCAAGTTTCTTTCATGGCTTGTGCATTTAGGATCCAAAGAAATCTTTGTGTATACCTAAACTACACATTTTTCTCCTGGAAATCCTGCATAGCTTTTAATGTAACATTTGGGGCTAAGGTCCATTTTGAGTTAGTTTTTCATGCAGTGTGGTAAGGGTCGATGCTGATCTTTTTTGTCCACGTGAATGTCCAGCTGTTGTAGCAACAGTTGCTGAAAGGTATGCCTGTCTTCACCGAGTTATCTTGCCACCTTGGTTGAAAATAACTTGACCATATACATGTAGGTGTATTTCTACTGATACATAAAGACACAGTTGATTGGTTTTTATGTTGGGCTTGACTCTTGCCGCCCTGCCAGTGATTCATGACGTCACTCCTGCTGCTTGTCTTATCATGCGTGAACAGGTGCAGATTTTTGTCGAATGGCTTTGTGTGTGTGTCCCCTACTGATAGGATCGTAATTTTTCTTCTTTGGTCCGTTAATATGGTGAACTGCACTGGATGATTTAAAAATATTGCAACAGCTTTGCATCCCTAGAATGAACTTCAGTTATTCCTGGCATAAGATTTTCCTACATGTTGCTGAAGTCTATGTGCTACTGCTTTGTTAAGGATTTCTGCATCATGTCTTCTTAGTTTCCCTTCAGCTGAGATTCTCTGATTTCCCCTCAACCTGAAGCTGTGGTTGCAGATACAGGCCTCTAGGCCGACCCTCCTTTAGCGTCTGAAAATGCCGGGCTCTGTCCTTCAGGCTTTCATGCTTTCTGATGAGACAATGTTGTGGTGGGAGTGGCTTTCTGAATCTGTTGATTTAAATGCGTAAAGCATCTTTTCATCTTGTCTTCGGCTTTCAGAAGTTTGACTTGGCTGGTTTTTTGGTGTGAATTTCTCCTTTTCGGATTTTTTTTCCGGCTTGATTGTGTGGGTTTAAGGCCTTTTGCAAAATCTCAGCTCTTTCTGTCCTTGTTCATGTTTTCCTTCGCGTTTCCCAGCTCCATCTTCACGCCCGCCTCCTCCAGGGTCCTACGGCACGAAGTCGTAGCCCTGCAGTTCCTGACATCCTGAGAGGTTTGGTTTTGGGTCTGTTTTCTCTCTGTTGTTCAGATTTGGTGGTTCTTATTGGCTCAGCTTTCAGTTCACTGATTCTTTCCTCTCTCTCCTCCGTTTTTCTGAGCCAGACCATTCAGGTTTTTCTTATTTCAGTTCCTCTTTCGAGGAGAGCCATCTGCCCAGCTGGTCTGAATGCCAGTTGGGTGCCGTCTCTCTGGGCCCCAGGGAGCAGGTCTCAGGGCCCAGGGAGCGTGGGCAGATGCGGGAGGACAGGTTGAATCCGGCCAGGCCACCCGCTCCAGGACCAGGCGGGCGTCCAGGGGTTCTGGACGCACACGAACGCCCCAGATCATCATGGGACCACAGCTGCCCACCTGGACGTGTGGAGGCCCTCGGGGCGGCCCGCCCGGCACGCTGTCCTCTGCTTCCCCGGACGCAGACAGGCTGCCAGCCAGCACCGGGGTGGCGGTCAGTCCCCTGATGTCTGCTTAGGCTCACATGACAGTCTCTCTACATGGCTTCATTTCTCAGACTCAGGCTGTTCCCGGGACAACTGGGACACACACAGTGGCAGAGGCGACAGGCACCTGCACATCCCACCGACGGCTCCCGGCATCTGATGGCCCCGTGTGTGTGCCCCCGGGGTGCGTGCACGGATGAAGAAACACCCCCAATGGCCTCACCTGAGCTCCTGTCCTGAGGGCCAGGCGCAGGATCCGCAGGGGCCAGTCTGACTCCGGCCCAGGCCTGCAGAGCTGTGCTCTGTGCCCCCAGTCGGCAAAGGCCTCGAGAAGCCTCGTGCTCTGCTCTGCCTGGCAGGGACCCGGCCACGGGCGGCGTGCGGGTGAGACGGCAGGTCAGCCTTCCTTTCCCGCCAGCATGGGACTCCTGGTGCACAGAGGGTCAAAGGCATCCGCTTCTGGATCCACGAAGTAAGTACAACATGTTTTCTTAATCCCTCTCACCGTGTCTGTACCCGGTTCTGTGTGCTGTGTTCAGTGGAAGGAGAACTCATGCTTGGCTCAAGCAGACCCTGAAGTTGGAAAGAATGCTGTCCTGCGGTGGGAGAAGGAGCCAGAGGGAAGGCTGGAGGGGGCGGGGGCGGGGTTAGGGGCCAGTGTGGACGGACAACCTTCGGTCATGGCCCAGCGGTGCCAGCGGCCTCTGGAGCACACAACGCGTGCACGAGGGGCAGTGACTTCCTGGCTGATTAGCAGTCGGGTCCTTATTATGGCTGCAGCTCGGGAGCCACCTGCCTGCGTCCCTCCGTGATCAGAGGCCCCGCTCCCGTGAGAGCTCAGCTCAGGGCATCTCTGCTCAGAGTGGGTCCCGCGTCCTAATTACACTGTCAGTCCTTGCCCGGTTCAGAGCGCCACAGAGCTGGGGCCCAGAGTGCCAGCTGCAAGTCCCCACCAGTCTGCCCTTCCCAGACTGTTCGGATGGACGCTGGCGCTTTGGCCCGTGACTGGCCTGCAGGAAACTACAGGAGGGTTTAGAAGAGCAGCAGGCCCTTGGCAAGCAGATTCGATGACCTGCTGTGTCTGCGACCTTCCTCTGCGACTGTGGCTCCAAATCATAGAGAGCGGTTTCCCAGGACGTCAAACCCAAGGAGACGGAAGACCGTGGGGGCCGTCGGTGGGTGATGTGGGTGGGTGGCCGCTGTCCAGAAGTTTCAGGGCGCGTGCTGAGGTTCATTCCGCCTGGCGCTCTGAAGCAGTTACTGGAGGAGTGGCGATGCCGCATGGCCAGCTCTCTCAACAACCTCCTGACGGTGCAGAGACAGTGCTTGTGAAACCCGGATGCTGCATGGCAGAGCTTACAGACGCATTGGCCGTGCGCGGAACGCCTCTGGGGGACAGAGCCCAGGCTGGTGGCGGGATTCCGTTCCCCAAGGGAGGATTCAGGACAGCTGCGCCTGAGGCCGCCCGAGCTCCACGGACTGCGCGGACGGAGCTTTCGAATTCGGTCTGTGTTTCCCGTTCCTCTAGATGCAGCCGTCAAAATCATCTCAGCTGCCACTTCATGCTTAGTCGCTCAGTTGTGTCTGACTCTTGCAACCCCACGGACTGTAGTCCGCCAGGCTCCCCTGTCCATGGGATTCTCCACGGAAGAATACTGGAGTGAGTTGCCATTTCCTTCTCCGGGGGATCTTCCCGACCCAGGAACCCATCACCTGTGTCTGCTGCATTGCAGGAGGACTCTTGACCCGCTGAGCCCCCAGGGAAGCCTTAACTCACCGAGTGAACACAATGGCCTGAGGGCCGCGTTGTTCCCGAGAAGAGACACCAGCGGCTGCCGTGCTCTGACCTGAGGGCAGGGGACATGGCCACTCAGTCTGTTGCCTCTAGAGGCGCGGTGGCCAAGGCTGAGCCTGGTTCCGTCTCTCCACCCTGCTGCCCCAGGAACCAGATGGCCGCGTGGACCTCACCCTGCACTGACGTCCCAGCGCGAGGGGTGAAAGAGGAGGAGAAGAAAAGGGGGCCCAGCGAGATGCGAGACTGGAGGGGCAACACGGGCAGAGCCCTCAGTCTGATGGGCATCGTCCCGCCACCTGGAGGACAGGTAAGTGTGGGCATCACACCTGGGGGCTCCTGAGGAGGTTCTCCCCGAGGAAGCAGCTTGGGCCAGTGCAGCAGCTGCCGACCTCTGCAGAAGCCGCCTTAGCCTGTGCTGGGAGCATGACCACCTGCACAGCCCCAAGGCCCGGCAGGGCAGGGGAGGGCCCAGTCGACACAGCTCGGATTCAGGCAGGAAATGGGCTCTGAACGCAGGAGGGTCCCGAAATCACAGCGATGAGAACCTTCCACCCAGAGTGTCCTGAGGACAGAAGCTCTGCAGAAGCCCGTCCTAGAAAAACGTGTGGATGGAAGTTCTCAGCCCCAGGCTGGAGCAGACAGGCTTCTGCCCAGACCTGGAGGCCCAGCTGCCCCAGGGCCTCAGCGCCTGGCTAGCAGGGGTGTGGCGTCCGACGCACCGCCTCTCAAGCGGACGGGCACTCTCCACTGGCAGCTGCTGGTTTAGGCTGCGCTTTGTTGTCATTGACCCTCACACAGATCTTCGAGGACCGTCCTGACATGGCTGAGGTCACTCCTTCTCCTCCTGGAGGGTCATCTCTGAGCCGTAAGAGACGATGGCCCCCAAGGCCACTGGGTCAGCACCCACTTTGGCCGTGGCTTGGAGGGCACGCCCCTGCCTCCTGAGCTCTTCAGGGTCGTTGTGGCCCAGCGGAACAGCGTGTGGAATGTGTTTATTTAGTTCCTGGCTCATATCAAGTGCTCAATAAATTTCAGACATCGTCCCAAATATTTCTAGTGCTGTTGAGGCCGAGTGTTTAAAACTGCATATGGTTCACCTTAGAGCCTCTGCAGCTAATCTCACCTCTGCCTTGGTTTAAACCTGGGCCTGGGAACCAACCCTGAGGGATTCCTGTAGGACAGTGAACCCCTTTTCCACCTGTCACGGGGAGGCCTGGGGTCTCTGGCCGAGCTGCGAGCAGCCCTCAGTGGTGGGTGGGCGACCAGACTGAAACTGCACAGCTACTGAGCTCAGTGTGTCCAGGCCTTGACTGAGGCTGACCCTGCGCCTGTTGGAGACTCTTGAGAGTCCCTGGGGCAGCAAGGAGATCCAACCAGTCCATCCTAAAGGAAATTGGTCCTGAATATTCATTGGAAGGACTGATGTTGAAGCTGGAACTCCAATACTTTGGCCACCTCATGAGAAGAGCCAACTGATTGGAAAAGACCCTGATGCTGGGAAAGATTGAAGGCGGGAGGAGAAGGGGATGACAGAGGATGAGATGGTTGGATGGCATCACCGACTGGATGGACATGGGTTTGGGTAAACTCCAGGAGTTAATGATGGACAGGGAGGCCTGGCCTGCTGAGATTCATAGGGTTGCAAAGAGTCGGACATGACTGAGCGACTGAACTGACTGAACCTGCGCCAAAAAGCAGGCATGCCGGTGTCCTCCCGCCAGGAAACTGTGTCGCAGTGTTTTGCCCCACACCCCGTCTAGCTCCAGGTGAGCAGACTGGAGGCCTGCGCTTTTGCTCATTGTGAGCCCCCCCCCGCCCCGCCCTGCCCCCTGCTTCTTCTTCACTCCCCTGGGTCGCTGTGGCCCCCCCGCCCTACTCCGAAGTGCGGAGCTGTGCAGCTGCAGCTTAGTAAAGGCTTTATCTGATTAAACTTTAAAGCATGGACATGAGAGATTTTCTCCTTTAGTTTTTACTGCTTTAAAAAAGAAAAAAAAATATGCAAAATGCAATGTGAGTCTCCCCCTCAACTCTCTCAGCCACCTCCTCCAGGAAGCCCCACGGGCTCCTCCTGGAGGAGCCTGGCCCTGCCTCCTCTGCAGCCCTGCTGGGACTGCCTGCTCCGCAGACACTGTGTGTTAAGGTCCCTGTGTGGCCGCTTTCGTGTGACCACCACCTCTTGGGGCCAGTAGTCAGCCAGCCTGCAGATGGAGTTCACCAGGAGAGGACCAGCCTGGAGCGGTAAATCCACTTGACATTTTGTCGTTGTCTTTATTCTTGGGTGAAGGTGGAATTTCACCCACTGATACGTACTGACCAACTACTCAGTGGTAGGAGGGCGCTGGGTTTCTCCCTCCTGAAAGGGAGATGGGGGTGATGCAGGCATGGGATCCGAGGGAGACTGAGGAAGGAGCAGGGGCCTCTGGCTGCAGGCGGCACTCTGTTCACCCAGCTGTCTGCTCCTGTTCATCCACCTGTCTACCCACCTGTCTGCTCTGTCCACTCACCTGTCCACCTCGTCCACCCATGCCCCTGCCATCCACCCTGCCCACCCAGCTGTCCACCCAGCTGTCCACTCCTGTCCACCTCGTCCACCCTTGCCCCTGCCATCCACCCCATCCACCCAGCTGTCCGCTCTGCTGTTCTTGGGCATTACCCCGCTGCAAAGCGAGGCTGGGGCAGAGGAGGCCCTGTGGTTAGAAGCAGCCCCACCTGCAGCCCCTCCCCCGCTGGGCTTCTTACTCTTCCCCACACCAGGCTCCATTCCAAGACCGTGACACAGTTAGGAGCTCAGCCACTGCTGCAGAAGGTGACATTCTGTGTCTGTTGGTAGCAGTGGGGGAGGCTTAAATAAGCAGGAACCTGGCCTCAGCCTGGAGAGTGGAGGTGGTTGTGTTTTCTGTGCTTGGTGAGTTGATCAAGGTGCTGAATTAACAGACGTGAGTTTTCACTCTGGCTCATTCATCTGTGATCTGAGCTACACGTTTCCTCTTCTAAAAACTGGTATTATTGACTAGAGGAAGTGAACGTTGGCTTTAACCTTGTAAGTTAATTAAAAAGACAGTTTTATTTTATTATGAAAATATTGAAAGACACAGTGTCACTTATTTTTTTAAACCCGCCTTACCTATTTTGGGTTCTCCTGTTTCTTGCACACTTAGCGACATATGCACACACATTTACAGTTTGCTCTTGCTCGTACAGTATTTAGTGTTCTGATTTTCTTCAGATAAGGTATTTTGCACATATCTTTACAAATGTACATGTTACCGGTTGTCAGTGATAATGAGCCATAACAAAGATACGCCTTGAACTACCTGCTGCTAGACATTTTGGGTGGTTTTCTGTTTGCAAACGTAGAGCTTTATTATTTGTCCTGTAAGTCACTTCCTTATGGGGTTTGATGTGTCAAGAGGCTTGGAGTTTTTATATCCCTCCTCACATCTTGCCAACTTGCCTTCCTCGAGCGGGAAGAAGACCCACTCTCCCGGCATCTCCTGCCTCACGCTGCACCTCAGTTCCTGGCCCCGAGTCCTCTCTTTAAACCATTGACCAGAGGTAGAGCAGCGCCCAGTTTCCTGTGCATTTCCGGGGTCACTGGCAACGACCCTGAGCTCATCGTGGGGCTCCTCTGTAGGACCTGGCCCTCCCTGCGCAGGCTGCTGTGTGCGCCCCCAGAATTTTGCACATCAGCTCTTTGTGATCAGGGATGACCCAGCACCCCTCCCCTCAGCGCGGGCTTGCCAGGTTGGGGTGTGACCTACCTTCTGGGTGAGAACACCACTGACGTGGGAACTGGGAAGTGTTAAGTCATCTTCTGTAATTTAATTATGTCATTAGCGCGCTAGTTGCTCACTCGTGTCAGACTCTGCGACCCCATGGACTGTAGCCCACCAGGCTCTTCTGTCCATGCAAGAACCCTGGAGTGAGTAACCAGTTCCTTCTGCAGGGGATCTTCCCAACCCAGGGATCAAACCTGGGTCTCCCACATGACGGGCAGATTCTTCACTGTTTGAGCCACCAGGGAAGCACCATTGTCTCGTTACGTTACAGTTAAAATAGTTGTATGCACATGACACACCACAGTGTAAAACACAGTAGGACCAGGAAGCCTACTTGGAGCTGCTCGTGTGTTTTCTTTCACTCATTCCTGGAAAAGGTTTTGCGTCACTTCTCACGGCTGGTCCTGCTGGCTCCTGGTCGGGGACATCAGCGAGGGCACCTGGGCGCCGCGCCCAGCGCCTGCGGAGATGGCTCTGGGCTGGTTTCTGAGCTGTCCCGAGTCACAGCCTGGCCTTCATACACAGAGTTGTGTCCAGCAAGTTTCCTTCCAGAGGCCTTAAAATGGGCTTAGAGGCTTTTCTTAAGATTTGTCTGGAAACAAGTATGTAATTTCAGCCTATATTATGCAATCAAGTTAGGCACATCTTCTCGAACTTGCTCTGAGGGTCAGTAGCTGGTTTCTCCGGAGGTGAGTTACTAACGTGTGGGAACAAGTGACTTCTTTCATAGCCTCATGTGTCCACCCCTGTGAGCAGTGAAGGGCTAATTCCTAGGTGGGTGTGGCAGGATTAGGTCCCCTAATTCCCTCGGGACACTGGGCCCTCTGTTCCTGTGGTTGCACTGCCGTCGTGAGCCACACATCCTGACTCTGAGCAGCTCTGAGGTCACCACCCGCCATTTACCCCAGAGCACACTGCCCTCCCGCAGCTGGGCCGGGCTGGGGGCACCAGGGTGGGCCTGGGTCCACCCTGGCGCCCCTGATCGGAGAGCTGAGGAGGCAGCAGCCGGGTGTCCAGGGAGAGGCGGGACTGGCTCCATGCCGGTGGAGAGGATGCCACCAGCAGTGACCGTCCTGACCCCAGCCCTGGTGCCTTCACCCGAAGCTGCTGTCGCCCGGGAGCCTGCGGGCATCATGACCCGCTCCTTCTGCGTGTTCGTGTCCTCTCCTCCAGGAGGTGTGACTTACCCAGGAGCAGAGGGGAGCAGCAGGCCTCGGCAAAGCTCCCTGTCCCCTCGGCTTCCCTTCAGCCGCACAGCTGCCCTCCTTCACCATCATGGACCCGTCCTTGACCTCCATGCAGACTGCCCGCCGTCAGCTCAGGGCCAGTTCTCAGCTGAATCTGCTCCAGACCATAAGGGATCCCCTGTTGGGTTCGAAAGATCCTTAAACTTGCAGTGCTGGTCACTGGCACGTGTCACAACCCTTAGGACCTTGTGCCTTGTGGTACAGCAGCCAGTGGACAGCCGTACTGTCCACTGATCGGCCTGAGCAGTAGGTCATCTCTTTTTGTATTTCCTGCAAATGTATTGCAGGTAACAGAGACTGTTACGTAGATGAATCAGTAGTTGGTCTTTGAATGTTGCATTGACCATACATGTAACTCGCTGTGAATTCATTCACTGCACTGATAACTGTTTGATGAACAGACATTTGTTAAACAGATGAAGAGTACTATTCACTTTCAATAATAGAAGGAACACTGGAAAGAGGGTCGAGAAAGAAACAGAGGACTTTGGCAGCACCGTCAGCCAGCTGGACCAGACCATAGGAGCCCCAGAGAGCCAGCAGACACACAGGCCGCGTGTGAGATAGGCCCCAGGAGAGACACTTGTCAGGCCACAAGATGATTCTCAGTACATTTTGAAAAATTGAACTCATACACACTATCTTCTCTGGTCACAATGGAATGAAACTGTAGATCAACAACAGAAGGAAAACAGAAATATTTGCAAATACATAGGAACTAAATAACATAAAAATAGTCAATGAATCAAAGAAGAAATCATGAGGGAAACTGGAAAATTCCTCTGAGAAGATACTTGTTGTTGTTCAATCACTCAGTTATGTCAGACCCACTGCAACCCCATGGACTGCAGCCTGCCAGGCTTCCCTGTCCTTCATTATCTCCTGGAGTTTCTCAAACTCATGTCCACTGAGTGATGCCATCCCACCATCTCATCCTCTGCCGTCCCCTTCTCCTCCTGCCCTCAATCTTTCCCAGCATCAGGGTCTTTTCCAGTGAGTCAGCTCTTTGCTCAGGTGGCCGAAGGATTGGACAGGAATCACTTAGAGAAGAACAGAAAAGGAAACCCAATATAGCAGAGCTTCAGGGGTGCGGCGGTAAGAGTCCTCAGAGGGAAACTTATCAGCTGTAAACACCTACATTAAAAAGATAAAATTAATTCAAAAGAAACTCTATGTTCATTGAAACATATTTAAAATTCCCAATACATGAAAACAATTTAAATGTTTTTCATTAGATGCATGGATAAAGAAATGCAGTGTATATGTGTGTATATACATATAGATACACACAGCTGTTCCTTGGCTTACAGTGGGGATTGTGTCCCAGTAAACCTATTGTGAGTGAATATATTTAAGTCAAAAATGTGTTTAATATACCTAACCTACTTGCTAGCTTAGCCTGGCCTGCCTCAAACGTGCTCAGGACACTAAAGTCTAGTTCATAACCAAGTGTTGAAGAGTTCATGTGATTTATTGAACACTGCACTGAAAGTGAAAATCAGAGTGGCCGTCTGCATTAAGTACATTTTACATCAATAAAATACACGTAAAAGAGAGTTGTGTTTCTGAGCAAGCTTGTCCTCACACTGCGGCAGTTACTGAGGTTTTCAGTTTACAGATGAAATCCTGTTCGGCCCTTGCTTGATTTGTGGCCATGTCAGGGTCTTTGGGGACCAGATCGGCCCAGAGGCTGAGGCTCTTGCAGATGCTGCCTGTGGAATCTGCTCCCACAAGTCCGAAGACCACCTGGCATCTCCCCAGGAGTTTTGCCTCTGAGCCTCTGGCCTCCTGGGACATGGTCAGAGCAAAATTAAAGCTCCCTCTGCTGCACCCGGCCGTCCTGGCTGATGGCCACTGCCCCCTGCACCTGTGGGGCGACCGTGCCCCGGGGCTTCACTCAGCAAGGGGGCCCTGAGTCCTTGAGTGGCCTCAGGGGCAGCACAGGCAGCCTGCTGTTGAGGCCGAAGGGTGGAGCCAGGGCTCTGGCTGACCTGAGGCCTGGACGTGGGAAACCGCCGAGCTCTCTCCAGGTCCCAGGCCCCCTGCCCCACCTGCCTGCACCCTTCCTTTCCTTTCCCTTCCCTTCCCGGGGTTGGGTTTCTTGAATCTGGACTTAAGCTCCAGGACAAGGGCTGGACCTTCTCCCCCGGACCCCCTCCTACTCCACCCCCAGGAGTCCAGCTTGGGAGGAAGCCCTCCATCCCGCTCCTCCGCCCAGGTGGCCCTCCTGGGCAGGGTGGTTGCCTGCTCGTTGGGGGAGCACTCATGCCGGGGAGCACTCGTTGGGGGGCAGCACTTGTGCCAAGGAGCACTCGTTTGGGGGGGGAGCACTTATGCTGGGGAGCACTCGTTGGGGGGAGCACTCATTGGGGGAGCACTCATTGGGGAGCACTCGTGCCGGGGAGCACTCGTTGGGGAGTACTTGTGCCGGGGAGCACTTGTTGGGGGAGTACTCGTTGGGGAGCACTCGTTGGGGAGCACTCATGCTGCAGAGCACTCATTGGGGGAGCACTCATGGGGAGTACTTGTGCCGGGGAGTACTCGTTGGGGAGCACTCGTTGGGGAGCACTCATGCTGTGCTCAGGGGCCGGGGAGCACTTGTGCTCAGTGGCCGTTCCTGCTCCAGTGAGACCGCAGCAACCATGGGATGACTAAGGAAATTCAGTCACATCTGCATTTGCCAGAGTTTCCAGTCCCTGAGGCCAAGCTCAGCACCACACGCAGACCCCAGCCAAGCAGGCCTGGGCACCAGCCCTCGGCCCTGTGTCCTCGTTTCTGGTGGGCAGCGGCCTTGTACGCCCAACACGTGGCCACTTCCAGGCCCAGCTCTGCCAGCATCCCAGGCCGAGTCCCCAGCGAGTGTCCTGGAGCCTGAGCCCTGGCCCAGGCGGCCCCTGACATGTCCACACAGACCCCTCTTCCTGGCAAAAGGATGTCTGACTGCGGTAAAACTCACAAGACCCTGGAGGTCCCGGAACAGGAGGTGCCGCGTTCCTCCAGCTGTTGTGAAACCCTCGCTCCAAATGTGGCCCAGCAGTGAGAATAAAAGTGGAATTTCTGTGTATCCTCTTACTCGCTGACCATGTGTCTCGTCTTCCCAGCCAGAAGGCCTCATGGAATGGCGTCCCGGCAGACCACAGAGAGGAAGATCACATCCCTGACCTGTGTGTGTGGAGGGCTTCTATGGGCTCGTTCAAGGGACTGAGCTGGGGAAGGGGGGTCGTCATGCAGGGGTGGCCTGGGGGGCATCCATCAGGGGGTGGGGGTCCAGCTGAGTGAGCACAGAGGCTGGAGCTGAGGGCGGAGCCTGGAGCCGAGTCCCCAGGAGGAGGGAGACCGGGGTGGGGAGGCAGGGGGACCGGGCAGACTCTGGGCCTCCTCTCCTGTGATGGCCACAGAGGGCCTGTGCACCCCCGCGGGTCGTGACCCCAAGATGCTATTGTGAGCTCCCCTCCCTGCCTTCCTCAGGAGCCCTAACGCCTAGCTGCCCCTCGAGGGGCCCAGGTCCCCTTCGCTCTGGGACCTCTGACGCTGATGTTGACTGTCACGCCCCTGGGTCACCGTGCCCCACTGTTCTGTCCAGGAAGAAAAAGGGCCCGAGGCCAAGGGGACGGCTGTGTTTGATCAAGGCGATGTCCAGAGCCCTACCTTGGGAGGCTGGGGTTTGGGCCAAGGTCAGAAGAATTTAAGCCCTGGCCACACTAGTGGTGTGGAAGGGCTCCAGCAGGCAGGGCCAGCAGCAACATCTCAGGCAAGAGAGAGACTCAGTCCCCTTCCCGGACTGCAGAGATGCTTGAGGCCCTGGCCGGCAGGCTCCTTTCCCCTAATCAGTGGTCATTCTAAAAAAGAAGTGGAAAATTTTATCTGAGCCAACCTGAGGATTATAACTCAGCAGTCTTTCAGAATCTCTGAGGACATTCTGCCCCTCAGAGGTCAAAGTACAGTTAGATAAGCGAGACAAAGGGTCTTGTGTCAAAGTCACGTATTGACGTATTGACGGTTCACGTTGTCCATCAGGGCAAGTGGTGGGTCGTTGTGACTCCTTACGGGATTGGGAAAGGAATGTTGTCTCCTAGAGAGTCACTTTGCGAGTACCCGGAGGAGACCGGCTTTCTTCCCTGGGGGCAGGCAGGCACTCCTGCTTCTCCTAAGGGGCTCTAGTGTGTGTGATATGTGTGCAACGAAGCTGAAGGGCCCTTTAGAGAGGCTCCAGGGCACAGAAAGCCCCGTGCTGAACTTACTTGTCCTGCCTTAACAGCAGTTTTATTTCGTCAGTAGCTCCTGGGTTGGACAGAAGTCCATTGTGCAGGGGAGCAGAGTCTGTGGGCCTGGACTTGTGCAGGTGATAGGGGAGGGGGGTGGCCTTTGTTCCTAGAGGGGACGGGAGGGGTCGGGAGGGGACGGGAGGGGACGGGAGGCGGACGGGGAGGCGGACGGGGAGGCGGACGGGAGGCGGACGGGGAGGCGGACGGGGAGGAGGAGCCACTTGGGAGGCAGGTGTTGGGAGAGGAAAGTTCCTTGTAGACTGGGGGGCACACACTCCAAAATGGGACATCACCCTGTTCTGCTATTTTTATGTCACTTTCCAGGAGGAGGATACAGGTCGCCAGTGTGACCTGTGTCCACGTCTCATCCTTCAGTTGCCCTTGAGCAGGACTCACGGAGTGAGGTCGTGTGACTGGCCCTGGAGACCCATGGCCTCTGTTGCAGGATTCTTCCTTCTATTGACCTAAATCCCTTATATCACAACTGAATGCCACTTATTGTGCATTTTTCAGCTTTTTTGAGATCTATTTGACATAAATTCACATGTATAGGATGCACACTTTGGTTAGCTTTGACGTCCAAACACACCATAAGACCGTCGCCATAATCGGGGTGATCAGGAACGCAGCCATCACACCAGACTCTGCCTGACCTTGCTGCCCCTCTGGCCCGGGGAGCTCAGACCTCCCCGTCACGCTAGGCTGGTGTGTGTGTTCGGGACTTCCCTGTGAATGAAGGGGGTGTTCCTGTGTGTTTACGGCCTGACCTTGATCACCCTGATCACCCGGTCAGTCATCCCTTGTTACTGCTGTTTGAACGTCATTGTCCACTCACCCTCCAGTGGACATCTAGGTGGCTCCCAGATTCTAATGGACGTTCCTGGAAATGGAATGTCTGGGTTTGACTTTTTCAGAAACTACCCAACTGCTTTCTGAGGCATTTTCCTGTCTTACACGCTCTGTCTACAGAGCCCAGCAGCCCCACACCTCGCTTCCACCTGGCCATCAGTCTTTTCAATTTTCACCTTTCTAGTGGCTTTGTGGCTTCCCGGGTGGTGCTAGTGGTAAAAGAACCCGCCTGCCAAAGCAGGAGACATAAGAGACTCAGATTTGATCCCTGGGTCAGGAAGATCCCCTGGAGGAGGGCATGGCAACCCACTCCAGTATTCTTGCCTGGAGAATCCCGTGGACAGAGGAACCTGGTGGGCTGCCGTCCACGGGGTCACTAAGAGTCAGATTTGTAGTGGTGTCTAGTTATGTTCTTAATCTGCATTTGTCTGTTGACTAGATGATGTTTGTTCCCTTTTTTGCGCGTCTTTTCCATCCATGTATCTTCCTTGGTGGAGATTCGTTCAAATATTTCGCCCACTTTTAAATTGGTCTTTTGTCTTGTCATTATTTAGTTGTAACACTTCTTCACAAGTGCTCGACAAAAGCCGTGTGTTGGAGGCATGTTTTGCGAACATTTCCTCCCATTCTGTTGCTTGCCTTTTCATTTTCTTCACTGTTTTTGAAGGGAAAAGGTTAAGTAAATTTGATTTATTGAGAATTTCTATATAGTTTAAACTTTTGCATCATATTTAAAAAATCTTTCCCAAATGAAAGATTACTATGATGTTATTATATATTTCTTCTAGAAGTTTTATTGCTTTAGCTCAAACATTAAGATTTAAGATCTCTTTTAGGTTAATTTTTGAAATTTAACTTCATGTGAATTTTTGTATTATATTTTTTGGAATGAGGCAAGAGTTTTAAGGGATTTTCTTTGTTTTGTTGCAGATGAACATCCGGGTGACCCAGAGTCATTTCTGGAAAGATTATTTTTTTCCCCTTGAATTGCATCAGTACCTTTGTCAAGTCAGCTGACTGCATCTGAGCAGGTCTGTTTCTGGAATCTGCTCTATCCAGTTCATCTGTTGGTCTGTTATAACCATGATATATCACTCTTGATAAGCATTACTTAAAATAATCTTGGACTCATGCAATATAAATTCTCCATCCTTGTTCTTCTTCATGCTTGCTCTGGTTACTTTAAGTCCTATGTATTTCTATTCAAATTTTAGAATTAGCCTGAATGTTACTTTCTACTAAAAACATGCTAGGACTTTGATTGGCACTAATTCTGCAGATTAATTGGGGAGATTGGCCTCTTCACGATTCTGACAATATCGAATCTTCTACTCCATGAACTCAACGCTTCTTTCTTTATCTAGGTCTTATTTAATTTCTCTCAGCTGTTTTTACATTCTAAGCCTATGGGTCTGTGTATAACTTCTGTCAGATTTATTTCCAAGTATTTCTAGTTCTAGTTTTGTCTTTTGAATGAATTAGAGCTTCATAAGAAGTTGCACAATAGTACAGAGAGTCCCCACATACCAGCGCTGGGTTTCCGCAAGTAGTGGAAACTGACATGACAAGAGTAAATGTTCAAAACCAGGAGATGTTGTAGTTAAATTAACATTGTTAGCTAGACTAGTTAGCACAGGTAACACCAGTAACTATACTAGTTAGCACCATTAACTAGATTAGTTAGCACAGGTAACACCATTAAATAACTAGTCAACACTGTTACCTAGGCTAGTTAGGACAGTTAACACCGTTAGCTCACTAGACTAAGGCGCTCACATGGTTGGGCCAGTCTTTGCAGGTCTGCGCTTTCCTTCGGGGTGTCTTGCACAGGGATCCCGCGCTGTATAGACCCTGAAGCCGTGTTCAGGACGTGAAACTCTTCCATCCCCACAGAGGACTCCTTCCTGTTGTCCCTCCCCAGCCCTTGGCTTCTTCTCCATCATGATAATGTCATTTCAGGAGCATAATGTAATTGCAATACACTGCTTCCAGGACGGACCAGGGCTTGTTTAACCACGGAAGGACACGTACTTGTTTCCGGGCTTTAGCTGTCACAGGTAAGACTGCTGTGAACATTTGAGTACAGACATTTTTGTGAATGTAAATTTTTGTTTCTCCAGGATAACCCCGGAGAGCAATTGTGGGTTGCATGGGAGATAAATATCTAACTTTTTCAGGAAACTTGGAGACAAGCGGAATGGGTGGAGGTGAGTCAAATGTGGCCAGAGGGGAGGGGTGTAGGGTCGAATTTAGAAAAGAGCGTCTTGGAATTTTCCTTTCAAAAATCCATTTTTAAAAAGAAATAGACCTACTCTATATGGCAAATCAATTTTCAACAAAGGTGCCAAGACAATGCAAAGGGAAAAGAAAGCTTTTTCAACAAATAGTGTTGGAGCCACTGAATGTCCTTATAGGGAGAAAAGCATGTCCTTTGTCTCATACAGCACACACACACACACACACACACCCCTCAAAATGGGTTATGCATAAATATAAATTCTAAAACCATGAAACTTCTGCAAGGAAACACAGAAGACAGGCAAAGATTTCTTGGAACGCAGAGAGCATGAAATCATTTTGAAAATTGATCAATTGGACTTCGTTGCAATTAAAAACGCCTCCTATCAAGAAACAGACAAGTGACAGAAACCTACACAGCGCCGCCTCCCAGCCACCCCACCCCCGGTGTTTACTCAGGAAACAGGACATGTGTCCACACCAAGCTGTGGACAAGAAGCTTCCTCTGGAATCACTGAAGCCATGAACAGACCACCTGTCTGTCATCTGGTGAACACGTTTGCCTCACGGAGCACAGGGCTACTCAGAAATAAAAAGGGGAGAAGCACATGTGAGGACAAGTGAGTCTCAGAATCACAAAGCTGAGTGAGAGAAGCCAGGCCCGAAAGAGCCCGCGTGTGTGGTTCCGATCGTACAAAATTTGTAGCCGCAGGCAGACAGCTGGCTTCCGGGATGGCCTGGAGAGGTGTGATGGACACAGTGAGGTTTCTGGGTTCAAATGCACACCCAAACCTAATTACACACTTCAGGGGCATCCAGTTTATTGCTCTTTAATTTTAATTCGATAATCTTATACCAACGAAAAAAATACTTTAAGAAATGTGAGTAGGTACCGCTAAGGTCCATGTAGTCAAAGCCATGGTTTTTCTAGTGGTTGTGCGAATGTGAGAGTTGGACCGTAAGGAAGGCCGAGCGCCAGAGAACTAACGCTTCCAACCGTGGTGCCGGAGAAGACTCACGAGAGTCACTTGGATTGCAAGGAGATCAAACCAGTTAATCCGAAAGGAAATCAACACTGACTATTCACTGGAAGGACTGATGCTGAAGCTCCAACACTGTGGCCACCTGATGCAAAGAGCCAAATCATTGGAAAAAACCTTGATACTGTGAAAGACTGAATGCAGGAGGAAAAGAGGGCGACAGGATGAGCTGGGTGGATGGCATCACCGACTCAATGGACATGAGTTTGAGCAAGCTCCAAGAGATGGTGAAGGACAGGGAAGCCTGGCGTGCTGCAGTCCATGGGGTTGCAAGGAGTTGGACGTGACAGCGGCTAAACAACAACAGATGGCCCAGGGCCAGACCCGCCTGCCCACCTTGTTCTGCGGGGTCTGCCTGGCAGTGTCCCCACAGGGCTGTGGCGGCTGCCTGGACATGTGGTGGACTCTGTCCTCAGATGTCCACACACCACCCCACCTCCACCCACCCACTCCCACCCAGCGTGGGGAGACTCGTTCCTGCTTGTCTAGAGCCCGGGGCCAACCTGGACTTTCAGCCCAATCTCTTCAGCTCCCCAGGGTCTTGGCCCGGCCGCCTCTGGCTGCAGTGCCCAGGCCTGGACCCTCCCCTGTCCCAGCACCTGGGAGCCCTCGTGAGACGCTGGGGACCACAGCCAGCCTGTGCCTCTGCGTGGCACCCCTGCCTCAAATGGTCTGGTCAAGCTCACGGTTCCAACAGGCCACTTGTGAAGTGCTGACCACTTAGTGCCATGGTACCCCAGCCAGGCACCTTGGTGGACGGTCTCCTGCAGCCACCTGGAGTGAAGGTACGAGAAGAGACCCACCCTCTGCTGCGGGATGGGGGCCGCTGGGCCTGGGCAGGTGAGGGCCATGGAGGAGCATCCCAGGCGCGCCTGGCGCCCAGCTCACCCCTCCACCTGCTCACAGGAGCCAGAGGGCCTCCCTCTCCTCTGACCCCAAGCCCCAGCCTTGCTTGGTGTCTGAGTACGGGAAGGCCTGTCCTCGCCTCCCTGGGGTCTCAACTCCGGGTCAGGACCCAGTCCTCAGGCACGACGCCCCCGGGACCCTCCGCCCCAGGAGCTCCAGCTGCTTGGAGGAAAAGTGGAAAACAGCTCCCAAAAGCTGCCTTTGGCTCCGGGCCACTGTTTTCTCTCCTAGCAAACTTGGCCCCCGTGCGCTGTTTGACCACTAAAGCTTTGGCCGCTGTCTGCCTGCTGCGAAGTGCGGCCGGGCCGAGGCCAGAACAAACAGAGCGCTGGGGGGCTGGCTTCAGGCCCAGCAGCCCGCCTCTTTCCGCAGCCCTTGCTTTTGTTGGATTTCAGACTGTCCTCTGAAATCTCTCCCAGAAAATCCAGCTTTTCCCCTTTAGTGAGGAAAGGGCTGGTAGCCTGGTCCCCCAGACATCTGTCTCCCAGCGGCCAGACTGGGGGTGCTGTCGGCCCTGCCGCCTGCTTTCTGTTGCCATGGCAACTGCTGTTTGGGGTAAACTGCATTCAGGAGGCTCAGGGCTCCTGTTGGCTGTGAGCTGCTGGAGGCCGGGTCACTCGTTTGTTTTTACATCTTCTCTTTGCTCCCCCGGAGAAGTGCCTGGCACGGAGGGGCTGCACCACGGTTTCACAAGCGTGCAAACAGCCGTGAAGCACCCTCTACACGCCAAGCCCGGTGCCAAAGGTCGGCTGAAACCCAGCAAATTCGCAAACTGTGATCACAATCGGAAAAGCCCCTTGATGCATGGAATTTGCACAAATGACTAGCATCCTAAAACCCAGGAGGGCTGTGTAGAACTGAGCTGGTGAAGGCAGGACAGCAACCAGTGTGAAGCTCCTTAGCGCTTGCGGAAAAGACATCCATAAGCAATAGATTTTCACCAGGTTCAGAGGATTTTTCAAGAGCCCAGAGTTGGAAAAGACAGACACAACTTAAGTGCCAGGAAGTGTGGGTCCGTCAGGGACAAGCCTCCACCAGGGGGTGGGGGTTTGGGGGGTTGGGGTGGGGGGGGTCGGGGGGGGGGTGAGGGGTGGGGAGTGGGGGCGGGGCGGTGAGCAGGAAGGGAAGCAGGATTCATGGTAGGGACTCCCGGTCCTGCGCTCAGCCCCTGCTGCTTGCAGAGCCCATGTTTGTCCAGGCCAGAGTCCAGCGTGTCTCAGCCCTGAGCTGCCAGGCAGGCTGCAGGGTCCTGGCTTGGACTGTGGCCCTGGACTCCACATTCTTCTCATAGCCGGCCAGGCCCCAGGGTGACGGCTCGGCCCCAAGAGAGCAGCTTTGGCTGATCACAGGCTTCACAGCTCAAGACCCCTTTGACTCAGTGCCTCCTGTCAGTAGCTGGGGGTCATTCGAGGCCGTGCTGGGCTCCGAGGGCTGCAGGGCCACCTCCAGGGATCCAGGAAGGCTGGCCTCTCTTCCCAGCACAGGTGGCCCGACCTTGGGGCCCAAAGCCAACAGCACAGCATCTCTAGCCCTGCCTGCCTCTGAGCCCAGCCTTCCTTTGCCTTCCTTTGACCCAGCTTGTACAGCAGCCAACTTCCACAGAACAGGAGCCCCGCCTTAATTCCACCCTCCAAGTCCTTGTTCCTGGTGAGGTGACGTCCCCCTCGGTCCAAGGGTTCAGACACAGGTGCCTCGGGGGAGGGGTCTCCATGCGGCCCACCGTGACACTCTCACCCCCCCATCTCCCCTCCTACCTCCGTCCTAGCTCAGCCAGCCCCGCGGCTCAGCACCTTCCAGGGGGCCCTCACCTGCCACCCCGTCCCTTCTGGACATCCACTCAGCTGCCCTGCGGCAGAGCCTTCCTGAACACAGCAGCCAGCCCTGGCCTTGCGCCTGTGTGCCCAAGATGGGGTGCCCTCCCAGAACAGGGCGGGGACACCCCTGAGGGAGGCGAGACCAGGGTCTCCGCAGGCCCTGGTGAGAGGCCTGGAGGCCACCTCAGTTTCCCGAGCTGTGACTGGCACAAGCACAGGAGGGCAGGGTCAGGCCCCGACCGACACCGCTGCCGTCTGGCTTGCGTGGTGCGTGCTGTGTGGTCGGGGCCACTGTGCTGACCTCTCCATGGCCCAGGCTGCCATCAGCAGAACAGAGCGAATGGCAGTGCCTGTCCCAGAAGTGTCACACAAAGACCGAATGGATCATCCACTACGGCGGTGGTAAGCGTTGGGTGAGAGTCACCGTGGGGGAGGGGCCAGGGTCTCAAGGAGCAGAGGCCAGGTGTGGGAGGCTGGCCCGAGTTTCTCAGGAAGAACGTTTTCAGGTTCTGGGGGGAGAGCCACCTTCCAGGCAAGTGGCTGTGTGTTCTGGACTTGCCCAGGGCACCCATGAGCTGAGGTCGCCGCAGACTTGGGGTACAGGGCCTGCTGCCCACCTACTCCCCATGTGAGGGGAAGACTGAGCTGGAGCCTCAGGCCCCCGGAAGCTTGCCTGCCCTTCCTTTCTTCCTCGGGGTCACAGTGGGGCCCCGACCTGTGGTGTCCCCCACCTGGCCCCGTAGCTGCCCTGCTGGCCGGCCTGGAGGCCCCCAGCTCCTCCCTGGGGGAGGTTGCCCTTGCTCTCCACCATGATATCGATGTTCCTGTTAGAAACTCCTTTCAGCTTTTTCAGCGGCACCTGGACTCTCCCCTGTGAGAATTCCCCTGGAATCTCCCTTGTTTTTGAATGGGTGCCCCTCACCTGTCCCACTCCCCAGTGGGTCAGGGAGACCACAAGCCGAGCCTGGAATATCTTGTGGGGCCAGAAAGCCAGGAAATGTTCCCCAGTTTAACCAATTAGTAAGGTAAGAGCTTGCAGCGGACACAGGGCACCGCCTGGGAGTGCTGCCAGCAGCCGCAGACGGAACGCTGTGAGCAGAGAGTGTCACCCACAGAGTGACACGTGTGTGCGCGCCAGGCCGATGGAACGGCCGCCTGCGTAAACAAGTGACAGGGATGGGCAGCGCTGCTTTCAGGAAACCTTCCCTCGACAAGTAACAGGGAAAGACGGAAAGAGAAGGTCGTCTGGGTGAGCTCACTCCAGCTGTGGAGGTCACAGGGCAAGAGGACAGACGTCCACAGGCGCGTAGAGCTTTGCATGCCCCTCCCGAGTTGCTTCATAACATCGGTGTGGCTCCCACGGCTCTGTCTTCATGTCCGCACTGCAGCCGGCTTGTTCTCCACGGGGCTGTCTGAGCGTGCTGGGGGCTGCCTAGGGACTGTCCCTGTGACAAGCGGAACCCTCACCCAGGGAACCAGCCGCTGGTCTAGAGGGACTGGGCAGGTGGTGAGATGGATTGGTAGTCAGCTGGGTTAAGTAGTTAGAAGGCCTAGGTAGTAGGTATCGAACGTGGTCAGCTGGGTAGGCAGTCAGCTGGGTTGAGAAGTAAGGTGGGTTAGGTTATTAGTGGGGTTAGGTAGTTAGCTGAGTCAGCTCTGAGTTAAGTGAGCAACCCTGCAGGGGCAGCGGTGTCTGAGGTGTCCTGCTTCATCCTGTCCTGTCCTGTCGGGATGGAGGTGTAACTGGGGCCAGGACCACGTGTGTCAGCAGCTGGGGCTGCAGGCTGTCCTGGGACTTGTCAGACCAACACCCAGTGCCCCTCCCTGCCTGCCATTCAGTGGCCTGGGTGACCCCGGAGCCACCCCGGCAGGACCCTCAACTATTCTGGTGAAAACAGGAGCCAGGGCCGGTGTTCCAGGCCAGGGAAGTCCCTGGTTTGGGGGGGGCACAGACCGGGCTGGAGGCCCCCAGGCCAGTGGACACTGACTAGGGCACACATCCACAGAAGCCCCGGGAAATGAGGTCAGAGCTCCATGCTTGGAGGAGGGTCTGGGTGAGACCCTTTCGTTCTGGGAGAGCTGGAAGGCAGGCCTGCTTCTAGGGCTGGGGCCGGTGGTCGTGGAGCCTGATCAGGGTGCACACACGGGCTGGGGTGGGGACCGGCGGTGCAGCCCCAGGAACGGCGGGCAGTACTGGTCACTGAAGAAGCTGGAGTCTTACTCCTGGCCCATGTGGTCGCCAGGCTCCTTGGGAAGCAGGGGCCCAGGTCTGAGGGCCCTGCTCGCTCTCTGAAGGGCATGGGGTCCAGGACGAGCGAGGGTGTGGACTGAGGCGAGGGCAGCCGACTGCAGCCAGGAAGGGCCTGGGAGGAGCCGGCAGGGGCCGGGCCCAGACGAGCTGGAAGCCAGAGCTCTGGCCCCAGCGCCGTGCACCTGCCGCCCACGCCCCCTGGCCCACGTCAGAGGCTCCAGCTCCCACATCTCGGCCCATGGAGGGTGTTTGCGGCTGAGAGGGGCAGCCCCCTCTACACACGGTCAGGCAGATGGGCAGGTGGGCGCTGCTGTTGCCCTGGGGGTCTCGGGTCCGTCCTCCCTTGCCCCGGACAGCCCACTGGGGACTGCGCTCGCCCCGTTTTCCACCTGAGGAGGGGCAGGCGTGGATGATTTGCGCTTTCCTGGCCCACTCCCTGGTCTGTGATTCTGGCTGTCCTCACTGCCGCTGTCCTGCCCTTTCCAGGAACCCACGTCAGGCCTGGGATGCCCCAGAGAGTGGCACCAGCCCCGGGCCGGGCTTGGGGTGCTCTGCGTGAGGCCTTGGTGGAGTCCTCAGGCAGGCTGTGCTCTGGGAAGGACAGTTCACGGACAGAGGGGTCCTTCCCCTCGCGTGGCCTGGGCTGCTCTCCACCACTTCTGAGGGTTGCCCCTCACCTCCCAAGGCCTCAGCACCACCCCACTGTGCCCAGGCCAGCCTTCCTCAGCTCCGCCCTCGTCCCAGATGGGCCCTCCAGCCTGGACAGCAGGGTGTCTGGAGAGGCTCAGGGTGCCTGGGGACTCGGCACAGGCCAGAGGCATGGGACCCTGTGAGCGAGCTCCGCATTTGTGTTGTGTCCCGTGAAGTACGTCAGTACATCACGGGAGCCTCTCCTTGGGGCCTGGGTTCCACATGGGCCAAGTGTCGTCCACCCCTGGAGGTGCCCAGGACCTTAGACAGAGGGCAGGTCTGTCTGTCTGTCCCCCGTAGCTCCTGGGACTGTAGGTCTCAAGGTCACGGCACAGGGAGGGCCAGTGTCCAGGACACTTGACCTCCACACCCTGGACAGAAGAGCAGGGCAGCTCCGCACGGAAGACCTGGGTCAGGCCCCTCCGTCCGCCCATGGTTGGCCACCAACACAGCCTCCTTCCAGCCGCTTCCTTAGTGAGTAGAGGAGAGTTAATGTCTGTAATCGGAGAAGGCAATGGCACCCCACTCCAGTACTCTTGCCTGGAGAATCCCAGGGACGGCGGAGCCTGGTGGGCTGCCGTCTATGGGGTCGCGCAGAGTCGGACACGACTGAAGCGACTTAGCAGCAGCAATGTCTGTAAGGTGAGGCGAGGGCAGCCCGCCGCCTCCTGGTGAGAGGTCTGCGAGCCTGACTCCCGACTGGACGTCAGAGGGAGGCTGGAGGGCTGGCCCGCCACCAGGGGGCGCTCAGGTCAAGCGCAGCCGCCGGTCCCTGTGGGAGCTCAGAGAATGGCCCGCGGACAGGGCCCTTGCACATCCATCTCCTTGGAGCGGCAGGAAGAGACCAGCTGATGCTTGGGCACTGTTGCTCCCGAGGGCAGCTGCCTGGGTGGAGGGTGCTCTGCTAGTGACCCCTCCCCGCCACCCGCCACCCCGCCTTCCCGCTGCAACAGCATGGGGAATAACAGGGCCCGCCGTGTAGACGTGAAGACGCCAGTCTGTCCCGGGCAGGTCGCGGGGTGCAGAGCAAGCCACTCTCAGCCCACCCTCCCCAGGCCCCTTCCCGCCCAGCCCACCACCTGCATTTCCTCCTAATCTGCCGGCCTGTCGGCAGGCGGCTGCGCTGGGCAGAGCGCCGTGGAGCGCCGCTTTCCGGGAGGTGCAGCTGTTGGGCAACGAGCTTCCACGCTTGTCTCCCCCCAGAACGGAGGCCTGAGGGGCCAGGGTTTGTTCAACCAGCGTGTGTCCCGAGTATCACCTGGCACAAGGCAGGCTTTCAGCAAACACTGACCGACGATAGTGGGAAAGAGTTTATGAGGATAGAAGGAAAAATTGTAAAAGAATAAACAAACCCCAACACTAGTTCAATGTGGTGTCAGTTTTGTAAAAAAGCTATGTTTACCTGTCTCCATGTACAGCTCTCTCTACATATTGAGGGAGAGACGGAAATCCTGCCGGTGGTGGTATGAAGGTCACGGGGACAGGTTACACGCTTTCTGCCAGTTCCCTCGTTGCCCACAGTGAAAGCGTGTGTGCGATTTGGGGGAGACTAACAACCCTGGGAGGAACAGGCTGGCAGCAGGGACAGGCCCCAAGTGGGGGCTGTGTCCACCAGAGCCATGGGGCTGGGCCCACCCTGGGGGCCCTGTGGCCTCAAATTCACTGGTCTGAGTAGCTGTGGGCCAGTGGGGGCCGGGGAGGGCGCCGGCTCAGGCCAGGGCCCAGCCTCGCAGGCTGAGTCAGGGGCCCTGAGGAGTGGGGCCCTCCCAGGGGTAAATGCCCGTCTCCTGCCTGCCATCCGCGAGGGCTGGGCTCTGAGCACTGAGATGGACAGACAGTTCCATGGCCACTGGGCAGCCTGGGTGGGGGGTCGGCCCCCCTCCTGCTCCAGGGCGAGCGATCTCACCGCCAGCAGTGACTTCAGGCCTCTTACTGCTCTGGGCTCCGCTCTCGTCAAGGTTGTCGGCTCTTTGTACACTGCAGGCCAGGGTCACGCTGTCGTCTCCGCTGGCTGTTGCCCAGCTCCCCAGGTAGGGGTCTCTCTGTGGCCTCAGCAGGCCTGGGGGCCAGATCGAAGGCTCCCAGGCCATGTCCACCTGCCATTCTAGAGCTTGGCCCGTGGGCAGGAGCCACCACCTCCATGCCCTCACCATCCTGCCGGTTCTCACAGGCCGCCCGACCGGCTCCCTGCAGGCTCCCCAGTTGACCCAGGAGGTGAAGGTCACCACAACCAGACATGTACATATGTGGGGCTGCCCTGCGCCAGGCCCTTCCGTGGCCTGGCAGGCGGCACGTGGCTCTGAATGAGGCCAACTGTCCGTGGTGGCCAGGGATGGACAAGGGTGAGTGTTGGCTGGGGACCAGTCACACTCCTGGTCTGTGGCCTCCTCTGGCCAATTCCCTGGAAGCTTCTCTTGGTGACCATCTCGGTGGCCAGGTGCCAGAGCTGGGAGCTGCCACCCAGGGGCATAGACAAGGGGTACACTTGCTTGGGAGGCTGTGCCTGCTGGTGGAGACCACGGATGCACAGGAGGCGCTGTGATACCATGTCTTCAGTCTTGGGCTGAGTCAGATGCATGGCCAGAGGCAGGTTGCCAAGCCCCAGCTGGTTGGACAAAGGAGCCATAGATCTCGTGGGGTCTCCCTGGTGTGGCTTCCCTCAAAGTCCTGCGTCCCACCCTCTGCAGGCAGCATTTCCCTGTGGCTTCATCTCCTCCACGTGGTCCTCAGGGCTCCCAGTCCAGCTGTAGGAACGCCCGCCCCTTGGTCTTCGGGGACCAATGCCCAGGTTCTGCTGTGCCCTGGTGACAGCTGTGGTTGGGGCCAGGCCCCTGGGGGGTCTGGGGCTAAGCATGGTGGTGCTGCATGACCACATGACCTGGGAGGGAATGTGTGACCACATGACCTGGGAGGGAAGGTGTGACCACATGACCTGGGAGATGTGACCACGTGACCTGGGAGGTGTGACCACATGACCTGGGAGATGTGACCACATGACCTGGGAGGTATGATCACATGACCTGGGAGGTGTGACCATGTGACCTGGGAGGCATGACACATGACCTGGGAGGGAAGGTATGACCACGTGACCCTGGAGATAAGTCCCTGAGCTGTTTCTCCCCACTGATGTACATTTTGTGGGACAAGATTCGTGGCAAGAAGGGATGGGGCCCTTGAGAGGTACATCTTTCATTCACTTTTTATTGCGTCTTTAGAAGATGGCCTCATCACTTCCCAGTGGTGGAGCATCGTGTGTGGGGTGGTCACGGCACCTCTGAAGCAGGCTCCTCCGGTGTCGCAGGACAGCTGTCTGCGTCCTCACCCTTCCCAGTCTTGCTGGCCCAGGAGCCAAGAGGAGGCCCAGTTACCGGCCAGAGGGGCAGGTCTGGGGTAGGACCCGGGAGGCAGCCTGCCCTCTGCCCCTCCCTCAGCCCAGCCCCTCCCCGAGCCTGAATTACCTTCTCCAGGCTACACGCTCTCCTTCACCTTCTTTCTGGTGGAGTACGGGATGCAGCACACCCAGCTGGTCCTGGACCTGGAGACCAAGGGGAGGGGGTGAGAGGCACCCTATCCCATCCCACCAGCTCCACGTGGATAAGCTTGCCAGCCAGACACGGCTCTCAGGCCCCTCTGGGGCCCTCCCCTCTGCTGCCTCTGCATCTCCAGCCCAACAGCGGCCCCTTGAGCACGAGAGGCCTTGAAGGCCCACTGAGCCTGCCGCCCCGTCCAGCCACAGCACAGCCATGAAGAGGCGTCGCAGGTGGACAGTGCCCACCCCAGCCCAGGGTTTCCAGAGTACTATGGCCTGTGCCTGTTCCTGTTGGGGGGACTCTGGGGGTTCCACTTCCAACCAGGGCTGTCTCTGGGGTCAGATGGCACTCCTCTTCACAAAAACCTCCATGGCTCTGGGCCAAAGTGCCCCAGTGGGCCTCTAACAGGCACCTGGGTGCCCGAGGGGGCCGGCCGGATGGGACGGCTCAGCTCTGGGGGGACTGAGGCTGCAGGAGAGCAGGTAGGTGACCCTGCCTCCCTGGAGCGTATCCAGGCACCTCTCACGAGCAGACCGTGTCCTGTCGGCCAAGCAGCTGCCAACCGCTGAGGCCTGGTTCCTAGGCACAGCCCATCCACAGGTTCTCTGGGGCCGCTGAGCACAGAGTGTGGGAGCCGGACCCAGAGGCTGAGAAGTGGGCCTGGGCCCCCCTGGCCTAGGGCAAGAAAGGAGCTGCCGGGCTGTGTCCAGGGTGACCAAGTCCATCACCACGTCCAGTAAGAAATGATGAGAAAAGCAGACATTAGCTTAAGAAAGGCTTTCCTGGCAAGCCTAGATCTGAGGCTGTGCCAGGCAGTCCTGACACCTTGGTAAAAGCCGTGTTGTGCTTGGCCGTGTGAGCAGAGATCAGTGCAGACGTGGGGGTGACGCTTCCTCACAGGGACACTGTCCCCCCGGAACCCAACCCGGGGTGAGGCAGTAACAGCCACCGCCAAGTCGCAAAGGGCTGGGACGCCGTGGCCAAGCAGGTCTGGCAGCGCAGGAGGGCAGCCGGGGGGCCCGGCGCCCAGCTCACCTGCGCTCCAGCCTCTGCTCCTGACCCCTCGGGGTCCAGGCTCCCAGACACCCCCACTGTTTCCAGTTGGTGGCACTTGGCTATTTTAAACTTTTCCTCTCTGTTGTGCTATTTCATGTGGCTTCATTTATTTTAAATGACTATCAGTTTTACAAAGTGAATAGAGAAATTTTTCTTTTTAAAACTGTGCAGGCAAAGAGCCAAGATATGAATACTGTTTTCTCGGCGAAAAGTGGGTGAACTGCTCTTTTCTTCTTTGCGCTTCTCTGTATCACTTAAAATACCATCAACCCACACCCCTGGGTGAGCGTCACGCCTCCTCCTGACTTCAGAGCCTCACAGTCTCTACCCTGGAGGGTGGAGGCATCGGGACAAGCACTCCCCTGCCCCCCAGGCCCCCCAAGTGATCGCCTCACTCACTCGTCCTCTGACACATCCCCCACGTCCTTCTGGGACCGCTGCTCTTCTTTCGTGACGCATGTGATCAGCTGTGGGATGGGGCGGGAGCAGTTGAGGGGACGAGGAGAGAGCTATTAGGGACCAAGGCCGGACTGCTGGACCCGCCCGAGAACAAGAGGGGCCGTGGAGACGGCCCCGAGCGTCCTCCCACGCGGTGGGGTCTGTCAGGCAGGGATTTCTAACTAGGGGACCCAGACCAAGGAACTGTGCCCTTGACCCCTGGAATGCAAGTCAGAAGGCCTGGTCCCTCAGTCCCAGCTCTGCCCTGGCTGAACCTTCTTGAGTCCTTGAACCCTGTCCCCATGGTGACCTTGGGGTGAGCCAGTAACCAGCCTCTTCATCATACATCATGTCTGAGGGCAAAGAGCTAGGAAGCATCATCTGGAAAGGAGAAGCCCCAAGGCAGAGGCTTACTTTTGCCAAGAGAGAATTTCAAAATGCTTCCGAAGAGACGGCTACTCACTATAACAGAAACGGAGAATATTTGTGTTGGAAAGGCCCAATCAGGCCACTGGGTGAACCACTTCTGTTTACAGAGAATGGTGATGAAGATGGTGGTGGTGGTGTTGGAGGTGGTGACGGTGGCTGTGGTGGTGCAGGTGACGCTGATGAAAATAGTGAGTGAGGTGGTAGTTTCGATGACGATGGAGACAGGGACGATGGTGCTGGTGGTGAAGATAGTGCCTAATACTGGGGCTCTCTGGGCACCAGGCAGTGTTTTGAGGGCTCTACAGAACAATGCTGGGCTGCGGGTATTAAGATTCCCATTTTGCAGATGATAAGGCACGGAAAGGCATGGTGACTTGTGTGAGCATTCCCTGCATGTGGAGACTGAGTCTTCCAGCTCCTGGCTTGGACCTGCTCACCACCCCAGCACAATCCCACAAGAGGTTCTCGAGGCCCCCGGGCACCTTGAGTGTTGACCCAGGCCCTGGGGTCTCTGGTGGTGCAGGAATGTGTGTGGGTTGGCGTGAGGGAGTGAGAAAGAGGTCAGGTGCTCTCTGGTCCCCAGGCCAGTCCTCAAACCCCGGGCCCTCTCTCCTCAGCAGCCAGCACACGCTGCTTGGGCACGTTCCCAGGACCGCTGCAGGCCCCGAGCACGCCGCTTCCCTGTGGGTGGCCCGGCTTTCTTGGTTCTGGCGTTTTACCTCCTCAGCACAGTCTTCCAGGTCAATCTCCACAAACACAGATGGTTTCTGTGGAGGGAAATCAGAGATGCATGGATGATGGGCGTGGCTGAGCCAGGGGGGAGCACAGCTTCCTGGGAGGGGCGTCGGCTCGAGGCCCGGCGTCACCAGACCCTGGCTGTGCGTGGTGGGAGCTCCTGGCAGTGGGGCTGGCAAGGCCTCCATGGCAGCTCTGGCAGAGGGCAGGGAGGTCTGGCCTCCCCAGCACCCTTAGTCATCTTGTATCCGGTCCCTGAGGACCCAGAGGGGCCCCCACCTTTACTTGCTGAGAACCAGAGCCTCTGGGTGAGCAGGCGCTGGGCAGACGCTGCATGCCCACATGCTCACCCGGACAGCACCCAGACTCTGTCCGCAGGTGCCCCTCCGCCTGGTGCAGATGCACACAGGGCTGTGAGGGCCCGGGGGCTGCGTTGTGGCTGCCCCGCATCTCTGCCCCCTCAGGCACCTTGGCTCAGCCCTGAAAGTGCTTCCCGCGGTAGCACCTTGGTCGACACTGGGAGAAGTGTTTCTGGGAGTGGAGGGAACCCCAGAACCCCCGGACGCAGGCCAAGGGCCACCGGTGTAAACCCTGGCAAGACTGCCCAGCTCCTCTCCACCCCCATGAGCGTGGGGGGAAGGAAGGCCCCTCCAGGTGTCCAGGAAGGGCTGTACCCAGGGCTGCTGGGGCCGGGCTAGGTCTCCCTGACAAGGCTGAGCTGAGGGTGCCTTGGTCAGGACTCCCTGCTCCCTGAGCGTGGTGCTATTTTGCGAGCTGGGGTTAAGGCGCCCCAGGGCAGAGCACAGAGCCCGATGCTGAGGGAGCTCAGGGCCGGTCCAGCCTGCAAGCCCGGCTCTGCCCAGGTGACCCCGACTGGCGTCCTCCCCGCCCGACTTCCACCACTGAAGCAAGATTCTCTTGCCTCTTTCTCCAGAAGGTCATCTGGCTTGATGGACTCCGGCTCCTGTTCCTGGGAGGAGGAGGCAGGACAGGCTGGTAGACAGGCAGGGCTGAGCCGGGGGCTGGCCGCGAGGGCGGGGGTGCGGCCCACCTTGGCCTCCGGGGCACAATCATCCGTGCCCTCCCCTCCGGCCGGCTGCTCGCGGTGGCTGCGGGCCTCCTCGTCCTCCTGCTGCTGCCCCTTCGCGTCCTCCGGCACCTGCCTGCAGGCATCCTGGTCCCCGTCGTGCTTGTCCTCCAGGCTGGCCTGGCTGCAGGGGCTGGAGGTGGTTGGGAGATGGCTTCATCCTAACCCTAACCCTAACCCTGGGAGCCCATGCGGTACTCCTGCATCGGCAGAGGGGCGGTGGGGGCAGTGGGCAAGGCAGGCCCGGGGGGAGAGGAGGTGCGGAGGTGCGAGGGACACAGGGCTGCGAGAGGCTGTCCCGCCCCAGACCCGCCCCAGTGCGAGGGTTGTCCGGAGCCCTGGCAACCTCCCAGGCGACAAGCTTTCTGGAGATCCTGGGGAAGGACTGCAGAGACAGGTACCAGCGCCAAGGTGCTGGGCCGGGCTAAGCCGCGCTGCTGTTTGCTGGGTCACCCGCCCCACTGAGCCTCCCTGCACCCCCGCTGCCCTCCTTCAGGGCCTCCAGGCCTCGCTCCCGCCCCGCCTCCCACGTCCTCCGCACGTGTCTGCACCGCTGCCTCTGCTGCACCGAGGCCGCTCACCAGCTGGCATCTTCTGCTTCGCTCCTGATGTCCTTCCCCGGGTCTTCGGACTCTGAGGAGGGGCAGCAGGGCTGTGGTCAGCCTGTGAGGACGCTGACGGCCACCCGCGGGGAGCTGGCTCTGCCGCCCCTGTCTGGACCCAAGTCCCCTGGCATCCTAACCTGGGAGGCCGCCAGCCCTGACGCACCCCCCCAGCACTTTGCAGGCTAGTGAGGGGCCCTGAGGGACCGCAGCTGGGCCGAGGGGGTCCCTGTGGGGCCTCGCCCTCTCAGTGGAACTTGGGGGGCCCGTGGTGTTGCTGTGTTCTCTTGGAGGCAGCAGACGTGGGGGCAGGGGCACTCGACCTGCAGCCGGTGGGCAGCGTGACCCTCCTGGAGGTGGCATCTGAGCCGCAGAGGCCTGGGGCGCTGCGGGGGCGGGTTCTTGGCTGTGGGGTCTGTCCGTGAGCAGAGCAGGGCGCCTCACACATGGGGAGTGGTTGGGGGGGCCTCATCTCAGGGCCTTGTGGGGCCATGAGCCCTGAGCTCCGATCAGGAGGCTGTGGCTTCCCAGTGAGACACAGGCTCCTCACTCTGGAGCTCGGAGCTCACAGTGGGGGTTCCCACAGGCTCCGAGGCCTCAGAGGACCCTCGGAGGGGCCCCGAGGTTGCCGCGCTCAGGCCTCATGACCACGCAGACCCCCTGAGCCTGAGGCGCCCCATGGCCGCTCCAGACTCCCCCCTGGTGGCCTGGTTCCCACCCCCAGCCCAATACACACCCTGGGCCCTGGTCCTTGCAGCCGGCGCAGGGAGGCTCCCAGCTTTAAAGAACGCTTTCGGCAGGACACTCGGCAGGACACCTCTGGTGGCCATGGTCCTGGAGGGTTTCCTACAGAATCTGGTGGCCAGATCGGCTACTCAGGTAGCTCGCAGGCCTCGGGGCTTGGGGCACCGCCAGGGAGAGGGGTCAGGGCCAGCCCCTCGCGGGCGCCCTGCCAGTTACACCTGCTTCGTCTGCTGGCCCTCGCCATCTCGCACGCTGTCCCTCCCTTGGCCCCAAGCCCTGTGTCCCCCCGGCTCCTGACATCCTTCACAGGGACCTGGGCCTCCTGCCCAGGGTTAAGTGACCTTCCTCAGAGGCAGTTTTCCGCCAGGCCTGGCGTCCCTGGTGCTTGGCACCCACGCCCGGGGCTGGGTCATTCGTGGACCTTCCCTCGCCTCTGGTCTGAGTTCCCTGCAGGTGAGAACTTGGTGCTGTGCTGCCCCCGGGCAGGCCCTGGCCACCCAGAGACAAAGTCCTCAGAGCCAAGGGTCCAGCCGCAGAGAGTCTTCAGAGAACGTTTCAGAGCTTGACTGCTCTCAGCAGGAAGGGCCTGGACGGTCAGGAGCCGCTGTTTGCAGGCAGTGCTCCAAGGTGACTTCTGGAAAATCTTCAGCAGCCCCTCGCCTGGGTGCACATGCGTGTGCCTGTGTGCTGGTGCACGTCTGTGGGTGTGCGAGCGTGTGCACATGTGTATGTTGGCACACATGTCCCTGTGTATGCGAGTGTGTGTGTGCGTGTGTGCTGGCGCCCTATCCCTGTGTGTGTGAATGTGTGCACACGTGTGTGTGCATGGGCTGGCCCACATACTCTCCACTGCTCCCTCCTCTTGCGTGGACTGACAGGAGAGGAGGATCAGCAGGAAGAACTGGTTCTTCTCTGCTCCGCCACAGCTGTGGAATGAGCAACAGCCACCTTTTTCTCCAGGGCACCATCGTCAGAAAGGGAGACATGCGTGTGTTGGTAGGTCCCCTATCTGCCTTCTAAGGAAGATCCTGCATTCACCCGGGTTCTGGGCATGTCTGCAGGGTCTTGCAATGAACTCTGGGCAGATGGGAGGGCTGCTCCCCTGGGCCCCACGAGCAGCATCAGGAGGGGGCGCAGGCAGTCAGGAATTGACCCGGAGGTCGGTAGAGCACCCCTTTTGCTGCCTCCCTTCAGCTGGGTGCTAAGTGATCCTCACACCACTCACAGAGCACTGTCTGAGCCTGAGACGCCCCCATAGGTCTGGGATGAGCGTGGAGGGTGGGCAGGCCAGATGGTGAGGGGCTGACATCGCAGAACCCTCTGCATGACCACATCGACCCTGCCTTGCAGCCAGGGCGCCCCTCACTCCCTTCACAGCAGGAGAGCCTCCTCCAGCCCCTGGATCTCAGCAGGTCCCACCATGCGGAGTAGCCCAAGGCCCGGAGCCTACCCTCGGAATGGCCCTCCTCCTCCTGGACACGCCCTGCAGGAGGGCCGTCGGGGACAGGGGCTGATCGGTGGCTCCGGGGCAGGTTCTGTGTGGTGAGGTGGTCGCCAGGGTGCGGGGTCCCAGGTGAGGCACTCAGGGCGCAGGTGTGGATCCACGGCTTCCAGCGGCTTGTGAACCTCCCAGCTGTGTGTCCGCGGCCCCGCCCGTCTGCATCCCTGTGGTCTTGACAGCCGCAGGTCAGGCAGCACTGGCCTCCTCCCTTGTGATCCCTGTGTGTGAGCGTCGAGGCTGGGTGGGTCTCTGGCACTCACTCAGGGGAGCCATGTCTTGTTCTATTTTACCACATGGACAGCGAGGCCCGCTCTGTATTCCAGCCCCTCTGAACTGTCTGGAACCTCCCGGGCCTGGAGCCTCGGGGCGGGTGTGCACAGGGCAGGATGATGCTCAGTTCGGAGGTCCTGGCTGTCTATCCAACCTCGGGAAACTCCACGGTGCTGGACGGGAAGATCTGAGGCCAGCGTTACTGGGGAGACACCACGGCTGCTTGAAGTATTTCTGGGCAGGTTACGGGTTGGTTTCCTCTCGGGAACTCAGCCCTCCTGAGAGCCTGACACGGAGCGGCTGTGCTCGGAGGTTAACGGTGGGAGGTGGTGGAGACGGAGTGGCCTCTGTGCTGTGACCTCCTCCGACACAGCTTTGGGCTTTTAAGCTGGGGAAACAAGTGTTTTTACACCACGGCCCCTTAAAGGCCCTCCTAGGGCTTGGCCAGGAAATTGCACTCCTGCTCGCTGTTTCTCTCCCTTGGCCTGAATGACGGTCTTGGCAAAGGGCGCTTGCTGGCGTGGCCTTCTCAGGAGAACCACGACCTAGGGGCCCTGCCGATGAGTGGCAGCCACCCCGTCTCTGCACCAGCTCAGGGCTGCTGCCCCGGGGCAGCTGACCTCCGAGGGGCAGGCCCACAGCAGCACCAGTGCGTCTCGAGCACCCGTCCCCACGTTGGGCACAGCTCTGCCCGCTTGCGGGCTTAGAGACATGCTGGAGTGGGAAACACGGACAACGCAACATGCGAACGTGCACAGTTCACAGTGTGGAAGCCTCATTCGTGCCATGTATGGTGGGTGGCCCCAGCCCCATGGGCTCCCCGTTGCCCCTGAGGCCCCTGGTTCCCACAGCAGAATCGAGGCTCGCCCTGGGGCCTCACTATGAACCCGAGACACTTTCCGCGCCACCTCAAGAGCCAGAGGTGTTCCCAAAGTACTCGATGCCTTCACAGGCCACAGGGGCCAGGTCTCTGTCCTCACCCCTTCCTCCCGCCCTCAGCAGAGCTTACAGCAGGCCCCCCTGAAGCCCTGGGCCGGCCCCCAGGATGGGCCCTCGCAGCCTCCAGGCCCCCAGGATGGGCCCCTGCAGGCCCTGGCCCCCAGGATGGCCCCCTACATCCCCCGGTCGGCCCCTAGAATGGGCCCTCGCAGCCTCCAGGCCCCCAGGATGGGCCCCCAGCACGCCCCGGCCCCCAGGATGGCCCTCTACATCCCCCAGTCAGCCCCCAGGATGGCCCCCCACAGGCCCCGGCCCCCAGGATGGCCCCCTACATCCCCCGGTCAGCCTCCAGGATGGGCCCCCACAGGCCCCGGCCCCCAGGATGGCCCCCTACATCCCACAGTCAGCCCCCAGGGATGGGCCCCCGCAGGCCCTGGCCCCTAGGATGGCCCCCTACATCCCCCGGTCGGCCCCTAGGTTGGGCCCTCGCAGCCTCCAGGCCCCCAGAATGGGCCCCCAGCAGGCCCCGGCCCCCAGGATGGCCCTCTACATCCCCTGGTCAGCCCCCAGGATGGCCCCCCGCAGGCCCCGGCCCCCAGGATGGCCCCCTACATCCCCCGGTCGGCCTCCAGGATGGGCCCCCGCAGGCCCTGGCCCCTAGGATGGCCCCCTACATCCCCCGGTCGGCCCCTAGGATGGGCCCTCGCAGCCTCCAGGCCCCCAGGATGGGCCCCCCGCAGACCCCGGCCCCCAGGATGGCCCCCTACATCCCCCGGTCAGCCCCCAGGATGGGCCCCCCACAGGCCCCGGCCCCCAGGATGGCCCTCTACATCCCCCGGTCAGCCCCCAGGATGGCCCCCCCCGCAGGCCCCGGCCTCCAGGATGGCCCCCTACATCCCCCGGTCGGCCCCCAGGATGGGCCCCCGCAGGCCCTGGCCCCTAGGATGGCCCCCTACATCTCTCGGTCGGTCCCTAGGATGGGCCCTCGCAGCCTCCAGGCCCCCAGGATGGGCCCCCCGCAGGCCCCGGCCTCCAGGATGGCCCCCTACATCCCCCGGTCGGCCCCCAGGATGGGCCCCCGCAGCCCCCGGTCGGCCCTGCCACTTGCAGTCCTCAGTGGCAGCCACGCACCCCCTTGGCCGTCAGGATCCCGGGCAAGGGTCGTGCGGGGGTCGGGGGCCCGTGTCAGCGTGGGGTGAGTGCCTGCCCCCACCTAGCTCCTTGCACAGCTTCTTGATGCACCTCGGCGGGTCACCCTTCTGGAGCAGGCCGCCCACACTCCGGCTCCGCTGCAGCTCAGCCATCTCGCTGGCCGCCTTGAGGTATGCGGGGCCCACGCCCGAGGGAGGGGCGCCAGGGCCGGGCCGGTGCCTCCTGTGTGTGGCTGTGCCGTCCTTGTCCATTCTCCCTGCCTTCTGGTCACAGCAGAGTTGGGGGACGGCACTCTTGAGCAGCCCTCAGCCGGAGCACATGGCTTCCACCTCGCAGGGAGCTGCCCATGGGCACTGGCCCTGTTGCTAGGTGGCCCCTGTGACATCACTGCAGGGGCAGAGTCCAGCGGGTGCCCGGCCCCAGGATGTGGCCTAGAGTGGCCTCCCCAGGCCCCTGGCCGTGGCAGAGGCAGAGGGCCAGTGGTCGGCGCCGGCAAGCAACTCCTGGGGTGACTGGCGCCGTGTCTGCCGAGCCTTCAGTGAATCTTTTGACTCTTCGCAGGGCCAAAGGACTTGGGGGGCGGTGGTGATGCCATTTGGCTGGCGGCCTGGGCCCTGGTGGCGTCCTGCATCCTCCCCACGCCACACAAGCGGAGATCTGCTCAAATGCGACGTTGAGGGGGCGGGCCGCCACCTGGGGACAGGCTCCTCAGAACTGTGCTGACAAAACCCTTCCCTGCCTTTTAAGTGGGGCCTTTTGCTGGCGTGTCCGTAACCAGGGCTTGGGCAGTGCCCACAGCAGACGCTCTGGGTCTGGAGCGCAGGGTCAGAAGTCCAGGTGCAGGTAGGGCTGCTCTCCGGAGGCCTCTTTCTTTGGAGCCTAGACGTCTCCTCACCACGTCCTCATGGGGTCGTCCCCTGTGCGTCTCGGTCCTAACCGCCTCTTCTTAAAAGGACACCAGTCAGACCGGCTCAGGGCCCCCTAGTGGCCTCGGGTCATGTCGTCACCTCTTTAAAGGCCTGTCTTCAGTGCAGCCACTTTCTGAGTCCTGTGGGTCAGGGTTTCACACTTTGCCGGGTACAGTTCAGTCTATAACACAGCCTAACAGAAAGGTTCTGATGATCTATTCAGCATAAATTCTTCTTCTCCTCTGGGACCATGGGGGACAAGTCACAGCAGAGGTCTCCTGAGCACCTGGCCGACGGCACTGTGTGTTATCAATGTTCAGAATGAAGCCAAAGTGACTAATCCCCATTTTCCATGTTCATCCCCGAACATTTCACAGCACCGTAGCTCACAGGAGGCCTGGGATCCGCCAGCCAACCTCGCCTATCATTGGGGGGACCTCACCTGTCCTCAAGGGACCCCACTGTCATTGGGGGGCCTCATTTGCTGTCAGAGGACCCCACCTGTCATCGGGGGGCCTCACCTGTCATCAGAGGACCTCACCTGTCATCGAGGGGCCTCACCTGTCATCAGAGGACCTCACCTGTCATCAGGGGGCCTCATCTGTCATCAGAGGACCTCACCTGTCATCAGGGGGCCTCATCCGTCATCAGAGGCACCTCACCTGTTGTCAGAGGGGCCTCACCTGTCATCAGCGGCACCTCACTGGTCATCAGGGGCACCTCACCGGTCATCAGGGGCACCTCACCTGTCGTCAGAGGGGCCTCATCCGTCATCAGGGGCACCTCACCTGTCATCAGGGGGCCTCATCCGTCATCAGAGGCACCTCACCTGTTGTCAGAGGGGCCTCACCTGTCATCAGGGGCACCTCACCGGTCATCAGAGGCACCTCACCTGTCATCGGGGGGCCTCATCCGTCATCAGAGGCACCTCACCTGTCATCGGGGGGCCTCATCCGTCATCAGAGGACCCCACCTGTCATCGGGGGGCCTCATCGTCATCAGGGGCACCTCACCTGTTGTCAGAGGGGCCTCACCTGTCATCGGGGCACCTCACCGGTCATCAGAGGATCTCACCTGTTGTCAGAGGGGCCTCACCTGTCATCAGGGGCACATCACCGGTCATCAGGGGCACCTCACTTGTCATTGGGGAGCCTCATCCGTCATCAGAGGACCTCACCTGTCATCAGGGGGCCTCATCCGTCATCAGAGGACCTCACCTGTCATCGGGGCACCTCACCTGTCATCGGGGGGCACCTCACCGGTCATCAGGGGCACCTCACCTGTCATCGGGGGGCCTCATCCGTCATCAGAGGACCTCACCTGTCATCGGGGGGCCTCATCCGTCATCAGGGGACCTCACCTGTCATCGGGGGACCTCACCTGTCATCAGGGGCACCTCACCGGTCATCAGGGGCACCTCACCTGTCATCGGGGGGCCTCATCCGTCATCAGAGGACCTTACCTGTCGTCAGAAGGGGCCCAACGTCATCATGAGGACGGCACTGGTCATCAGGGGCACCTCACCTGCCATCACGTGTGTGTCATCAAACTCCTTCCTGCCCTGCCCCACCACCCACCCCCATCTCCACAGGTGCATATTATCGGTGGGTGCTCTTGTGAAACCAAGGCAGTCTCAGAAAGAATAAAAGGTCTGTTTTAATTAGCCAGTAAAATACATCGCACATCATTAGTATCTTAGAAACAGTAAGTTACAAATTCATGTTAAAAGTTGCAGTTTGGAGCCGCCTAATCCTTGTGTGATGCAAGTTTCTTTTTTGCAACATTTTCTTCCACCATTTGTGACAACTGCTAACATTTCTATCTGCCATCTGGATCTCCAGTGAGAGATGGCACAGGGTACCGGGTCCTAGGGGTCCCAATGGGGCTTTCCAAATTCAGGCTCAGCCTGGCTGACCTCAGGGCGTTGGAGGCGGCAGCTCTGCCCCAGGCCCAGCATCTGCTCCCCAGGCCGCCCAGCGCTGGCCTCCCTTTTCTCTCGGGAACTTGACTCGGCCGCCGCGAGACATGCCCATTACCTTTTTTTTCACCCATTGTCACCAAATCTCTGCAAGAGGACCCCTGCCTCCAAAGATCGAGGCCATCCTCCAGCTGGGATCTCCGTGTGGTTCTGACCCTCCGACCAGGGGTGACACCAACGTCAAAGCTGAAACCGGGAGGCCTTGTGTTGAGGCCTTGTCACCCATGAGACACACCCATTCCCTTTTTTGTCCTAAGGTGGCACCTCCCTTGAATGGTAGAGGCTTGGATGTTCTGAGTTATTAATACTTTATAGCAAAGAGCTAATTTAAAACGGTTCTTTAAAAACATTAAGAAAAACGGCTTGAAAATAATGCACATTTCCATTTTTACAAACTTCCCCAAACTCCCACCAGGGTGGCCTTCTACTCTAAGCTCCACTGACAGCGCACAATACAGCTTTCCTTGATGTGGCGGCTGGGTGGACGCATTTCAGCAGCACGGCGGGAATGAAGGCTGGGACCCCCAGGAAATCTCTGCAAGAGGACCCCTGCCCCCGAAGATCGAGGCCAGCCTCCAGCTGGGATCTCCGTGTGGCTCTGACCCTCCGACCAGGGGTGACACCAACATCAAAGCTGAAACCGGGAGGCCTTGTGCTGATGGCTGCCCAGACAGCAGGCTCACAGGAGAATAATGCTCAGAACGTCCCTGCTCAGGTGAAGCAGAGCCTTAGTGCCGCAGAGACAAATGTGCATGTGACATGGGCACGCGCCTTGCAGGCTGTGGTAGTGCCAGCACCATGTTCCAGGAGGGCCAGCTCATCTGCCACCGATGTGACCAAGTGCGCGGCCTCCCAGAAGTGGCCCGGGAGCCTCAGAAGTTCGTGAGCTGGACGTCTGACGAGCTGCCCTCTGGTCTGGTTCTCTCCTCCCCCAGCGCGGGCTCTTCTGGTGAAGCTCAGGGCGCCATCTTGGGAGAGCGTGTCCAGAGACTTCACATGGAATGGGCAGGGGTCTCAGACTGCTGCCTGATGTAGCTCTGGAAGCTCTTGTCTCCGATGGGGTGCTCCCTACAGGGTGTGGGGATGGGAGCGTGAGCATGGGCTGCCCCGTGCCTGGCACACTTCGGAACTCTCACTGCCTGCTCCTACCTTGGCTTGTGATGCACAACCCTCGTAACAGACACGAAAAATGCAGACCAGCAAGGGAAGAAGCCAGCCTGAAACCACCCAGGGAAGCGCCCACCGTGAGCCCAGTCCCAGCAGGTGGGGCTCATTGTGCACGCGTGTTCAGACCGTGAGCTCTGGGAGCAGGCACCGCAGTGCCGCGCCCCATTGGCTACAGATGCTGGCACAGCTGTGAGTCACGGCTGTTTCCAACATGGCGGCTCTGCCGTTTAGGAAAAGGCAGCATCTTCACACGGCTGAAGTGGGCTCTGACAGAGAGTGTTAGAGGGTCTGAAAGGTGATGCGAGTGTCTGTGGAGCCAGGAGCAGACACGGTCGGCATCCCTGGAGACGACAGGCACCCTCGCAGCCTGGCCAAAGTTGAGGTCTCTCCCAGAGGCCCCCTTCTCTTCCCAAACCAAACACATGTGCTCCCTGGAAGGAAGGGGAGCAGGGAGGGGGCTGGGCCCACACCAGGTGTGTGCAGGGTGAGCTCTGCATGGGTCCATGGCCTCCGACTGCTCATGGACTCTCATTACCCCACGTTCAGAGCAGGGGGACAGGGACCCTTGGCTGAGCCGCCTGCAGCCAGTGGCGTGGGGCGCAGGTGGCCTGGCTCAGTCTGCATCTCTGCAGTCTGGCCCTCCCAGGACGTGGGGTGGGGTTCACAGCCAGCCTGGAGAGAGGCTGAAGGTGCCTCCTAGAGGCAGAGCCACTGGCCCACGAAAGCCTAATTTTAAAAGCAAATGGTTCGGGAGGCAGGAGGCCTGGGGGCCTGAGGGTCTGGGGGTGTGGGTAGAAGGTGCTGCTCCAGGACACAGTCCAGAGGGACCTGCTCTGAAGGAGGCAGGAAGCCTGCCCTGCCCTCAGGCAGGTGGTCCAAGGCAGCACCCTCCCCCCAGCTCCCTGCACCACTGAGACCCCATACTCACTGGCTTCCATACTTGGTCTTCTTGAACTTGTCCCTTTTGTACTGGGCGTGCTCCTGCTCCAGGGCCCCGACCCCAGTGATGACCTGCTTCAGCGTCTTGTAGGTCTCCTGGGGGTCGTCGATGATGAACGTGGAGTACTCCTCCTGCTCTGGCCCATCGTACACGGATCTGCTTCCACAGGCCTCTGCAGCATCAGGGAGGGCTGAGGTCAGTGTGGGGGGCCCAGACAGGCCACCCCCGGAGCACGCCAGGAAGGACCAACCGCTCGTGCAAATGCACACAAACAGAAGCCACTAAAAGTCAGGCCGCCCCTGAACTACAGAGACGCCCACGGGGCTGAGAGCCGCCAGGCACCTCGGCCTGAGGGTCTGACGCTGAGCACCAGGCCGCAGACCCTCTCTGGGGTGAGCTGGCTCTGTCCTAGAGCACGGGCCAGGCAGGGTCGGTCAATCTGGGGAGATGGGCCCAAGGAAACCCCACCTGAGGAGGGGAGCTGGGCTCCACCCACTTTTACGAGGATGCCCCGCAAGGGTATGCACAGGGCACACGGTGGCCAAGAAAGCCTTCTGTTGGCCCATCTGTGCTGGCAGCTTTCCAGGACACATGGCCCCCCCTGCTCAACAGGAAACTTCTCCTGAGACCACGCCGCCCTGCGAAGACCACACCGTGGCCTCCAGGACCCCATCTGACCCCAAACACCTGAGCTGAGTCCTGCACGCCTGGTGCCCGGCCCAGGTGAACCAGCATCGGGTCCCTCACCCTGGGGTGAGGAGAGCGTCATCACCATCATCATCACCATTGATATCACCATCACAACCCTCATCATCAACATCACCATCATCACCACCGTCACCCTCATCGCCTCATCACCTCCATCACCACCCTCGTCAACATCACCACCATCCACTTCATCATCACCATCACTTTCATCACCATCACATCACCATGTCACCTCCATCATCACCATCACCACCACCATCATCATCATTACTGTCATCACTACTGTCACAGAAAGCTTCACTGCCTTTTCTAACTCAAAAGGAATCTCCTAATTCTTACTAGAAAACCACGAGTCTGTGCGAAGAGAAACTGAGATTTAAAATTTCAAGGGAAACGGGGATGTGGTGTGAGGAAGATGAGGGCTCCACATGTAAGGGATAAAGAAGCAGAGACCTGGGGGCACCAGGGTCAGGGTGGTCACACCAGCTGGCGTGCCTGCGCCTGGCGGGCCTACATCTCCTCCCAGAGCCCTGCTGGGCTAACTGCTCAGCCTTGAGCAAGTCACTGAGGCGCCGAGCCTCAGTGCACCCTGCTGGGAGACGGGGCTGCTTAGAGGAGGACGGGAATCATGGAAGGACCACACTGGGGAGATGGACGGGGGTGGGGGACGGGGGTGCGGACAGGACACAGGCAGGGAGACCCACGCCGCCTTAGGATGGGGGCTGCGTGAACCGCTTCATAGGGTGACTTTATGCACCCCTTGGAGCAGCCTGGTTGGTGGGGCTGATTCCTGGAGGAGGAAGTCGGCACTGCCTGGTGGGTGATGTGCCAGCTGATCTCGCAGGGGATGCCAACATGGTTCTGAATTAAGGTCTGTGTATCGGAGCTCCCCTGGTGGCTCAGTGATAAAGAACCTGCCTGCAATGCAGAAGACCCAGGTTCGACCCCCGGGCCAGGAAGATCCCCTGGAGGAGGGCATGGCAGCCTACTCTAGCATTCTTGCCTAGAGAATCCCATGGACAGAGGGGTCTGGCGGGCTGCAGTCATAGGGTCGCCCAGCGTTGGACACGACTGAAGTGACTAAGCAGCAGCAGCAGCAGTGTGCACCGTCCCAGGGTGTCAGGCAGCATGGCCGGGCTGACGGGAGGGTGCTGGGAGAGGCCTGGGAGGAGGCTCCAAGACTAGGGTGGGGGAGCAGGTTTTAATTCTGAGCCCAATGTCAGACACGAGACGCGTGACTGGACCAAAAACAGACCCCGAGCATCCAGAGGCCGGGGAGCTCACCCACTCCTCTTTAACAGGTTCCCCAGACCAAGCCTGGAAGCGCTGGATTGCGTGCTGATGCCAGCCGGCAGCGGGCATGGTTTTATGAAACAGCCCCAGGAATGAGGAAAAGCACAGGGCAGACGTGGGGCACGTCAACAGGCGGACTTGCCGATTGGCCAGCCACACTCTGAGGACCAGAGGGCCTGAGGTGGACTCTGCCAGGTGGCAGCAGGGGTCATACACCCAAAGTTGGGAGGACAGCCAACGGCCAGGAGACGCAGGACACCAAGACCCACAGGCCCTGCCACATGTCAATGTCGGTGCCCCGAGACGGAAGGCCAGGCCCGCCCTGGTCTCAGGGCAGATGGTGGCTCTGGGCCCACATGCAGCGCTGCTTCATGTCTGGAGTCACCCCGAGCCCTGCCCAGGCCCCGATGGCCAGGTCTGTGCCTGGGGCACAGCAAGGGCGGCCAGTCACCATTACCAGGACCTCGGCCGCACGCCTCTGACCAGCAGCCGGGGCCCCACGCCTGCCCCTCAGCAGGGATCCCTGCCGGCCCTGCGCTGGGCCTGCCCGCCTGAGGCACTGGCTGCACCCTTACCCCACTGCAGGGGAGCACCGAGTGGGGTGCGTGCTGTGAGGGTGGGGGGATGGGTGACAGGGACACAGCCACCTCCAAGCCCCGAGACACTGCTTCTCCAGGGGAGCGGCCTTGGTACATCACGAGCCCACCGGCTGAGTGCTCAGGGCAGTCTGGCGAACACAGACAAGATCCCAAAGGGATGAGAGCCTCTGAAAGCAGACCATCGGCCTCAAGAAAGCACCGAGGTTCCAGGAAGAGGCCTGAAGACTGTGGAAAGTGACTCGTGCTTCGGCGCCTCCATGAAGTGGGGGCAGGGTCCCCAATCCTACTGACATCCTGTGAACTCTGCTTGTCAGGATCACTGCTGCCCAGGAGGGAGGCGGGTTGCTCAAGACCCCTTTCCATCTGACTGTCCGTCCATCCATCCGTCCAGCAAACAGGTACCGAGCACCTCCCGTGTGCCGGGCGTGGGGATGAGTCACACCTGCCTCTCTTCTCAAGGTTCACGTGCATCACGGGTGAAGCGCTCCGAGACGACTACCATCACAGAGACAGAGACAAGCACAGGCTGTCGGGGGGAGGGGCACCCAGAGGCCACGGGGGTGTTAGACTGGGGGTGCGTCAGGGGCAGGGGCGCAGGGCTCTGCAGCGTGGTGCTGGGCACAGAGGGAGGCGGCGGGCCTGAGAACTGCGGGCGGAGCTCACGGACAGCAGCTACGTGCCTGTCAAAGCAGTAAGGCTCCCTCCAGGCCTGGGGCCACATGGACACTTCCGGGCCAGACCAGGGGACGAGAAGGAAGAGTCTGACAGCCTTGTTTCCAGGCACCTTCTGGGGGCTTCAGGGCCCACTGTAGACTGTCCGACCCCAGCTCTGAGAAGCGCCGGCCCCGGGGCACGGCTGGGGGATCTGTCCTGCGTCTGCCTCTTGTGATGCAGCCCAACCAAGCCCCCGGGCCTCCTGACTTGTCCCACCTACACTGCTTAGTTCACTAGGGCAAGAAGAGCAATGAACACCCAGCAAGACGAAGCTGCATCGACACGCCTGGAGCTGCTGGGCAGGCACACACACTCACACACGGGCCCACACTCATGCACACACGCTCATACACAGATCCACACTCATGCACACACACTCACACACAGGTCCACACTCATGCACACATATTCACACGGGTCCACACTCATGCACACACGCTCATACACAGGTCCACACTCATGCACACACACTCACATGGGTCCACACACATATACACATGCTGACACATGGGTCCACACACATGTACACATGCACTCACAAGTGTCCACACTCATGCATACAACATACAAGGTCCACACTCATGCACACATGCACTCACACAGGTCCACACTCATGCACACGCACACACACACAAGGTTCCACACTCATGCACACACATATATGGGTCCACACACATGCTCATGTCTCTCTGGAAAACACAGAATGAAACCCTCTGGGGGCATGGGAGTTACTGAGACACAGGATCTTCTCAAGAATTTGGCAGTTCAGAGGCTGCAAGCTAAACCCCATCTTAAAATTACCCACAGAAACTGTTACTAAAGTAACTCCCCCCAAATAGCCTGCAGAAGCCTCCCCCACTCCAGTGTTGTGACGCTGGCTTCGCTGCACCCCTCGGTGGCCCCCAGGGCTCCCTGTAGCCCCGCCTCACCTTGCATCTTCTCGAGTTTGCTCATGTATGAGCTGAAGAGGGAGTAGATGCGCTCGGTCTCTCGGTCCCCGTCGATGTCCAGCTGGATGTTTGCTGGGAGGCCGCTGCGCAGACACACGAGAGCCGGTGGAGAGGAGGAGGGTCAGCTGTGATGCCGATCACTTAGTGGCCCCTAAAGACGGAGGACCCGGCCCCTCACTGATCCCTGCCGGGGCTGGGGCGCCGACCGGTCACAACCTACCCAGTGCAAGGGGAGCAGCCAGCGGCCGTGTCCGAGGAGGCCCTGCAGCACAGCCAGTGGCCGTTCAGGTAGGCGGACGGGTGGTAGACGGCCAGGCGCTTCTGGTTGCACTGGCTCACCTTGGTCAGGATGTCGATCCAGGCCTTGGCCTCCACGCAGTTGTTGGCCTGGATGTACAGCGCCCGCTCGGGCTGGATGACCTGGAACATCTGTGAGCGAGGAGGGCTCAGGGGCGTGCGCGGCAGAGCCCCCGTCTGCACCTTGGGGGCCGTGGCCGGCCGTGCCAACTTGCCTGGGCTACGCGGGGGCAAAGCGAGGTGGCGAGGCTTGCCTGGCTCAGCCTTGCTCAGCCCGGCCAGGTGCACCGCTGGCCTGCCCCCGGGATGGCCCAAGTGGACGTGGCTGTTATACAAAAGTGCCAGCTTCCCTGGGCCTCCTTCTTCCTTGAGTGAGATGGGCTTTGTGCAAGACATGCCCAGCAGACCTGTCCATCCTCCCATCTGCATCCCCAGACCGGCTTCAGGACGGGTGCACATGCTGTCGTCCATACGAAAGGTGCCCCTCCCAGCCTGCCACTCCAGGGGCCCCTCCTCCGCCCTCCAGGCAGATGTTATGTCCCCCCTGAGGCTTCTCAGAGCCTCTGTTGCCTTTCCTGTTTATTATTCACTCAACAAACACTCCTGAGTCCAAGGCATTGTCCAAAGTTCTGGGGACTCAGTGGCCCAAATGGAGTTTCTGTGCTTGTGAGCATCTAGCCAGCCAGAAAGACAAGAGTGAACCCAGAGCACAGGGGCTGTGTGAGGGAGGAGGCCTAGCGAAGGGTCAGCAGGGAACCTCCAGATAAACGGTCCTCCAGCTGCGATCGGATGGGCCTCCTGGAGTTACTTGAGCCGAGTGGGGATGGTGAGCAGCAGGGGTAAAGGCCCTGGGGCAGCAAGGGCTGGGACCTCCCAGAGACACAGCCAGGCCGCCCACAGAAGGGCAGGGAGGTCGGCAGGCTTGTCAGAGGGCACAGGGAGCCAAGAGTTAGGATGTCAAAGTCCAAGGTGGCTTTTGCAAGGTGGAGAGGTGTGCCCAGAGAGGAAAGACAGAACAGGATTTGAAGGATTCCCGGAGGAATTGGAGTTCAGGTTCCTGAGTGAATAGCCAAGGCTCCTCTGGCCAGCCCTACCCACACAAGCACCATTGCACAGGCCGCAGACTGCACAATCTGTATACAGCTCCATCCCCGACAGAGGCAACACCCTGGAGGAAGGCACTCTGTTCCGACCATCCTCATGGGCTGGACCCTCCAATAGGGCCTGCACACCACAGGCCTTCGGAAACGTCTCACAAAAGGGGGACGCTGGCCTACAGTTAGCTCGTGGGAGCCACCTCTGAGGAGGCAGCAGGAGAAAAGGACACTGAAGTTAGGAATTTCCTCTAATACTTCTCATAGTAATTCTAATTATTATCATTAAGGAATTACTCTACACCTGATGGAATGAGTGGCTCTGGCTGCTTCAGGGTACGGTTCCACACCGTGTCCCTTCCTGGTTGTTGGGAGCGGGCTGTCCCCAGCCCCATCCTAGGGGGACCTGTCACTGGCCTGGGAGGGGCCGCGATGCTGTGCAGACACACACAGGACAGGGCAAGGGCGCTGACCTCCCTCAGTTCCACAAACACCCTCGCACCTGCCACAAGGCCACCTCCCAGCCCAAGAAATCACCTCAGATTGCCCGGGGGGTGGGGCAGGAAGCCAAGGTCAGGAGCCAGCGCAGGATGAGGGCAGCTGCCTCTGACCATCCATCTAGCCAGCACCTAACCCTCTGCAGCCACGGGGCCAGCCTCAGACCAGACGGAGGCCAGGCAGACCCACCCTGTGTGGCTGGAGGCAGCTATGCAAACCAGACCGCCTGCAGGGGCCCAGCGTAGGGGGCAGACAGACGCCGGGTGGGCAGACCAGACTTGGCCGGGGTCTGTGAGCCGGAAGAGGGACTGGCGGACACCGGACGCTCAGGCCTGGAGGGGCTCTGTGGCAGCAGCTCGGGGCAGCGATGTGAAGACGGGGAGGCGGGTCTGGGGCCCCATGGTCGGCCCGGGCCGATCCCGCTCCCACGCGAGGGGGTGAGCTCCTGGCCAGCTCCAGGTTGTCCTCCTCGGGATGGTCATGGGGGAGTGGTCCCAAGACATGAGGGCGCTCAGTGACCTCAGAAGACGCAGTCACCTAGAGCCTAGAGGGCACCCCGCTGAGCCCACCGAGGCCCCAGCAGTGCCCTGAAGGGCACGGGAGGCAACTGGTCTGAACACTGAAATGAAACCCCTCCTCACGGGACTGTCCTGTGTGCAAAGGGCTCCAGATGACCATGCTCAGTTAGGCCTCCTCAGGGTCCTGCTCAACCGGACTGTCCCCCGAACCATAAAGCATGACGACCCAACACATCAGGGGGAACCAGCTATGCGGAGGCCCCTTGCTGAGCTCTGCCTGCCATCCACTTGGCCTGTGACCACTCAGGATGACCACCATCTGCAGAGGAGGGCGCAAAGGGCTGACCGCCCAGCCAGGCGGTTCCTGCCCGCTCCATCCACCTGATGAAGGGGTGTCCTAGCCACCATCTTCCTCAGGGAGACACCAGTGGGGCCGTCTCTCCGTCCACCCAGCCCTCGGGACGTGAAGACAAGCCGCAGAGAAGATAGGCTCAGTCTCAGGCTGCTGAGCAGATGCCTACACACCCGAGGGGGCTTCGCCTACTGATGGCTGGACGGCAGGGCCTGTGCTGTCTGCCACCCTCGCCTGGTCACAGGTCAGGGTCTCTTAAAAGCTGGAAGGCTAGTGAGTCATGTGTAGGATTTCAAGTTTTATCTATTAGTATTTATACCCCATCTGCCTTCAAAAGAGACTGCACATGACTTACACAAAATGCATCTAATGAAACTGGAAAAATATAAAAAATATTTTAAAAATTAGGAACAGAATTAAAGAAGAGAAATGGCAGCAGACTCAGGATAAACAGGACCCAGGTGCACAGATTGTCTGAGGGAAACAGACAACCCAGGAAAGCCCTCAGACTGGGCTCTGGGAAGACAGCTGAGGGAGGTGGGACGCAGGGCCAGGACCCCACAGTGACCGCGCGAGGCTGCAGGGGCCTGCCTCCCGGAGACCAGGACCCCACAGCGACCACGCGAGGCTGCAGGGACCTGCCCCCTAGAGACCAGGACCCCACAGCGACCACGCGAGGCTGCAGGGACCTGCCCCCTGGAGACCAGGACCCCACAGCGACCACGCGAGGCTGCAGGGACCTGCCCCCTGGAGACCAGGACCCCACAGTGACCACGCGAGGCTGCAGGGACCTGCCCCCTGGAGACCAGGACCCCACAGTGACTGCGCGAGGCTGCAGGGACCTGCCCCCCGGAGACCAGGACCCCACAGCGACCACGCGAGGCTGCAGGGACCTGCCCCCTGGAGACCAGCCCCTCGGAGAGGGGGGTCGTCCTGGCACCCAGTGTGAACCCTGTGCCCCCCCTCGGAGCCTCGCAGGGGGACAGGAGGGACGTGGTGACCATGCAGCGGCGGGGGTGGGGGTGAGGGGGGTAGGGGCTGGGACTCACATTCTTCATCTTGAAGGACTCCTCCTCCAGCGGCTCCACGGCCAGGATGTTCTCAATGGGGATACTGCAGAGAGGCGGGTCCCCTGCAGCAGAGCGCGCTGTGAGTGGCCAGGAGGAGCCGGTCTCCCCGCAGGCTCCCATGGGTCTCGAGTCCCATGGTGAACGCCCACCATCCAGACCAGGCCACCCTCACGGGACAAGAGTGTCCGCCCTGAGACCCTGACTCCCACGCTCAGCTGCGGAGCGCTGACCGCTCCCCACGCCACCCAGGCCACTCTCTCAGAGCCCCCACCTCCCGTGTAAGGAAGTGGTCACCCCAAAAGCAACCTGGACCCCACAGGGCCCAAGATGAGGCTCTGGTCCCTTGGAATAAAACATGTGAAAACAGTAAAAAGTGACTTTTTCTTGTTACCTTTGCTTTTCTGGTAGGTAAATTCATGGTTTGTCAGGCGGAACCATCTTTTCTTAAAATTCTTCATCCCAAATCGTTTTCTCCCTTGTGCCCTCTTAATCATGAACCTGTCGTGAACAGGACAGTCTAGGGGGTGAGTGGCCAAGGGCTGGGGCCAGGGCACCCGCCTGCCCGCCCCCGCAGGCCAGTCACAAAATCAAAACAGCTCTCCACTTCCACACCTGTGACATTTGATGCAGACTACGGGGTTTCAGTATCTTATTTCCAAGGGACATGATTTAAGAATCAAAAGATGAAGGCCTCTACTCTTGAAAAGTTTAGCCCCTGTGCTGGTGTCAACTGTCAACCTCAGGTTGCGGGTTGCTGACAACCCTGGTCTACCAGAGCTCCAACAAGGAGCCCCACCTCCTGCCCTGAAAACGTGGACTAAAGGTACTCCCAGAGCCCGTCTGGCAGGAGGTCCCAGCCCCGCAAGGGTGTTCTGGAGGCAAAGACACAGCTGCTTTCAGCTCCATCCTGTGCTCTGAGCCCCGGCGGGGGACACTGCTGCCTTGGGGGGCTGATGGAGGGCAGGGGCCCTCAGACTGTTGAGGGAGCCACCGGGCAGAAGCCTCTGACTATTCGGGGGCCGTTCAGTCTCCCTCCCCCACAAAGCCCCTCAGACGGGCATTCCTCCCCTTGCATCCTCAGCAGAGAACAAACACAGGGGTGCAGCCCTGAGGCATCTCAGAGCCACAGACCAAGGCCCCAGGCAGCTCTGGACGCCCCTGGACCCGCGGGCAGGCCCCCTGGTCCTGAGCCTCCCTCCCGCCGCCTCACCCTTCCTTAAGCAGGATGGGCTGCTGCACGCTCTTGGGGTCTCTTCTCCCGGAGGATGAGATCAAATCTAGGAACTGAAGTGGGACAGAAACCAGACAGTTACGGGGAAACTGCGAGAACTGCCTGGGCACCCTGCGTCTCCTGCAGCCAGAGGAGAGGTGGGTCTGAGCACGGGTGCGGGCAGAGTCCCTCAGGGAACCACGGAGGCCAAGCCGCTTTCCACCCTGCCCAAGCTCGCCCCTCCCAGAAGCACCCAGAGCTGCCTCCTGCTCCTGAGAGCCCCAGGTGACTTGGGGAGGTTCACCCGCACCTCTCCTGGAGCTCAAAGCCACCCCGGCTCCCTCCCAGCTCCCCACCTCTGGGTTTAGCCCCGAGGGGCCTCCCCGCTCAGTTCAGCCTCCCATGAGTCACCCACCTCAGCCTCTGTGAGTCCGTGTAATTGATGCTGAGACTTACGTTTTTCACCGCATCAGCGTACTTCTGCTCGTTGAAGAATTCATAGAACGCAGCCATGTAGGACTCCTTAAAACTGGCCTAAAACAGAAAAGGGCATTTAAACAAAGCCTGAGGTCGCATGGCCCAAACCTGAAAGACCTGGAGCATGGACAAGACAAGCCTCAGCTCGGGGCTGAGCACAAGAGGCCAGCATCTCTTTCCAGCAGCGTGGAGCGCAGGCAGCCCCCTGCCACAGCGGCCTGACACACGCCACAGGAGGGATCCCACTCAAGCCTAAAATGCCAGCTACATGGGGTCCTGGTCCTGGGTGAGACCTGTCACGCACGACTCAACACCCTTCGTGGGCATGTGGCTCCCAGGTGCGTTGCTGGGATGGGGAGTCCTCACTTTCAGGAGTCAGGTCAATGGCAGGAGGAACCTGGGGGCCTGTGTCCACGTGAGTCACTTTGCTACGAGGGGGTCTGTGTGGACCTCAGCCCGGCAGGGACCCACTCTTTGCTTCGGCTGACAGATGCTGGGCTGACTGATGGACGGAACGTGGGGCTTTGGCCTGCTTCTGTGTGTATCACTTAGGTTCCAAGAAAACTGAGGATTTGGCCTGCAGGTGTCTCTGTCTGCAGGGCTGGGGGTGGGGGCACGCGGGTCCGTGAACTCAGTAGAAGGGCTGGGGCTGCTGTCTGCAGGGCTGGGGGCTGGGGGCACGCGGGGCCGTGAACTCAGTAGAAGGGCTGGGGCCGCTGTCTGCAGGGCTGGGGGCTGGGGGCACGCGGGGCTGTGAACTCAGTAGAAGGGCAGGGGCCGCTGGTCTGCAGGGCTGGGGGCTGGGGGCACGCGGGGCCGTGAACTCAGTAGAAGGGCAGGGGCCGCTGGTCTGCAGGGCTGGGGGCTGGGGGCACGCGGGGCCATGAACTCAGTAGAAGGGCTGGGGCCCTGTCTGCAGGGCTGGGGGCCGGGGGCACGTGGGGCCATGAACTCAGTAGAAGGGCTAGGGCTGCTGTCTGCAGGGCTGGGGGCATGTGGGGCCGTGAACTCAGTAGAAGGGCTGGGGCCGCTGTCTGCAGGGCTGGGGGCTGGGGGCACGCGGGGCCATGAACTCAGTAGAAGGGCTGGGGCCCTGTCTGCAGGGCTGGGGGCCGGGGGCACGTGGGGCCATGAACTCAGTAGAAGAGCAGGGGCTGCTGTCTGTAGGGCTGCAGGCCGGGGGCACGCGGGGCCGTGAACTCAGTAGAAGGGCAGGGGCCATGTCTACAGGGCTGGGAGCGGGGGGCACGCGGGGCCGTGAACTCAGTAGAAGGGCAGGGGCGGGGGCCCTACGAGTCGCGGCTCAACCCTTTCCCAACAGAGCCCGACGGGCCCACCTCTGAGGAGCAGGCCACGTCACCGCCTGTGCATGGAGGATCCATCACCCGCACCACTGCCCTCACGTGTGGACCTCAGGGCCCTGCACATCAGTCTCGAGGGAGCCCCCATGAAGGGGAGACAGAATGAGCTCGGGTCTGGGGAAGGAGGGGCTGCCTCTGGCTGTGTGTAGACAATGCTTTGGTCACTGGGTGGCGCCCCAACTTCCTTTAAATGCTCAGGCTGAGAATGCCCAGCCGTGCAGTAGGGCTGGGCAGTGTCTGCCGCCAAGGCCACACATCTGCGGATCCACATACAGCAGTGGAAGTGCTATCCACCTACAGGGGACAGTCCCTGTGCACAGGTGACACCACAGCCCACAGCGGATGTCACCACCTACAGGGACAGTCACCACATACAGGTGATGTTACCACCTATAGGAATAGTCACCATGTACAGGAGATGTCACCACCCACGGGGGATGTCACAACCTGCAGAGACAGTCATCAAGTACAGGTCATGTCACCACCCATGGGGGTCAGTCACCACCTACAGGGACAGTCGCCATGTACAGGTGAAATCACCCACAGGGGACGGTCTCCGTGTCTAGGTGACATGACATCACCGCCCACGGGGGTCGGTCTCCGTGTCTAGGTGACGTGACATTACCGCCCACGGGGGACGGTCTCTATGTCTAGGCGATGTGACATCACCGCCCATGGGGGACCGTCACCGTGTCTAGGTGACATGACATCACCGCCCATGGGGGATTGTCACTGTATCTAGGTGATGTGACATCACCGCCCACGGGGGACCTTCGCCATGTCTAGGTGACGTGACATCACCGCCCACGGGGGACCTTCGCCGTGTCTAGGTGACGTGACATCACTGCCCATGGGGGATTGTCACTGTATCTAGGTGACGTGACATCACCACCCACGGGGGACAGTCTCCATGTCTAGGTGACATGACATCACTGCCCACAGGGGACGGTCTCCGTGTCTAGGCGACGTGACATCACCGCCCACGGGGGATGGTCTCCATGTCTAGGCGACGTGACATCACCGCCCACGGGGGTCGTCACACCTACAGGGGATGCCACCCCCACATGCTGTCACCCTATTTCTCCCCAAGGGCACTCTTACAGCCTCATGGGGGGGCCAGGCTGCGGCTCTCCTCACCCCATCACTCCATGTCCTCCCTTGTGTTGAAAGGAGAACTAAAGTCAGTGACTCACGGACTTGGACTTGGACAGGCTGCCTAGAGTCTGAATGGTCTTCGAAACAAGCGTCAGCGTCCTTGATGTCTGTGGGTCCTGCCAGAGACGAGAGGGTGACGGTCTCTCAGACGAGTTGTGACTGAGCCCAGAAGTGCCACCAACAAAAGGAAGGACACCCCGAAAGCCGTCCTGCGTGCGTGTCATCCGTGAGGGAGCAGATACCCCCCAAACTGCTGGACTCACAGGTCCCTGTAGACCCTCTGCCTGTGTGTATGGGACCTGCTGAAGAGGCAGCGCCCGGGCCACCCATATCCAGTGCTGCCAGCCAAGGGGCAGGTCTCTGGCCATGTCTCCCAGGACGCTGCCCAGGGGCCCCTCACCCTCCACCGTTCACAGGCTGAACTCAAAACCAGGAACGGGCCATCACTCTGGGCTTTCCACCAAGCACTGGGGCCACCTGGCACTTTGTCCACGAGGGCGTGGGCCTCGCTCATGGTCATGGCGGGAGTTCAAAAGTCACATGCTGACCACCTGGCCTGAATGATGACTGAATATACCCAAGGTCAGGGACACTCTGTCTTCCCATGGTGGGTGGGGTGCCGTCAGCCCTCAGCTGAAGCCCGGTTACACCATCCAATGGTTTTAATGACATGACTTAGATCAGAATGTCTCAGCACCTCCCGGAGATAAGGACTTAAGGGCCCGTGGCTCATCCATAACCCAGTCACCACGTGGAGCTGTCTCTGTACCTTCCCCCACTCGGCTAGCAGCACCTTCCCTAACCCCTGCTGGTCCAGGGGACTGGATGGGTCAGGACGGCTGGACGGGTCTGGCTGACTAGTTCCCATGTCCTGTGTCTAAGGCTCACTCACCGTGTGGTGGGGCGTGAGCTGGAAGAGGTTGGGGGACAGGATGGCTGGAGCGAAGAACCTCAGGAAAATGAAGCTACTCACAGCTGTGTACCTCACGTCCAGGTCATCTGTGGTCGAGACACGGACAGACAGACTCCCCTGGGCTTTTGGAGCCGCAGGGAAAAACCGGGGCCAGGAAGGAAGTGGGAGCCACTGGGACAAAGCTCGGCTGTGAGCTGTGATTCCCCGGGCAGGGCTGGGGCCTGGCTCCCCCAGGGGTGGGTGTAGACAGGGGAATGTAGACAGGAGTGGGGAGAGCTGGGGAGTGCAGACAGGGAGCCCTCCATGCTGGTGCCTGACCCCTCCCAGTAGCAACGGCCGGAGCCGTAACCCTGACGGCAACTGCGAGTCCTCTGTGCCTGGAGGCCTCCCCACGAAGGGCCCACGAGCACTCACCCTGGAAGCGCTTGGCGGCCGCCTCCCGCAGGGAGAAGAAGATGTCACACATGACAGTGGGGCAGCTCACCCCCGATTTGGTGATGACGCTGAACACGCGGTCCACGAATTGCCGCAGGTTCTCCTGCAAAGGCAGAGAGCAGTGCCGGCTGCACCCAGCCTTCCCGGGGCTGCGGAGCCGGCTGCTCAGAGCCCTGCCACCCCTGAGGCCCTCGGGCAACAGACTTCCCGCCATGGGTCAGGACCAGTGCGCTGTGGAGTCCAGACCCTGCATCCAACCAAGGAGGGCGGAGGGGCACGTTGTGGCCCCTCCCCTGCTGACCAAGGTCCCATAGATGGCACCACGGGATATGACTGCAGAAGGCCAGGCCCCCTCTTGGCTCTTTAGAGGCACAGACAGCGTGATCTGTAAGCCATGGGCCGGGCCTGGAGCAGAGTGTGGCGGCTGGTGCCCGGGTGGCCCCCACAGAGCTGCAGTTCAGGTGCCCGGGTGGCCCCCACAGCCCCGCCCATCCAGAGCGCGGCCTCACCATGTTGCTCTCCAGGCTCTCGCCGTCCTTCAGCCTCACCGGGTCGATCTCACAGGACTTGTGACTTTGGCAAATCTACAAAGAGTGTTCAGGACAAGCCACACGTGAGCTGAACTGGGGCCCAGGCGGGTGGAGGTCCTGGCGGGCCTGGCCAGACCATGGAACGCCGGCTCATGCGGGGTGAGCTTCCACGGGTTCACTCACAGGTCACCCCAAGGTGCCCTCAGGGCTCGGTTCACAGAGCAAACCAGACTCTAGTCTCAGTCCTCTCAACTGCAAAGGACCCGTTTCTTGTGAAACGGTTCTGAGGAAACGCCCCTCCTGGAAAGGGGACCCGTAGGAACGGCCTCTTGGACTGGGGAAGGAGGTGTCCTCCCATGGGTCCTCCTGTCTGAGCGGAATAACGGACTTTCTGAAGTATTTTTCTAATTTGAAAAATGAGGGAGGCTCTGGGATGCTGGGAGGCCCCCTCGGGAGGCTGGGGAGGCTGGCGTGGCGGCGACAGCTCTGGGCTCCGGGGGCGCACAGGCCTCCCCTCCTGCAGGCCCTCACCTCCTCTATGGTGGGTTTCAGGGTGACGTGTAGGTACTGCATGCCTGCCAGCTTCATCGTCTCATCGATGCACTTGGATGTCAGCGAGTTTCCTCGGAAGATGGTGTTGGGGTCCCTAGAAAACAGCATGGGTAGGGAGGCATCCAGGGAGTAGGGGCTGCCCTGACCAACGAACGCCTTGCAGCAGCCAGGGGTCCAGGCCTGCCTGCTGTATAACTAACCCCCCACCACTACAACTACCACAGGACCCCCAGGGCCCCACACTTCAAGAGCCGCACCTGGTCTTCAGGGACTCAGGACAGCACCAGGGGCAAAGGGTGGCCTCACCACACCTCCACAGACGCATATGGATCTTTCTGAGCCGTTGGTCCCAGCAGAGCCCACCTCCCAGAACAGCGGCAGGCCCTGGGGAGCAGGGACTCGGCCTCTGATGTGGGCTTCATGCTGACTCCACAGCCCCAACCTTGGAACTGAACTGCCCCCAGGCACCCAGCTCCCCACTCGCCCACCCCCCACCTTGTTCCCAGGAGAAAAGGCAAAGTTTTAAAAGAGCCAGCATGTCTGTGAAGTCTGCGTGGCTCCCTCTGGCTGCCTGGGCCCCTGCCCAACCCCTCATCAGGCCGGGACCCCAGAGGGTCTTGGGCCCAGCTGGCACTCACTGGGTCCTGCGGACCTCGGCACTGGCGATGGCACTGATGAAAGGCACCACCCGGCCGTAATGCAGGAAGAGCCGCACCAGCGGGATGGCCGCCTCCTGCTTCTCCCTGCAGACCTCGCCCAGGATGTGGGCCGCGGATGCGGAGACAGGCTGGGGCAGGGGTGCGGGAAGTGAGCCCCTGCCTGCCCGGCCCCGCTCCAGGTGCCAAGCCCACCCGCCCACATGCAGCACCAGCTGGTGTGCAGAGGGCCCGCCCGCAACTCTGGAGTCACAGTCAAAGAAATCACAAGTCCTGGGCTATGCCGGGTTTCCCGTGGCTCTCGTGTGGGGTATGGGGGTTCCTGTGGCTCTTCCTATGGGGGCTGTGGGGTCCTCACCCCCAGTAAAGGGAGACACAGATGGTCCCAAGCACTAGGCAGGCTGGGAGGTCTGGGCTGATGGGGGCGGGGGTGGTGGGGAGGTTGCCAAGTGCTGGGTGGTGGTGGGCAGGGCCTTGGAGGGCCGTGTAGGTACCTCCACGTCCGCCGACCTCAGCAGCAGGTCCCGCAGGGGGCTGTAGTAGTCGGAGGAGAAAACGTGGTCTTCCGTATAAACCACATTCAAGCGCAGGGAGCCTAGATCCCCTGGCTTCAAGCTCTTGCTGCCGTTGTCCCGAGGCTGAAGGAAGTACCTGGTGCAGGACACACGGACGAGCAGCATGAGGCTGCCACTCCCCAGGGACCCGGCTGCAGCGGTCCTCCTGACAGGGGCTGGCTCAGCGTCCGAGGCGAGGGGACTCGTGGACACTCTGCAGGACACCTCTGCACGTCCCCAGCCCTCAGTGGCGCCACCTGACCCCTCCCACAGGGTCACTGCACCTGGGGCGTCCCCCACCTGATGCCCCCACCGAGTCTGCATGGGGGGCATCCCCCGTGGTCGCTCACTTTGGGCTCACAGAGCCACAGACTCAGAAGGGGAGGTGTGGGGGTGGGAGGAACAGGCAGGGCCATGAGCAGTGCAGGAGACTCTGCAGTAAAACCATTTACCCTGGAGACTGACCCCTGAAAATGGCTGTCGCTGAGCAGCGCCCAGGGGGAATGACCCTCAGAAATGGACATTAGTGGGGAGGGGTGGCCCCAGGCACAGGGCATCCAGCAGTGCTCCTGACGGATAACCTCGCCCTCCCAACCCACCCATGGCCTTGCAGCACCCAGCTGCCCTGAGCTCTCACGCCAGGCAGTGAGATACGAAGTGGCTGAGGCATTGACCACCTGCAGGCCTCCCGTCCAGCCCCGTCCCAAGGCCAGGTTGTTGGTCAAGCAGGGCTGCCTGGGAACTGAAAGAGGAATTCCAGTTTCCTGGGATGGATGCTCCCTGGAGCATAGCACCAACATCTGCCCACATGTTCACAGGTGAGTAGGCTCTGGGGTGAGGCGTGAGGCGAGTGATCTGCATCTGCCCCCCACCCCAGTGGTGAGACGGGGCGGTGAAGCCACTGTCAGGGGCTCAGCCTCCAAGCCTGGGGTCTGCTCCCTCCCTGTGACATGGCAACACGACCCATGGGCCCAGGAGCCTGGAGTCAAGGCAGGAGGCAGGGGGCAGGGCCCTGGTCTCAGGACACCTGAGGGCCCGTCTGCCGGCACCCAGGGCCGTGAGCACAGCATGGGGGGACACAGCTGGCACGGTCACCATCATGCAGAAGATGCTGCTGGGCCATGGCTGCCCTCACCAGGCTTCATGGGGGCTGGACTGCCGCAGCACCTTCAGCGGGACCCTCAGCTCCCCCAGGAACTCGTCTCCAAACTTTAGGTTGCTGGCGTTCCACAGGTCCACCCTGGAAGGCAGAAGGAATGGAGCCTCTTACCAGGTGGCCAGGCAACGGGAGCCCCAAAGCCCAGAGCTGGGGCAGGACAGGCCCGCAGGCCACTCTGAGCACAGCTGAAGCCTGAGGTCCAAGCAGCTCAGGCCCTTGGAGGGAAGAGCTGCTCACCCAGAGCCCCACCCCACGGCCTGTCACTACGTGGAGGCTGAGCTTGCCAGACAGACCCCAGCCTGCCCCTGACTGAGTGTCAGAACCTCAGGCTTCAAGGGAAATCCTGACCCACAGGAAAGCAAACTTAAACGGTGTCAAATCTGGAGAAGCCCTATGGTTCTCATGAGCATGGTGGTCAGACCCACTGTGGCCAGCCCAGACTGAGGCTTATGATCTGTCCCCAGACACAGGGGGTGGTGCTACAGCCAGGGAGGCAAGAGGGCTGGTGAGGCCCAGAGGGATGCTGGACCTTGCACTAGAGGCCCCACCGCGAGGCCTCAAAGCAGTGGAACTGTGCACCAGGCCAGGCCTCACACACAGAGGGGCTTGGAACCTTTGCCTTGAAGCCAGGAAGACACTGCAAAGTGAACACAGACCATGTGGCCTCTAGCCACCACCCAGCATCCTCGTGTTAAAATGACCCAGAAAACTGACATTCCTGTCTACAGATGAGAGAGTTAAATCTTAGGTAGGTTGATAAGGAGTCCAGGGCCCTCGAGGAGGAGAAAGGGACAAACATTTTTTTCTACATTGCTTTGTCTTAGTCACATAAGACATTTTTTCTTAAACTCTGAGTTGTTGTGACAACAATCTTTAAGACTAACTTTCTTTAAGCCTAGAGCTAATGATTACACAAAAATACAACAAAACAATTCATCTTGCTCAAGGGTATGTTTTTCCTTAAGCTCTGAACTAATGACTATATAACAATGTCTTGCTCAAGGACATGTTTCTTCCTCTTAACAGGAACCTTCTGACTAACCTTGTTGTCTTAAGAGTATGTTGTGGGAGTGGGTCTGGCAAAAGTACATAAAGCCTGGATCAGACTAGCGAGGGGGCACTCTCCATCCCCCTTCTGATGCCTATGTCAGAAGCTTTCTCTCTCCTTTTTCACTGTAATAACACTTCTGCCACACAAAAGCTCTGAGTGATCAAGCCTGGTCCCTGGTCCTGAAGCTAAATCTTTAGAGGTAACGATCCAACATCGTTCACCATAAGCTATCATAGATGTTGCCCAGTTTCTAAAATCAGAACAGGGATCCAGCAGGAGATAGGAGCCCAGGCGCACTGCCTGGGAATCTCGACCCCAAACACCCTCACTCACCGGATTTCCAGCTTGTCCACGTCCTCGTCCTCAAAGTCGAAGTGAGACTTGCGGCTGTAGCTGCAGGGCCTGGTCACCTGAGGGGACGGAGAGAGAGTGTCAGGCTTCTGCTGCCCCTGGCTGCCTGCTCACTCCTGCACAGCCTTCCAGATGCACCCTGTGAGGGAGGGTTGGCCACCTTCTCCTCCTGGCTTCAACAAGCACATCCCAGGATGGCACCGGTTCTTCATCCAGGCTCTCAGGCTGTGCCTCTAGCCCTCCACAGCCACCCAATGAGGCCACCATTGCCCATCCTCTTGAGGGCCCAGGAGGAAGAGGCCAGTGACACATCCTGACCCATCCCTCCAAGTTCATTTGCAAAGTCCTCTTCCACCTTTCCACCCCAGCATTTCCAGTCTCCTACTGCTCCAGTGCTCCATGCACACCCTTTCCAGTCCCACTCCGGAAGCCCTGCCCACTGCCCCTTGAACAGTGGTGCATCCACTCTGCTCTGGGAGCCCCGATGCCACGGTCACTGCATAAGGGCACGGCTGCCCCCCCCTCCCCGTGCTGGGCAGCAAACCATGGAGATGGGAGCGAGACCCTCATGCTCACCTATGGTGACCTTTGTGTGGGGACAATGGCCTCTCGAGCGTTACTGAGACTGGCACCTCTGAGCCAGTGGTGGGTAGTTCTGTGCCAGCCTGGCCCTCACCCGCCAGCCAACTGGTGGTTCCGGTTCTAAGGGGCAGTTGGGGGCTCTCATCTGAATGCACTACCTCCACCCCCAAAACCCTCACTACTTGCGGTGAAACAAGCCTCCCTCTGCTACTCAGGGGAGACTGGGTGGAGCAAAAAAACCCAAACCAAGCCAGCCAAAAAACCCCAAAGTCTTGGTAATTTGGAAAGTATTAATTTGTCAGCATTCAACACAAAACCAGGTCAAACTGGAAGCAGCAAACAGCCTTTCTGCCCAGGGAAGGAAGGAGCTCCTGGGGGTTCATGCTGCAGGGTGGGAGGGACTCCAGGTGAGGGACAGCACCCAGAACTGTCCACAGCAGTGACCGAGGGCCCTTTTGCCAAAGACCCTGGGCTGTGGGCACCAATTGTGTTTGTGCCACTGAAACACCGACCTCAAAGTAAAACACTTCGTCAAACTGGGGGTTGTTGGTCTTCTTCTTCACCTTTGTCTTCTTTGCTTCTGACCTGCGTTCGAGGGGAAGGATCGGATGGAAAACACTGTTGACGCTGATTCCACCAAGGCTGGGCCCTCCAGTGCACAGACCACCTGGCCCTCGCGCGGTTGCGTCTCCAGCACCAGAAGGTATGCAAATCAGGACCCTTTACTGAGCCAGAGACACCCACGTGAAGACAGGAAGGCTTTCTTCTTACAAACTTTAGGCCATGGAGGAAACAGAAGAAGTGAGACCTACACAGCCTGCCTGGCCCACCTGCTTTCCGGAGGGAAGCCCCGCCTCAGGGACCTCGCCCACCCTGCAGCTGAGGCAGTACTTGCCTGCATGGTCCTGCCAGGGTCACTGTGGCGTAGGGGTCACACTGCCCGTTCACAATGGGGAGGCCCTGGCATTCGAGGATGCTGAGGAGAGAAGTGGGGGTCAGGAGGGGACCCGAGGCCCAGGGGCCACCTCTCACAGCCGCCCTGAGGTCTGGGAGGGCAGATGTCTCCACAGCTTAGGCCAAGAGCCACAAGTCCCTGCAAAGTGCTTCCTGGGTTCCCATCTAACAGAGATGGACACCCCAGTCAGCAGGCAGCAAACATCTGGGGGCAAGAGAAAGTGTGTGTGCACCCACGGGAAGGACAGACACGTTTCCAGTGTTGGCTGAAAGCAATGCACAGCATAAGAGTTGAGGGCCCTGTTTACGTGGTGGACTTTCTGAGGACCTAGCCCAAGATGCAGCCTCTCAGACAGCTCTGAACGGGTGAGAGGCGCCAGGGTACAAAGGAGCGCCTGCAACAAAGACCAGGTAGTTCGGAACATCAAAAGGTCACTGTTAATTAAACCCAGACACCTCGGGTTAAGGAGTTTAGTGCTTTTCCACACATGGGAAGATACAGGCGGGAGTCTGGGCTCACTGAGATCATTCCTCTGATGGGCACCTCCGCTCTTTAAGGCCAGAGTCCTAGACTGTCCACCCTGAGACCCTCGGGGGGAGGCGCTGCTGGGGGCGGCTGCAGCGGCTGCTGGCTTGGAGGTGCAACGCCCTCTGTTTACGATACGGCAGGTGACGTCCTTTGTCCGCAGCGCAGAGCTCCCTGAGCGAAGCCCCTGCCTTCCGTCCCCAGGAGCTCGAGAGAGGTCTACGCAGCCCTGTCAGGCAGGAAGCGCGATTCGGTCTGTGCTCTCGGGGGGCCTGAGGGACCAGCACCGCAGGGGCTCACAGCTTTGGCCTGCGCGCTGCCTCCAACGTGCTTCTCAGGCAGGGAAACCCCATCTCAGGCTTTGCTCCATCAACTGCCCTGGCTCCTGGCTCCCTTTGGGTCTGGATCGTGGTCACACCAGCTCTTGGACTGCCCTTGTCCATCACCTGTCACCCTGGTCTGTTGCTGGACAGGCCTTGCTCCTGCTTGAACTCCTGGCTTGATGCTGGATGCTGTAAGCCTCACATTGTCAGTGCCCGGGTTCTGGGCTCCTCTGTGCCGTCAGAGGTTGTGGTCTCTTGTTTGAAGAGACTGCTCCACAGCTCTGTCCGGGAGGTGCCGGTGGCCTTGTCTGGGGACAGTTTGGCCCCACTGCCCGGCGTGGCCCCCAGAGTCTGCTGAGTGTCCGAGTGGGAGCGTGTTCTCCACTGGGCTGGGGGAGACTCAAATGACCCCCAGCTCTGTGGCCCCTTTGCCCTCAGCCCTCTTGCCCACCTGGTCCTGAGGGGCTCCACCCTGTCCATTCGTGCAGGTCCAGGGAGTGCCACCAAATGCCCTGCCCTGCAGAAGATGCCCCGGCTCTGTCTCTCTTCTCACTTGCCTTGGGCTCCACTGGGGGAGCTCGCTGGCTGTGTCACCAACGCATGTCCAGGACAAAAGTGGGCCTGCGGTGACCTCGTCTGCTTCCTCACGTCCGCATGGCTGGTGCAGATGGCGTCAGCTCTTTAGTCCTCTGAGGTGAGAGAGGGCACGCGTCCCACTGTCCCATCCTGGCTGGAAGCAGAGCCCTGACCCCACTCAGACGCCAAGGGTCTGAATGTCCCGCCTTCCTGCCTCAGGGAGACTGTGGTCCTGCTTACTCCTGCAGGTGGGCACCTGGGTGGCTTCTGCCCCTTGAGGGGACCTGGTGGTCCTGGCCCTTCATGGGACATCCTCTCTCAGGGTCAGAGCTCCTCTGTTTCTGCTCCGCGAGTGGGTGGCCCCTCTCTCCATTTCTCTGCCCACTGGATAGGCTGGGCCTCAGGAACTTTAGCGAATGTCTTCAGGTCTTTCTCTTCCACCCTTCTTTCTGGAATTTCGCACTTCTCTCCCTGCTACCGACCTGGTCTGGGGTCATCCTCATCCTCCTGCCTCTGTGAACTAACTTCTCATTAAACAAGAACCTCAGGCACGTTTCCAGGGATGGGCATGAAGCCGTGAGTTAGCCAAAGGCTCCAGTGAGGGGCCCAGGGAGGGGCTTGTGTGAGGGGCTGACACCCCGAGAGGCCCAGGGAGGGGCTTGTGTGATGGGCTGACACCCTGAGAGGCCGGGGGAGGGGCTTGTGTGAGGGGCTGACACCCTGAGAGGCTGGGGGAGGGGCTTGTGTGAGGGGCTGACACCCCGAGAGGCCAGGGGAAGGGCTTGTGTGAGGGGCTGACACCCTGAGAGGCCGGGGGAGGGGCTTGTGTGAGGGGCTGACACCCTGAGAGGCCGGGGGAGGGGCTTGTGTGAGGGGCTGACACCCTGAGAGGCCCAGGGAGGGGCTTGTGTGATGGGCTGACACCCTGAGAGGCCGGGGGAGGGGCTTGTGTGAGGGGCTGACACCCCGAGAGGCTGGTGAGGGGCTTGTGTGAGGGGCTGACACCCTGAGAGGCTGGGGGAGGGGCTTGTGTGAGGGGCTGACACCCCAAGAGGCCCAGGGAGGGGCTTGTGTGAGGCTGACACCCCAAGAGGCCCAGGGAGGGGCTTGTGTGAGGGGCTGACACCCCGAGAGGCTGGTGAGGGGCTTGTGTGAGGGGCTGACACCCCAAGAGGCCCAGGGAGGGGCTTGTGTGAGGGGCTGACACCCTGAGAGGCCGGGGGAGGGGCTTGTGTGAGGGGCTGACACCCCAAGAGGCCCAGGGAGGGGCTTGTGTGAGGGGCTGACACCCTGAGAGGCCGGGGGAGGGGCTTGTGTGGCTGACACCCTGAGAGGCCGGGGGAGGGGCTTGTGTGGCTGACACACCCTGAGAGGCCGGGGGAGGGGCTTGTGTGGCTGACACCCTGAGAGGCCGGGGGAGGGGCTTGTGTGGCTGACACCCTGAGAGGCCGGGGGAGCGGCTTGTGTGGCTGACACCCTGAGAGGCCGGGGGAGGGGCTTGTGTGGCTGACACCCTGAGAGGCCGGGGGAGCGGCTTGTGTGGCTGACACCCTGAGAGGCCGGGGGAGCGGCTTGTGTGGCTGACACCCTGAGAGGCCCGGAGAGGGGTCTTGTGTGAGGATGACATTCTGAGAGGCCCAGGGAGGGGCTTATGTGAGGGGCTGACACCCCAAGAGGCCAGGGGAAGGGCTTGTGTGGCTGACACCCTGAGAGGCCGGGGGAGCGGCTTGTGTGAGGGGCTGACACCCTGAGAGGCCGGGGGAGGGGCTTGTGTGAGGGGCTGACACCCTGAGAGGCCGGGGGAGGGGCTTGTGTGAGGGGCTGACACCCTGAGAGGCCGGGGGAGCGGCTTGTGTGAGGGGCTGACACCCTGAGAGGCCGGGGGAGCGGCTTGTGTGAGGGGCTGACACCCTGAGAGGCCGGGGGAGGGGCTTGTGTGAGGGGCTGACACCCTGAGAGGGCCGGGGGAGGGGCTTGTGTGAGGGGCTGACACCCTGAGAGGCCGGGGGAGGGGCTTGTGTGAGGGGCTGACACCCTGAGAGGCCGGGGGAGGGGCTTGTGTGGCTGACACCCTGAGAGGCCGGGGGAGGGGCTAGTGTGGCTGACACCCTGAGAGGCCGGGGGAGCGGCTTGTGTGGCTGACACCCTGAGAGGCCGGGGGAGGGGCTTGTGTGGCTGACACCCTGAGAGGCCGGGGGAGCGGCTTGTGTGGCTGACACCCTGAGAGGCCGGGGGCGGGGCTTGTGTGGCTGACACCCTGAGAGGCCGGGGGAGCGGCTTGTGTGGCTGACACCCTGAGAGGCCGGGGGAGGGGCTTGTGTGATGGGCTGACACCCCAAGAGGCCAGGGGAAGGGCTTGTGTGAGGGGCTGACACCCCGAGAGGCTGGTGAGGGGCTTGTGTGAGGCTGACACCCTGAGAGTCCCAAGGAGGGTCTTGTGTGAGGGGCTGACACCCTGAGAGGCCGGGGGAGGGGCTTGTGTGAGGGGCTGACACCCTGAGAGGCCGGGGGAGGGGCTTGTGTGGCTGACACCCTGAGAGGCCCGGAGAGGGGTCTTGTGTGAGGATGACACCCTGAGAGGCCGGGGGAGCGGCTTGTGTGAGGGGCTGACACCCTGAGAGGCCGGGGGAGCGGCTTGTGTGGCTGACACCCTGAGAGGCCCGGAGAGGGGTCTTGTGTGAGGATGACATTCTGAGAGGCCCAGGGAGGGGCTTATGTGAGGGGTTGACACCCCGAAAGCCCTGGGGAGGGGCTTGTGTGAGGGTGACACCTGAGAGGCCCAGGGAGGGGCTTATGTGAGGGGTTGACACCCTGAAAGCCCTGGGGAGGGGCTTGTGTGAGGGTGACACCCCAAAAGGCCCGGGGGCTCGGTAGCCCAGCAGCCACAGTGGCACAGTAGGTGGATCTCACCCGGGAGGAACACAAAGGGTGACCCGCTGGTTGGAAGGGTCCTCGGTCGGGGGGCGGGGAGCTGCAGCCCTGGGGCTGGAAGCAGGAGGAGGGATTCACTTGCCCCCACACTGTGCCAAAGGCCCAAGTTCAAGGCTAAAGGATTTTTATCACATCCAGTTGTAAATCAGGGAGAAGGCAGGATGGTAGGTTCACTTTGGAGCCTCAGGGACAAAGGTTTCCTGGCAGCAGCTTAGTCAGGGAGCAGTGCTTCCTCCACCTGGCGTCTCGGAGATGTGCCTGGACGTGGGGACAGCTGCCTGACAGACAGCCACTTGCCGGCCGGCACTGCCCCTCCTCACCGACCAGCACTCAAGGCTCCAAGCGGCATGGGGCCGGCCTGAGTGCAGCCACCCAAACATCTCAGAGAGAAAGGAAACCCGACATGCTGCCTCCCAGGATGCAACACGCACAACGGGAGACGGGTCGTGGGCTCATCAGCCCTCCTCCCAGGGACGTCGCTGCAACAGCTGCACAACCTGGTGCTCGAGCCTGTTCAGGGCCCATCTGCCCAGAGCCCATCTCAGTGGAAAAGGTACATTCACAGCAGGGTATGTGCCTAAGCTGACCCCACACACACAGGTGGACACTCACCCCTACAGAGCTGCAGGCACACACCCATAGGTGCACACTCACTCCTGTACACTTGGGCGTGCACACACACACACGTGTACACTCACTCCTACAGACCTGCAGGCACAGACCCAACAGGTGCACACTCACTCCTGCACACTGGTATACACACGTGCACACTCACCCCATAGACATGCAGGCACACACCCAACAGGTACACACTCACTCCTACACACATCTACAGGTGCACACTCCTTCACACTTGCACACACACTCACACAATTGTGTACACTCACCACTGCACACCTGCAAGCACACACTGACAGGTGCACATTCACAGGTGTGCATATACTCCTACACACTTGCATGCACACAATCACACAGGTGTGCACACTCATTCCTACACACCTGCATACACAGAAGTGCACACATGCACACTCACCAAGCATTATGGGGTAGAGGCAGCTAAGATTTGGGGGTTGAGGTCAGAGGTCAAACCTCAACTCTGCCCCCAACTCACCATTTCCTTGAGCGTAAAGCCAAGGGCATGACCCAACCTCTGCTAAACGTCACCCTGAGTGACTGGTTATTCGCAAAAGCCAAATACGCCGTCCCCCGTGGTAGCATGTGCCTCACGAGGATGCTCAGACCGTCTCTGGGGGAAGCCCTGCTTCTGGGAATCCTGACTCATCTGTTTACAAATCACGACCTGCCCACTGCCTAGGGTCAGGTTCAGGGCTGAGGAGACCGGTAGTGGGGCCATCCCAGGCCTTACCGCGTGGCCAGCTTGTGGCAGACGACGCCCGAATCGGTGATGACTTCACTCAGCCTCAGCTCCAGGTGGACCTTGCCCTGGAAGGCACAAGGACAGGGGGTCACGGGGGCCATGAGCAGTGGGAGCTCGTGGGCTCCCATCAAGGACTGGTGACACCTGACCCTGCATGGCATCCATGGCCCGTCTACCTGCCCAGCTCAGATCCCAGAGTTTATGCCTCCAGCCCTCCTGCTTTACATTGGGCGGGCTGCTGACAGAAGAAAGAAAAGGAAAAGGCCCTGAGGGCGCAGTGTCTGCAGCGTGTCCGGCCGCTGCTTGGGCTAAGCTCATGGCACGTCAGGGGTCTCGGGCAGCGAGGGCAGCTCTGCTCCCATCTTGGTGTCTCTGTGTCCACCGTGAGGCTGGTCGGAGGCCAGGAGCCTCAGCTCTGCTCTTCAGGAAGGAAGTCAGGGCTCATGGATGCTCTGGGAGGAGGGGGCAGGGTTGGAGGAATGCAGCTGGGCTGGGGCTGTGTGTGCAAAGGGCCCCTGGCTGAGGACAGCAAGTGGGCAGGACGGACAGGTGGACACAGCCAGGGCACTATCAGGGCTGCAAACAGAGCAGGGAAGACCAGCCCCCAAAAGTCCAACAGGAGGAGCGTGGTGTGGGTGCTTCTGTGACTGCTGCCGCTAAGTTGCTTCAGTTGTGTCCGACTCTGTGCGACCCCATAGACGGCAGCCCACCAGGTTCCCCCATCCCTGGGATTCTCCAGGCAAGAACACTGGAGTGGGTTGCCATTTCCTTCTCCAATGCATCAAAGTGAAAAGTGAAAGTGAAGTCACTCAGTCGTGTCCGACTCTTAGCGACCCCATGGACTGCAGCCCACCAGGCTCCTCCATCCATGGGATTTTCCAGGCAAGAGGACTGGCAGAGTGTGACGTTAAACTAGACTGACTTTCCTTAGAATGGAGCGGCACTGGGTCACTGTCTCCAAGTTCCTTTCCGAAACCTCCCACAGACACAGGGGACATTGGCTGCTTGGCTACACATGAAGTGTCCCCTGGGCTTGCTCTGACCCCAACGGGAGCCATGCCCTCACCTCTCCAGGGAGGTGGCTCCAGAACCCCTACCAGGTTGAGGGCTGGGGTGGTCCCCCTCCCACAGGAGGGTCAGCTGAACCTTGCTCATTAGCTGTGAGCCCAGGCAAGATGTCGGAGAAGGCAATGGCACCCCACTCCAGTACTCTTGCCTGGAGAATCCCAGGGACGGGGGAGCCTAGTGGGCTGCCGTCTATGGGGTCATGCAGAGTCGGACACGACTGAAGCGACTTAGCAGCAGCAGGCAAGATGTAGTAAGACATCAGCAAGGGTTCTTGCATTATGCTGGTCTGAGAGAAGAGAGACTCAGGGCAGAGCACTGAAAATGCTGACTTCATAGACTTCCCAGTCTTATTTAAGGGGAATAATGACTTAACAGCATCACAGACCCACATGAAACGTCCACTGGGACAGACCAACCTGCCTTTAAACACATGTCAGCAAGTCTAGAAAGCATCACAGCCACTCCCAGATCACACTGGAAACTGAACTAGAACTCAGTGATAGATGGAGAGCTAAAAATAATAAAATATATGGAGATTAAACAACACATTTCCAAATAACAAGGAGGCCAAAGCAGAAGTTTCTGGGAAAAAACTTTGAATTTGTTTCTTTTCATAAGTTGACATGAAATAAAGCATCAGGATTTATGAGATACAGTCCTAGCAACATTTAGAGGGAAATTCAAAGCAGTGAATCCAGATATTGGAAAAGATGGAAGGTCTAAAAATCAATAATCTAGGCTTCCACCTTAGGGAAACTAGGAAAAGAAGATAAATTAAATCTAAAGTGCCAGAAGAAAACAAATAAGTTGAATCAAAGCAGAAATCAATGAAACTGAAAACAGGAAATCAATAGAGAAAATACATAAACCAAAGCTATTTAAAAAAAAAAGACCAGTAAAATTGGTAAACTTCTAACCATGCTAAAAAAAGAGAAAGAGGACACAAGTTACTCAAACCAGAAATGAAAGTGAGGTGTCACTGCTGGCTCCAGGAAACCAGCTGTGGTTCCGACAGCGGGCTGAGATCCACAGAGGGTGCCACGCGTGCTCGCGTCAGCCCACGAGGGCACACGCAGGCACACCCAGGACTGGCGGGACCTGAGTGGTGTCGGGGGCCCTGCCCAGGTGCACAGACGTCACCAGGTGGGGTCCGGGGAGGGGCAGGGCCCCGTCCCGACGCGTCTCTGAGTGTAAACAGGCTAACCAGCACTCCCTGGGCAGCATTTCCTGTGACTTCCTATGACTCGATAACAACTTCAGAACTAAAAACTAAGCTTTTTCAAAAAGGCAAGAAAAAGGGAAATCTATACTTGCCACCAGAACAGCATTTAAACCTGGGGACTGAGCGGCTGCAGGTGGAGTCTCTTCAGAACAGCAGCGATGGGAAGGTGCGGACGGAGGCAGCAGGGACGGGCGTAAAGTACACGCAGCACACGTGTCTGAGCCCCTCCCTAGCAGGAGAGGCCGCTGTCCCCCACCAGCATCGGCGTCACAGTCAGGACCGCCCTGGACTCGGGCACCGTCCCTCGTTCTGAGTGATCACAGGCCCCTCCGCCTCCCGCAGCACACGGGGCCTCAGTCAGGATCGACCAGGCATGAGCAAGCACCCTGGGCGTCTCAGCGCACCCGTGTGCCATCTCCCTGTCACAGTCTGGGTGTTGACCCAGTGGCCACGAGGCGTCCGCAGCAGAAATCCTGAGCCCTGGCATACAGCTCCGAGCTCAGTGGAGGCCCTGGGCCCACGAGGAGGCATGTGAACACTGGGCCAGGAGCCCGGGAAGGCCTCGTGGGCCCCCCTAGAGGATTCGGTCAATGACCCTGCTATTTACAAAACCCTGCGTTATGGGGAGGAAGCCGAGGCCCAAAGCACCAGGGCCACACTCCGCTGAGCTCAGTGCAGGCCTGGCTCAGCGCTGGCCCCGGGCTGCCATGCTGCCGGCAGAGGCTCTGGTCCTGGAACACCAGGCATGGCCTGGGCTCAGGGACAGGCTGACCGGAAGCACAGGCAGGGTCACCAGAGAAGAGAAGACGCAAGCAGGCCCCCCGATGAGCGTCTCCTGGACACCGGGCTCAGGCAGCAGCCCTGCTGGGGGAGAAGCCCTGGTCCTGGTCAAGGTGTCACTCCAGTTAACACACAGCCGGGGCGCCGGGTGGGCCCTGGGGACACTCAGGCCACGGGCCGTCATCACCCCTTTGGTCCTTCCTGGGGCAGGGAGCCAGGAACATGCGTGGGCGCCTCCAGAAGACAGAGGCCCACAGCCTTAGGTTTTTCTCACCTTATTCTCTTTTATCTTCAATTATCTGTTACGTTCTTTTGCATTTTACATTTTTAAGCTGCACAACTAAGTCTCACAGCAACTGATGGAACAAAAAAAATGAACCACCCAGGAGGACACACCCAGGGGACAGTCTGCTAACCCTTGTTTCCGCTGAAGACCAGAATCCTGCATCTGTTTCTCTAGACACAATCAGATCTCCTCCACCCGGAGGTACCTGGTCCCACGGGCTCCGTGAGCCTCACCTGCACTTCGGAGTCAGCATCCACGTGCTGCAGCTGGAACCATGTGTCCCTGTTGTGGTACTTCTGCAGGTCTTCCTTCTGGATGGCCACCTTTCCTGGAAGACCAACGCAGAGGAGACCAGTCACGCTGGGCCCCTCTGCCCGCCCAGCCTGCCTGGCCGGCAGGATCTCCACTGTCAGTGTCCGTCATCTCAGACAGAAACCCAGAATAGAGCATCGGGAGACGGGCAGTGCAGTACGGTCACAGAGGCCACATTTTGTCTTGGAAGTGCCACGTCCACTCGAACACAGCCCGTCACTGCCATGGCGTCCACAGCCTGGACCTGGACTGGCTCCTCCTCCCATGTCACCCAGACTGTGGGTCAGGGGCACCTGGTGGAAATCCTACAGATTGGGGCGGCTCTGCCAGGGGTGCTGCCTGGGCCCAGGGGGGTGTGTGGGATGGGATGAGGGGGCGGGAACCCAAGGCAGCCACGTCACAGCCCCTCCTGCCCCATCATCCATGCTGTGGCACGTGGCGGGTGGTGTCTGCTGAGGACTTTGCCGCAGATCCCCTGGAAATGTGTGTGCTTGCATGAGCCACAGATGAGAACTCACACGTGAGCACATCTAGTGTGTGTATGCTTGGATGAGCTGCAGCTTAGAACTCAAGCATGTGCACACCTAGCTCATGGGAGCACGCACAATTGGTTCATACAATGTGTGCACATGTGTGCGTTTAGCTTATGTAGCATATGTGCACATGTGTTCCTGTCAGACCTGCGGAATGAGCCGGTTATCACCCGCCTGGGTCTACGAATCAGTGTCTCTCGATGTGTGATCATGGGCCCTCTGCATTGAAACAGCCACAGGGCTTCCTAATGCAAGTTCCCAGGCTTGTTCCAGATGAGAACGCAGCCTCCAGGGTGGAGGAATCTCCAGAGGAATTCCTCCTGGAATCTGCATTTCCACAAAATCCCCAGGGAACTCCTGGGGTCCCAAAGTTTGAGGATGCCCACTCTCAACAGTTTTAGGTTCCTGACACAGGCTTGGTACTGAGGAGTCAGAACATCAGTGAAAGCATACACATATGATGCATATTACCTGGCACAGAATTGTAGTATTTAAATATATATCTACAACCATCATGCATTGTTCATTCACCTTTTTGTTTCCAGTAAAGCACATGGGCGTTAGCAGACGTGTGCCCACGGCTTGGGGGGACAGAGGGCACCAGGCTGCCCACCTGTCCCCACACTCCGTGGCCTCGAGCATGGGGACCATGCTGTCCACCAGGGAAGGGGAGGTGGGAGCCTGGCCATGTGAGCATCCCTGTACACACATGTCCTAAATACACTGTAAATCACATAAGGAAATAGGAATGATAAAGGACAACATAAAATTAAACGTTTTTTTAAATTCTTGTTTCCTTTTGGAGCTCAGGACACACAGCCTAACTCAGGACCACAGTCTCGTCACCAAAGGCGACACTATTGAAGAGCCCGGAGCTGGCGGGCCAGCCCTGCCCTCACCCAGGACACACAGTCCTCCTCTCCAAGGAGGAGTGCTCCATCTCGGGCTTCTGCAAAGATACGCGCTGGCTCCCATGAGACAGGAGCACTGGCAGCCTCACAGGGAGGCCTGCCCCACGGGTCCCCAAACCTTCTGTCCCCTCACTTCATTCAGCAGCCATCTGGGAGGCAGGCGGCAGGTCGCTGATGTGGTCCAGTCACTGAACAGGCGGCCTGTCCTGCGAGGCTCCGGGCTTCCTGCCTCGTCAGGCACCTTTGCCTTCCCGTCTTTCTGCCTCGTTCTTCTCCCCAGATGCCGTCCCACCAGGCTCTCCCATGATGCGCTCTCCTCTCTGGCTCCCCTGGGACCTGCAGGCAGACTCGCTGGGGCCCGGTCCCATCTGCCAGCATTGGGGAGGTTTAAGGAGAAGGATGCCCTGCTGCTGGGCTCTGGGGGCTCAGGACATGCACCCACAATACAAGGGGTGGAAATCAGAGCCTCAGCAGTGAGGAGGTGTCAGCCCCAGAGGGTCCCGCACACTCCACACCCTGCAGCCCCCCCTTTGTCTCGACCCTCCTCCGAAACCCGCCATCCTTTCCCTAAGATGTGCTGCTAGCCCACGTCACCAGCTCCTACTCATCGCTGAGGTGTCTCCCCGTCACATGTGCTTTAAGAGAAACTGAAAATGCTTGTTTCTTCTTGTTAGTCTGTCTTCTGTCTAGTTTTGCAAGGGCAGTTGGAGTACCCAGCTGGGTGAGACAAGGTCTCTGCCCTGAAGTTTTCACACCCTGGACTCCAGACATCAACAGATGCACCTGCTGGGCACAGTCAGAAGTTAGAAATGAAACAGGGACACACCATCCCGAGAGCCAGGGGCTGCGGCGCTGTTCCCTGACTCACCTCTGTTTTTCCCTGCCCACTGTCCCCGCAGCACATCAGCATGTCCACCACGGTCCTCCGCTCACTTCCCACCGTCACACGCGGTGGCTCAAGGCCAGCCCTCTGTCCACTTGCAAAGTGGACGCAGCACACCTGGCTCCAAGGGTCAGCACCAACCCCTGCTCACGTCGACCTTGATGGCTCAGCTCTGGCCATGCAGAACCGAATCCTGCCCACCGCGGGCCTCACAGGGCACTGAGGCCACGGCACACAGTCAGCTGCGGAGCACATGCCAGTGAGGAGGCAGAGGGCACGATGCATACAGCAGCACAGGGTGCTGCAGAGTACAGGCCACAGGAGATCAGAGAACTCAGGTCACAGCCAGGAGGGACTTCCTCCAATCAGCACCAGCGACCCATCCCAGGCTCCTCCCCTACCACCACGCCTGGTTTTGGGGGGCATCTTGCCAGGGCCTGACGTGGGTTCCCCCACCTCTGACCTCCTGTCAGCAGGCAGAGCCCCCAGGAGAAGACTGCTGCTTCTCTGCTTGGCTGCTACAAAACTCTACCCTTTTCCCTGATGGGACTATGACTTTGAGTCTTGCGGGCATAAAGCCACAAGAAACAAACATTTCTTGGAACTGAATTGGGCAATACATTTCATTGAAAGGGATAAAGAAATTTTCAGACTCCATGATTAGTTCAGCTGGATAGGAGGGTTACATTTGAAGTTTGAGATTTTAAGTAACCACAGTGTTTTCATGATTTTTTACTGGAGTAGGGAGGACTCACATATTTAATACTCAAAAGACTTCTACAGCCTACACTTCAGCACTACTCTTTATTTTTGGAAGTGCTTAATTCGAATTTAAGTGGGTAATACAGGAACACAGAATAAAATCCGAAACATCCAAAAGGATATAAAATACAGCCAAGAATAAGTTTATCTCTCCCCTGCTACAAAGGTTCCACCTTGGGGTCACCTCTGTCATCCGCTGCCAGCCTGCCCTTCTAGAGGCTGACCACGTCAAGAACATACGGACGTGCACTCTTTACATGTGAGAGGCGGTGCTTCCACAGGCTGTCCTGGGGAGCACCCGACCTGCAAACCAGTTAAATGTGCCCAACGTGTCATAATCCATAGCTTCCCTGATTGATCTTGGTGACATCAGGTCACTATATCCCCCGGGCCTCACCCACTCAGGAGGAAAGGTGCAACAGCCTCTCCACCACTAAAATCCCTGTGCGTGACTTCCTCTGGTGGCACTATACCTGCTGGGGTCTATTCAGAAGAGAGAAGCATGTCAGGTAGTTCAAGAAGGGGCATGTGATGTGGGAACAGGTACAGTACAGAGGGTGCAGGAAGGTGGGCAGCCAAGGGTGACACCTTCAGGACAGCAACTAAGGAGGGACAGCAGGACGCTTCCCCAAGACAGGCGAGGGGCAGAGAAACTCTCGTCACTCCTGTCACCCTGACGTCCAGCAGGTGCACGGAGGCAGAGAGAGAAACAAGGGCCTGCAGACTCGAAGGGAAGAAACAGGCCTTTACTCAGAGAATCTACAGGAATAGCGAGTAGAGTCGCCATGTTTACCAAACCACAGAATACAAAGTCAGTGCGTAAGAATCAAGTATGTTTGTGCGTAGAAGCAATGACAGTGGAAACTGAGCTGAAAACACACTGACAACACGCCCAGGAAATGATGCTTTTACGGCTGGGCCTTTTGGTGGACGGCATGACGACATGGGAAACCTCTGTCTGCAGCATCGAAACATAAATGCAGGGGTACATGTGTATATACATGTGTATATCTATATACACACACACGTGCACACACACACACTTCCCACACATATGTCTGTGTACACGCAAGATGAATACACTGAAAACACATCACAAAACCCTGATGAAAGAAATTAAAGACCCAAGGACGTGGCGAGACATGCCATGCTGGACAGTCTGAGACTCAATTTTCTTAAAGTGTTAATTCTCCCCAAATTAACCTACAGATCAATGTAATCTCAATTATTCTGGAAATTGAGAAGCGGATCAAAAATGTGAATGACAATTCAAAGGACCTAAACTAGCGAGACAAGCTTGGAAAAGGACAGAGCTGACGAGCTCACGGGCCTGACTGAAGACTTACTGTGAAGATACAGGAATTGAGACAGTGTGATGCTGCTGTGAGGGAAGGAGTGCACATCGGGGGAACAGAACACAGAAGCCACAAGTGGACCCACGCGCGTAAAGTCAACTGATTTGCAAAAGACGCTAAGGAAATTCAGCTGGACGTCTACAAGGAGAAAAACAAATCTTGCTATATAAAAAATATACTTGAGATAGATCTAAATATAAGAACCCAAAACAGAAGATCTTCACAACCCCGGGGTGGGAAAAGAATGCTTAGATGTGACATCGAGAATACAAACTATAAAAAGGTTTATAAATTGGAGCTCATCAGAATTAAAAACTCGTGCTCCTCAAGACACTAGTAAGAAAATGAAAAGACAAGCCACAGGCTGGAAGAAGGTACCTGCAAATGCACATCTGATGAAGGACTTGTACCCAGAATGCAGTTTAAAACTTTAAAAATCTCAACAAGAAGCCCAGTTAAAAGGGCAAAGACCTGAACAATTTACCAAAGGAGAGATACAGACGGTAAATAAGCACATGAAAAGGTGCCCAAATAATTCTTCATTATGAACAAGCAGTAAAACTACAGTAAGATACTACACACATATTAGAATGGCAAAAGTGAACTGAAAATACAAGAGGACACAAGTGCTGCAGAGAATTCAAACGGTGCGTTAGGAAAGCACTGTGTCAGCTTCTAATGGAGGTAGACATACACTGCAGGGGATAAAAATCTTTCTCCCTCTACTCTTTCAGGTTCTCTGGGCTCTGTAACAAGAAAAATTAACGAGGGGAAAACAGACAGGTTTATTAATGTGCATCTCAAATACATGAGGGGAAACCTGGCGATGAGTAAGTCCAGGAGGCGGCAGCAACTCACAGCCTCTCCACCTGAAGCAACAGGCAGGGTTTCCAGAGGAGCGACGACCCAGAGGAAGAGCTGCAGGGGACCTAGAGGGTCAGAGGGCTCGCTACGTGGGCTCCTCGGGGGTCACCTCCAGGCTGATCAGGGTCTAGAGTTGTCCCGGGTTGCAGGGCAGAGAGATTTCCATGTGTCCGCTTCTTCTCAACTACCTTCAGCTCAAACAGCTCCTTATACCAAAGTGGCCTGTTCGAGATGGCAAATTCTGCTGTCTTCTAAAGCCTACAGAATGCCCTAGCGATCTCACTCCTAGGTATTTTCTAAGAGAAATAAAACCATTTGTCAACACAAAGACCTAGACAAGAAAGTTCAGGGTGGCTTTGTTCACCGTCACAAAAAACTGGACACAACCCCACCCCCATCTGGTGATGACTGGGCAAAAGTGGACTTCCCTGCGACGGGCACAGTGCACAGACTACAGCTCATTAAACTGGCCTACAGACAAGGGGGCCAAGGTATCACAGCAAACCCCCACCTTGCACAGAGAAACTGCCGGACGCCCCTCCCACCCTGACAAAGGTGGGAGACGGCGGGAGGAGCCCAGCCCCTCAGCCAGCCCCACCAGCCACCCTCCCAGAGCCGGCGGCCCTGACCCGGCACGACCTCGACCACATGCACACGAGCATCTCTGCACCCTCCCTGGGGCACCAGGGACCCGGCCCGCGGAGGGGCCCATGCGGGGGTGCCCACACGGGGGCTGCACAGGCAGAACCGGGCGCCGTGCCATCAGATCACACGGCAGACGTGAGAAGCTGGCGACACTGTGCTTGTTTCTGTGACACAAATTTATACCCTAGAATGTGGTTTCTCATCCTGGTAACAACATAATTGCCAGTCATAACTTTAAATTACCTCTGGAGATCAGACAGCCTCTTATTTTTATGGCTATGAGAACGATTTTGAAAACTCTAAATCTGGTTGCACCCTGACACATCCCAATTTTAAAGACACCAGGAACTGCTAAACCATGATTTTGTTAGTTATTTTTAAAAATAGCAGGTGCCTTAGACAGAATGATTAATAAACATCTTTGTTGTTCAATCACTCAGTCGTGTCCAACTCTTTGTGACCCCATGGACTGCAGCACGCCAGGCTTCCCTGTCCTTCACCATCTCCCGGAGCTTACTCAAACTCATGTCCATCAAGTCGGTGGTGCCATCCAACCATCTCATCCTCTGTCGTCCCCTTCTCCTCCTGCCTTCAATCTTTCCCAGCATCATGGTCTTTCCCAATGAGTCAGTTCTTCACATCAGGTGACCAAAGTATTGGAGTTTCAGCTTCAGCATCAGTCCTTCCAGTGAATACTCAGGACTGATTTCCTTTAGGATGGACTGGTTGGATCTCTTTGCAGTCCAGGGGGCTCTCAAGAGTCTTCTCCAACACCACAGTTCAAAAGCAGCAATTCTCTGGTGTTCAACCTTCTTTATGGTCCAACCCTCACATCCATACATGACTACAGGAAAATCCGTAGCTTTAACTAGACGGAACTTTGTTGGCAAAGTAATGTCTCTGATTTTTAATATGCTGTCTAAATTGGTCATAGCTTTTCTTCCAAGGAGCAAGTATCTTTTAATTTCATGGCTGCAGTCACCATCTGCAGTGATTTTGGAGCCCAAGAAATAGTCTGTCACTGTTTCCATTGTTTCCCCATCTATTTACCATGAAGTGATGGGACCCGATGCCATGATCTTCGTTTTTTGAATTTGCTGAGTTCTAAGCCAGCTTTTTCACTCTCCTCTTTCACTTTCATCAAGAGGCTCTCTGGTTCCTCTTTGCTTTCTGGGATAAGGGTGGTGTTATCTGCATACCTGAGGTTATTGATATTTCTCCCAGCAAACTTGATTTCAGCTTGTGCTTCATCCAGCCTGGTATTTTGCTCCATCAGGTAACACGTCAACTTCCAAACCCAGCGCTTTGTCCCCTTTCCTCCTTGAACAAACCCTGGTGTGTCCACCAGCAGCTGGACAGAGACGCCCCCAGCACTGGGCAGGGAGTCCACGGCCACGGGAAGTGAGGTCCACTGGACACAAAAGAACCACTCCCGCAGCGATGGTGAACATAACGTGCACCAAGGGGCAGCCCCCTGATGACCAGGGTCTTGGCCAACCGTGGTGGCCACGTGGGCACCGGGGAAGGGTCTGAGGGGGCTCCAGGCCGGGAGGCACCAGACGAAGACCTGAGAGGCTGGACCCCACGTCTGGCCTCGAGGAGGAATCACCAGGGATTGACAGCTGCTAAGGGTTCATTTGGGCACCATCCTGAGGGCAAAGGCGGCCAGGCCTACAGGGTGAGCTGCATGAAAGTGCCCCTCCCTGCCTCCCCCACATGGAAACCTTCTGGATCGAGAGTTAAAGGTCCTACTGGCAGCCCAACCACAGCTCCATCTTAAATAAGTCAAGTTATGAATTGCCTGAGTTCCTGTGTGATTCAGGCCACGCACTTGTCGAATAAACCCTGGTGACCTCTACTTAGAACTTAGCAGTTTCCAAGAATACTACTCGTTGCCCAGACCCAGAAACCAGCATCTGCATCTTGACAAGTGTGGGAAGCTCTGATCCATGTGCTGAGAACTCTGCTAGAAGCTTCCTCAAAGGACCTCAGTGCCAGCACTGCCTTCAGACTTTTTCTGAGGGCTGCTGGCCTGGACACAAACACCCTTGACCGGTCACGTGTGGGTGGTGAGTAGAGCTAGCTGGACGCCCCAGGAGCGGGCGGGAGACTGCAGGGTCAGGGGCTGTCAGAGTCAACCGCTCTGCCCCAGAGCAAGCACTGAGACTGCTCCCGCCAGGAACAGCCAGGCCACCAGCGATCAGCTGGATCCCGAGGCTACAGCTGAGCCTGTGTTTGGGGGCTCGGGTCTAATTCTGGGGCCAAGGGAACTGATAGGGCTTTTCTGGGACAAAGGCGCACCCACCAAACGGGCAGCTCTGGGCTGCTCCCCATTTCAGGTGGGCCCCACTCTCTCCAGGATGCTGCTGTATCTGGGACTCTGACACCTCTGAGAGGCCCTGAACATCTCTGAGAGTCCCCAACACCTCTGAGAGCACCCCAACACCCCAGAGAGCCCCTGAACATCTCTGAGATCACCCCAACACCCCTGAGAGCACCCCAACACCCCAGAGATCACCCCAACACCCCAGAGAGCACCCCAACACCCCTGAGAGCACCCCAACACCCCAGAGAGCACCCCAACACCCCAGAGAGCACCTCAACAGCCCTGAGAGCACCCCAACAGCCCTGAGAGCACCCCAACACCCCAGAGAGCACCTCAACAGCCCTGAGATCACCCCAACACCCCTGAGAGCACCCCAACACCCCTGAGAGCACCCCAACACCCCTGAGAGCACCCCAATACCCCATAGAGCCCCCCAACACCCCAGAGAGCACCTCAACAGCCCTGAGAGCACCCCAACACCCCTGAGAGCACCCCAACATCCCTGAGAGCACCCCAACACCCCTTAGAGCACCTCAACAGCCCTGAGAGCACCCCAACACCCCAGAGAGCCCCTGAACATCTCTGAGAGCACCCCAATGCCCCTGAGAGCACCTCAACCTCTCTGAGAGCACCCCAACACCTTGAGAACAGCCCCTCGATAGGTGGGTGCTGGGTGTCAGGGATAGGCAGTGGGGTGGTTGGAGGAGCCCTTGGGAGTCATTTGGGGTCAGGTCAGGGGACCCCACTGTAGCCCTGATGGACAGCTCTGAATGTTTCCATGAGATCGTGGGGCGTTGCCCCCACACCCACTGATGGCCAGCCTGGGACAGCCACAAGGGCAGGCGAGATGCTGGTGCAGTTGGCTGGCTCAGATGGGGTGTCCAGGAGACACCCCAATTCCTCCAGAACAAGTCCCCATTCAGAAGAGGCAGAGAAAAGGAAGAATACAGCTGGTTGGCTGGTCGGGACCTACCTATGATGGAATCCCGCCGGAAAACGTCTCGATCAAACACGTAAAAGGACAGGTGACGGAAGCTCCGCGGAATCTCGCAGTAGAAGTCCTCTCCGTAGAAGGGGCTAGGCGGGGAGAGGGGGCAGCGTTAGACTCTGAGCCGTGTCCAGAGACAGAGTGAGCCGTGTCCCGGTCCTGGGGGCAACAGTCCTGGGGGTGTCATCCTAGGGGGATCAGTCCTCAGGGGGTGAGCACACGGTTGGGCCATCATGGTCCAGGCCACTCCTTCTTGGTCAAGGGAAAGCCCACAGTGTCTCTTTGTGGGGACAGAATTGGAAGCATTTTTCCAAAATAAAGGAAGCTGTGGATGGTGGGGAGCAGGGTGAGACCCCCTCATGTGCCTGTCAGATGGTCTTTCCTTTATGGGGGACCCAGGGGGCCCATGGCCCAAGCCCCCCTGGTTGGCACATTTGCCCAGGCATCTCTGCACACGGGTCATAGTGACACGGGTCATAGTGGCACGGCTGCAGGCTTCTCCAGATAAAGGAAATATGCAGCCCAGGGACCAGTTGGCCTGAACTTTGCTAATTACAGGGATAAGTTCAAAAGCAGATTCCCCTTTCCCTGAGCCCAGATGTGCCAACACCTCCCTCTGCCAGCAGAGTCATTTCCCACCCCCCTCCCCCAATGCCGCGCCAGGCTGGCACCGCCCCGCCCCCACAGGGCCAGCCTTGAAAAAGAACCCGGTTTTCCCCTTTCGTGCTGTCCTATGTCGCAAACACGGGCATCCGTTTCCCAGGTCTGGGGGAGGGGAGGGCAGGAGCCACGGAATAGAGGGGAGCCTCCGGTGAGACCCAGATGCACCACAGGGCAGCCCACAGGAGCCCAGGGGTCCAGAGGTGGGGCTCAGGACCACCCTACAGCTCAGCGAGAGCCGGAAGCCAGGCAGGCAGGGCCAGGTCTCCAGAAAGGGCACCGGCCAGCTTAAGCAGCTCAGCATCTGGCTGATAATCACGCATTGGTTAAACCATTCACTAAAACCTGGATTGAAATTCATTAAGCCAAATACTTTATCCAAGCGTCCACAGAAGAGTCAAGCAGGGAGGGGACAGCACCCACAGGGCCAGTGCTATGGGGGGGTGGTCTCACCTCGCCCGCAGGCCACCCCAGGCATGACCTCGCACAGCTCCCAGAGGCAGCAGAAACCCCTTCTAGCTGCTTCGGAGTCCCTCTCGCACTTCCTCTAAATGGTTTTAAACTCCTTTAAAATCGCCAGGCAGCATGGCCCTCAGCGCCTGCGAGCATGCATTACGATGGCTTTTGTCTGAGGCTTCCAGACCCTCTCCAGAAGCTCAGGTTCCCCCAGTCGGGGGTCACGGCCAGAGTGCAGGGAGGGCCAGGTTCTAGAGAGAAAGCCACTCCATCCACATGAGGACTTGGACAGTCAGCTGCATCCCTCCGGCCGCCGCTCACATCTGCATGAGACTGTGGGCAGGGCCTGTGGCCAGGGCAGCTCTTCTCCTCTCCCGGACTGTCTTCCCACCTGGAAGCCCCTGCTCACGTGGGGTTCACCACCCGACTCACACCCCACACGGGGCCCCCCACGTCCCCCAGGGAAATCATGTGTCCTCACCAATAGTTCACACCTGGACTGTCCTCTTAGGCCACACTTCCTAAAGCAACTGAAGCCACCAGAGCCCAGAAGCTTCAGAAAGGCCCCAAGGGAAGGAGGGTGTCAGGGAGATCCCTGGGGGTGAGGGGGCAGCAGCCTGGGAAACTCTGGGGGACCCAGGGGATCCCATTAACTTGATCCCTAGACTGCCCAGCCCACAGGCCCACAGGGACTGACTGACCACTCAGAGGGGGTGGATGGGGTCCACCCATGGTCTCTCCTGCAGGGTCCTGGCCTGGCCTGGGCCTGGACACCGTGGTCAGCAGGGCATCTGGGAGCTCAGAGAGAAGCCCCCCATCCTGACACTCAGGGGCTCAGGGAAGATGGAGATAGGTGCTGGGGGGATGCTCTGAGCTGCAGGCCCGCCCTGGACCAGACAGCCCCCGGGACTGTGGGGGAGGGTCCCCTCAGAGCCCCCAGGACTGCGGGGGGAGGGTCCCCTCAGAGCTCCAGGGACTGTGGGGGGAGGGTCCCCTCAGAGCCCCCGGGACTGTGGGGGGAGGGTCCCCCTAGAACCCCCGGGACTGTGGGGGGGGTGAAGGTCCCCCTAGAAGGGACCGAGGGTCCTCTCAGAGCCCCCGGGACTGTGGGGGACTGCCCCCGGGACTGTGAAGGTCCCTCTCAGAGCCCCAGGGACTGTGAGGGAGGGTCCTCTCAGAGCCCCCGGGACTGTGGGGGGAGGGTCCTCTCAGAGCCCCCGGGACTGTGGGGGGAGGGTCCTCTCAGAGCCCCTGGGACTGTGGGGGGAGGGTCCTCTCAGAGCCCCCGGGACTGTGGGGGGAGGGTCCTCTCAGAGCCCCCGGGACTGTGGGTGAAGGTCCCTCTCAGAGCCCCCGGGAATGTAGGGGGGGGGTACACTCACTCCAGGTGGTATGGAATGTCTGGACCTGAGACCTGCATTTATGTCAAAAATATTTTAAGCTTTAACTTGAGAAATTAGAGAAAAATGGAAGCAAAGCAGATGTTATTTGCACAGTCTTATAATGTCAGTTGGTGTTTTCTAGTCAACAACTTGATTTTCATTAAAAACATCTGAGAAAATGCCATCTTTCCCCTCAAACCACAGACTTCCTCTCCCCCTGTCACACCCTAGCCCCACACAGCTTCTCCCTTGGAAGACTGAGGAGGCCCTTCTGGGTCTAGTCACTCCCATCACACAAAGCTCTATTTTCCGAGCAATTTGCATCTCTACGAAGGAACAGAAGGACCCTCTCAAGCCTCTGACCCTCATGCTCCCTCTGACTGCAAACCGGAAGCTCGCGCCCACCCGCTGGGGAACAGCCTTTCATTAGGGAAAGTCCTTGGCGGGAAAACCCTTGGCGAGAGAGGCGGACGGAGATTCTGTAATTACAGCCCAGTCGATGCGCTAGCTCCTCCTCCCTGCGGTCCAGAAAGCGGTTATTTAAGTAACTTCTAATTACGTAAAAGGACAATACCTACGAACAAAAGAACAAAACACCACCTGTGATCCCACTACTCAGAAATAATAACCACACTTGCCTTTACAGTCCTCACACTTCAGGCCATTTTTAGAGCATCCAAGGTTTAAGCAAAAAGGCCTCTTACTATGAACGCAACTTTGTAACCTGCCTTCCTTGCTTGACAGACACAACCAAACAAGGGGGCAGGATGTGCCCGTCTTGCACTTGGCAGGGCTAGTCAGGGCTTCAGGGCCAAACGGTCACACAGCCGAGGCCTGGAAGGATGGGGTTGGGGTCCAGGCAGGAGGCACAGCACGCCTAACACAGCCGCCCCTGGGGGAGGTGAGGGTCGGAGCAGGAGCCCCTTCCGACACCCCCTGGGCAGAAGCGGACAGTGTCGTCCTCAAAGTGATCACTTATGTGGACCAATGGAAGTGAAGAACTGCCACTTCATGGAATACTCCTGCAAACAACTAGACCAACCCAGCACTGAAGTGAAAGTCAAAGTAGCTCAGTCATGGTTGACTCTTTGCAACCCCACAGACTACACAGTCCATGGAATTCTCCAGGCCAGAATACTGGAGTGGGTTGTCTTTCCTTCTCCAGGGGAGCTTCCTGACCCAGGGATCAAACCCAGGTCTCCCGCGTTGCAGGCGGATTCTTTACCAGCTGAGCTATGAGGGAAGCCCCTCAAGAGCTCTGTTTTACTTTGTGTGTGCCCGTGGCGTCAACACGCTCCTTTTACTGGATAAGGTGATGGTTTTCTCCATGGGCAGCCTTCAGCCCCATCTGCCCCACCCCGGGGACCCCAGGATGCCTCTGCAGGTGCACCATGGCCTCCAGCAGGGAGCCATCCAGCCCCAACCCTGACGACCCAGGTTCATAGAGCCTTAACATTTAAATTAAAGGCAAATAAATGATGGCTTGTCATGTATATGATTGAAAAGTATGGCTGTAAGAAGTTAAACGTGAACCAGTCCACTTGCAACATCAGGAAGATGCTGCTCTTGGTAGGACGGAAACCATTCCCGAATCACCTGCTGGAGGTGGCTTGGGGTGGACAGAGGCTGGTTCTCCCCGAGGCATCCGACCCTGGGAGTCCCCCAGGACATGTGAGCAGGGGTCCTGCACCAGACGTGCAAGAAGGAAGGCAGGAGCCGTGAGCCAGTGCGTGGCAGACCCAGGGCGTGGGGACTCCCACACAGGCGGGCCCAGCCTGAAGCCCAGGGAAAGGAGGGAAGGGGTGAGTGTCTTCCCTCCGCTCCTCACGCTCCAGCTGCATGTTAGGCTGTGGAAGGACAGAGCACACTGGGTGGCCTGACCCGCCCAGGCCGCCGAGGTCCCTCTGATACGTCCCCTGGATGGGGCGCCAGACCCTGCTGGCTGTCGGGTTAAGATCAGAAGAGGTTTCTTTGATTCCACAGCAACTTTACCAAACAAACAACCAAACACCAAGGTGGTCACGGGAGGAGATTTGGGAGTCAGGGCCACGACAAAGCGAGGCATGCAGCCGCCTCAGGGGGCAAGGCTGAGCCCCAGAGCCTGTCCGCGTCAGTGGCCTGCCCAGGGGGTGACGCCCTCCTGGTCTCCCGGGCGCTCTCCCTTCCCTCGCAGCCGCTGTCTGAGTCTGGCTCTGTGCCTCTGGGCGCTGCCCCCAGATGTGGCCCCTCGAGGACTGAGCCGCGTCCAGACGCCACCTCCTTCCTGTGACCTTCCTAAGACCTCTGGCTTTAGGAATTCCCATGGGATGTGTCCAACAATCCCTCCACCTTCTGTGTCTCTAAACCTCTCTCGTACCTTTCATCCCTTTGTATATCTGGGTATCTTTCAAATATAATACCTTCAGTTAACCAATTTTCCCTTTGGCTACATCTAATCAGCTATTTAACTCATTCACTGAGTTTTTCATATAAATTTTTGGGATCTTCATTTCTGGAAATTCTATTTGATTCTTCATTGTTTCTTATCCTGCTCCTGTTTACAATCTTGTCTCTTATTACTCTGTGTTCACTAAACTTTGTTAGCTGACATTCTGCAAACTCGGCAAGTCTAATTCTGCTATCTATTGTTTCTCTTGGGAAACGCACATGATGCTTTATTCCTGTGTTCTCTGTGCATTTTCTCCTCTGAGCACAAGTTCCCTGGAACGTTATACTGGAGAATCCTGAGACCTAGATTGAAGGAGAAGACTGGATTTGCTTTCGACTGGCTTGTCATTGCCTCAGAGGGTGTTAGAAAGCACTAACCCTGGACTGCATTAATACATGTGCGTGGACTGTGGTTTCTAGACTGCAGATGGGGTCTGGATTCAGGCCACACACTCACAAGAGCCAGCTCTGATGTCAAGTGTTGGGCACCAAGTGAAGGCGCAGTTTCCCTCGCTAACTTCTTTTATAGAGCAGGGTATTTGCTTTTGCCCTCCCAGTGTAGAGTCAAGGTCTGGGGAGACCAGCTTGGCCCCCACCAGTGTGAATAACGTCTTTGCCTCAATACTAAACATAGTCATATTATAAACCATTTTTTAAACTGAAGATAGTTAATTGACAATGTGTTAGTTTCAGGTTCACAGCAAAGTGATTCACACTCACACGCGCATTCTTTTTCAGATTTTCTTCCACCATAGGCTATTGCAAGGCATTGAATGTAGTTCTCTGTGCTCACAAGAGGTCTTTGCTGTTCATCTATTTTATATATAGTGGTGTGTATGTGTTAATCCCTCTCTCCCTCTCTCCCCTCCCCCACTATACCCTTTGGTAACCATCAGTTTGTTTTCTATGTCTCTCTGTTTCTGGTTTGTAAGTAAGTTCATTTGTATCTATTTTTTTAGATTCCACATATCAGCAATACCTTATGACATTTATTTTTGTGTCTGACTTACTTTACTTAGTGTGACAATCTCTAGGTCCATCCATGTTGCTACAAATGGCATTATTTCATTCTTTTTCATGGCCAAGTAGTATTTGTGTGTGTGTGTGTGTGTGTGTGTGTGTGTGTGTGTGTGTGTGTGTGTGTGCCATACCTTCTTTATTTATCTGCTGATGCACACTTTTGCTATTGTAAACAGCGCTGCCGTGAACACTGGCATGCATGCATCTTATTGAACTGTGGCTTTCTCTGGATGTACACTCAGGACTGGGACTACTAGATCATACAGTAATTCTGTTTTTAGTTTTTTGACTAAAAAAAAACTTGTGTCTTGACTAGTTTAGTTTTGATTTGTTTTCCTCTAATAAGTAGCAATGTTGAACATCTTTTCATGTGTCTGTTGGCTATCTGTATGTCTTGGGAGAAATGTCTAGGTCTTCCGCCCATTATCTGATTGGGTTGTTCTGTTTTTTGATATTAAGCTGTATGAGCTGTTTATATATTTTTGAAATTAATCATTTGTCAGTATTGTCATTTGCAAATACTTTCTCTAATTCCATAGGCTGTCTTTTCATTTTGTTCATGGTTTCCTTAGAAAAGGAAACAAACACTATACAAAAGCATTTGAGTTTAGCGGCTCCCGTTCTGGGCCCCGTTCTGGGCCCCGTTTTGGGTTTGGGTAGACTCTGGGAGTTGGTGATGGACAGGGAGGCCTGGCGTCCTGTGATTCATGGGGTCGCAAAGAATCGGACGCGACTGAGCAACTGAACTGAACTGAACTGAGGTCCCATTGCTTACTGTCTTGTATTTTTTTAGGCTCTCAGAATTATTTTGTGCAAATTTGTCTCTCTATTTGCTGTCAGCTTTAACTTTCTGCTTTCAGCTTTCCTGGCCTTATCTTGTATATTAGATAAGCACTCAGTAAATATTAGTTGAGCTAATGAATACATTAACCTTAAAAGCTAGCATATTAACACTGCCTGTGCGGAGAGCGTGAATGGTGAGTGGGGGTCAGAAGGAGCGTGTGCTCCGGGCCCTCCTGGAGCTACCCGGCCCCTGGGACAGCTTCCGGGGGCTGCCCTGGTTCTGGCTGCATCACAGGGAGCTGCCCCTCGCAGACAACACCACTACACCCCAGCTTCTGTGCAGCCCTCCGTCTCCCCTCCCTGCCCCCAAAGCACAGTGTCTTGTGCCACCAAAACCAGAAAGTATGGTTTCCATTTCTAAACTCATTAGAAATATTTTTAGGAATGGTCCTCACTTCTCGCCCTCACCTGAGGCAGAGGTTCCTCAACAGATTCGCTTCCCAGAGGCCCTCACCCAGCAGGTCTGCGGGGAGCCCAGTCTCACAGGGGTCGACGCTAATTCTCCAGGTCAGGGACTGTTTAAACACAGAAGGACTCTCTCCTGGGGAATTCACAGAAATAACCCTTGCAGGTTATCCCAAAGCCACACTTGACTCTTGACAAACTCCTCAGTCTTCTAGTTTTGTTTCAACAAATTACTTTAGAGGATCCAGAGTGTGGACTGAAATAACACGGGGCCTCGGGAGCTGCCCTGCTAGTGTGGGCGGCAACAGGGCAGACGGTGAAGAGAAGCTCTCCACCTTTCAGGGGCAGGAGGGCTTAACGGTTTCTAAAACTTAAGTTCATTAAGTCATCAGAACGTGCTGTTTGTTCCCACTTAGAAGCAGCAATAAGCAAGGATATAATTCATCTGCTAAAAATGTTCTCAAGCCCAAAATAGCTCTGTGGATGGACCCACACAACCCACAGTTCTAAGCCCGAGGGCGGGGCCGCAGACAGAACCGCTGGCTTGTGCTGGTCAAGACCCCACCCAGCTCTGCTGTTTCTCCCAGACCCACACCCTGGCCTCACCCACCTGCCGGGCAGCAAGGCACCGCCCCCAGCATGCTGTGACCACAGGGCACTACAGTTCCTACCCTAGGGTGGGGTCCCTAGGGTGGGGTCGGGGCCAGGGGGCCTGGAGCTGGTGGGAAACTCGACTCACACCCCACCGGGGCCAACCAGGCTTGAACAGCTTCTCGGGGGATTCCTACACAAGCTGACCTGTTTCTTCTGCTGCAAACTCCTCTGTTTCCAGGCCTGAACTCTCCCTTTCTCATCTGCTCCCCCCACCTCGAATTCCATCGGCAAATGCCTCTGACCTCTGTGGGCAATGACTTCTACGCTCATCTTGAGCTTCTTTAGGAAAAGGAAGATGGTAAAAAAGCTTCCCAAATGTTTACGCTCTGAAATCCATGATCTGCACTATTGCTGCACGAGTTCATCTGGACTTGGGAAGTTCCTACCCACCTCCCAGCAGACAAACAGCCTCTGCTTTGTCCTCCCACCCGGTCCTGGACACTAGGAGCATTCAGGGACCATCAGCTCATAACCACCCAGGGAGCCGAGAGACAAGGAGACGTAAGATGAGGGATTATCAGGATCAAACAGAGCGGCAGCAGACATTACCAGAGTGATTTCTCCACGATTTTGGTCCTGAAAACCTCCTCCTGGTCTAGGTTCACGGTGCAGTAACAATCACGCATCTTGTTTGGCCCCGGGTATGTGGGAAGATTTTTGGCTTCACCTAAAAGCAAATGTAAATCTATCATCAGTTTAGCACGGAATTATTTGTCTCCTAGTTGATCTCAGACATCTTTCCCGATAATGGGTTTACTCCACACAAGGCACCTGCTCGCTTCTGTATATTCTGAACGTTTTCTTGTCACCACCAGTCAAAGTGTGGAAGAAAAAACCATTTGTACTGTTACATGAACGTGACACACATTAAACTCTAAAACAATGGATTCCTGTAAAAGTAGGAATCCATCAGCCTAGAAATTAAGGATTGTTTCCTTTTACCCACATTCAGTCAGTTCAGTTCAGTCGCTTAGTCGTGTCCGACTCTTTGCAACTCCATGGACTGCAGCATGCCAGGCCTCCCTGTCCATCACCAGTTTCTGGAGTTTACACAAACTCATGTCCATTGAGTCAGTGATTAGTCCCTTTAATGTTTTTAATGTTTAAATCATGGTGTGCGTTAATCACTCAGTCGTGTCCAACACTTTGCGACCACATGGACTGTAGCCCACCAGGTTCCTCTGTCTATGGGATTCTCTAGGCAAGAATACTTGAGTGGGTCGCCATTTCCTTCTCCAGGGGATCTTCCCCACCCAGGGATTGAACCTTCGCCTCCGGCACTGCAGGCAGATTCTTTACCATCTGAGCCACCAGGGGAGCCCTTACATTATGGTAAGATACGCAGAGATGTAAAAATACCCTCTCAGTCACCTTTAAGCATGAGGCCCGGCGGCATCCTCAGCTAACGGCGGCACGCTTGCACAGTCAACCTCGAGAACTCTTTCATCTCGCAAAACTGAAGCCCTCCATCCATGAGACGACAAGCCCCACTGCCCCCCTGCAGCCCACCTTCTAGCTTCTGTCTCTGTGACACTGACGACTCCAGGGACCTCACAGAAGTGGGGTCACCGTGTTTGTCCTTCTGGGTCTGGCTTATGTCACTCGGTGCCACGCCCTCAAGGCTCACCCACGTCCTGGCCTGACTGAGTACTCCCTTCTTTCTCAAGGCTGACACTTCGCTTATCCATTAATCCCCAGGTCTCTCTTTATTCCGATTTAATTTGATAGTATTAGGTCAAAGTTGGGGCAATGCCCAAGGATCACAAGGAGTTGGAAACGACTGAGGTAAGTCAGCGTGCGTGCAGAAACAACTCCAGCCAGCGAGGAGAAGTCCGGGGGCCAGTTGGGCCCGCGCCTCCCCCTACACGCTGGGAGGAGAAGCATGAGCTGCAGGCAGCCTGGTGCCACCAGCCCATGGAGCCTTTGACCCCGGGTCTGACTGGAGACTGCTGGCAAAGTCACAGCTCCTGGACCCTCTGCCACGAGCTGGGGCAAGCTCGCTGCAGGCCGCCGCGGCCTCTTTGCTTCTGGACCAAGTGGGAGCAGAGGGGGCTTCTCCTCCCAGGTCAGAAGGAAGGAACCCCCTCAAGGAGCTCCTGCCTCCCAGGGGCCTCCTGTTCCGCAGCTGAGGGTCTGAGGGCCCCAGACGCAGGGCCAGGAAGGGGGCTGGGTCTGAGCACCCAGCACCGCAGGTGCAGTCCCGGCGCGGCCGACACCTGCCAGTACCACCCAGGGCCGCACCCCTGCCCCCGGTTAAAGCTGAAGGAAAAACAACGACAACAGAAACCAAAGCGAAACCAGAGCAAAAGTTCCTCAGAGCTCGGCACCGGAATGGCCACACCTTCGCCCCACAAACACACTTGGCTCTGCTCTCGGGGAAACACACAGTTTGCAACTTCCTGCCACAGCCTCTGAAGGGCAGAGGCGAGTTTGCGAGCCCGAAGCTTCTCTTTCAAGCTTTTCATTAATGTCATCACTTGGGACGGAGGAGAGCAACAGGTTAGAGAAGTCATGCAATAACTGAGTGGGTGTTTTCCACGCCAATAAATCGAGTGTTCTGAGGCTTCCTAGCAGCTCCGACTGCAACCTGAACACACACACCTGCCGCACGTGGGGCCTGCCGCACACATGCCTGGGACCCCAGGCCTCCCCTCAGGGCCTCAGCTTCCCAACCATAAGGTGTGAGGACACACGTCCCAGGTTCCTCAACTCAAAAGCTTCTGTGGGTTTTTCCTTTGGGAATCGTCAGGGAATCATCAGTGACTCTCAGATGGCGAAGAAAAAGAAATAACCAATGAATGTTTTCCTACAATTACCCCCACGACACCTCAGTGCTGCAAGGCCCTGGACTTCAGGCCACTCCAGGCGAGTTGGGCACAGAAACACAGACAAGCTGAGACGGGCGCGTGATTCCAGGCAGCTTCCAGCCCCAGCATGAAGTGTCTAGAGACAGATTTTCCACAGGCTCCTGGCAGCCGCAAGCACTCACGTGTACTCACACAGGTGCATGCAGACTGTGACGAACCGCATCCGAAGGGGCCCATCGACTTCCTGCCCCCTTCCCGAACCGATGCTCACAAACCCCCCGAAACCACTCCAACTTCCCTGCTGACACTGCTAGGATGTGACTGCACTTCCTCTTGGAATTTTTTATTTTTTTTGCAAGAAATGAGATATTTAGCTGCAAGTGCCTGTGTTTCTTAAAAGTAGAATTAAATCTAATTTTAAAAGTCTTACTGGAGATGGCCTCTAGTGGAAAATATAGGAAGGGGATTTTTCCTGTTTATTCTCCTGAGAACCTCAAAACACAAGCAGCAGCAGTTGACACTTCTCTTCAAGAACAGAAGAGATGAAAGTGCCTTCTCTGAACAACCAGTTAAAACTGTGAAATGCTGAACATGGCCTCCCACCCCCCTGTCCCACCCCCATGGTTACAGAAACATCCTGGTTGCTATGACGATGGCATCAGAGACCAGCCAGGCGCTGGAGCCAATGTTAACAAGTGACTCAGGCCAGGAGCGTTGGGAGGAGGCCGGCACCCCATCTGGCCACGTTGTCTGCCCGGGCCCTGCACTTGGGGACCCTGCCATGGCCACAAGGGCAGGGGCGGGTCCCAGCCACACTAGAGCAGATGATATCTCTTCCACGTGCATCACTTATGCTAAAGGCTGGAGTTCATCTTCTTCCTGACTACAGATATGGGGCCTTTTCGTCCCTCAAATGAGAAGAGAGATGTGTTCTCTTTTCTCTGCGTGGAGCTGTTTACCTAAGAAGGCAAAGTCATGCCTGGTATTCAGTAGGTGCTGATTATTTGATAAATGAATGGATGGATAAATGCCTGCAAAGAAAAAGGAAAGTAAACTCTGGTTTCAGTCTAAGAGCCAAATACTGACAGACATAATGCTGAATCATACTCATAAAGCGGCACCTGAAAACCAGTAATAAATCAACTCTGAAGCAGCAAACCTATTTCTCATTAAGGCGTCAGGCTGTGGTTCCTGGCCACCGCTGGCCACGCTCCCGCACACTCCGGGTGATCACAGCCAGAAAGACCCAGCCCCGCAGACAGCGGGCCTCCAGCCTGACCCAGCAGAGGGGAGAGCCTCCCGTGGGCCGTGGGTGGTCTCCGCAGCTCCACCAGGTTCAGCCCAGACCAGGAAGCCCACTGCCCTGCAGGGGCAACAGTGTCGTCTGCACCCCGAGAGGCTGTTGCTGGTCTAGCCGGCCCAGGCCCCCACATCCGTGGGCTCCCCTCTGAGGGACTCTGACTGCGGCTGCTGCCCTCAACCGGCCCTGGGAAGACTCCCAGCGGTGAGCTGGGGCCTCAGATTTGCCGTGTCCATGAAGCGCGGGGCCTCTGCTCTGTCCTACTACGTAGGCCGGTCCTCAGCTCAGCTACAGGCCAAAGTCTGTAACCACACACGAGAAGCTGCAGGAGCCCCGGACACTCATCCTATGGAGACAGCCCTCCCCAGCCCAGCCTCTGCACACAGGGGCAGGACCCGGCGAGGAAGCCACAGCCCCCGGGCTCCCATCTGCTCTTTCCAAGTACCTAGCGGGGCTACAGAGTCTGGTGGCCAGTATAGCTCCTTATAACTACATAAAAGCCCATTTCCCGCCATAGATCAGTTTCATGATGAAAACATTCTCTTTCCTTTGAATATGTTCTTGACTGCCTTGCTATTTTCTTTTAACACTTGATATTAAATAGAACAGCTTCTCAGATGGTTCAGGGGTAAAAAGAACCCGCCTGCCAACGCAGTAGACACACACAACAGACGCAGGTTGGTCCCTGGGTCGGGAAGATGCCTTCGAGGAGGAAATGGCCCCACTCCAGTATTCCTGCCTGGGATATTCCATGGGGTCGCAAAGAGTCGGACGACTGAGCGACCGAGCACACACACACATTAAAAGAATGAACATCCGCACAATCAGATGAGGCTAGATTTCTGAATCAAGGTACAGGCAGCCTCCTCTACCACAGGCTGACTTACAAGCCAGGAGTGCTCCGGGCTGAGCTGCCTGACCCCAGAGCTCATGGCCAAGGTCCTGACCCAAAGCAGCCAAGGTCCGCTCCAGGTACTGGGGTTGAGGGGCACACCTAGGACACAAGAAGACTCGCAAACGTGCATCTCAGATCTCCCCCAATTTCCAAAAAGAACAGGTGACAGCATGAAAGGCAAGAATAAAATACGGCTGCTGCACGGAAATTCAAGTGTAACATACGGAAGGAGAGAGGACTACGCCTCCCAGCCCACCGCGAGTGGGTCAGCGACGCACCCGGCGCCGAGGCCCCAGGAGCTGACGAACACACGGAAATGGCAAAGCACAGAATTCTCACCATTTCCCTAAAAAGGAAACACACCAGCTCCAGGAGGAGAACTGTGAAAAGACAGGCAGGCATGTCTTCCGAGAAACTGTTACAGAAGATGCAGAACGCCCTCAGGGGCTCTTCTCTGCCCTCGGGTGGGGACGCAAGTGATGACCTGTGACGAGCACGCAGCACAGGAGGGGCCGCTGCAGGGGCCGGGCCCCCCAGGCAGCCAGGAGCCCTGGGAAGAGACCGAAGGGGCCCTGCTCCCCACGCGGACACCACAGGGTCGCCCCTCGGACTCTGGGGCCGCGAGGCAGAGGGACCCCAGAGCCTCTGGTCATCCCCCTCCTCACCGCGGGCCCACAGTCACGCCTACTCCCACTTCCTCTCTGCATCCACCAGTGCTGGGCAGACGGGGAGCACTCCAGAAACGTGTGTTCTAGCAAGTCAAGGAGTGAGCCTGTGACGACACGGTCTGCTGGGCACAGACCACGTGGCAGCCTCTCCCCAAACACACAGCACGGGGCGTCAGAGCTCCTGTGCCGCCCCTCCCGGGGGGACTGCCATGTCCCTCCCTCTGGTCTGGGCTGGCCTCAGGGCCCTGACTGACCAGCGGCAACTGCAGGGCTTCCCGGGGGAGGTCAGAGCCACAAGCCTCCACCCTGGCCACTGGATACTGGTGCTCTGTGTGCGGAGCCACAGGCTAGGCCCTGCTACCATGCAGATGACCCAGGAAGCCCTGGCCAGCCTGACCTTCCAGCACCCCACATGGTGACAGAGGCCTCAAGTGCCCGCAGGGCAGGCTGTCCACCAGCTGCCCACCAGAGCTCCCTCCTAGCCGCACATCCAGCCCGTATCCCTGGCCCTGACGTCGTGAGAGGTGACAGCGCAGTGCTCAGACGCTCAGGTGTTCGGGCAAAGCGGCGCCTCCCCACCCCACCCACGGTGACGACCCAAAGCTGCGATGCACCTGGCTGCAGGGCACCCAGGAGGTCCTGGGCGTCCCCCCAGGTGAGGAGACCCTGCCCTGCGCCCCTGGTGCATCTGACTCTGACCCAAAGGCCCTCCGACTCGAGAATAGTGACGTGGGACATCCGTGCGGCGGGGACACCAGGGCTCCGGTGGGACCAGCGACAGCTGGGCGAGGGCCCCAGGCACACAGCAGTGGGCGCACACAGAGGGCTTCCCTACACAGTGACCTTTCCATTCTGGGTTACTTGACGCCGTTTAATGCCGGTGGCTCCACACGTTTCTGGTTCAGAACTCTCGTGCCTTTTGAGGACTCAGAAGGTCCAGTCGTGCTGGGCCACGTCTCCATCATGACGGTCACCGGCCAGGTTGGGGCGGCCCCGCCCAGGGCCACCTGCTGCCCTCCTGTGCTGAGACTGTCAGAGTTTATCTCGTCACCACCCAGGCCTCACAGAAGCATCACCCAAGTGCAAACACGAGCCCAGGCCACGCAGGGGCGCCCCTCCTGCCCGAGGCCCCCACCCACCCCAGAAGTCTCTGTCTCCCCCCACGGCCCAGGCGCTGGTCACCTTGAGTGCTGGGCATCTCCGGCTGAATGAACAGTCCTGTGGGGCTGAGGGAGGGGAATCTGGGGCACAGGTCCATGGCACCCCTGCAAGCACCACCCTCCAGGCTCCTGGGCCCGGTGCCCTACACCCGCAGGAGCCCCAGCTTCCGAGCCACCCTGGCTGCTCCTCGGTGCACCTCACGCAACCGCTCCCGGAAGAGCCCGCAGACCACCTGCCCACCCGGAGCGCTCCTCCGTCTGGGCTGCCGGCAAGGGGGCCTCGGGGTCAAAAGGCAAGTGTCGCTGAGGCTCCCGGGGGAGAAGAGCCACAGGCACGAAGCAGCTGGGTGGGGGTCACAGTCAGACCGGTTTTGTGGACAACAGCCCCCCAGAGTCACTTAGATCTTCTATCTGAACTGAATTCCACATAGTCAGCACCTGAAACACAAAATGTTGGGTAACTTTGCTTTCACTTAGATGCTGGTCTTTTCCCAATGGGAAAAAAAGCATACGCTATTATTCTCTTGCACTTTTCTAATTAAGCCAGAAATAAAAATAGTGTTCTTGGACAACAACTCAATCCTGAAATAAAAGCTGTGAAATTAAGTCAAGGGAAAAAGAAACCGTGTGTCTCCTTTACTTTATAATGTTGTGTTGAACAGGTATTTCTGATTCCTTGGAAACTGAAATTTTGTGCCTCTGTTTAGGAAATACTTTTTCACCTAATGCTGCATTTCTAAGGGCTGCTAAGGCCAGAAAAGAGGAGGGTATTTACAGCTGTCTCCCCAGCCTGGGGACACACCTGAGCGGCCTCCTGACAAGCCTTCCTGGATGATGGGACCTGGAGCTGGACCTGCTGTTGGGCACCAGGCGCCCAGCAGGCAGGTGGGGGGCTCGGGGATACGCGGGCCCCTCCCTTCAGGGTCCCTCGGGGGCAGGACACACGGGAGAGGGCTGACGCAACAGCACCGACACAGCCCCCACGACCCGGCCACACCACCGGACAGGCGTGAGGGTCACACTGGTGCCTCTGCTCACACCCCAGCCTGGGCCAGCCTCAGCGAGTGATACCCCTCACTGGCGTTCCCGGCACCCACGCCTCGTCTGGGCCCCTGAAAGGTGGAGCAGGGACCGCAGTAGCCGGGCGTCCTCCCAGGAACCGCATCCTGGGACCTCCTGCTTCGACAGGCCTGAACACATCTGTAAACTGCAAATCCCCCAGCTAATTTTCACATGAGAAGACGTCAGTTAGCTGGTTGCTGCTGCTGCTGCTAAGTCGCTTCAGTCGTGTCCGACTCTGTGCGACCCCATAGACGGCAGCCCACCAGGCTCCTTCGTCTCTGGGATTCTCCAGGCAAGCATATTGGAGTGGGTTGCCATTTCCTTCTCCAGTGCATGAAAGTGAAAAGTGAAAGTGAAGTCACTCAGTCGTGTCTGACTCTTCGACTTACCAAGCTCAAAAAGAAGCTTCTGGAAAAGAAACTAAGGAAGCTACTTAAGAAGTTAATAGGGTCGACAACGCCCTTATGTGAGACACCGTGACAACTAAAACAGGAGCTGAAGCCGGATTGTTGGAGCTGCACCCCAAGTCAAGACCCCCCAGCTCGGCTCCACAGACCCTCAACCCTCTAGTGCTTCGTGCATTATTAACTTCGCGGGGATTTCCAAGAGGTTATCAGGAAAGGGCGTGGGGTAAGGAGTCAAGGTAGCTGAGAGGGGAGGAGGAGATAAAAGAGATGTCAGGGGTATCACAAGATGCTTTTATAATGCCACAAACTAAGGTGAAGACAGCATGGAAACTTCCAGAAGAATGAGGCCTCTTGGATTCCAGCTCCCCAAGGGCAGGGAGGCCACCCCCTGGGGTCCCTGAGCCTCTGGGCAGGATCAGGAGACACCGGGACACAGACGATACAGAACAGAAAACACAGTCCACAAGACGTGCCTCCGGGACCTCAGACAGGGGAGGGAACCCAGGAAGAGCCAGGAAAGCGGGGACAGCTGAGCTGACACCTGGCAGCGGACACGGATGACAGACACCCCATAGCTGGCGACCCCCCACAGCCATCTTACAGGTGCGAGGGTCTACAGGTGTGTACATGAATGTTTTGATTTTTGGTTTTTAACATAAAAATTTATTGAGATAGGGTCAGTAGACCACAAAATTCACCCATTTAAAATGAACAGTCTAATGTTTCTAGCACATTCACAGGGTTGTGTGCAACTATCAACCCTCACTGACTTCCCTGGTGGCTCAGCTGGTAAAGAATCCCCCTGCAGTGCAGGAGAACCTGGTTCGATTCCTGGGTCGGGAAGATCCCCTGGAGAAGGGATAGGCTACCCACTCCAGTATTCTTGGGCTTCCCTGGTGGCTTAGACAGTAAAGAATCTGCCTGCGATGCAGGAGACCCTGGGTTGGGAAGATCCCCGGGATTAAGGCATGCAACCCGCTCCAGTATTCTTGCCTGGAGAATCCCATGGACAGAGAAGCCTGGTGGGCAATAGTCCATGGGGTTGCAAAGAGTCAGACACAACTGAGCAACTAAGCACATCACCCCTCACACCCCCTTCCTCCCCCTACCCAGGTCCAGACAACTTTGTTCTGCCCAGGGGTCCCTGTGGTCTGACTGGGTGTCAGTTCAGGGTTTAAGTCCCCCCCTTCACATCTGCAGGTCCCGTCCCATCTTCACTGCTCAAGTGTGTTCGCTGGTCCACAGTTTGTAACTTTCACACACATCTATCGAACTGACAAGCTGACCACCACATTTGAAAATGCTCCTTCCCGGATCCTTGCTAGAACCTAGTCATCAAAACCGTGCGCAGTTCCAGTCTGAGAGGTAAAAATGCTGTGCACTCTGCTGTCCATCTGTCACAAAAGGCTCTTATCGTGGGACCTGATTCCATTCCATTTATTTGGGACTTAAAGCCACTCCAAGCCTCTCTCCTGTCCCTCTTCTCCATCCTCAGCAGGACAAGGTCCCCCAAACCCGCCCTGCCGAGTCTGGCACCCCCATTCTGACAGAACCGTGAAGCCGAGGTGCAGGGAGCTGAGATCTTGGCTGTCAAGTTCTGACTTTTCCAAGTGTGCGTGGATCTACCCTCCTGACTAGCTCCTCTTCAACACCCCGTGGTGTGCGGCCCAGAGGGGTTGAGGCCCCCCACGGCCAGATGCTGCCGGTGGTCCGCCAGCCAGGGTGAGGGCTGCTGCAGTGCAGGTTCCTGGATTCTGACAGCAGAACATTCCTAAAAGTTGGCATTAGTGTTATTTTGGATTCCAGGAGGGAAGACAATCTGGGAAATATGATTTTGGGGAAAGTCGCCAAGGGCACCGTGGCCGTGGCCCCGCCAGACTCGGCAGGCAGGGGCAGGCACCTGGCTTCCATCCACAGAGGGAGGATCCAGGTTCGTTTTCCAGAAACGATCCAGAGAGGACCCCATCGTGTCTACTCTGGCCCTACTTTTGCTCCTTTTTCTTTTTCCCACACCTTTCTCTGAAATAGTCCTGGCTAGAAGCTGAGAAAGAAAAGTTCTTAAATGTTAACAGAAGAGTAGAAAAACCATTTTCTTTCTTATAAATTCAGAACTTGCACTAGTACATCTGGTACAAAACACAAAGTTCTTGAAATAATTTTAAGTGCACGATGTTCCTTCACCCTTTGAGCCTGGCCTGGAAGGGCCACTGCCCAGACCCTTTCAGACAGGGGGACCCCGAGGTCCAAGACACCGACCAGGCCTCACCCAGGTCAGCTGTCTCCATGCTTAACTCCAGAGTGTGGGGGCCATGGAGGGCCTGAACCCCCCACACCCTCTGCACTCAGCACACTCCACCCCTGCATCCTCAGTAGCTCTTGTTCTGCATCGAGGCAGCGGAGGGCAGCCACGACACAGCCAGTCTGTTCACTCCTGTGGCCTCCAGCAGGCATGTGTGACCTGTGCGAGCGCGTGTGTTGCACGCCGGCCGCGGCAGCCCTGCAGGAGCAGCACGGACTGGAGCCCTGGCAAGCGTTTCGCTCTCATAGCAAAGCAGCTGCAACGAGGCACAGCCCTCAGCTGGGCCCCTGAAGACGCCCTGAGGCCCACAGACCTGGTCCTCACGCCTCCGCCATTTCACGGAGGTCACCTGTGCCCGCGGTGCCAGCTCCCCCTGCCCCCGTTCGAGACGCCAGGCGACTCTCAGCAAACAGGCGAGCAAGAAATATGCTTGGCACTAATGGGCCCACCCAGGGGTCAGGGGGCCTGGGCCTGCAGGGGAACCTTGGGCTCATCAACCGTCTTTTCTCAGATGAGCAGGAACCCTGCGGCCAGCCACACGCACCGCCCCACAGAGGAAATCAGGAGGCGGGGGGACGTGCCCTGAAAGTGGGAAGAGGCTGCTGGACTGCAGCCGGGGCTCCGCACGCAGAGACTGGGGGCAACTCCTTGGAGACACGGGGGTGGGGGAGGCTGGGAGGCCGAGGGCACCCTGGAGGTGGCAGCCAGGGGACCCCCTGCAGGCGGCGAGGGGCACAGGAGGGGCAGGCCAGGAGAGGCTGGAGGCTGGCTGGAGCTAGAGGAGGCGGGACACCCCAGGGAACATTCCGGAACACAGGCTTCACTGTGCCTGAGGCCACGAGAAGAGAAGCAGCTGGGAGACACAGGTCAGGGGCGGGGGAGGCGGCACCTCGCCAGGGGCTCACAGAATGAAGTAATAAATGCTTCAGAACTACTTCTAAAGGGCTTCAGGCTGTGCTCTCAGCCGTGAGTCATCCACACGAGTGTCTCCTGGGCAGGAGGGCAGCAGCAGGGTCCCAGACCCACCAGCCGGCCGGGACCACGTGTCCCCAAGGTGAGGAAGGGGGACCGTGTGCCTTGGGGGATGGAGAGTCCATCACTGACCAGCAGAGTCAAATGACTTGATAGCCACTGCCCACCTTGCGGCCTCTCCGGGCGCAGCCTCCCAACACTCACTTCCCGGGGAACCAAGGCCCAGAGGCAGCAGGCAGATTTGAACCAAGGGGTGTCTGGGCCGCTGACCACGCTGCAGGTGCCTCTTGGTCAGAAGGCCGCGTGTATGAGACGCGGGCCGAGTCCACCTCCACTGGAGCTGGAGGGCCGTGTACTCAGCATTCTCCAGGCAGCGGCTGCCAAGCCGGGGCTTTCCGACGTGACTCCATTCCTCTGACAACGGCTGCTCGCCGGCTGGTGGAGGCTCCCTGAGAAAGAGTCCAGCGTGCGACCCTGGGCACAAGAGGCCACAGACACCAGATCCAGGATGGTCCAGATCCTGGCGGCATCCCCAGCCAGCAGGGCAGGCCTCCAGGCCAGGATGCTGAGCTCCGTGCCAGGATGAGCCTCCACGGTGGGGCTCCTGAGCCCGGTCACTCCCGCTGAAGGTTCGCTAGTCACTGGGGACGGACAGGCGCTGGCTGGAGCAGGGACGGGGCCTTCCGGGGACTCACCCTCACTCTTGCCCTCAGGGCTCCACGCAGTGCCCGGGAGGCCTGACACAGCCGCTCCCCCGAGCAGCCCCGTCGTCGACTCTTTTGGTTTGCGGTCTCCGTAAATGACTAGTGGTCCCAGGAAACAGGCAAAGAGCAGAGGGCAAGGCTGTGGACTAGCTGCCTGGAAGGTGTGTGTGGCTCCGGGCCCTCACGGGTCAACGGCCCTGCCCAGAGCAGCGGCCGGGTCAGGGCCCCTCGGAGCTCACCGATCAGCGTGTCCACAGCTGCAGGGGCCGGCAGGTGCAGAGCAGGCTGACCAGCGCGCACACAGCGGGACCCCAGGTCCCAGGTCGCGGTCGCTGCGCTGTCACTGGGCACCGACCAGGCTGCGGGCTGAGCGCTGGGTGGGGGCGTGTCCAGAAGAACCGGGGCCTCCTCCAGGTGGTTCTCGTCCCATCAGAGCGTGAGGGTCTGAGAGGCCTACAGGCACCAATGAGCACAGAGAATCCCAGGATCCAGGCCCAGTAGGTCTGTTCCAAAGACCTCGCTTCTCCGACGGGAGCCGGGCTCACAGACCCAGCCCTGGGGGGTGGGCTCCTGCCATGTGCAGCCAAGACGGGCCCGGAGCCCCCACAGTCCAGCCACAGAGCACCGCGGTCCACCTGCTGCCCACCCAGAGTCTGTGAGCACAGGCTGCGAGCCCCGCAGGAGCGCCTCCCTGGACCCTGGCCATCAGGGATGCCGGCGACCTCCAGGAGTGTTGAGCCTACTTCAGTGACCCACCCACAGAGACGGTCTATAATCTGCTGCCCTGCAGAGAACCGCAAGCCAAGCCCACGCCAGCCACTGGGTCTGAGTCTTCGTGGCAGTTTTAGGACAGGAGGAAACAGTAAAATTAAGACTTTGGTTTTTCCTTCCTCATTCATTACTGGAAAGACCAGCCAAGAGCGAGATCAGGTTCCACGTCAGAGAGGGCGGCGGGCTGTGCCTCCGGCAGTGAAGGCCTGCTGGCTGTCCAGGGCACGAGCACACAGCCGCCGTCATCAGACAGAGATCTGTGCTCTCACATAATCAGACCCACTGTTTGTTTAGTTCACTGACAGCTTAGAAGTCCTCCCGCGTTCCGCAGGTTATTCACAGTGCTTTCCAAAATGCTCCTCACACCCAGCAGCTGGGAGGCGGGGGGCGGGGTGCGGGAGTGAGCCCTCAGCCCTGCGCCCACATGGCGGCAGGTGCACGCTCCGTGGAGGACGGCCGTGTCGTGCCTGGACCCACAGCAGCCTTAAAACCCATCCAGAATTTGTCTATTATGGTTAGTTAGGACGTAACTTGTTTCAAGCAGACAGCAAAGCAGGCAGCGTCACACTCTCCAGGGAACCACAGTGCAGCGTCTTTGTTGTGAATTAGGCGCTCATGTGCTCCGCCCTGCTCCACATCCTCTACTATACTGTCTATCTGTTAGGAACCTGAGAGTATCTATCTAACATTTTAAAGAGGCGACCATGTGTGTCCACTAAAGGTGACACACATGCAAGCTAGCACTCCCATCCCAAGTCCACCCAAGGGACACGCCTCCACACACAGCATGCCTATCCCAGGGGACGCCACACTTCCACACAGACAGCGGGCACCCAGCCCTTCACCTCCTACAGGATCGTTCCGGTTTAAATCTCACGACACCTAATAAACTGAATGCTCCACATTTACTCTTTAATTTATCCTTACCTGAATTAAACCACCCACTGCCCACTCACAGTGTACTGCGCCCGAGCAAAACACGGGACTTTACAGAAACTCCTCGGGCCACGTCCCTGGCCGGCCACATGCCATCTGGGCCCGAGCACCCCCCCGGGGACACGCGGCCTCTCCGGAGCCGCTGTTCCTCTCAGCACTCATATTTTTAGCTCCAGAATCTGAGCCCTTGGCTGGCTTAGCCTGCCTGCTTGTTAATCAACCACGGCCCAATTCACCAGTTTTCATGAATTGAAGTGACCTGCATTCACAGAAGAGCCCTGCCTAACGCCCACCACCACTTCTGAGAAAGGTGGGGTGCTTCCAGTCACAGGGCTGGTGCCAGAGGAGCGGCCCTGAGGTCTGGGGACCGGGCGAGAAGACCAGAGAGGGTGGCGGTCAGGCCAGGCAGGGAAATGGGGATGAAGGCCAGGAAGCAGAGGGCAGAGGGCGAGGGATCAGGGGAGGAGGAGGCACAGGGCAGAGGGAACGTCCCTGAATTAACAACGCAGGAAGCAGCTAGCATGGTGCGTGCTGTCAAAACAGCGGAACGACCACCCAGGACTCCTGAAACACGGAAAAGGGGGGGCGAGAGAAGCAGACGCCTATGGCCCGCGCACATCCCGAGTGCCCTCAGCGGAGCCCAGCAGACCTGGAGGTTTGTCCCATGCCCCCTCCTCTCCCCGCGCGGCCGTGGGGCCACCTCCCAGCCCGTCACTGCCCGTGGAAGGTCTGGTCCCCACTCCTGTCCCTCGAGGCCCCACCCTCACCCTCCTGGGGGGCCCAAGCACCAGGTCAGCACTGGGGCGGCTGCCCTGTCCAGGCTGGGGCCAGCGACCTCCCTGCCACCCTGCGTCCCCGTTGGGAAAGCCGGCACACGCTGCCCAGGAGATGCTGGCTCCTGGCAGCCACGCGGCCACCTGAGCCTCTTGCTCCCGCTCAGCCCTACCACCTTGGGGGCTGACACGTTCACCATGCTGTGGCTCTCCTGGGGCTGGAACCTCAGGGAGAGGCACCTGCCGAGCGTCCACTCCCGCTGGGTCCACAGCGGGTGTCATGACCCCCAGTGACAGTGAAAGCCCTTTGGCATGTGCACTCCTGAGCCACCCCAAAGGCCTCGTGTAAGTCAGAGTCCTTCCACAAAATCCTGGTTCCACAATTGTCACAGGGAAGGTCCGCTCCATCACAGAGAGGCGCCCAGCACACCAAACCAGCAGCTAGTGGGCAGGTCACCACTCCCTTCAGAGCTGCAGGAAGGAGGCTCCAGGGCAGACCTGGATCCAGATGCGGGGCATGGAGCCCACAGCCTGACAGGGTCAGAATCCCAGGGCTCTCCAGGGACACGCCTCTGTGGAGCCCACAGCCAGCCTGAGTCTTGGCTCTGCGAGTGGCCGCAGGACGTCTAGCAGCTTCTCTTCAGTCCAAACGTCCAGTGCTGAGGTCTCAGTAGACAGCAGGCGCTCTGCGGTGCTGCCACCTTGCTCTCGGTCCACTGCCCGACTCGGCTCGTCAGAGGCTCCTCCCATCAGCCCAGACATTGGGCCAGGCCCTCTCGACGACCCTCTCAGAGCTCAGCCCGTCTGCGCGGGGCTCCTCACTGACTCTCAACCTCAAGGCATGTGGGCCCAAGGACACGGGGCTGACATTGTCCCCACTTACGGCTGTTCCAGGTGGAACATCTAGAACTACAGAACACTGTGGATGCCACCGATGTGCTTGGGGAAAATTCCAAGGGGCTGGTGTCTCCAGGAAAGATGCAGCTGTACAGCCCGCCCCCACGCCCGCATGCAGGACCAGCCTCCCAACAGCATCATAAAAAGACTCAGCACTTCAAGTACATTCATGACACTCTCCTTCCAAAGTGGCCTCTAACCACACAGGCTGCTCAAAGCCTCTCGGAACTAACAGCAGCGTGCTGAGCCTCTGTCCCTGGCCGGTCATCAGGGCCTCCCTGGTGCAGTCCAGGGGCTGTCGACCCCGGGGAGCTGTGGCCAGGTCACCTTGCACAGCAGCGGTGACTCAACACAGAACACGCCTGACCTCACTCCTGCTGACAGACTCCCCTTCCCTCTAATTCCAAAGTGGGGGGTGGGAGTGTGGAAGCTGCAGAAGCCAAAAGAGACCAGCTCCTGGGGTCCCGGCTTCTCCTACAGACAGGGTGCCTCTGTGGGATAGGACTAGCTGGTGCAAATACGGGGAGACTCCGTGTCTCCCAGGTGTCAGCTCCGTGCTGTGGGCAGCGGCAGGGCGGGAGGACTCCGTCTGAAGAGCGACAGCCTCTGGCCCCCGCGAGCCTGGCTGCAGGGAGGACAGCTGCCCCCCAGTGCTGAGGGCAGTGGCCTGCAGACCACAGTGCGGGGCGCACCGCGGGGGCCGGCTCAGCTCTGACCAAGCAAGTGAGCAAATCTCAGGCCCTGGGACCCTCGAAACACGACCACCAGGCCCCATCCCGGAGCCGCTGCCCTGCGTGGATCCATGTGGGTCGAGGGGCAGAAACTGGAGGAGAGGGTGAAGGTCCCCATCTTCTCCCACCTCCAGGAGGGCCCGCAGCCTTCTCATCCTTGGGGGCAGCAGAGGCAGAGGTTCTAAGAGCAAAGGGTTTCAAAAAGGAGGTCCTGCCCCTCGAGGAGGCAGAGGCTTGCCTCGGGGCAGGGCGTGCAAAGGGACAGAGCAGGCAGACAGGGCAGGGGTGGCAGAGAGCAGGGGCACCAGGGCCAGAGACCGACAGAAGCTGGGGGCCCTGAGAAGCCTCTGCTGACCGTGGTCCTGGGCAGCGGGCTGAGCAGCACTGGCCTGGGTGGCACCACCACAGGAGCCAGAGGCTGTGTGTCCCACGCACTGCAGTCCACAGGTGGGGCTTATTCAGCGTCAGGTCTCCTAAGGGGCTCTCCCCCTCGACAGCCCGGCCTCACACCCCACACTCTACCCAGCAGCTGTGGCTAGGCGGTGTCCCCGCAAAGCCCCAGCACCTTCCCTCCACCTGCTGAGGGGTGACGAACAAAAGGAACATCAAACCGGCGTGAATGACACCCGGATCTCTGCCACCCATCGGTAAAAACCATGTTGCTTTTAACAAACTTCTAAGAGAGGGATAGACGAGTGAGAAAAGCAGGTTGTAGCCTTTGTCGCCCACGTTTCAGGACCACGACCGTCTACTAGAGACTTGCCGGCTAGCACGCTATTCCTGAATTCACCCACGACGCCCAGCAGACACTGAGGCCTGGGGACGCTGCCGTTCGCTGCGGCGTGAGGAGGCCGAGCCGCAGTTTATCTGTGGAGCTTACAATCAGTTTCCTCTGATCACGTGCTGACATCTGTTCTGGATTTCCTGGGGTTTCCTTTATTAGACTTGAGCCCACGTCTATCTTGGAAAGGACTCTCGGTCACCTCGGCCTTTCTCATCTGAGGGAGGACAGTTAAAGGCAGAGGGACCGTGGAAGTGGGCATGTCCACTCTAGGGCCCTCGGGGACAGACTACAGAACTGCTTATGCGCCACGGCGGGCCAGGGCCTCATCCCACCCTTAAAAAATGCCTTACTCTTGGTGGGTCTTCAAACTTCATGGGCCAAAATGAGTGGAACCTTATTATATATTTGATTGTATTTCTCAAAGCAACTTGTTTTTCTTCATTCTTCACTGGCCTTTGTTTTCTCTTGTCCGTTGATAAAGTTGGGGCAAGTTTCTAGAATGAGCCTGAGAGTGGGCTGGAAGCGCCCTCCAACTCTGTCTGGTGTTGATTCCTCAGTACCCCCATTTCCAAGTGCAAGAGAAGCAGACCCCCGAAGTCACCCGTGAGTGATCCCCATTCCCCGAGGACTGGAGAGTGAAGCTGGGTGCCCCCTTGGCCGGTGTCCACGTGCACAGAGCAGCCCGGCCCGTGGAGAGGCCGTGGTTGCAGGGGCTCAGCCACAGCAAAATGCCCCAGCCCGCTGAGGGCTCCCCTCGCACACAAGGCCGTGTGAGACAAGAGACGGGGCGGTGCCCCAGCATCTCCGGGCAAAGTCAGCACAGGGGCCGCCGTCCCCACCCAGCGGGGGCTACAAAGACCGCAGACAGCACCCTAGGTTTACAAAACAGCTGACTGATTCATTAATGCCCACTTCTCGTCATGAGGACATCAAGCCACAGAGATAAAACCACAGAATGATCCAGAAAAAAAGTCACAGAATTCAACACACGGTAAATAACGTCAACTGTCACCTAAAGTCCCTAACAGGGGCTGTTCTTCCCATTTCTCCCCAAACACATGCAGCCTCGTGTGAACCTTCGACCACGCCAAGTCCCCCAAGACACGCTCGGAAGTCAGAAGCCGACCTTGCTTCCTCCGGCTGCCGCCGCCTCGGGAAACCGTCTCCTGGCGACGCCACGGCACCTGCTCCCGCAGGTCTGCACCCAACTGTGAGCTTGTGCTTCTTGGTGGGCACGTCACCTTGAAGTCGCAGTCAGCCACCCACAGAAGCACCAGAGCTCCAAAGAGAACGCACGGGCCCAGGAGCACGCCAAGCTGATGGCACCCTGGGGTTCCCTCGTGGGGGCGGTGAGCAGACATCACCCCCAGATGTCTGCTCTCGAGGCAGGAACAAGCGGGCCTCCTGTTGGTCCCGCCCTGCTCCTGGGGTGTCGTCTGAGTCATTCCGCTCCTGGAGCCAGGAGACGCCCCAAGCAGGGGACCCCCCAGAATACTGCTCCCTCACATCGCCCTGTCAAGAGCCTCACCTGCAACTCGTGTTCTCCATGGCTGCCCCCCTGCTGTGCCCCACCCTGCGCCCTCGGTACGAGGACCCCACAGGTGACGAGAGACCCTGAGGAGGAAGAGACGGAGGACCAAAGTGTGGACTGGGGCACAGCCGGGTCCCGAGCAGGCTCCCCGTCCAGGGCCCTACTTTACCTAAGGAGGTTGGCACCTTGGAAACGCAGACACACTAAAGGGGACCTTCAAGCAGTGTCCTGTCCGGCCGCCCTCCCGCCTCTGCTCTACAAGGAGCCTCAGACGCCTTCGGGACGAGACAGTGCTGTCGTCTGCTGCTGAGAGCGGGAGCAGTGCCCGGCCGTGGTGAGCAGCCCCGGGGCTGCGGGCCCGGGGCAGGGGATCTTCGGAAGAACCACGACTTAGAACAGAAACCGATGTGCTGACGTTTAGCATATTCTTCATGACAAAAGGAGGCACCGCTCTTGTTCCACGGGGGTCACTGTCTTGAGAAATCTCTGTGCACACAGTTTCTATCATTTCTGAGAATTCTCCAGGTTTGGAAAGCACCCTGTGTGCAGAGCGTGCCATGCACACATCTGCGCGGGTCTGTGTGTGTGCTCACGCATGTGTGTGCACACCTAGGTGCCCGCTCCTGGGGGAACAGGAGGAAAGGCAGATCCCTCCAGTCTTCTTCAGCGACCCCCAAGACCTGAAAACCCCATTTACTGTCCCTCCCGTAATGCGTGAGTATGCAGATGGGTTGGTCTCATTTACTGTTCACTCTGTAAACCCTTGGAAGGCAATGCCTGAGAAGTGTCCAGTTTAAGACTCCACAGGCCTGTGTGAAGGTGGCATCCAGCTGCCATGGGACAACCAGGGAGGCAAACGTCACCCCACCCCTGGGCCAACTTCACCTAAAGGTCAGTCCAGGGGATTCGGGGTCACTCCCAAGACGACCTCTGAGCACCATGTTCAGGGAAAAGAGCTTTTGGAAACGAATTTTCCCTCAACCAGTCCTTGTTATTACATCAGGCCAAGCTCAAAGTTCCCGCTGCTGCCTGGGAGTGACCCTGAAAAGCCAGCTCCCTTACACTGACCTCCACGCACTGCCAACCAAGCCACCCCACCCCTGACTCAGAACCAGCATGTGTGTACAGGCCTCTGACACGACCCAGATCAGATGCGCAGAAACCTCCCAGCTGTTCTGATATCTTCTGTCCAAAAGGACGCCTTGACCACTTTCAGGCCCCGTAACACTAAATCTGGACTACATCCAGACTGGCCTCCAGCACGAGGGGGCTGGAGATCCATGTGCTCGGGCCAACACCCACGGCCACCAGCCCCTTCTGGCTGCAGAAACTCCTACTTCAGGAAACCAACATTCTTATATTCACCAAACTGGGGGTCCTAGCCCAGTTAGCGGTAGCAAGGCCAGTTCGGCCGGCAGGGAGAGGTTTTGGAACAAACAGACCTAAATTGTTACCAATTACACTGAGTCGGGTGCACGTGAAAAAGACGTAGAAGCCTCACTCGGGTGGCTCGGCCTGCCCCTCCTCTTCACTCCTGCCGGGAAGGCCTGCCTGTCGGGAAGGCCTGCCTGTCGGGAAGGCCTGCCTGTCGGGAAAGACGCCGGCCCAGAGGGAAAGGCCCTGCAGAGAAGGCCGGAACGCCTGCCACGAAGCGAGCAAACAGAAGGTCAGGAGGCTGAACAAAACCATGGACACAGGGGTTTTCTGCCCCCGAGACCCTTTCCTTCCGGTCAGGACGCGCATAAACACACGCTCGGGTCCAAACGCTGAGAAACTCCTTCTCCAGATACGGAGGCGGAGCTGAGCAGAGCAGGAAATGATGAACAGAGAAAGGAACGCCATGGACTCCAGATGGATGGGGCCAGCTGGGCTCAGGAGGCGCAGGGTCCTCTGGCTGCCCCTCCTGATGCCTGGGAGGCATCACCGAGGAGTCGCCAGGTCTCAGGGCACAGCCAGGAGAGCCGGCGTGGTCAGGCAGCTGCAGCCCACCCAGCTCGGGGCTCGGGTCCCCCCAAGCAGGGTGCCCGCTTCCAGGGAGCTGGGCTCCTCACCAGGGCAGGCAGGCAGGAAACAGGAGCCTCACATTCAGGGGCCCCTGCTCCCCACCCGCCACGGCTCATGCACCCTGTTCACAGTGCTTCCCTCGCCTTAACCAACGTTCTCTCACTTGATCTCGTGGTCTCCTGGCCGTCCAGCCCCGCCCAGGGTCCTAGGAGCTCGCCAAAGGCCAGGGGCTCCCACCTGAGCACAGCCAGGAGAGAGAGCAGCCGGACACAGACAGGAGAAGAAGCCACAGGCAGAGCCTGGCTTGTGGACCAAAAATGCCAACGGTTTCTGATGCAAATACAAAACATGAGAAATCAAAACCAACTGCAGAAAATACACTCAAGTCACAGCAACTGCAAAGGCAGGTGTCCCAGCAGCGAGGCCCTGGCAGGAGGTTGGGACCTGGCCAAGCTACCCTCAGGGCTCTCAGATGGCAGGTGCCCCCAAACACACCCGCACAGACCCCCAGGTTCGGCCCACAGGAGCCCTGGGACTCTGCAGTGTGTCTGCAGCCTCCACCAGGCCCGGCAGAAGAAATAAGACTGAGAATTGCTTGAGGAACTGGAACCTTTTCTACACTTCGCGCACCTGCTGCACAGACGAGGCTGGTTCCCCGGCGCCACGGGTCCCACCAACGGGCCTCCCTCCCATCACCGCACAGCACACTGCGGCCCCGAGAGAGTCCCTGGGCGTGCGGGCACGTGTGTGCCTGTGTCTGTGTGTGCATGCACAGTCATGCTCTGACAAGAGGAGCCCCCGTGAGATGCTAACGGCAAACGACTCCTGCTCCCAGCCAAGCCCTCGGCCTCGGGGGCGCAGCCCTCTCTGGGGGAGCCTGGGGACCCTGAATGCCGCCAGAAGGCCCTGGACACACTGCACCCGGGTGGGATGTGTCCTCTATGTGAACATCATATACAAAGAGTTCTCTGCCCTTGAAAGTCACCCCTACAAAGCAGATAAAATACCCAATTGTCTGATCGTAAGTTAAAAACTGTTTAAGGCGGTCAGCCCCAGGACAGGCCACAGGGCCGCCAGAGAAGGCTGAGCTTGCCAGTCACAGGCCGGAACAATCTGGAAATCCCCAGCCCGCTCTCATCCGAGAGGCCATCGGAAAACCAGTCTATCACAGCAGCCCACTGCAGCCCTCTACAAGAAGCCGGTGCAGCAGCATCCCCTGGGGTCTGCACACTGATGGGATTCCTGGCACCAGTTCATGCTCCTGCATTTCTGCTCACAGCTCTGTGCCCCATCTGAGCTCGCCCTGGAAAGCTCCCAGTCAGCTGGGCCCAAACAACCAGAGGCCCAGTGGCTGGGGGCTGGGACCGAACCTCCTCCCCCACCCCCACCCCCAAGTCCAACAGCCCCACTCCTCCGGCCGACCACTTGTTGCCTGCCCAGTCTGGGAACTTTTCCTGCATAAGGCAACCCCTGGGCCAGCAGCAGGAAAGGATGGTCAGAAGCTAGAGGGCAGGCACCAGGAAGAAACAGTGCTGCTCTCACCGGGCAGCAGCCTGCAGGTTGTCCACGCAAAGCCCAGCCCCCAGTTATTTCCCTTGGAGCCCAGTTCTGTCCACAGGGAGCCCAGCCCCCAGCTCTGTCCATGGGGAGCCCAGCCCCCAGCTCTGTCCACAGGGAGCACAGCCCCCAGCTCTGTCCATGGGGAGCCCAGCCCCCAGCTCTGCCCACTCAGATCCCAGCCCCCCAGCTCTGTCCACGCAGACTCCAGTCCCGCATCTGAAGCGTGATCTCAGGTGAAGCTGCTCAGTTTCCAGCAGCTCAAGAACCTTGGCTGGGAGGTGGTCGGCAGGCCCTGACCCCGCTGTCCTGACCTCGCAGGTGTCGCTTGGCTGAGAATGTCCCCAGATGCTCTTTCCAAGATTCTCAGGGAAGGGGAGGCACTGGAGGGAAGTCAGCTGTCTGCTGAGGAAGTGACTGACAACACACCCTAGAGGCTGTTCCTCACTGACCTGGGTAATTACAAGTTCATCACCAGACAACTGAGGCAGTCACCTCTCTCACTGTGTGACTTTGGGAAACTGACCTGGCCTCTCTGAGCCTTTGGGGAGGGCCCAGAGAAAACATGTGCCTGCACGCGGCACAGAGTCGCGACCAGACTCGGACGCGACCGCAGGGACACCTGCTGCTCCCTGGAGTGTCCAGGGCCCTGCAGGCAGGTCCAGCAGCGTGGAAAAGGCCAGAGCACAAACTCAGCTTAACTGGCCATTCCAGCCCCTCCCACAGAGCGAAAAAGGAAAATGACATCTTTTCCTTAAAAGAAAAAACCATGAGACAAAGCTACAAGAAGATCCTGGGGCACAAGCAGCTGTCCTCAGACACCAGTGAGGGCGGCTTGGAACGGGAGGTCCCGGGGGACCACTCTGGGTGGCCTCTGGAAAGAAGAGTCACACAGAAAGAAAAAAAGGCCCTGACTCTGCTGCGAAAGTGCTGCACTCAATATTCCAGCAAATTTGGAAAACTCAGCAGTGGCCACAGGACTGGAAAAGGTCAGTTTTCATCCTAATCCCAAAGAAAGGCAGTGCCAAAGAATGTTCAAACTACAGCACAATTGCACTCATCTCACACGTTAGCAAAGTAAAGCTCAAAATTCTCCAAGCCAGGCTTCAATAGGACGTAAACTGAGAACTTCCAGATGTACAAGTTGGATTTGGAAAAGGCAGAGGAACCACAGATCAAATTGCCAACATCTGTTGGATCATCGAAAAAGCAAGATAGTTCCAAAAAAACATCTACTTCTGCTTTATTGACTATGCCAAAGCCTTTGATTGTGTGGATCACAACAAATTGTGGAAAATCCTTCAAGAGATGGAAACACCAGACCACCCGACCCGCCTCCTGAAAAATCTGTAGCAGGTCAAGAAGCAACAGTTAGAACTGGACATGGAACAACAGACTGGTTCCAAATAGGGAAAGGAATACATCAAGGTGTATATTGTCACCCTCCTTATTGAACTTATATGCAGAGTACATCATGCAAAATGCTGGGCTGGATGAAGCACAAGCTGGAATCAAGATTGCCTAGAGAAACATCAATAACCTCAGATATGCAGATAACACCACCCTTATGGCAGAAATCGAAGAAGAACTAAAGAGCCTTTTGATGAAAATGAAAGAGGAGAGTGAAAAAGTTGGCTTAAAACTCAACATTCAAAAAACTAAGATCATGGCATCCGGTCCCATTACTTCATGGCAAATAGATGGGGAAACCATGGAAACAGTGAGAGACTTTATTTTGGGGGGCTCCAAAATCACTGCAGATGGTGACTACAGCCATAAAATTAAAATGCGCTTGCTCCTTGGAAGAAAAGCTATGACCAACCTAGACAGCATATTAAAAAGCAGAGACATTACTCTGCCAACAAAGGTCAGCCTAGTCAAAGCTATGGTTTTCCCAGTAGTCATGTATGGATGTGAGAGTTGGACCATTAAGAAAACTGAGCAGCAAAGAATTGATGCTTTTGAAGTATGGTGTTGGAGAAGACTCTTGAGAGTCCTTTTGCCTGCAAGGAGATCCAACCAGTCCATCCTAAAGGAAATCAGTCCTGAATATTCATTGGAAGGACAGATGCTGAAGCTGAAACTCCAATACTCTGGCCACCTGATGTGAAGAACTGACTCACTGGAAAGAACCTGATGCTGGGAAAGATTGAAGGTGGGAGGAGAAGGGGATGACAGAGGATGAGATGGTTAGATGGCATCATTGACTCGATGGACATGAGTTTTTGAGTATACTCTGGGAGTTGGTGATGGACAGGGAGGCCTGGTGTGCTGCCATCCATGGGGTCACAAAGAGTCAGACATGACACAGCAACTGAACTGAACTGAACTGACTCTGCACACAGATCATACCCAACTGGATCCACTGTCAAGTTCAAAACAAAGCTCTGGACAAGGTTAATTGTCAGCATCCCTCCTTTAAATGTCCCTAAAATCCAGAAGCCCAGGCCCCTTCCTGGGATCCCATCAGCTCTGAAGAGTGGCCAAGGGGGAACCAGTCCCAGGAGAGGTTGGCGACCAGGCCCTGGTCCTGGTCCTGGTCCTGTGGAGGCAGCAGTGGGCACCAGCGGGCACCAAGCAAGTGGGACTGTCTCTGGACGGGGCAGCAAGGCTAGCGGGGCACAGCCCCGACTGATTGAGGCTCTAGACGCCGAGTCACCCTGGGTCCTTTGCAGCTACTTTGTTTACCTTCGGGTTCCATTCTGTTGGCAATGGGGCTAAGACAGCCACTTTTTACACTTTGGAAACCATTCAGATAACAGGAGCAGAAACTATGCAAAGAGGGAAACACAGGCCCCAGGGACACTCCTGGTCTGACTTAGGGGTGAAGGGCACAGTGTTCAGATTGAACCTGAGGGGGGTCCAGCCCCCCATAGCAGGCGGGCCTTGAAGTGGACACGCGGCCTCACTGAAGGGGTCCTTGTGGGATACTGACCATCCCACTACGGGCTACAGGCTTGCTCAAAAACCAAAACAGACAAGGCCATATCTGAAGACAGACCTGGCCGGCCGGGACCCACCCTGCACACAGAAACACACGAGTGTTTGCAGACACTCGGAGGACTAGGGCCACCACCTGGTCCCCATTCTCCTGTTGATCCATCACATCCAGCAGAGAAGCGTCCCGGACACTGACGCTGAGCAGCTCTGAGCCCCCCAGCAGCGCCGTGTGGGGACACACATGGGTCCAGCCCCTGGCGTGAGCTGCACGTGGATTCGGGAGACCTGATGACGGAGCCTGCGATTACCCTGCAATCTGAATGTGTAAGCTGTCGAACTCTGGAAGCCGCCTCACACCTAGAGAAAAGCACAGGGTCCTTTGTGTGGACGGTGGGACTTTAAGCTCCCTATCAACCGGGTTAGAGTTTCCTGACCACAGGACTGCAGCCCAAGATGCCCACGTGTCTGCGTCCATTCGAGGCCCGCGCCTCACGCACCCTGTGCTGGATGGCCACCCACACTTACCCTGCCTGCGTGAGGGTCCGAAGCCTAGGAAATCGTCTTCCTGGGCCCTGGTATCCTCCGCAGAGCATTGTTCCCTTCACATTTTAAATGGCTGTGATTTTTAACTCTTCGTTTAGCCATCTGTATACTCAACAGTAACGGTCTTGCTTCTTCCAACAGATCTATTTTCTCCTCCTACAGAAGCGTCTCCACATTCCCCAGCTGGGGTCCAGTGGGCAGACGTGCATTGGGTCATTTCCACGCGTGTCCATCTCCCTGCTCTTCTTGGGGAGCGGGCTCTTCACGCCGCTGTCCTTCTAGTCACGCCCGTGGCTTCCTGCAGGTCACGTGGCCCGGCTGGGCTCCGGCTCATTTCTCTGAAAGCTGCAGAACCCTCCTGGCTATAGGGGTGCCATCGCGTAATCACCTCTTCAGCTGGCATTTCTCAGTCCTCTGAGCATTCCTGAGCATCACAGAGCCCCATCCTGACAGTAGGGGGCAGAGGGCAGGCACCCGGCAAGGACCCCACCTCCCCACCTCCCCTCCCTCTCCTGACTCAGCTGGAGCCCTAACCTGTTATAGGACTAACTGAACAAGCACCAGCTAACACCTCGCCATCAAGACCGGAGCACCACAGGCGCCTTTGTTCACACTGGCTCACTGAGCCGCACACAAAGGGCCTCAGGCAGCCCCGCTGTGCCTGGGGCCGCCCCTACTCTCCCTGCAACAGAGCAGGGTGAGGCCGAGCCAGTAAGCTGCAGTTAGCCAGCAACTGCCCAGGACTCCATCTCAGGCTGCCCGCCCTTCCTGAGCGACCAGAACTCAGCTGGACCCTCCTCCCTTGGAAGCAGGAGGGGTGCCTGCAGCCTCCACTTTCAGGTGAGACTTCCAAGCGTCGCTTCTCAGCTTCGCTGCTCCCACTCGGGTTGTTTCCATAGCGCAGTGCACGATGCACTGACTCCCAAACGCCCTCAGAGGGGTGTGAGTGTGGGCTCGAGCACGCGCCTCGTTAGCTTGAGAGAAGTCTGGACATTTTCTGCCAAGTGCCGACCCGTCCCCCAGGCCCTGCCCCCGAGGCCCTGCTCCCTGCGAGCTGGGCTCAGAGGGGGCAGCTGACTCGGTCCCTGCTCCTGTCCAATCCCATCTGGACGAGTTCTGTGCCTCCATCTTTGTCCTAGTGCCGGCGCCCAGGGACCTGACGCCTCGCACCCCGTCCTCACACAGGCCTCTCCCCTCCAGTGGGGACGGGTGGCCCTGCCGTCCGAGCTCACTACACAGTGAGGAGGCAGTGCAGAGCCCCCGCCAGCTGGCAGGCTTGGACGGGGGTGTGACTTCACCTCCCTCCCTTGATGGCGACAGCAACACCGTGGGCTTGTGAGAACCCTTGTAGGTGAAGCGAGAGAACGTGTACCCCAGACCCTGGGGTGTGCACCCCGCCCCACCCCACACGCCAGCACACACTCCTTCCCGGGAAGCCCAGAGACACAGACTGGAGTTAGGACCAACCTCACTGCCCCAGGCAGAGCCAGCCTGCCCACTGGTCCTCAGGGGCCGAAAATAGCTTGAGAGCCTAGCTCGGTTAATAGAATATCCAGGTTAATTTTAGAATCGGAGAGCTCCGGAGAATATAAAACCCCCGACGCCAAGAACCGTGTGTGGCCAGCACAGCCCCTCCTCCCACTGTCTCTCTCTCTCTCTCTCTCTCTCTCTCTCTCTCTCACACACACACACACACACATACACACACTGTGACATCACCCGTCATAGTCACAGACCGTGTCCTCCGACTGAGCCCTGAGAAGCCCTTCTATTAAAAACCATTTCAACTTACAAGCCCACATCTGAGCCTCGCAGACCCTGTGAAGGGTACACCACCGCTTCCCAGGGTGGAAATCAGGTTGAAAATCACTCTCAGACCTGGAATCCTGAACTCTCAACCCCTGGGGTCCAGGGCTTCTTTGCCAGGTCACCCACGGTCCCTCCCCGCTCCCACCCGGCCCAAGGGGCCTCCTGCTTCTGGGAGGATGCGTTTGCTGGCAGGCAGGCCTACAGCCGGCCAAGGAGGCGTGGAGGTTCCCTGCACGTGTGCTGCACCCAGGCCGCCCTCGCCCTTGGCGGTGACAGGGTCTCGGCTGGTGAAAAAGGAACAGGGGCGGGTGCTCTGAGCACGGGGAGAAGGGGGCCACTTCTGGACCCAGGAAGGAAGGCCGCCCATGGCCGCACTCGGGACTCATCACAGATCCCAGATGCCCTCAAACCCGACAGCAGTCCAACCACAGGCCAGGCTAAGGGGGCTTTTCTTATCCTCAAGTGCAAGGCCAGGATTTTCTGTTTTTTAGTTTGAGAGAAACCCCTCTGTATTGCTCGTAACTGAACACATTTATTGAGACGACACTTTTAAAAACAAGGAGTAACTGTCATGGAAAAGGGAAACATCACTGGAAAGTAAAGCCATGTCGCAAGTCTTAGAGGAGGGCCAGGTCCAAATGACAGCGCGGGGCAGGGGGGCTCCCGCTAGGGGTCTGCACCCATCCCGCCGGCAGTCGCTTCCCTCCCAGGGCTAAAGCCCTGACTCACAGAAAGTCAGAAGAGCACACTTCCTCAAAGTAGCCTCATAGGAAGTGTGCTCGGTCTTACTTGACATGAGACACTGCTGTTTCCAAAGATAGACCACGGGTAAGATAGCCAAGTGTGCAGAAGAACCATCCAAAATAACTGAGAGATTTAAGTGGGGAAAGACACAGGTTCTTTATGACAAGGACTCGAAATAGTTACAATAAAAATACCTTACTTTTTTCCAGCACTTTCTTATGTATTATCTCATTTGCAAACGGTGGAAGGAAAAAGAAAGGGGAAGAGGAAAAAAAGGAAGAGATCCTTCCCATTTTCCCCACCGTTAGCCTATCAATGACCAAGTACCACCACACGTTCCAGACTAAGGACTACAGCCCCACCCCGAAAAACTTCAGCCCCCCCAAAACATTCTGCCTTTCCTCTCAGCTCTAGGAACAGTGATGCTGCTGATGGTATAACTGGAGGGAGAATTCCTCTGTTTCTGGGGGGGCGGGGGGTGGTAGGGAAGCTCCCACAGGATGCTGCAGACAATGACTGCCGGCATTTTGCAAATGGAAAAATGAGGCCATGAAAGGGGGGGCACTTGCCCTGTGTCTTCCAGCCGGCAGGCCACCAGCAGACCCGGACATGCTGCCAGCCAGCCCCAAGACAGGGCTCAGTATAAATGGTCGATCAGCCAGGGTCTCCCAGAGCCAGGAGGCGGGTGTGCCTGTGCCGCCTGCGTAGGTGCCCCTCCTCCGGGTCAGTGCTGGTGTCCCTCCTCATTGGCCTGCCTTCATGGCCCGGCACTCAGGCAAGTCAGAGTCAAGACTGGCCACAGCAGAGGAAGGAGGAAAGAAGTGGAAAGCTTGGGGCACCACCCACCAGGCCCTCCTACTCACAGTGGAACAAGACTAAGCCCCTGGACCAGCTCCCGCACTCCCCATCTGGGGCCGGGCCCAGGTTTCAAGTCAGCAGTGTGGCCCAGACCGCCTCTTTGCTCCAGCACAGGAGGAGGCCCTACCTGTGCTTTGCGGAGGCCGTTGCCCCCTGCAAGCCCCAGTGACAAAGATGGGCCAACCCCACATGGCGGGTGAAGACCCTCAAGGTCGGGAGAGACAGGGGCTTCTGAGAGTGGAACCATGTCCAGGGAGCTGGCCCACTATGGACAGGCGTTTCTGCTCATCCTCCCTGCAGTCCCCAAATATCAGGGAGGGGGTCTCCAAAGGCTCGAACAATACCCGTCCCCACGCGGGGCTGAAGCAGCAGATGTTCAGTGGCTGCACTAATCCCCCACTGAGCCGGGCGCTCCTCGCACTTGTTTAAAGCGACGCACACAAAAGAGAGAAAGCCTAGTCAAGCAGCGTCTCCAAGCCCCTTCCCCGCTCACCCGGCCCATCTCTGTGGGTCCAGAGCCTCCCCGAGGGCGTCCTGCCAGGCCAGCAGAACTCCTCTCCCAGGCCTGTGGGGGCCTCCTTGCCCTCTGCTTCTCGGGCTGGGCCATTCTGGAAAGAAATCAATTTTCTCCGCTTCCTGACACGAGTCCAGGCTGGCCGTGTGGGGCTCGAACTCCAAAGTCCCCAGACCCCCTCCTGCATGCTGCACCCAGAAGCCTGGCACACCCCTGAGGCCATGCCCCACCCCTTCCTGTCCCCTGAATAAGGAAGCAGCTCAAGGCCTCTGGGGTGAGCCCCCCTCATGCTCACTGGACCCTGAGGCTGAGAGGCACTTTCCCTGCCTCACTTCAGGTGGAGAGCCATGCTGACCCTCGGGGCAGAAAGTGGCAGCAGATTCCAACCCAGTAAACAAGGGAAACCCTCTCCAGGCAAGCTCTTCAGGGCTGAAGTGCGGCCACATCCTAGCTGCAGTGCTGCTGAGCCAAATATCAACAGCGTCTCAGCGATGATCCATAAACCAAAATAAAGCAGACAGGAAACAACACGCTGATTTGGGGTGGCTGGAATTCCTAAGCAGCATCAGATGTCATCAACAACTGACGCTCCAGCAGTCACTGGGGGCCTGGCTTGGTTCCCAGAGGCCCTTTTTCACATGGGAACGTGGAGGACCCGGGGGTTCAGTGAGCAAGAAGGACCCTGAGATGCCAACTCTCCCCGGCCTTAGAAACCCTCTCCAGCGGGAGCTGTACTCTCAGTCGCCACATCGATGGCAGTGACTGGTAACGGTCAATCCAGGCACCGGTCTTGCTTTGGGGGAACTTGTACATCACCCTTCCCAGTCAGACTGGGAAAAAGCAAGTCTCTCTACATAAACCCAGGAAGTCCAGACACAGCCTCCCAGCCCCTCCCCCAGCTCCTGGGTCCAGTGAGAAGGGCGGGCGGCTCTGGGGACACGACCTGAATGGCAGGCCCTGGTGGCCAAGAGCTCCCTCCGCCAGTTCTCAATGGAAGGGGGAGGGGGTGGCTCTCCTGGCGCCCTGCCCAGAGAGCGCCCTGGGCCAGAGAGCCGGCACACAGTCACAGGCAGACACACACACAGACACATCCACCTACACAGCGGCCCGCACACCCAGGCTCGGTCAGCCACCCGCTCGGCCCCTCGCCCCGGAGGGAAGGTGCAAGAGCTCCCACGTCCGCAGCAATGGAAGTGTCTGGGTGCCGCTCTCAGCGAGGCGCGGAACCCCAAGCTGGGTGTTTCTGGCACCTAAAATTCTCGCATCCGGAGAGCCCCGGTGCGCGCGCTCGTGCACACGCAGATACGCAGTCCCGGGGGACCAGACCTAGGTCCGGCGGAGCGCCTCCCCCTGCTGCAGTCGACTCTGCCTCCGGGGGCTAGGGGACGCCAGCGGCGGGGAGCTGCGTCCCCCAGGGCCACCGGCCCCCTCGGACCAGCCCATCCTCGGGGGAGGCGGGGAGAGGGCCGCCGCTGGGCGTCTCTGGTGCTGGGAAGGGGGCCGCGGCGAGGCTCTCCCGGGGTGAGGAGGGGCCGCAACCGGGGAGCGCGTATCGCCGGGAGGCGCCAGGGCCGTGGACCCCAGCGAAGGGGTCGGGGACCGGGGGGCGCCGCCGCGAGCCCCCCGAAGACTCCGCCGCCCCGCCTGCTCCTGGGAGCTCACCGATCTTGATCTTCACGCTCTGGAAGACCCGGAGCCCCTCTTCCTCCACCGCCATGCTGGGTCCGCCGGGATCCGCGAGCCAAGCCCCCCGGAGCAGCCGGAGCCCGAACGGCAGCGCAGTCCCCGCGCTCCGGGCCAGACCCCCGCGCCCGCGCGCCCGCTGCGCCCCGCCTCCGGCCCCCGCCCACACGCCGCCCATTGGCCGGGGGCGCGGGCGGGGGGGCGGGAGGCCACGCCCCCTGCCCCGGTCGCCCAAAGCCCGCCGCTGGGCAGAGGCGTCACCGTCCGGCCAACCGTGCGGTCCCAGCCGCCCATTGGCTGAGGGCGAGGAGGCGAGGCGGGGCGGCTCCGCCCACATCCCAGGCCCGAGAGGCCGATTCTGTGTCCGCGAAGCATCCCAGGGACCGCACCGGACTCCTGGCCCGGCAGAGAGGAACCGGCCTGGAGTGCGGGGTACAGGCCGGCGGCGGGAGCAGGACTGGGGTGCGGCGGGAAAGCAGCCGGGGGGGGCGGGGGCGACCGGGATGGTTGCTGCAGGAGAACCAGGCCGAGCAGCCGGGTGTGCGGGGGGCGGCGAGTGTTGCTGGGTGTGAGGACCAGGCGGGGGCGCGGGAGGCAAGACACATGCACAGGGATTTGAGAAACGCAAACCTAAAAATGGAAAAGGGAAAGAATTCCCCGGCCCGACCCAGCCCCCTCAGAGTAGGCGCTGCAGGCGACCTGGCATCTGGAGGAGCGCGCAGTCCTGGTGAGACCAAATCCCTCCAGCTGCCAACCTGCCCGTCGCCAGGCCTCGGGCCACCCAGGCTCCTAGCTTCTCACAGGCCAAGTGCACTCCTGTCGGCCCTCCCTGCCCCCAGGCTACCATCCTCAGCGCGTTTTCTGTGTCTACTGACTTCACATCCTCTTCCCCTCCGCTGGCTTCAGAGCGCCCTGCGCCACCCAAGCACACGCACACACACACCAGAATAATAAAGAGGGAGGCCTGTTCTCTTCCTTACTTTCCCTCACTTCCTTAAAGAAATGTTGATGTATGTGTTGAGAAAAGTTAATGACCCTCTTTACCCAGACTACTCGAGACTCCTTCCCGGTCCTCATTCATCTCCTGGAGTTTATCTTCTCCAGACCTTCACAGGAGGTTTACTGGGGTTTAACAGGAAGGTTAGGGCAGCAGCCCCTCCTTGGTCCAACCCCCAGGGAGAGCTGCTGCATCCTACTCCAAACCTCGGGGGCTCCTGGAGTAAGCCAGCCTTCCTTTGATCTGACCTGGGAGGGCTTTGTCTCCATCTGGGGACCTGGAAACCACGCCCAGCTCCCAAGTTTCTCAGAGGATCTGTTTGAGCCCTGCTTGCAGATGCCTTGTTGACCAGCTGCTCCCCAGTCCAGTCTTCCTTCCCTCACTCCCTCTCAGGACTCCCCTTCTGAGAACACTTTCAAAAAAGGCTTGCACACTCCGATCTCTGCTTCAGAGTCTGTTTCCAGAAAAAACAGCATAAGACAGTTGGGGCCAGGATTGTTCTAGGAGTGGCCTCTGTGATGGGGTTTGAGAGCTGGGAGCCCCCTACCCGCCAGTGACTGCAGCCGAGCTGAGCATGGGGGGAACAGTGCTGTGCAGTGCCTCAGGAACTCGAGAGGTTTGGAAAAGCAGGGATCATTTGGGCTTTGGAACCAGAGGGTTCTTGCTAAGGGTGAGGCAATGAGAAGATCACCCATTTAAAGAAAATGTGACAAAAGGCTTCTTTGTCACCATATAACTCTCCCACAACCAGAGAACCAAAAAGCTGTGGATCAGAGTGAGGACTTCATCACAAAAGTCGCAGTGCTCCAGGGCCGCCTGTAGGCTCAACCCAAGGAAGGTTGCTGTGACCGAGATTTGGGGGAGTGTCATCTGGATCAGTGCACTTAGAACCTTGAATCCCAGCCTTCCTAAATCTTTTGCACTTGAGGAGGTGTGCCCCTTCCCCTGTCACAGGCGAATGCACCCTCTGGGCTTGGAGATGATTGTGGGAGGGTGCCTGTGCTCTGCATCCATCTCCACTCCCCAGCACAGCAGCATCTCCCAGCTGGGAAAGTGCTGGATCTGCAAACGTGGGAAGCATGCTGGAGGGACCGGGGGAACAAAATCAGGAGCAGAGCCAAAGAACGCTGGACCCAGGAGAGGACTGCCATCACAGGGGACCAGGGTAGAGTCCCCTGACACAGCGTCATTGAACCATGATACAGGATTCAGCACCCTGGCCAGGACCCCAGACCCCTCGTAGGACCCTTTGCAAGCTAGTAAAAAGCAGCATTCCACATGAAGTGAAATGGGAATGCCCAATGGTTGCGGCAGACAGCTGAGAGCAGCATCCCAGTGCTCAGAGATGTGAAACAGGAGAGGAAATAAGCTCCAGGAGCCCAGTAAACCTACTCAGTGTCTAGGAAAGCCCAGGAGACACTCCATCTCCAAATGCAATGAGGGACTTGCTGGCTGTGCAGGACTGGGCAGAGGGTGGAGACGTCGTTACAGGGAGCACTCGGCTCCCTAATAGCAGTGAGCGTGACGAGGTAATGACATGATAGAGGCCAGATGGTGACGTTTAACTTCAGAAGTAAGTGGGAGTAGTTACTGTGCAGCAAGACTGAAGTGGTGGCCCTGATGTGCTGAGCTGGAAAAGCTACAGTGATGGTCAGTCGAACATGGCATCAGGGGAAGGACAGAAGCCAGCCAGCAGAACTACTCAGTTCATGCAACCAAAGAAAGTTGAAGACAGGGCTCAGGGGCCCAAGAAATTTGCCTCGATAAAACGTCACTGCCCCTTACCCAGTTTCTAGGCATGAGCCTGTTCTCATCCCAGGGACTGCCGACTAGAGGGGAGGACTACATCCCCCTGGGACCTCCCCCAGAGGGGCCTGTGGCCGTTTGCGCAGGTGATCCCACCTGGAGAGGGAAACGCCCCGCCGTCTGAAGAGCTGCTGAGCTGGGTTCTGGGTTGAGGATCATCGGGCCCCTGTTAGAGCGAAACCTGTGAGGTCCGGGAAACATGGAGTCTGGGGCCGGGAGCAGCTCGCAGTGAGCCCCCGGTGACCGTTTCCCCGCACTGCAGGCGTGGGGCTGGTGGGGACGTTTGTGACAGTTGTCAGAGCGCTCACCTTGGTTCCTTGTTATGCGGGTTAAGAGCCGTCCCAGCGAGGAAGGCCAAGATGGAAGATCAAAAACGATGACACATCCTGGAGGGAACACGGAGGTCAAGACCTCCTAAAGACCCGATAGATCATTTAATTCACAGTCCCATGTCTGAAGTCAGACAGGTTCTGGAGAATGACGCTGAACCACCAAAGTCTCTACCACACGGTCACCCCACATGGTTGCAGCTGCCATGCCAGGGGTGGTGCACAGCCAGATCTCTGAACTGTGGTGCGTGGCCACAGGGCTGGGAATGCCCTCTTCTGACCCCAAACAAGGGAGAGAATCAGAAGCAGGTTATATCACATGGCATAGACTCTAGCACACCCCTGGAATGTCTCTGTAGCCTCAGGCTTTCCTGCTCTCTGTTGTAACACAGCCCAAAGAGATCTGGACGGGCTGCAGAGCATTGGTTTGGTTTGACATATTGATGACATCAGTTTAATCAGATCAGAGGAGCAAGAAGTTGGCAGTTCATCAGAGGGTCTAAGAAGATATGTGTGCTCTGAGACACATGTGCTCAGAGGATCAGAAATAAATTTATGGAGATGCAGGGGTTCCCACATCAGTAGGGCCAGATGTTGTTTAGCACCTCACTTTCCATCCAAGAAGCACGGAGATGCATACAGCATCCTTTCTTGACTTCTTCTCTGAGAAGACTCACCCCCACAGACCATGTAAGTACCATGCCTTCTCAGATCTGTGTTCTGCTCAAAGGGATTGATCCTTTTTTCCAAAACTAGAATCTGTTCTCTTATACCTGTGATTGTAAGAGACAAGAAGACACAGAGGGATCGAAGGGAAAAGTGACGACTCGCAGAAAACAGCTGTGTTCTCTTTTGTTTATAACTACCGTTGCCGTGCTCTCTCTTCCATAGAACCCTCTGCTGCACCAAAATATTCATTGAGAAGCACCAATCTATCAGCCAATGGGTATTCGTGTGTGGCTAAAATAGCATTGCGAATCTTCCCTGTAGCTCAGATGGTAAAGAATCTGCCTGCAAGGCAGGAGACCTGGGTTTGATCCCTGGGTCAGGAAGATCCTCTGGAAAAGGGAATGGCTACTCACTCCAGTATTCTTGCCTGGAGAATCCCATGGACAGAGGAGCCTGGCGGGCCACAGTCCATGGGGTCACGAAGAGTCGGACACGACTGAGTGACTAACACACACACACACAAAATAGCATAATTTATTTATCTTCGTATCTGCTCAATCTACTTTCAAAGGATTTGAAGTGACATAAAATAAATGACCAATATACAATGCATATTAAAAGGGTATCAAAATGTATTGAAGGGAGAAATTACTATTTCTAACTTGTGTCGTGAAAGCAGCCACTTCAGGGAACACAGAGCTCAGCTCTGAGTTTCCTGACAGTCAAGGTGAAAAGGGAAAGATGGAACACACTATCGCATATGCACTCTGTTACCTAATGAAAGGAAGTGTGTGCATTTTTCAGAAAAGACAATATTTTGGAGGAATTTTTAAGATAATTTTTTTCATAAGGGATATTCAGTGAGTCAGGGAGGGACTTTCCATCTCTAACAATGGGTTTTGCTGCTCTGCTCATAACAGTGTCTGGAACATAGTAAAAGCTCAACTGGTACTTGTTGAATGACTGACTGTAATAGTTTCTTCTACTGTCACATGAGAAAAAATTGGGAACATAATTTGTTGTTCAGTTGCTCAGTCATGTCCGACTCTTTGCAACCCCATGGACTGCAGCACACCAGGCTGCACTGTCCTTCACCATCTCCCAGAGCTTGCTGAAACTCTTGTCCATTAAGTTGCTGATGCCATCCAACCATCTCATCCTCTGTCGTCCCCTTCTCCTCCCACCTTCAATCTTTCCCAGCATCAGGGTCTTTTCTAATGAGTCAGCTCTTCACATCAGGTGCCCAACATCTTGGAGCTTCAACTTCAGCATCAGTCCTTCCAATGAATATTCAGGATTGATTTCCTTTAGGATTGCCTGGTTTGATCTCCTTACAGTCCAAGTGACTCTCAAGAGTCTTTTCCAACACCACAGTTCAAAAGCATCAATTCTTTGGTGCTCAGCCCTCTTTATGGTCCAACTCTCACATCCATACATGACTACTGGAAAAAACCAGAGCTTTGACTAGACGGACCTTTGTTGGTGAAGTAATGTCTCTGCTTTTTAATATGCTGTCTAGATTGGTCATAACTTTTCTTCCAAGGAGCATTTCAGTTCAGTCACTCAGTCGTGTCTGACTCTTTGCAATCCCACGGACTGTAGCACACCAGACTTCCCTGTCCTTCACCAACTCCCGGAGCTTACTCAAACTCATGTCCATCAAGTCGGTGGTGCCATCCAACCATCTCATCCTCTGTTGTCCCCTTCTCCTCCCGCCTTCAATCTCTCTCAGCATCAATCTTTTCCAATGAGTCAGTTCTTCACATTAGGTGGCCAAGGTATTAGAGTTTCAGCTTCAGCATCAGTCCTTCCAATGAATATTCAGGACTGATTTCCTTTAGGATGGACTGGTTGGATCTCCTTGCAGTCGAAGGGACTCTCAAGAGTCTTCTCCAGTGCCACAGTTCAAAAGCATCTATTCTTTGGTGCTCAGCCTTCTTATAGTCCAGCTTACAGTCTAACACTCACATTCATACATGACTACTGGAAAAACCAGAGCTTTGACTAGGCAGACCTTTGTTAGCAAAGTAATGTCTCTGCTTTTTAATATGCTGTCTAGGTTGGTCATAGCTTTTCTTCCAAGGAGCAAGCATATTTTAATTTCATGGCTGCAGTCACCATCTGCAGTGATTTTGGAGCCCAAGAAAATAAAGTCTGTCACTGTTTCCATGGTTTCTCCATCTATTTGCCATGAAGTGATGGGACCCGATGCCATGATCTTTGTTTTCTGAATGTTGAGCTTTAAGCCAGCTTTTTTACTCTCATCTTTCACTTTCATCAAGAGGCTCTTTAGTTCCTCTTTGCTTTCTGCCATAAGGGTGGAGTCATCTGCATATCTGAAGTTATTGATGTTTCTCCTAGCTATCTTGATTCCAGCTTGTGCTTCATCCAGACTGCCATTTTGCACGATGAACTCTGCATAGAAGTTAAATAAGCAGGGTGACAATATACAGCCTTGATATACTCCTTTCCCCGTTTGGAATCAGTTCATTGTTCTGTGTCCAGTTCCAACTGTTGCTTCTTGACCTGCATACAGATTTCTCAGGAGGCAGGTCAGGTGGTTTGCTGTTCCCACCTCTTGAAGAATTTTCCACAGTTTGTTGTGATCCACACAGTCGAAGGCTTTAGTGTAATCAATAAAGGAGAAGTAGATGTTTTCCTGGGATTCTCTTGCTTTTTCTATGATCCAACAGATATTGGCAATTTGATCTCTGGTTCCTCTGCCTGTTCTAAATCCAGCTCAAACATCTGGAAGTAGTCAGTTCACATCCTGTTGAAGCCTGGCTTGGAGAATTTTGAGCATTACTTTGCTAGCGTGTGAGATGAGTGCAATTGTGCAGTAGTCAGAACATTTTTGGCATTGCCTATCTTTGGGATTGGAATGAAAACTGACCTTTTCCAGTCCTGTGGCCACTGGTGAGTTTTCCAAATTTCATAATGTTCAGCCTAGTTCTCTGGTAGTTTACTCAGGCTCTTAGGAGTCAAGGGAGGTGTCTCTGGTGCCCTGATAGGTGCAAGAGAGAGCATTCGGAGAATCCAGAGAAAAGAAGAATAACACCCTTGAATAAACTTCCTCCAGTATTCATTGTTTGCCCCACACCGAGGAGAACAGCCTCAAGCAAAGGTGTCTGCACTGAGCTTCCCGTCAGATGCTCAAAGCCCAGGTATTCTGAGCTGCTGGTGGAGGGGAGGCCCGGCTTGACAGCCTGCGAAGAGGCCAGGGCCGGGCCGCTGCCGGCCCGGGAGCTGCTCCTGGGAAAGGGGTCCACGCTGCCTCCCCTCCTGGCAGCTCGTCGCAGGGTCCAGTGCCCAGTAAGCCACAGCACCTCCGAGAAGCTGGGAAAAGACGCCGATCAGCTCCGTCCCTCTCTTCTCCCTCCGCAGTGAGTGGGAGGCCTCGCTTTGAGACTAAGACGTAAGACGGAAGCGGCCAATCCCTGTGGGGAGACAGCTGCCCTGGAGCCGCCTTGGTGGGCAGCTGTGGAAAACATCGCCTGCTGTGTAAAGCCAGCGAGATTCAGGGGTCACCGGGGCAGCCCAGGCCTGGCCCAGCCTCGTGAACAAGAACCCCAACGGTTTATGTGGGTGCCGTTGATCAATGTCAACGCACCCGTCAATGTGAGTAACAGTGAAGTGTAACGGCAGGTGTCTAATCAATTTACCCGTTATGTAGACCTAGGTAACGCCGTGATTGCTTATTATGAAGAATATTTGCTCAAAATATCTATGTTTTTATCATAAAATGTTTAACTTGTTATTTTTTTTACCTAATTTGCCAAATATCAAGAGATTCTTTGAGGACACCCCTGAAATTAGCTGCTAACTAGACCCCAGGCCTGGACTTCTTAGCTATGGCAGGAGGGTATGCGTTTTTTTTCTTCTAAAATCTTCATCAAAGCATCCCAGAAGAAGCTGAAAGGAGAGGTGTGGGTACCTGGCACAGACCACTTGGGGTGGAGACTTGCTGTCGATGTTTCCTCACAATGGAATCACAGCACAGGCTGCAAAGGAGAGATCCCAGGAGCTCTGGAAACCCCTGCCTGTGACCACAGACTCTTCCTATGTAGAGAGCTGGGCTGCAGAGACCCAGCGATAAAGCAGCCTCAGCCCAGACTGCTCTGTAGGTGGTTAACAATCGAGCGAAACAGACTTTAGCCGTGGTCAGAAGGAGCTTTGTGAAACACTGGATTGGAAGGCGCAACACCGCAGTAAAGAAATGTGACAGGGCAAGACGGGCACCTGCGCGCCCCTTGTGTTTCCTTCAAGGTTTTCTTATCGTTCATAGGCGGTCTCGCACAGTGCTGTGCAGTTTTGCATGAATATTTACTGTTTAGAGATTCCTTTGCTGGGCACAGGGCACGTGTCCAGAGGCTGCGGGTCCAGCGGGAAGAGCGGGAAGTCATGGTACACCCGTCGCCTCAGGCAGGCGACCGCCTGCTGCCTTGGGCACCCCTCGGGCAGGCTCAGCCTGGAGAGGTGGGGGAAGCAAGCAGAGGAGATGACCCCGGAAGTGGACACGGCCTCGAAGCTGTGGACACAGTGGCGGCACTTAGTGAAGACTGGAAGCCCATTTCCGAGGTTGTTCTGGCTCTGTGGCTGGCCCGGCCAGGACTGCCTCTCCCCCCTCACAGAGGCCATCACTCCCAGCTTCAGGGCCACAGGCGGCACAGAAGGGAGGGGACGGTGGCCACTGGCCAGACCGCGCATCCCACGGAGGCAGGGAGACCAGGTGGGGTCAAGAGCAAGCGTGGCATCTGGGAGCATGAATGCAAGTCCATCACATCTGTGTGTGACCGTGCGGGGCAGACGCTGCTTTTATTAACACGTGGCCCTGACACCCACCTCAGTTACCCTCTGTCCCTCCCAAATGGTTTGGTGGGAACAGAACTCTTCTCCCCTCATTATCCTAAGTTTCTTGCTCTGTGAAAATGGGCCAACAATGCCCTCCCAGAGAGAGGCTCTGAGGACCACGAGTTGTTTTGCTGGCATTCGGTGCTCAGGCCAATTCGGTGGTTTCAGGGCCAGGGTGGGGCAATTTCCTCTCACCCCCCCGGCCTCCCCCCAGCACCTGGGAGACACCTGCTCTCCCACAGCTTCTGCACCAGACCTGGGAGACCTGGGGGAGGCGGTCAGCCGCTCCGCCCTGGGACCTCGGGTCACGGCCCCTGCAGGTACCCACCTCCTAGGAGTCAGCTCTCCCTGCCGCCGCTTCCTAGGATGAGCTTGCATCAGTGCAGAGGAAGGCCTCACACTCACCCCAGAGCCTCCCCTGGAGGAAGAAATCTTCAGAAGACAGGACGCTCGCAAAACCACACTGTTCACTGACACCCAAACCAGAGACAATCTCCACCCATCCTTCCGCGGGTGGATCTTAAACCGACACAGCTTAGCAGCGAAAAGGAGCAGATGGCTGACCTGGTGCCAGAACCGGGTGACCTTGAGAAGGAGGAGAACCTGCCACGCTCACCTCACGAGGCCACTCACACAACTTAGAAACAAGAACTGTAGAAACAGAGAAGCGACTGTGGTCGTCAGGGGCCAGGGAAGGGGCGACGGGGCTGTGCATGCGACAAGGCAGCAGGAGGGGCCTGCACGGCCCTGGGCCTGGTCACCAGCGAGCCCCCAACCGCCCAGAGGTCCCCAAAGTACCTGCCTTCACTGTCCGTACCCCCCGCCCCCTACCCTGCCATAGAGCAGAGCAGCTTCCCAAGGCAGCAAGAGGGAGAGGCTGCAGGAGGAGCCGGGGACTGGCAGGGCCTTTGGGCTGAAGCTCCGGGTTTGGGGGCTGGGGAGGCAGGAAGCCACACTGCTCCCAGCTGGTCTGGTCCCATAATTCCAGCTCACTTGGTGGAAAGGACTCAGAACACAATGTATGTGGCTGCTGGATCGAAGAGCTAGGAGACCGGAGGCCAGAGCAGCGGGAACAGCACCTCACACAGGGCCTGAGACGACGGGGCCCCCCGGCCCGGGGTCTGCACGGTGCAGCGGTGATGAGTCAGCTTCCAGGGTGTCGCTCTCGCGGCCAAGTGAGGAATAGGTGTTTATTCAGGGGGATCTCGGTGACCGTGCTCTACTTCACCCCCAATTCGTAACAGGTAAAATAGCTCAGGGCTGGGGGCAATGGGATGACCCAGAGGGATGGGAATGGGGAGTGGAGGTGGGAGGGGGGTTCAGGACGGGGAACACATGTAAACCCATGGCTGATTCATGTCAATGTATGGCAAAAACCACTACAGTATTGTGAAGGAATTGGCCCCCGACTAAGATAAATAAATTAATAAATAAATAAAGGTGCCTCTTCTAAGACTCATGTGCTTATTTTACAGCTGATGTCCCAGCGGAAGCGGGCCAGGCACAGCCCCAGGAGTCGGGTCGCCCAGCACCATCAGTGCCTGTCAGGCGTCCCGAAGCTCACCCGCTGCTGCGTCTGAACCGTGTGTGTTACATCTGATGATGGGGCGGGGCGGGGGCTGAGACCCAGGGGTGGTCGAATCTGTCCAGCCTCCAGAGCTAATCCACGCTCTTGCCGGAGGATTCTCAGCCGGAGTCGGTGACTCACTCCCCGCCAGTCACTTCCTTCCTGCTCTTGGAGGAGGTCTTCCCACAAGAAGGCGAGAATCATTGCCGCCAGCTCCCCACAGCCCGCACAGCCTGTGACCAGGTCTCCTGCTGGATATGTGGCCTGTGCCCTGGTCCGCTCTCCCCTCACACACACGTTACTCGGCCCAGAGGGAATTTAAAAGGCGGATTAACAAGAGAAATAAGATCTGCGGCATCATCATCTTTGTTGTAGCTGAAGATGTTTCTGATGTGGCTCTCCAGGACCCAGGAGTTGATGTTTGCTGGGCCCCGTCAGGCGTCCACATGGGAAACGGCCGGCAGGACTTCTGGGCCGCCAGGCAGGCCAGCTCGCCTTGTCGGCGGGTTTCCCCGAATTCCTTTCTAGCCCTCAGTGCTGAGTTTACAAAGGCAGCGGAGAAGTCCCAGGGACAGAAGCACACACAGATCTGATTTCTTTAACTCTTAAGTGGGGTTAAGGCAAAGAGTTGAGAAAAGGAGGCAGATACAACTGCTCCAGCTCATGATGAGAATCTAGCCTTGACCCGGATGCAACTGCTCCAGCTGCGATGAGAATCTAGCCTTGACCCGCTGTTTCTTGGCTTTAGCCTCAGCTGCCCGGTGTGTGTTAACTTCACGTGTGTATCAGTCTCCCCATAAAATAATCAGAAATACAAAAACAAAAGAAAAGATGGCTGCATGGTATTTCGAAGATGGCTGCATGGTGTTTCGAAATTCTTGTTTAAAGGGACTGTGTTTTGCTCTTCTTGGAAGGGGTCTCGCACTTTCGTTTCATCTTTGTTTTCACAGTTTTTGCTCTCTAAACTGAACGCCAGCATCTGCTCTATATATAGACAGACGTCATTGTGTAATCACCGGAACGAGGCTCTCTCAAGACGGACTCAGATATTCAGAGGCTTTTGTACTGACAAGATTTTACAAACTCCCGGCTTGTGCATAAGCCCCTTGACGGCTTTTTCTCTCTGAGCCTTTCAGAGCCAGTCAGCAGAGCCCAGCTCAGCCCAGAACGTCAAGCATCGCCAGCCACGTCTGCCTCCTCAGTACCGGGCTGAAATGCTCGATCCCTGGTTAGGTCACCAGGCTGTCTATTTACAACTCAGAAGGCTGATGTCATTGCTGATGCCGAAGCTAACTTTTCTCCCAGAATCTTCCATGCACACCCCACTGAGTTTCTCAACTGCGTCCCTACTGTGGCCCCAGTGGGCTGCTGGGGCCCACCAAGTTTCCTCTGCCAGCCGTGGAAGGGCCACAGGTTCAGGGCTCAGTTCCTGCTCAGGGTACCCCACAACTGTGTCCTCTGCGGCCATGGCAGGCGGTGCCACGCCAAGACGGCAGACAACCACATGTAGACATCAGTCTCCAGAATCACTGTGACGGGGCGATTTCTCAGGTAACAGAAACAACCCACACTGGACGTTTTTTATTTTAAGCCAACTGTGAAGCGATGGGAATAGTACAGAACCTTCTAGAGCTGCTATCCTCGTCTAAGTCCCTCCTGAGGAAATAAAAAAGTGGTCGCATCTTTGGTCACACACATTGCTAAATCATCTTACTCTCTTTCCTGCCATAGATTTTTCCCAGAACTGGGCAACATTGCCACGTCACCTACAAAGGACAGTAAAAGCTAAGACATGTTTAAGTGAACAGGGGCTGAAATTCAGACTATCATCCTTTATTCTTTTTCCTTAGAAGTCTGAGCTTACCAGCCTCAGTGTGACTAGAGCCGAAAGAGCGTTCTTTTTTGTCACACACGACGATGCTGAAGTGCTTAATGACGCCGGTTATACGTTTCCCTTCATCGCTGCTGATGGCGTGACTGATTGCGCGAGCGTTGCAAGTAGAGACGCCTGATTCAGCAGCTACGTCAACTGCTGGGTTTACTCCGATTTCTGACGGGGTGATTAGCATGTGCCACCTGCTGGAAACATTGGCAATGTCCCCAAGTGACAAGGACACCTGGAACGTGGCCTGGAGCCATCGGGCAAACCCAGGAGCCTGAGTCTCAGCACTTGTGGGGCTGAGGGTTGGTGGTCAGACCACAGGTCCTCCACTGACTGGACTTCCTCCAGATCTTCCCCAGCCACTGGGATCCTGAGGTCCCTCTGTTAAACTCAAGCCTCTCTGGGCCCCCACCAGACGAACCTGGGCCTCAGCCCCTCCCAGAGCCAGTTCATAACCATCAGCACAACCTGAGGGGCCAGGTAAGAGCGGCTGCTGGACCCATCCTGAGGTTCTGACTCAGCAGGTCCAAGGCAGGCCCAGAATCGGCCTTACCTCTGATCCCGAAGGATGCTTCACTGTTGTTTCTGGAAAAGAGTAACTGGCAGCCCCAGTCTGCCCTAGACAGAGGGGGTTCTTAGGACATGGGACTTCAGTTAAAACTGGAGTGTCCGGGGAAGCCTGTGATGGCACCTGTGACCCCGACCAAAGCCCGCCGCCCGCCAGCGGTGGGGTTCTTTCACTGGCAAATGGTGTGTCCCTGGAAGACTTCCTCCTGAGGTATAAATACACCAGCAAGATCACAGAACAAGCCTCAACACCTCATCTGGCTTTGTTTATAAGAAGTTTTCTCTTACAAAGAAGAATTTTGAAAGAAGTAACCATTCAAATAGGGGGAAAAAACTTTCAGCCATTGTGCATCTAAACTAAAGACGAATTTTATACACCTCACTTCTTTAGGTCTCAGCTCTGCACTTTATAAAGTGTTATGTTCTTTTCTAATGTCCGTACATAGATTCATTTCCACATCTTCATTTTATGCATGAAGCGACTTTAGCTACATCTACTAACATTATAGCAAAATCTCTCTGTCGGTTATACAGCAACCATCGAACAAACATCTTGCGGCTTAAAGTGGCACCACTCTCTGGTTCTGGGGTTGGTGGGCAGTTCTCCTGGTGGCAGGACGGGTGGTCGGCAGGGGTGGCCACTTTTCCCTACATTCGATCAGTTGTTCTCATGGCAGCAAACCAGCCTTGTTAGCTCAGCACCAAGGGGTTTCCCACAGCATGCACAGCAAACTCCAGGATCTGTGCACATTTCAAGCCTCTGCTTGTATCCCAGTGGTCAAACCAATTTACATGACCAAGCCTAGAAGCAGCTTGGAAACGGACCTTTGACCCTTTGTCTCAGGCAGACAAAGGATTGTGGATTATTTGCCACAAGCTGTGTTTCTCTTAACAAAAACTTCATTTCTGAATTGTCTTTCAAAGCAACTTGTGAGAAAGGAAAAGACTTACTACCAGAACACTAACCGGCCGAGGGCTAACAGGGAGAGCTCTAATCAACAGAGTGCTAACCGGCAGACCACTAACCAGCAGAGCGCTAACCGGCAGAGCGCTAACTAGCAGAGTGCTAACCAGCAGAATGCTAACTGGCATGCCACTAACCAGCAGAGCGCTAACCAGCAGAGCGCTAACCGGCAGAGCACTCCCCCAAGTGCACGCTGACAGGCAGGCCCAGTTCCAGGTCCTCAGGCCGATTAGCCAGGCCCCCAGCACAACCCCAACTCTAGGGTCCACGGATACCCTCAGCCTGGGCAAACAGAAACAGCGGTCGCCTGTAATCACCCTGTGAGCCGGAACCCCGGTCCCCTCACCGGCAGGGGGACATCGGGGCTGGGAGGCACACAGGGCTGTCCGGGGGCTCTGATGAGGAAGGTTCAGGCCGAGGCTGGACCGGCCCGTGGACACGCCAGGGCTGTAGCTGCCACGGCAGCGAGCCTGTAACGACTGAAGGCACCGTCGCCTCTGGGGAGGACTGGGTCCTCGTCACTCGCTCTGTTTAAGATCACGATTCCTGATTCCTGCGGTCTGCATTAAAACTGTTTCAGAGGGAGGAGGTGTGGCTGGCTCTGAAGAAGCCTGAAAACCCGCGCGGATGGGGGCCTCCGCAGCCCCCCACTCACCTCCTGGCAACGTTTCCTTGTGCTTCTCGGGGTCATGAATCTTCTCACTGTTTTAAGGCCAGGGCATTTCTTTTGCTGTGAAATGTCTGTTCATCACTATTGCTCACTTTTCTGTTGGGTCTGTGGTCTTCTGTGTTGACTTGTCTGCACCTTCATTTATTAAACGACTCTCTTGCTTAGATGATAGTATGCAAATACCTCTGGGTTTGGTTATTTCGTCTTTGGCTTGTGTTTTGTTAAAGATATAGTTTATTTTTCTGTAATAAAATTTATTGATAGATTAATCTTTTTAATATAGTTTTTAATCAGCTAACCCAAAGACCTTTGTTTGATTTTTGAGCGCTTTTATTTTGAAATTGTTTTCATCAGGGCTCAGACCCCATGTACTGGTGGGAGACGCTCCCACTGATGCGGCGCTCTGCTGTGCTATTTTAGCTTAAAATCATCTTTGTTGGCCTGTCTTCCGGAGCTGTGTGTCACGCTGTGGAAAGGACTTTCCCTCTCTCATTATTTTTAAAATCATTCTTATTTTCATTCACTACTTTCCTGCCTTCTTTGTCTCCAGTTAAATTTTGATTTGTTTTGAATTTATTTTGATTAAGATAGAAGATGTGGCCTGAAGCTGATTCTTCAGATGGCTCTTTAGTTTTCTCAGACCGCATGTGGCTCACCCTTCCCCTGATTATCTGAAGTGGCATTTTTATCAGTAGGTTCCTGTGTAAACTGGTCTTTCTGGGTTTTCTGATTCGTCCGTTGGTCTGTTTGTGGACCAGCACGGCGCCGCCACCGCGGGTCCTTTTCCTCAGGTGTTCTTGTGGCCGTCTTTGCTTCTTCACCTTCTCCAGTGAAGAAGGACGTGCAGCCCGTGTGCGTCTTCTCTTCAGGGCCGTTTGCCGGGCGTGGCTCTGCCGGCTCTCCCACCTCACACGCTCTGACTCCCTCTGCTGCAGGCCGGCTCCTGTGATTCAGCCCAACAGTCTTTCTTTAGACAGTGAGTTGGACCTATTTAAGGACAGTGGGTTGCTGGTCACACCCCAATGTCCTCAGCCTCACGGGCTCAGTCCCTGAGCCACTCAGGAAGGTTCCTATTACGTGCCCGTGGTCGCTCATCCTTCCGTCTGTCTCTCTGAAACCCTAGTGTTCAGACACTTCACTCCCGAGCTGACGGCGGACCACCCCCAGCTCTTCGGGGGTCTCCCCATCTCTACGTTTGAGCTCCGTCCTGGCCGGCAGCTCTTCATAGGATTTAAGTTCAGTAAGCCCGTATTTTAATTTCTTTCTGTTCTCTGCTTGTTAGAAGGTAGCATTCTGTTCTTACACGATGGATATGCACGATTTTCTGAAGTGTTTCTGAGGACAGTAATTCAACGTTTGATTTTCTGTTTTTTTATGTAGCTGTCTGCTCCGAGGTCAGGTCAGCTCATCTCTGTGAGGATGCTTTGCAGCGTGAGTGACAATCCTCTGGGTTCACTAATAAGCCAGATCCCTAAACTCAAGTGTAAAGAGAAGAAACAGTATCTACCGGCCATGTTCTCTACTTTCCTGCATGATTCACCTCAGTGTTGCTCCACTGAATTGGTAAGAATTGTGCTGACTCATTGCCCAATTCACTGACATCTTTTAAAATTAGGCTTCACAGCAAATTACTATCCCATGCTCAAGGGCAAAATATCACAGCCTGTGAGTTAGTTATTAGCTTTAACATTCAGGATTCCAGCCATGGATTACTTTGCTTTTCATAGTTTCTCTGAGTTTCAGGATGTTTTCTTCACACAAAAACACAAAATCAAATATTAAATGTGTCCAGGTAGAGTCGATCTGGTTGAGTGTGGAAGGCTCTTGGGGTCCTGCCGTCCCAGCCTCACACCCTCTGGTGACCCAGCCCCCTGGAGACGTCCACCCAGCAGGGACACAGGAGCAGGGAGGGCCTTGCAGAGGAGAAGGGGGTACAAGCAGCAGCAGGTCCTGAAGGAGGTATGACCAGACGCTGGCTGAGGGGGTCCTCAATCGAAAAGAAAAGAGGTTAAAGTTATGAAGAGAAGACCACTCGTGTCTTCCCAAGGCCTTGGGTGCAGCGGAGGCTCTGGACTTCAGCTTTTTTGCCTTCAGGGCAAATCTGCATTTCTCCTGCAGAGAGGCCACTGGGAGAGAGGCGGGCGGGGCAGAAGTGAAGTGAGGTCAGGGTGGGACAGAATCTTTGGGTTTGGCAACGAACAAAGGTGTCAGAAATTTTAATCGGTGAGGTCTCCACGAAGACTCGAGGTCAGAAACCTGACTGAAAGTGTCCCAGAAGCTCACACAGCAAAGGACACCGCTTGTGGGAGCTGGTGAACCGGCGAAGGAGGGAAGACACTGCAGCTCCCACCAGCCTGGCCCTGCCCTCCCCTCCGCAGAGACGCCGCAGAGGGAACCCGCTTCACCTGCACCCCACGACCTCAAGGCAGGCAGTAGCTCATCTTCAGCTGAAGACCTGGTCAAACCTGCTGCCTTGTGTGTCCTTGACATCAAGATACCTACTGCGATGTCTGCAGAAGGTAGGTTATTACACCAAGGCACGGCAGACGCTGAGGCCTAGGCAGAGGGAAGCATCCCTGACCCAGGGTCAGAGCCCCGGGCCCAGCTCTGTCTCCGCTGCAGCCTGGCCTGCCCTGTGAGGTTGAAACACGTGTTATTGCTACCCACTGGGTCTGGGGCCATTTTCACAGCGTCGCTTCCATTTTTAAAAGTTAAGTAGCTCAAGAGTGCCTCTGGACCCAGGACAAGGTGACTCTAAGACACTTGCTGACATTTATGTTCAATTTTGTCCTGGAAGAAACAAGCTTCAAGAACTCATCTGCTTGCTTTAGTGAAGTGAGGATGGTAGGGCAGGGTCTAAAAGCAGAGAGACCACACACATAACTATTTACGCTAACTTTGCCAGCGAGAAGGCCCTACCTGCTCGCCATCCTCGCACACAGGACAGAGACACGACTTCTGCCTGGTCACCCAACAGCATGCAAGGCCAGCCGCCTCCACAGTGAGGGTCATACAGGCACAGGGATGGGGCAGTGACTGCCCCCCAGACCGCCTTCCCACACGGAGGCCAGGACCCTGCGTTATAGCGCATTTACAGTCTCTGCACCCCACGTGAATATGGCAGGTGACCTGCCCCTAGAGGACACATCACCCCACTGGCAGGAAAACTAGGAACATGGGAATTCATCATTTGTGTTCAAAACTTTCCTCTTCTTCTGGATTAATTCCCTAAGAATATCTCCAGAGCAGGATTGAGAGACATAAGTGAACCTTCTCAGGACTAACATCCCTGAAAAGTGATTGCATAACTGAGGCTACAGATAACCCCACCATCACTAATTACTGGCAACTAAAACTCCTTGTTTTCAAAACACCCAACAAATATATCAGATGTATCCTAAAAGCACACTCACCGGCTGCAGGAACACCCTGTCTTGTTCTTGACCCTGGAGCTCATCCAGATACAGGTGATTCCCAATTGTCCCTCTGCTTAATCCTCAGCTCAGTCCCCACACTGCATCATTATCTGTATGATCGTGGTTCTTTGAAACTTGTGGAGACTTTTTATGGCTCAGCATATGGTCAAATTTTGCCAGTTTTGTAAATGTTCCTCATGTGTTGAAAATTTTGTGGTTTCCTGTTCCATGAAGATATTTCCAATTTCATCTTTTTTTCCATTTAAAACACAGGGAGTACTGTTGTCCTCTGATCGTCTCATGATTTCAGTAGCTGTTGTCTCTGGGAGTCAGTTCTGAGGTTTCTACTGGTTCTACTCATGCCGACTCACTTTGCAAGACACTCACGCTCTGGAGACACTGGGCAGGTTTGGGGCCTTGGATGGAGACTATCACTTTTTCTTGGCATCTTGGGATGTCTCCAACCACGGCTGCTTCAGCCAGTCCCATGGAGTGAGAGCGTTTGGCTGCCCAGGCACAGGAGCTGGGGGCAGGGACTCCCTACTCTGCTCCTGCCCTGCAGGAGCCTGGAAACTGCCTTTAGAGATGGCTTCTGGTTCACCTTCCCCCAGGGCTCTCCTGTGGGGCCCATGTGTCTCTCACAGAGACCTCCATTTTCGGTGCCTGGAGTACCCCCAGGAAGAGCCCCCTCTGTGCTGGCTCAGGACTGCGGCTGCTTTGACTGCAGCTTCGCAGCTTCGAAACTCCTGAGCCCGAGTCAGCCCCTTGGTGCATTTAAGATGCTCTCTGTGCCTCCAGGTGTCTCAGGCCGGAGGAGCAGCAGCCCTGACTGGACAGAGGGGCCCAGTACGCCCATCATGGCCCCCAGTGACCCATAACCACCAGAGGCCACTGGGGGCACCTCCTTACTTCTCAGAACAAACATCTGTGGGCCAGTTTCCCTCCAAAAGGGAGTAAGTTTGAGGAAATTTGAGATTCCTGCAAAATAAGGATGGAGCCTGTTGCTCACACTGCCCTTGTGGAAAGGCAGAGGGACAGAAAAGTCAACTGTGGTCACAGAGCACAAGAAAAGATTTACAAATATTAAGGATTTAATTAAAACATATTGTATCACAAGTGCTCGATCCTGTGTACACATCACAATCAATCATGTGCAAGGGCTTCATGTAGTTGTGGCATCACTGGTAACATCTCAAGGCCTTACTAATAAACTCAATTTTCAAGTCAATATTGGACCAAAACACTGATTAAGGCTGAGCCAAATACACAGTTATTATGTGAATGAGCAAATCAAAAAAGGCTCTGGTATTTATTTTCTGCAGAACATAGGTAGAAACTATTTTAATATTAAACATTCAAATCTAGAACCATATAAAAATTCACTACTTAAAAGTTCACAAAATGCAAAATGGTATTATGGATTGTGTCTTGGACAGAAAAGAACATCTGTAGAGACCAGCACTGTCTCTTGCTACAAATTAAACTCTAGGCCTTCCAATCTTTCACTTTAAGTAATTCCTTAATGTGTGTGAATCCTTGTCACTGTTTCAGATTCTTCCCTCAGGACAAGCCCTGAGGAGCTCCGGACTAACAGACTTTTCTGCTCTAATCTTGTTGAGAACATGCTAGCAACTAAAATTTAGTTCCAGCCGGGGTGGATGGGCGAGTGGGAGCCAGACCAGGCAGCTGATGGTGACCTTTCTGTTCATGGGGGCAGGTCCAGTTTCTCCAGGTTCTCTGCCCTGGGCCCCAGCATCAAGTCAATCAAATAGCAAATGTGAATCGAGTGGTCAGTGGAGAGCAAGCCCAGGTGGACTGTCAGCACACAGCTGGAAGGGTGAGTGCAGCAAAACCACACATTCAAAAGCCCTCAAGCATCCTGTGACTTGTCCAGTTTCTGCTTTGCCCTCAGTGCCCAGGCTGTCCACACAAGTGTGAACAAACTGGACAGAGTAGCTTCTGCCCCAGGACCTGGCAAGATGCTGAGGTTATCAAAAATCTCTCAGCCTTTGCAGCCAATAGGCTTCAGGAAAAGAAAGAGGAGAGTCATGTAGACCCGTGATTGAATGAAAAGTCTTCGATTCCCAGCTGCAGACTCGGTCACCAACATCAGTCCTGTGTTCCATCATTGCTAATGGCAGATATCCACCAAGCACCACTGACTGTGGGCTTGGTCCGTGCCTGCAACCAGGTAGACAAAAACAACGCAACAGGAGTCTTTTGACTGTGACAGGCAGGCTTTATAGGCTAAGAAATGTTAAGGAGGACTTGAAGCGCCGACTAGTTTTTAGGCAGTAATCCTTATATTTATCTTCCACTGTGCGGAACCCAGTTCCTCATAATACGCCCCCTTCCACAGAGCTGCGTGGTGGACTCCCATTCGCCCACTCTGCACTGCAGAGGTTTGTAATGGACACTGTAATGTAGTGAAGACCCGAATTCTGAAATGAAAAGAGCACTGCTGTTTTGTCATTGACCTGTTCCTCTAATCACGTCACCCTCAAAGTTATGCACATAATTCTGACAAAGGAGGATAACTCGAAGATAATGCTACCTTCACTTTATTTCTTTTGTCTCACGGAAACCCCATTCCTGCCAGAAACAGCTGGGAAGAGAGGAATGGCTTAAAATGGCTAAAACTTTCTGTCTTAAGCCCACTGGAGAAAAAGTTACTAAAGATCTGCCACCTACGCTGCAGATAAAAATATTTGGAATTGTCCAAGTTGTTGTAAAATTCAAAGACAGAGAGGCGGGGACTAAGGAGGGGAAGGGGAGGGGAGGACGCAGGAGGGGAGGCGGGAGGGCTTGGTCGGGGGGAGGGAGTCCTCACCTCATTCCCGTGCGGGGCTCTGAAGTGCGCCCCTCCAAGCGGCATCGCTGAGGAGATACCCCTGGAGGGAAGGACATTCAGTTCCTTCTGCCAAGTGCAGAGGCCACTCTCTGGTCTACTCCCTTCCCGGAGCTTGGCTGCCATGGAGACTGTCATGTGACCCAGCAAACACAGTTGTCCAGGGCTGCACCGGACAGGCGTCCACTCTCTGTCCTCTCCGAGATGCTTGGAGGCCCCCGGCTGACCCTCTCCCATGGCAGGGGGTACCTGCAGGGCACGTGGGAGAAAGCCTACCAGGATCACAGGAGAAAGGTAGGGGCAGGTGTGCAGGGCGGCACCTCGAAGCCACAGCTCCCCTGAGAGCCAAAGGTGAATTTTCTTTTTGGAGATGGAGTAGGTGAAATGGCATTTCCTTAAAAGGTTGGCCATGCCATACAATAAAAATCCCATTAAGTAGACTATGGCTTCCAAGTGCCATGTTTTAGGACCATCCTTTCTCCATCATGGCATAATTCCCCTATTGAAACAACAAACTCCAGAGGCGCCTAGGAACGGACTTTTATTTCTGTTGAGAGATACACTATTATTTCCATCTATCTGATGCAAACGTGGGTCTCTGAGAAGGTGGCCCTGTGGTCCCGAGTGGCTGGGCAGTCTTCTGCCCCCGAGGTGTCTCAGCGCCAGCCAGGCGCAGGGTGCTGGCTAGCCATCAAAGCTGAGAACAACGAAGCGGCTGTGTGGGAGTCGGGGTGCCATGGAATGACCTGAAGGAGTGAACCCAAGGTTCCTGCTCCTCCGGGGGCACCGCCCGCCTGGGTGCAAGGTTTGCAGGGTGCCCCCTCACCTGGCCTTGCACCCGCGTCCCTGTGGGAGCCCCTAGGAGCCTCTTGGCTTCGCCCCAATTCACCTCCCTTCCTGCGACCCCTGGTTCTGGGGCCTTCCCTGCTCACTGAGAACAAGGATGGGCATGCAGCCTCCCCGTCTGGGAGGGTGGCCGGTCTGGTCGCCCGAGCGCGTGGGAGCACTAAAGAGCTGTGGGTGGGAAGGACTCACCCCGGTACCCCTGTGGTTCCTCTCCTGTACTTGAGTGGGGTCAGCTCTTTTGAGGAGCTCGTCGCTGCTTGGCTGAGAACCCCCAAGGGTAGGAAGGGACTCAGTGCAGCCGTAAGACGACTGGGCTCTTCCCCCAGCCCACAGCACCCCCAGAGTGAGGCCCTTCCCCATGTCTGGGCAGGCCTCTTCCCAGAACCTCAACACCCATTCATGCTAAGAAATTACCTTAATAAAATAGAAATTGCTGCTGATATTTCCTTAACAAAAGCCCGTAGCGCCTCCACCCCTCCTCTGACCCCACCCTAACGGGCTCGAGCGCAGCAAGAGGGCCCGAGTCTGGCTCACCTCTGCCCGCTCCCACGCCCTGGGTGACAGGGCAGCGCGGACTGTCCAGCCTCATCCACCATGTCCTCCTCCACACGCAGTGGGGAGGACCTCTCTCTTCCCTCTGTCCTTCTGGGGACCCCTTACTTTAGGGCACAAGTGCTGGTTCCCAAGCCTATTATCCAAGACCCCTGGCCATCCCCTGGCTCTCTGTGAGGACGCCTGCTCCATCACCGCATGGCTCTGTGGGTCTGGGTCCTAGATGCCTGGAGCTCATGTCCTCACACTGGAAAGATGCAGTCGTGGAGCTGCCACTTCCAGATGACCAGATCAGCGGTCTCAGCAGCTGGGGATCTGTGAGCAAGTGGCTAGAATATGGGGGTTCCTTCTTATTGCAAGTGTAATACTTATGGCCCTCATGCATTTAGTCCATCACATTTTAAAATACAAATTCTTCCCCTGTTTGTACAATTTCTGATACGAAACTCTGCATGGATCATTTTGCACTTAATCAATGGCTAAGATGCTAAAGCTGAAAACACTGCTGGAGGCTCAGAAATCAGAGTCCGGTGGACTCGGGGACGTAATTCACTGTCTCAAAGCCAGGCAGTGCAGAGTGGAAACGTCAGCTGGCAGTTCCATTTAATGAGATCTCATCCCACACACACTTGATTCTCTACTTGAAAATGACCATGTCGGGCCATGTCTGAGGGCTGCCTGTTCCCCTCCAGGGGATGCTCAGGTTCTGAATCAAGTCCAGAGCCTCTTTCAGAACTTTCTGCCCAGGCCAACTGGATAACTCCGACGCTGTGAGTAACAACCTGCACGTGTTCCCAGGGGCCACAGACCAGAAGCTGCCCAACGAAAACTCAGGGTAATTGGTGAGGGTGCGTGGGTCAAACTGCCCTCTCTGCACAGGTGCAGGGGGCCCGGTCAGTGGTGGACAGCCGCGCCCCGCCAGCCCTCAGTCACCTCTGCCTGAAACTCGGCAAACTCAAGGTGAGTTTCAGTTCTACTCCAGCTACTGTTACAGCCAACACAAAGCAAAAAACATCAGCTTAAAAACCCAGGAAAAGGAAAAAAGCAGGCTCATAGGGAGTAGACAAGTCACGTATCAAAAATAAAACGCCTCTAAGCAGCCAGTTAAGCCTGGAATGGAGCTGGTGACAACTGAACCAGAGATCTTCCTCTAGTCTCCCTGCTGACCTGGCAGGAATCCAGAAGTGGGGAGGGGGCAGAGGGGACCCGTGTGGCAATTTATTCATCACAGATCTACAGTAATTAATTAGCATTGTTCCTCTAAACCAGACCATTCCGTGGCCACCTTGAAATTTTTATTTCTTGGAGTTGAAGCCATCTGGTGAGAGTCAGCATCGTATGGCTGTGCTAATCCTTATACCTCCCAGAGCAAAATGCTGCCAGCTCTCTGTGCCGCCCAGCGTCAGCCTAACCAGGCAAAAATCCGCAGATCGGTCGGTTCAAAACCCTAAATAAAGGAGGAGGGTTTTCGTTTCCTCTGGCCTCAACTCTTCTCTTCTTCTGAGCAGTATAAAATCTCCCTCTTAAAATATAAAGTGATTTCCTTTGTATTTCACTGACACAGTCAGAGGTTTTGAGGAATGACCTAATTTCACGAAGAGTCGCTTCTCCCTGCCTGTTACTTCCACCCCAAGTCCGGGGAATTCGGCCCCGCCCTCGGGTATCCCAGTTAGGACACAGGAGCCCGCCCGCCGCCCGGGAGCGGCCGCAGCAGCGCGGGCAGGCGCGCAAGGAGGCCCGGAGGCCCAGGAGCGGGGCTCAGGCCCCTCTGGCATGGCCCTGGCACGGCCGGTGTGTCCGCGCAGCTGGAGGAGGGCCGGCTCTCCGTCATCGACAGGGACAACCGTCTGCTGATGGAGAAGGTTTCCAGCATCCTGAGGACCGGGGGGCGGACCCGCAGCGGAGTCGCCTGTGCGCGCACGAGGTGAGGGGGCCCCATCCGCGGGCGGGACCAGACTGGGCGAGAAGGAGAGCCCGCCGTCCAGAGTCAGGCTCGTGCCCGCCCTCAGCGACACCTGGACGCGGGCAGCAGCTCTCGCGGCCGCAGGCTCCGGTCCACACTGGCCCTCCCACGTCCATTCACGTCATTGTGAACGAGAGGGGACCCTCCTGCCCAGAAGGCACCCAGCTCCTCTTGAAATGAGGGTGAGAGTTGATGCCACCACGGGCTTCAACTCTCCCCACGTTTCAACATCTGTGCTGTATTTTGGAGTCTAAACAGGGAGAAAAGAGAGCAGAAGCTTTGCAGCATGAGAGAGAAAAACCCCTTCTGGAGAGGCCCACAAACGCAGCGCGGGACCAGTTCGCCACACACCCTGTGGAAGGCAGACCCACCGCCGGAGGAGGTATCTCGCTTTTCTATTCCTTCCAGCCCAGAGCTGTCTGAATTTTCCCTTCCCTTCATCAGGTTCATCGTATGTATGGACACACAGACTCTGCTGTTTTAGGGCATTTTACTCTATTGTCAGCGAATGTGTGCCAGTGGTGGTAGCTTAATGATAGAAGACACAGAACAATGACTCAACTGAGGAATTCATCCACTATTTCCTCACTAAAAAAATTATGTGTGTGTTAGTCGCTCAGTCATGTCTGACTCTTTGCAACCCTGTGGACCGTAGCCTGCCAGGTTCCTCTGTCCATGGAATTCTCCAGGCAAGAATACTGGAGTGGGTTGCTGAACACGGAGTGGGTTGCCTTCTCCAGGGGATCTTCCTGACCCAGGGATTGAACCTGGGTCTCCCACATTGCAGGAAGATTCTTTACCATCTGAGCCACCAAAGAAACCTCCTTGAAAAATTATAAGAAGATAAAAATGAGCTCAGTTGATCAATTGTAGGTTGTAGGAGAAAGACTTGGTGAAAAGCCTTCTGAGCAGAGAAAAGCCTTTGTAGGAGAAAGCCTTCTGTAGGAAGGATGTTTTGGTGGAAAGCCTTCTGTAGGAGAAAGATTTGGTGGAAAGCCTTCTGAGCAGAGAAAATCCTTTGTAGGAGAAAGCCTTCTGTAGGAAGGATGTTTTGGTGGAAAGCCTTCTGTAGGAGAAAGATTTGGTGAAAAGCCTTCCTCAGTGGGAAGTTTTGTGACAATCCTGAAATAGCGGTCCCACGCTACACCCAGAGAGGCAAAGGAAATTAATGATCTGAACATGTTTGTCAGATGCTTTGAACTGTAAACTCTCCCTTTTCATCTCGTTCTCGTTGCTGGCAAAACCACAATTCTGAATGAAAAAATGATATTAATTTTGTCCTTAATTATCCTGTTTATGAATGTCCCAATGAATCCAATTAAAGGGCTGTAAAACCTTCCCTCACCCCATCTGTATACATGGCTCTGGTATTTCGGGGACTTGCTTTCCCTTGAAATGTGGCCCATCACAGGGAACAACGCTAGATTATCAAAGTTTAAGGGAACACTCGGTGCCCGGTCCCCCACGTCCTCCCGCAGCCTGCCCCAGACGCCCGCAGGGGCCCGGCTCTGGTAGGTGGTTTCCGAGCCTGCAGGCATGTGAGTGGACTCAGCTCTGCTAATGCCTCTCTCCCCACTTGGGGGGAGTGTTGAGAAGCCCCCACCTTCCTGACTACTTGCCTTGGACACTTCTTACAGAATCCGGAGGCACGGAAAGAACACATACATTTCACAAAGATCCATAACTTACAAGCAATTACTGATAACAGGCACACCTGCTCGGCTCGTTCCAGAACGCCACAACAAAGTGAAGGCCACAGGAAAGGGAGTCGCGAGTGTTCTGGCTTCCTGGCACGTGTAAAAGTTGTGTTTACACTATACTGTAGTCTGTTAAGTGTGCATGAGCATCGTATCTTTAAAAAGTACATTCCTTAATTAAAAAAACAACACTCTACTGCTAGAAAATGCCAGCCATCATGTGAGCCTTCAGTGAGTCATAGTAATGACATAGCAGATCGCTTAACAAATATAATAACAATGAAAAACTTTGAGATATTGTGACAGTTACCAAAATGTGACACAAATACACAAGGTGAGCAAATGCTGCTGGAAAAATGACCTAAATGGACTTGTTGGACATAGGGTTGCCCCAGACCTTCCATTTGTATAAAAATGCAGTGTCTGGGGAGTGCAGTAAAACAAGGTGCTAAAGCATTCAGAAAATCTAGTTTGCAATTTATATTAAAAACATGAACAGTTTGTTACAAATCTTTATTTTTAATTATAAAACTAATACTTGTTTATTGTAAAAAAATAAAGTATAAAACAGTACAGAGTGGGTAAGTAAGAGGTGGGTTTCTCACATTTTGGACTCTCTGGAAGTGATCATTGCCAACATCTTGCTTGTGAGCTCTGACTTTTCTCCTATGTAGAGTCGCCTGTTTAGACAAAAATGGCACCACATCCTATATAGTTTTTTATCAGCTGGTCATCTCATTCAACAGCATATCATGAGGACAGTTTCATGACAGTATACAAAGATCTTCTCCATCCCTTTTTTAGCAGTTACAAAGTATTTTTGCACAGATGTGCCCTAATTCATTTAATCAGCCCCCTCACTGTAGAAATGTAGGTTGTTTCCAGTCTTTCACTATTCCACGTGAAACTATGATAATCATCCTAGCCCATGCTATTTCTGCAACTTATAGTCCTGGAAGTGAAACCATTCAATCCAAAGGTGCACACTTAATTTTGTGATGCTACCAAACTGCCCTTGAGAAGCGCCCAGCAACGTGCACGTCTCCCTGTGGCGGCCGCACCTGAGACGCCTGTCCCTTCACACTCTGGCCTCCGGGTTTCTTCTGCAGAGTAACCGTCTGCACGTGCCTTTGTCAACGTCCTACTGGTGTGTCTCTTGTGGTTTTTAACATGCACTGTCAACATTTACTTTTTCTGTTATCAGTGTCACAGATATTTTCCCATTATTAATCATTTCACCTAATCCATTTCTAGGTCATCAAGTCTGTGACTCTTTTCCCTCCTGGCACCTGGTTCTTCTGCTGTACATACAAAGGGCTCTCTCAAGCTAAGAGTGGAAAAAATATTCTATGTTATCCTTAATTTTTCATAGTTTTCCTGACTCACTTTAAATCTTTAATTATTATAGAATTTAATAAATATGGAATTTTTGTTCATAGTGTGAGAAAAATTTCCCCCCAATTTCTTGCTTAAAAAATACCAGCGTGTTGTATCAGAAGCTTTTCATACTTGACACGGACTCCTTTCCGGAGGGTGACAGGCTCACCACCCAGAGCACAAAGGGCTCCCGGGTCCTCCCGATGGAGAAGGGCTCGCCCTGCGCGCCCTTCACGCGGGTCCTGGGCCTTTTCCGTCGGGATGTCACGTGTTTACTCCTCTGGTCTTCATGACTGATTTGTTTTTTGACATCATTCAATGTTTAATATTTCTGTGTCACTTTGTTTCAGATTTGTCTCTTCTGAGCGGAACACTCGAGTTCTGTTTTGTGGTCTAGTCTGAGCGGCTTTCCCCCCAGTTTTATTGTTATATTTACTGACAGGTATCGCGCCGCGTTTGCTCTGTTTCTGGCTTTTTGTTTGTTTGTGTCTCCTTACTTTTCTCCGTTCATCACTTTGTTTAGCAAATGTCAAGAGAATGCTTGGATCCTGTGCTTCAGATTCATTCTTCTTTTATTTACTTTGACTCCCCTGAAACCCTCCTTTTACAAAACAGGAAACAGATAAAGCCCACGAGCAAAAGGAGATGTTAAAGCCAAACAAAGAAAGGGAAAACAGAAGCCCCTCGCAGCAGGGTTTCCTGCACTGTATTTAAGTGTCACCAGCTGCGCTGAGTGTTTAAGTGTGGGGCCAAGGAGCTGCCAGGACAGGACAGGAACCAAAGGGGGGAAAAGCTCCCAGTTTTGACAAAGACCAGACCCCAGGGAGCCGGTGGGCAGGCGTCCCAGTGCTGGGCTCCCAGCGAGGTCATTGGTGCTCTGTGCTTCCCTTTGTGAAAAGACAGCCGTGGAAAGCATAAGGAAGCAACTGCCAGCTCACTGCCTCTGGTCCCAAGACAGAACTGTGACCTGAGTGTCACAATCCAGACCCAAAGGCAGCTCCCTCCCAAGCGGCCCTCACACCCTGTGTGGAGTTTCCAACCTCAGCTTCTGTGCAGGACGAGGGTGGGGACAGACACAGGACAGAGGGACAGACGTCCCACTTCAGGACTCTCCTGCCGAGGGTCCCCTTCCCTGCCTCGAACCAGCAGGACTTTTCCTTGACAAGCCCCTGCCCTCTATCCTTGGAAACACAGGGACTTGGTCAGCACCAGGTGGGAGCAGGGATCGCAACAAAAAACCAATCTATTTGAAAACTGCAGGTTTAGGGAGGAGAGAACTCTGTTATAGGACCAGAAAGTTAGAAGATGGTCCAAAGAAAGCCCAGTGGCTACCCTTGACCAGCTGTCTGAAGACTGATATCCCCTATCCAACGTCCGGTCAGCTGAGCCTGGGGCCTTTGCTGGTCAGGCACAGACAGGATATGCTGCAGTTTACGTTTAAAATTCCAGAAAATATGCTCATTGACTTGGCAGAAAGAAACAGCCCTTCCTCTGGAGCCCTGATTCCTTCGCCGGAGCAGCGTCTCCTCAATCCTGCTGTCGTTTTTGCTGGTTTAGGTTTTAACTTGCCAAGTGTCTCAAATGTTTTGAAGGACAGGTTCCAACCTTGCATCTAACTTATGCTTTAGAATCATCCTCACTTATCCCTAGCTCCAAACTCAGAAATTGCTTAACTGATTTGATAACTGTTTATTTAGGGAGGATACAATTTCTAAAAGATCAACCAATGAAACCCACTAGGCACCCTGGATTTGCTGGAGCCTGCAGTTACTAGAAGCGTGTATTGTTCTGATCTAGAGCCCCAGCCCCAAATAGCCCCCACACGTGAGAAGGAAACAAAAACAGGACAAACACAAGTGATCGTGAGGAGCAGCGGTTCAGTGCTCTTGTAGCCAGTGCAGAGGGCCTGGCGGAGACGCAGAGGACAGAGGCTGACCCCGAGCTCACTCGGTCCCCATAAGCTTCCATTGCTCCTTTGTAAAGAGAACGCTCTCCAGAACGCATGTCAGGGTTAAATGTTCACAAAAACGGCTACAACAGCGCCTGGCGTTTACTAGGCAAGCGTGAAATAATGAAATATTATTTCTTTCCTTCTTCACTGTTTGCATCTGCCACACAGGATAAAAACCCTAACCAAAAAAAGCACTAGCGTGAAAGGCGTACACGTCCCCAATGTTCACGGCAGCACTGTTTACAGCAGCCAAGATGTGGAAGCAACCCAAGTGCCCATCAACGGAAGAATGGACAGAGAAATCACAAGATACATAGTTATGCATATAGATATTATTCAGTCACCAAAAAGAATGAAATCTTGCCATTTGAGAAAACACGAATGGACCTCTCGGGCATATGCTGAGAAACATAAGTCAGACAGACAGAGAAAAACAAACACTGTACTATCTCTCTTTTATGTAAAATATAATAATAATAATAAGCTCATAGATACAGAGAACAGATTGGTAGTTGCCAGAGGTGGGGGTGGGTGGTGGGAGGTCAAGAGGGCCAAAAAGCTTAACAGTGTAAGACAGAACATTAAGCTTAAAACAGTGTAAAGACAGAGCCTTTGACATTAGGAGACAGCGAACCCCCAGGAAGACCCCGCAGTCTGCTTCCCTAAAATCCTGAGGAGCCCCCGCACACCGCAATTAAGAGCGCTGAAGACCCAGTGCATGGAGAGGGGCTTCTTTGGCAGTTCAAGGGTAAAGAAACTCTCAAGGTGGCCTGGTGTCATGCAGGAGACAGAGCAAGTTCGATTCCTGGCCCAGGAAGATAATTTGCCCACTTCAAGCAAAAAGTCATAAACTGCATTTTTATAATCTTGGGGAAGTGAGAATTAAAACTCAATCTGGTGTGTGTTTGCGATGTACTGGAAATAAACGAATGATGAAACATCAGGGGTTGCTGTCATTAAGATTATTTCAATTCTTACATGAGAATATTGAACTTGGAACAGGGTGACATTTTTACATAGGTGACTGAATTTAATTATGAAATATTCTTGTATTATCATTCAATGTGTTTTATGAGAGCCTACTACTTACCAAACATTCAGCATCCAACATGGATTTATTATTTTAGGCTTATAGTTAAAGGTAAAAGAGAACAAAGTAGGTTCTATTTAAAGGTTTTAGCCATTTAAGATAATGGGAAAAAACAGTGTGGCTTTTTAAAAAATTTATTTTTAATTGAAGGATAATTACAATATTGTGTGGGTTTCTGCCGTACGTCAACATGGACCAGTCATAGGTACACATATGTCCCCTCCCTCTTGAGCTTCCCTGCCACCTTTCACCTCATCCCACTCCACTTATTCTAAGCCACAGGATTCCATCAGTGTGTTCACTGAGGTGGCTCTTCCACCTGCCAAAAAGTTTTGGGAATATCTTGTGATCATGCGGGCTATCCCTTGATGGGTTATGTGCCTGATTACTCCTTAACTATATCGTGCAAATAAAAACTGTAAGAATTCAACTCCTAGTATTTCACCTGAGACTTTGCTTTGCACTGTGTAGTCCCCCTGACACATGCAGTGTGCAAGGTCAGGGTAAGCAGACACGCTCCAAAGCAGGACATGACAGAGAGCCTTCATCCTCTCCTCTTCCAAGTCCTAATGCGTCCACAGCACAGAAAGCAGCCCTGTTCTACCCTTTCCTTGAGAGACCTGGACGACTGGGTCCCATTGCCGCAGTCTCTACCCATGGGCAGTTCCCAGCACAGCCTTTCAGTGAGGGATGAGGGAAACAACAGAAAAAAGAAAACCTCTGGGATTTGGCTGACTTCCTAAAGGCCCAGCATCTTCCAACACCAACAAGCCAGAAGGTTCAAAGTGCAATCGTGCAAGTACCAATCTAGTATAAAAGTACTTTGACCCATTTCAGAAAGATTTTCAACAACACAGTTGACATAGCAAAAGATCATCTGATTATTTAGATATTTCTCCAAAGAATATGGACAAATGGCTAAGAAACCCATGAGAAGATGCTCAATACTATCAGGGGAATGCAAGTAAAAACCACAGTGAGAACTCACTCCACACCCACCAGGTGACTAAAGTCAAAACACAGAAGACAAGGGTTGAGGCGGGCTGTGGTGACAGGATGCGAGATTGTGCAGCCACCCTGGGAAACAGTCTGGCCTCTAACGTTAAGCACAGACTTACCATATCACTTAACAATTCCACTCTTTGGTATATACCCAAGAGAATTAAAAACACATGTCCACACAAAAAGTTGTACAAGAATGTTCCATTCAACTGATGAACAAAAAAAACAAAATGGGATACAGCCATACTATAGAATATTATGCAACCATGAAAAGGAATAAGGGACTTCCCTCGTGGCTCAGAGAGTGAAGAATTTGCCTGCAACGCAGGAGACCTGGGAATAAAGTTCTATACACGCTGCACTGCAGATAAACATTGAGACATTCTGCTCGGTGCAAGAGGCCCGATACAAATGGCCACATAGCGCATGATTTCATTTCTATGAAATGCCCAGAATGACAGGAAGTAGATTAGCGGTTGCCAAGGCCTGGGGAGGAGAACTGGGAGCCATAGCTGCGTGTGGCCCTTTGGGTGATGATTGCACAATGTCGAATATACCAAAACCACTGAAAATACAGCTTGAAATGGTGGATTTCATGTTATACAATTATGTCTCAATAAGGCTGTTATTTTTTAAAAGAGGGTCAGGAAGATCCCCTGGAGGAGGGCATGGAAACCCACTGCAGTATTCTTGCCTGGAGAATCCCATGGACAGAGGAGCCTGGCTAGCCACAGTCCGTATGGTCGCACAGAGTCAGATGTGACTGAAGCGACTTAGCATGCACACAAGGCTGTTATTTTTTTTTTTAAGGTATATAATCAATTCTAAATAAAGTAGAATTGTCAGTGAATTTAAATTCTTCATTTCCCATGTGTTCTAGAAAACTGATATTTTACCATCTTTACCTAAGAAAAGTGTTTGTTTCCAACATGTATTTTTGATCCCATGGGAACTGAAGCTCAGCAAGGCCACCTCCTGGACCCAAAAGATGAGGTGGAGGGGAGGACTCCGAACACAGAAGAGAAGACGTGTCGGAAGCAGTGGTGGACAAACGGCAAGGCCGTCACGGCCTCCCGGGGCAGCTCGCCGTCCTCAGGGACGCTGCCTCTTACCCTGGCCAGGCCAGGGCCTCCTCACCTTATCACCAGGGCCAGCTACACGCTCGTGAGTCAGCATCTGAACTGTGTGTGTTCACTGGACAGCTACACGCTCGTGAGTCAGCAGCATCCGAACTGCATGTGTTCACAGGATGTCTGAGCAGATGATGCAGCAAAATTATTTTTTGTGCTTCTAGGGCTGATAGCTGAAAACAAATTATGCAGAGTAATACTGGGAGCTAAAGGCTTTTGAATTGGATTTTTCTCTCTAGTTAGGAACTCATACTCTGTTACCATATTTTGTCTTGTTGTGGATTTGTTTATAATTCTCAGATATATTTGTATAATTTGCCTTAAAAATATGTGATTATTACTTTAACAAATATCTAAATAAATCAGATTAAAACTCCTCAATGTGGTGAAATTACACCCTGATCCCAAGATACAGACCCTAAGAAGTAAGAGGAATCAGTAGGTCTCGGTCAGAGACATGTGCATCTGTGTATGTGCCAGGCCCTGGGACGGGCCTGGGGCTCCGCTTCACAGAGCTGGACCCTTGCGAGCATCATGGTACGTGACACTCGGCTGTATTTAGCTCATACTGCAGGTTTAGGTTGCATTCTCTACTGAAATAGAAGAGGAGAACCAGGAGCTCACATCACCCCTTCCTGCACAAACCCTTGAAGATCCATGGCCCGTCTCCTCTCAGGCTTCGATGTCCACGTGGAATCATCCAGGCTCTTCCCTGCTCCCAGCAGGCAGGCCCTTCAATGACGGTGTTTAAAATCATAGGCCTGGAGTCAGACAGACCTGGATGTGAGTTTTGACCCTTCAGAGGGTTCTGAGTGACTGCGAGATTACTCAGCCTCTCTGAACCCCCATCGGCTGAGAGAGCTGGTGCTAGAACCTGGCTCAAGACTGAATTTGGCCTTCATTATGTTTGGGAGCATCCTCAGAACCCCTGCAAGCTGTCCACACCCCTTCCCTGTCCCGAAGCCTCAAACCGGGCATAGTATTGTGTCAAGAATCTTGGGCTCAGTGCCAAACCGCTAGAAAAAGCCCTGCAGTAGCGATCGAATGCTTCATGGATGAGCCCTCATACCTTCGCCTCCTTTATAACTGTGGCTACTTAGGGTCGCCATCTGCCCTTCCCAACCACAGCCAGTGTTCGTCTTGCCTTTGTCCCCACCCCAGTGACCACTCTACTCCCAGAGGTGAGTTTTAGTAGTTGGTCTCTGAAGCTTCACCCTGAAAAGCCCCAACGCAGTGAATTTACTCAATATGTTTTTTATGTTTGAGGCTCCTTGGTGCTCAACTCCAAAATGCAGAAGAAGCTTGGTTGCACACAGGGGGAAACAAAGATTTGTGATACATGATAAAGTTGTCCAAAAATGTCTTATTTCTAGCAAAAAAAAACCCTTGTTATCTGTTGAACTTTTGAAACAATTACTCAACTACCTGTATTCACTAATGTACTGTGTGCTCAGTCGTGTCAGACTCTTTGTGACCCCGTGGGCTGTAGCCCACCAGGCTCCTCTCTCCATGGAATTCCCCAGGCAAGAATACTGAGTGGGTTGCCATGCCCTCCTCCAGGGGATCTTCCGACCCAGGGATCCACCCAGTGTCTCCTGCATTAACCCAGGAGCAGGTTGGGGAAACCGCAAAACAAACTGACCCTCGAAACAATGGCCGAAACGGACAAGGCCTCCGTGATCCGCAGGGTCCGGCCTCCCGAGGCCCGGTCCCGTTCAAGGCGTCCGCAGAACTGACCGGCCGGCAGCCTCTGCCCGCGGCCTGGAGGGGCCGGCGGCGGCGCGCCCTCTGGCGGTGGCCCCTGGGGCCGCAGCCCAGCTCAGGCTGCCGTGCGGTTGAGTCCACAGAGCCCTCGGCTGCCCGGACACGAGGCTTCTCTCCCTCCCTGCCGTTTGATGAGGAAGGTCAGGAGCCCGCGGCTCCAGCCTGATTAGCACTCTTTCTCTCAGGTTGTTTGCAATAGCTTCATCAGATTGTAAATTGTAGCAAAGTAATCAATTGTTCTCAACAAATATGTACTAAGTCACCCCAAATACTCAGGCCTGATCAAGAAGAATGAGTGAGTCCAGTCACTCCGGGCGCTTCCTTGGTGGCTCAGGGAAGAATCTGCCTGCAACTCAAGAGACCTGGGTTTGATCCCTGGGTCAAGAAGATCCCCTGGGGAAGGAAATGGCTACTCACTCCAGTATTCTTGCCAGGGAATCCCATGCACACAGGACCCTGGCGGGCTACTGTCCCCGGGGTTGCAAGAGCGGGAAACGACTGAGCAGCTAAACCACCGCCACCACGATCAGCACTGCTCCCTGTGCTCAGATCTTCAGCATGGTTTTATGGGCTGTTTTATAGCAAGTCTTCAAGTCATGAAATCCAATTCGGGAAGATAATAGATTCCCCAAGAACTTGAACAGATTCGTGTGTAGAAGCAGCAGGGGTAAGACCTGCCCTCCAAGGATCTGTGTCTATCAGGGCAGTAACCTGTGGGGCCATGGCTGGGGGATGAACCAAGGACACAAGCACCGTTTTCCAAGTGGGTGTTTGCTGCAACCCTCAGAGCCTGTCTGCAGTGAACACAGCGGGACACACAGAAGGCTCTGTGAGACAGACCTGATGTTTGGACAGAGGTCAGTCCCAAATGTGTAGAACTGTCATTGTAAAATGACAACAGAATGTTGTCACAGAATGAAACAGAATGAAAATCACTATCTTCTTAAGAATTAGCAACTTTAGCCAGTTAGAGTCTTTTGTTGTTGATCACTCAGTCGTGTCTGACTCTTTGTGACCCCACGGACTGCAGCCCGCCAGGCTTCCCTGTCCTTCACCAACTCCTAGAGCTTGCTCAAACTCATGTCCATCGAGTCGGTGATGCCATCCAACCATCTCATCCTCTGTTGTCCCCTTCTCCTCCCGCCTTCAATCTCTCCCAGCATCAGGGTCTTTTCCAATGAGTCAGTTCTTCACATCAGGTGGCCAAGGTATTGGAGATTCAGCTTCAGCATCAGTCCTTCCAGTGAATATTCAGGACTGATTTCCTTTAGGATGGACTGGTTGGATCTTCTTGCAGTCCAAGGGACTCTCAGGAGTCTTCTCCAACACCACAGTTCAAAAGCATCAATTCTTCAGCACTCAGCTTTCTTTATAGTCCAGCTCTCATATCCATACATGACTACTGGAAAAACCATAGCTTTGACTTAGGCGGACCTTTGTTGGCAAAGTCATGTCTCTGATTTTTACTATGCTGTCTAGGTTGGTCATAACTTTTCTTCCAAGGAGCAAGCATATTTTAATTTTATGGCTGCAGTCACCATCTGCAGTGATTTTGGAGCCCAAGAAAATAAAGTCTCTCACTGTTTCCATTGTTTCTCCACCTATTTGCCATGAAGTGATGGGACCCGATGCCATGATCTTTGTTTTCTGAATGTTGAGATTTAAGCCAGCTTTTTCACTCTCCTCTTTCACTTTCATCAAGAGGCTCTTTAGTTCCCCGTTTGCTTTTTTTTTTTTTTAAGGGTGGAGTCATCTGCGTATCTGAGGTTATTGATGTTTCTCCCGGCAATCTTGATCCCAGCTTGTGCTTCATCCAGCCTGGTATTTCGCATGATGTACTGTGCATAGAAGTTAAATAAATTGAGTGACAATATACAGCCTTAATGTACTCCTCTCCCGGTTTGGAACCAGTCCAGAGCTTCTTAAATAACTCCTGCCATGGCCTGATCTACAGGAGTCCTCACTCCAGTGAGCAAAATGGCTCTCTCTTTGTTTCTGAGTAATTTAATTTCTTAAGAAACCCCTTGGGATGTTTAATATTCTGGTCAGACGGAAAATCCGTGCCTTGTTTTCCTGACTGTGTTTCGTGGACTATTTTAGGAGGGACTCATCAGAGAAACAGCAAAACAGAGACTTGCACGTGTGTGATTTCACAGATCTTAGTGCTGCAGGAGAATGTCAGTGAGCAGCTGTTCCCCAGTATCTTGCTGACTTCAGACAAGTTCACGTGCCAGGAGAGTCCTGTCCTAGGGGTTTGGAACCCCTTGGATGAAGTTGTATTATTGTCTAATGTAATTCATGACTTGATTGATGGTATCAGGGTCCTGTTCTCTTTCCGTGTGTGATTCCTCATTGTCCCATTTCGAAGGCAGTGGAAGTCACTCCTGCAGAAAAAGCAGGCAGTTTGAGGGACCACCCCTCAGACACCTGAGCTATTGCCTCTGATTGGAGCTTTTATGTCAAAGGCGTGAGGGGGCGAGTCGGGGGACAGTCGTGCGCACCTAGTTGTAGTGAAGTTGCTGCTGCTGGAAATGGCATGACTACTGGCTGCGGTTTCACGTCACACCCTTGGTTCGAACCTGAGGACAAGGGCAGCAGTCCCAAGGTCTACAGAGACATGACAGGCAGGGAAACAAATCCAAGTCCAGATCAAGCTGTTACTCCAGAAAGAAAAGAGTGATGCTCTCTCCAAGGTAGGGGCCCAGGGCAGTCAGCCTGGCCTGCAGTGGCTGGCTGGGCCTTGGTACCGAGGACCCTTAAAAGCACAGGGCTGGCCACCTGGCTACTGAACAATGGCTACCTCATCTGAGGTGCGGGAGGCCATGCCACCTTCTCAAGGCCACCATGGCCAAGGAAGGAAGGGGAGGGAGAGGGAGGAGGAGGAGAAGGGGAAGGGGAGAGGAGTGGGATGGTGCTGGCTGACTGAGGAGTGTGCTCTTTGGCCAGGCTGAGACTGGCCTGGAGCTGCTGGGTAAACGTAGTCCTGAGGGAGGTGCGTTAAAAGTGTCAGTGCTCCGTCGGGACTCAGACCCCTGATCTGAAAGGAGGGAACCCTGCCCCAGCCCAGGAGGTGGTGAGGTGCATGATTGTTGCACAGGCATGCCTGTGTGCTCAGTCATGTCGACTCTTTATGTGACCCCAGGGACTGCAGCCCGCCAGGCTCCTCTGTCCATGGAATTTTCTAGGCAAGAGTACTAGAGGGGGTTGCCATTTCCTCCTCCAGGGGAGCTTCCTGACCCAGGGATCGAACCCATGTCTCCTGCATTGGCAGGCGAACTCTTTACCACTGAGCCACCAGGGGAGGGTGCTCCCTCCCCAAATGAGTTGAGAAATCTCATTTGGATATTGGTTATTGCTTCAGGATTTTTGTGACTTTGAAATTAAACTTTCTCAAGGTTTAGATTCATAACGTAGTTGAACGCCACCGCGATCATCTTGATGGTGTGCAATGGAGATGGTTCTGGAGCTGCCATCAAGAGCAAGAAAGAATGAACTGGGAAAAAGTGATAGATTGTGCTTTCAATAGTTTGTGTTTACTTTATTAAATGCTTTTGCAGTGAAGCTTTTAATGCCTGAAGACATTTGAACAATCTGGCCTCATGGAATGAAATAAAAGATGTGTAATCTTCAAACTACTGCACAATTGCCCTCATCTCACACACTAGCAAAGTAATGCTCAAAATTCTCCAAGCTAAGCTTCAACAGGACATGAACCGAGAACTTCCAGATGTTCAAGCTGGATTTAGAAAAGGCAAAGGTACCAGAGATCAAATTGCCAACATCCATTGGATCATAGAAAAAGCAAGAGAATCCCAGGAAAACATCTACTTCTGCTTCATTGACTATGCTAAAGCCTTTGACTGGGTTCAGTTCAGTTCAGTTCAGTCACTCAGTCGTCTCTGACTCTTTGCGACCCCATGAACCGCAGCATGCCAGGCCTCCCTGTCCATCACCAATTCCCGGAGTTTACCAAACTCACATCCATTGAGTTGATGATGCCATCCAACCATCTCATCCTCCGTCATCCCTTCTCCTCCCGTCCTCAATCTTTCCCAGCATCAGGGTCTTTTCAAATGAGTCAGCTCTTCCCATCAGGTGACCAAAGTATTGGAGTTTCAGCTTCAACATCAGTCCCTCCAATGAACACCCAGGACTGATCTCCTTTAGGATGGACTGGTTGGATCTCCTTGCAGTCCAAAGGACTCTCAAGAGTCTTCTCCAACACCACAGCTCAAAAGTATCAATTCTTCTACACTCAGCTTTCTTCACAGTCCAACTCTCACATCCATACACGACCACTGGAAAAACATATCCTTGACTAGATGGACCTTTGTTGGCAAAGTCATGTCTCTGCTTTTTAATATGCTGTCTAGGTTGGTCATAACCTTCCTTCCAAGGAGTAGGCGTCTTTCAATTTCATGGCTGCAATCACCATCTGCAGTGATTTTGGAGCCCAGAAAAATAAAGTCTGCCACTGTTTCCACTGTTTCCCCATCTATTTCCCATGAAGAGATGGGACCAGATGCCATGATCTTAGTTTTCTGAATGTTGAGCTTTAGGCCAACTTTTTCACTCTCCTCTTTCACTTTCATCAAGAGGCTCTTTAGTTCTTCTTCACTTTCTGCCATAAGGGTGGTGTCATCTGCATATCTGAGGTTATTGATATTTCTCCCGGCAATCTTGATTCCAGCTTGTGCTTCATCCAGCCCGGCGTTTCTCATGATGTACTCTGCATATAAGTTAAATAAGCAGGGTGACAATATACAGCCTTGACGTACTCCTTTTCCTATTTGGAAGCAGTCTGTTGTTCCATGTCCAGTTCTAACTGTTGCTTCCTGACTTGCATACAGGTTTCTCAAGAGGCAGGTCAGGTGGTCTGTTATTCCCATCTCTTTCAGAAATTTCCCCAGTTTATTGTCGTCCACACAGTCAAAATCTCTGGCATAGTCAATAAAGCAGAAATGGATGTTTTTCTGTGTAAATCACACCAAACTGTGGAAAATTCTTCAAGAGATGGGAATACCAGACCACCTGACTTGCCTCCTGAGAAATCTGTATACAGGTCAAGAAGCAACAGTTAGGACTGGACATGGAACAATGAACTGCTTCCAAATTGGGAAAGGAGTACATCAAGGCTGTATATTGTCACCCTGCTTATTTAACTTATATGCAGAGTACATCATGTGCAATGCGGGGCTGGATGAAGCACAAGCTGGGATCAAGATTGCCGGGAGAAACATCAATAACCTCAGATATGCAGATGACTCCACCCTTATGGCAGAAAGCAACGGGGAACTAAAGAGCCTCTTGATGAAAGTGAAAGAGGAGAGTGAAAAAGCTAGCTTAAAACTCAGCATTCAGAAAACTAAGATCATGGCATCGGGTCCCATCACTTCATGGCAAATAGGTGGAGAAACAATGGAAACAGTGACAGACTTTATTTTCTTGGGCTCCAAAATCACTGCAGATGGTGACTGCAGCCATAAAATTAAAATATGCTTGCTCCTTGGAAGAAAAGTTATGACCAACCTAGACAGCATATTAAAAATCAGAGACATGACTTTGCCAACAAAGGTCCGCCTAGTCAAAGCTATGGTTTTTCCAGTGGTCGTGTATGGATGTGAGAGTTGGACTATAAAGAAAGCTGAGTGCTGAAGAATTGATGCTGTTGAACTGTGGTGTTGGAGAAGACTCTTGAGAGTCCCTTCGACTGCAAGGAGATCCAATCCGTTCATCCTAAAGGAAATCAGTCCTGAATATTCATTGGAAGGACTGATGCTGAAGCTGAATCTCTAATACCTTGGCCACCTAATGTGAAGAACTGACTCATTGGAAAAGACCCTGATGCTGGGAGAGATTGAAGGCGGGAGGAGAAGGGGACAACGGAGGATGAGATGGTTGGATGGCATCACCGACTCGATGGACATGAGTTTGAGCAAGCTCTAGGAGTTGGTGAAGGACAGGGAAGCCTGGCGTGCTGCAGTCCATGGGGTCTCAAAGAGTTAGACACGACTGAGTGACTGATCTGAACTGGATCTTCAAACACATCTAGGAAATGTCAGAATGATTCAGTTACTGAGGTCTTTAATCCAAACTGAATTCACTTTTTTATTTTGTCATTTTGAACATTGTTTGAAGGAAAATTTTAGATTATATTTGTGATTTTACTAAATATTCATCTCAAATATATGACTTTAACACTAATATGTTAATTTAAAAATGTTCAGTTAAGACTCTAAACATGAAATTGTGTATGATAAGTCACCTGGTCAGACTTAGCACAACAGAGAAGTTCCAGGCCTACCTGAGATTCCAGAAACTTTTTGGCGTCCTGGTCACTGCTTTTTAGCCATTCCATGGAGCTGAGCGGGTCAGAAGGTAAACAAGAGCTGTCTTGGTGCAGAGACTTCAAGTGGAGTAGAGCCAACCATCTGGCCTTGAGATTGGCTCAAAAATGGCAGATTTTCAGCCTGCTGGTTTGCGTCTCTCAGGCTTCTTAGCAAGACTTCCACTGCAACTATTGCCACTAGTAATAAGCGGCGTTAATAACGTAATCTAATGTGAGGCGATGTGTCTTGATACTAATGTTAACATAATTATGCTCCTCTCGGAAGACATTGCACATTGCCGATGTCCTCATTTGTTCTCCCGTGGGTAGCTTAAGGATCTTTCTACCCCTTGTTCTGTTAGTTTCTATTCCATACGGTCACATATAACAAGCACTTCTCTATTCCTTGCTTCTTCCCCCTTAATACATCTTGGAGGTTGTCCCATATCCACACACAGAACTGCTTGTTCCAGTAAATAGCTGCATGGTATTTCACTATGTGAGCATGCAGTGACTTTTTAATTAGTTTGCCAACCTGATGGATTGTTAAACTGTCCCTAACTTTTTGCTTTTACAGACAGTGTTGTAATGACTATCCCCATTCAACAGGTCACTCTGCACACATGAAAAATGCGTCTCTAGAAGATGTTTCCCAGAATTGGAAGTGTTAGGGCTGAGTATGTACATTCTTAGTTTTGGAAGACATGCCAACTTGTTCACCATAGAGCATGTATCAACATCACTCACAAAAACAGTGTATGAAGAGGTCTGTTTCCCCTACTTTTGCCAACAAAGTGTCACCGAACCTTTTGATCTTTGCTAATGTATGAAAAGAGATATCCCACTATTCTAGTCTTCTTACGAGTGAAGTTGAGCTTTCTTTCGTATGTTTAGAATCAATTTGCATTTCTTATCCTATGAATTGCATTTTCATGTCAGTTTACCCATTTTTTTCCCCCTCTTGAGCCACTGGTCCCTTTATATTGGCTTATTACATCTGAAGGAAATTAGTATCTTATGGTAGGTTTAAAATCTCTCCCTAGCTTGTCTTTTGACTTCATGTACTGTTTGTCTACATTTTTTTTTGGTATGGTAATGAGAATGCATCGCCTTTATTTTAAAAGTAGAGCTTCATTATGGGAAGGAAAGGTTCAGATTACATCACTTCCATTCCAACCGCTTACATGCCACTTGACTTCTGACTGTTAGTACTGACCTTTCCCTATTAGTCCCTCTACTCCTTCCTGAGCCTTGCATCTTTGCACTTATTTATTTACTCATCTGTTTCCCTCTACTAGACTGAACATTTTACATGTACAGAGATTGCTCTCAAGGAAGCACAGAACTTTCTCATCTTTGCACAGCTAACTGCTGGCACCATGTTATGCACATTATGGAAAACGTATTTGCCAAATAGTTTCTTTTTGCATTCAAATTGTCAAAGGTGAGCTTTTAAAGGCAACTTTATTGAAATATCTTTCACATACCATAAAGTTTAAAGTGTAGAGATTGTGGCTTTCAGTTTATTCACGGAGCTATGCAGCAACCACTACAATCCATTTTAGATCATTATCATCACTCTAAAAGAAATCCCATACCTTATAGAGGTCACTTGCCATCTGCCCAACCCCATATCTCACTGCAACCCCTGACAACTACTCTCAATTCTCTATCTCTATTGATTGGCCTCTTTTGGATATTTCATTTGAATGATGTTAGAGAAAAAAAAATATTCAAATGACATTCCTCACGGCACTGTAAGATTTTATTCAAAAGTGGGAAACTGTCAACAGGGATACAATGACCTCTGCGACGGAAATTTGCAGCGAGGGAGAAACGGGTTAACTCAGGACGCAGCACAGGCGCGTGGGAAGGCGCAGCCAAGGAGCACGTGTGGGTCCACCGGGGGAAAAGGGGCGGGAGGAGACTTCGGACCTCACGGGGCTCTCCCCGAAAGCAGGCCAAGGCGATCAGACATCACCGGGGAGACTGCAGTGGATAAGGAGGGTAAAGAATGGGGGATTCCGGCTAAACGGACATCAGAATTCTTGCAAAAACTGGACGATACAGAAAACAACGTAGGACTCCGAAAGACAGCCCTGGCCACCAAAAGGGCAAGCGAGCCCCTCGGAACCCACGGCGCGACGCCCGTTTCCGGCGCCAGGAGGGACGCGTTTGCACAGGGCTTCCGGGGCGGGGCCAGACGGGAGCGGAAGTTCCTGGGCTCCGCGCGCGGTCCAGTGGGGTTGGCACGCGCGCCGGGCGCCGGCAGGGGTCCGCCGGGTGGGCAGCGGGACGCGGCGAGCGCGCCGGGCCCGGTCCCGCAGCCATGAACCTGGAGCGACTGCGGAAGCGCGTCCGGCAGTACCTGGACCAGGTGGGCCGGCTGGGGACGCGGGCGGGGCTCTGGGAACGCGGCCCTGGCGGCGCGCGGCCCTGCGGCCCTGGGCTTCGGTTCGGGCCGGAGCCCTGGAGGGGGCGTCGAGGGGGCGCTGGGCGCCGGGCGTGTGTCGGTGCCCCCCAGCCCGGCCCGAGGTGTTCAGCACACGCTTCGTGCTGAACGCAAGTCGAGGGGTGGCCTGTGAACTTCGCTAGTAAGTAGAAAACGTTTAAAGCTTAGTTGTCCCTATTTGGGTAGGTGTAAGTGAATAATGATAAAGACAAACTTGTAGTGTCAAAATCAGTACTTTAATTTCGTGTTAACTACAGCTCTTCTCCCTGCGCTTCGCTTGAGTGAGCATCAGTGTTTAAGGGAAGACGTATTTCCAGAATCAGCAGCATCACTTGAGTCTACGATGTCACCTAGTTTTTGTAAAATGTATGTGGTCCCAATAAATTGAAAACCAAGAAGGGGAGAGAAAAGCCTGTTCACTGTGAACTGTTAGGAGTTGGGTGTGAAATGTTGTTGCTCGTTGTTTGCAGCATTCAGAACGCTGTTATTTTGGTTTGCCGTAAGTCAGATGAGTTAACCAAATGCTTCCTGAGCACTTTTCCTCTGGCTCTGGGGATGTGGTAAGGAAGGGGACAGGCCTATTTTCAGCCTCCAGGCACTTGGGCAGATCTGTGACCCTCCTAGAGCATCCCTCCTCCCACATTGATTGGCAGCAGAGTTCCTGGTTTGCATCTAGGAGGCCTGATTGGGCAAAGACTGAGAAACTGCTAGTGATCACTTTAGCCACTTCCTTAGATACCTGCCGATGTACTTTTGCAGGGTATAAATTGTTTAAAAATCTGCCTTCTTCAACTTGTATGTCAACAGTCTTCCAATAATATTTTTATTTTTTTTGTACCACTGAACTAAAACTCACCTGGGATAGAAGATAGAGAAATGATTGATACTACATGTTAAAAAGAAATGCTGTATTGAGATGTCGGTTTGTTATATAGTATTAACGCCTTCTAGTAACACTAGCCATCTGTGTAGAACTATTGAAGCGACAGGGCGATTACTGCTTTTTCCTTTTTTGATGCAGCAGCAGTATCAGAGTGCTCTATTTTGGGCAGATAAAGTAGCTTCACTCTCTCATGGTAAGTGACAAATTCTATTTTTTCTGAGTTCTCTATCCTTAACTTTCTACTTCACCTTGCACCTCTGACCGTTTATGTAATTTTCCCTGCAGAGGACCCCCAGGACATTTACTGGTTGGCTCAGTGTCTTTACCTGACAGCCCAGTATCACAGGGCAGCTCATGCACTTCGGTCTCGGAAACTGGACAAAGTGAGTGAGTCAAGAGGTGTTAAAAGCTTTCCAAAGGTGTTAAAAATGTTGTTAGATTAGTATTTTAGGTATATGTTCTTTTTATGTGAAAATACTTTAAAGAATATTTTAAAGGATTCAATTTCTCATATGAAATGTAAAGAGAAATTTCTTGTGTATTTTTCTTTTTGGTCTCAGCGTGAGGCGTGCAGAATCTTAGTTCCCTGAACAGGGATAGAACCCATGTCCCTTGCATTGGAATCGCCAGGGAAGTCAAAGAGAAATGTTCTTATTCCTAATCTTGATCACTTTGTTTTTCCCTCCTGCCACCCCCACCCCCACCCCCACCCCCCAGTCACTAAGTTTTGACAGTACTGTTTTCTAAATAGCTCTGAAAGTATGGCTGTTGGCTTTCTGTCTGATTACCACTCTGCACATCAGGCCTGTAATTTGTCTGTTTTGTTGTTTTAGCTTCTCTTTTGTTCAGTAACATCTTTCCCATACCCCTTTCCTTGTCTCCAGTTCATCCTTTAAACTCTCACCGCGTGGTCTTCCTAAAATAGATCTGATGACATCACTCACAGTACCACTCAGTGCTTTCCCAGTACCTGCAGGATTCCCTTGTGGCTCAGCTGGTAAAGAATTCACTTGCAGTGCAGGAGACCTGGGTTCGATCCCTGGGTTGGGGAGATCCCCTGGAGAAGGGAAAGGCTACCCACTCCAGTGTTCTGGCCTAGAGGATTCCATGGACGGTATAGTTCATGGGGTCACAAAGAGTTGGACATGACTGAGCGACTTTCACTCACAGGACAAAGTCAGATGCGTTCATGGACACCCCCCGGCACCACCAGGTGCTTTGTGATTTCTCTCCAGTTGTCACATAGCCGCCACCACCGTCAGTGCATGGGGTGTGTATACAGTCATGCTCACTGCTTGCAGCTCCTGAGATGTGTCACAGCTAATCAGACTCAGTGCTGGGATGCTGACCAACTCCGAAGTTACCTTCTCCCCCTGGAGGTGTTTCCTTATTCATCTGGCTAGTATTTATTTGTTTAATGCAATTCTTTCATAGCTTATAAAAGAAACTGTGTGTTGTATTTATGTCTCTCCTGTTACAGCCTCCTTGAGGCAGGTCCTTACTCCTTTTTGAATTCTTGGTGCTTGGCAAACAGTAGGTTCTTGATGAATGTGAGTTTAAAAGACTTTTTTTCTCTGTGAGAGTAAAGGGGGAATTATGAAAATAACTTTCATCTTTTTTTTGTTATAGTTTTCTTTTTGATTGAAGATGCATGTTATCTTGATCACGTTTTTGATAGATTAATTTCTTTTCTAGTTGTATGAAGCATGTCGCTACCTTGCAGCTAGATGCCATGTAAGTATGCTTTCATTATTTGGTAGAGGTTTAATGCTGTGAATCTTTGCATCCCTCACATGAGTGTGAGAATTGAGTATACCGAGTCTCCATTTACTAAAAGCTGATGTGCATGAAGAAAATTCTACTTTAAACATTTTAAATTTAAGTAGTGAGTGGGTACAGCACTCATTACCCTTTAAAAATCTACGGTGACTGTGTGTATCTAGTATCAGAAGTCATAAGTGACGAAGGCTGTTTCTGTTTTCTATACAGTTTGCTGCGAAAGAACATCAGCAGGCTCTTGACATTCTTGACATGGAGGAGCCGATCAACAAACGGCTGTTTGAGAAATGTTTGAAGGACGAAAGTGGCTTGAAAGACCCCTCCAGTGACTGGGCAGTGTCACAGTCCTCAGTAAGTAATACAGTAAGAAGCTTCGGTGACATCAGTAAGAATCGCCCACGGGAGAGGCCAAATGCAAATCACCTTCTTTCACTTCAGTATAATCGTCTTAAAGTAGTTGGGTTGCCAAATCACTTGATTTTCCCAACCCAAAAAGATTCCAAGACATTTCTGAGCCATCAGTTAGAAGTTGTGATTGTGTCCTCAGATGCTTGAATCTGAAATAGGCAGACTGAAGCTCTTTCTTCTCACCTTTGATGTTTTCAATTCCTTCCCACTTATCCCTTCTTGACTGTGTGTTGACAGTCAGGTAGGCAGGTGCCCCCGGGAACCTTGCTCACCTTAGATTGTTTCTTTCCAGGAAGTGGGTCGATGTTACTGCTTGCGTTATTTTCCGTATTTCAGTCTGTGGACTTCACACCTGTCTGAAATTGCAAAGCCTGCTGGCGGAGATTATACTGTACAGTAGATAATGTTCACAGTCAGATCGCTGATCTGGACTGTTATTCTTTTCTTAAACAACTTTCTTGAAATGTAATTCACATAACATGCGGTCCATTCTTCAGAAGTGCATAGTACATTGGTTTTTAGTATATTTACTGAGCTGTACAATCCTTACCATAATCCATTTGAGAACTTTTTTTTTAAATTTCAGCAAGAGACCTTGTATCACTTAGCTGTTAGCCACCAATTCCTTCATATTCCAGTTACTCTGCGTAACATATCTATGCAGGAACTTGGTCACTCTGCTCTTCACTATATGATGGTAGGAACACTAAACATTCTTAGGTTTTTTTCTTTTGAAGAAACACATTGTTTCTTGTGTGAGGAAATGCATTTATGAGCGAGGTGAAGATTATTGCTTTTGGACCTCTTACACACTAACTGCTAAGAAATGCATGATTTGTTTCTAATGCAGTATTTATTTTATTGAGTTTACTTTTTTTTTTTTTTTTTAATAACTCACAGACACTGCATAGGTCTAAGGTTCTCCCGTAATGTCCTCTGCTATTTGTGAATTGTGATTTTATGATGAGCCTCCTTCGCCCCATCGCCAGTTTTAGTGGCACCTCTGCATGCACGTGTGCTCAGCCACTCAGTTGTGTCCTGCTCTTTTGTGACCCTGTGGACTCTAGCCGATCAGGCTTCTCTGTCCAGGGAATTTTCCAGGCAAGATTACTGGAGTGGGTTGCTGTTTCCTTCTCCAGGGGATCTTCCCCACCCCGGAATAGAGCCCCCGTCTCCTGCATTGGCAGGCAGATTCTTTAAGCCACCTGAGAAGCCTAATGGCATCTCTGGACAACCTTTAAGGTCACTTACTTGTTTTTTGAGGTTCAGAATCTGGAACATAAATCTGGTTTCTACATCCTTCTGTTATGGGTAGTAGTGAGGTGAGCTGCTTACCATGTGCTGGCTCCAGATGGTGCCACCTCTGCCCCTTACAGATCCTGTGAGTTAGATGAGGAGAGGGAGCTGAGGTGAGCAGTTGGAGCATGGTCCAGGGTCACTTGGGAGCATCACAGCTGGGACTGGCGCTTACCTCTCTCCAGTTCCCGAAGGCCTGTGCTGCGTTGCTGCCGGTTTTCTGGCGCTTCCTAAGGCTCGTGCCGGAGACACGCGTGTCACACCGTCTTCACGTTTCCTTAATCTGTGTGTGCTCCGTATGCTCTGAGTTACTGCCCTCTTTGAGGCAGAACAAGGATGAATAAAGGGGCAGGGACACATAACCTACTTATAAAGGTGTGTTGAAGTGAGGGAGCCTCGGGAAGACAGATGACAGAAATTTCACTTTGTTTTTTTGTTTCTATTAATGTATATTGTGTCTGACACTGAGATGGAGTGAATCCTTTCAGATGTGAAAAAAAAAAAAAGTCTTCGCCTTCGGACAGTATATGATTTTTGACCATAGTATGTGACTTATTTTTCCAATAGATAAAGAGTTCCATTTGTCTTTTACGAGGAAAAATCTATGATGCTCTCGACAACCGAAGCCTTGCTACCTACAGCTACAGAGAAGCTTTGAAGCTTGACGTGTATTGCGTTGAAGCGTTTGATCTGCTGGCGTCCCACCACATGCTGACAGCCCGAGAAGGTTTGGGAACCAGGTGTCTTTATGTTGGGCACGATTAATGTTGTTTGTAGTGTGTTTTTCTTCTGAAATTTATAGACTCAATAGCAGGCTATGGACAGGCTTTAAACAAACCTGTTCACGTCCTTCCTGTCTTTAAGCATGAAGCACGTTGCAGAATGTTGTGCAGTGTCTCTTGCAGTCAGTCTCTTGATGACTTGAGGTTGTGTAAGAATTCAGGATCTGATTCAGTGATTCTCGACATGGCTACACTTTAAACCCCGAGGAGTCTGACACATAATCAGTGTGCAGGTCCCAACTCCTGACCAGTCAAGTCAGAATCTGTGGTGGGACCCTGGCATCAGATGGTTTAAAGCCCCCAGACGGTTCTGAGGTGACGCACGGGCTGAGAGCCATCGACCGAGTGTGTGGCCAGTGGTGCCAGGTGCCTCAACGAGGGAAGCAGAGAAGGTGGTGATGTATTAATCGGACTCAGACATATTTTGGCCTGATGAGTTGTTCTCAGCCTGTAGCTTTGTCCCCTGGAGGACCGTTTGGCAGTGTCTGGGGAGAGTCTGATTGTCTCAGCTTGGGGGCGTGTGGGGGTGGGGGTTGGAGGTTGCCCATGGAATCTAGTGGGTAGAGGGCAGAGGACAGCCAGCGCGACAGAGATCGTCCCCGCAGAGTCCATCGTGCTGAGGCTGGGAGAGTGGCCTGCTGGCTGTCAAGTCTGGGGGTGACGAGTTGCCTGAAGGTTCGCACACAGCCATCGCGCGGTTGTCATCACCTGGGTCTCAGTTTTCTGTAGTACATTTCATCGTGGTGTTTTCTCTTTTGAGTTCTGTATGCTTAGACCAAGAATTATAGAAGAAGAATTTTTGCTGCTGATTTTTTCCACCATAATTACTGAGGACATTCTTTTTTTCGTTAATATCTTTTAGAAAAAGAACTTCTCGAATCACTACCTCTTAGCAAGCTCTGTACTGAAGAACAGGAATTGCTACGTTTTCTGTTTGAGAACAAGTTGAAAAAGGTAAGGTAAAACACCAAGTTAGTATTTGCTTTATATAAGTATCATATTTCTTTCTTTAAATTTGGCCTCTATTCTTTTATGGGTGAAGAATTTAAACATTAATTTTTATTAGCTTAGCACATTTGCAGGAATACACCTAGGTTATTTTAAATAATATGATTCCTAATAAAGCTTTCAAAAATATGTCTTTCTCCCAGGAACAACTCTTACTTTTAAAAGATGAAACTGTCAGATAATGGGATGGTGTGATGAGGGTTTTTTCTGTGCTTCATGTACTTCTATGTTGTAAAATACTTCCTACCATGGAATTCTGTGATAAAAGTGAGAAGAGAATCAGACTTGTGAAAGGAGTATTGGTAACACCCGAAGTTGGAAGTTTCGAGCTTGTCACACCTGTTGTGTGTTAGACATTGAAACACTTGGGTCGGGTTGAGTGTGCCTTCAGTGCTTCCCACTGAGTCATGGTTGCGTTCCTCTTTTTCAGTATAATAAGCCTAGTGAAACTGTCATCCCCGAGTCTGTAGATGGTTTGCAGGAGAATCTGGATGTGGTCGTGTCTTTAGCTGAAAGACATTATTATAACTGTGATTTTAAAATGTGCTACAAGCTGACTTCTGTGTAAGTACATCCGCTTAGTTTTGCAGGAACATAGAGTGTAGTCTGCTTTACCTGAGCAGCGTGCGGGCGTGCTTTCTGAATAGTGGCACCGAGCACAGAGTGGGTGTTGCGCAGAAGGGCGGTCCTCAGACAGAGGCGTGCGCACGTTTGTTGCTTCCTGTCGTTAACTCGGGAATGTCCGTGTCCCTCCCTGGTGATAGTTTGCAAGTTTGGGGATCCCATCCTGGCACGTGCTTTATAACGTCCATTCTTTGTTGAAGTAGAGACGGATAAAATCCTACGGGGACTGAGTGTCAGGCTCCCTTGCCAAGCCTCCCCCACAGTCAGTTCCGTGTGCATGGTTTGCATTTGCCTTTGGGGTTGCTTAAAATCCTTGGATTCACAAAAATTTTAATTGACAAGTAGGATTCATTTAAAATTTCATATTATTTTTGTTCCTTCTAAATAATTAGACCATTTAAATAATATCTGTTAATTTAAAGTAAAGGTTTATAGTGATGTTTGTATTTATTGCTTCTGAAAAAATCAGGATTTTCACTTTCATTTGTAACCTAGTCATTGCCTTAACTAAGAAAGTCTGAGAGTAATGGGGCTAAGAAACTGAAAATGTGAAATGTGGAGATGACTTTAAATAAACATAGCTAGTTGTGATGAGTGCTGTTACATACTGTTTGTACTTACATACATAATGTGCTGCTTTAACTTTCAGAGTGATGGAAAAAGATCCTTTCCATGCGAATTGTTTACCTGTACATATAGGAACACTTGTAGAGCTGAATAAAGCAAATGGTAAGAATATTTTAAAGCTAAGAATTTTTATAACAAAAATATTCTGTACCTGGAAATTTTCTCTCGAGTCCTGGGTAGTTGCAGCTGCAGGTGACAGCTGGTGGAAGAAGTGCTTGTCAGACTGGCCAGTGGTCTGTCTTGTCACTGCAGCAGGACACACTTTCTTTATCCCTACTTTCTGCTTCCTTTTTTAAATGTAATTTGTGCTCCAAGATGTCATGACTTTATAGAGTGTTGGGTGGCAGTTTGCCTTTTTCTTTTCTTGTAAAATCCATAAGAAAGCTGATATGGCAAGAGTCAGTAACTTTAGAAATTGTAAGGCAGCAGAGTTTCTGGTGATGTTTTCCATATTTTAACATTTCAGAAACATTTAGAGTTTGACTGTATTTGCCCTTTTATCTTCTAAACTGAACAATCAGCTCTGTCAGGAAGGGTGGCCGGGCACTCCAGCTCTAGGCTTGCTGCTCCAAGCTCCACCCGTCGACCTGCAGCATCGCGTCTCCGGCGTGTTTGCTGGGGGCGCAGGCTCTCTAGCTGCCCTGGTCTTTGTGTCACTCAGGAGGAACTCACTTGGCTGATGCGACAAACTGGAGAGTTTGGTCCACCAAGCTGGTTGTGAGTGGTTGAGATGGTCTGTGATAGGCCCCTGGACTAAGGGACGTGGGCTTTAAGGCAGGCGAGGCCCTTTGAAGTGACTGGCGCGCGTGAGGTGCCCTGTCCTGTGCTGCTCGTCCAGGCTTCCGGCCCCTCTGGGCGCTGCCCACCCCCATAGTGCCAGGTGTGGGGTGGGGAGTAAAGGGCAGCCTCAGTGACTGCTCCCTGAGTTTCTGTGTTGCTCCTCGGTCCATGGGATTTTCCAAGCAAGAGTACTGGAGTGGGTTGCTAGTTCCTTCTGCAGGGGATCTTCCTGACCCAGGGATCGGGCCCAGGTCTCCCACATTGTAGGCAGCCGCTTTACCATCTGAGCCACCAGGGGAGGCACCTGTGTTGCATTAGATGAGTGAAAAGTATAAAATCACTGCTGTGAGGACACAGTCTGTATGATTGTGAAGAGTTGTAACTGGGGGAAAGTCGTATCATAAACTTCATTTGCTATGAATAATTTTATTCTTTGTTTTTCTTTTTCTCTAATGTAGAACTTTTCTATCTTTCTCATAAATTGGTGGATTTATATCCTAGTAATCCTGTAAGTAAATATAAACTTTTTTTCCTTACCTAAACTTTAAGAAAATACTTAACTAGTGTTTAGACAGAGGTTAAATTTAAGTTGATATAAATGTTTTATTTTAAGTTGTTGGAACAGAGTCTCCTAATGGTTTTGATAATTACAAGCAGTGTTCACTTTTTTAAATCACGAAAGTGTTTTTTTAGAATATAACTTAAAAATCTTTATTTTTTATGATTATAGGAGTAATATATGCTTATTTTAAAATGCTTCACATCAGAAAAATTAAATACTAAAAGTGAAAGTCATATATCTCTCATAAGCAAGTTAATACCTGCTTGGTATTTCTCCTGCTGCATGTATGATAATTTATTGAATTATGCATTGAGTGAATCATTGTGTCTTCCAAACTGCCATGGATCACAACGAAAACATAGACATTGGAAATGGAATTAGAAATGATGTGCTTAAAGACAAAAGTCAGGAGTCAGGGTTTAGGTCTCTGAGAAGAATCTGTACCCCATAGTGGAAACAGTTCATAAAGTGGAGAAATCAGTGCAGGAGAAGTTAGCTAACGAGGTGGAGTCTATAGACCCAAGGTGGGGCCAGGAAGACAGGCCGAGTCCAGGGCCTCGAGCTTCAGATGCTGCAGGAACACGGCGGTGGGCGCCTGGAGCAGCAGCCGTCGAGAGTCTGGTCTCTCTTCTCCCAGGGCCCTTCGTAGTCAGCCTGCGCAGGGAAGGTTCCTTCACGGACTGGAGTGTGTGATGGCACCCAGGACCCTTCGTAGTCAGCCTGTGCAGAGAAGGTTCTGTCATGAACTGAGTGTGTGATGGGACATCTGACTTGTTGCCGATTCCCAGTGCAAGGTTACGTGCTTTTGGTCATGGTGCATTTTAAACTTTTTAGGTGTCTTGGTTTGCAGTGGGATGCTATTATCTCATGGTTGGTCATAAAAATGAACATGCCAGAAGATATCTCAGGTATGAACTTAACTGTCTTCCTCCCTCTGTAGGGAATCTACAGGAAGTAATTTCTTCGTCATCTGCTTTAATACAGTAATTTGTAGTACTTTAAAAGCAGTACCAAAGAATAAGTGTTTTCTTCAGGTTTTATTCAGTTGCATCCATTGTGTTCCCTGCTCTTTATAAGATGCTGTAAGGGGAAGGGGAGATAAAAGCAGGCAGTGGTGACCTTGTCTTCAAGGGCTTATGATGTATTTAAGTTGTTATTTATAAATGAGAGTAAATATGAAGGGGGGATAGTAGGAAATATTTGGGGAGTTGGTCATTTACAGAGATAGTATTAACCTCTTACTATGAGGACTTTTTTTAATAACTGTGAAATCACATGAAACTCTTTGTGAGCTTACAGTCACTAAATGTGACTGTAAAACAGATTTCTTGGGGACTTCCCTGGTGGTCCAGTGGTTAACACTCTGCTTCCACTACAGGGGGCACAGGTTCGATGCGTGGTGTGGGAACTCGCACACGCCACGCAGTGCAGCCTAAATAAATAAATTAATAAAAAATACTTAAACAAACGGGAGGGCTTGGCAAAGTGAACAGGTTTCTGTGCGGATCTGCTGTGGTATTGGCTTGAGGTGCCCCAGGCAGCCCAGTCCAGCTGCCTAACCAGTGTTACTCAATTACTCAAGTACAGAAAAAGCTCTGGTAATACCTGTGACTTCCTCCATGTGAACGGAATAGAAGACGGGTCTGTGGTCAAGTTCATAAACTTTGGACACAGCCTCGATTTCTAGCTCACATGCTGCCGCTTACTAGATACGATTCCTTGGGAGAGCTCATTCCTCTGACCCTCCCTCTCCTGTAGAATGGGGAGTGAGGTAGCTGTATGCTAGGATTGTTAAGAAGAAGGTAAGATGACAGGAGAGGATCCTGCACTAGGGAGCAAATCAGAGCGGTCTGACTGTTGAGTGTTAAGCAGTTTGGGAAACACATGCTCGTGTTTTTGGGGAGCAGGATGATTCGTGTTATAGCAGTTGTCTTTGATTTAGTGCGCTTATTCAGTGATGAATTCTACATGAAACAGGGACCATCTGGGTAAAAGAAATCTTAGAAAATAAAATGCTAAGAAAGTGGGGATCTTACCCTTTATATTTTTCATGTTTTGTGATATGCTGTCTTGATTCCTAGTTGTGGGTCACCTAGTTGAAGACTGTGTAAGACTGTGTGGTCCTGTCCGTGGAACCAGCATGAGTCTCCCAGGCATCTGTGGGGTGTCACTTAATCTTTCCAGCCTCGATGTGCTTACCCTTAAACATACATGACCCTGAAAGTTGTTAGGATTAGATGGTGCCTATGAGGCACAGAGCAGGCCTGCATTAAATGGTTGCTGCTGCCACTGATTATCTCCTCCGCTTTGAAATGAAGCTCCTGGGTTAAGTAATATTTGTAAAGTCTATGCAGAAACCTAATGGGTTCCACTATATACCTAGGAAGTGGTGGACCTCTCCTAAAATTACTTAAAATTTTGCCTGTACTATTGAGCATTATTTTATTTCAAGTGAATTAACACAATGTTACATTAGTGTTTAATACATTGACAGCTCGTTCATTGACATAATTCTGATGTCCTTGAAATCATCAACTTATATAAAATTAACCTAACAACTTTAAATATTACACACGTGAATGAAATGTCATCTTTTAGCAAAGCTACGACGCTGGAGAAGACCTACGGGCCGGCGTGGATCGCATACGGGCATTCGTTCGCAGTCGAGAGTGAACACGACCAAGCGATGGCCGCGTACTTCACAGCAGCACAGCTGATGAAAGGGTGCGCAGGACAGGCGGATGCAGCGAGTGGGGCGTCGGTGCCACCGGCTCGGCCACTGGGTTGCTAACTGTAGCGTGTCTCGTTAGTAGCTTATGCTTGTGAAGTAGCTGTGGGGGTGAGAGAGAAGAAAGCTGGTGTGAGTAGCCGAGTAGTTTATCCTAACCAGCACAGAGGGGAGCTCACACATCAGCTGAGGGAGCGGAGGAGGGTGGAAGCTGTCGCTCACGTGCTGGTACAGGAGTGGCAGGGTCCACAAGCAGGGAGATTGCTTGTATCCTGCTTCTGTGCAGAAGGTGTTTATGTGGCTTCATTCATGATTCAGATTCAGAACTGAGCCTGCCAGTGCTGTAAATTCATGCCGGTGTTAAACGGGTTGATACTGAGCCGTAACAGCATGTTGCTTTGCGGGGCAGAGTACTGCTGTTCTTCCTGTTGACTCTCTTCAGGTTTGCACTAGTTTCACTTTGCCCCATTCTCTTGTGCAGGCTGCTTCTGCCGGCCGCAGCCATACCTCTGGTGGGGAGGTGGTGGGAGTGCCAGGGTGCCTGCTGATCTTGGCCAGTTACTCAGCTCCTGAGAAACAGGAGCAGCAGCACCACTTAGGCCTAGGCTGACTGTGAGGAGAAGAAGTAGAGAAGATTCTAGTTACAGACTGGGATCAGTTTCTGGCACAGAAAGCACTCAGTGAAAGTTAGCTACCTTACCTTGTTTGCTTGAATTGCATTTGTTAGGTTTGATTTCCCGGCACTCAGTTCTGCATCTATATTATTTAGGGTCCCAGCTTTTTTTCAGTGTATTACATTTTCTATGTATGACTTTGATATCTAAGTAGCTATCCATGAAACTATTATAAAAGACACAGCTCCCTAAGAATCCTAGTCTTTCAGGCTGCCATAACAGAGACCACAGTGGTTTAAACAAAAGGAGTCAGGTCTCTCCTGTCTCGGAGGCTGGCCGGCCGATTTGGTTCCTGGTGAGGGCTCTCGTCCTGGCCTTCTGGCGGCTGCCTTCTCGCTGTCCCCTCGCACATGGGGAGCTCGGTCTGCTGTCTCTTGTAGGGTACGAGCCCTGTTGTATTGGGGCCCCACCTTTACACCCTCATCTAACCTTTATTATTCACTCACAGACCCTCTCTCTGAGCATAGTCACTGGGGGCCCGCATGGGGCCTAAGGTATGGGTTTGGGGGGAGACCTACATTCAGTCCATAAGTCCGTGATCCTGACATATTACTAGTACAGTCCTCCAGGTTACAGTTGTTCAGCCAGTTATGGACCCACCTAAATGGTCCTCATACCCAGTCCATCCTGTTCACCAAGACCGCAAGATGCTTCCCAGTGCTTCGCTGAAGCTTGGCTCTGTCTGCACCCCTAACTTGTCAGTCTGGTAAACTGCAGCAAATAACAGCTTACTGTGGGCTGTTTCTTCAGAGCAAATGCTCGAGTCTGAGTTTTATTTTGCTCTTCTGGGTGCTCACAAACCCAGAACAGTTATTACTAACGGTTACTTGTTAGTTACTAATCAAGAGTTGAAACCAATAGTTAATTATATGATTAACACTTTTACTGTTTCCCAGTCGAGCACTTTTCTAATTTTCACATCACCTCATCAGGATAAGTATTCTTTTCCTCTCAATTTTACTTCCTCACCAGAATAGCTTTGTGTTCCCTTAGCTTAGTCTGTGTTTGGTTAATTGTTTGGAATTGCATACATGTGTTAACATTTTCTTTATGACTTGTTGAGCCATTGGTTATGTAAGAGTGTGTTGTTTAATTACCAGATACTTATGAATTTCCCACATTCCCTTCAGTTATTTCTAATTTAATTCCAACGTGAGTGAAGATCATACTCTGTGATCTCAGTGTTTGGGGTTTCTCGAGGTTCCTCACAACCTCGCATGTCTGTCCTGGAGGACACTCCATACCCGTCCTCCCGGTGTCCGAGCGCCCCACTCGTGCCAGCGCGCTGCTCGGCTGCCTTGGGTCCCGCTGGGCCACGGTGTTGTTCATGCCTTCCGTTTGCTGCTCCTCCACCTCGTGATTTCATTCATGATTGCAAGTGGGCGTGGGTTTCCCCTCGTCACAAGTAGCGTGTTCCTGTGAAACCTTTTATAAGCTGAAGTTGTGGAAATTTTCTTTCCCATAAAAGCAGATACCCTCTTCATATTTCCATTGGTTCCAGAACACTTTCGTGCACACGAAGTGGCGTAAAGCGTGTTTTCAGATGGCAGGGGATTTCCTTATTGAAGTCTCCCAACTGTTCCTGTTGGATTGTCTTTTTCCCTCCAACTCGGGCAGTTTTTCCTACTAGCTTTTGGGTCTCTGTTGTTAGATTCTCCATGGATTTACCCTTTTATCTTTGTCAAACACCCTTAGTTGTTTCCGGTAACAGGTTTTGTCCCAGTTTTTTTATCTCATGTTTAGTGTTGCCGTTCCTGCTGGCTTTGGTTGCTCTCTGCATGGTGTATCTCTGTCAGTCTTTTCAGTTTCAACTTGAGTCTTTTGAATCTAAAGTGTGTCACTTGCAGACGACAAATAGTTGAAATATGGTTTTATTATTGATTCTGCCAATTTCTTGGCTTTTGTTGGAGTTTTATCCCTTTGTGCATAATATAGTTAGTAATAAGGTAGGATTTATACTTGCCGTTTTGCTCTGTTTTTTAATATGTTACTTCTTTTTTTCTTCTCTTTCTCCTTACTGCCCTTTCTTTGGCTGGATACTTTGTAATTACCAGTTTAATTCCCTGTTTTTTTCGCATAGTACATTTTTTGAGGTTTTAGTTGTTATCTTGGGGGGTACAATTAACATCTTAAACAATCTAGTTTGGATTAATACTGACTACTGACTAGAGTACTTTCCAACACTAACAGCCAGTTTTCTGATTCTCCAGACACCTGCTGAAGCCTACAAGTCAGTTCAGTTCTCACACTGGTCCTGGGTCACTTGTCCTTCTGACTGACTGGCTATAAATCGGGTTCCCACAGCTCCTCCTCGGATCTGATTGTTTGCCCGAATGACTCACACAATTCAGGAAAGTGTTTTGTTTATCATAAATGATACGACTCAGGAAGAACCAAATGGAAGAGCTAGGCAGCGCAGGGTCCGTGGGTAGGAGAGCATGCAGCCTCCAGCTCTCCCAGGACCGTGCTGTGTTCACCAGCTTGGAAGCTCTCGGAATCTCGCAGTCAGGAGCGTTTACAGGGTTCAGGCTTCATCCTCCCTACAGCAGGTCTGTGCATGGGGCTGAAAGTTCCAGTCCTCTCAGCACCTGGTCTTCCTGGGGACCAGCCTCACTCTGAGTCCCCATTAATGTAAATTGGGTGTAATCAGGAGGGGCTTATTGTACATAACCGAGGACAGACCTCTCACTCGGGAACTCCCCAGGCTTTTAGGCGGTCTGTGCCAGCAACCAGGGATAAAACCAAATGTGTTTCTTACTTTATGACACCAACTTAATTTCAGTAGGTCAAGTTCAAGAAGAGCTGCAAACAGAAATACACTTATACTGTCTTATCCATACCTGTGTGGTTTCTTTGTCCAAACTGTTTTTCCCTTTGGATTTGAGCTACTAAGTGTCTTTTTGTGTCAGCCTGAGGACTCCCGTTAGTATTTCTGGTTGGGCAGATCTGCAAACAACAGATTCTCTCAGTTATCCGTTGTTGTGATGATTTCAGTGTGTAGTGTTGCTTTTCACAGAAGCTGTGAGGAGGAGAGCAGGTATATATTTATGTCCTTTGTTGCATCAACCTTTGTTTGTTTACTCTTTCAAGTTCTCTTCATTTGTTCCTGTGAATTTGAGATACTGTCCAGGGTCACTTCCTTACTCCAGGATACTATCCGGTGTCACCTCGTTACTCCAGGACTCCTTACTTCTTTACTCCAAGATACTATCAGGTGTCACTTGCTTACTCCAGGACTCCTTACTTCCTTACCTCAAGACTCCTTACTCTTACGTGTCCTTATTCCAAGATGCTGTCTGATGTCACTTCCTTACTCCAGGACAGCCTTTGCCCCCACCACTTCCTTTGTGCTGTTAACGGGACACATTGCATTTCTGTATATGTCAGGCCTATTAGTCAAGAGAAGAAATGTAATCACCTTTATTGGCACTCTATTTTTTAGGTGGATTTGAATTACTGTCTGGGGTCAGTAATTGCCCCATTACTTCCTCCAGGTCTCTGTGTAGAGGCTTCATGAGACTTGTGTAGGCAGCATGGTTGTAACTTCAGTTGTGATTCTGGAGCCTGGCCACCTCCAGCTGGGTGGTCAGTGCTCACTGACATTGTCCAACCATCTTCAGGGAAAGGTCATCTTACTATGATCACTGTCTGACAGCATGAAGAGATGAAAATTCAAGTATAGTTAGCTCCTCTGCCTAGTCAGAGGCTATCAGAATGGAATATGACGTATTCCAAGCTCTTTAGCAAAGAACTGCTAATAACCGATGCAGTGGAAGTCCACTCAAGGGCGGGGCTGGTTCCATAGTGGGAGGTGGGACTGAGCACAGCCGTGAAGGGTCTGTGTTGCTGAGTCAGTGAGAGGAAGACAGTCTTGGCTGGGGGCATGGATGCGAACACGTGGGGCCTGCCCTTCTGCTTTACAAGGGTTTTGCTTTTGTCTTTCTAGTGTAGAATAATGGAAAATCAGGGTAAATAGGTTGCTGATAGATGCTAGAAGTGGCAGCTAATTATTCTAAAAGCCTATTAGATGTTCATTAAATATTAGTAAATGAACTGTTAGAAGAAAGCTAAGTGCTCTTTTTGGTATGTTAAAATAATTTTGCAGGCAGGATTTGAAAGTCTGAATTCTAAAGTTTTGAGTGTTGAATATGTGAACTTTTCCAATACTTTCAGGTGTCACTTGCCAATGCTTTATATTGGATTAGAATATGGATTGACCAATAACTCAAAATTGGCTGAAAGATTCTTTGGCCAAGCTCTAAGCATCGCGCCAGAAGACCCTTTTGTTATGCACGAGGTTGGAGTGGTTGCATTTCAAAATGGAGAGTAAGTACTGAAAGGCTTGAGTCCTTTTGTTCCTTTCTGTAAACAGAGCAAAACCTTGATCCCCAGAGTTTAATCTTGACTGGCTAGTGACTCTTGATAAGATGTCTTATTTTAGAGGGAGGTGGACAGTTAAAAAGAAGTAGCAACCATTACTTTGGAAGTCTTTAAAAATACTAAACCGGGGTTTTGGCCCCCTTTACTATGGGCTGGCACAGGCTCTTAGGTCCAGGCCTGGACACTACAGGGTGGTCTGGAGGCACTGCAGAATCCCTTGTCATCTCTTTGTTGACCAGGCATTGGATTCATACATTTGAGAAAGATTTCTCACAATTTTGAAACAAAAATGCTTCCCTTTCAGTTACCAGTTAATCCAAAAGTTAAACCAATTAAGAGTGGCCCAGTCTTTTGAGTTTCCTGGTCAGTAGCTGAGGCTTGCTGTTGTCTTGGATGTTTACAGAGCAGGCAGTTCAGTGTCATACGGAAAGAACTGCCTGTAATCCTTTGCACTAAACTATGTGTAAATTTTAAACCAGTAAATTAGTGCCACTGTAGTGTCCTTTGTGGCATTGGTGTGTACTCTAAAAACTGGGTTGTCTGATCTTTATGAGTTTGGAGCCTTTTAAAATAACGTGCAGTAATAGTTTCCTGCAGTCAGTTTAGTCGTCGTCTATTTTATGCCCCTCCGCTGTCCCCCCACCCTTGTGCTTTTCTTGATTATTTCACAGTTTAAAATGATCCCCAAGCAGAATGCTGAAGTGCTGCTTGTATCCTAAGTGTGGAAGGCTGAGAGGTGCCTTGAACAGAATGTAGGATTAGATAAGCTCTGTGCAGGCAGCAGTCACAGTGCTTTTGCTGTGAGTTCAGTGTTAATGAATCAACAATATATGTTAAGTAAGACGGTGCCAACCTGAAGCATGTGTGAAGCAGATCCTTTGAACAGTTGGTGAACCTGTGAGCAGAGGAGCATAGTTTTTCCACTGGGAGCAGTGTTTCGGTGTCGGCTAAGGTGCTGTTCACAGTGTCTTTGTAGAACCTGATTACTCAGAATAATAAGAATATGCTGTATCTCCTAAGTTTTGAGCTCTTGTGATGTTAATGCCATAAAAGTAATCATTTGTCTCACTTGAATTCTAAAAAACTATTTATAGAAGTTTATCTCATTTTTATTATTAGAAGATAATTCAAATATTCTTAAAATGTTTACATGCCAATTTTGAATAAACTGCAACTTTTCCTCCCCCCTCTATTTTAGATGGAAGACAGCAGAAAAATGGTTTCTCGATGCTTTGGAAAAAATTAAAGCAATTGGGAATGAGGTATTCTATACAATATCTGTAAATACACAGACGCTCATAAGTGTGTTTGGTATTGAATGAAGAAAATAACATTTGTCTTGTCTAGAATATAATAGCCTGATATTTATCATAGCAAATGTTTGTTAGTATTTGACTTATGGTACGTGGTGAAAAAGGAGTGTGAGAGGGCAGTGGTTGGCCCTCTGCTTCTTCGGAGGCTCTAGTTGTGATCTGTGGGTGTGATCAGAATGTATTTGATGACTGTGCAATAGGGAGAGTATGTGATGGTCCTGGAAGGGGTTGGGCACTGTCGTGTCTGACTTGTCCTTTCTTTGTGATGAATGGGTACCTGTAGCAACAGATCCCATTTCTGCAGGAACAGGGCCAGGTGTAATTAAAATAAGACCTGTCATTGTCCTTCCTTGCCTGGTATTGAAGGTATGTTTAGATCTGTAACCAGGCTCTGGCTCATGAAAGATGCATGAATTTGTGCTTCCAGCTCTCCTGGATGTGTTAACACTGATATTATATTAAATGTGGCAGCTTTGGGCCCAATGCACTTCCATAGGTCAGAGGTTTGCATGTGGTTGCTCTTTGTATCCTGATTATTTTTGTTCATACCCATGTTGTCATATTCTGTCCAATTGCCACTTCCCATGTCTTTCTGTTCCGGCCCACAGGAACACTTACCCACAGCACACAGCTCCTCAGCTGTCAGTTTCTTCTTACTGAGGAGACAGATGGAGCTCCCCTGGGCTCCCTTCCAGGTGACAGTTTACTTGTCCCTGTAGACACAACTTTGCTTACTTTGGCCTCTTGTCACATGAACTCAAAAACACTGTATTCTGTGTGTCTGCACGTTTGTATATAAGCGGGTCGTCCACAGTTCAGTCTTGGGTGGTCTGGATAATGCATGTGTTTTTGTTAACACACGGTTGTGCTTGTCACCTTGCCCATTTTCAAAGGGTTGAATACCTTAGGATCTTGACCCTCAGACTGGAGCAGCTCATCGGCATCACCTGAGAGCTTGTTAAAAGTGCAGAACCTTGTGTCTGCCGAACCGGAATCTGCAGTGTTAGGAAGACCTCCAGGCGATGCTTATGCACAGAGAAGTTTGAGATGCATTGTTGCAAAGCACAGTTGAAACTGAAATTATAATTGATGATCTGAAGGCACTTTGGGAAGTTCTTGCAGACATTTAAAGTAATGGTTTAAATGCAAAAGCACAGTACTGTTAAACTTTCCAAGTACTCATTAAAAAGTTACATGAGGAGGCAAAGATACTGTGTGACTTTGTTGTAAACTTCAGCAGATGTCAGAGTAGCCACAGCAGAGCACTTGTGCCTAAGAATCATAGAGGATTTGTTTCTTTCGCGTGGGCAGTGCCTCCCAGGGCTGGGCTCCGGAGTTATTGGGTGGTCAGGTCTGCTGATTCACTTGGTCCTGACTAGTGGCTGCCTGTCAGCTGTGTCCTGAGCTCTGAGCTAGGTGTTGGTAGGCAACAGAGAACAGGTTCGATGTTGACTGCCCTCAGATCAGTGCGGATATAAATTGGCAGTAACAGTGCAGTGCACAGAAAGGGCTGTGATTGAGGAAATAAAGGAACCTACACAGACTTGAGAGTGGGTCAGGACGGCCTTCTGGGTTCAAGGAAATGCACTTCAGTCCTAAAGGGTGGACGCTGGCCAGGCAGAAGTAGGGAGCAGGGCATTTCAGGGATTGCAAAGGGAATGTGCAAAACTTCAGTATGGCTTGCGTTTTGAGTTCACAGAGAACATCAAGAAACGGGGCAGGAGGGCGAAGTGTGGGTCTCCAGGGGCCTTGAAAGGACCTGAGAGTTAGCAGCTCGTCTTGAGATGGTGGTGGGAGAGGAGCAGCTCTCACATGGGCTGCATGGTCAGACGAGACTTGTCAGTGGTGGGGGTGGAGCTCTGTGAGGAGTCTGATAAGCAGGTGGTTCCTGGAGGGGTTGGGGTCGGGGATGGCATGGACGTGTGTGGGGCACTCAGGGGGGTGATGTTCTGGAGCTGGGATGACGGGGCAGAGGATGAGGTTAGCATGTGACTTGTTGGATTTGAACTGCTTGTGAGATTTCTAAGTAGAAATGTGTGCTAGGCAGATGGAGAGTTCTGAGCTGGAGGCACAGAACACGGACGTCTTTGGGCATAAACTATGCCAATAAAATAAACCTCAGCAGGTGTCTTCAAGTAGGAGAAAAGGAGGAACCCCTAACCCTCTTGCTCAGTGCTGTGGAAGCGCCAGGAGAGAGACCCTCGCACAGCTAAGGGAAGTCCTGCAGTGCGGACGGGTCAGGGTAAAGCCGCTTGTGAATCGTGTTCTGATGTGCTTTATTTTAGGTGACAGTTGACAAATGGGAACCTTTGTTGAACAACTTGGGCCATGTCTGCAGAAAACTTAAGTAAGTGAAGTAAAGCATTTTTCGGAAGTATTCTTTGTGACTAAAATTTTACTTACTCTTGTGTAGCTATTTCCATAATTTTGTTTTTCTATTTCCATATTTTTGAGACCCTTTAGTTTTCTTGTACTTGGCTCTTCAGATATAGCAAGCAACAGAAGAAATGTTCTTATTACCTTTGTTAGTATAATTTTATTTTAGAAATATATTGAGAATAATAGTAACTTCTGTTTTCTTGGATTAAAAATGTTTACCATTCAAAATTACTTTAGAAGAATTAGGATGGTAGGACCTAATTAAAGCCATATCTGTATCCTAACTCACTGTTTTCCTCTAGATACCAGTTTTACGGAGTGATAATTGGTATGATATTAGATGACAATTGAAAAAGAGACTCTTTGGTTAAATAAGTTTGGTAACCTTGAAGTTACTCAAAATTGAGCAGATTTTTCAGGATATCTTGCAGTCTTTACTGTGCATGATGAACTGCAGCATTTCCCAAACATTATTGTGCACGAAACCTTTCTTCACCAGGGTTTCTACAGAGCAAGTATTCTAGAAAAGTTGGGGAAATGCTGCTCCAGGTGACTCCTGTGTACCTTAAAGCAAAACCATGTAGTTCCTTTAACCACCCCTGGCCTGGGAGGCTTGCCTTCACCTAACAGAGGCCTTGCTGCGTGGTGGGGCCAGGCCCAAGAGTCAAGCATGGGAGTTACCCGGTAGCCCTGCAGGACTGTCCACACTCGGCTGGAAGACAGGGAGACACACTGAAGTGGGTACACGGTGGACGTGAAGGGTGTTGCCATGTAGACTGTTACTCTGACATAGGAAAGTGTTTCTGTGTGTGCCCATCTGGGAAAACCAGCTGTACCCACTGACTGCTTCTCTCTTCCTGTTCTCCCTCCTCATAGGAAGTATGCTGAGGCCTTGGACTACCACCGACAGGCCCTGGTGTTGATCCCTCAGAACGCGTCCACCTACTCCGCCATCGGCTATATTCACAGTCTGATGGGCAACTTTGAAAACGCTGTGGACTATTTCCACACTGTGCGTCTTTCGTTTGTACCAAGAACTTTAAATCTGGTTGAGAGTTACCACTTTTTGGAAACATCTTTTCTAGGCAATATTTTCTTACTTCAGAAAAGTGCAATTTAAAATTTACGTTTTGAAATTCTTCAGGCAACCTTGCGTGTTACTCTTTTCTTTGCAGAGAAAAGTGTGTGAGTGTCGTGTAGTTCTCACCGCATTAGAGCAGATGTGAGCCTTACCTGAGTGTGGGTCAGCGCAGCTGAGCTGGGTGCACGTCTAGGGAGCCCTTTGGGAACTCCAGTCTTTCTATTTATGAATTAAAAGTAATTGCCTTAGATCATGTGAATAGATGAGCAGAACTGCTGCATGCATCGTTGGGAAAGGCTCTCTCCTTAATCCACATGCAGTATTCCATCAAATCTAAGCCATCATTAATAATTAGAAAGCAAAATGATTATCTCAAAAATTATGCTGCCATTTAAACTTTAATGTAATTCTTTTCCTGTCACTTTGGTTTTTTGTTTGCTTAGAAAAACATATTAGGACATAGATTTTTGTCAGCGATCACTCTAGTATCTACATAAAAAAGAAGATACAAGTGAAATTGTTAGGATATTCAGTTCTTCACATTCAGAGTTTGGTTCTTCTGAGTCACTTTTGTACCAAGTGATCAGTATTCCTGTTTTCCCAAAATTGTGTCCGCATGCCGGTACACATGCCCCCCTCAGGTCTCTCCCAGCCAGTGGCATTGGCTCTGCCAGAAAGTGTCACCAGAACGTTGTTGGATAATGCCCACAACTCAGTGCCTTCTTTGGGTGTTCTTCAGGTGGTGTGCGGTCTAGTCTGTACCACTGATGTGGCTGCCAGGCCCACACTGCTGACACAGGCGTGCTCACCGCAGTGAGACCAGCTGACAGCAGTAATGAGAAGCCACCGGGTGAAAGACTTCCAAAGTTCAGATGCTAGAATTTGAAAAAACGTGGGTCTTCAAATTGATGAAGTAACTATATTTGGAGAAAGAGAGAAAATACGAGAGAATACAATATTTCAAAGAAAAATTAGTGAATGATAGATTTGTAGCTGATTTGCAAGGGTTGGTTAGAGATTTCAGGGAAGATGAAGTCCTGAAGTACCACCGAGATGACCAGATACTTGCTGAGCAGGCAGCAGTGTGGACTAAGCAAGTTTTCTAGTTTTTGTGACCTTTCAAATGTCTATATTTGAGTGTTGCATAATTTATTTCTTTTCTGTGTTTTAATTAATACAGAAGGCTTCACGGGCCTTTTTAAAACCCTTCTGTAGGGCGGCGTTTCAAACATAAAAGACAGAACAGTGTGATGACCCTCCACGTGCCCATCGCCCGATCGGAGCAGTCATCAGATGACAGCCGTTCATGCTGTCTGTATCCCCACTGACCACCTCCCTTCACCTCTATCCTGAGTTCCCTGGAATATTTAGAAATGAGATCCATGGCAATGCTTTAAGCCAATCAGAAAGAAACAGATTTTCTTGTAATAACCAGGCTGAATCTTTTCTGCAGGCCCTCGGTCTTAGGCGAGATGATACATTTTCTGTTACAATGCTTGGTCATTGCATTGAAATGTACATTGGTGATTCTGAAGCTTATATTGGTAAGATTATAATTATTCTTATTGATGTTGTATTCCGTATTTTAGATTGTTGTATATCTCTGTTTAGATTTCTCAAGTTCTCATGTAAAGTTCTAAGTTTATTTGTCTGATCATTCTTGCTATAGTAATATCAAGAAGCTCCATTTATTTCAGTGGAACAGCATGTGGGGATTAATGATTCATGGCTTCCCTTGGGAAGGGAGGGAAGATCCCCAACCTAGGAGAAGGAAATGGCAACCCACTCCGGTACTCTAGCCTGGAAAATCCCATGGATGGAGAAGCCTGGTGGGGTACAGTCCATGGGGTCGCAAAGAGTCGGACACGACTGAGCGACTTCACTTTCACTTTCTTTCACTTTCTACGTATTCCTTCACTTTAAAGCTGAGTATTTGCTGTATGCAAAATACCACTTTAGAATATGTGTGATATACAAGAATCAGTCTATTTGCATAACTGAAAAAATCTTGAGAGATTTTTCTAATAAGTAAATGCTTTACTATTTTACAATGCAGAATATAGCATGTTAATCTTGGCACTTCTGTGGACTGTTAAATTGGCTTATGTTCACATTTCAATGCTATGTAATTCTTTAAGTTTTTATAAATGATTAGCAAGTCATAAGGTAAGTTGGTGTGGAGTTGTTGTTGGAAAAGACCCTGATGCTGGGAAAAATTGAGGGCAAGAGGAGAAGGGGGTGACAGAGGATGAGATGCTTGGATGGCATCATTTACTCAGTGGACACGAGTTTGAGGAAACTCAGGGAAATAGTGATGGACAGAGAAGTGTGGTGTGCTTCAGTTCATGGGTCACAAAGAGTTGGACATGACAGTGAGTGAGCAACAGCAAGAAGTGCAGAGGCACGTTGGTGTGGAGCTGTGCTCGCTTAGTCAGGGACATTGTGAAGGAACGGATGTTGCACTGAGGTTACATCCTGAGATCTTGGAGTAGGCAAAGACTTCTCTAACAGGATACAAAAGCCTAAGAAGAAAAAATGTTAAATTAGGCTTCAGTAAAATTAAAAACTTGAGAGCAAACAGGCACATTATAGACCAAAAGAAGCCCCTTACAATACATCAAGTCATCAAAGAACTTGTCTAGAATACAAAAAATCCTACACATAATCCTACAGTAAGAAAAAGTATCATCAAAAATGGGCAAAATACTTGAACAGGAGTTTCACCAAAGGGGATATTCAGAGAATTACAAGCAAATGAAGGTGCTCAGTATCATTACTTACCAGGGAAGTGAATAAAAGCCATGATGAGGTATCACTATAAACCTGCCAGAATGGCTAAAAGAAACATGCTGATAGTGCCTGGGGTTGGCGGTGGCACAGAGCAGCTGGACTCTCACATGTTGTTACTGCTGGATTATAAACAGGTCAGACTCTTTTGGAAGACTTTAACAGCACATCTGCTGAAGTTAAACAGGCCTGTTGTTGCCCAGCGCGCTGCTCTGGCCAGCAGAGACATGCCATTTCCCACAGCCCTGCAGGTCGGTCGGTGACTCGTGTGCTGGTCTTTCCCTTGGCAGGGCTGGTGGTCTAAGATGGTATCATGCACAGGGGAACCTCGCTGACAGAGCTGAGCCCCTCCGTGGGTCTTTAACCCAGGCTTCTATATAGCATGGTGGTCTCGGGGCCTGAGGGAGAAGAACTAAAGTTTCAGGGCCCCCTGAAGGCTACAAATTGCACAAAATCATTTCCATCACATTCTTTTCATCACAATGAGTCATGGGTTCAGTCCCTGATCCAGGAGGCCTCACACGCCACGGAGCCCCTAAGCCCGTGCACCACGATGCCTGAGCTGGCGCTCTAGCGCTCGGGAGCCACAACTGCTGACGCCTGCGCTCCCGGAGCCCGCGGTCCGCTGCAGGAGGAGCCGCTGCAGTGAGAGGCATGCTCTCCACAGCTAGAGAGGAGCCTGTGCAACAGTGAAGACCCAGGACAGCCCAAAAGAAATGCATGAATAAAAACTGTTTACAAATAAAAGGTCTGGAGACCCAGTACTGAGTAAGACGGATGTTTGCCTGCCCTCATAGAGGTCTTACAAAGGAGGTTTCTAAGGTTGTTCATTACATATTATTTTATTGAACATACGATGTTATGTTCGATTCACGTGTACAGCATCATGATTTAATATCTGCATTGTAAAGTGACCACCACAGTAGGTCTAGTTAACATCTGTCACAACACAGCTAGAAACATTTTTTTCTTGAAATGAGAACTTAACAAGGTGTACTCTCCGCAACTTTTGATTAGGTGAGACGGCATTGTTAACCGTAATTGCCATGCTGTACTGTTTATCTTTAGCAGACTTGCGTGTTATCTGTCAAGACATCTATTACTGAAAGCTATTAGTTTGAAGTCTGTAAAACTGTCATCTTGTTCATGTCAGAACAGTTGAACCTGTGCTAAGTCACTTTAGTCGTGTCCGACTCTTTGTGACCCCATGGAGCAACCCGCCAGGCTTCTCTGTCCATGGGGTTTTCCAGGCAAGAATACTGGAGTGGGTTGCCGTTTCCTCCTCCAAGGGATCTTCCCAACCCAGGGATCGAGCCAGCGTCTCTTAGTTCCCCTGCATTGGCAGGCAGATTCTTTACCACTGGCGCCACCTGGGAAGCCCTGATAGAGCTGGGCCTCTCCGTGGCCCATCCATTATTCCTACAATTTTGATTTGTGGAAAATCATTGTGCTTCTCTGTGCCTGAGACTCGTGACTGTACTCGGGCCAAGCGCCAGCCAGGAGTTCTCCATCTGCAGCTGCTGAGGAGGGCCTGCCCACGGGCTCCTGTTGGTGCTGACTCCCTTTGGGGTAGGAGGCGGCTGCTGAAGCCCTGGAGCTGAGCCTGCCTGTGCTTCTGGGAGCCTTCCCCATAGTCTCCCTTCATCATAAAGACCCATGGGGCAGAGAGACATGGGAACATTTATTTTCCTTAGCTATGCATGTGTTCTTACAAGGACATGTGACCCCAATGGTAGAGCAGTGTTGCGTATTGCTGGAAATGACAAATGGGGTTTTCTGTTGTGTTGTTACTGTGGTGTGTCTATCTTTTTAGGTGCAGACATCAAAGACAAACTAAAATGTTACGATTTCGATGTGCACACAATGAAGACACTGAAAAACATTATTTCACCTCCATGGGATTTCAGGGAATTTGAAGTAGAAAAACAGACTGTGGAAGAAGCAGGGCTTGCACCACTAGAAACCTCAAGGAAAACTCCAGATTCCAGACCTTCCTTGGAAGAAACCTTTGAAATTGAAATGAATGAAAGTGACATGATGTTAGAGACATCTATGTCGGACCACAGTACATGATTCCAGACTAGTCCCAGTTCCCCTTTGTCTTAGAGTAAGTCTGTTGCCTCTCATCCTTGTCTTAAACATTTCCAGTTTCTCAACATGCATCCGGACCCCACCTCTGCATTTAGGACTGGATACCTGCCTTAAGAGATTGGATTGCACACTTTTGCAACAGATGTTTTCTGAATCTACAAAATAGTAATGCAAAGTGAAATAAAGAAGGTAAACCATCTCTTACGTCTTTTTTTCAGCAGACTTTTATTTGGGGCTAATTTTGAAGTTACAGAAAATCTACAAAGATTGTACCAAGAGCTTCCATATACTCTCACCCAGTTCCCATATTGTTAACATCTCATGTGACTGTGGGACTTTCGTCATAACTTAGAAATCCACCTTGGTTTCCAGTAACCAAACTGCAGGCGTTTTGGATTTCACCAGTTTTCCTGTGAATGTCCTCTTTCCACACCTGCATTCGGGGGGCCTAGGCTGTCACGTCTCCTAGGCTCCTTGGCTGTGATGATGTCTCAGACCTTGTCTTTCATGATCTGGACGGTTTTGAAGAGGACTCATCAGATGTTTTGTAGAGTTTCCCTCAGTCTGGGTTTGTTTCAAGTATTTCTCTTGATTGGACTGGAGCTTTGGGTTTGAGGTGTGAGGTACCTTTCTTAGCACACGTGTCAGGGCGCATGTTGGTAGCATGACTTATAGGCGGTGTGGGCCGGATCACTGGTGGCACTGGGGTCGGCCAGGTTTCCCCTCTGAAAACTCATTGTTCTCCCCTTGACACGCTTTTGAAACAGAGCAGTAAGTACGGTCTACCCTCCGTTGGACACAAGGTTTAAGTTAAACTCCATCCCCTGAGGTGGAAGGTGATTTCATCTGTTTTCTTCTGTATATTCATTGTATTTATTGATCCCATTTATTTATCAGCACTGAGTCGTGTAAACGTATTTTCTATTTTCAGTTACTATTCTACACTAATGTCACTTATCTGTGGCTTCAGTTGTCTCGCCTTTGGCCGTTGGAACTCTTAGCTTGGCTCTGCGTCCTTGTCACGTGCCCCAATCCATTTGTTTTTTCCTTCTGGACTTTCCTTTATTTTGCTAAAATGTATGCAACATCAACTATGGACTTTAGTTAACACTAATGCATACTTCTGGGTAACAGTGCACCACATTAATGCAAGCTGGGGATCTGGGGTTGGGAGGAGCAGTCGACACGTGGGAGCTCTGCTTCCTCTCCCGTTTTTCTGTAAAGAATGTGCGCATGTGGGGATAGGTGGCCTTTCATTTATTTTCAAATGTGTAATTATTGGCATTTATTTCCAGCTCTTTTCTATCACTCTACAAACGGAAACTTTGGCCACTAAGCAGTAACTCTTCACTTGTCTCTCCCTCAGCCGCTGGGCTTCCCAGGTGGCACAGTGGTAAAGAATCCGCCTGCCAGTGTAGCAGATGCAAGAAAAATGGGTTCCATCCCTGGGTTGGGAAGATCCCCTGGAGGAGGAAATGGCAACCCACTCCAGTATTCTTGCCTGGAGTATTGCGTGGACAAAAGAGCCTGGGGTCGCAAAGAGTCAGACATGACTGAGAGGCTCAGCGCTGAACATCCCGTGGTAACCTCTAATCGGATTTCTGTCTCTGGATTTGCCTGTTCTGGGTAATTTCATGTAAGTGGAATCAGAGAATATTTGTCCTTTTGTGTCTTTTTTTTTTTTATCTAGCATAATATTTCAAGGATTATCCGTACTGTAGCTTTTACCGGGACTTGGTTCCTTTCTATGGCTGAACATTCCATTGTGTGTATGTTCGCTGCATTCATCTGTTGGCGGATACTTGGGTTGTTTTCATTCTTTGCCTGTTGTGAATCGTGTTGCTGTGAACATGGCTGTGTGGTTGTCTTTCTGGGTCACTGTTTTCAGTCCTTGGGGTGTATGCCTAGGAGTGGAGTTGCTGGGTCATGTGATGATACTGTGGTTGAGAGAGGGCAGACTTCACCGTGCCATTTTACATTACCACCACCAGTGCACAAGGGTGCCACTTTCTCTGCATCCTCACCAATGCGTTTCTGCTCCAGCCCCCATAGTAGGTGGAAGTGATGTTTCATTTTGGTTGACTTGCCTTTCCCTAATGACTAGTGATGTTGATTGGCTACCCTGTGCTTATTGGCCATTTGTGTATCTTCTTTGGAGAGATGTCTGTTCAGATACTTTGCTCACTTTAAAATAGGTTAGGGTTAGGGTTGAATTGATGATAAATGTAAGGAATTATTTCTGGGCTCTGAATTCTATTCCATTGGTCCGTATGCATATCCTTATGCTAGTACCTCTGTTTCGTTAACTGTAGCTTTGTAGTAAGCTTTGAAATTGGGAAGTTGGAGTCCTACAACTTTGTTATTTTTCAGGGGTGTTTTGCCTATTATAGTCCCTTGAATTTCCATATTAGTTTGACTTTTTTTTTTCATTTCTGGAAAAACCACTGGGAATTTGATAGGGATTTAACTGAGTATTACGTCCAACCCATAAACGTAGGGTGTGCTTTTATTTATTTGTCTTTAATGTCCTTTAAGGATGTTTTCCAGTTTTCGTAGTCTTTCACCTCCTTGGATAAGTTTATCCCTAATAATTTTATTCTTTATAATTCTATTGTGAATGGAATTGTTTTCTTAGTTTCCTTTTCGAACTGTATCCTTCCTAGTGTGTTTTGTCTGCTGACTTTGTATCCTGAATTTGTTTCTCAGCTTTAATTATGTGTGTGTGTATATATTCGTTTTTTAGAATTTTCTACACAATAGAATCATGTCGTCTGCAAATAGAGATGGTTTTACTGTTTCTTTTCCAATTTGGATTCATTTTCTTCTCCTTGCATAACTGCTCTGGTTAGAATTCCAGTATTTTATTGAATAGAAGTGGAAAAAGTAGGCATTTCTGGTTTTAAGAGAAAAGTTTTTAGTCTTCCATAGTGTTGGAGAGGTTCCCGTCTATTTCCTAGTTTACTGAGTGTTTTGTTTAATCAGGAAAAGGTGCTGATTTTGTCAAATGCTTTTTTTGGGGGGGGCTGAGGAATCAGTTAAGATGTTCAGTTTTAATGAATTTTAGGATTTTGGAGCTGTTCAAGGAAAAGGCATGACTATAAATGGCAGTTGCACGCTTTATTGGGGGTAGCTTTATTTGAGCCCTGTTCTGACAGGTTGCAAGAATGCATCGACCGTTCTTGAGACAGCAGCACAGGCCACCACCCAGAAGTGGAGGAGGGCCACGGAACTCCTGGGGGAGAGGGAGGTTCCTTCCAGGGAGGTCGCAGCATGCAGGATCTCTGGGTACAGAAGTGCAAAGTGCGGCAGGCCTGGGGGTCTTCATGGCCCCAGGTTTGTCTTATTTACAGCTTCAAGGTGCTGGGTGTAGTTTTGATGAGTATGCAAAATGGGAGGGCTCTAAATGACTGAAGATATGCTTGTTTGGGCTACATATAAACAGTTGCATGTGAAAATTTTGATTTGGCTCTGGTGGACTTAGGCTCACCATCTTAGCTGCTGCAAAGAAATAGACAACATAGGGATCAATATTCAGGGGCCACATTTGACTCCTTTGTGTCACGTCTTGCAGGGTTTTCCCCCTTTGTTCTGTTGATAGTTCTTCATATGCTGCACTACCCTTGCAATCCTGAGATAAGTCTTCAGTGTTTTTGAAATGTTTGAGAACTGGTGTTGATCCTTTAAATGTTTGGTGGAATTCATCAGTGAAGCCCTCTGGTTGTGCACCGTTCTGTGTTGGAGGGGTTTTGATGACTGTCAGAGTCCTTACTTGCTACAACTGTTTCTTGAGTCAGTTTTTGGAGTTTGTATGTTTCCAGGAATTTTTCCAGTTAATCTGGTTTTTTCAGTTTGTTGGTGTATGTCTGAGAGCCATTCCCCAGGCAGTTATGTACAGCCACATACAGTCCTCAGGGCCAGAACCTGCCCTGATTAGGGAGTCTTAGTTCTGGAGCTGCTTTTCTCCAGGGATGTCATCTCAGTATGTTGTAGCTTAGATAACTGTCTTGCCCAGGAATGTGGATCAATTGTGGCAGAACTGATTGAAATGATAGACCACATTTGTGGGGGCAAGAAATTCTCTTACAGTTTCACACATTGGCAAGTGATTTATTCTGTGAAAGACATGTTAAAATTGTCTTTAAAAAGTTTATACAAGAATTTTACTAGATCTCTAATCTTTAAATGTGTTTTCACCTTCTCATTGAATTTTGCAAAATAAGAAATCTTGCTGTTAAATACGTAATAACTATATAGGCAGAGAAGAACTCTGTCATTCTAATAAAGTGATGGATTCGCGCCTTTCTTACAACCCTTTCTTTCAAGCTCTCAACCTGACATCAGGCACATTACCCTGTTTTTTCATAGAAAAATGTTTTATTCCAAGACAGTTGTTTACAGCATCATTAACAAATCAAGTATTGTATAGAAATTTTCCAGGCATCTAATATTCTCCCTTATACACTGAAACTTTTAATCTTAATCTAAAATGTAGTCTTACATGTTTCTACCTTTTTAAGGGTTAGAAATACAGTAGCTCTCGTTTCTTGAGGCCCCACGTACGAACTCCAGTAAGTCTTTGAAGACTTGGTACAGACGAGGAATCTGAGCACAACTAGTGATGCAAGGCATCACCCAGGCCCCATTCCCTGTCTCGGCTCCGCATACTGCGTGCCAGCCGCTGCCTGCTGCTAGTTGGACGCACATAGTGTGTTCCTGAGTTTTCTGTCTCCATCAGGCATCACATATGCCTGGTTTTGTGTTCCCTGTCCCTGCTTCCTGTAGCTGGGCTAGAAAATCAGATGATAGAACTTAAAATAGTCACTTTTAAAATAAATAAAAAGGAAGGTGTTAATGGTTCTGCACATTTATTTTGCCCACCAGATAACATTCTTCATTTAGTTTCTTCACTGATCCTGTGGTGGTATTTTTTTACTTTTTTTGAAAAAGTGAACACCTCATAATTAAGCCATGGCCTGCTTGACAGTTCTTTAAGACAAGCGCTTCAAGACATTTGACTAAGCCATTTTCCACATCAGCAGCAGTTTAATATCAGTGTTGTCTTCAGAAAGTGTCAAAAAAAAAAAAAAAAAGGTAATGTGTAATTGTTCTGCCAAGTACTTTTCTGTTATGATTCAGATCTCTAGTATCTCATAATAATGCCTAGTTTCCTAAAATTTCAGCCTTCTTGTCAACTTTAAAGTGGCCGTGCTGTCATATTTGAAGAAAAATAAGAGAGTAATGGTCACCGGTTGCTTTAAGCTCCTGTCATCCACCCATCAGACCTGTGTTCTGGAGTAAAATGTAACCCTTCCTGTGACCAGGACCATGTTCATGGGTGGAGTGTTCAGTTAGGGCTACGTTCTCTGACATTTGGAGATTACATAATACTGCTCTTGTTTTGGATGTAGTTCTGTGTGTATTTTAAACAAAACATGCTCGGTAATGTGTCGGAGGCTAGATTTTCTTTGAGCTGTACTTTTTTTTTTTTCATGTAAAATCATAAGTGATTTTACAAGTGTGTATCATTCACTGTATCTTATCTGACAACTGCATTTTCCTTGGCTTCCCTCATAGCACAGTTGGTAAAGAATCCGCCTGCAATGGAAGAGACCCCAGTTTGATTCCTGGGTCGGGAAGATCTGATGGAAAAGGGATAGGCTACCCACTCCAGTATTCTTGGGCTTCCCTTGTGGCTCAGCTGGTAAAGAATCCGCCTGCAATTTGGGAGACCTGGGTTTGAACACTGGGTTGGAAAGATCCCCTGGAGAAGGGAAACGCTACCCACTCCAGTATTCTGGCCTGGAGAATTCCACGGACTGTATAGTTCATGGGGTTGCAGAGTCAGACACGACTAAGCAGCTTTCACTTTCACTTTTTTTGTCACAATAAAAGCTTATGATCAGCATAACCAGGCTTTCAATACATAGTTGACTGGAGACAGACAAGGAAACTGTTGATCTAGTGTGTGCAACTTCATCACAGTTGATTCCTATAGGATTCCTTTCAGCTCAGTTCAGTTGCTTAGTCGTGTCCAGCTCTTTGCGACCCCATGGACTGTAGCATGCCAGGTTTCCCTGTCCATCACCAACTCCTGGAACTTGCTCAGACTCATGTCCATTGAGTCAATGATGCCATCCAACCATCTCATCCTCTGTTGTCCCCTTTTCCTCCCGCCTTCAATCTTTCTCAGCATCAGCATCTTTTCCAATGAGTCAGTTCTTCGCATCAGGTGGCCAACATATTGGAGTTTCAGCTTCAGCATCAGTCCTTCCAATGGATATTCAGGGATGATTTCCTTTAGGATGGACTGGCTGGATCTCCTTGCAGTTCAAGGGACTCTCAAGAGTCCTCTCCAGCACTACAGTTCAGAAGCATCAATTCTTCAGTGCTCAGCTTTCTTTATAGTCCAACTCTCACATCCGTACATGTGTACATGTGTGCATATACATGTGTACATACATAGGATTCCTTTAGACTTGATGAAATAATGAAGATGACTCCTTGCCCCCTTTCAGGGGTTTTTGAGAACTTGGTTTTGGAACTTTTTTTTCAGTTTTTTAGCTGATGTAAAATGACACATTTCTGGGCTTCCCTGGTGCTGCAGTGGTTAGGAATGCAGGGGCACCAGTTTGATCCCTGGCCCTAGAAGATCCCACATGCCACGGGGCAACTCAGCCCGTGCACCACACCTACTGAGCCGGTGCTCTAGAGCTAGGGAGCTGCGACTACTGAAGCCTAGAGCTGGTGCTCAGCCTGAGCAGCCCCTGCCCCGTAAGCCCATATGCACAGGAAAGCCCAGCCCAACCAAAAATCAATAAAACGACACATTTCGAGTTTTTTCATAGGTAGCGAGTGGTTCAGGGAGAAAAGATTGAGTTAAACCTGAATAAAGTTAAACTGGATTGAGTTAAAACTGAGTTACTCCCAGTGGCTGCCACGACTCCCCTAATCTCTTAATGCCTCAGTTACTCCATTCTCGTTTGTACTTGAGAACAGGGAAGGTGCTACGAATGAAAAATACAATGTGATTAAGTCGAAAATACGAAAAAACATGGCATTTAAAAATCAACCTCTATATGAGTTATTGTAACCAAAAGTACTTCTGCCTGCATGTTTGTAAAAGGAAAACATGGTTGCTGTCCCATTGAGCGCTTCACAAAGTGAGTGAAGATTATATTGGAAACATTAGGCCCTGTTGTGTGAGTGCTGAGCGTCTGAGTTACTCTAGTCACTGACACCCGAACACTAAGGGCAAGTGAAATGAAACTTCTTTGCAGCCTGTTTCTTCTCTCAGTCCTGGGGCATTTATTCTACTTCGTAGGGGAAAGCCAGGTGCTGATTTGTGCTGTCATTTGCTTGCTTTCTCTTAAATGTAACTGCTATTCTCTGATGAAACGTTCAGATTTCCTTGGAAGAGAATAAAAGGCGGTGAACACTTGACTGGGCTTCCCAGGTGGCACAGTGAAGGATCCACCTGTCGTCGCAGGAGACTGCAGGTCGGCTCCCTGGGTCGGCAAGATCCCCTGGCGAAGGAAATGTAAACCCCCTGCGGTATTCTTGCCTGAAAAGTCACATGGACGGCGGCGCCTGGCGGGCTGCAGTCCGTGGGGCTGCACAGTCGGATACGACTGAGCCCAACAAACGGAACACTGTCGAGCGCGCGTGGGCGCATTCCTGGGACGTTTTTCTTCTCCGCGGGAGACGCATTCGGCCTCGCCCAGCTCACAGCTCCTCCTGAGGCCAAGCTCGCGCCCCGAGCTCCCCGCTGACCGCGGCTCCAGGCCCGCGGCCCGCCCCGCGCCGCTCGGGTGCCGCCCTGGCCCGCGCGCGCCCCGGCCGCGCGCGCGCCCCGGCCCCGTTCCGCTCGGGCCCCGGCGGCCGCGGGCGGGAGGCGGACGCAGACGCGGAGCCCGGGTCGGGGAGGGGCCTTGCGGCTTCACAACGACGGGGGCGACCCAGTTCTCGCGAGGTTTCCGCCCTGACGGGAAGCGGCGGGAGCACCTCGTGGGGTCCGGATGCGCTCAGAGGATGGAGCCGGGGGCCCCGGTGTGGCCGTTGCTACGCGGGGTCCGAGCGGGAGGGAGAAACCATCATACGCAGAAAGCCGGTTCCGCCGGGAGTCTCCGCGGCGGGAAGCCGAAGCGCCGCGGGCCGCCTCCTCCGGCTGTGGGAGCGGCGCGGGCAAACCTCGCGAGGAAAAGCGGACGGTCTTGAGCAAAGTGAGGGCGGGGCGGGGCGGGGCGGGGCCGGCAAACCTCGCGATAAAACCTCGCGATAAGAGACTGCCCTGAGCCGTGGGGGCGGGGCCGCTGGCTCTCAGCACCGCGGACAGCGGCCTCTGCGCGGCGAGGAAGCCCGCTCCGGCGCGCTTGGGCCTCCGCGGGGTTCAGGGGTCGAGAACCCGCCCGCACTGCGGGAGACCGGGGTTCGAGCCCCGCTCCAGTGTGCTGGCCTGGAGAATTCCGTGGACCGTAGTCCACGGGGTCACAAAGAGTCGGTCGCGACTTTCACTTCGCTTGTGGGTTCAGCCTGCGGTGTTTCCGGCGAGGCTGGGACGCCGGGCCCGCCAGGGCCGCGCAGTAGCTTTCCTCGCTGACGAGCCGGCCGGTCCGGCGGGGCCGCGGGCGGGCGGCGGACGCTGCCCCCGGGCGCTCTGCAGCGGCGCCGCCTCCGTGGGCCCGAGCGCGTCGCGGTGAGAGCGTGGGCCGCACTGCGGGCGGCTGTCTGGCTTTAATGACCGTTGCCTGGGGAAGGGCTACTGTCCGCAGCCTTTTCTTAGCTCACCGATCCCTTTTAGACGGTTGAGCCCTCGTTACCCTTTTGACAGCCATGTTCTCCGTGCGCATATTTCACGCATTTTAGGATATTTGTTGTTGTTCAGTCGCCCAGTCGTGTCCGACTCTGCCACCGCACGGCAGGCCTCCCAGTCCCTCACCATCTTCCGGAGTTTACCCAAGTTCATGCTCACCGCAGCGGTGAAGCTGTCCAGCCATCTCATCCTCTGACGCCCTCTTCTCCTCCTGCCCTCAATCTTTCCCAGCATCAGGGACTTTTCCAATGAGTCGTCTGTTCGCAGATGACCAAAATACTGGAGCTTCAGCTTCAGTCCTTCCAGTGTATATTCATGGTTTGATCTCCCTTAAGCTTGGCTGGTTTGATTTCCTTGCTGTCCAAGGGACTCTCAGGAGTCTTCTCCAGCACCACAGTTGGAAGGCATCAATTCTTTGGTGTTCTGCCTTCTTTACGGTCCACCTCTCACAACCATGATATCCTAAAATACTCCGAGCTGGATATTCCGAGCATAAACGGGGTGACCACGATCCGGGTTGTTGTTGTTTAGTCGGTAAGTCGTGTCCCACTTAGTAGCTGAAGCTTAATGAGGTTCTAATGAATCCAACCAGCGACCTCTCTCCCCAGGTGGTCATCAGGCGGCTTCCCCCCAGCCTCACCAAGGAGCAGCTGGAAGAGCAGCTGCACCCGCTGCCTGCACACGATTACTTTGAGTTCTTTACTGCTGATGTCAGGTGAGAAGACCTCACCAGCCTTAGGAGGCCGAGCGGGAGTTCCCCGGCGGTCCAGGGTTAGGACTCGGAGCTTTCATTGCCCGCCCGTTTCAACCCCTGAACACGGCACTAAGATCCCACAGGCTGTGCCGTGGGGCCAAGAAAAGGAAAAAAGAGAGAGAGAGAGGCTGAGAGGCACTGTCGTTGGATGGTAAAGTAATATAGATAATAGACGCCATCTCTGTTTCAACTTCTTTCCCACAGGTACGCAAAAATCAGTGCAGACCATTATTTCTTCAGGATATTTCGAAGTAGTCGAATTACTAAATCCCCTTAAAATGATTTGAGTATCTCCATAGCATCAACATAGTCTAAAAAGAAAAGCAATCTAACACCATATTACTTAATTTTGTTTTGGATATCACTAAACCTTATTTAATGTTACCTTTTATATGAAATAAATTGCATTGAAATATGAAAGAAAAATGAATAAATAATACATGTATAACCTAATGAGTTTTTACAAGTGAACACACCCACGTAACTCAGACCCCAGTGCTCCCTCCCAGAACTGACACCCCTACTTTCAACCCACCTCTGCTAAGTTATGTCTCTTTCTATTCCCTTTTGCAGCTTGGTAGTAAGATGTTTCTGTCAGTGCTTTAACAGTTCAATATCTACTTTTTATTAAAAAAGAGCAGACCTCAAGTTCCAACAGGGGACAGATCGGCTAGAGTTTAGTGAATTTGACTATGTGATTTCTTAGTGATTTCACATTTTCTGTATTGTTTTTCTCTTCAGCCCTCATTTATAGCGTCATACGTACTTTCTTTTTGAATAAATACCTTTCAGTAAAAAATGTCAGTTCAGTCAGAGAGAAGTATCACAGGTAAATATAGATTTGGGTTTTTAAAAAAAAAAACGTAAGCCTGATTTTTTCAAATGACTGAAGTTAGGATACAGTTAAAGGAGGTCAGGCACTGGACTCAGAGTGACTCAGATTGGAATCCCAGCCCCACCTTTTTACCCACTGCTCCCTCTGCAGGTACCTGATTTCTCCGAACCTTAGTGTTCTCATCCATGAAATGGGGTTGAAAATTCCTGCCTATGAAGGACATTGGTAACTGTGAGATAGAGGAGAAAGGTTTAGTTCTGTATATCACATGCTGCATGCTACAATAAATACTCTTTTAAGATAACCTAAACATGCTCTTTAAATCTGTGAAGGATCTCTTTACGATATAACATTTTCTCTGAATGAATCATGACTGGGTTGTGTTGCGGTCATGATGTGTGATTAGGAATGATCTCTGAATAACCTTGCCTTTGATTTCCTACCTCTGAGAACCAGTATTTTAACCCTGGCTCTGTGCAGTAGAGAAACCAACCTAAAGTATTTCTGAAATCTTTAAAAAAACCTCAGTTAGTATTTTGTTTGGGTTTTTTTGATGAAGAGTACCCAGATCGTTGTAATTAACTGAGAAATGATTCTTTGGCATAAAGGTTTTATCTGAAGTAGTTTGTTGTGTCCAGAAAAGAAAAGAAAATTAAAAGATGCCTCAAGTTGTTTTGGTCTTAAGTTTTTTACTGTTTTCATCGTTATCTCTTCTTGCAGTCGTTATCCTCATCTCTACTCAAGAGCGTACATTAACTTTAGCAATCCGGACGACATCCTTCTCTTTAGGGACCGTTTTGATGGATATGTCTTCACTGATAGTAGAGGTTGGTCACTGGCTTTTTAAACTCTTCATCATCATTTCTGGGCACGTTCATTAAGTTTTGCTAGATGTTTGTGAGTTTCAACTGAGTCCATAGATGCTAATCTAAAACAACTTCATGAACTCTGATTATGTTACTGTGGTTATGAGCTTATGCTGAAAATTAAAACTATTTATAAACCAAAGAATTCTAGCAATTTTGTGTGGACAGCCTACTTAGGTATTATCGTTGGACAGTGAAGTTGTTCTCATAATGAGTTTTCTGGATAAGTAAACTTGACTGTTTTATGTAAAATTTTTCTAGATAAGTAAAATTCATTCTTTTATGCAAACTAAATTATTTTATCCTGGTGCTGTGTACTAGGCATTATGGATACAGCATGAAAAGTGAATCAGACATGGTCCCTGTCTGTCTGAAGCCCTGCTCTTCTCCTGGTTCTTGACTTTATTCTGCATAGTTGAGTATAAAGCAAATATAGAAAAGTGTCTTGCAGATAAATGAGAGTTAAAATATCAGTCATCTGAGAAATGCAAAAGTGGCTAAAGGCTTTGGTACCAAGGTAGAAGTGTTTCATCTCTTGATTAAGCAGACTATCTGAGTAAACATTTCCGTTTGTCCCCTACCCCAATATAACAACAAAATTAGTTTCAAGTTACTTTCATCCTGAATTTCTCTGTACGAAGCAAACCCTACCTGAGTATCATGCACATCCTTTGAAACCCTCTCCTTAAATGAGTGTCTCTTGTGAACTATGTCGCTTCCTCGAATTCATATAACAGATTGATCATTGGATTAACCTTTAACATTAAAAACTATAAGCTATGACTAGGAAAGCTATTTAAAGGTATTCCAAAATAAGCTCTTTGGTGGGAGAGTGAAGAGGTTTATTGAGGTATAAGTTACATATGGTTAAAAAGTACCACTCTAAGGTATATAGTTTAATGAATTTTGAGTATGTCCAGTCATGTAACCACAACTACAACATAAGGAGTTAGTTTATTCAGTAAATAACTGCTAATTCTTTGTTTAAATTTGGAGCTTGATGTGCTAAGATTACTGTTATTTGAAAGTATAATTAAATTATAGTTTAAATAGTAACAGTATCAATGCTATGCTCAGTGCTTAAGTAAGCTAGATTATTGTTTCAAAATGAATACAGTAGAATTTCAGAATGGCTTTTGTAATTTGTTTCCTGTTAAAGGGCTAGAATATCCTGCAGTGGTAGAATTTGCTCCATTCCAGAAGATAGCCAAAAAGAAGCTGAAGAAAAAGGATGCCAAAACCGGAAGCATTGAAGACGGTGAGTCCTCTTTCAAGCAGTGGATTGTGAAGCTTCGAAGTTAAGCACATGGGTCAAATACAATTCTTCCCCATACGTGGGAAGTAATACATTTCTTTTTTTCTGTTTTACTTTACAGACCCGGAGTATAAGAGATTTCTAGAAACTTACTGTGTGGAGCAGGAGAAAGCCAGCGCCGGCCCCGAGACCCTCCTGGGAGACATAGAGGCAAAGACACGGGGACTTATTGGTCTGCTTTGCTCGTTTGTTTCTCTTTATTGACATATGTATTTATAGAGTATATTTTTTCTTTTTAATGATTATTATAAAAACATGGATGCATGTGACAGGCTTGGCAGAAATATAGAGTGTTTCCCAGTTTTGACAAAAGGAAAAGGATGTCAACATGGCAAATGGGGAAGGTATTTCTGATTATCTGTCAGTGGAGAGAGAACACCTGAGTTTTTGGCTACGGTCATCCTGCTTCAAAGTTCTGATGCTCTGAATTGGCAGCCGAGAAGACATCTGAGAGCTGTGTGCTGGGCTGCATCAGGGAAACTTATGTCTCAGAGCTGAAGCCAGTTGTCTTTGCAAAGAGCAGCCACAGTAATGAGATGGTTTGCTTAAGTGTGATGTCATCTTGCCATCATTCCAAAACTGTCACAGCCCCTGAGCAAGTGAGGCAAATGTGTGGATAAGCCCAGCCAGAGTGCTGAATCTGATTTGAATCAGGCCTTCAGCCCTCCACCCACAAGTGATATATTTTGGGAATGGTTGTATCCTAGTAGCAATCTGCCCGAAGATCAAGGGTAGACATGAAACTCCTTTCTCTATCAGGCAACCTGCTTGTCACTCCCAAACACACGTGTAGACATGAAACTCCTTCCTCTATCGGGCAACCTGCTTGTCACTCCCAAACACACGTGTAGACATGAAACTCCTTCCTCTATCGGGCAACCTGCTTGTCACTCCCAAACACACGTGTAGACATGAAACTCCTTCCTCTGTCGGGCAACCTGCTTGTCACTCCCAAACACACGTGTAGACATGAAACTCCTTCCTCTGTCGGGCAACCTGCTTGTCACTCCCAAACACACGTGTAGTATCTCCCTTCTTGCTTCTGCTGGGTCTGGGGCCTCCTGACTGCCTAACACTCCTCTGCCCTCCCCTCCCATGCCCACCTCCAGCTCACCCACTAGGACTTACAAGACCGAATGGCTACACTGTTTATAGTTTATCTTCTTTGTTCTCTCCCTCTACATTAATTCTCCTCTCATTCTGCTTCCCTGCGCCTCACCCCCCCAACAGAATGGTATTTTTGTCTTTGTAGTCTCAGCACATAATACATTGCTTGGACAAGTTAGGTATTTGGGAAATGTGTGTTGCATAAGTTAGTAAGAAAGGTTAACATTATTGAAACATTCTTCATTAGTCTAATAATGAAGTTTTATATTTTATAGGAGGTGATTTAATGTGTGGCTGGAAGGATCTTTAATCACTGAAGTATTTACGGAGATATGCTTAGCTCATGTTGACTGGGTATCGACTCTGAGTCTGGGTCCGGGGCAGCATGAGAACAGGACACACAGGCTTCTGCCCTCTGTAGCTGCCCTCCTACTGGGGTGACTGGAGCAAACACAAGCAGAAACGCTTAAGCCCAAACATCTCCTCTTGTGAGAAGTGCCACAGATATGATGGAGTAGGATATTGGGATAAAGAGTGAGGCCTCTCTGAGACTATATCTGAGCCAAGTCCAGCGGGGCCAAGAGATGGAAGGAGAGGGCTGGAGACTGGCACTCTGGGCCTGCGTGGTTGGACACAGCAGGCAAGAGGCAGAGTTTCTGGAGAGGCAGGGCGAGGGTGTGAAGTGGTCTGATTTATTTTTCCCCATCACTCTGGTTGCTGCGGAAGATGGAGAAGCTGGGCTCTGCTTAGAGGCATTGCTGTCCTTGGGGAAGGTGGCTGGATGAGTCCAGCATAGTCAGCATGTGTTCTGGAGGTCGAAGTGACAGGATGGGCTGAGGACTGGGTGTGGGGGTGAGACAGCGGGAAGGATCGTGGCCTCCAGGAGCTCACCTTGAGCAGGTCAGTGGTTTACGGCACCTTGACTGAGGTGGAGGAGAAACAGTGTTGAGGGAAAATTTCAGTTTCACTGGAGAACATAGTGATTCTAAGAAGAGCTAAACAAGGCAGCAAGCTAGAGATTATTTACAAAACTCAACTTCCTCCCTGTCCTGTCTCTTTACCACTTCTTCTTAGACACCCTTGTGCAGGACCTTTTCTTCCAGGCAGTTTCTGGATATCCACCTGCTGGTCACACACACACACCCACAGAGCCCAGCCGTTCTCTTGCAGAGGAGAGACCAGTTGTCCTCTGCGTTCCCAGCGCCTTGCCCAGTGCTCGATGCGTAGGAGATGCAGTGTAACTATTTGCTAAATGGATAAATGTGACTTAGCATCCACGAGCCCAGAGGAGCCGGTAGAACCTTGTTTCTGTGATTCCTGTTTCTGCCTATTTAAATGTAAACTTAATCAGGCAATTCGTGGCAAATGCTTTTTTCTTGTCTTAGAGTCTAACCTTTGGTGGATTCTTAGGCTCAAGTCCGAGCCACGGGAGTGATGTGCAGGGGTCAGTTCACTCTAAAGTCGCAGTTCATGCTGGCCTGTCAGAGCCTTTAGAGCAGACAGACCCGGGCCCGGGTCCCAGCTCTGAGACTCAGCAACCATGGGACTTGCTTCCTCATAGGTAGTTGTGGCCAAGCCTAGTAAGTGGGGACTGTTCTACTGTAGGTTAAATCAGGGCTACATGGTCATGCATGTTCTCTTAGTAAAAGATGCACCTTTATGGTTTGTAAAGCACTTTCTCTGGGGCTTCTCTGATGGCTCAGTTTCATCTGGGATGCAGGAGATGCAGGTTCCATCCCTGGGTCAGGAAGATCTCCTGGAGGAGGAAATGGCAACCCACTCCAGTATTCTTGCCTAAAAAACCCCATGGACAGAGGAGTCTGGTGGGCTGCACAGTTCATGGGGTGGCAAAGAGTCAGACATGACTGTGCAACTGAGCATGCAAAGCACTTTCTTATACAGGGTGTCACTTACCCATCATATGAGTCCTCTGAGGGAACAAGGCAGGTGTTTATAGTGAAGGAGGGAAGGCAGGTGGAGTCTTCATATCAACCCCCCTCACCCCCCTACCACCCATCCCCCTATAGGTCTCAGCCCTGCAGCAGCTGACCGGTCCAGAACCCCCACAGTGCGGAGCAGAGTCCTCACTCATTTCCAGCCCTGCCCCCACCCCATGGACACCAAAATCTGTGGGTGCTTAAGTCCCCTCTATAAAATTGTGTTATATTTGCATGCAGCTTACACACATCCTGCTGTATACTTTAAGTCATGTCTGGATTACTTATAATACCTGATACACTGTAAATGCTGTGATAGTTGCCACTGAGTCACAAATTCAAAGTTTTGCTCTTTAGAACTTGCTGTAAATTTTTTCCCAAATATTTTTGATCCACAGTTGGTTGAATCTGCAGATGCAGAACTGGTGGATGTGATGGCCGTCTGTCTATAAATAGACTATTTGGGAAGTTTAATGTATTCATTTTGCTATTTTGCTTTTATATCATTTTTGAATAATATATAAGACTTCTTTAAGAATAAGGAATAAAATGCCTAGATTGTGTAAAACTGTCAGTAGCTCCAAATTACTTGACTTTTTAGAGATAGAGTAAGAATTCCCCCAGATAAAATGAATGCTCATGTAAATTTTAAAATTATACATTCTTCCCTTGTTTTAAAGGTTGAATTGAAAGCAAGTATTTAAAATAGGGAAATCTTACTTTACAGTTAAATACTACATTGCAATTTTTGTATTTTAGCTAGAAGAACCACACCTCTCTTGGAATATATTAAAAACAGAAAATTAGAGAAGCAGGTAGGTCTGGCTTTTCACCCCGTGAGTGGCCTTCTCCGTCCTGTCTGGGCAGACAGTTTACACACACACTTTCCATCTTTAGCGAATTCGAGAAGAAAAGCGCGAGGAGCGGCGGCGGCGGGAGCTGGACAAGCAGCGCCTGCGGGACGGAGAGAAGCGGCGGCGGCGGGAGGAGAAGTGCGGGAGGAAAGCGGCGGAAAGACAGCAGGACACGGCCGGGAAGGAAGTAAGGAGGAAGGTAACCTCCCGGAGTGGCGTGTCAGTGGCTGGGCTTCTGCTAGATTGGCCTTTCCGGAAAGATTTCCTAACTGAAAAACGGGGCGTTTGGAACCTGCTGGCTCTGTGTATACTGGCCTTTCTACATGCAGGCTGACTCACCGAGCTGGTTGTATCATTTCTTTTATGGTAGCAGCAATGGTTTCTACATCTCTTCCCTGGTTTTTCCTTTGACTGACGCATTCGTTTAGCAGGGTAATTGAGGTTTTTTCTCTGTGTAAAATTTACTGCCCAATTGCGGTCAGCCATTACCTTCTTAGTATTCTGCTCAGGTGACTTTAACTCAGTCTAGATTCCAACCTATCGTGCATCTTACCTCTTCTATGAAGTGTTTAAAGTGCCCTTTAAGGATTCATTAAAATCGTGTAATATAAGGGGAAAAAAATGAAAGGTCAGGACCAGGTGGGAACTAGGTGGAGAGAAAAGGAGAGGAAAGAGATCACAGTCGCCATAATCGAGCAATAGATCAGTTGCCCATACGCTCAGCAATCAGAAACAGAAAAGATCAGAAACGTAGTTTTCATTATCCACAAGGAGAAAACATGCCATTTCTTCAAGGAAAGTAAAGCTTTTTCTAGGCCTTTTCTCTCATAGGTGATCATATGGGGTTCACTAGCATTGAAAGGAATCTCTCAACGATGTGCCTGTAAAACACAAAACCGTGTGTGTCAATCAGGACTGGCTTGATGATGCTGCAGTGAAAGTAGCCTCAGGATCTCATTGGTTTCATGCAGCTGAAGTTCTGTTCCTCCTCCCATTACGTGTCCATCGTGCATTGCTCATCATAGCCCTCTAGTGACCCAAGCTGATGAGGGTCCATCTTGCATTTGCTTCCACAGTCTTTCTGACAGGGGAGGAGGTGTGTAACACCGCAGATTGCACACTGGTTCTTAAACCTTTTGTGTCTGCTGCATTTCACTGGCCAGTGAAAGGCACATCCCCACCTAATGTCAGTTTGAAGGACAGTAGAAGCATCAGGAGGAAAGCCTGAAACATCTGATGAACGGCACTCGTGCATAACAATTTCTGAAGACTGTTCCTTGAAATGTGTCTCCTTCAGTTTGAGGATTTGCTGAAAACTCAGCCTGATGGACGGTGTGGGCCAGGTTATGTTGTTTCAGCACATCTGCTGCAAAGATCAACTCAGCACGCAAGATGAGCAAGAAGTTGGACAGAGTGGTTTCCTTCATCTTGGCTTTGATGACAATTCTTACAGATCTATGTAGCTTTAAAATCTCATAACCTGATAATAACATTGATGAAATTGAAGAACCCAGTCAAGATTATCAAGTGAAGATTGTCCACCTTGCTTATGCCAAGACATGGACCTAATGACAGGCTAAGCCAGGGTGTCCCCTGAAAATAACTCAGAGAGTGTCTCCTGTTTGTCCATGTGGTTTAGTGTGAGCACAACTGTTCATAGCAGAAATGTAGCAGATATACTGCCTGTAACAAACTTACATAGTCTCAACAGTATAAATTGACAGCCCTTGAAAGATAATAAAATGAAGCTGCAATACTATGGGAAGGGCTTTGTCATTGTAGAGTGTCAGCTCTGTCATGAGCAGAGGGGTGGAAGGTGTATACCTAGTGCAGACCTGACGCTTGCAGGTATGCAGATATCGTCTAACCTTCTCCTTTACCTTTCTCAGCAAAATGTAATAGTACCTAATGCTTGATAGTCTCAAAAGCGGTCTTTTCAACAGCTTTGAGAGTTTTTCAGGAAGAGACATTGAAACTTGTAGCCTACAATTTTGACTCTAATTTTAAGTAAGACGTGTGGTATTTGGAGTATGGCATTTTATTTTTACGTGTTTGAATATGGAATTAGAATTCAAAATAAGCGAAAGAAACGAAAACAAATCATGTGAGTAAAAGTAACTGTAGGCTCTTCACATAGAAAAAGAAACCAAAACATGGGCACAGCGGGAGAGGGGCCTCGTCTTATTGAATCTGGTAAAACAGAGTCCTGGTGGCAGGTTAGACCCCACTGACACGCGGCATCCACAGCTCTGTCCTCCAAGTGTCTGATCGGATCCGGGCTTCTGATCTGACAGGACGTGTCTGACTCCAAGGGGAGCCTTTTATGAGCATGTGCTCAGTGTGGGGATCTCCGACCTAAGATTCATCTGGGGAAATCAGTTTTAAAAAAAGGAAACCTAAAAATAAAATCTGTAGAGAAAGACCAAAAGAGTTTGTATTGATAACCTAAAAGTGAGGAGGCAGAGAGAGGTCCTCATGGCCCTTTTTTACCATAAAGAAAATATGACTCATGGAGAGCAACCCAGTGGTTTATTTTCCGCAGGAAACTAAGCACTGAGCTCAAGTTGAAGAAGGCAGTCAGGTTGCCAGAGTCACAGAAGAAATTCCTGAAAACTGTGTACACTTGTAGGCTATTGTCTGAAAATGTTGTGTGATCTTTTCCACGAAGCTCTGTATGAACAGGTGTGTGAGATCAGTTTGCAAGCATGGATGAGGACTGGACGGGGCACACACGCCATGACCCCCTCTCCTCCCTGCTGTCCACCCCACTGTCCTCTGTGCTCCCTCCCCGCTGCCCTCTGTGCTCCCTCCCTGCTGCCCTTCGTGCTCCCTCCCTGCTGCCCTCCGTGCTCCCTCCGTGCTCCCTCCCTGCTGCCCTCCGTCTCCCTCCCCCTCTGTCCTCCCTGCTGTCCTCCATGCTCCCTCCCCCTCTGCCCTCCCCGCTGTCCTCCGTGCTCCCTCCCTGCTGCCCTTCGTGCTCCCTCCCCCTCTGTCCTCCCGCTGCCCTCTGTGCTCCCTCCCCCTCTGCCCTCCCCGCTGTCCTCTGTGCTCCCTCCCCCTCTGTCCTCCCACTGCCCTCCGTGCTCCCTCCGTGCTCCCTCCCTGCTGCCCTTCGTGCTCCCTCCGTGCTCCCTCCCTGCTGCCCTCCGTCTCCCTCCCCTCTGTCCTCCCTGCTGTCCTCCATGCTCCCTCCCCCTCTGCCCTCCCCGCTGTCCTCCATGCTCCCTCCCCCTCTGTCCTCCCACTGCCCTTCGTGCTCCCTCCCTGCTGCCCTTCGTGCTCCCTCCCCCTCTGTCCTCCCGCTGCCCTCTGTGCTCCCTCCCCCTCTGCCCTCCCCGCTGTCCTCTGTGCTCCCTCCCCCTCTGTCCTCCCACTGCCCTCCGTGCTCCCTCCCTGCTGCCCTCCCTGCTGCCCTCCGTGCTCCCTCCCTGCTGCCCTCCCTGCTGCCCTCCGTGCTCCCTCCCTGCTGCCCTCCCTGCTGTCCTCCATGCTCCCTCCCCCTCAGTCCTCCCGCTGCCCTCTGTGCTCCCTCCCTGCTGCCCTTCGTGCTCCCTCCCCCTCTATCCTCCCGCTGCCCTCTGTGCTCCCTCCCCCTCTGCCCTCCCCGCTGTCCTCTGTGCTCCCTCCCCCTCTGTCCTCCCACTGCCCTCCGTGCTCCCTCCCTGCTGCCCTCCCTGCTGCCCTCCGTGCTCCCTCCCTGCTGCCCTCCCTGCTGTCCTCCATGCTCCCTCCCCCTCAGTCCTCCCGCTGTCCTCCGTGCTCCCTCCCCCACTTCCCACACAGGGGCAGATGCACGCCTTCTCAGGATGGCTCCCCTCACCGTCTGCTTCCTGTGCACATCCTGTCTGTGCAGGGGACCCTTCCCTGACCCCTTGAGAAACCATTCCTCCTCCTCCCTCCCCCACACCTCATTGTACTTTTACTCTGTTTATTATGTGTCTGTAGGGTTTTATAACCTTCTGAGATTATCTGGCTCACTCTTCTGTTTTCATCACTGTGGATATGGTTCTCCCACTCTCATGACGCCACCGCCTTGGCAAGAATATCAAGTGTGAGGCCCTAACTGTGGGCCCTCATTTTGCACAACTGCATTCCTAGCTCTGAGCCCGGGGTCTCTTCCCCAATTCAGGGCACACAGCTCCTCAAACCCTTGCTACCTCTGGAGTGATAGGAATGTCCTGTATGCTAAGAGCTAACAGGTGGCTGGGGCCCTGGATGGCTTCAGGATGGAATCTGGTCACCAGAGAGACCAGGCGTGATTACAGGGTTAGAACTTCCAGCGCCATCCCCACCTCCCTCAAGGGAAAGGGCTGGAAATGGAGTTCAGTCGTCAGTGGCCAGAGGTGCAGTCGGTGATGCCTGTGCAATGGCGTCTCCATAGAAGTCCTGACGAGTGGGGTTTGGAGAGCAACCTGGCTGGTGGACACAGCTGCTGAGAGAGTGGAGGAGGGAGGCCTCAGACTGCTCCCAGGTTCCACGCCCCGAGCTCTCTCCCAGCTGGCCGGGCCTGAGTGTACTCTTCATAACAAACCAGCAGTAGTAAGTACAGTGCTTCCTGAGTCCCATGAGTCATTCTCATTCAAGAACTCCCTGAATTGATAGCCGATCAGTCACAAGTACTGGTGACAACCTGGGGCCAGCACCTGGCCTCTGAAGTGGGGGTGGCCCCGTGGGATCTGACCTTGCCCCCAGGTAGATGGTGTCAGAACTGGGTTGACTCATAGGGCACCAGCCTGTGTTGAGAGTCGGGGAGGTGGTGTTGGAAAAACTCTTTGGTTTCAGAAATATTGTTACAACAGTTTGTAGGTACATAAACTACTTGTTGGATTGATGGAGACATTCACTGTTGCATTTCCCTGTGGTTTGCATATATTACTCTTTAAACTAAAAAAAGATAGACTGTTACCTGAAAGGATTCCCCATAGGCAGGTAACATAGGCAGGTAACCTCTGATGAGAAGCAACTCTGACAATAGTGTCTGACGGTCTATATTTCATTCTTAAATGATCACATTTAGTGAAATGTGTCTGTGTATAGTTTTATAAGTTCACTTTTATAAGTGAGAGCAAAATTCTTACATGTAGACTTACGTTCATGTTCTACAAACTGACTCGGCGTGTGGTACTAAAGGTTAAAGAGAACAGAAGGCAGGCGCAATTTCATACCTGACTCAGTGTATCAGTGCTGCTGCTAAGTCTGTCACAAGAAAGAGAGCAGTAGGTATTTTGGAAACTATTCTCAAAGTCATCAACAGTAAAACATCTTTAAAAAGTTTTTTTCTGTATTATGAAAGTAATACGTGTTCATTTTAGAAAAACTAGAACCTATAGATGAAAGGTAAGAAAATCATTTCATTTCTGCTAACTGAAAATAGTAACACAGTATTGCATGCCTTTTAGACATTTTTCTATTAATGTATCTGTGAATCTGCACATAAATAGGAGTCAGATCATTCTGCTTTGTAATATTCTTTTCTTCATTTATATACTATCTTTTTATCACGTTATCCTAAATTGTTTTTCACAACTACAAAGTACCTCATTGACGGAATGTTCCCATGTATATTAAACCAAAAACCTGTTCATTGGAGCTGTAGCTTATATTTTTTGCTATTCAAACATTTGGGCTCGATATTGGTGTATATTTTAAATTACTTATTAAATACTTTCTTTTTACTATACTCGAAAAGTGATATTTTACTAGCATTATGATTTCTCAGCTTCTCAAAAAACCAGAAAAGGGCGAGGAGCCGAGCACTGAGAAACCCAAAGGAAGAGCCGAGGAGATTGGCCCTGGAGATGGGAAGTGGGGGCCCTGTCCCAGCGGGGTGGCCCTGAGGCCCAGGCCCTCAGAGAGCTCGCTGGAGGAGCTCCAGGAGAGGTGAGCCGAGCTCTTGTTTCTCTGACCATGTTACGCACCTGAAGGTGTTGTCAAGTTGTGGTCATATATCCTTTTGCAGTGTGAGTAAATGCTTATATTTCATACACATGCTTGGAATTCAGGAGTTTTGCTGGGATGCGCTCGTCCACACCTTTGCCTCCCTGTGGTCAGGGTCATGCTGATGGTGAGCCGGTCAGTCTGCAGCCTCGAGGCTGTCTGCAGGCAGGGAGGGTCCTGTCTCCGCGATCTGCTCTCCTGCTGCCTCTCGGATCCCTGCCTTTGCTTGTCCCGCCTGCCCCTCCTCTCACTCGCTCCCTCCGCGCTCTCTGTCAGTGTGCAGCTCTCGTCTCTGCGCTTGTCCTGTTTCTGGCACAGATTCGTGCTGGCAGATCTTTTTGTCCCACGAGCCCTGCTGCCATCATGTGCAGAGCCACAGATGGTACGTGGGGCTCATGGCGAGAAAGACTTTAAGATGAGCTAAGCAGCGGCTTATTTACTTAGTATTCATGCAACAGTTTGATATATGCATGTGTTAATTTTTAAAATTAATTTTAGCTCTGCTTGGAACAGAAACTCAAACTTAAATACCAGTTCTGTGTCAGGATGGATGTTCACCTGGTCTACTAGGAAAGTCCCTTGACTACTTCTAGTCTTGTTTGCTTTATCTGTAAAAAAAACCAGGGTTATATTTACTAGGAATTACAAGAATGTGTGTATATGTGTGTATGTGATACCTTAGCATAGCGCCTGTTACATATGTGTCACTCAAGCTTACATAAGAGTAAATGTTGTTATTACTTTATTCATCTTTTCAGAAGTTTCTTACTGAGCCTCTGTTGTGTGCTCGTCACGTGCAAACCTGCACAACAGTGATGAGCAGGCTGTATGTTCCCTGCCTGTGTCTGAACTTGTGGTCTGGAAGGGAAGACAGATCATTGTCAGGCAGTTTATGTAAGGTTACTGATAATTTGTGTTGAATAACAGGTCACAAAATGGCAGTGATACAGAGCAAAGGGGTAAGGAGAGAAGGTCCCAAGAAAAAGAGCTCGAAGCACAGCGATGCCACCTGGAAGACAGCAGGAGACACAGAGCCCCCTGTGAGCCGGACAGATGCTCGGGGAGAAGCGGAGAAGAGCTGGCATGGGGGAAAGGAGTGGCCGCAGACAGAGGCAGGACGGGAAGCCAGGGTGGCGGCTGCCCTGTGGAAGCAGCAGAGAGGCTAGGAAGGGAGAAGAGTGAAGACCGGCCGGCACCCAGAAAGGAGCGCGTGGGAAACAAGGTTCTTTCATTCTTTGGGGATAATCTTCCAGTCATTTCGTCTGCTCAGAGTATAAACTATAATCCTGCAGGCTTACAGCTGCTTTTCCAAACAGAAATGTTTTACTGAACCAAGTGTCTTGAGGTGTCTTGAGATGCAGGACCACAGGCTTTGACAGTGTCTTGGGGCTCCCTGTCCTGAAAGGCTGTGTCTGTAGAGCAGTGATTCTTGTCACCTGAGAGGGTACCAGGGCCTGAGATGAAACCAGCATCTCCTTTACTCAGAAAATTGATTTTTTTTTTAACCAAGAAAAGAAAAAAAAAAAAAAACCCTTTTATTTAGCATAAAACTGCACATTCACACTATTTGCCTAAGAATAAGTAATGGAAAGACTATGTATTTTCCCCCCAAGACAGTCAGGAAAACGTGATATGTCTCGGTGCTTCCTTTGACGTTATTAACAGTGTTCTGATTGTTTAATTGAAGCTTAGTTGGTTTACAATGTTGTGCTAGTTTCAGGTGTACTGCGGACTGGTTGTTTGCTTCAGCTGATACTCGATGATAGGTTAATACAAGATGTCGAATGTAACTCCTGTCCTGTACAGTAAATCCTCGTTGCTTATCTATTTTGTGTTTAATAGTCTGTATCTGTTGATCCCATACTCCTGATCGGTCCCTCCCTCTTTCCTTCTCTCCCTTGATAATCGTACGTTTTTTCCTATGACTGTGGGTCTATCTCTGTTTTGTATGTAGATTCATTCATACTATTTATATTCATCTGTATACTTTGCCTGCATGTAGGTGGTAATCATACAGCTACTGCCTCCGTCTGCTGACTTCAGCTAGCACGGTAATCTCTAGGTTCATCCAGGTTGCTGCAGATGTTCACCATTTCTTTCTTTTTGTGGCCGAGTAATACTCCATAGTATTTATGTACCACATCTTCTTGATCCACTCACCTGTCAATGGGCACCTAAGTGGCTTCCATACCTTGACTATAGTAAGTCTCCCACATATGAACAAATTCTGGTCAGAGGGTGTGTTCATTAAGTCCAATTTGTTCGTAAGTCCAACCAAGTTAGCCCGGGTACCCAACTAACACAGTTGGCTATGTGGTCCTGTGCTGTAATAGGCTTATAGTACTTTTTACACAAGTTTATTGAGTTATATGACTTGTTTATGTATTTTGGATATTAACCCCTTGTTGGTCACATCACTGGCAAATATTTTCCCCCATTCTGTAGGGTTTTTTACTGGTGGTTTCCTTTGCTGTGAAAAAGCTTCCGAGTTTAATTAGGCCTCATTTGGTTATTTTCTTTTGCTGTGGGAGACTGACCTAAGACAATACTGCTGTGATTTATGTCCGCGAATGTTTTGCCTGTGTCCTCTTCTAGGAGTTTTATGATGTCATGTCTTATATTTAGGTCTTTAAACAATTTTGAGTTTATTTGTGCATGGTGTGAGGGTATGTTCTAATTTCATTGATTTGTGTGTAGCTGTCCAGCTCCCCCAACACCCCTTGCTGCTGAGACTGTCTTTTCTCCATTGTGTGTTCTTGCCTCCTTTGGCTTAGATTAATTAATTGTGGATGTGTGGGTTTATTTCTGGGCTCTCTGCTCTATCCCATTGATCCATATGTCTGATTTTGTACCAGAATGTTTTGATTACTGTAGTATAGTCTGACATCTGAAAGGGTTACACCTTCAGCTTTTTGTTTTGTGTCAGGATTGCTTGGGCAGTTCTAGGCTGTTTGTGGTTCTATATAAATTTAAGGATTATTTATTCTAGTTCTGTGAGAAATATCATGGGTATTTTGATAGGGATTGCATTACCTCTGTAGATTGCTTTGGCTAGTGTGGCCGTTTCAGCAGTATTAATTTTTCTGATCCAAGAGCATGGGAAAGAGCGTGATAGGCTACACAGGCCTACCAAGCTCTTTGTCACTCTTCTTATTGGCCAGGCTGATATTAAGGAAAAGGACATTCTGGTAAACCCCATGGTAGTGACTGTGGGGACTACACACACAGCCCAGGAGTGGTGGGTAAAGGTGAGTGGTGAGCCCTGGAGAAGCAGCAGAAGACATGCCCCCCGAGTCACACTGTCCCCCAGGTGGCCTTGGAAGGCCAAGGCTGCTGTTCTGCCCATGTACACATACGGCTCCCGTGGGACTGGCTGGCCTTCGCAACGGTCCTGCAGAATCACTTTGTCCTTCCCTGGCTTTGCTTTCTCATGCCCTGAAGCGGTTTTACTTCATTTCGTGTACTTTATCCAGTCATGTTTTTATCCCACCACCTCTAAGAGTTCAGTATGATGACTGGTTAGTATCTTCTATAAAGGGGACAGTTGTGGAATAAACTACACAGAAATAGTAGCTTATTACAAATGTGTGTGACTGCTCAGTTCATAGCTCAAAGGCCATCTGATTTTGCATCCACTGTGCATGGTGAGTTTGAGGGGTTGTGATGAATGTGTTTGAGTTTTCACCTTTCACAATAGGAGGGGACGCCATGATTGTACCAATTCCACAGAGTGGTCTAGGTTTGAGCAATAACATTTTCTCAGAGACTAACTTTACTTTCAATTTATTTTGAATACTCTTTCTTTTTCATGGCCTATTTTAAAATCTCAAAATGCCTAGTTTCTGAGATAGTTCTATGAAAAAGGCTGATTTTTTACCTGCTAGACTGATTTTCTTCAGATAATTAGGATTATCAGGGCCTAAAATAGATAGAGCTGTTGCCCCAACCTGTGTTTCTGGCCCTTGGAAGAGTAACACGCCTTCTGTCCTGGCAGGACCGGCCAGGCTTGCAGCTGTACCAGCCCTGAGCTCGCATCCCAGCCCGTGACTGTGATGGAAGACACCCGGAGGAGGGCCGCGACAGGAGGAGGGCTGAGGCGGAAGACTCAATGGCGGCTTTAGCCGAGAAGAGCGAAGAGGTGGTGTGGGGCGACATGCGTGTTGGTGACGTGGGTGGGGGCTCCCCACCTCAACACTCTGTGGATTCAAGAGGGCATTCCTTCCGGAAGTGTATAAATTAGCCTGGGATAAAGCCTGCACGCTGAATTTACTCCTCATGAAGAAATGAGAAGCCAGAGCTATACAGGTGCCATAGAAACACAAGAACCCATTCTTAAGTAATCTTTTAAAACTTTGAACAGGGTTACAGATTTTACCATTTCTGTTATAAACTGGTATATATAATTTAACCAGAACCAAAAGAAAACTAATATTGTGTGAATTCTGAAGCACTTTCAACATGTTGTAGGAATAACGTGGACTTTGAGGTTTACACATTCATAAGTAAATGATCTGTACCTCGTGCCTTCGTTGGTTTTCTGTGACCTGTGGTCTCTGGGGAGTGAGCAGCTCTCACTCCTTGTAACTCTTGTAATTCAGTCATTTATGTCCTTCCACAAGCATTCACCAAGGCTGTGGTGCTGCTGTCCCTCTGATAGGAACTCTCACTCTGTATACAAAGCCCCAAAGGTCTAATTGTTGCCCTTTTAGCAATGTGGCCACTGAATTAACAAAAACAGTTCCAGTCTTTTGATGGGGTGCTCATGGTTTATAACACGCATTATTTTGAGAGAGGGATGTTAGATATGGCACTGGGTTTTTTCTTTTTGCAGCCTGAGGCAGTTTTGAATAACTTAATGTAGCTTTTTGCAACTGTGTATTCTATAGTGTGTTTTCTTTCGGTGAAATTTTAAATGTTAATGTTTTTGCCACTGTGCTTTCTACCATTTATTGAATAAAAATTTAAGTTGCTATGAATTTGAACTCCAGTTCTGATACTTTTCCTATGTAGAATGTTCTGTGATAAAAACCTGCTTTTTAAAGTGTAGCTGTAATCATCTGAGTATTTTGATTATATCTATTCCTTATAAGATATAAAATATTTATCAGGAAACTGAGATTTGTTATGAAAAAGCTCCACGCCTGTTGGGCAGTCAGTCCGCCAGCACTGCTGTGCTGTAGGTGGGGGTGGGGAGAGGAGGGCTTGCTGTGGATTCAGTGAGGTCAGGTGACCCAGCAGCTGCAACTCTGGCTGAGAAGAGCTAGATAGTAAACACTTTAGATTTTACAGGCAATAAGGTCTGTGTAACAACTATTAAACTCTGCCGTCATAGTGGAAAAAGCCACCTTTGAATACATTTACAATAGAAAAATGAATGGGTAGGGCTGTGTTCCTGTAAAACTTAATTTATAAAAACAGGAACATTCAGTATTTGGCCTGTGGACCACAGTCTGTTAGGGTTCATTTTCAAGATCCGTGGTTTAAAGGAACGGCTGTTAAACGTTTTGGTTTAAGGAACACTTTGCGTTCTGAAGAATTATTAACCACCACAGAGGAGTTTTGTTTATCAGCTATTGATGTTTACTGTTGTCAAAATTAAAGCAAAATGTTTAAGCACAAGAAGATATAAACATATGTTCCTTTTAGCTGTCAGAGTAATAACCTCACCACACAATTCTACTCCTGGGTATAAATCTGAAAAATCAGAAAACACTAATTCAAAGAGATACCTGCACCCCAACGGTCACAGCAGCATTATTCACAGTTGCCAAGGCGTGGAAGCAGCCTAAGTGCCCATCAGCAGAAGAGTGGACAGAGAAGAAGGGGCATACACACACAATGGAACGCTGCTGCTAAGTCGCCTCAGCCGTGTCCGGCTCTGTGCGACCCCACAGACGGCAGCCCACCAGGCTCCCCCGTCCCTGAGATTCTCCAGGCAAGAACACTGGAGTGGAATACTGCTCAGCCATAAAAAAGAAGGAAATTTTTCCATTTGCAGCAACGTGGATGGACTTCAAGGGCATTATGTTAAGTGAAATAACTCAGACAAAGATAAATACTATATGATATCACTTATATGTAGGATCTAAAACAGAAAACTAGTGAATGAAACAACAAACAACGACTCACAGATACAGAGAACAGTTTAGCAGTTACCAGTGGGGAGAGCAGGGGAAGGAGGGACAAGATAGGGGTAGCAGGTTAAGAGGTGCAAACTGTGGTGTGCAAACATCTAAGCTACAAGGATATATTGTACAACACAAGGAATATACCCAGCATTTGATAGTAACTATGAATGGAATATAACCTTTAAAAGTTATGAATCACTATGTTGCACACCTGTAACTTATGTAATATTATTGTAATGATAATGTAACTGATGTAATAATGTAACTGATGTAATACTGTACATCAACTATACTTCGATTAGCAATAAGAAAAAGTGGCGGAATGGAGTGACACATTTGCTCATCAAGAGGTCACCACGTGCCTCTGTGTGGAAGGCACTTCTCCAGGCGTCAGCCACAGTGGTGAGCAGAGCGGACCAGCCCCCGACTTCAAAGGCCTCAGTGCTCTTCCTTTCCCATAAAAGGAATGGAAACCCCTGAAGGCTCACAGGCTTCCTCAAATCCTCCACATCACAAATGGCAGAATCAGTCCCCCTAAATCAGGAATTCTTAACCCAAAATCTGTTGGGTGCTCTTGTGACACTGTTGTCCTTCTGACCATCCGTAGCTTCCATAAATTGGGATCATGATATTATGAAAAAACATATTGTACACTTCTGTGGAATGGTCTATATAAGCTTTCATCAGATCCTCAAAGGAATAACTTTTCAGAAGATAAAATTTTTATATATTAGGCTGTCAGTAATCTGGCTTAAGACTAAATATTTAAAAAACTAACATCATGGCATCCGGCCCCATTACAAATAGAAGGGGAAAAGGTGGAGGTAGTGAGAAATTTCCTCTTTTTGGGCTCCAAAATCTGCGGACAGTGACTGCAGCCATGAAATCAGAAGACAGTTGCTTCTTGGCAGGAAAGCGATGACAAACCTAGACAGTGTGTTGAAAAGCAGAGACGTTACTCTGCCAACATTTGCTGTCTTTGAACCGTGGTGCTGGAGTAGACTCCTGAAGGTTGCGGCAAGGAGAGCAAACCAGTCAATCTTAAGGGAAATCAACCCTGAATATTCACTGGAAGGACTGATGCTGAAGCTCCTGTATTTTGGTCATCTGATGCAAACAGATGACTCATTGGAAAAGTCCCTAATGCTGGGAAAGACTGTGGGCAGAAGGAGAAGAGGGCGTCAGAGGATGGGATGGCTGGACAGCATCACCGCTGCAATGAGCATGAACTTGGGCAAACTCCAGGAGGTAGTGAGGGACAGGGAGGCCTGGTGTGCTGCAGTCCATGGGGTCACAAAGAGTTGGACACGACTGGGCGACTGAACAGCAACAATAATCCAGCATTAAATTTTCTTCACAATCTTCTTGCCATAAACATAAAATGGAGCAATTCAATATTATTGGCAGAAACTATCACCTAAGTGACCAAGGAGGCCCAAGCTGTGCACTCAGAGCAGAGGTGGAAAGGCCATGGGGTCCTGGTGGCTGTGCTGCAGCAGCTCACCCTGGACTCCCCTCCCTGCGGACAAGGGCCAAGTCTTGTTACTCAAGCAGTCTGAGTCACTGTGTCTGTGTCTTTTGGTTTGAATGTATGACAAACTTTGCTGCTCTGCTGTGATGCTTTTCAGAGAGGGGCCCCCCAGGCCTCAGCAGCTCCTGGGGGTTCACTAGAAATGCATCCTCAAGCCCTGCCTCAGAACTGCTGGCACTGCCGGCTCCCAGCTGACGCTGAGCTGTTTGAGACGCTCCCAATAAGTTCTTTCTTCTGCTAGAATTGGCTTCTGTTGCTTAAAACCAAGAATTTCAAAGGAAAACTGATAAACTGGGGAGTAAGGAAATTTGAAGAAAGGAAATTTGGGGAGATAAGTTACATTGCCCTGAGTAAAAATTCCACTAATATTCAGGGATGAGAATCTAGCAGCCTATTCCCTGTGGTGGAAAATGGCTAATTATCTGTGGTCACCTAAAACAAACGATTCATCAAGGACCAGGTTTGAAGAAGCTGCGTTGGCACTGCCACAGAACAGTGTGAAAGGGAAAAGGAATTCAGGATTGTAGGCAGAGCAGCAATTTCTAATAGCACTGAAAGTTTTCAAACAGCAAACAGTGTCTAAACTGTTCCCACTATAGACATAAGAACTGGGACTTGCTATGCAGATAATAAAATAACTTGTCTTACAATCACAGGGTTGAAATAGCCACAAAATGTCTGTGTGGAAGTTGGGTCAATAATCTGGAAAGAATGAGACTATGTATCAGAACTGAGGTCCTTAGCCGGCTTCAGCAGACCCACAGACACCCACCTGAGCGCCAACCCCCATGCCATTCCCCCCACCAAGGAAGCTGGTTTTCTTCTGCTCCCCCTCCCCACCACCATCTCAGATCTGAAGTAGCCAGTAACAAAGTCCATGTCTAGAGGAAGCCGCTTCCAACCAAACGAACGAGCGGTTTACTGACTCACGCCTGCAAACCTGAGGGGAGCACATGCAGGCATGGGTTCCCAGTGTCCTTCTAAACAAGAAAGTAGGGAGCGCTGGGTCGGGCTGAATTTACGGAGAGTGTGGCGGTTTAAACGTCAGTTCTAGTTGTTCACTCAACTGGACATCGTAAATTCAGTGGTGGCCAGGTGAAGTTCGAGCTTGGCACAGGGCATCTAGGGAGGTACTCCTCAAGCCGACAGGTGCCTCCATCTGGGAGGAGTCCACAGAGCTCAGGGAAAAGACAACTGAAAAATTTTAAAGCCTTTAATTATGTGTGAAAGTGAAAGTCGCTCAGTCCGGTCCGACTCTTTGTGACCCCATGGGCTATTAAGTCCATGGAATTCTCCAGGCCAGAAAACTGGAGTGGGTAGCCGTTCCCTTCTCCAGGGGATCTTCCCGACCCAGGGATTGAACCCAGGTCTCCCGCACGGCGGGCGGATTCTTTACCAGCTGAGCCACCCGGGAGCGCACATACTGGACCACCAGGGAAGTCCGAAAAGTTTTCTTTTAAAGCTATTAAGTCCGGTCAAATGTATGGATCATTTTGCTACACCAACAAAACCCTGAAAATTTCCTAGAATGAACCCGTTACTGTTTAAAGTTAGAATATTTCCAGAAATTAAAAGAACACACAATGGCAACCCACTCGAGTATTCTTGCCTGGAAAATTCCGTGGATGGAGGAGCCTGGTAGGCTACAGTCCATGGGGTCACAAAGAGTCGGACACAACGGGGTGACTTCAGTTTCACTTTCAAGATACATAAACCTATTAGCAAAGTTTCTGTAACATAATAAGCATTTAATAAACTTAATAAAAAAAAGAACACACAATATTCAGAATTTGGTATGAAAGTGAGGATAAAATAAAAAATAAAGGGATAGACTAGAGATGCCTGCAACTGAGGTAATGGATGCCGTCTGTTCCCACAGGGAACCCAGCGGCCAGCCGCTTTCCTCCTGGGGCAGCTCCGTCGCGGCCGGGCACTCGGGAGCTGTCAACGGGAAAGAACTCGGCCAAAGGCAGAAATAAACCCGACTCAGCAGCCGGGCGCTCGACCCCGCGGGAAGCACACAGGGCTAGGGTCAGCGCGCGGACGGCGGAGACCCGCGCCAGCACCGCCGGCTCCCGGAGCTTCGGGGCGCGGCCGGGGCGGGAGGCGCGTCACTTCCGGGCGCGGGAGGGCCGCCGGGGGCCGCCGCGCTCCGCAAGGGGCGCCTGAGACCAGCGATCTGATTGGTCTGCGCGGGGGCGCGGCGCCAAAGTCGCGTGAGCGCGCGCCCGCCCGTCCTGGGAGCCGCGCCTGCGCCTGGCCGCCATTCGGGAGGCCGCCGCGCCGCAGGCCTTGGCGAAGCCACCGGGACCGCGAGCTTCCCCCCTCCTTCCCGGCCCGGACGCCGGCCGCGGCCCGCTGGTGAGAAGCGCGGCGGGCGGGGAGGGCCGTCCCCGGACCGCCGCCCCGAGGAGGCTTGGGCCGGCCGCCGACGAGGGCCCCGGGCGCGGGCGCGGGCCGGGTGGGGCCGCGGGGCTTGGGGCGGGAGCCGTGCGTCATCCCGCCTGAGGTCGGAAACGTTTTGTTTCAAAGCGCGCAGGGGTGACGGGACCCGGGCCCACGAACTCCCGGTTCTGGAGGCGGTTTTCTCTGCCCCTCGGCTGCGTGGGCTTTGTCATAACTGCCGCTTGGAAGTCAGGGGCAACCCGCGGAGTGGGGTAATGTGCGTCTGATCACTCAGCAGCAGAAAGCCGTTTAAAAGTGGGCATTTCTCCTGAGATGTGCAGATGGCCCCAGAGCACTTCGAAGGGTGGCTCTTAGCTATCAGCGTTTTGAAAATGGAAACCAGCATGCGATACCTCTTCCCACTAGCTAATATTGGTTAAAAAAAAAAATTCCAAAGTGTTGATGAGGACCTGGAGAAATTGGAACAGTCCTAATTTGCTGGCTGGGAAGTGAAATGATGCGGCTATCAGCTATGGAAAATGGTTTAGAAATTACCATTTGAAGTTAGCAGTATGATCCAGCAGTTCCCCTCCTAGGTATGAATTCCAGAGAATTGAAAGCAGAGACCCAGGTACTTGTACACCAATGTCCATAGCAGCCTTATTCAGAGTAGCCAAAAAGAGAGTTTCTCTGGTGGCTCAGTGAGGAAACAATCTGGCTGCAATACAGGAGACCTGGGTTCGATCCCTGGGTTGGGAAGATGATCTGGAGGAGGGCGTGTCAGCCCACTCCAGTGTTCTTGCCTGGAGAATCCCATGGACAGAGGAGACTGGCGGGCTGCAGTCCATGGGGTGGCAAGGAGTCGGACAGGACTGAGTGACTAAGCACAGCATAGTTTTTGTTCAACCAGAGTAGCCAAAGGAGGTAGCAATCTAAATGACTGTCAACAGATGAGTGGGGAGAAAAGTTGTGTGTACGGTGGGCTGCTGCATATCCTTGAAAAAATGAAATTACGGTGCATGCTTCAGTATATACATGCTAAGTAAAAAAAGCCAGGCACAAAACCCCCAATATTTTATGATTCCTCTCAAAGAGGGAATTGTTGAATGGGTAGAGAATTTCTGTTTGTGATGATGAAGATTTTGGAAATGGGTAATGGAAACGGCCTTACAACATTGTGAATGTACTTAATGCCACAAGATTATGCATTTAAAAATGGCAAGTTGAATGGTATATTCATTTTTAAAGTGGTAAGAAGAATGGTAAAGTTTATGTTGTATTTTATCACAGTTTTTAAAAATGAATACAGAAAAGCTAAACTACAGAGACAGTGGTTGTGAGGAACACAGGGAATTGTTACAACAGTGAAATTAGTTTGTATGGGTCTGTAATAGATACATGACGGGATATATTTGTGAAAACGCATTTGAGCTGTACAACATACTGGAGTGATGCTTGTTGTATACTATGGACTTTAGTTAACAATAACATATATTTGTTTATCGGTTGTAACAAATTTACCACCTTAATACGGAGTGTTGATAGAAATGATGTGCAGAGAAGGAAGGGAGATACATGAGAACACAGAACTTTCTGTTCAATTTTTTTTAAACCTAAAACTTCTGTAATATTTTTAAAAAAGCAAAGGTATAGAGCAGTGCTGTTGTGTATATACGTTGTTGTTTAGTCGCTAAGTCATGTCAGACTCTGGGACCCCATGGACTGTAGCCTGCCAGGCAAGAATACTGAAGTGGGTTGCCGTTTCCTTCTCCAGGGGTTCTTCTGAATGTTTGATAAATTTCATATAATTGCTTTTGGCCCCTTTACTGGCTATTCAAGATCTTACTGCTGCTGCTGCTAAGTCACATCAGTCGTGTCCGACTCTGTGTAACCCCATTGACAGCAGCCCACCAGGCTCCTCCGTCCCTGGGATTCTCCAGGCAAGAATACTGGAGTGGGTTGCCATTTCCTCCTCCAGTGCATGAAAGTGAAAAGTGAAAGTGAAGTCGCTCAGTCGTGTCCGACTCTTCGAGACCCCACGGGCTGCAGCCTACCAGGCTCCTCCGTCCATGGGGTTTCCCAGGCAAGAGTACTGGAGTGGGGTGCCATTGCCTTCTCCGTCAAGATCTTCCTAAATTCTACTATATTAATTTGGTTGAGGTATTTGAGAAAGAACCCTGGATAGATAGGAGAACATTATTGTGGTCCTTCATCAGATGCTGACTATTTGCCTGACCTTGAGTAAGTTATTAATGTCTAGGTTTGAATTTCCTCAACTGTAAAGTTTGCTTATTCCTGTAGCATAAAAATCCATGCTTCAGGAATTTTTGGCAAGCATTTTTGCCTCCTGCTGGTTGCGGAAGCATTTTCCCTGCAAAAAGTTGTTGAGATGCTTGAAGAAGTGGTAGTCGGTTGGCGAGAGGTCAGGTGAATATGATGGATGAGGCAAAACTTCCTAGCCCAGTTCATTCAACTTCTGAAGCACTGGTTGTGTGACATGTGGTTGATCATTGTTGTGGAGAAGAAGTGGGCCGTTTCTGTTGACCAGTGCCAACTGCAGGTGTGGAAGTTTAGGGTGCATCTCATGAATTTGCTAAGCATACAGCTCAGATATAATGATTTTGCCGGGATTCAGAAAGCTGTAGTGGATCAGACGGGCAGCAAACCACCAAATGATGACCATGACCTTTTTTTGGTGCAAGTTTGGCTTTGGGAAGTGCTGTGGAGCTTCTTCTCAGTCCAGGCACTGAGCTGGTCATCGTTGATCATTGTATAAAATCTACTTTTTGTCTCACATCATAATCTGATGGAGAAATGAGTCATTGTTGCATAGAAGAAAAGAAGACGACACTTCGAAACGATCATTTCTTTTGATTTGTGCTCAGCTGATGGGCTGGCCACTTATCAAGCCTTTTCACCTTTCCTATTTGCTTCAAATTCTGAACAACTGTAGAATGGTTGATGTTGAGTTTTTTGGCAACTTCTTGTGTAGTTGTAAGAAGATCAGGTTCGATGATCGTCTCAATTGATCATTGTCAACTTTGGTGACCAGCCACTGCACTCCTCATCTTCAAGGCTCTTGTCTCCTTTGCAAAACTTCTTGAACCACCACTGCACTTTAGTTTTGTTAGGAGATTCTGGATCAAATACATTGTTGATGCTGCGAATTGTCTCTGGTGCACTTTATGACCCATTTTGAACTCGAATAAAAAAACCATTTAAATTCGCCTTTTGTCTAACATCATTTCCCTAGTCTAAAATAAACAGCAAGTAATGTCATTAGCAAAAAAAGCCATAAAGTGAGAAATGTATATAAAAATGATGTATATCGTGACCACATTTATTTAAGAATGTATTCCAATATCAAACAGCAAAGTTTAACAATGCAAAACCACACTTTTGTACCAGCCTAGTACTTTAATGAGTGAAAAAGTTGGCTTAAAGCTCAACGTTCAGAAAACTAAGATCATGGCATCTCGTCCCATCACTTCATGGGAAATAGATGGGGAAACAGTGGAAACAGTGTCAGACTTTATTTTTTTGGGCTCCAGAATCACTGCAGATGGTGATTGCAGCCATGAAATTAAAAGACGCTTACTCCTTGGAAGGAAGGTTGTGGCCAACCTAGATAGCATATTTAAAAGCAGAGACATTACTTTGCCAACAAAAGTCTGTCTAGTCAAGGCTATGGTTTTTCCAGTGGTCATGTATGGATGCGGAGAAGGAAATAGCAACCCACTCCAGTACTCTTGCCTGGAAACTCCCATGGACGGAGGAGCCTGGTAGGCTGCAGTCCATGGGGTTGCTAAGGGTCAGACATGACTGAGCGACTTCACTTGCACTTTTCACTTTTATGCACTGGAGAAGAAAATGGCAACCCACTCCAGTGTTCTTGCCTGGAGAATCCCAGGGACGGGGGAGCCTCGTGGGCTACCGTCTGTGGGGTTGCACAGAGTCGGACACGACTGAAGTGACTTAGCAGCATGTATGGATGTGAGAGTTGGACTATAAAGAAAGCTGAGCGCCAAAGAATTGATGCTTTTGAACTGTGGTGTTGGAGAAGACTCTTGAGAGTCCCTTGGACTGCAAGGAGATCCAACCCGTCCATCCGAAAGGAGATCAGTCCTGGGTGTTCATTGGAAGGACTGATTTTGAAGCTGAAACTCCAATACTTTGGCCTCTTGATGCGAAGAGCTGACTCACTGGAAAAGACCCTGATGCTGGGAAAGATTGACGGCAGGAGGAGAAGGGGACGACAGAGGATGAGATGGCTGGATGGCATCACCGACTCGAGGGACATGGGTTTGGATGGACTCAGGGAATTAGTTGGTGATGAACAGGGAGGCCTGGCGTGCTGCGTTTCATGGGGTCGCAGAGAGTCGGACACAACCGAGCGACTGAACTGAACTGAACTGGAAAAACCATAGCCTTGACTAGACGGACCCTTGTTGACAAAGTAATGTCTCTGCTTTTTAATATGCTGTCTAGGTTGGTCATAACTTTGCTTCCAAGGAGTGAGCGTCTTTTAATTTCATGGCTGCAGTCACCATCTGCAGTGATTTTGGAGCCCAGAAAAATAAAGTCTGCCACTGTTTCCACTGTTTCCCCATCTATTTCCCATGAAGTGATGGGACCGGATGCCATGATCTTAAGTTTTCTGAATGTTGAGCTTTAAGCCAACTTTTTCACTCTCCTCTCTCACTTTCATCAAGAGGCTCTTTAGTTCTTCTTCACTTTCTGCCATAAGGGTGGTGTCATCTGCATATCTGTGGTTATTGATCTTTCTCCCAACAATCTTGATTCCAGCTTGTGTTTCTTCCAGCCCAGCGTTTCACATGATGTACTCTGTATAGAAGTTAAATAAGCAGGGTGACAATATACAGCCTTGACATACTCCTTTTCCTATCTGGAACCAGTCTGTTGTTCCATGTCCAGTTCTAACTAATGCTTCTTGACCTGCATACAGATTTCTCAAGAGGCAGGTCAGATGGTCAGGTAGTCCCATCTCTTTCAGAATTTTCCACAGTTTATTGTGATCCACACAGTCAAAGGCTCTGGCATAGTCAATAAAGCAGAAGTAGATGTTTTTCTGGAACTCTCTTGCTTTTTCGATGATCCATCGGATGTTGGCAATTTGATCTCTGGTTCCTCTGCCTTTTCTAAAACCATCTTGAACATCTGGAAGTTCACGGTTCATGTGTTGCTGAAGCCTGTCTCGGACAATTTTGAACATTACTTTACTAGCGTGTGAGATGAGTGCAGTTGTGCGGTAGTTTGAGCATTCTTTGGCATTGCCTTTCTTTGGGATTGGAATGAAAACTGACCTTTTCCAGCCTTGTGGCCACTGCTGAATTTTCCAAATTTGCTGACATATTGAGTGCAGCACTTTCACAGCATCATCTTTCAGGATTTGAAATAGCTCAACTGGAATTCCATCACCTCCACTAGCTTTGTTTGTAGTGATGCTTCCTAAGGCCCACTTGACTTCACATTCCAGGATGTCTGGCTCTGGGTGAGTGATCACACCATCGTGATTATCTGGGTCGTGAAGATCTTTTCTGTACAGTTCTTCTGTGTATTCTTGCCACCTCTTCTTAATATCTTCTGTTTCTGTTAGGTCCATACCATTTCTGTCCTTTATTGAGCCCATCTTTGCATGAAATGTTCCCTTGATATCTCTAATTGTCTTGAAGAGATCTCTAGTCTTTCCCATTCTATTGTTTTCCTCTATTTCTTTGCATTGACTGCTGAGGAAGGTTTTCTTATCTCTCCTTGCTATTCTTTGGAACTCTGCATTCAGATGGGAATATCTTTCCTTTTCTCCTTTGCTTTTCGTTTTCGCTTCCCATCTTTTCACAGCTATCTGTAAGGCCTCCTCAGACAGGCATTTTGCTTTTTTGCATTTCTTTTCCATGGGGATGGTCTTGCTCCCTGTCTCCTGTACAGTGTCATGAACCTCCGTCCATAGTTCATCAGGCACTCTGTCTATCAGATCTAGCCCCTTAAATCTGTTTCTCACTTCCATGTAGAATCATAATGGATTTGATTTAGGTCATACCTGAATGGTCTAGTGGTTTTCCCCACTTTCTTCAATTGAAGTCTGAATTTGGCAATAAGATCAGTCCTGGGTGTTCATTGGAAGGACTGATGTTGAAGCTGAAACTCCAATATTTTGGCAATTTGATCTCTGGTTCCTGATGCGAAGGAACCAACATTTTGGCCACCTGATGCGAAGAGCTGACTCATTTGAAAAGACCCTGATGTTAGGAAAGATTGAAGGCAGGAGAAGGGGATGACAGAGGATGAGATGATTAGATGGCATCACTGACTCAATGGACATGAGTTTGGGTAAACTCCAGGAGTTGGTGATGGACAGGGAGGCCTGGCGTGCTGCGGTTCATGGGGTTGCAAAGAGTCGGACATGACTGAGCTACTGAACTGAACTCTATGTAATTCCATACTGGATCATTAAATTGAAACGCAATGAGGGTGGTGGTGTGGAAGTTTTCTACTGTAATCTTTGGTGTCATTTTATTAAAGTTAATGTCTAGGCTTTGGATTGGACCTCTGTTGCTGTTGGAAGGGGCAGGATAGTGAGAGGAATTATCAGAATTCTATTATAAAGGGCACAGATTTTCACAGTGAAGTAATTTTGATTACCCTTCCTTTTGTTTTTTTCAGGTTCAACTTCTCATCTTTGTCCTTCATGTACTGTACATTGTTTTCTGTGGTCTAGTCAAAAAGCCATGTACACTTGCCTGCTTTTTGAAGACCACTTTTAAGAATTCTTCTAAGACAGCTGGTAAGTCTCCTAATGAAAAAACATGTTGGTCTATATTTCTTCCCTGTTCTAAAAGTACTTGTTCTGAATTTATACAGGGATATTCCAGCAGCATTGCTTTGCATATATTTTTGTGTGCTTTTAACATTTCTCACTTTCTAACATTTAAGAGAATATTTTATGATGAGTGCATTTTTAAAAAGTGCTTGGAGTTCTTAAGGAAAAACGTTAAAAGCATACATACCCATATTGATAGTGGTATATGAACATGTATTAATTATGTTAGTTACAGAATCTGTTTTAGCAGTTGTTGGATCCATGCTAAGAAGAGCATACCAGATATAACTGGTGGAGAATAGAATAGAGTCCAGAATAGAATCACAAAACTTAGTAGTTGTTAAACAGAATGCTGCATGTCAGGAAAAGAACATTATATGTCGTTGATTACATATGCAATCAGTGTTGAGATGAGAACTATCCATTTGGGGTCAAAAACAGGCTGGATACCAGAGAATTAAAGATACAAATATGTAAGAAGAGAATGAAGTTATCATTATCATAGGAAAAATATTGAGTTATTAAAAAAATATTTGAGTGAGAAGGCATAATTTAAAACACAGTCATAAGAGAAACAGTTTTAAGTTTTTAAGTTTTGTGTAAACCAGTTGTATTGGGTTGGCCAAAAAAGTCTTTTGGATTTTCCCATGATATGTTACGGAAAACCTGAATGAATATTTTGGCCAACCCAACATATAGTTTCAGAAAAAAATAAAAAGTCAAAGTCAAGAGACAAATGGTAAATTGAGAAGATAGTTTCCATAAAATGGCTGACTTCTTTTATATACAAAGATTATTTACAAATAATTAAGAAAAATGCATAAAGTACATCCTAGAAAAAAGATATACATGTGGCTGATAAAAGGGAAGATGCTCAGTCTTTCTCATTAGAGAACATTAAAACAATAGTGAGACATCAGTTTTCACTTAAGGAGTAGCAGGGATTTGAAGTTTAATGATCCTCTGATGATGAGGGAGTTGGGAATTATTGAATTATTCCTCACATAGACAAAGTTGGTATATAAGGTATGTGATAGTACTGCAGGTTTTTGAGAGTTTGGTAAAACATCAATTTCAGTTGCAAATAGCCTTCGAAACATTTCTAGGAATTTCCCCTGCAAAAATACCCTCACATTCAAAGATCTGTATAAGGGATTCCAGTGCTTACCCTGTGTGTAAAGACACCCTAAGAAAGGCCTTCTCATTCAGCAGAGCCCCTGCGACCTCTGTGGGCCTTCACTGTAGAAGCAGAAACTTGGTCCAGGTGCTTTCAGAATCACCAAACATGTTCCTCTCACCTCCCTGGAGTCTGGCCCTGTTGTTTCTCCTGAGCCACAGACTTCTCTTCCTTAAATGGAGGCTTATTGCTGAAAAATATGTTTAATACCTCATTTGTATAGAATGTATTTGTGCCCTTTTGTAAACATAGAACTTCTCTTTAGTGATACATAACTACAGTGACTACCCCTGGGAAGTGATACTGTGTGAAAGTCTTGTCTGCATGAATGAGTATGTGAGTTTCTCTTAACTTTTACCACCTAAGAAGATTAGCTTAAAAGTTTAAAAGTCCTATTTTCTGGCAAGCAAGTTGCCTCAAGGGTGTCCTGCATCTGAATTGCTGTTCTTGGCAAAGTCCTTCACATCATTTACGACCTCCGCTTGAGAGCCTTCTGTGTTGTCTTCCACATTCTTACCTTCTCAACTCATGTAAGCACCATATTGTAAGACCAAACACCCGGAAAAGCATAGGGCACAAAATAATTAATTCATTAAATGAATGGAAAAAAATACATTAGGATGGATAAAGCATTACAAGATATGTTGACTTTTTTTTTAAAGTTGTCTTTTCATAGTTAGATTTAGTTTAACAAGCACGTTCTAAAGTGGGTCTAAAGTGTCTTGGCTCTGCCTTAATAGCCCAGCTTTAACTTGGACATTTACTCAGCCTTTGTGTGCTGCCAGCTTGTTGATTCGGGGTTTTCGAGTTAAAATGTAAGGCGCACGCAGTAGATAATTCTGGAATCAAGCTGATAGTCTTATAACCTGGGTAATTGACTTTGAATATTAGGTTCGTCATCTGTAGATGAAAATAATATTGGAGTTATATTGTTAGGATTAAATGAGATGATATATGTAAAAATAGCAGAGTTCCTGGAACTTGGTTAAAAATTAGTTATATTTTCCCTTCTCTTTTCAGTCTTTATAGAGATATTATATAATAAATGCATGTGCCATTCTAGACTTAAAATTTTTCAAGTATAGAATGGACTAGAAATAGCATTTCTTCAAAATTATGATCCCTGAAAATCATTCATTTATTTCTACTTTGTTGCAGCACTGTTTTTAAAGAATAAAATTGTGTATGTTAGAAAAATGGAAGTATTCCAGGAACTTCGTAAGACATCGGCACGTTTGGAGTGTGACCACTGCAATTTCAGAGGCACAGATTATGAAAATGTACAAATCCACATGGGTACCATCCATCCAGAATTTTGTGATGAAATGGATGCCGGTGGGTTAGGTAAAATGATATTTTACCAGAAAAGTGCAAAGCTGTTTCACTGCCATAAATGCTTTTTCACCAGCAAGATGTACTCTAACGTGTACTATCACATCACATCCAAGCATTCGGCTGCAGAGAAATGGAATGAGAAACCAAAAAATCAGTTCAGCAAAGAAACAGAACCTGTGAAAAGCCCCCCTCTTCCTGAACACCAGAAAATGGCCTCCAGTTCTGCAGAACTCCTGAAACCTGTCCCTGCCCTTTCTATAGAAACACAGAAACTTGGCCCAGTTACGTCTCCAGAATCACCAGAACCCGTTCCTCTTCCTTCCCTGGACTCTCAGCAGCCTGGCCCTGTTGTTTCTCCTGAGCCACAGACACCTTCTCTTCCTTCTCCCGAGCCTCCAAAACCGGCCCCTGTTTCTTCTCCTGAACTTCCAAAACCAGCCCCTCTTGTTTCTGAATCTCAGAAACCAGTCCCTGTTCCTTCTCCAGAACCACAGAAACTTGCTTCTGTGTCTCCTGAGCCAATAAAGGCCACTCTGACTAATCCCAAACCCCAGAAACACTCCCATTTCCCAGAAACAGTGGTGCCGCCTTCAGCCCCATCCCCCGAGTCACCAGTATTAGCTGCCTCCCCAGAACCTTGGGGACTGTCCCCAACTGCATCTCCAGAGTCTCGGAAGCCAGCCCGGACTGTCTCCCCTGAGCCGAGGAAGCTGTCCCCTTCAGCGTCCCCTGAACCTTGGAAGCCGTTCTCTGCTGCCTCCCCAGAGCCTCGGAGGCCAGCTCCAGCTGTGTCACCAGGCTCTTGGAAGCCAGGGCCACCTGGATCCCCCAGGTCTTGGAAATCCAGTCCGTCAGCAGCATCAGGACCTTGGAAGCCAGCTAAACCTGCTCCATCTGTGTCTCCTGGACCTTGGAAACCAATTCCTTCTGTGTCAGCTGGACCTTGGAAACCGGCTCCATCCGTGTCCCCCGCCTCCTGGAAGTCTTCATCAGTCTCATCTGGTTCCTGGAAATCTCCTCCTGCGTCTCCTGAGTCCTGGAAGTCTGGCCCACCAGAGCTGCGCAAGACCACTCCCACCTTGTCACCTGAACACTGGAAGACAGTTCCTCCAGTGTCTCCTGAGCTTCGCAAACCAGGCCCAACACTGTCCCCAGAGATCCGGAGTCCAGCGGGATCTCCAGAGCTCAGACAGCCCTCAGGGTCTCCAGAGCTTTGGAAGTTTTCTCCTGATCAGCGGAAAACGTCTCCTGCTTCAGTTGATTTTCCTGAGTCCCAGAAAGGTTCCCGTGGCGGCTCCCCTGATCTCTGGAAGTCTTCCTTTTTCATCGAACCTCAGAAACCTGTCTTCCCTGAGATCCGGAAACCAGGTCCTTCTGGGCCATCTGAGTCCCCAAAAGCAGCCTCTGATATCTGGAAGCCTGTTCTCTCTCTTGATACAGAGCCTAGAAAGCCTGCCCTGTTTTCTGAGCCTTCCAAAACCGCCCCTCCTCCTCCTCCTGAACCACGAAAACGTGCTCTTTTTCCAGAGCCCCGGAAGCATGCCCTTTTCCCCGAACTTCCAAAATCTGCCATCTTCTCGGAGTCTCAAAAGGGAGTTGAGCTTGGTGATGAACTACAGGCAGATGCCATAGATGATCAAAAGTGTGATGTTTTAGTTCAGGAAGAACTAATGGCTACACCTAAGAAACTCTTAGAGGACACTTTATTTCCTTCCTCAAAAAAGCTCAAGAAAGACAACCAAGAGAACTCTGATGCTGAGCTTAGTAGCAGTGAGTATATAAAAACAGATTTGGATGCGATAGATAGTAAGGGCCAAGAATCAGGCAGTGATCAAGAGCAGGTTGATGTGGAATCTATTGATTTTAGTAAAGAGAACAAAATGGACATTACTAGTCCAGAGCAGTCCAAAAATGTATTGCAGTTTACCGAAGAAAAAGAGGCTTTTATCTCTGAAGAAGAGATTGCAAAATACATGAAGCGTGGAAAAGGAAAGTATTATTGCAAAATTTGTTGCTGTCGTGCTATGAAGAAAGGTGCTGTTCTGCATCATTTGGTCAACAAGCATAATGTCCACAGTCCCTACAAATGTGCAATTTGTGGAAAAGCTTTTCTTCTAGAATCTCTCCTTAAAAATCATGTAGCTGCTCATGGGCAAAGTTTGCTTAAATGTCCACGTTGTAATTTTGAATCAAATTTTCCAAGAGGCTTTAAGAAACATTTAACTCATTGTCAAAGCCGGCATAATGAGGAAGCAAATAAAAAGCTGATGGAAGCTCTGGAACCTCCACTGGAGGAGCAGCAAATTTGATTTTTAAACATGGTGTAGATATGTGCTCTACAGAGTTGTTTATTGAACCCGTTTGTTGAAGGTATCAGTTAGAAAGCCTAGTTGGGTCAGTAGATATTGATGTTTGTGGTGTACTGTGTTTGTCTCAGTAGCGTTACAAAGAATAAGAGTTTGTAATTTTTTTTTCCTGGTCTCTGTTTATGTGGCTGTTGTATAAGTCAATAAATGCATATTGTATATTCCACATGGGTAAAATTTCTCTAATTTCTTTAGTATATTTGAGTAATACGAAGAAGTAGGCTTTCTGTATAACGAGACTAAATCATACCCAGTTTGAAACATCTAGTTACATCTTTTTTGTGCAACTAATTTCGGACAATGGAAATTATTCGTTAGAATGTTTAAGAATTAGGCATGAAAATTCTGAGAAGTTTTGTTCTCACTTAAGAGTGTTTTCAGATCATAAAAATTATTTTAAAGTTTCTATTTGGTCATAAAATACTAGTTTATTAATCTTGAACCACTTTTAGGTGTTTATTAGCTTTCATGTCATGGAAATTTGGAGTCTCAGGGTTGCCGATTTTCTGCTAAAAGGGGAAATTGAGTCAGTTTAAAATATAGTTTGCAGTCTTCTCCTGTTGGAAGCTGAGAAACAGGCGTGTGATCTTGGGTCTTGTCCTTAGTTGATTCCTTTGGAGTCTTCCACTCCGTAACCTACCCCAAGATCTGGCCCTTGCCTTCCCTGTGAGCTCATACCAACAGGTGATCCTTACTTGCCAAATGTGTGAAGAGTTGCACCTCCTCCTGGGCCTTCCGCACCATCTTTTGGGGCTTCAGACCAGGGTCATGAGCAGAACCGAAAGTCTTCCAGATTAACCACAGAAAGTTTTATAAATAAGCATTACTGTTTAAGAATACATCAGTTCTGTGTTTTTCACAGTTGTTACTGTAAGTACTTGGTGCCTGTTTATGGATTGTTTTATTCTAGAATATTTTGTCAAATGTGTATCAACCAAATTAAAAACAAAGGCTTTCATGTTAGCAACATCTTCCTGTGTGTTTTCTTGTGTAATTTTCACCATATGACACCAAATTCCGTTATTTCCGATTTCCACTTGTTTTCACCCTCATTTTCATATCTGGAGCAGCATTTTCTAAGCTCTATTTTCTCAGAGTGGTCAGGTAGGTTCGGGGACTATATGGTCATCCCTTGGCGTCCACAGGGAATTAGTTCCAGGACACCCTGCAGATACCAAAGTCCATGGATGCCTAAGTCTCTTAAAAGCATTTAGTGTTTGTATATAAGCTGCGCATGTCCTCCCGTACTTTAAATCATCTCTAGATAACTTACAGTGCCTAATACAATGTAAGTGCGTTGTAAATAGTTATCAGCAAGTGGCAAATTCAAGTTTTGCTCTATGGAACTTTCTGGAAATTTTTTCTAATATTTTTGATCCATGATTGGTTGAATCCACAAAAGTGGAAACCAAGGGTGCACGAGGCCAAGCTTCATGAAGCTTTGCATGAAAATTCTTATCAATCCATATTAGCCTATTAGAGGTCACTTAATCCTGGTAGTGGTCAATCCTGACTTTCATTTAAACAATAGGAAGCATTTAGTGTCATAAGGATTCTGGTTAGCCAGGAGTGAGATACTGGCTTTTATCAGGCTGTTCCCAGACACTTGAAGGGAGTGCTTGTTTGATGGAATTCAAGTGCATACACCAATTGGGAATGCGGTGCTTAGGTAATGCTGGAAGGTCTCCTAAGCTCCAGACCTGTCACTTCAGAGAGCACGGTCTGGCAGGGAAGGCACTGCTTGATGGGGTTGTTGGTTTACACTGGGCAGCTTAACAAGCTTGTGAGTTGAGTTGACTCCTAGACATGATGCCAACAGGCAGGAGAGGGAAGGTATCTTGGATACAGCTCTGTTATATGCTGACTTGATTAAAATTATGAGTAGAAAAACAAGGGACCTCCAGTGCCTAGAAACCGTTTTGAAGCCTGCAATCAAAACAACCGTGTCTGAGAATGTAACAGCATGCAACAGGGTCTTTGGAGTCATATATTTTGGTGCAGGCTTCTCAGAGAGGCCTCCCTATGTCTGCTCAAGGGGAAGCTAGCTAGATCCCGTAACTTGGCATCTCATGTTGGTTTTTCATAACACTATCATAAGATAGATTTGGTGCTAGGTTCAGTTGTGTTGCATGTGTAGTTCTGGCATTAAGGCCTTTAGCTGAGTAAACCAGCCTGTTCCTGGCTCACCTCGGTTGTAGCTTCCCAGTTTTTTCTCCTTTTACCTCTAAGGGGTAAACTGTGACCTTAGTTTAGAACCTATTTACTTTCTTTTTATTTTTCAATTTGTTCATGTATTTTTGGCTGTGTAAGAATTTTCCACAGTTGTGATCCACACAGCCAAAGGTTTTTAGTGTAGGCAATGAAGCAGAATTGGTTGGTTTTCGGGAATTCTCTTGCTTAGCACGGGTTTTACAGTTGTTTTGGAAAATGGCCACAAGGCGGCAGCATTTATTCATGCCCATCTCTGATTTCTAGGACAAGCAGAGCCTTAGGGAAAACGCTGTTCATCCAGGTTTCTCCGGCTGAGGTAAGCCCTGCCCTGGAGCCCTCTTGGTCAGTCACTGAACTGATTGTGACTTTACCCTTCTGGTCTCAAAGAGACGAGATTTCTTTGAGGAACAAATACAGGTTGCCATTAGACACATGAAAAATGCTCAGCATCCCTATCAGTTCAGTTCAGTTGCATGGATCCTAGGATATTCTGGAGGAATATATCAAAAAGGACAGGGGTTTCCCAGCTCACATTAGATGTAAAAAGCCTGTCTGCCAATGCAGGAGACGTAAGCGACATGGGTTCAACCCCTGGGTGGGGAAGATGCACTTGAGGAGGGCATGGCAACCCACTTCAGTATTCGTCCCTGAAATACTATGGATGGCAGGCTACAGTCCACAGGGTCCACAGAATCAAACACGACTGAAGCAACTTAGCATGCATGCATGCATATCAGAAGAACATGCTTTGTCTTAAATTGCATTAAGAATCTTTTACATGCACCTCTAAGAATAATGAAAATACATCAGAAATAAGGTGACTTAATTAACCTTAAAGGTATTTGCACAGCAAAGGAACACCTAAAAGGAAAAGACAACCCTCAGAATAGGAAAATTACTGGCAGACAAAGACACCCACAAGGAGTTTGTCTCCAAAACACAAAAACAGCACATGCACGTCCATATCAGAAATACAAACAACTTCCCTGCCATCCAAAAAAAAAAAAATGGGCCAGAGTAGAAAACAAAATTTCTTTGAGGAACAAATACAGATTGCCATTAGACACATGAAAAATGCTCAGCATCCCCATCAGTTCAGTTCAGTCACTCAGTTGTGTCTGACTCTTTGTGACCCCGTGGACTGCAGCCCGCCAGGCTTCCCTGTCCATCATCAACTCCTGGAGCTTGCTCAAACTCACGTCTATTGAGCTGGCAATGCCACCCAACCATCCCATTCTCTGTTTTCCCCTTCTCCCCCCGCCTTCAATCTTTCTCAGCATCAGGGTCTTTTCCAATGACTCAGTTCTTCACATCAGGTGGCCAACGTATTGGAGTTTCAGCTTCAGCATCAGTCCTTCCAATGAATATTCAGGACTGATTTCCTCTAGGATGGACTGGTTGGATCTCCTTGCCATCCAAGGGACTCTCAAGAGTCTTCTCCAACACCACAGTTCAAAAGCATCAATTCTCCAGTGCTCAGCTTTCTTTACGATCCAACTCTCACATCCATACATGATACTGGAAAACCATAGCTTTGACTAGACGGACCTTTGTTGGCAAAGTCATGTCTCTACTTTTTAATATGCTGTCTAGATGGGTCATAGCTTTTCTTCCAAGGAGCAAGTGTCTTTTCATATCATGGTTGCAGTCACCATCTGCACTGAGTTTGGATCCCAAGAAAGTAAAATCTCTCACTGTTTCCATTGTTTCCCCATCTATTTGCCATGAAGTGATGGGACCAGATGCCATGATGTTAGTTTTCTGAATGTTGGGTTTTAAGCTGGCTTTTTCATTTTCCTCTTTCATTAAGAGGCTCTTCAGTTCCTCTTCACTTTCTGCTGTAAGGGTGGTGTCATCTGCATATCTGAGATTATCAATATTTCTTCCGGCAGTCTTGATTCCAGTTTGTGCTTCATCCAGTCCAGCATTTTGGATGATGTACTCTGCATATAAGTTAAATAAAAGTGAAAGTGAAGTTGCTCAGTTGTGTCCGACTTTTTGCGACCCTATGGACTGTAGCCTACCAGGCTCCTCCGTCCATGGGATTTTCCAGGGAAGAACACTGGAGTGAGTTGCCATTTCCTTCTCCAGGAGATCTTCCCCACCTGGGGATCGAACCCGGGTCTCCTACATTTTAGACAGACGCTTTACCATCTGAGCCACCAGGGAAGTCAAGTCAAGTTAAATAAGCAGGGTGACAATATACAGCCTTGACGTACTCCTTTCTTGATTTGGAATCAGTCTGTTGTCCCATGTCCAGTTCTAACTTTTGCTTCTTGACCTGCATACAGATTTCTCAGGAGGTAGGTAAGGTGGTCTGGTATTCCCATTTCTTTAAGAATTTTCCACAGTTTGTTTTGATCCACACAGTCAAAGGCTTTAGTGTAGTCAGTGAAGGAGAAGTAGATGTTTTTCTTGAATTCTAAATCCAGCTTGAACATCTGGGAGTTCTTGATTCACGTACTGTTGAAGCCTGGCTTGGAGAATTTTGATCATTACTTTCTAGTGTGTGAAATGAGTTCAATTGTGTGGTAGTTTGAACATTCTTTGGGATTGAAATGAAAACTGTTTTTCCAGTCCTGTGGCCACTGCTGAGTCTTCCAAATTTGCTGGCATATCGAGTGCAGCACTTTCATAGCATCATCTTTCAGGATTTAAAATAGCTCAGCTGGAATTCCATCACCTCCACTAGCTTTGTTCGTAGTGATGCTTTCTAAGGCCCACTTGACTTCACATTCCAGGATGTCTGGCTCTAGGTGAGTGATCACACCATCATGATTATCTGGGTCGTGAAGATCTTTTTGTACAGTTCTTCTGTGTATTCTCGCCACCTCTTCTTAATATCTTCTGCTTCTGTCCGGTCCCTACCATTTCTGTGCTTTATCGAGCCCATCTTTGCATGAAATGTTCCCTTGGTGTCTCTAATATTCCTGAAGAGATCTCTAGTCCTTCTCATTCTATTGTTTTCCTCTATTTCTTTGCATTGATCAGTGAGGAAGAATTTTTTGTCTGTTGTTGCTATTCTCTTGAACTCTGCATTCAGATGAAGATACTTTTCCTTTTCTTCTTTGCCTTTCGCTTCTCTTTTCTCAGTAAGGCCTCTTCAGAAAACCATTTTGCTTTTTCACACCTCTTTTTCTCGGGGATTGTCTTGGTCGCCGCCTCTGCCCGTTGGTCTTCAGGCCCCTCCGTCAGCTCTGATCTGATCAGGGCCCCGTTTCATTTCTGTGCCTCTGTGCAGTCCATTGCCTGTCAGCAGTTGTTGAGAAAACCGTAGTTTCATTAACTGAATGTTGCCTGCCTCTAGAAGTGTGCGTGTATTTTTGAGTGTTTCATCCAATTTGATTTAAATGCATATGTTTATGCTAGTATCACAAAGTTGTATATGTTGCTGCTTTGCACTGAGATAAGACATAGGGAAATGTGAGCCCCCAAGTTTGTTTCTCCTTTTTAATGGTGCACAGAAAAATACTATGACTATTAGAATCAGCTTTTGTAATTTTTCCAAATTTTAATTGAGAACACATTGAATCTGAGGATGTCTGTGTGCATTAATGTCCTATTAACTATGTTGATTCATTCCAATACCATGGGATGTTTTCATACCTATTAAGGATTTATTTCATTTATCTCAGTCATACTTTTTTAATTTTCTCTCTTAAGTCTTATTCACAGACTAAAGCTATTAAATAATCAAATTATATTAATATTTAAAATGATAATATGTTCTTAAATTCCTTTTAAGGCTATTCGTTGGTCATTTATAAAACTAAGTGGATCATGTATACTCATATTTTCTTGTTGTAAATTTGTGAGTTGCTGAATGACTGAAGTTGTTTATGCCTTAAACGTGAAAATGATGTCAAATATGTTACTGACTAGACTAGAATTGCACTCATCTCACAAGCTAGCAAAGTAATGCTCAAAATTCTCCAAGTCAGGCTTCAAAAGTACGTGACTGTTAACTTCCAGATGTTCAAGCTGGATTTAGAAAAGGCAGAGGAACCAGAGATCAAATTGCCAACATCCGTTGGATCATAGATAAAGCAAGAGAGTTCCAGAAAAACATCTACTTCTGCCTTATTGACTATGCCAAAAGATTTTGACTACGTTGATCACAATAAATTCTGGAAAATTCTTAAAGAGATGGGAATACCAGACCACCTGACCTGCCTCCTGAGAAATCTGTATGCAGGTCAGTTAGAAACGGACATGGAACAACAGACTGCTTCCAAATCGGGAAAGGAGTCCATCAAGGCTGTATATTGTCACCCTGCTTATTTAACTTACATGCAAGAGCACATCATGAGAAACGCTGGGCTGGATGAAGCAAAGCTAGAATCAAGATTGCTGGATAAATATCAATAACCTCAGATATGCAGATGATACCACCCTGTGGCAGAAAGCAAAGAAGAACTACAGAGCCTCTTAATGAAAGTGAAAGAGGAGAGTGAAAAAGATGGCTTAAAGCTCAACATTCAGAAAACTAAGATCATGGCATCTGGTCCCATCACTTCATGGAAAATAGACGGGGAAACAATGGAAACAGTGACAGACTTTATTTTCTTGGGCTCCAAAATCACTGCAGATGGTGACTGCAGCCACGAAATTAAGACACTTGCTCCTTGAAAGAAAAGTTATGACCAACCTAGACAGCATATTAAAAAGCAGAGACATGACTTTACCCACAAAGGTCCATCCTGTCAAAGCTATGGTTTTTCCAGTAGTCATGTATGGATGTGAGAGTTGGACCATAAAGAAAGCTGAGCGCCAAAGAATTGATGCTTTTGAACTGTGGTGTTGGAGAAGACTCTTGAGAGGTCCTTGGACTGCCAGGAGATTCAACAGGTCCATCCTAAAGGAAATCAATCCTGAATATTCACTGGAAGGACTGAAGCTGAAGTTGAAATTCCAATATGTTGGCCACCTGATGCGAAGAACTGAGTCATTGGAAAAGACCATGATGCTGGGAAAGATTGAAGGGCTATGGTTAGGGTAAGGCTCAGGGTCAGGGTTTAGGGTTTAGGGTTTAGGGTCAGGGTTTAGGGTTAGGGTCTGGGTCAGGGTTTAGGGTTTAGGGTTAGGGTCAGGGTTAGGGTCGGAGAAGGCAATGGCACCCCACTCCAGTATTCTTGCCTGGAGAATCCTAGGGAGAGCGGAGCCTGGTGAGCTGCCATCTATGGGGTCGCACAGAGTTGGACACGACTGAAGCGACTTAGCAGCAGCAGCAGCAGGGTTAGGGTTAGGGCTAGGGTTAGGGTTAGGGCTAGATAAGTTAGGGTTAGGATTAGGTTAGGGTTAGGGGTTAGGGGTTGGGGTTGGGGTTAGGGTCAGGGGTTAGGGTCGGGGGTTAGGGCTAGGGTTAGGGTTAGGGCTAGGGTTAGGGCTAGGGGTTAGGGGTTGGGGTTGGGGTTAGGGTCAGGGGTTACGGCTAGGGTTAGGGTTAGATGAGTTAGGGTTAGGTTAGGGTTAGAGTTAGGGGTTAGGGTTTGAGGTTGGGGTCAGGGTTAGGGGTTAGGGTCAGGGGTCAAGGCTAGGGTTAGGGTTAGGGCTAGGGTTGAACATGTACACATAAACTGTACATCAAACAATCAACAAGCACCTATTATGCAGCACAGGAAATGTAGACTTACTACTTTGGATTAACCTCTAAGGGAAAAGAATTTGAAAACCTGAAACGAACACGACTTTGTAAACCCACTCTATACTTCATTTCTGCCATAAGGGTGGTGTCATCTGCATATATGAGGTGATTGATATTTGTCCCGGTCATCTTGATTCCAGCTTGTGCTTCATCCAGCCCAGCGTTTCTCATGATGTTGTACTCAGTATATAAGTTAAATAAGCAGGGTGACAATATACAGCCTTGATGGACTCCTTTCCCTATTTGGAACCAATCTTGTGTTCCATGTCTAGCTAACTGTTGCTTCCTGACCTGCAGAAATACAGATTTCTCACTTTTTTTTTTAATTCCCTAACCCGAGTGAAAAGCGAGAGAGACAGAGAAGAGACAGAGGGACAAGCGGACAGGCAAGGAAAATAAATAAAAAAATAAAACCCAAAATAAGCATAATCATGAAAGGACCTACCGCTAAATCTGTCGCTTTTCAGATACAAAGAGAAAACAGGACTGAAAGGGCATAACGGTTAGAATGTGAATTTTAAAAGACGGACGTCCACTTGTTCGCTTCATACAATAATACCCCTGTCAGCAGAATGGAGGAGAAGGCAATGGCACCCCACTCCAGTACTCTTGCCTGGAAAATCCCATGGACGGAGGATTTTCTGTCCATGGGATCGCTACGAGTCGGATATGACTGAGCGACTTCACTTTCACTTTTCACTTTCGTGCATTGGAGAAGGAAATGGCAACCTACTCCAGTGTTCTTGCCTGGAGAATCCCAGGGACGGGGGAGCCTGGTGGGCTGCCGTCTATGGGGTTGCACAGAGTCGAACGTGACTGACGCGACTTAGCAACAGCAGCAGCAGCAGCAGAATAGAATCGTTTCTCTTTTTCTCTCTACCTGGTCCTTCCAGAGTTGAGAAACTCTCGGTGAGGATTCTTCTCTCCTTGGCGATAGAGTGATTTCCATACGTTCCTTAGGGGCCCGGAGGATGTTTCCGTGAAATGGGGATACACGCTTCTGGGTAGGAGATTCCTGTGCTACCTGTGTTTGTTCTTTTGCCTGTGGTTCTTCCCCCGAAAGTGGGCCTGGATCCTGAAGTTTCCTGAGTTGCCTCCGATATCTGGGGGCAACCCTCTCTGGGGGAACATTTCCCACGTTCTCTTGCCCTTCTGACGGAGAACTCAAAGGGCCCTGTGCCTGAAGCCCTGCAGATGGAAGCTAGAGGACTTGGTGATCATTCCTGACAGAGCTTCCCTGGTGGCTCACACGGTCAAGAGTCTGCCTGCGATGCAAGAGACCCGGGTTCCATCCCCGGGCCAGGAAGGTCTCCTGGAGAAGGACATGGCAACCCGCGCCAGGACCCGACCCTGACATCTAGAAATCTCCTTGACTGACTCCCCCTCCACCGACTCGTTTTGAATCTGCTCCAGGGATGAACCTGTGTGTTTCCTTGGTTTCCCTACAAGTGTCTCTGAGGAAATACCTGATTGCTTGCACCCCAGGCCTGCTTTCCCGAACCCGTCCATCGACATCACAGCCTCCTGAGAGGAGATAGGAGAACTGGTTCACTGAACGGAGGATCTGTGCTCAGAAACTGTTTTCACGACAGGGAGGCCCCTATTAACTAAGCTATTTGGTCCCTCCCTCCTTCCCTCCTTCCTTCCTTCTTTCCTTCTGGATTTTTTTTTCTTTCTTTCCTTCCTTTTTTTCTTTTTCTCTCACGTCCACGCACACGCGCCGTCTCTCACGTACACGCGTACATGCCCGCACTCACACACACACACAGTCACCAGCTCAGCTTTTCATGGGTTCCAGGCAAGTGTCAGCGGAGGGAACTGCTGGGGTCCGGAGCAGGCCGCCGCCCCCACCCCACCGCACCGCACAGGAACCTCCGTGCCCTACGGAGGGCTTTGGATTCAAGTGACCTAAGAACCGGCCAGCGCCAGAGGGACGCTCTGCCCGTCCCTCCTTTTCTGTCTCTCTGAAGGCAGACAGGAAGGAAGAACTCCTCCCACGGAGAAAGATGTCACGTGTCGATGGCTGCTTCGACGCACGTCCGTCATCCTCACATGCATTAGCGGGGCTTCCTGGGTTACGAAAAGGAGGGGACGCCTTTGGCCTGACCCAAGGCGAGTTTGTCCCTCAGCCTCCCGCCCCACCCCCCAGCCCCTTCCCTCCGCGCGGTGCGGGAGGGGCAGCCTCAAGGTGGAGAAATGGGAGGTGGGGGTGGGCGGATCACCGTTCCGTAGAGAGAAGCTCGAGGCGCCACCGAGGGGGACCCGGGGAGGGATGGCTGTCTCAGCTCCGGTTCTGAGATGTCACTTGTGAAAAACCGCCCTAGGCCGAGATGCCAGATTTTGCTGCCCTGCTGCTTCCTGTCCGTCTCCATCAGCCATGCCCAAAAGGCACATGAAATAATTGACAGCAAATAACGTACCCAGAAAACACAAAATGATCCTCCTGAACACCAAACGGCCATTTTTATTGATCCACGTTAGAGGTCGTTGATATCCCCACTTGATGCATGAATAGTATTTACACAGACTTGATTTCTTTTTGCTTTTCTTGGGTGCCCTATCCAGAGAGATCACGTGGGGCCAGAAAGCAAACACAGAAGAGAACAAAACCCAAAACCACAGCCAAGTCGAGGGGGAACCACAGGAACTGAAACCACAGGAACTCACAAATCCTATGAGGTGATCAGTCCTGGGTTGTTCATTCGGACGGGGAATGATGTTGAAGCTGAAACTCCAAT